>OX439378.1:23591955-24915704 GCA_949319315.1 Zelleria hepariella | reverse complement strand
ACGAAAATTTCTGCGTTCTGGTCTTATCCAGAGGTTCTCAAATAGGGGCCTGAAAATGCGGCGAAATGGTTCCAGTAAAGGATGGTACGGCAGTGTTTGCTTCGCGCTCGACCTGGCGGGGGCACTGCCGTGCCCCCAGATACACACAGCTAAGCAACACAGTAGCAACCTCGTTGTGCTCAAGCTACCGAATATCGAATTACCTGCCAGTGGCATATTTTCATCGCTTCACAAGTGCATTGACCACGCAAGAGCGTTGTTTGGGTGCGAGATCAACAACTGCGGTTACGGTCAGGGGCTTAAGTCTATAACGTAATGGCGTGTCGATGGCGTCCCAGTAGAACGATAAAACCGATGTTTTTCTCCTACAACCAGCGTACTCTAGAATTAGAATATTCTTTGCTGTATTGCTGTACGACAAAAACATTAAAAGGGCCGACAGCATTAATAAATCGTAATTGAAGCCTTCAACTGGGAGCCCATTTTGGCACCATTGCGTTACAGACTCGGGCCCCTGTGCGCAACACAAAGGCCTTGCCAAAATGCATTCGGTGGCAATGTTTAGTGCTCCGGGACAGTGATTTTCCTTTGCGGAAACGTTAAATGGCATCTCCGAGGCTTATTTGCAATCTTTCGCACTTTTAATTAAACGGTGCGGGATTAAAAATAACACTTTTTGTGGAAAAGTCGTAGTGATTACGACAGAACGTATTGTTACGGTCTAAGGAAGGTGTATTTATTACTCGAATAAAAGCAAGATTGAAATAAAGATTAAGTCAATTTATAAAGGAGATTTTCATGCATGAAAAAATAGAAGTTAAAAACTAAAACCCGACTACTAAAAGGCTTAAAACAAGACCTGTTTATCCTTAAAATAGACTCATAGATAATTAATCGTAGTCGGAGGCCATCGGTTTATCAAATGCGAATGTGGTGTCCTCCGACTACGATTAATTATCTATGAGTCTATTTTAAGGATAAACAGGTCTTGTTTTAAGCCTTTTAGTAGTCGGGTTTTAGTTTTTAACTTCTATTTTTTTTTTTGAGCTTTTTAGTAAGTCATTTTGGACGATCACCCAGAATAGAACCAAGAAGGGCAAAAAAAAACACATTTTGGAATTTCTTGTTCTATTTGTTATGTTGACGCTACATGTGTTATACATTTTTGAAAAGGTCTTTTAAAGCCCTTTCATTTGATACCCAGGACGATGGTATCCGATAATTTTTATTTTTAGGTCCACCACTTTAGGGCGCAGCACAGCCGCCATCTTGGTTTTTGTCAAAATAAAACTATCCTATGTTACCTGGGTGATTAAGACGAATCCAACGACACCTCATTTGTTGAAATCGGCCGAGTAGTTTAGGCTCTGCGAGGGAACAGATGAACACACAAACATACATACATACATACATACATACATACATACATACGCTGCTAAAATCATTACCCTCCTTTTTGCTTCGCGTAGTCGGGTAAAAAGAAAAAGAAACATGACTCAGACAGAAATGATAAGCAATTTAATTAACTAAGCAATTTGATTAACTCTCTAGGCACTTAATTTTCCGGATCATCCCAGACCGGCCCCGTTTCGGATAAATAAGATAACGTAGATAATTTCGTAAATAAAGTTCCAAAGCTGTCAAAGCCACGAGCCAGACTAGTTTCTCATAAAAAGGTAACTGATAGAGGAAAACTTGTGGTCCGCCTCGGATCCGGCCACGCCAGCCTATGTATGAGTCACGTTTAACGGCCGCACATAATCAACGTATGTTTTTAAACGGTTTTATTTATTCTACATTTCATACTGAGCTAACTTTTCGAATAAATTGCTGTCTTTTTGGGAGAATTTTGCGGTTTCATTAGGAGAATTTAATTGAACGAGCGAGCGAAGCGAGCGAAGTTCTCCGAGTCTACTGGAACAATCCGGCGTTTGTATGTATGTATGTATGTATGTATGTATGTATGTATGTATGTATGTATGAATGTTCGTTCGACGATAACTTGAGTAAATTTGGTCGGATCGTTATGAAATTTGGTAGGCGGGTAAATTAAATTAAAAGAATTTTTAAGTTCGAACATGAGCCAAATCGGTCGAGGGGTTGCCGAGATATGGGGTTGTTAAGTTTATATGGGGTCGCGAGTTCACAGTTCGGGGCGAACCACTAGTTAATCATGACGAAACCAAACTTTCAGGACGAAGTTAGGTGTGAAATCCAGAATGTGTATACTGTGACTAGCTATGAAGGAAAACATCGTAAAGCAACGTAGTTGACTCCACACGTATCGACCTTGTTTTTTTCCGTAGATTAGGCCGACCAAGTTAACGTTATATGGATTATGGATGGTTAAGTTTCCGGACAGGACGATACTTACCCATTTGCTTAGCGAATTTCTCAAATCAGAAACCGGGCCTCAGACTCTTTACCTATCGAATGAGGGCATAGTTATAACTAAACACTATACCAACCTCTGTATAAATCATAGCTTTTGACTCGCTGAAACTTCGAAGTAAGACCCTGAATTGTAATAAATAACCTAAGTGATAATTTCAATCAATTACGTCGGAAAGGTTAATAAAATACTTCCCTTCAAAACCTGATACGGTGTGGTGGTAGTTTATGATGGCAATAAAATGCCAAATCTATCCTTTAAAAGCTTAGATAGTGTTGTACCGGGCAAGATGCCAGACAGACGTAGACCGGAGTGTCTTCTAGAAAGGCCAACTGCATTGCATTGCATAAATGGGAAGAGACGAGATGGTAGAAGAAGGAAGTCGCTCAGAGACATCAGAGAATGAATGGATGTAGCCAGCGCTAAAAAGCTATTTTGCTTGGCGAGAAATTGAGAAGAGTATGTATAAAGAGCTGGCGGTCAACCTCCTTTAGTGGAGAGGCACTCTAAGAAGAAGTAAGTTTCAGTCATCTCTTCCTTCAGTTCAAAAGTGATGGAAAGCTGTCTATGAATGAAATAATAAGGTTTCATTTCATTACGTATGTACAATCTTCTACAGGTGAAAACTTCGATTCAATCGTTTTGGCGACTGTGAAGTGGGCTACGATAGCGGTTCTGTTTCACCCCTTTAGCTCCCCACTGATACTCAAAATATGTTATTGCGTCGCGAGCTTTGACTAAGTTATCGAGCTATCCATACACCAGCCATAAATATTTGAACCATCTGCACCTCTTGCCGCCTCCTGATATTTCCCAATGCTATCACTACCAAGCAAGAGGCAACAACGTTGGTGCACTGCACATATTTTATGGCGACAGGCGAGACTCAATCGATACCGACCCGTTTAGTAATTGAAACACCACACGACCGGAATTAATTTTGGCTTTTACTGATTCCTATACATACATACCTACCCACGGTTCGACCAAGATTCACTTACTTTTAGGGTGTCCTCAAAGGTCTCGTAATAACAGAACTTCGGAAGCAAAAACACTTCGAGGCCGCTTCGACATCGCGACATGCTTGAAACTATGAAAGGGAGAATGTTGTAAGCGCACAAAATTTTACTTCATCGTGAAAATTAAGTAAACAGAAACCTAAAGGCTTATCACATCATGGATGAGAATGGTGAGAGACTTCGAAAGGTGGCGTTAGGGAAAAAGGGAATACCTATAAGTGGACAGAGGTTGGTTGGCTGATTATAATGATTAAGATAGTGTACCAAAGAGAGTAATCAACACCTGCCAAGAACCGAAAAGATATCCTTTCGGTATTTTTGTCCTTGTAAAGCACGAAACACTACGTAATCTTGAAATTCTCACTCGTTTTTCCTATCCGCACACTGTCGATATACCTACTATAATTATTGACTTATGCATTTCATGATACCCTTTGTGGGCTCGTTAGAGTCATTAGTCTAGGTACATGCATTATCGATCACGAAGAATCAATAAACAAAGGTACGTACGACCGAGGAAAAGATCAAAACAGTCTCGAACTGTTTATTTTGCAAGAGTGTTCTGTTTGCTGGAAGCTTTTCAAACAACACAATTTGTGCAAAGTTAAATTTACTTTTTGAAGTTTTTAACGCCAGCACAATCAACCAAGATCCTGAACAATCTCGGTCTTGCAGCTCAATTTTTCCAAATATCTGCTTTATGAGATCCATACCTACAACTGCAGTATGGATGATTAAATCATAAAGACGCTATTCCTTTGGAAAACGCTCACATAAGAGATCCATGCCCTTGCCCAGACAAGAGTGCAAATGTGCATGCCGCTACAGATGGTTAGCCCGAACCAACTAAGTAGCGGCATGCCTCGAGGACATATTTAGATGGAGTAGACTCCCTTTATGCAAACGAACCAATTATTCGTGAATTTAAACAATTTGCTAGAGCCCGAGATAAATCCGAAGTAAACGCAATAATTAAAGGTAGAGCCGAGCAGCCGGCGCCGCAAAGGATTGGGGTCAGGGCTGCTACATCAGGCTGGTCTAGCTACCACATTGTCTCGGCTTGGACTTGCACTTCGAGCGGTCTACAACGAGCAAGGTTTGTGGTTTAGGTGGTTAGGGTATAGGCTCACACGCGTAACGTGGGCGGTGGCTAAGCTAAGGAACTTAGTATTATCATATCGGTCCTAAGGCAGTGGCGTCTTCCTTCACCGGGAAAGTTACGTGATGTGTGTGTATACTGTATATGCTGAGACTATAAATTTAATATTCAATGATGATGGTAGCCCAGTCCGGCAGGCTGCCTCTGCTGCAGGTGTTGATGTATCCACGGTGACATCATGGATGGACACTGAATAATCAGAGATATTGATTAATCGTGATCGTTAATCCCACGGAGTTGGTGCCTCCACCAACACTCCTTCGGGGATATTATAATGAAAGTGACAGCTGATATCGATCGCCGAGGAAGTACCACAACGACAAGTCCTGAGGTCGCCGTCATCGGATCACGATGAGGAGGATATCAACAATTGAGAGGATTTTTCATTACACATTTGAGGAATAAGAAAAAATGCTCAATTGTCATACAAATAGGACATCAATAGTTAAGTATGGCCCTTGTCGCTGAGCGTTCCGAAGGCTCTGCGTATCAGGCACATAAATTAGTTCTACGTGCAATTATGCTTACGAACGTGACGACAACCGTTGAAAACCTCAAACAGTGAACTCTATTAGCGCGATAAAGATATTAGTCACACTATTTATGTAATATCAGCGCATAATTACTTGGGACAAAGTCTTCTTCTTCTAACTTCTGCGAAACATTTTTGAACCGAGTCGACATTGTTGTCGATGGCTTGTTTCTGGTAGGACGGAGTTATGGGACGTCAACATCAATCTAGCATCTTTCAAGATAACTGCCCGTAGAAACGAGCGGTTTAAATTTGTTCAGGAAGATCCTATCATAGGTTCTTAAGTTGATTAATCCTATCATAGGTTCGATAACTAATGTGGACAATTCTATCAATGGCCATCTTTATAGTCATTGCATAAGCAAAACACTGCTTTCATACATTGATATGCGTACCTCCTTTAATGGTGAAGTAATAGCGACTTAGATTCTAAACAACAAATTGAAAGGCGAAGATTGAACAAAATCGGGGCAACCCACACCGGCTCAGTGGTTATGATTGCGGGTTCAATACCCGGCTCGAAATGTGCAAATGTCATTGTTGTAGCGAAACGGAGGCGGCCCATTCGGATACCTAATAGAATAATTCGACAACAAGCACTGCTTGTTCACTGGAACCGATAAAAATGCGGGCTGTGTAATGGAATAATAACAGAAAAAAGTTATGTGCAAATAGTTTTAATTTGGTTTACGCCAAATAGTACTGATTGGGAAGATGGAAACGACGAATCTCCGGAATCAACTTATGAACAAGAATATAATTGAATTACATAATTTCGTTACTGGATTGACAAAGATCTGCGCGAACTTTAGGTGGAAGATTGGACGTCACGGACGTGGCACAGAGCACAGAAAGATGGCGTCTGGAAACCAGCAGGTCCGACGAAATCAGAGCAGATCAACGATCAAACTAGAGGAAAAATTAAATAGAGGGTACATCATTGGACAATGCTGAAATAAGTTTAATTTCAAGGAGCCATATAGAAAAGAGTTTCAAAACTTCCAATAGTAGGATATACAAGGTGTTACAAAAGATGCTAACTCTTTTTGCAGGGTAATAGCACCCGGTGATAGGGATCACGACCTTAATATTATTTTTGCTCTATGACGTTCCGTTGATTTTTTTATTAATAAAATGTGATCGCTGTGGCGGGAGAAAAGTATTTTTTAAATATTGTTTTCATTGACTTTCACAATGTTTTAACAACTCAAAGCTATGCAAATGCACCTACACCCACAAACATATTTTTAAATTTGAGCTAGGTAATAACATAAAGAAAAAAGTTATGAAAAAATTTAAATTTTGAGGTTATAAAATAAAAATTGTTTTTTTCAACTTTTTTTTACAGAATTGACATCCTGTTGACCAGTAGGTTACACCCTGTAAAAAGAGTTAGGATGTTTTGTAACACGTTGTAGACTTCATTTTTCAATGCCCCATAATGCTATTTCCAGTTAAAATTCCACCAGATACAACTTGAGAATTAATTACACACGAGATAAGACTACACGTGTGCCGTCAACATGTCATTAGCAGCCAAACGAATAAAAACTCCACCCCGAGTAGGCGACATCTCGGACAAAATATTTTCGGAGACTTTGTCCGAAATGTCGATTTATTATTTTAATATTTTTGAGGCGACATCTCGGACACTAACAAATAAAGCTGTTTTGTACAGTCGGATAAAAAACTCCCTAAGATCTTATTTATGAGGAGAGTAATAAAAATGTTACATACCCACATGCAAATAATATCTTGTGTACTCATGCAGGCTTCAACATTTGCTCTCCCCTTTTTGATGAAAAGTACTAGGCTTACATATGGTGTTAGGAGGATCACCACCTCAGTTCTCACATCATTACGCGGGGTTAGTTAGGAACAAAATGATGTCAGAACTGAGGTGATTATCCTCCTAGCACCTTATGCAAGCCTACTACTTTTTCATCAAAAATGAGCCGAACGCGATCTGAGTGCTTAAATTCAGGCTTTAACTGTCAAGGAAAATGGCTCATTTAAGCTGCTTTAGCTATCCTAAAATAGGCAGCTGGGGTAACGCTCTTTCTCTGTGTATTATACAGGGTGTTAAAAGACCGCCAACAGACCCGAAAGCCACGCATACTAGACACCAAAACAAAGTACTTTTTCGATAAATTATTGCTGGGAAATGATTTTGGTTTTTTAGGTTATAATTTTGAAAAATATTTTATCACGTAATGGACGTGTAACGCACAGAAGTCATATTGCGCAAGCGTAGGTATAAGTTTATGTTACTTAAGCTTGAAGTGCCGATGTTTAGAATACATTGCGGGTTGCAATTTTAACGTCGTTTTTTTTACGAAATATTCATAATTTTGATATGGCTTCTTGAGAAGGTATGTTAAGAACTAAATACTGAATACATTTCTGCAAAAAAAAAGTTTTGAAAAGTCCGACTTTGAACCTCATTATCTCGGAAAATGTTGATTTCCCAGGCATAGTTCCTTGGGCAAAAATGTTCCTTACGATGAGGACCATACGTGGTTTCCCGCTCTGTTGGCGGTCTTTTAACACCCTGTATTTGAATACTTTAGTATCTGACTGTACGAGGTTTAATATTTTGAGAGTGTCCGAGATGTCGCCTCAAAAATATTAAAAATGCAAAGCGACATTTCGGACAAAGTGTCCGAAAATATTTTGTCCGAGATGTCGCCTACTCAACACCCGAGTCAACATTATCCTCTTGTAAGTCAATAACACGACTTGACACTATTACATCTAGGTACCACTGCGACATGCGACTTCGTTTCCGAGAAGCCTCTATTACCTAGGCCAGGCTATTCGCAAAGCAAAACACATCCGGCGACGGAAAAACCGCCGCAGCCATATTGTCATCTATATATATAAAAGGCTTAGGTTGACTGACTCATCACGCTACAGCCCAAACGGCTGAACCTATAAGTATGAAATTTGGACAAAAGTTGCGTTATATGGTGGAGGGTTCATTTAAGAAGCGATTTTTTTTTATTTAACCCTTAAGTGGGTCAAAATAGGGCTCAAAGTGTGTATGGGAAAAATATTTTTTTTTGTCTTTTGTTCTTAAATCTTGATTTTTTGTACTTTTTTTTTAAAATGACACCTATTTCAGATTTTTTCTCATTTCTATTTTCTTAAGGGTTAAAATGGGTGCCAAAGTTTTTCGATTTTTTTCACCAGTTACGATCAATGCTGGAACAAAACCGCTAATGCCACAACAGTGAAAATTTGTCAATAGTTGTAATTTGTAGACACGCTACGGGTTAAGACAGATTTACTTCAAGTTTAACCCTTAAGGCGGTAAAAATGGGGTCCAAAGATTGTATGAAAAAAAAAATTTTTTTTGTCCGGATTTACTTGCAACTAAGAATTCGTATATTAAATCAAAAATAATTTAACACCTGTTTTAGCTTTTTTCTAATTTTAGCCGTTTAAGGGTTAAACGAGGTTGAAATGTATGAATATTTTTCGTGATGTAGTGTCAACGTCGGGCCCAAACCATTTAAGCTACAACTATGAAATTGAAACTGCAGTAGCGTTTTGTAGCAAAACTACCCACCATGAAGAAAAAAATATAATTTTAACCCGTCAAATGCCCAAACCGGGGTTCAAATTTTGGATGAAATAAAAAAAAATTTTGGTCCGATTTACTTGAAACTTAGTATTTGTAAATTTAATAAGAATCAATTAAACACGTGTGTCAGCGTTTTTCAAAATTCTGCCCACTAAAGGGTTAAAAGGGGTAGAAAGCTTTGAAGATTTTTCCTGATTTAGTATCAATGCCAGGCCTAAACCATTAAAGCTACAACTATGAAATTGAAACTACAGTAGTGTTTTGTGGCAAAACTACCTACCATGAAGAAAAAAATATAATTTTAACCCTTCAAATGCCCAAACCAGGGTTCAAAGTTTGTATGAAATAAATTTTTTTTTTGGTTTGATTTACTTGAAATTAAGTATTAGTATACTAAATCAGAAAAAATAAAACACGTGTTTCAGCGTTTTTCTCATTTCAGCCAATGAAGGGTTAAAATGGGTGGAAACGTTGAAGTTTTTTTCCTGATGTAGTAGCAATGCTGGGCCCAAACCATTGAAGCTACAACTTTGAAATTGAATGTGCAGTTGCATTTTATAGCATTACTACCCACCATCAAGAAAAAAATATAATTTTAACCCTTCAAATGCCCAAACCGGGGTTCAAAGTTTGTATGAAATAAAAAAAAATTTTGGTCCGATTTACTTGAAATTTAGTATTTGTAAATTTAATAAGAAACAATTAAACACGTGTTTCAGCGTTTTTCAAAATTCTGCCCATTAAAGGGTTAAAAGGGGTAGAAAAGTTTGAAGATTTTTCCTGATGTAGTATCAATGCCAGGCCTAAACCATTAAAGCTACAAATATGAAATTGAAACTGCAGTAGTGTTTTGTGGCAAAACTACCTACCATGAAAAAAAGCATATAATTTTAACCCTTCAAATGCCCAAACCGGGGTTCAAAGTTTGTATGAAATACAATTTTTTTTTGGTCCGATTTACTTGAAACTAAGTATTCGTATACTAAATCAGAAATAATTAAATACGTGTTTCAGCATTTTTCTCATTTCAGCGAATGAAGGGTTAAAATGGGTGGAAACGTTGAAGATTTGTCCCTGATATAGTAGCAATGCTGGGTCCAAACCATTTAAGTTAGAACTTTGAAATTTGAACTACAGTTGCATTTTATAGCAAAACTACCAACCATGACGAAAAAAGTAATAATGTTAACCCTTGAAATGCCCAAACCGGGGTTAAAAGTTTGTATGAAATACATTTTTTTTTTGTCTGATATACTTGAAACTAAGTATTCGTATGCTAAATCAGAAATAATCAAACACATGTTTCAGAATTTTTCTCATTTCAGCGAATGAAGGGTTAAAATGGGTGGAAACGTTGAATATTTTTGCCTGATGTAGTAGCAATGCTGGGCCCAACCCATTTAAGTTACAAATTTAAAAAACTACAGTTGCGTTTTATAGCAAAACTACCAACCATGAAGAAAAAAGTAATAATGTTAACTCTAAAACGGCCAAAACGGGGTTCAAAATTTGTATGAAATTATCATTTTATTGGGTCAGATTACCTTGAAACATGTTTCAGCATCAAAAAGGGTGGAAACATTTTAAGAGTTTTCCTGATGTAGTATCAATAACAATGCCGGAACCATTAAAGCTACAACTATTCAATGAACATTTAACTACAGTTTCGTTTTATAGCATGAAGAAAACAATAAAAATGATACACCTAAAACGGCCAAAAAGGTTCAAAGTATGTTTTTTTTTTTGTTGGATTCATTTGATCTTTACCAATTTGGTCACACACATACACTTCCACGCTGAATCTGCACGACGGATTTGGATGACATTTGGAACAGAGATAGCTTACAAAAATACACACCCATGACTCTATTCATGCTAATTTGATAATGGTGAAAGATGTACCCAGGCAACTTCTTATAAGTCTTCGCGGACGAAGTCGCGGGCGAAAAGCTAGTTTAAAATAAAGAAGTTCCAAATTCAAAAAGATGAACGTGCGCGCACGCTCGACCTTACGACGAAGTCGAGGACACTCAGAGGGGCGGCGGGAGGCGCAGGACCACCGCACGAACTGGCCGAAAAGAAAAAAAAACATTAAAACAAGGCGTTCGGATTCAACCGGCCAGACGTTAAGTGCTGTCCTTGACGCACCTAGCACATTAGAATTCCGAGGGAGTGTGATTGGGCCTCGCGTGCTTAGAGGGATTAGAAACATATCGACGGACCTATCCGGTACTTTAGTCACTGCTCGAAATAAAATTAACCCGGGTCGTTAAACTGTACGTACAATCTCGTTAAGGAAAACGATAGCTCAGTCAGACACGAGTATACGTATATTTCGCCGGTCAACTGTGAATCTGCACAATAGTAGTCTTCTAATGGTAGAGCTATTTCAACGCGAAACTGTGAGTTATTTGTTTAATTATAATCACCAGTTGAACAAAATTATATCCTGACAGCTGAAAAGTTGTTTTGATTCGAGAGCCACAAAACGTTAAGCATGCCTAGCATGACCACCAATATTGAGCCAGATATCGGTCGCTTTCTTCTACCCTTTGACCTACATAGAGCTGCAAGCGTATGATGAGGCTGGGTTAGGCAGTACATAATGGGCGTTATCTCTAAGGCGGGCTTGCGTCACTCAGGGTTAGCAAACTAACTCTGAGTTAACATGACATTTCCATACATTTTTTGACGTTTACTCAGAGTTAACTGGCTAACCCTGGGTGGCGCAAGCGGACCTAACTCTTTTGTTTGGTGTAGCTCTAACCCCGCCACAAACACATAGATATGCTACGTTTACAGTAAAGACATAGGTGTATCGAGCTGTAATCCTCCGGCCAGTCATGCTAAGGCGGTAGGGTAATACAACAAGCGGTATCCGAGACAAAGCCTGCGTCCGAACAATGCGAATGAGCGGAGAGCGTAAAAAAACAACAAGAGCGTAAATCAAAGAGGCTGAACAACCTCCGACCCGTGGCGTTTCGTTTCGACACACAGCCGGCCCGGTGACAATGACCGGTGAGGCTCTGCAATAACGGAACGTGCTGTTCTGTATTTGCAAAATAATAATATTCGTAAAACACATCGAAAGAAGCTTGCCGCCCTGCTATTCATGTTCATGTCAAATCAATCTAACCACATATACCTAGGTCGCAATTTGGCACCGATATTATTTTTCCTTTTTTCTGGGATGCTGTAAGTGGCACCAAACATATTATGTATAGAGTAAAGTAGCCCAGCAGTGGCGTTTGCTCAGCGCAAGAGGCTAGACACAAAACATGCATTGAAAGCTAGTTTACCTTTTCTTAAAATGAAGCTGATTTTACCTCTGTCAAACACCCAATTGTAAGATACAATTTCTTAAAGGTGACTGGTCCAGCCAGCCCTATAGTAATGAGATACATGTTTATTTATTGCACAACACGTGCGATTCTGGACCCATTTTTCAGTGCAACTTTAACGAGGTTGATCGCTATCATGATGTTGTTCGTACTTGAAGCCAGATATCAGAACAGCAGGAGACGAAAACACTAGATTTAATCAACCGTCGAAACCTTGAAGGAGCGACAACAGTAGCAAGAGAAAGTCCACACGAAGTAATCAATTAATGGACAGATAAAAGAGAAGAACAAGTGACATTCCCCGAGGTGAAAACATTCCCCAAAGGATTTAAAACAGTAGCTATCACCGAGGCTCAAACGAAAACAACCACACGTAGTCCCGGAGATTAAACAGATAGAGCCCAGGCATTGTGACCCATAATTCTAATGCCACGGACAACGGTACAGGGCAACCGGTTCCATCCAGGCACAAATTGGTTTATTACAGAAGCACTGTCTAGGCGAGGATACAAAGAAAATACTAAGCAACTGTTAAACGAAAGTGACCATTAAATACCATCCGGACTTCTAAAGTAACAGGAATATATTGGATGGAAATAGCAGTCTATGGAAGAGAAAGTGCTATTTGAACATCGTTGATTGTAAACTCCCAATTTTTTTTTAAACTGCCACCCTCATCACTCATGTTTATCGGTGAACTAACGACCGTCCAAGCGTCGACATTAGTTAGACCAACGACCATCTGTATACTCACTCAGTGATCAAGGTTTGTAATTGGAGTCAGCCGCAAAGCATCTCAACCAAAACACTCTAGCCAGTCTTAGCGGTCCTTTTAACAATTCGAAACACTCTTTTCAGTCCGTCGAAGCCTACGATGATAATGGTCATTTGTTTCGAAACGTTTTTCTGGAACGATTAAAGTTACGTAGGAGGAAGTACCTTTTTAAAAAAAGCCTACTACTTTCGCATTTTGGAATCCGTGGTAAGGATAAAATTTGACGTTTCTGAACTAGTACTTAAGATGGATGTCCTGCCAGGTAGAAGATTTGGAGAACTTACCTGGAAAAGAAAAGAGAACAAAATTAATGAATGTTAATCAAGGCTTTCCCAATCTTAATGAGATCATCGCATGTTGAAGTATAGACCAGAATAAAACGGAAGATTAGTGAGGCGATATAATGAAGATAGAGGTGGTAATAATGTATCAATAACAATAAGTAAAACGCGGATATTCACACATCCAAAACAATGGGTGAGAATACGGGGATATGCAACATAAATACGAGTGCTGTGATGTCATCCAATCATGCACATGTAATGGTTAAAACAATGAACGGAGAAATGTACCTGTTAGCAGCGACATATCTGATTAATAGCCGAGTTGACTGAACAATCATTCAGACTATTCTGACAAGAGTTGTTACGCCAGAAAGCGATTCATTTAAGAAACCTCTCATTCCTCATTACATCACCGATAATGGTCAAAATTTCGCAACTTCGGAGACCTACTTTCCGATTTAACGATGACATTATTAATCCAGAGGTATGTTAAATCCTTATTTTACAACTGACACAAAAGCACGTCAGATTTCATTACAGTTATGCAAAGCGCGTCAACGTCAACAACGTACTGGCGAGGTCCTAAAAAAGTATAATCTTCTGCTGCTTCCAAGTACGGCGCGACAACTTTCAAGCCCTCTTTTAGCACCACCGTTACTTGTCGATTATCGTGATATTACGCCACGTCGAGGATACGTCGTGTGTACGACCAGATGGCAATATAGTGGCGAGGATTCGACCCACATCGCGAAGGTCCTGCCTGACCGGGGCTTGCTCACGCCTTGTATGGAGTCACAGGGTTACGCAAGTCGGGTAGTTATTGCAGTTACGAACCTTCCTTTTGCTTTATGTGAGAGCCTCGCGAAGATGAAATTGTTGCTATTGCGCGAGAGAGTAAAACAGGACGCGTTAAAACCGAGAGAGGCAACAAAAAATAAGAGCTAAACGGTTTCAAAGCGCGCATTGATAGCGATCCAAAGCCGTTTACAGTTAATCAATGCTGTACAACATTTGTAATGGATAGCCATGTGAAGGCTCCGTGGAGAGTCGGACAGACATATGGCGGGTTGAAACGTCACCTTATAAGGCTTGGACATAATGTTGTGAACGTGATCTGCAGATGACCTGTCAGCTTGTGTCACGGATTCGGGTTTGGACACAATGTCGGTGCCGTGGCGGCTTTGTGCGCGCGTGCCTTTGTGGACATTTTCGGACAAAAGTGAAGAAGTGAACGCGTAGTCCCTTTGCGTGTTTGCCATATGGCCGAGTTAATATTTTTACAAATAAAATTGCAATTTATCTTCAAGATTTACTAAATAAAAGGCCCTAAGAAAACACAAAGAGACCAGTTTATCGCAACTGCAACTCGAAATTCATCAAGTGTCTGATGCATCAGAATCGTTGTTAAGCGAAACAGGAAGTTATACGCGCCGCCGCAAGAACGCTAATCGCGCGAAGAGTAAACTGTACTCGTCACAGGTCAAGATCCTTTGGAATCAGCAACGCATATGCTTTGTTTTGATGAGGCGAACCTCCCGCGACGATGTATTTAATTCGCGCTTGAAGAAATTACAAATTTACACACTCGCTTAGTTGAAAACATACTACTGTAAACCACACTGTCTGTCACATTTTCCTGCAAGGCTGTGGCGGTTTTCTTTTCGGTTGGTATTTCGTGACGCTAAACCTAACTAACATTGTTTCGACTGATTGGAAATAATGAACCACATGGACATAAGAATTGTGTAAATCGATTTGTTGAAATAGTCTGTCCACCTCTGGTGGCGATTTGTTATGCCCTCAGCCTTTGCCGAATATGTGGGTGATACTTTGGGTGACATAATGATGAAAACATTAGGAAAATTACGTCAACTCTCTTGGCATATAATAATAATGACCTAGTAGATGAAATCAAGTATCCCAAGTTACCGGATTAAGGCGTTCCACCGTTTACTGCACTACACTTCGCAGAATTATGATATTTCCAGTACAGTACAAACCGTCGAACATTTATCAGAGTCGCAAATATGGCGACGGATCAATTTAATTCATCGACAGAGAGTTATTGAGGATAATTGTAGAGGTTTTGAGGAATTGCGTAATAGCTGTGGAGTTAAAACTCAATTTGGTAGCTCCTTTTTTCCGTTCAAATTATGTTAATTTTATAGCAAAAAACTACCAACACTGGTCGTCCTATTTTATATTTCTATCATTTGATTGATACATTCTTGATCTTGTTGCACATACCCTATTTTTGTTATCAATCTACTTTCCATATTTTGTCCACCATCCGCGTTGAACAACTGACACAACTAACTTTGTTTTGAGTCGTAATCATATCGGTAAATAAATATTCTACCCAGAGGGAAGTCTACGAATCCCTCCAGTCATTCCAATCACGGTTAATTTCAGCCCGAAGTAGTAAAACTAAAAACAATACGTGTCCAGGCGCCAACAGGAGGCGTGCAATGACGTATTAGGTTCAGATCGAAAATAACGCACCAGACTTCGGCGTAATGTGCTATTTGACACTAGGCGCCATGCTCTGGACTGTCGGAGATCTTTCGCATCGAATCCTTGCAAATTATGCTATTCTTCTTTTTGTGTTGATGGTTCTTCGCTCTATTGTTTTTGACCAGTATTTAGCCACTTCGACGACGCATGTTGTGTCCTTCCACAGGTCTTTCCAAGTGCAGGTATTAGGTCACGCTGGACTCGAGAGCAGGTATGGCATGGTCTGTCGAGGGGCACCACAATCGCAATTGATGCGGGGCTCAGTTATCATGCATGCCGCATTTACTGAGTAGCCAGTATGGGCCAGTCTTCATGCTATTGAAAATGCAAAGTATAACTCCAGAAAGACTCACGAGTTAAACCCCAAAACTACGGTAAAACGTCTAAAGGTCTACCCTCCTTGTCTATCTTGCTTCAAGTATTTAGTTCCGTGAGCCAAAGTGTTGTTCATTCATTTTATTAATTTGATTATACGCTATTATATGATGCGAGTTTATCACGGCTATAAAGTTGTGTTCAATAAAACCTTATGCCTGAATTGGTATTCTCTTGATGTGCAGAAACGAGAGCTCAGATAAAGATGTTTCAAGTACGAGATGGATTTTCATAAAACCGACTTGGTTGGTGGCATAATATTCTAGAGACATTTTGCAAGACATTTATGTAGCCTTTGGCCGTATTCCTCCCGCTTTAAGGCCGTTTTTGGTATGACGAAGTAAGCTATAGCCGCACTTGTAATAGTTCAGAGCAAAACAATCGAACATGAAGTCATGCATACGCAAATATAGGCATTCGCTTGTGGTTTCGTGACTGACAGGATAGCCATTTACTATAGGTATGTAATGTGGCACATAAATGACTATTACGTTACGTCATACATTACGCCAGACGGAGTAATACCTGAAAATAAATCTGGCTGGAACATTGACATGATATTTTGGACGGGCGAATGAATGAGCTCCCGCCTACTCAAGGCCCAGTACTAAACGACTCTACCACACGTGATTACCAATATTGATGTATTGTCCACCATAGCTAATAAAAACGTTGATAGAAGAAAACCTCTGTTCTTTGTGAGAAATTAAATGGGATATTCCCGAGTTCTATCACAAGAAATAGCCACATTCTGAAGTTAGGTCAAAACACAGCTCCAGAAACGAGTATAGCTCACCAGCACATTTGCTCTCGTAGGTACCATCAGCAAGAGTTGTTTCAACTTCTCCTTGCACTTTTATTTGGCTCACCACTAAGGACAGAAACCTTCTTTTCATCTCCCACGCTCGGAAAGTTTGCTGTTACTAGTAACTTACGATCGTGTAAAGGCCGGATTTAAACTATCTGCATTTTTGTGGGCTTCGAAATTTGAACGCGACGCCGGGACAGTCTTTCCCGCGCCCTATGGTGTTGAAAAAGAAAAAAACACTGGCCGTTCAAGAAGATGCCAAGTCCCGAGAGAAAAAAGAGCCTCATTCATAGTTCATTTACACGCGTACTTCAGCGAAAGTGATTGTTCGTGCCCATTCTCTATACAAAACTGTGAATGTAAATGGGGCATAAGCATCTTTTAAAAAGGTTAAGTCACGGAATAGAACATTCAGAAACGCGGTTTCTTCTTATAGTCTTTTCAATATTTTGTACACAATATTTATTTTATAATACCGGTAAATAAAAAAAAATGCTTCGCTTCTGTTTTATCAAATAGATAATTATGTTTTGGTTTGTTAAATACATTTTTTCAAACGATATTACTAATTTAATTTTTTATCTCCTAGAAATTTTTATATTATATGGTAAAAGTTCAGAATGCTCCCGGAAAAAAAAAAACATTCTTTTATTTACATTATTTTTGTGCCTGGATAAATAAACTTCAGGAAATTATTAATAAAACGAATGGTTTTAATACCAACGAAGCTCCAAAATTTAGTGCGGCAGCCATAACTACAGTAAAATATGCTTTTAAAAGGAACTTATTTGATTCACCTGATCTGCCTGTAAGTAGTTGTCTATAGAGTTTTTCCCGCTTGGCTAACAAAGTCATTTCCTCGCTTCTGTGAGATGAAAAGTTTTGTGTTTCGCACGAATGCAATATTATTTGCGTTTCGTGCTTCTGAATACCTCGCTACGCTCAGGTTTCTTTTTTTGAACCACTCGCTACGCTCGTGGCTCAATTTTAGAAACCTTCGCTAGCTCGGTATTCAATACAAGCACTCGCCGCAAACAATAATTTTGCATTCTTGCATAACAAATAACTATTGTAGTTTTGTATTACTTTTATGACTGCTATACTCGTAGTTACAGCAAAAAAGAAAACTATTGTTGTGCTAACTTCCTTCAATGTCATTGGCGGACAAAAGCAGGCAAAGTGGCCGGGCGCTGCAAAAAAGTCCTTACGGTGGATTATCCCAAATTTTGCCGACAGTACCTACTTGCTTGAACATTCGGCGGAGCCAGTGGCACCGGTATAGTGTTTCAATACGCATTAACGCCACGGTCACTTGCCAAAACCAATATTCTTTCTTCCACCACATGTCAACGCGATGTTGGGACAAGACCGCAACGCCTGTACTTTGGACCTATTAGAGCTACTGTAATTTTAATTCTTGCAGCATTATTCTTTTTGGTAGGATAATAACTTTTAAAGGCTCTATCAACAAGATCATACCACTCAATAAAAACTAAAGAAAAGGCTGAACGACCCAAGAGATCGTATTAGAAAACTTGTGAGACAAAATCGTCATATTTCTCCCAAAGGGATGCACCAATTCCACCAATTTCGGTGGGATTTTCATTCCTACTGTGACAAGAGGCTTATCGCTGTAACATCCGATTTATCAATCTAGGCCCAGTAATACGCAATTTTCCTACCCCAGACACGACTTACAAGTCAAGCGACATCAATAAGTCAAGCAGACGTGCTCCCGGAACTAACAATTTGTCTGCACCCTGAAAGTTTCATTCAACCCGGTCTGCCGCATTGCACCCTTGCGGGAGGGGGGCTATATCTGCACTGGGGGGATCGCTTGCGAAAACTCCACAAGAGACTGTTGACGTCGAGATCGGACTAGGTATGCATTGCATATTTGAGATCTCTACTCAACAACGAGTACCTAAGCTTTTAAGAATTGAAAAGGATGTATGTTGTGCAGGGTTCTGAGTCCGCTATCGTACGATTACAACTTTTTATTGCGCACTCGGTTGATAACATTAGAATGAAATCATCGATTGAGGATTGAGGAAATGACTCACACAATATTAGGAAATTCTTTAAACATCTATGTTGACTAAACAAGAAATTAGCAAGATCAAGGATCAAACTAACACATAGGTATATCCATGTACCTCTAGTACTAGGCTGCCAGAAACGCTATGGAGCACAACACGCATTTGCAAAAAGAGAAAGGCTTGACTAGATTACTGATAACATCAGCCAGCAACCAAACCGCCCATACACATGCAAAAAAGCTTGCAAAAAGTACTAGGCCCGCAAGCACGTGAAGCGCTCGCAGAGAAAGGTCTCCTCTGACTGACACATTGCCAAAAAACGCGTCAACCAAAATCGCTGACAAAAAAAAACTACAAATCACCAGGACATCAGTGAGCCTAGGTGTTATAATGCTCTGACTGTGGCCTAGCTAGGCTTTGTTTTTAGGCAGTTGCGTCAGCAAACAATCTGAGTGGTTAGTGCCTAAAACACTGGCACAAAGTTTGGCCCGGGTACCAGGTTGTCAGAACATCGGTGAAGGTTAGAGAGACGGTATATTCGCGTGGGCCGCCTCCCCCCTCCGGGCAGGTCAACGACCGGCGCGGCCGATTCGGCCGGGCGGCCACCTCACCTTGACATTCATCTTCAAACGCACTTTGGAACTAACGTTCAGGATAAACGCTACTGTTTTCAGGAATAAGCCCCTTGTATGGCACTGGGTTTTGCTCGAATTTTGCGATACTTAAAGTCACTAGTAGTATCGCTAGTAGTTACACAAGACAGCACGTCGACCCTTACAAGTAGAACTCTTACGGGCGACTTTACAACAAAAAAATACTTTTACGTGCTGTCGTGTGTACAATATGGAAAACGACATGACAAAATCTCGACATTTTGATGACAAAGCTCTCATGACAAGACATCTACGAGCCTACATTAAAGAATTATATGTCGTTACCAAGGCTAATCCATCATGCATTCGTTTTAGGTACCTAGGTAGGTCTTATTCAGAGGTCATCATACTTAAGTACTAAATTTCATTAAAATGTCTATGTAAGCGAATTTTTCTGACGCAACGCTCGGTAGAAGCATTTGCAAAATGTTTTGTGCTAAATACCTAACTTGCGAGTCTTGCGACTACTAAAGTAATCTTTTTGTCCCGTAAATGGCGAAACGACCGTAAAAAATTTAAAGTTTCGAAAATAATAAAAACATATTTTTTAGGTCCATAAAAGAGCTGAATTTGAAAGTAGACTAGCCGCATATGGCATGCACTGAAGCCTTAGTTAGAGGTTGGACAATAATGTTTGTGATTTATTAGTTAAATATTATTATAGGAGACCACTTTATCCTCCTGACCGCTGAGTGACTACTGGAAGGACATAAAACTTTAAAAAAATCTATCTCCTCTGGTTTGAAATTAATAGCGGAAACGTACTACTAGTGACATCTTGTGTCATTTAAGAAACTAAAATTTGTCGGTTACTGTTTAGACCTTGTCAAAACAGTTCTCAAAATGGCTGATGATAGCAGAGGTGCGGATGCGCGCCCGGCGCAAAGGTAAATAAATCCATTGTAATTATGATCCAAATCTGATATTTTCATGCATGTTATAATTTTTTTACATTGAGATGTAATATAAGTAACTAATAATGATTGTATTTTCAATCAGAAATAGAAAATGAAGAGTTTACTAACCTCGAAAGTTTTATGTTCTGTATTAAGGAACTCCGTTGTTAATTTATGTGTATTTGTTTTCTTTTAAATTTATGTACTCAAGAATTTTTTGAATATTTGGCAGAGTCTGATGTTGATTATTCCAGCGCCGATTCTGATGATGGTGTTCCGACCTTTAGGATAACACAAGAAGATTTTAGAGCGGAAACTAAATCTGATTCTGAGGACGATGTCGAAGAATTACAGCCATCAACTTCGCCCCCGTTGTCAACCTCAACAGTCAGGGCAGCAACCTCTTGTCGACGTGGCTGCCGAGGTCGCGGTCGCGGTCCAGGTCGAAGTCGTGGACGTGGACGAGGACTTGTACTACAACGAGATTCACCGTTACCAAACAGCAGTAATGCACAAAATGTCATCTCTGACAAGTGGAGTGCTACTTCTTTTGGTGACATTTTTTTGCATAAGAATTTTGCGCTTTAGTATTTTGAAAGTAATATTGATCACAAAAAACACTGATTTACAAATAAAAACCCAAGTAAAACAACAAAATGTATTTTTTGTAGCTGTACAAATCTTACTAGTTGACCGCACAAGTCCTACAGATAGGACATACATTTTTGATAATCATAGTAATAAAGCCCCTTTGTCCCATATGTAGTACATAAAGAAAAGATAGATTTTCCATCGGTGGAATTTTTTCAACATTTTTTTAGTTAGAAAATACCCTATTCTGAAGCCAATTTCCGAATATCAACTTGATCGCAGCAAAAAACTTGTCTCTGTAGTCAGGAGGCTAAATGGGCTTGACTTACTGTGCAGAGCAGTAAACACTGCATTTATTAGGGAACTCTGAGTCCACTCAGTCTGATTGGACCAACTAATAAGATCATTAGAAAATAGTTTTAGCCAATTGCAAGTGTAAAATACTTGAGCAGACCAGTTTCTGTGACGGCAAAAAAGCTTTTCAAATCATTTAACCGCCAGCGGTCGTCAACCATTAATCAAAAACGTCCACGCTAGTTAATGACGCATGAAATCAGTTTAATTTGAATAACAATAGGTGCGCGAAGCAATAGCGAACGTCACCCGATCGCGTGGCCAGATAACTTGAGGCTTAAATAATAAATTGCTACATTATGTTTAAAAGGTTGAGAAACCCTGTTTACAGTCACTACCTTTGCTAGGCAGCTAGGCTCTATTGAATTCTTTAATATAAAATGCAGTTATCGTAGCCTTGTCTCAATTGCATAGCGGTAATTAACAATTAATAGTATGTAATCGCTTTATTATACCTACAATTAGTGCAAGAGTGGGGGCAACCAGTGGGTTGAAAAGCAACTTGGAGCGCGTTTGGCGATGGTGCATCATTCCACCTACACGGCGGGAATCAACACGGTCAACACCAGAAGGCTAAGCATGCGGGCCATTTTGCCTGCTCTCAACTGTCACCTTAGCCACACTTAACACTACTGAGGTGACAATGAACAGTGGATAGGTGACAGTTGAGAGTAGGCAAAATGGCCCGCGTGCTAAGCCTACAGGCAGGGGCCTACGAATTCCACTCACAAGCGTTATGTGAGTTGAGTGTGTTGATCCTTCATCCATGCCCCATAGACTTGCAGAGGTGCAAATAACTTTCGTTAAAAGGCCTTTTAAAATTAGGGGTCGTTGGTGAAAACGGGCATAATTCTCGGGAATCTTGCATTCGACACATCTGGAAGGAAAAATCTCATGTCCTTTCCATATCAACTGCTCCCGAACACTCGAGTCATGTCGAGCGAAAAAGGCAAACGTCTCGCAGAAATCTCGTGCCCTATTTCGAGGATGACCTCGTGAGAATAGAAGATGTGATATTTGCCGCCAAATGTTATTTTTCCTTCGAGATGTGTCGAATGCGAGATTCACGAGAATTAGCCCGCAGGGATGCACAGACTTATTTATAGGGAACATGGGCCAAGGTTCCCTATAAATAAGTCGAATTTCGATGAAATAAGGCTTTTTTGTATCAGCTGTTTCATTTTAAAATAGCAAACTGTTTTCCAACTTCAGAAGGACTCGCTAGGCTAAACAAAAATTGTACATACGACGACACGATGACCCTTACACGCTAGCATTCTACTCGTTTATGTTACGGGCGACTTTACAACAAAAGTGTACACTCTGACGTGCTGTAGTGTGTATTAAAGCACTACAGTAGGCAAAGGGAAACCATTGCAATTCTTATTTCCCTAATAACTGTCGAACGGAATTTGGAATGTCTTAAACAAGTTGTGTTATACACATTGCTTTAAATTTTGTAACATGTTGAACACACGACAGCACGTCGACCTTTACACGCTAGCACTCTACTCGGTTGCGTTACGAGCGACTTTACAACAAAAGTGTACAGTCTGACGTGCTGTCATGTGCTTAGAACGCAGTTTAACTAGGTAAGTGACTCTATCTATAAGCAGTAATCCCGAGTAAAAAATAACACAAACACCTCATATCTTTATGGCTGGTTATCTGATAAGATTGCTGCGTCATGGCGATACTCGCGATAGCTAAATATGGCACGTATCACCAGGGTCAGATTTAGAGGAAGGCAACAGGGGATAGAGTCTAGAGCCCCAGTGCCTAAACAAGGGAGTAGCATCCACACAATAATAATTATAATTTTTCAAGGTACAAAAATATGTACAATATTTTTGTCCTGTCCTGAGTTCCTGCTGACTAATACAAAAGTTTGCATTTATTTTTAACCTATATCTCAACATTGTTATTTTTGGTTGTCGTCTATCTGTGTTGGTTGTACATAAATTTAAATAAATACGTAATTGAAAAAAAAAAAACTGTCAACTCAGGGGCAGACAGCATGAAATCCCTCCCTAGAGAGGGCAAAAGCTAATTTTAAAACCAACCTTGTAAGGAAGTGAATTAAAACGCCTTTCATCATGTCAACGGACTTTAAAACTTGACAAGCCACATTATCATGATAGGACGCACGGATTAATGACCCATTCTTCTCCATATAGGTACAGTCGAATTGGGGATACTCAAAATGGGCATGTTATAACATTTGAAACTTGCAGTTTTATGTTTTGTAAAATGCTTTATGGTTGGCCTTTTCTAAAGTACTTTACCAGCGCTAGGGTGCTGACAAATATGTGATGGAATTGAATACATATGATGGAATAAAGTAAGTGAAACTGTTAGGTAAATGAACATAAGGTACCTATAATGATATTTTTTGTACATGCTTCTTCAAACTTAGAAAAAAATACAAATACAAAACAAAGGTATTAATTATGATGAATTTAAAAAGTTTGCTCCAGGCGACTTATACCTTCAACCTCCAGCTTACCATACCTGTGCAAATTTTTAATCCCTCTGGCGGACATGCGTCAGTCAGTTTAGCCAACTAACTCGGAGTTAATTTGACATTAACTCAGAGTTAACTGGCTAACCCTGCTGGTTGATGTAAGTGCACCTAAGTATGTATTAAGTAAATCCTATAGGTTTTCACGTTACCTACATTATTTTGGTATGCAACCAAAATTAAGTAGGTAATTTGGACATCCAATCCAGATGAATTACATGGTAATCAGTAATGATGTCATGCATGACATCCAATGCTTTTATATTCTAAATAGAGTTTGCTGATAATAAAATAATGAACAATAGTGGCAGGCGGTAGACTTAGGTAGGTATAAGCAGGGTATAAGGATACAAACATAAGGGTGGACGATAGCAACGTGGCGGGAACTTCGAAAATTTTCACAGTGTTTTACATTTTGTAGCTAAACTGAGCTATTTATGTTCAGCGATTTATCGTTCGCTGCAATAAAACAGTATTCCTTTCATTGCCGAATACTGTTTTATTGAAAAGAATACTGTTTTATTGCCGCGAACGAAATATCGCTGGACAAAAATAGCTCAGTTTAGCTACAAAACGTAAAAAACTGAAAGTTTTGAAATTCTTGCCACGCTGCTATCTTCCAGCCTTAAATGTTAAAAACTAAAGGACATGATAATAATGATATCTCATCGAAAATGTAGGCTAATTTGAGTACTATCCAACCATGTGGGGGTGCAAAGATTAACTGACAAGAGGGGTGTCCGGGTCTGATCAGTACCTTTTTAAGTCAACAGTGCGATCAGACACTGTAGAAGATAGTCGGTTAAAATCCATAGAATTTTATGGTCAGAAGAGACCCCAAGCTTTACGGTTAGAAAACTTTTGGGTAACTATATTTGCTGCTGCTTCAATAGTCTGAATTAGAATAGATTTAAAGTTAGCATAAACATTTGAATAGATCGGAAACAATACTAAAATATTGAACAAGTTATTTGAATAAGGCAGTTATTTCATGTGGTTGATATAATGTTCTAAGCATAAATATGGTAATAGATACCTAACTGAATTAAACCTTGAGAGTTCATAACCTTATTAGCATTCTTGTGCTCATGGCTAATTGTTAGGGTTATTAGACTGCTAAAATATGACATTGAAATTCAATTTAGTACCAAGAGCCACTTGTGTTTTGATTTTTATCCAACATAATGGTATTTTGGAGATGTAGGGTAGAAAACATAAAAATATGATAGTACTCTGAAGTAATCAACTATAAGCTTTAAAGTAGTTTGTCTGCTTGATACCTAACACTAACTTGTTCTTCTTCTAATCCTTCTAACGTGTGGTTGGTTGGTGATTGGGAATGTATTTTTCTTTTCAGGGTTTGAGTCCCCATGCGGCATATCACTTTTTTTTTAAAAAACACCGGACAGTTATTTTGTCACTCCCATGACTGACTTGACACTGGCAGAAATAATCGTCGGACAAGACTGATTGCGTTGCCATAAAGGGGAAAAAAAAAAAAAAGTAATCGACTACAGAGGAAGACCTCGGTAGGGTTTTCTGTTGTAGGAACTGTCACATTAATGAGATCAAAAGGTTTGGGAGTACCTAGTAAAAGAGATCAAACGGCTCATAGCCTTGACAACTATTCAAAGTTAGGAAATGAAGAACTTACATAAATCAGCCCGGAGTAGTATCTGTCCTTGATATTGTGCAGTACTGAAGCCTCGTTCAGGCAGGTCAACTCGGCCATGTCCTCCACTTTATCGAACTTGGGGGGGTTCATCTTCTGTATATCGTCTATGGGTACCAGCATCTTCTTGCCGGACTCCGCGATCTCGACCTCCACTTCGTCGCCGCGCTCCCCCTTGATCCCGGCGGCCACGAAGCCCTGGTTCTCGTGCGGCACCCATACCAGCCGCTTCTGTGTCCACTCCGCCTGCGTCGCAGGGTCATTGAAGCTGTTCCTATCCACCGAAAGGTACCGGAGCTCCGGGTCGTTCCTATCCATGTCGACCATAGCGCCGCCCGATCACGCCGCGCTCCCCAACCGATAACCTAACACCGGCACTGTATACCACATCAAACGGTCGCGAAGACCGGCACAAGCACACAACACTCAAGGTAACCTAACATAGAAGGCTGCGCTCGCGTTTTTTCCTCGCGTAGACGTGACTCGCACGGCACTGGCACATACAAAATGACGACAGCGACTGACGGACCGAGGCGAGCTCGCGATCAGCGGCGGTTACTGCGCTGCCGTAGGAGGGAGGGCCGGTTGACGCCCGATTCACGTTGTTTCACGGAACGGCGGATTTACTTAGGAAGATGAGCAAATGTTGTGCGATAGCTTAACAAGTTTATTCACAGCG
Organism: Zelleria hepariella; assembly: GCA_949319315.1. Taxonomy (NCBI): domain Eukaryota; kingdom Metazoa; phylum Arthropoda; class Insecta; order Lepidoptera; family Yponomeutidae; genus Zelleria; species Zelleria hepariella. Next base: position 24,889,514 of record OX439378.1, on the reverse strand, counting down.
CACTTTGTAGTCATATTCACTAGGTCCTAATGTGACTAATTACACTATTTTTCAATAAAAAATAAGCAAAAACGAAATAACGTCCAACGACTCTTCTTTTTGTTGTTAGTTTTCGTTTCGTTTGAGAGCTTTTTCAATTATTAGCCAATGACCGTTAAGTTTGCCTTATTACTATTGGTTCCTCAATAGCGCCAAAGTTTCGTGTTTTGATTCGGCCAATGAGAGGTTGTATTTTCGAATCTGTCAATGTTTTTGACATTGAAGACAGACCTTAAACGTTCCATTTAAAGCAAAGTTTATTTGCAAGTCGCTCCGTTCAGCTTAGGTAATATTTAAAATGTGATTTGATTTATAAATTTTCAATTCATTATATAAATGGCAATATAAAACATAAAACGTTTTCTTTCCAATAATTTTTTAGATTTTTCAAGCTTTCAGGCTCTGTGGCGCGAAGTTCAAAACGTTGCATGCAAGGCTGTCATTTCATTACAAAACAAACAAGGAAGTTTGTAACCTACAAAAACCTTTCCAAAAATAGCTAATAGTGACTTTATACGTAATCCAATCAGTATTCCTTGACTACATTCAATCCTACGTAAGTGCGATCGCGGTTTGAATAATAATAGCAAGCATACTCGATAAGGTTTGAGTGTCCACGAAGGCCATCTACTTTTTATTATCTGCTGTGGGGCCAATCCTCGGCAGTCAATCAATTTACAAGATCATTCGCGCCAAACCGCACCTCCTAGCAGCTATTATCATATTAAACTTGACACGAAGCGGACGGGTCTTGTTATCGCGTCCTAAAGACTCGCCTATAGTTCAAAAGTTCACCAACTAAGTGTTTAAAACTTCTGTCGACTTCAGGATCATGGCCCAAGTAGTGGACCTGCGTTCGGACACTGTGACGAAGCCGACAGAGTCCATGAAGCATGCAATGGTGAACTCAGCGGTTGGAGATGATGTCTACGGGGAGGATCCCACGGTGAACGCTCTAGAGATGAAGGTAGCAGCTATGCTAGGCAAGCAAGCTGCACTGTTTGTGCCCTCTGGAACGATGGCTAATCTTATTGCCGGTAAGTGCTATTTTTTTTTATTTATCACGATGACCCCCAATGTTTGTCCCCCAATATCCCACTCCAGGACAAAAACCACTCTAAACTCTGAGAAACTGTAAAAATAAGTAAGTCTATAAAAAAAACCTACCTGCCCCGATAGCTGGGCATAGGCCCTCTCTCAGAGTTATTTTTTTGTTTAATTTTATTGCAGAACAAAAAGTTTAATTAATTCAAAACAATTGTTTTTGCTACTACCAGGAGGGGGTGTGCTATTCAAATAAATTATGAAGTCATAAGTTTTAAAATCTATTCCAGTTATGGTGCACTGCAACAAGCGAGGTTCTGAAGCCCTCGTCGGAGATAAGTCTCACATCTTCAAATATGAACAGGGTGAGAACTACCTACCTCATACGATTTTTATATTCACATTGTTTATTTCTTATTCATTAGCATTTATTTGTTTGTACATTGCTGGAAGTATGCCTCTTCATGTTTTTTCCAGTCTGTGGCTATAGTGGTCCAGGTTGAGCCTGCAGGGCCCTTAGCCTGTAACACAATGGTGCCAAAATGGGCTGTCAGGTGACGACTTCAATTACGATTTGCTAACGCTGTCTGTCCTTTTAATGTTTTTGTAGTACAGCAAAGAATATTTTGATTCTAATTCTAGAGGATTAGTTCTCTGGTTGTAGGAGTAAAACGAGGAGAGCCCAGTTTTGTCCTTCTGCCGGGACGCCATTGACCCGCCATTGCGTTACAGGCTAAGGGCCCTGTATCCTTGATATTGTCGGACCATCATGCAGCTGATCTCCCCACACGAGTTTTTATTATGTATTTATTTATTGTGTTTAAATTATGTATAGTGCTCGTGCAAACCTAAGAAAATATTATTTATTATAAGGTCAATATGGTCAAAGCCTTGACGACTTCTATGTGGCAGTGTGCTTATTTTGTAAAATAATCTGGTTAATTTGCGGGAAATTATAAATAAAAATATATTTTTTTAAATAATTAATACATATTATACTCATCGAAAAAAATATTGTTTATTTCGATAACAGCTATTTTCCCGCAAATAAACCGGATTTGAGAATTAGCAACTGTGTTACTGTGCGATTTTTTTACAGAATCAGCACCAGAGTAATCTGGCACTTGTCACTGGAGAAAGGTTTTTTCACTTTTACTTTCAGACACTAACCTTCGGACTATCTACCTAATTTTTTTTTATTCCCCACGATAAGGCGGAGCAGCTCACTTAGCGGGAGTCCTCCTAAATACTCTCAGCAACAAACCAGATGGCACATTTGACCTGGATGAGTTTGAGAGCCGCATCAGAGGGTCCGACATCCATGAGCCTGTCACATCTCTGGTGGCCGTGGAGAACACACAGAATTACTGTGGTGGGAAGGTAAGAGCTGCAGATATATTTTTACATTTCTTAAAAAAAATGTTTTTTATTTAAGTTTGCAATTCTATTCAATATAAAACCAGCTTGACTTGCCCATTTCGTAATGTATCTGAATTTCTCCTTGCCCTTTCGAAACGGGTCGAAACACGGTTCTGTAAATTAACTTTTGGTGTAAGGAAGTACCTAAAGGCGTAATCAGAGGCACCGACTCATTTGATTGTGGGCCCACCACCGTCGATTATTCCGTGGCGCAAGTGCCAAATCGGTCGTCTTGCAAAAATTACGTCTGTTCTAAAAAAGCTGTGGTCTCCTTTCCAGGTCTTACCACTATTCTGGCTCGACGACCTCGCCTCGCGCGCCAAGAAGCTCGGCATCCCAATCCACATGGACGGCGCTAGGCTGTTCAACGCGTGCGAACATCTGAAGGAGCCCCCCAGTCGCGTCGTGAGGGACTGCGATAGCGTCTCTGTTTGCTTCAGCAAGGGCCTTTCGGCGCCCGTTGGGTCCGCGCTAGTCGGCTCGTGTCACTTCGTCGAACAGTGAGTGTTGCACCGATACCGTCAGTGCTGGCATCGCACTGTAAGACCTAAACATTTTTCGCAGCTTAGGGACGAATAGGAATTTGCTCGATCCGAAGCTACTTCGTGCATGACTTAAAAAGCAAGCCTACCTATGGTATGGTAAACAAGTACATTTTATTACTTAGCAAGGTTTGAGTTTTCCATATTTACTTTGAGGAAACATGCGACAGCACAATCCATGCGACGACGTCGATAGGTCTAAACTCGCGTATCGCCTGCGAAGTAAGAGGTTTGCGGGGGTGTACGAACGCCCCGCTTCTTTTTTACCGCGCATGCGATACGCGAGTTAGGTGGTCGACTTAGATAGCATCACAAAACTAACTAGACCACAATGCCATCAAGCTCTATCATGAAATGTTCCCATTTGTTCCAGAGCCCGTCGAATACGCAAGATGCTGGGTGGCGGCATGCGACAGGCGGGGGTGGTCGCGGCGGCTGCTATAGTGGCGCTCGACGAGATCGTACCCAACCTGGGCAACGATCACAGGCGTGCGCAGGTGCTGGCTAGAAGTAAGTTGTATCTTTGGACTCCTGCCTGAGTAAACTGAGTTAGGTAGGTAGCATTACTTGGTTTCTAAATATTTCCCCTATTTTCCACAGCAATCAAGAGCCTGAATCTCAAGAACTTCAACGTAGACCTCCAAAATGTCCATACGAACATCGTCCTTATAACTATACCAGAAAAGTCTTCCATCACTGCTGAGAAAGTCGTTCAAAGGCTAGCACAAGTGTCTCAGAATGAGATACAAGGGGACTGCAAAAATGCTGACGACGAAGGCGTCATTGTTAACGCTATTTACTTCAATTCTAAGACCCTAAGGTTCACTTTGCATTGCGGGATAGAAGATGAAGAGCTATGGACTGCTATTATGAAAATAACTTTTGTTTTCAAAGAGTTTGAAGCTAGTGAAAAGTAGTTCATAATGACCTCCGGTAGTCAGGTCGAAAAAGCCCGGACGCTGTTTACAATATGGAAAAATTGTCTACCTAATAGATAGATAACACTTATTGTACTGAATCTAATCCATATAATCCTAAACAACGCCATAATTTACCAGGTAGGAAAGTGTTGATATTAAAATATTGTGATATTTTATAAGGCGTAGACTTTTATTTCATTGAAATACAAAGTTGTTAATAATCTTCAACCGGCCTATTTGCTAAAAATCCACTGAGTGTTAGTTTCCCGTTATCAACTGTCGAAAAATAATTGTTGCAGAAGGACAACTTGACAACAGGAGTGACTTTTATAGTATTCACATGAAGAGTTGAGCAAGCCCAAATTAGATAAAATGATGATGTTCTGTGTTACATATTTAAATCTGTAATCCAACTCTGCGCAAGCTCTTCCTTATAATAAATATATTAAATTCATTCATGTTCAGTCTTCTTAAAACCAGTGAATGAAATGAAAATTCTCTCTCTATCACTACATTAGGAATAATATTGCTATCCATATAGCTCAATAATAATTGAGACGAAAACCTTATCAGTACTAACGTAAGTGTACAGCGAAAAGAAAGCTATAAATCTAAGACTACAAATTAGGAAACGCAAGTTTTATCAAAATACGCAATATCAAGAATTGAACCATTCCACCGTGAATTCATTCCAATGTTTGTTCCCACCATACTTTCATCAACTCTTCAGGATCACCATAACCATGTGATGCTATAACATCTTTGTAATCAGTTCTTGTATAAGCTTTCTTATAATAGTAGAACTGTGGACAATGAATAGGTTCTATTCCCACTTTCTTAGCCACAATCCCCAGGAAAATATCATCAAAGCGGAAATGCTTAACAAATATACTGCCTAAATAAATTATTTTTAAAGATTTGTTAGATAGAACATAAGCCCCAGCTGTGATGTATGGTGGCCATCTGTTCCATGGGTACTCCTCTAGAGAAACCCGCCATTTTGAGCTCCTGTGTCTTAGTGGTCTTGATTCAAACTTGAAACCAGCGAAAAGCAAATCTTCTTCCTTTTTTGGTATCTGCTCTTTGTACTTATCCAAATATTTAAAAAGATTATGCACGGAAATGTACATATCATCGTCAGAGAACAAATAGTTTTCTGCTACAGAACAGTGCAGGTATGCCCAACGGAATGCCATCATAGTCTTGATTGTGTTGTTGAAATAACTGTCAATAAAATCTATCTGAATTACATCACTATACTGGGTCATTTCTTGTCGGATTCTATCATCTACATCGTCTCGAGATTCTTTTGTGCCTAAGAAGAATAATAGTTTTACTTTTTTGCCCCCTTTAATATCTTCTCTGCCCCATGTGTTTCTTATTGCATTCCTCAGATCGAAATTATTCATAGCCGACTTGACTAAAATTAGCAGATCTATTTTATCATCCATCATGCATTTTCCTGAATTTGTAATGAATCTGTAGGGATAGTAGTTAATTGGTTTTACAGATGGCTCTTTGCCCTCAAATAATTCTGTTATCAGTGGTTTGATGTCCATGTTGAGTGGGTAATCAAATTCATCTTCAATGTTCTTTGCATAGATGTAGTCGCTAACTCCAATGAAGTAGTAAGTAAAAGTTGCAATAAATGCAAGTATAAATAAACGTCTCGATCTCCTCATGATGCTTACAGAGAAGTGTCGACGGTTGAGCTGATGGAGACAGGTGGCAAGTAGTGGCATCGGATCTGGTTGTGAAGGCGCGTCACCTCGGCATCCAGGCTCTCAGTTTCCCGCACTATTTGTGTGAATTGCACTATTCCTGAAAACATGGTAAATACATACTGCAATATTGATTGCCGATTTGATAACTCTCAAGCATGCAATTCGTTTTATAACAATACATACATATACTAAACAATACCTTCATGGTACTGTATTGTTATCTTTTGTTGGAGCAGTATTGTGTGATTAGGTGCCGATAGGTACTACATGGACATGTTTTTATAGCGACTAGCCATAGGCACGTTATTTATCAATGTAAAACCAGCAATAGATCGAGGTAAGGTTAGTTCATTACATTAGTATGAAAGTTTCTTGTAGGCTCTACTACAGAAAGTGGGTACTTAGCTCTAAAAATATGGCTTATTACCTTCTCGAGAGTTGAATCCGTAGCGTTTGATGATTTCCATTTCTATTTGAACGACCATAGGAAAGACGATCTGCATCATCTTTAGCATCTCATTCCCGGCAGCCTCCTTCGCCTCGTCGAGCTTGGAAGCGTAATCCGGCGACTCCAGGGCCTCGATCACCTCCGTGAGTATTTGTCGCACTTGCTCAATAGAGATGTTTTGGGGAGATGCCATGACAAACTCCGAATTTCATTTAGAAAACTGAAACAAGTAGCGAATATATGTATAGTGGTCTAGTTTATTGGCGGAAACTGGATTTCGCGAAGGCGAGTTGTAGTGGATATATCGCTTTTCTATTTAGCCATTTTAATTCTTACTTTATTGATGCAAAATCCTGCGATATTTTCCAAAAAAAAACAATGAAATGTCGGGACGAGCCAACACCGAGACAATCAGTCAGACGAAAATGTCAAAACACAGATTGATTACACACAGCACAGATTACAAAAAAGAAATGTCAAACAAAATGTCAAATTCATCTTCCCGTTAAGTTGTCAACATGCAGCCGCCATGACAGGAAACAAAAAAATAAATGATACCAGCTGTTTTTTTTATATTTTCCCCACAATTTGGAAAATATGCACAATAGTTAGGTTTCCTGCTTATTTTACTTTGTCAATATGGCAGAGTAAGCGTGAAAAAACTACACATAACTTACCTCTGCTGGTAATATAGCTAACAGCATTTATAGTTGATCGACAGCACCTAAATACAGGGTAATTTTTATAATATTTTTTTTTTTTGTTTGAGGGCATCGTAAGTGATCGTGAAACTTTCGTTCTGCCAAAATGTAAATATGTATTTTTTAATAAGTTTTGTTAATTTCTCGAATTTCTGCCACAAAAACCACCATGGTATTATAAAGACTGTGTACTTGATCGAATCGAATAAAAATTGGCATGGGAGTAGTTAAGTGACCTAGCCTAGCTAGCATGCTATGACACAAACTTGTATGTATTCATAGGCTGGCCCATTTTATTTTAGGGTTTTTGTAACTTTCTGTATGATTGCAATAATAACTTTAGATTTTCTTATAATCACTGGAAAAATAATGTAACAGGTAATTTGCCCGCGGGTCTAAAAAGTAGGTAGGTACAGTCGGCCACAGTCTCAGATACCCCTTTTTGTTCGATTGGCGCCCTTATGCCACGCGCGATAAGAGCTGTCATGGGGTATCTGTCTGAGATTGTGGCCGACCGTAACTACATTGATTGTGTTCATTCCCTGAACAAAAAAACATTATGCAGCTATTGACACGACATCATAAAAATATATATTGACTGTGACTCTAGGGCCCGTTTTCTGAATTGAGAATTTTAGTAAATACTTAGGTAACTATGTATCGTTCTGTCACGTTCTTTTGTAAGAAATCTGCAGGGACAGAACGATACTTAAGTGCTTGCTTAGCGAATATCTCAATGGGGGATTTTCTGACAGCAAAAAAAATTCAAAGCTGTGACAGACAGATGGCGATGGCTTTGACCCGACATAATGTCAATGAGCCGTTTCCAGCACAAATTCAAAAAGCATTTCATAGATGGCGCCTACAGAACGTGGCCATAGAAGAACCGAAATATGGCTGTCAAAATTAATCTGTGCTAGGCAAAATTTGACAGCCGTATTCCGGTTCTTCTTTGGCCACGCCCGTAGGCGCCATCTTTAAAATGCTTCGTGAATTTGTGCTGAAAATGGCCCATTACATAGTAAATTAGTGCTTACAAAAGAGAAAAGTCTGCTTCACTTCATTGCTCTGTGACTTAATCTTTTATCGTCGTAGACTTCATTCCTTTTTGGTACACATGTCAGCTCATCGACCTTTACACGCTAGCAATCTACTCAGTTACGTTACGGGTGACTTTAGAACAAAAGTGTACAGTCTGACGTGCTGTCGCGTGGACATGAAAAAATGCACGAGCACGACTGCAAACGAGCAGTAATATTTCCTACAAGGGGAATTTACAAAACTAAACATAGCAACACAAAGCTCAGGTTAGCCAACTTTGTAAAATTACTTTTAATCCTAAATCATGTTGTTTGTCTTTGTCTTGCATTTGGGCGGCCTATATTTCTATCTTGCTGTCAGGCAAATAAAGAAGGCTGTGGCTGTGGGCAAGGCCTTACATCCATCTCTTTTCCACCTATAAAGACTTTGTTGTTTTCTATCGCAGTCTTTCATCACCTCAATCTAATGTCAAAAGTAATCTGTGGTCAAATCTAAAGTTTGTTGGTTGGTTGGTTGGTTGGTTTTGGTTGTTGAAACTTGAAAATTGAAAAATAAACTTTTTCTGAGGTGGCGAGTAAAGTAAATAAATAAATCAGCTTTTTCTCTCATGTAAAGTCTATGAATTTAAAATGCAGAAGTAATTTACAAGAACCTAAGGAAGGTAGACAAGGTACGTTCTTGGGAAATGAATCACCAATCATTGTTTTTTTGCATCTTTGCTTTTTGCTTCTGCCTGATCTTTTTCTGTTGGCCTGGCTACTTGTGTGTTTTATTATAAAAATAAAGGCTACGCTGCACAACTTTTAACACCCCTGCTAAGAATGAAATTAGACACTTGTGCTCATTGTGTGACAGTGGAAAGACCAATTAATTTTCTATTGATTGCCTGGAGATAATAATGTTTTGTAATCTTATCTGCAACAATTAAATTGATGCCATTCCCTTGTGAATAATATTTTTATTTGATTATCTCTCAACTATTATAATCTATTGTCAATAACACATTGCTCGAAGCCCTTTTTCTCTTGATGTGAGTTGCTTCATTGCAGGTCGGTACCTCAATTGTTTGGGTTATTGAATTAAAGGCTTTTTTATTAGTCTAGTAGGTCTGGTAGTTTCTTCTGGTCCTAAGAGCTAGGGCCTAGGCAAAACAAGCATGATGGGATGCATCATAATTCGTGGGCTATTCTAAGCCTTTCTAATGCTCTGATAATAACATATCCCGACAATGACCTCATATAATTGTGGCCAAAAGAGCCGATTGTAGATAACACAGGAAAAACACACAAAAATTCTAATAGTTAGGGAGGCGAATAGGGGAATTTTCTGCAATACTCGAGCGTGGCAGTTTAAGATATGAGAGATACCTTAGACCTAATAGAACAACCTTGTAAAGTATTTAGCTCTATATGTAGTGACGCGCGCCTAGGATAGACGATCAGATTAGTAAAAAAAAATGGATAGTCTGAAATACTCGAGCGCGTCAGATTAAGATATTGGGGGTTGATTTTAGTGTTTAAAGACTAAATTTAACTAATCTGACGATAAGTCCTTGACGCCGCCGAGTTATAGGGTCGCGAACTTGTAAAAAAAAAACGTTAATCCGGCATTCTCGAGCGTGATTTTATTTTTTTTTATTTTGAAGAATATAATCTAAAACTTACTAAAAATACAAAATCTGCCGGCTTCCGCATGACCGGAAGTGTGGAGGAGCCATTTCGTCTTCCTAAGAACGCGTTACGGCATATAAGTCGCGAAAATACATTTTACAAAAAAAAAAGTTTAAATAAACAAAAAATTGGTTGTATCTATCGCTTTATTGTCATTCTTAAATTCCCCATTTTATCAAGGAGAAAGAAAGGAAACAAAAGAAACCAAAAAACCTTTTTCGGTCAGATTAAGAGAACCCACCAACATTTTTGTCAGATTAAAAAAATATGCTTTCAGGATACCGAGATAAACCTCCCCTATGAAAATCTGACGCGCTCGAGTATTTCAAAAAAACTTTTTTTTTTGCATTTTCAAAAATTCATCGTTACTTATCGTCACGCCGAAATCGTCAGTTTTTTTAAAGGGAGCTTCCTTGGGGCCTACTTAACACCCCTTCCGAAAATCTGACGCGCTCGAGTACATTTTTTTTTTTTGCATTTTTGACTACTTTATATGCCTACCCCCACCACGCAAACCGGCAGATTAGTATACCGTTGTTATCAGAGGCACTCGGGGCATACGTAGTATGAATATCTGACGCGCTCGAGAATGCCCAAGTAACTGTTTTTTTTTACATTTTTGAAAAACCGTACACGCTAAACCCACCGCTAAAATGGTTTTTGCCATACGAGCTTTTCTTTTCGAAATTATTTTATCTTTCGATTTTGATAGGTCTCGACGGCGCCGTTGAATTACGCCATTTAGCTACCTCGCCTCCCTAACTATAAGCCTGTCTGTTTTCAGTTATGCAGAATTTTATTGTTACAACATTTTCTCTTACATAATGTCTACTGAAGCTACTTTGTGAATTTCTACACCATTTTGATTATTCTGTTTTCTTGCACTCAACTCCTTTTTTGCCATCCTCCTTTATCCTCTCCTCTAAGCAATCAGCAAATTAAAAGTACATTTTTAAAATTCCAGTACCTACTAACCAGTCAAAATGGATGAAGAAGACGTCCGAGAGGCTGAAGACCTGCAGAACCAGGCCACGGGGGTCCGCCGGGTGTTCACCATGCGGAGCAACGTTGCCCGACAGGTGGCCGTCAACTTCATGCCCTCCAGGCAGCTGCCTTACAGTGAGATTATTGTCATACTAACGACCTGTCCGGTTTCGCACGGGTGCAATTTAGAAAAAAGTGTAGTACCTACACATAACCCTTTCGTGAAAAAATTTCGAACTATTATAAAGTTAACTATTAACTATTAACTAATTCACAGTTTTTTCCTTTTTTAATTATATTATGAAGATTTATTTAGTTATTATTTGAACAAACGCACCCAGCGCGGCTGAAAATTAACTTATTTAAGTCTTACATTTCATAATGGAGAATTCCTTTGTTTTAGAATAGAAGACACGCGCGCGCTACGCGCTGTTTGAAAATTCACCGATTTTAACCTAAATATAGTCTAAAGTCTAATTCTTTATTCAGGATAGTAAACTGACAGATGCTAACTGTCACTTTGCAAAATAATGTTGCCATATGTATTGTAATAGTGATGCATTCCACTCGTTGTGCGATTCAGCTCAGTCACAAAAAAAATGCGAAATACGAAATTCCGCATGGTAGCCCGAGCGTCAAAAAAACGGACGGAAAAAAAAACGTTCGGAACGCAATATTTCCATAGATCATTTAAAAAACTCAATATTTAACGCATTTAACACTCCTCAAAAAAGTGGACCAAAACACACTTTCTCATTACTAATTAATAAGTTTTTAGTTAATTTCATATAATAAGCTTTTTATCAATCGGCCTATAAATCGATTATATCGATTACGCAATTCGATTCATGTCAAACTTTTTGTCACCACACTATTTAATTTTCGCCACAGACTGGTCACACCGTAAACGTCAGTGTACTATCTTGAATGAAGAATTAGACTTTTTTTTTATTATTTATTCACTACACTCACACAAAACACCAGTCTCGCGAAAAACAATCCGTTTTTATAATTTCACTAGCTTTTCGCCCGCGACTTCGTCCGCGAAGACTTATAAGAAGTTGCCTGGGTACATCTTTCACCATTATCAAATTAGCATGAATAGAGTCATGTGTATTTTTGTAAGCTATCTCTATTCCAAATGTCATCCAAATCCGTCGAGCAGTTTCAGCGTGGAAGTGTATGTGTATGTGTGTGACCAAATTGGTAAAGATCATATGAATCCAACAAAAAAAAATAGATACTTTGAACCTTTTTGGCCGTTTTAGGTTTATCATTATTATTGTTTTCTTCATGCTTAGTAGTTTTGCTATAAAACGCAACTGATAGTTGTAGCTTTAATGGTTCCGGAATTGTTATTGATACTACATCAGGAAAACTCTTTAAATGTTTCCACCCTTTTTGATGCTGAAACATGTGTTTAATTATTATTTCTGATTCAATACACGACTACTTAGTATTCAAGTTAATCTGACCCAATAAAATGATAATTTCATACAAATTTAGAACCCCGTTTTGGCCGTTTTAGAGTTAACATTATTACTTTTTTCTTCATGGTTGGTAGTTTTGCTATAAAACGCAACTGTAGTTTTTCAAAGTTGTAACTTAAATGGGTTGGGCCCAGCATTGCTACTACAACAGGGAAAAATATTCAACGTTTCCACCCATTTTAACCCTTCATTCGCTGAAATGAAAAAAATGCTGAAACACGTGTTTGATTATTTCTGATTTAGCATACGAATACCTACTTAGTTTCAAGTATATCAGACCAAAAAAATTATGTATTTTATACAAACTTTGAACCCCGGTTTGGGCATTTGAAGGGTTAACATTATTAATTTTTTCGTCATGGTTGGTAGTTTTGCTATAAAACGCAACTGTAGTTCAAATTTCAAAGTTGTAACTTAAATGGTTTGGACCCAGCATTGCTACTATATCAGGGAAAAATCTTCAACGTTTCCACCCATTTTAACCCTTCATTCGCTGAAATGAGAAAAATGCTGAAACACGTGTTTAATTATTTCTCATTTAGGTAGTATACGAATACTTAGTTTCAAGTAAATCAGAACAAAAATAAAATGTATTTCATACAAACTTTGAACCCCGGTTTGGGCATTTGAAGGGTTAAAATTAATTTTTTTTCTTGATGGTGGGTAGTAATGCTATAAAATACACCTGCACATTAAATTCCAAAGTTGTAGCTTCAATGGTTTGGGCCCAGCATTGCTAATAAATCAGGGAGAAAACTTCAACGTTTCCACCCATTTTAACCCTTCATTGGCTGAAATGAGAAAAACGCTGAAACACGTGTTTGATTATTTCTTATTTAGTATATGAATACTTAGTTTCAAACAAATCGGACCAAATTTTTTTTTAGTTCATACAAACTTTGAACCCCGGTTTGGGCATTTGAAGGGTTAAAATTATATTTTTTTCTTGATGGTGGGTAGTAATGCTATAAAATGCAACTGCACATTCAATTTGAAAGTTGTAGCTTCAGTGGTTTGGGCCCAGCATTGCTACTACATCAGGGAAAAAACTTCAACGTTTCCACCCATTTTAACCCTTCATTGGCTGAAATGAGAAAAACGCTGAAACACGTGTTTGATTTTTTCTGATTTAGTATACTAATACTTAGTTTCAAGTAAATCGGACCAAAAAAAAATTTTATTTCATACAAACTTTGAACCCCGGTTTGGGCATTTGAAGGGTTAAAATTATATTTTTTTCTTCATGGTAGGTAGTTTTGCCACAAAACACTACTGCAGTTTCAATTTCATAGTTGTAGCTTTAATGGTTTAGGCCTGGCATTGATACTAAATAAGGAAAAATGTTCAAACTTTTCTACCCCTTTTAACCCTTTAGTGGGCAGAATTTTGAAAAACGCTGAAACACATGTTTAATTGTTTCTTATTTAATATACAAATACTAAGTTTCAAGTAAATCGGACCAAAAAAAAATTTTATTTCATACAAACTTTGAACCCCGGTTTGGGCATTTGAAGGGTTAAAATTATATTTTTTTCTTCATGGTGGGTAGTTTGGCTACAAAACGCTACTGCAGTATCAATTTCATAGTTGTAGCTTAAATGGTTTGGGCCCGACGTTGACCCTACACCACGAAAAATATTCATACATTTCAACCTCGTTTAACCCTTAAACGGCTAAAATTAGAAAAAAGCTAAAACAGGTGTTTAATTATTTTTGATTTAATATACGAATTCTTTGTTGCAAGTAAATCCGGACAAAATAAAATTTTTTTTCATACAAACTTTGGACCCCATTTTTACCGCCTTAAGGGTTAAACTTGAAGTAAATATGGCTTAACCCGTAGCGTGTCCACAAATTACAACTATTGTCAAATTTTCACTGTTGTGGCATTAGCGGTTTTGTTCCAGCATTGATCGTAACTGGTGAAAAAAATCGAAAAAATTTGGCACCCATTTTAACCCTTAAGAACATAGAAATGAGAAAAAATCTGAAATAGGTGTCAAGTCATTTTTAAAAAAAAGTACAAAAAATCAAGATTTAAGAACAAAAGAACAAAAAAAAATTTTTTCCCATACACACTTTCAGCCCTATTTTGACCCACTTAAGGGTTAAATTAAAAAAAATCGCTTCTTAAATGAACCCTCCACCATATAACGCAACTTTTGTCCAAATTTCATACTTATAGGTTCAGCCGTTTGGGCTGTAGCGTGATGAGTCAGTCAACCTAAGCCTTTTATATATACAGGGCGTCCCACGGCTATGCCACATGGAGGGAAAGTACCTTAAATATTGTAGATGGAACATTTTACTGAAAGAAGACATTATTTTATTTTTAAAATCAATTTAAACTGCATTCATAGATATTGAAATAATTATATGGTTGAACCGGGAATCGAACCCGTTACATGAGAAAAATAATTACCCTGTAGTTTTATCATACCGATCGAAAGGCTTCATGATAAGGATTATTTTTTGCTAAATAACACAATGTCAGAAATAAAAGGAAGACCATGAATTTTAACATTTAACTGGTAGTATGCAACAAATCGAGCCGTATCAAGACGCGTAAAATTTTGTCCATCGCAATGCGGCTGGCTGATTATAAAGAAATAACTCAAAAATGTGTTTAATTTTCATTCTTTTATTCTTTTATTACTGTGATTTTCATTGATAAATTAATTAATGTTGTATTAAAAAATTTAAAATGTATGATTCTACCAGGTAAATGTTAAAATTCATGGTCTTCCTTTTATTTCTGACACTGTGTTATTTAGCAAAAAATAATCCTTATCATGAAGCCTTTCGATCGGTATGATAAAACTACAGGGTAATTATTTTTCTCATGTAACGGGTTCGATTCCCGGTTCAACCATGTAATTATTTCAATATCTATGAATGCAGTTTAAATTGTTTTTTAAAATAAAATAATGTCTTCTTTCAGTAAAATGTTCCATCTACAATATTTAAGGTACTTTCCCTCCATGTGGCATAGCCGTGGGACGCCCTGTATAGATTAAAGAAAACATTTAGGGTGGACTTGAAAACTAGCATTGTCTCGGTTTATTGTATTAATTAGAGTGAAAGGGCGAGTGTTTTGAAGTTCATCATAAATGTCTTCTTTATTGACATGGGTTATACGGTTATACCAAATAAACATGGTCTGTTCAGTTCTTGCCCCCTTGCTGCTTTTGCCCTCTTTAAAAAACCCTACTTTTTATTCGAACTTTGCCCACTAATTACTATCACTTATTTTATTATACGTATAATCCGCGCGGGATTAGAATGGGATGCGACCTTTTGCAACTGAGACGCGCGCGGTAAGCAAACTCGCGTCGAAGCAACCTTGTCAAAGTAAAATACAGTATATTTTCGATTGACTTCGACAAGGTACCATCCCATTCTCATCGCGCGCGGATTATACAATAGGCGCAAGTAAAGACGACGCGCGTCCAGTTGCGGAAAACAATCAGTTTTTATCATTGCCACCATTTTCGCAGACACGCTAAGACTCCGTCGCCAGAACTCTGAGCACAATGCTCTGCTGGAGGAACTGGACGGAGCCGACGGGCAGCAGACGACAGACCAGCAAGCTAGCATCATCGTCAGGGAGATGGAGCAGCATCAGCAGCTCATGGAGGATAACCCTGAGGCTGAGGAGCTTAGGAGGTAAACTAAAGATTTAAAAATATTATGTACTCTGAGAGAAGAACTTTGCCCAGCTAGTGGGACAGGTACAAAAGTACAGGCTACATCATCCTTCCTTCCTGTGCCGTGCGCGCCAGTTTTCCTGAGGGTTCAAGTTCTATCCCGAGCGAAATTTTTTACCTTCAAATCAAATCATATCAAATATTTTTTATTGTGTGAGAACCTTATAACTACACGATGCACCCGAAGTCGATAGCGGAACTACAATGGGCTTTCTACTCATCAATACAAACAACATGTACTAGGTGGCGAAAGAGATAGAGCGAAAAAAAATATCAGCATAACATTTGGCGCAGTACTGAGTGTACCTTTTGTATGGAACAGCGGATATTTTTTTCGCTCCATTTTTTTCGCCACATAGTACAAGTGGTTTGTATTGATGAGTAGACAGACTACTTACTTGAAGTTCCGCACGAATACGGGTGCACCCTGCAGTAGTGGCCGCTAACAGTAGAAAGCAAGCGGCAAGTCGTTGGGCTGAGCTGGAGCAAAGCCAGAAGAGTTGCTGAGAACGGGAAGGCGTGGCGTGACATTGTAAGGGCCCTCTGTACCTCTGGGGTACTATAGGACAGCAACATAACTACTACAGGGTGCACTCTAAGTCGATAGCGGAACTTTAAGTAGGCTGTATACTGATCAATACAAACAACTTGTACTAGGTGGCGACAAAAATGGAGCGAAAAAAATATCAGCTGTTTCATACATTTGGCGCAGTACTGAGTCGACCTTTTGTATGGAACAGCTGATATTTTTTTCACTCCATTTTTTGCGCCACCTAGTACAAGTTGTTTGTAATGATCAGTAGATAGCTCACTTAAAGTTCCGCTATCTACTTAGAGTGCACCCTGTAGTAGCTCTTTTTTATACTTTTTTGCTGACTTCGAAAAAGGAGGAGGTACTCAATTATTCGATCTGTACTTTTTTTATGTTTGTTACCTCAGAACTTTTTTCTAAGAGATCCAATTTTGATCATTCTTATTTTGTTTTAAAGGGTATACTTCTCAGTGGTCCCATAAAAAAATGGTGAAGATCTGATGAAGAACTTCGGAGATGGTGAACGGAACTTCTCAATGGACAGCAGCAAATCACTTGGAATCAGTGCAATAGCTTAATACAAACGCCGGATTGTTCAAGTAGACCCTCAAAACATCGCTCGTAACGCTCGCTTGTTAAATTATCTCTTTCTCTTCTCTTCAGGGAGGCACTGAGGGATCTGGCCCAGGGTCTGACGATGAAGAGGCACGTCCGGGCCAAGCTCTCGGCCTCGGTCAGCAACCGGTCCCACAGGAAACCCATCTCGGTGTGGAAGAGGTTCAAGTACCGGTGCAGCTTTGCTTGGAAGCGGGTGAGTTGTTCGAGAGATTTTCTTCAGGCGACGGGAACGCAAAATACGTTCCTAGAAACGTGGTATGATAATTTTCGCTAAATACATTTTCGAAATCAGTGCCTTTATCGTCTATTATCTATTTTATTCAAGTTGATTTCTCTTGAACAAAGGGGACAAAAACAATTTAAAAAAAACGGGCGGGAACATCTAACGCGATTGTTGTAACCGCCAACATATTTTGAGTGTTATTTTGATTGTGCTTCGGGTGACTTTTCCACTTGAGTGAATGAAGTTGCTGATCTAAATTCTTTCTTGCCACAGGCCCGCGACCGCCTGCGCAACTTTATATTCTCGATAGAGCTATGGTACGAGGCAATCCGCCGCATCGAGGGCCACTTCGGATCGGCCGTGGGCTCCTACTTCTATTTCCTACGAAGCCTCTTCATTCTCAACATGGCGCTTTTGGCTCTGCAAGTGTGCTTCATGGTTGTACCGCAGAGACTGCACAATGAATTGGAGTTTAATAGGACTCTGCCGTCAACGGTGTTGGACTTTATTAGCGGGAGGGTAAGTGTTTTTTTTACAATTTCTATATACTTCCTACGAAGGCTCTTTATTTTAAACATGGCGCTTTTGGCTCTGCAAGTGTGCTTCATAGTTGTGCCGCAGAGACTGCACAATGAATTGGAGTTTAATAGGACTCTGGCGTCAACGGTGTTGGACTTTATGAGTGGGAGGGTAAGTGTGTTTTTTGCAATTTCTATATACTTCCTACGAAGGCTCTTTATTTTAAACATGGCGCTTTTGGCTCTGCAAGTGTGCTTCATAGTTGTGCCGCAGAGACTGCACAATGAATTGGAGTTTAATAGGACTCTGGCGTCAACGGTGTTGGACTTTATGAGTGGGAGGGTAAGTGTGTTTTTTGCAATTTCTATATACTTCCTACGAAGGCTCTTTATTTTAAACATGGCGCTTTTGGCTCTGCAAGTGTGCTTAATAGTTGTGCCGCAAAGACTGCACAATGAATTTGAGTTTAATAGGACTCTGGCGTCAACGGTGTTGGACTTTATGAGTGGGAGGGTAAGTGTGTTTTTTGCAATTTCTATATACTTCCTACGAAGGCTCTTTATTTTAAACATGGCGCTTTTGGCTCTGCAAGTGTGCTTAATAGTTGTGCCGCAAAGACTGCACAATGAATTTGAGTTTAATAGGACTCAGGCGTCAACGGTGTTGGACTTTATTAGCGGGAGGGTAAGTGTGTTTTTTGCAATTTCTATATACTTCCTACGAAGGCTCTTTATTTTAAACATGGCGCTTTTGGCTCTGCAAGTGTGCTTCATGGTTGTACCGCAGAGACTGCACAATGAATTGGAGTTTAATAGGACTCTGCCGTCAACGGTGTTGGACTTTATTAGCGGGAGGGTAAGTGTGTTTTTTGCAATTTCTATATACTTCCTACGAAGGCTCTTTATTTTAAACATGGCGCTTTTGGCTCTGCAAGTGTGCTTCATAGTTGTGCCGCAGAGACTGCACAATTAATTGGAGATTAATAGGACTCTGTCATCAACGGTTTTGGACTTTATTAGTGGGAGGCTAAGTGTGTTTTTTTGAATATCTTGGGGTCTTAAATTTCAGGCACTGCAGCGTCGAGTGGTCTCTTCACCCATCTAGTGTGGAGTGAAGGTGCCACTGGACGCTGTATAAATCATCTCACTACGTAGATGCAAAGGCCTTAGTTTGGGGTCTTTATCCTTTACTTTCTACGCAGTCTCTTCATCCTAAACCTGACTTTGTTAGCACTGTGCGTGCAAGTGTGCTTCATGATTGTGCTGCAGAGACTTTTCATAGGAGTTTCCCGTCGACGGTTTTGGCCTTTCTTGTGCTCTTACTTGTGTGTAACTTGGTGTCAAAATAGACTGAGCATATCTTGCGCGACTCATTTTACGTCCTTACGCGTATACATCATACAACCTAAAAAAATCCCTGCGCGGCTTCAAAGCGCGTAATATTTATTTATTTATTTATTATTTATTTATTTTTGGAAGGCTAACAGCTTATATGCGTCGTATGCTCTTGCAGTTTCAGGCTGGGTAGGCTTGCCCAGAAGTTATACCTACCAACCTCCCAGCTTAAAAATAAATTATTTAAGTAACAAAATTTTTTGATTTTCAGGGTTACCTCGAAGAATCCGTGCTGTTCTACGGGCACTATCACTCCGACAACATAGCGACGCCCGGCCCGACTTACAACATGGCTTTCGCCTACTTCTTTACCATGATGTGCGTCTACCTACTGTTCTTCGGCGTACTGTGCTACCGGTAAGTGTTACTGGGGGCTTAGACCCGGTTTCTGAATTGAGAATTTTCCTAAGCAAATACTTTACTATCGTTCTGTCACGCTCTTTTGTGAGAAATCTGCAGAGACAGGACGATACTTACCCATTTGCTTTCCCCATTCGCTTTTCGAGAAATTCGCTAAGCAAATACATGCAAATACATCCCGTGTTGAGCGAAACTCAGAGCGGCTCGACAAAGCCTAACTGGGATTGAGGCCTCGCGGATTGAGGGGCCTGATCGCTTGGCCTTCGGCCTCACAAACTCTGGCCTAAAAAGGGTTTACTCGGCCCCTTTTTAAAAGGTAAATAGAAAAAATAATAAAATTTTTGTAAGTAACGTTCTATCTCTGCAGTGTTCTCAAAAAAGAGCGTGAGTAGCGTGACAGAACGATACGTAAGCATTTACTTAGTAAAATTCTCAATTCAGAAACCGGGCCTTAGTTGTATAAATCTTTATTTCTGCATCTTTATTTTTACACTTAAACTTTCGTAAGCACTGCACTGCACATTTTGTATTTCGTAAACTGTTAAACTTACTTGTATTACGGTGTAGCCGACTAGTTTCGATTCTCATTGGGAGAGCTTGACCTTAGTTTAACATGTTTCACAACAGAAGATCTTACAAAGGTATCGAGATAGAGACTTTGGAATGGAATTGTAATAAGTTTTAAATAATCGTCGCTAACAGAACGAATGGGTCGAAACGCCAAGCATATTGAAGTATATTGATTGAGTGAACGAATATTCGGTTTCGTTCACCAGCATCCATCCAAAAGAATAGCGATGACCATCTCTTCAGTTGACAGCTTGTGTGAAAAAATGTAGTTCGATCAATAAGTTTCTATCAAGAAATTATTCATCACATAAAAGTTCAACCATTTTTTATGTTCAATGTTCAACACCAAACCATCAACCTATTTTCAACCTAGCCACCGTAACAATAAAGCCCCTTATCCCCAGCACGGCTTACTCGTACCGCCACAATTTCATCGAAACCGGGGGCGGGGTGCGTCACGTGTTCGCTAACAAAGTGTTCAGCGGATGGGACTTCGGTATAGCCGACGGTGGCGCCGCCGCGCTCAACGCTAGGAGCATTTACAACGAGCTAAAGGTGCGTATAATCCGCGAGGGATGAGAATGGGATGTGACCTTTTGGAACTGAGATGCGCGCGGTAAGCAAACTCGCGTCGATGCAACCTTGTCAAAGTAAAATAAAGTATGTATTCGATTGACTTTGACAAGGTTCCATTCCATTCTCATCGCGCGCGCATTATAAGATCCTTTGGTCACAACGCCAGGAAAGACAGTCATCTAAACTGTAATTTTTAAATCGAGTCCACGGAATGACAGTTGCTACAAAGGCTTTATCTGTCAGTAGCATACTAGCAACTGTCATTCCGTGGACTCGATTAAAAAATTAGAGTTTAGTCTAGTGGCTCTGGGACCATTCCATTTTCCCCCACCAGAGTTGCCCCACTGGTAGAGAAAAATTAAATCACACATACAATTATTCCATTTTACCCTACCAGCGGGGCAACTCTGGTGGGGGAAAATGGAATGGTCCTGGCTCTGTGAGCTGTAGACCTCGCGAGTCTGTCAAGTCTGCAAAACGATCAGACCCCTCAATCCGCGAGGCCGAAGGCCGAGCTGTAGAAATTTCAGTTCCGTGTCGCGAGGCCGAAGGCCGAGTCCCGTGTTGAGCGAAACTCAGAGCGGCTCGACAAAGCCTAACTGGGATTGAGGCCTCGCGGATTGAGGGGCCTGATCGTTTGGCCTTCGGCCTCACAAACTCTGGCCTAAAAGGGTTTACTTGGCCCCTTTTTAAAAGGAAAATAGAAAAAAATCATAACATTTTTGTTTTTAGCTCAAATTAAAAATACGCTTGTCTGTGTAGGTGCATTTGCATAGCTTTGAGTTGTTAAAAGATTGTGAAAGTCAACAAAAACAATATTGAAATAATACTTTTCTCCTGCCACACCGTTCATATTACATTAATTTAAAATCAACGGGACGTCATGGAGCAAACAAAATATTTATGTTGTGATCCCTATGACCGTTTGCTATTACCCTGTAAAAATAGTTAGGGCCTTTTGTAACACCTTGTATGATGATGATGATAGAATTCACGTACTGGCACAATTTCTTACAGTTAATTTCTTTTTCAGGAACTCCTCGCCGAAGAGAATAAAAAGAACACCGTCATTCCTCTATCCACCAAAATCGGCCACTATCTAGCCAATATCATCCTTACGACTCTGGTGTTAGGGTACATCGGGGCTATAGGCTACGGTATCTGGATCCTGCTGAGTATTGAGAGCGCTAACACCGAACATTGGGAGATCATTGTTTCTGCCGCCATTACGTTGGTCGTGTGTCTGAGCCCGTTGGTGTTTAATAATATTGTGAAGTAAGTTATACATTCAAAGACATCAGAATTTTAATACGATTAATCATCATCATCCGACCAAGTCCGCTCCACACTTAAGAGGTCCCTTCAGGACCGTGGGAACTCGGTGATGGCCAAGCGCGTGAAACACTGTTTTCTATAGCTGTTTCACCCAGAGCGAGACGGGGCGCGGGAAAAGTGAGAGGCAATGCGGCTGTATGAGTCTACGTGTGTTCGTGTCCTTTCGCGAGGATGTAGTTGTAGTTGTAATGTAATAGATCTATTTTCCCAAATTTTTTCGTAGTGCCGCTGCCATTTCTACATTTTATTAGCTATTTCAAAAATCTTTTTTATTTCTGACAATTAGGATACATTATTGATGTTCCCAAGGTAGTTAGACTCCAATAAACAGTGTAATAATGTAAGTAAATAAGAGCTGAAAGTAACCCCTTTTTCGGCGCGAAAAACGCATCGTTCTAATTTCTTTCAGGCTATTTTTTTATCATAAAAACTATTTGCAAACCTCCGTATTGGTCATGTACTGATATAAACCAAGTTTCAGCAAAATCCAGCCTGCAGTTTAGAAATTAAACCGGAACTACGTTTGTATGGCAAAATGGTGCTCTATCGCCCTCTTAACACCACAGTATAAGATCAATCACAGTTTAAACTCCAAAAGCGAGTTTAAGGCCCGGTTTCTGAGTTGAGAAATTCACTAAGCAAATGGGTAAGTATCGTCCTGTCTCTGTAGATTTCTCACAATAGAGCGTGACAGAGCGATAGTTAAGTATTTGCTTAGTAAAATTCTCAATTCAGAAACCGGGCCTAAGCCTTACCGGGAGATTATTTCGTAAGATCAATGCAGGTTTAACACCAATTTGCCTAACTTTAAAAGGTATTTTAAAGTTAGGGGTAGTTGGTGAAAACGGGCATAAGTCTTTTATCTATAGGGTATTAAAAGCCGACAGACCCGAAAGATCCGATTCCAGACCCTAAAACAAAAGACTTTTTTCCATAAACTATTGCTGGAAATGATTTTGGTTTTTTACGTTATAATTTTGGAAAATATTTTATCACGCTATCGACGTGTGACGCAGAGAAATCATATTGGAAAATCGTTGGTATAAACACTTTTTGTATTTTCTAAAGCACTAACCCGTGCTAGGGAACTTTTATAAAGATTTTTATAAGGTTAAAAAATTCGCTCGGGACAGGATTTGAACCCGCAACCTTCTTGGTATAAACTTAAGACTTACTCTCGAGGTGCCGATGTTTAGAATACATTGCTGGTTGCTATTAAAATCGTCTTTAGAGAGAAGTAAAAAAAAAAGATTTAGAAAAGGTGTTGTTTCTCGATAGTATGGGGCTCAGGCTAAGACTGAAATTTAAACCAGGACTCGATTTAACAGACTATAGTTTACTGCTAAACCACCTTTTAGCGACCACTCCTCAATATCTCCATTAGTTCCCATGTATAAAAATATTTTCATTTGCTCGCAATGCAACACGCACTCAACACTAACACTGACAAAATGGCGAACTCTGTGGTGGTGTGAGCACAGAATAGTGGAGCTGTCAAAGCCACAGACTTTAGACAAGTGTCAAATCAAAACTCAAAATAAATAAGTATTAGTAATTAATTCAGCGAAACAAACAAAACCAAAACACTATTGAAACGCACCGGTCACCAACACAGAACAAACAACAAACACAAAAAAACTCCTTTTTTGTAATCTGTGAAACAAACGTCAAAAACACCCTACCCCACGCAACGAACGAAACACCACAGAATATAAAATTCGCGACGGAGGGAAACGTTCCAAAACCAGAACATAAAGGTTCGTAGAAAATAAACCTTTATTTTATCGATTGTAAGAATTTTTTTTTTTTTTTATGTAGCCTGTACTATGTCCCACTGCAGGGCAAAGGCCTCCCCCCTCGATGAGCGATGGAAAGGAGTATACTCGGCGTTAAAAGAATCGACAGGGTCCGAAACACCACACTGCGATCCAAAACCAACATTGCCGATGTGGGTCTTGCGACGGCAAAATTGAAGTGGACCTGGGCTGGCCACGTTAGCCGAATGCACCCGGATAGGTGGGCTAGACTTGCCACCGAGTGGGTGCCCAAAGGCGGATATCGTAGACGGGGCCGGCCGAGAAGAAGATGGCGAGACGATCTCGACAAATATTTGCCGGAGTGGTCGGAGGTGGCTCAGGACCGAAAAATCTGGGCTGTAAGAAATTATCGCATTTAAAATGTTTGATAATAAATAATAAGGGTCTAGGTCTCGAATGGCAAGTTTTACGTTTTATTTGAATATTGTTATTTGATGTTTGTATTTTGAGTAAAAATATTATGTTTCAAAATCAAAAGCATTTACCTCGCTCGTGTATAGCAGTATCTGAACGCCTATAATGGAACTTTCATGAAAACAAAAACTGTTCGTACATGAAAATAACACTGAAATAGAATCTTTTAGGCAGCAGATACCGTTCAGGGGATTTTTCTCTTTGTTATAGACGGGTCATGGAAAACTTTAATGCGACTGCAAAATATAAAAAAATGGCCCAGAAAGAAACAACACCTTTAGAAGTTTACGTGTTTCAGGAATAAATAAAAAAATACCCTGTTTTAGGCCATCTGAGATGGATCTTTTTAATCTATTGTTCCTAATGTTATAACTTTGTACTTGCCTTAAAATGTTGGTTTATTTCCAGGATGGAATACTACTCGCCGCGCACGGCATTGTACGTAACGTTGGCAAGGACGTGCCTGCTCGACTTTGGTACACTGTTCCTTATGCTTTACTTCTGGTCCAACTCCGGTGTCGATGTAAGTGTTATTTTGAATAGTTTAGCTCTGGGTAAGGTCTTACTTGTGTTTTGGCCCCAAATTAACACATATTTTAAGTTTCAAGTGTATGCAATTGAGTTTTTATCTGTTAAATATTAGTTGAGCTGTATGAGTAGCCTTTATTTATTTTTATGTTTATTTTTTTTTGTTTAGTGTTGGGAGACAGTGTTTGGCCAGGAGGCCTACCGGCTGGTATTACTCGACGCGGCCTTTTCCTTGGTTCTGTTGCCTCTGTTTGAGTTCACCAGGGGGCTGGTTCTTAAGTGAGTTTGGTTCTTTTGAGTTTGGTTCTTTTGAGTTTGGTTCTTTTGAGTTTGGTTCTTTTGAGTTGGGCTTCCTAGACGCAATTAGTTATTTTTTTCAAGCCTCGGGTAACCGGTCCGTGGATTAATCAGCCTTACTTTTGTTCAAATTCAAAGTCATTATTGTGTGCGTAGGTGCATTTCCTTAAGTTGATAAAACATTGTGAGAATCAATGAAGATCATATTAAAAAAAATACTTTGTCCCGTCACACAGCGCTCACATTTATTAATTTAAAAATCGTAACACTTAAACTTTCGTAAGCACTGCACAATTTGTATTTTGTAAACGGTTAAACTTACTTTTATTATGTCGGTGTAGCCGACTAGAATGAGAACCGAAACTAGTCGGCTACACCGATATAATAAAAGTAAGTTTAACCGTTTACAAAATACAAAATTAAAAAATCGAAGGAAAGTCATAGAGCAAAAAAAATATTGGTATGTGATCCCTATCACCGTGTGCTAGTACGGTGCACCCTATGAAAACGAGGAGTTTAGGACCTCTTGTAACACCTTGTATGAAAGCCCGTATTTTTCCCCAGAGCTTGCCCAACGGGCTCACCTCCAGAGTTCAACATCGCCTACAACTCTCTCACTTTGATCTACAACCAAGCCGTGCTGTGGTTCGGCATGCTATTCTCGCCCCTATTAGTAGCGGTCATAGTGTTCAAGTTCCTGTTCCTGTTCTACGTGAAGCGGGCGGTCGCTCTTTACGCCTGCCAGCCCGCTAGGAAAGTAAGTTGGTTGAACAACTTGTTTAAACCCCGACCAAAAGTGTAACTATGGGTCCGAATCTAAAAAGAGGGTTATGTTGTCTGTCTGTGGCACTGTAGCTCTGTGGGTGGACCGATTTGAATTCGGTTTTTAATTATTCGAAAGGAGGTTTTCTAGCGAGTGTTCTTAGATATTGTGTTGCATCAAAATCAGTTCAGCCGTTTATGAGATATGCTATCGGTACGTAGCGGGGATGGGGAGTTGAGATATCGAGATATCGTACCAGAAAATAACGATGTAGTGACATTTCAAGATGACGGCCGTGATATTATAACGGTATTTTTTATTTAAATGTACCCTGTTTTGTGTCCCACTGCTGGGCAATATTTTACATTGAATGAAAACATTTATTTTAGTAACTTAGTGCTTTTGATGTGTGTATTATTTTCGCCTGCCCGACAAAAGAACTATACATGGGGAAAATTACCAGGAGATAAAAAAATAAACTATCACTGATTTTTGTGCACAGGTCTGGCGAGCGGCACAAACTCAAGCTGTGATGTACATGCTAGTCACTTTATCACTTTTTATCAATGTGGTTGGGATTGGATCACTATTTCTAAGGTAAGTTCATGCAATGATGGGTATTCACCAGAATTTATATTCACCCGGGAAAATTTGATAAATCTAACAAATACCCAAATAATTACTGAAAACGGAAAAGTAGTTTAGTATATACGTGGCTGAAATCATAACTTTGTCGCAAACCAAATTATTTTATTATTTTAATTGACAGGTAATGAACACAATAATAAATAGACAACTAAAAGCTATAGTAAATCTCAAATAAACCTAAAAAAGAACATTATTTACAAAAAGTTGACGTCTTCTTCTAGACCGCTGCCGCTGCGCTGGGGAAAGTTGGCCGTAATTAGTAAAATTAAGGTGATGAACTGAACAAGGCACTAGCGTTGCCGATAAATAAAAAAATAAAATAAAACATCTATTATGTCATATGTATGTTCTTTTTTTGGATGCGTTTTTTTGCCAAAACGAGCCGTCAATCCGAGCCGAGAATCCCTAAGGCTTAACTATTTTTTAGTACCTAAGGCAGGGTTCACCAAATGGCGGACCGCGGTCTGCATCCGGACCGCCGACCCATTTTGGGCGGACCGCGAGAACACAGCAACTTGCACTACAGAGTACGAAATTTAATAAAACCGTATCAATTCGAAATCGGCCGAGTGAAGTAACGAGCTAACAAGCGAAAAACAGTTAGCGGATTGCAATAGCGTTGATCGTCGCCAGGATTTAATGTCAATAGCTTACACTAATTTTACTACAAACACCAGAAAGATAGTCAGTAACAAAAAATGACATTTTTCTCATTGATATATGTAAAAAAATACCTTTTAATTTTTTTGCAACTTTTAATTCAATATTTTTTTCTATAAAATGTTGTGCGGACCGCGATGGTCATTTGATTCTTAAAACGGATCCCGAGCGAAACTAATTGGTGACCCCTGACCCAAGGACATTCCAGATCCTAGTACCGATGAATAAATCCCGCCACCGCCAAAAGTGGCCGTTTTACGCACTTTTGGCGTAAAACGGCCACTTTAGGAAACGTATCCAAAAAGAAGATAATATGTTGTTTTTTCATTGGCCGCGCTGGTGTACGGAGTGACACCGTCCAACCAAAATGACATGTGCAGTGCTTGCGAAAGTGCGAGTTGTAAAAGTTCGATGTTTATCCCACAGGACAGCGTCGGACAAATGCGGCCCGTTCCAGCAATATCCGTACGTGTACGCTGTGTTGACGGAAGGCGCGCTCCAACTGCAGACGCACCCCGTGCTCCGCACGCCCTTGGTCTTCCTCACCAGGCCTGGCGTCATCGCTTTTCTTATGGTCTCTCTATGGTAAGTTAACACCCCCTTATGGCTCTAAAATATGCTTGAATGGCTCAGCACCCAAGAGCAAGACAGAAGTCTTCCGAGCCGCAACGTCACGGACCCAAGCAACCATAATAAGGCATAGGCATAAGAAGGCCTTTGATAGGGTAGATAACGACGTCCTACTGGAAAAGCTTTGTTCGATTGGTTTCGCCCCTAAACTGCTCAGTTTATTTGCTGACTATCTTCGAGGCCGTCAACAGTACGTCAAACATGGCTGCTTTACCTCGGCACCATACAGCACCAGATCGGGCGTTAGCCAAGGATCGATACTCGGTCCGCTCCTGTTTATCCTCATGATCAACGATCTCGAGACCGCCATTCAGCATGCGACCTGTCTACTCTATGCCGACGACCTAAAACTCGTTCTGAAAATCGGTCAAGAGACGGACTGCGATCTCCTTCAAAGGGACTTGGACGCGGTATACAGCTGGAGCGTGCAAAACAAACTGAATTTTAATGTCAGCAAATGCTACGTTATGTCCTTCACGAGGTCCACCCAGCCCTATCAGACAACTTACACGCTGGGGCCAGAAGTCATTGCTCGTGTGAACTCGATGAAGGACCTTGGAGTCGTATTTGACCCTCATCTAAAGTTCAATGAGCATATAACGGCCCTAGCTGCTGCTTGCATGAAGAGGCTGGGCTTCATTCTTCGTACCTCCAGGGATTTCAATAACCCGAAAGCTGTCCAATTACTGTACACAGCTTTGGTACGAAGCAAAATTGAAGCCGGTGCCGTTGTCTGGAACCCTTACGAAGCCAAATACATATTGATGTTGGAGAAAGTGCAAAAGGCGTTCCTGCGTTCCCTATACAAGAAAAAATATGGATATTATCCTTTTATGTACCCAACGCAGTTTCTCTGCGGAATGCTTGGGTTTAATACCCTGCAAGTGCGTCGTGACTGCGAACAGATGACAACTGTGTGTCGCATACTCAGGGGCGAGTCTGATTGTCCCGCGCTTACGCCACAGGTCTGTAAGCTTTTCGTGCCGGACAACTATCTTCGAGCCCGCACACATACTTTACTGGTAGTGCCAGTGCCTAATACAGTCACTCACAGCCAATCTCCGCTTATGCGCTCTCTCACCTCGCTCAACGCTCTACTGAAGTCAGCACCAGAGTGTGATCTATTTGCTGACAAGATGATGGCTGTTGCAGATGAATGTTTGAGATATTGCGAGAGGGAAGGCTGTAAGGTTAACTCCACAATAAATTAGGATTGAATTGAAATTATTATGTACTTACGACACTATTTTTCCTATTAATTCATTATTGATTGTATCTGATTTTATGGATTTTTACGTGTAATTTTATTAATTAATTTAATTTTGATAATGTAACGATCGTTCGGTAATGGTAATGATACGATTATATATATATTTTTTTATGTTCTATAAATAATTCAATTGTATAACGAATTAGTATTAATTACAGTAATGTTATACAATTTAAATAAATAAATAATAAAAATAATAATAATAATGAAGGCGACGTCCGAAGATGGCCTCTGGAGACGAATTACTTAAATTCTTCGTTACCAGACTCAACCCCATCTGCTGAGTAAAGGGCGCTTAGTTTTCATCATGCACGTCACTGGTTTTCAGCTACATTTCGGATCGCATGGTGGTCTATGGTAAGTAAATCCTTACGTGTACGTTGTATTGACTGAAGGCGCTCCAACTGCAGACGCACCCCGTGTTCCGCGCGCCCTTGGTCTTCCTCACCAGGTCTGGCGTCATCGCTTTCTTCATGGTGTCTCTATGGTAAGATAACGTCTTGAAATCATCGCTACCCCAGCCCTCTTTGCACCTCCAATTCCCAGCCTTACCCCGACGCGGTGTCCTATCTAATTCTAAGTACCTACTTACCTTAGTTTACGTTGTGTAATTGAGTTTAACCTTACTGCTGAGTATAATGCGTGCGGGATCAGAATGGGATAATACCTTTTGGAGCTGAACCGAAAATGACAGTTCTCGAGTAGCGTTAGTAAAAAAATTTGTTAGTTCTACGTTCTATCATAAGGTTATGAAATTGAAAATACACAAAAATGTTTAATGGTTGTAATCTAAAAGGATTAAATGTTATTATATAATTATTGAATAAAACGTGAAAAAACTCGAGCAGACACCCACGCGCAAAGAAAACACAAGCCAGTTTCGACGCGAGTTTGCCATAGACAACTAGAGTTTGCCGAAATGCTGACGCTACAGCTTACAGGCGGACCGCGAGCGTCCCAGTTCCAAAAGGTATTATCCCATTCTGATCCCGCACGCATTATAAAGGTCTTTTCCTGGGCTTATCATCATGCACGATCCTGTGTCAGACGTCTGTGTTACCGGTAACTCGAGCTATACAATCGGATTGAGTGAGAGGAATTGAGCTCGCAAATCCTGGCCAGGCTCGATAGCCTATAGTTACTTCTCAGTTCATCACACAGATGTTTCCCTGGCACGGGACAGACTTTAGAAAAAGAAATAGCTCAGTGTTATATTTTAATTCCAGCGTGACTGTGTACTACGTTCGCGCCAGGTCGCTGGCGCAGCGCTCTATGGTGGGCATCCTGCGCCAGATGCTGACCATTGAAGCGAAGGACAAGGACTTCCTTCTGTCCGCCATCGCTAAGGTGTCTAATGGAGGTATGTGACGTCAGCATCTTGCTCTTTTGCCACTGTGCTGCTATTTATTTATCTATACCTACAGACCACGACTTAAGGCTGGAAGATAGTAGTGTAACGGGAAATTGAAAATTTTCAATTTTTTTTACATTTTGTAGCTAAACTGAGCTATTTTTGTTCAGCGATTTTTCGTTCGCGAGAATAAAACCGTATTCTTTTCATTATTGTAAACAACAGAACAACAATAATTCAGCCGATTATGTGTTCTGGTCTACGACAAGTTTTTTGGGCACTACCACTGCTTCGTAGACCAGAACACATAATCGGCTGAATTATTGTTGTTCTGTTGTTTACAATAATGAAAAGAATACGGTTTTATTCTCGCGAACGAAAAATCGCTGAAAAAAATAATTCAGTTTAGCTAAAAAATGTAAAAGTCTGTGAAAATTTTGAATATCCCGCCACCTTGCTATCGTCTACCCTTAAGCTCACTGCTGGTTTCTTCATTTTCAAGTTAGTCCCTCATCACGTTCAGACGATGATCTACGTCATTGTCTTCCGAACTGTCAATATTATCTACCCATCAAGCTTAAAAATTCTCTCTGGGCAAAATATTAATATTACCTATCAACGGCTGGCACTCGACCATCGTTCACAATAATTATAACGGCAAAATAACTGTGAACGATGTGTACCAAGAAAACTAGTGCCAATAGAGAATTTTTGCACACTTTTTTAGAGACGTTTTTGGATTAGAGCGTTGCAACGCTCCAACGCCAACGCGTTGGCCGGTTATCAGGTTTTATTACTGTTCCAAGGCAAAATACACGCGAATTATGAAAGACTTCGGTGATCATAAAATTCTTAAAGCTAGGTGGCGCTTCTAAATAGCGCAATACAACATTTGACGCGTTCTCGTGCCGCAGAGGGCCTTTTATGACATAGTTCCTCTAATATTTCTGTCCATTATCCTTCGATAAAGGAGAAAAATTGGTGCCATTATCTTGGTGTTTGTCTTATCTCGCTAACTTAATCATCGCAGCTACATATTATGTTAAATATGTTCTCATTCATACCTTCACGTATATCTTGTTTATTACATGCAGCATTATTAATGGAGTTTTAAAAGCATTCTGTGGTGTGTGGCATGAGTCTTCTAACTAAGGTAACAGTAATTTTTACTCAGTTCTAAAATACGCTTCTTCTAATCTACTACGTGCATGCTTTTTAACTGCTTCTATTCCATTCAACTACAAATTCATCTTGAGTCTCCCGCCATTGACAATAATAATACAAACCTAACTATGGGAATCTTAAAAGATGTAGCCTTTACAATTGTACATGTCCCACTAGCTGGACAAAAGCCTTCTCTCAGAGAGAGTTGCGGATTGGCGATTTTCGAGTTGAGGGTATAATACCTCATAAGCTCAGGTTTCCTCAGGAGTGGTTTGGGAACCTTAGATAAAAAATAAAATAAGAATCCGTCTGAAAGTATGACAACGAAATAATACGAAATGATGCATGCTCAAAAAGTAAATGATACTGACACCTATCACGGCATGTCAACTTACCTTTAGTTTTTTATACATATGTATAGCTGGTATTCTACCTAAAATAATCATCTAAAAATACCTTTTCAGAATGGCTCTACAGCCCCAAACTCGAAGACTCAACGCTGCCAGACACTCACACGTGGAAATACCTGCACGACGACAAAGTTCGAAAGCCTTCCAACTCCGGCTTTGCCTTCGACGGGTCCCGTCTCAACCACTCGGTGCTAGAGGTCAGACCGCGGTCCTACGCCTCAAGGGACACTCGCCCCAATTCCCATTTCGCGGATGGCTCAAAGTCGTTTGCCAAAGATGACGGCGACACCGACAGCTCCTTTAGTTGGCAAGGCTCGAGCAGTCAGCTGAATGAGTCTCGGGTGGAGGATGGGAGAAGGGATTGGTTGTAGGGTTGACTAAAGCGAAGTCTCTCTGTATGTTCTAAATTCTGATACAAGGTGTTTCAAAAGGTCCTAACTCTTTTTACTGGGTAATATCACCCAAGGATAGGGATCACAGCCCAAATTTTGTTTTGCTTCGGTCGATAGTTAACTAATAAAATGTAAGCGCTGTGACGAAAGAAAAGTATTTGTAAAATATAGTTTCCTTTTTTTTATTGCTTTTCAAAATGTTTTATCAACTTATGACTAAATAATGTGTTTGAATTTGAAGTAAATCCAAAAAGAAAACATTTGTTTTTTTTATTATTTAAAGGTTGTAAAATAAAAATTGTTGGTTCAACATTTTATGGAAACGTTATCCTGTTGACCAGTAGGTTACACCCTGAAAAAAGAGTTAGGACCTTTTGTAACACGTTGTATAATACTTCCCGAGGCCCCAACAAGGCTGGCGTAGACTTTTGTCTTTTATCTTCTATACAGGATATCTATCAGCCAAGGAACTAGTACATTATTAAATCCTAAAATCGATGCATTTATTAACTTTGTTCCTAATGTATTTTCCACAAGTAAGTGTATTTTTTTAAACAAATTATTCTTGAAAGTTTTACCTTATTCAATGAGCTAATTCTTCCAATGATCGCCAATCCATTGAATAGGGTGGTTTTTATATAATGATAATCATTATAAATTCAGGAGATTTACATAGTTATTAAATATACCAAATATATTTATTGTAATTAAATAAGGAAGCATTTTTTCATAATCACTGCATAATAATGAAAGTACACGAATTAGTAAGTAACTATTACCTATACGAATATACATACAAGTAGCCAATGTGTATCTTCCAGTAATGTGATTTATGTAAAACTAAATAACGACTGAACTTTAATGTTCCTTCTATTATTCTTCCAGTGGTTGTCAGTGTTGTATTCAAATAGTATTTATAAGCAAGTCTGATTTCTTCTCTTATAAAGACGAGAGAGAGAATTAAGGGTAGTAAAATATACAAATTCTTAGCATAATACTGTTTTTCAGAGGCTTTGTTGAGATTATCCATGATCTTCCTGTAGACAATAAGTTTCTTGTGATTAATCATAAAGCCGAAATGAGCTTCATTCTAACCTTGCATGGGGTTAGAATGAAGCTCATTTCGGCTTCGGCAACCCTGTTTGCAATTTAAACATTTGTAGCGCCGGTGGACCAGCGACAGATGAACCATATTAATCAGTCCTTCGTTTATTGTTCAACGCGTGCTTGTGAATTGCAAGAACTGTAACAATGAGCAGTTATCAAAGACCAAATTCAAAGCAGTTCATAGATAGCGCTTACAGGTCTGGCCATAGAAGAACCGGAACGGCTATCAAAATTATACTATGCTAAGCGAAATTTGACAGCCGTATTCCGATTCTTCTATGGCCACGCCTGTAAACGCCATCTATAAACTGCTTTGAATTTGTTCTTTGAAAACGGCTCGGTATTAAGTTTTGTGTTATATTTATGTTTTGTACTATTTATTGAATAAATCTTTACTGCAATAGTCAAGCCTTACTTTCTCTTGTAGTAACTGCAACTTGATTCGCGTAAAAAACTAACTCTTACTACGAGTAGGTACTAAGGATTTGGGCGATAGCTGTCAGATTCTAAATTAGTCTATTAGGGATCTGCGACAAAATCTGGGGTCAAAGACCAAATTCAAAGCAGTTCATAGATGGCGCCCACAGGCGTGGCCATAGAAGAACCGGAATACGGCCGTCAAAATTGATCTGTGCTAAGCTAAATTTGGCAGCCGTATTCCGGTTCTTCTATGGCCACGCCTGTAGGCGCCATCTATGAAAGGTGCTAAAAACGCCGCAGCCCCTTCCACACTCTTTGCGTTTGCATTGAACCACAGCCTTCTTTATTAAAGAAGGCTGTGATTGAACTCTATGATCAAAAGCTCTGGTTGCGATGGCAACAAAAAGCCGTTTCCATAGCAACGCGTTGTTTATTTACGTAATGTCCTGTGGGACTGTGATTGCTGACGTCTATTGAAGTGAAGTGGCTTTGTGACATTTTCTAACATTTGTGAAAAGACATGAGATAAAATCACAGGCCTTTGTCCAACAACGGTAAGTAAACTATATTGAAGTCGTTCTGTAATGTTATTGTTATGTTTTAGGTAATTAAAGTGTGAAGCTACACTTTTGTGTAAGTACAAAGTTTCGCTCAATAAAACACGAAACTTGATATCACGAAGCCTGATATTCACTCCCGATAAAATTATTGCTAGGGCTTGCTACAGGCAAAGCTCGCACGTATTTGTCTTTCCTGCGGGCTAGGCCGGCTATGTTGTCAAAATTGGTATAGGTGCTGGGCGAGCCTACTCCATCTAGATGTTAATTCTACAGTAGTACAATAACAAAATAAGTTTGGCGCGTTGTCCTACCGCTACGGATGCTCTCATTTAATTTTGACATTGTCCCAGAACTAAGAGCTTGCAAGCATGGCGAGCGGGGACCGTAGCCGCAGCTGGCGTCGCAAGCCCAGCACGAGCAACAGCAGAGAGAAGCCAGAGGGGCTGCAGATGCGGGACCGGAAACGACAGTACTCCGACGACCCTAGCTTAGAAGTAAGTACCTTAAGGGTAGACGATAGCAACGTGGCAGGAAACAAGTTTTTTGGGCAGTACCACTGCTTCGTAGACCAGACCACATAATCGGCTGAATTATTGTTGTTCTGTTGTTTGAAATAATGAAAAGAATACTATGTTATTGCCGCGAACGAAAAATCGCTGAACAAAAATAGCTCAATTTAGCTACAAAATGTAAAAAAACTGAAAATTTTGAATTTCCCGCCACGTTGCTATCTTCCAGCCTTAAATTGCAGTAATACTGGCAAAAGTACATAATTATTAAAGGGGTTACAAAAGCTAACTAGCGTCACCCTCATGTTATGAGTCATAACAGAAAACTGTTCTGCGAGCCACTATAGAAAACAACAGTACAATAAGCGCCACGAAAGATGAGACTTGAAACACCAGTTGCGCTGTGGACGATTTATAGGTCTCATATCTTTAGCGGTATGAGGTCTGAGCGCGGGAAGGGACCGGGCATCATTGGGGCAGCGGAAAGCGCGGGAGGCGCGGTCAAGTCTCGTTTTTCGTGGAGCATTTTTATCTTCTTCTTTGGTACTTTTTGCATATTGTGAAAGTACCTATGTACGGTCGGCCACAGCCACAGATAACCCATGGCAGCTCTTACCGCGTGCGGCATAAGGGCGCCAAAAAAAGGGGTACCCTAGCGTGTGGCCGACTGTACCTAGGGATAAATAAGTTCTTAGTTTCGTCTGGCAACATCGAAGGAGACGATGAATGTTGAAATTTTTATCGTAATGTGTTTTATGTTTCATTCACTCTAGATAGAATGCCCGTCGCGCTTCCGGGCTCCGGCCCGCGTGCACCCGGGCTTACCATGGCTGCCGCGCGCGGGGTATAACCATGAGCTGGACAAGGATAGCATCCTGTTACGGGCTGCGAGGAACTACTACCCTGAAGGTTGGTGTCTGTCTGTCCCGTTCAAACCCAGGCTTACCATCGAGATATGGGGTCGCGAGTTCACAGTTTGGGGAAAATCACTAGTTATATTGATTTGATAGTTCCTCTTACCTGTTTTGACATGTAAAAACCGGGGCGTGCTGAAAATCAGCGCTGTGCTGATGCATGCACACACAGCATTTAGCTAAGCACCGCCCCTTTTATTTATTAGCTATTTTTTTGTTTTTAAAATGATAAATGATTAATGTTGTCTATTTTTGTGTTTAAAATGATAAATAAACTTTTTTCACTTTTACTTTCACTTTCATTATCTCCAGGCGAGAGCGAGGGCGGCTGCAGTGAGTTTCCGCCCCTGATGCAGGCCAAGTCGTGGACTCGCGGCGTGCCGTACCGTGACGGCGTAGACCACGCCAAGCCCATGGATAGCATCGGTAATAAACATTCAATGCTGCTTTCAAATGGACTGCTTTGCTTGTTTTCTTTCGTGAATGATTTAGGCCTTGGAGCTATAAAGTTAAAGGTCTAAGGGCGAAAGCCATAAGATCGAATGATGTTAGATCGATTGAATAAATTAGAGATGAAAATCGAATGTTTATAGCAAATAACATCGAAAGTTTAAAACATCAACTGTTGGTGTATGAATTTCAAGATGAGATCTGCGACCCCCCCAAATACTAAACTGTGGAAGGACCATTTTTAACCCCCGACCAAAAAAGAGGGGTGTTATAAGTTTGACGGCTATGTATGTGTTTGTGTCTGACTGTCGGTGTGTCTATCCGTCTGTCTGCCTGTATGTTTGTCTGTCTGTGGCACCTTATCTCTTAAACGGGTGAACCGATTAGGATGCAGTTTTTTTAAAATTTGAAGGCAAGTATTCTAGCGAATGTTTTTAGATATGTTTTATCAAAATCCGTTCATGCTAATTAGAAGCTAAAATGTCGGGGGTATTTGAAATTAAGTATCGTTTTAATTTAGCAGTTAGAGTGACGACGTTCGGCGCTATGTGTAGCAGCCGCTACATCACAATCACACGGAATCCCGTGCTAAAGGCTACTAAGATAACTTCTATGCTTCCAGGCAACTGCTATACGCCTGCTGTGAAGTCGATGCGCGTAGTGAACATGCCGCCGAAGCCTATACCCAAGCGGAAGTTATTCGGGCCTCTAGACGCGAGTGGCGCGATGCGGGACCCTCCGAGACAGTACTATGTGGAGATGGAAGAGGCTCGACTGGCTCAGATCGAGAAGGACAAGGAGAAGACTAAGCTGCCGAAAGGCGAGTGGTTTATTTCGATTTTATTTACTTTTCTTTAGTGCCATAGAAGAAACCTGACATAGTGGGGAATCCTGAGGAGCGTTTGAGGCATAATATCGTCCACCATACCCATAGCACAGGGTATCCTAGTTTGGGAGCAGGACACAAAATGTTGCCTTACTTTGCAATAAACTTTTTTGTTTTGAACTAATCCTACGTATTGTATAACAACACAATAATAAATCAATTCACAGGGCTGGTTCTACTAGAAGACTTGGTCTCTGGTAAGTACAATCGGCAGAAGGCAGCTGAAAGGGAAGCTGTCAGAAAGAGAAAGGAGAAGAAGAAACGAATAGCTGAGGAAAAGGAACGACAAGAGAGGGAGGCTATAAGAAGGTAAGGACATGATAGGGAGGGAGAGAGGGAGATAAAGAGAGAAAGAGAGAGCTAGAGAGAGAGCGAGAGAGAGAGCGAGAGAGAGAGCGAGAGAGAGAGAGAGTACATAAGGCAGAAGGCGGCCGAGCGGGAAGTCGTCAGAAAGAGACAGGAGAAGAAGAATAAGACAGACTCAGAAGAGGCAGTGCCTGAAAATTGTCAAGTAGTGGAAGGCGTGCCTTGACTCATACTTTAACTTTCGTCAGCACTGCACATTTTGTAAATAAAGTAAGCGAAACTGTTTACAAAACACAAAACAACTCATATCAGTTATAATTATGTTAAACTTTTGTCTAGTTTGGTCTTTTACATGGGGAAACGGCCTAGTTTGTATCTCGCATGTCCCAGGAATGTATATCAAGTTAGGATGAAACTGGACGCTGTACAAATCATCTCCAATATACGTAAAGGCTTGAGGTTTTCTTTTGTCTACTTTCCAGGGACATGGCGTCACGTACGTTCGAGGAGCCTAGAGATCCAGACGACCAGAAGGCGGAGATGCTACGGATCACAGAGATGGAACACTACGCGCAAATTGACTGGAAGGACTTGGTCCGGGTACAATATTACCTCACTACGGTAAATAGCTTCATAGAGACCGACATCAAACCAATAGAAGTCATGCCCGGTTTACATTATTCCAGCGCTGGGATGCTGGAATGCTACTGGAACAATGTAAACTGGTACTGGAATGCACTGGACTCATTCTCATGCTGGATCATTCCAGCATTCCAGCGCTGGAATAATGTAAACCAGGCTTCAGCCCTTCCCTTTATTTTCTAGCCTTTCACTTTTCCTGTCAGTGCTTTAGAAAAAGACAAAACAAAAGTTTCCTCTGAGATATTAAGTTACTCCTTTTGGAACCTAAGGTTTAACAAAAGAAGAAAAGGCACACTGTTCTAACACCGAAACTTGAAAAATTCCATCATAAGTACATTTCGAAAGTAAAAAAAAAGAAAAAAAAAACATGTAAGACATTAACCTCATGTACGAACTAACACCGACCCGCTAGGATACCTCATCATAGCGTTTGACTAACAAAAAAGTTCGAAGTATCCTGCGTGTAGCTGACTATACGCTAAGCAGCATGGTCCCGACTGAAAATCAGGGGGGTTACCCTTGACACTATTGCGATCAAATTGAAAAAGTTTTGAAATTAATTTCTCTTTGAATTCGCATAGTAATGCTTTGATTTTAAATACTTTGTAATGTTTTATTCAATAAAAACACAAAATGCGTCTTAATTTGTAAAATATTAAATTTTGTTAATTGCGCCATATTGCGGCCGCATTGGAAAAATGCGTCAAGGGTAGAAGGGCAGGTTGTTAGGAGGCCCTTGCAACACTTTTGAGCTCGGGATCATTTTAGGGGCTCAATACTTAACCTAGTTTTAGTTCTTGTTTTAATTTTATGCTTTGATGTTGTGTTTTGAGTATTTGTCTTTTCTTTCTTACAAAATTACAAGCGTGACGAAGCGGCAGCGGTATGCCAATCAAAACTCAACCCTATCCCCATGTTTTCACAGTCGTTAGAAGGCAAACACATACCAGACTTTCCCGAGGAACTGTACAACCGTGCCAAAGCGATGGTCGAGGTTCAGACCGCGGGCACTAAGAGGAGACTGGCGATACTGACCTATCAGATGAACGTGCGCCAGAGTCTGGCTGACATCAAGGAGTTCTTCCTTATGGCCATGAAGAGGTAACCGTTGCGTCAACCAGGGTTAGCCAGTGAACTCCGAACGTTCCGAAAGTTTTTTGTTCGAAAGTCCGTTATTGGCTTATTCAAAACTTTTGGCTATTATAAGAAACTAATTTTAAATATTTATTTTTTAGGTTCAGTATTTTGGAGTTTACAACGTTTCAAAGATACAGTTTTATGACGTCACGCGACGGTCTGCATACTGTTGGAGGTCATAGGAACAAAACATTTTAGCGCATAAATACAAAACTACTGGACTAAAATAAAAAATATTTAAATTAGGTTCTCAATATTGTCTAAAGATAAGATTAAGCCAATAACGGACTTTCGAACAAAAAACTTGGGGTTCCGAATTGTATGGAAATGTCCAGTTAACTTAGAGTTAGTTTGCTAACCCTGACTGATGCAAAGTGTCCGCCTTAGAAAAATATCCGTTATCTGAGATTAATTATAAAAATAGCTACTAACCACTGCGTTGAAACGGTTTTATGTTTCGGAACATTGTGTTTTTTTTTTCAAACAAAACGTTCCGCTTGCTTGGTGTGTTTTATCAGTACAGTTCTATTTAATACGATTTTAATGTAAGTAAACTTTTTTTTACGTACTCTTTTTAAGAAATTCCTTACTCAACTAGTAGCGCCAACTAGTGAGCAGTAAAATTGTAGCTCTCATTGAGCCACTGTTTCATTATCGGAGGGTTAAACTAACTAAGGCCTTTGCATCTACGCATGAGATGATTTATACAGCGTCCAGTGGCACCTTCACTTACACTAGAGAGGGTTACTAATCCAAATATTAAATTCCCACTCACTCACCACAGGTGCATAATCTCCTACATCCTGGAAGACCCGGCCGAGCGCAGATGGCTGCAGATTCGATTCCTGCACCCGCTGTGGCCCGCGCACATCATCCGGGCCCCGGTGCCGTGGCGCACCAGCATGACTCTCTCTCTCTCTCTCTCTCTCTCTCTCTCTCTCTCTCTCTCTCTCTCTCTCCCCCCCCCCGCTCTCTCTCTCTCTCTCTCTCTCGATGCTGGCCAAGCAGGCGATGACCTATAGGCACTACGCTTAGCCTAACAAATGTTTAATTTCCGCTGTTTGGTATGAAGAGAAAGAGGCCTGTAACAGTTAGCAATCGTGTAATAGGTAATGGCTGGTTGTCGGATGGCGTGACAAAGAGGCACAGACAGTGTGCGAACGAGTTTTGTTAGATCGCCACTTGTCTGTTCAAGGCGGAGGAACTATATTGTTAGGTAGCCCTTTTAAGTGCGTAGTGTTTCCGCGTTGAATTGATAGGTGGCGCCTTACAATAGTAATAATGTTCGGAACTAGATGGCGCTGAACATCCGCTTATTCACCACAGGTGCATCCTCTCCTACATCCTGGAAGA
Organism: Zelleria hepariella; assembly: GCA_949319315.1. Classification (NCBI taxonomy): domain Eukaryota; kingdom Metazoa; phylum Arthropoda; class Insecta; order Lepidoptera; family Yponomeutidae; genus Zelleria; species Zelleria hepariella. Next base: position 24,849,030 of record OX439378.1, on the reverse strand, counting down.
CCCGGCCGAGCGCAGACGGCTGCAGATCAGATTCCTGCACCCGCTGTGGCCCGCGCACACCATCCGGGCCCCGGTGCCGTGGCGCACCAGCATGACGCTGGCCAAGCAGGCGATGGCCTATAGGCACTACGAGGGAAACCCCATACTGATCGAGCTGAGGCGGATCTGGTTTGAGAAGTAAGTGACTATCATTAAGCGAGCGAGCGAAGTTCTCCGAGTCTACTGGAACAATCGGGCATTTGTATTCATGTATGAATGTATGTATGTATGTTTGTATGTATGTTTGTATGTATGAATGTTCGTTCGACGATAACTTGAGTAAATTCAGTCGGATCGTTATAAAATTTGGTAGGCGTGTAATGAGCCAAATCGGTCGAGGGGTTACCGAGATATGGGGGTGTATAGTTTATATATATATATGCAAAGCGCGCGCGCGCCTGAGCTAATGGCGTAGGCAAAGTTACACATTTGTAACTAGGGTCGCGAGTTCATAGTTCGGAGCGAACCAATAGTTGTCATCAGCCTGCTAACACCCACTGCTGAGTAAAGGCATCTTTATGCCCACGCCACCTCTCACGATCCGAGTCCCGGAGTCACGAACCACCACAATGACTAAAACAGATAATTATCCGACTAAAACAGATAATTATCCGACTAAAACAGATAATTATGTCAGATACCGTGCCGAGCAAGGGCAATAGAGCTGTAACATAAGGGTGAGAGAGTGTCAGGATATTAAGACTATGTAGTGGTTCGCCCCGAACTATGAACTCGCGACCCCATATCTCAGTAACCCCTCGACCGATTTGGCTCGTGTTCGAAATTAAAAAATTCTCTTTACCTCATACGTGTTTCGGCAAGGCGTAGTGAACCCCATTTACCTGCCTACCAAATGTCATGACGATCTGACTAAATTTACTCAAGTTATCGTCGAACGAACATTCATACATACATACATACAAACGCCGGATTGTTCCAGTAGACTCGGAGAACTTCGCTCGCTCGTTCAATTAACTTTGGATTCATTAACTTGACATTCTGGGCGTAATGTGAGGTAGGAAACAGGGTAAACACACATGGTTGTGCCTAATCAAATACGTGAATTCATGCATCAACTGATAGGGTTCGACCCGTTTCGAATACAATAATGTTTAAATATCGCGAATCATTAAAAGTGAAAATGGCAGACTCTACGTTACTTCTCAAACATATACATGAATAGGAAAATAACGCAAAAAGAAAAACCTATGCTCGCTCGTTAAAAAAAAACGTCTATCAACCAGTCTAAAACTAAGTACTCCATCCAGAGATGGGCATATACCCGAATATGCACCCAAAATTCGGTAGATAACTGGGTATTTACCCAAAAAGAGGGTTTATATATACCCAGTTGAGTTATCTACCCATTTTTGGGTGCATATTCAGATATATGCCCATCTCTGCCTCCATCCATCTCCAGGTACGAAAACATGCTAATCTGTGACATGAACAAAATGCAAGAGGACAACCCTTTCCCGCACTACCCTCAAGACTTCACAGAGAGACTAAACCAACTATGTGCCGAGACCAGGGCAGAGCTCATGGATAACTGGCTGATTGATATAGCTGATACAATGGTAAAAATGAGACACCACTGGTCGATATACGTCTCGCAGAAGAAGAAGGAATCGACGTTTCAAGTCGAGCAGTTTTTCAGGTAAGATTCTATGACATTATTTTTGTATTGATGTTGGGATAGCCGACTGTTTTCTGGGCTTCATTCGGAGATCTTTATTCGTTACTTATTTTTGTAATAAGTGGTTTTGTACGCAAGAAATAACGAGAAACATCAGTTGCATAAAATATCGTTAGTAGCGAAGGGTTGAAACGTATTTTTTTCTGTTTCAGGTGCATCCACAGCTTGATGTCGATGCAAATCCGCGATTTGGTCGAAAGAAGCGTCTACCATTTTGCCGAATACTTCGCTTATTACTTCGTAAGTAAAGACTGCAATCGGATCTATGTTCTATCAATCTATTTTCAATTTTAACTCCTTGTAATATGTGTCACAGGAAGGAAACTACTTCGGCGAGGAGTACGAAGACTACATGTACATAAAATGGCCGCTCCTACGCATCAAGGTGGTTGGAAAGCCGGGGTCGACCAACATAACGTTTGAGCCAACCTTGGACCAAATGCGCGGCTTGATCGTCAAGTGGTTTCAGACGATTATTAACGTTAACTACCAGCTGCCGAGCGTCGATAGTATTATGTACCCAGGTGTGTTTATTCTGCCTTAGAAACTAAAACGTGGTGGCACGCTATGATAAAATAAGCTATGATAAAATAAGTCCACCCTCAAAAAACCTTTATGAAATGTTAACATTATTTTTGAATTGAAACCTTTAGTGCCCATTTTAAATGGTTTTACTTAATTCTGTTGATGTCGGGATGGCCGTCTAGTTTTGGCCTTGTCCGGACGTCTTATTCATGAAATAGACTCAAAACTCGTGCCGCCGATGTCTGTTCCTCACACGACCAGCTCCTCTAGCTGGAAACTGATTTTCTCGAAGAGAGATAGTGTGTCTTCAGGCATATTTACCACCCGTGTAATGTATTGAAGTTCATACGTTTCTTGACGATGGTTTCACAGTTAGCGAGTGGTATATTGCTCAGGTGCAATCTTTCTTCTTTAATTTACTCATTCCAAGATTTGCTCACTTGCCACCTGTTCCGTCTAAGGTATTCTCTCCAATCTATTTGTATTGGTATTATAGACAAAATCAGGCGCGGTCAGTCCATGGGTGGGTGACCGCTAGTGGCGATAATACCTAAGCGCTTCCGTGCTTCTGAAGGCACGTTAACAAGTTTATTCACAGCGCACTTTGTAGTCATATTCACAAGGCCCTGACTAATTACACAATTTTTCAAAAACCGTCGGTCATGGTTGTTGTTTATCATTAACATCGTTAAGCCATATCAGAGGCCCTTTGAGTGGCCTAAAAACTCTGACACCATTACCTACCTACTTACTGTTAGAACAGAACAGAAGGGAAAAGGCACCTCGTGATTTCAAGACAAGTAATTTGTTTCGACACAAGTCAAACACTGCGCAGTGTGTTTGACTTGTGACGACTCCGAACCGAACCGACTGCCCGCGCGGCTCTCAATCTCAACGACGAGCCACGCGGCCGAATTCAAACCGGTCCAACGGTTTGCCGAAACAGTCGTCAGCGGCGCCTGCCTGTTTTCAACAAGCAATGACGCAGCGTTGTGTTTGTCTGCTAGGGCTGTATCACAGGGAACGTTCTCTCACACTAACTATTGGTATTTCTACTACAAATTACATAAAACGTTCTCAGGCGTGCCGCGAGCGAATCCGTACCTCCTCTCAGTGTATGCGGACGAGCAATACATGGTGGATCTGATCAACAGCTGCATGAACCACTTCCACCAGAACCGGCCGGGGCCTGTCTACTTCCTGAACAGGTATGTTGGTGACCGAGTAACGAAGCTTTGGTGGATATGGGCAGGGCACCGGCCGAGGTGGGAAGATGGCAGGTGGACCAGGGGCTTAATTGTCTAACTTTTGAATCTATCGCGATCCCTTTCAATTTGAAGTTTGAAGGGTGCTGACGAACTTCACACTGCATTTATTTGACACAAACTTTCATTGAAAGCGATTGTGATAGGGATTGCGACTCGATTTTGATGGATTGAGTGAAGAAAATAGCAAAATCGTTCAGTCAATATCATTCAATTTGTGTGGCGTCTTGACTCATTCGTTTTGTTAGCGATTGTAATTTAAAACTTAGACAATTCTATTCTAAAATCGCAATCACGATCATGATCCCGATACCATCGAAAGGGTTCGCGATAGATTCAAAAGTTAGACAATTAAGCCCCAGCTGTCCATTGGTCAGACGACATCTCTAAGGCGATAGAGGGTCCATGGATACGTGCAGCGAGAGACCGAGGAGGATGGCGTGAAGGGGAAAAGGCCTATCTTAGATTTTGATTTATTTACTATCGCAAGATGCTTTGCAAAAATTATAATGAACAAAATGTCCACAAAATAACTTTTGTATGGGAACTCTTTTCTGCAGGTACAAAGAGTTTTACTACATACTGGACGGAGAGGCCAAGGCCGACCTGGATAAGTTCTTTGCGCTGGAGCCCCCGCCTTATTTGAAGGTACGTCTTCTCGCTTCCTATTTAGAGAAAGTTCCAATATATGGAATATTTTTTATTATACAAAATACAAAGACAAATATTAAGATACAGATATAGGTACGCTACACAGCCAAAAGGATAAGGACTTGATTGAGAACCCTATCGCAGCTCAAACCAGGGCAATTTTAAAGTGATTTTTTCCTGAAACACGTCAACTTCTAAATGTGATTTCCAACAACTTTTGTTCTACGACTTTTCGAAAAGGTAGGTTTTTATTTATTAAACGTTTCTTATTCTTTAAAAGTGTGCATTTCTACCATTCACTCTCTACCACCTTCCCAGCCTCTTCTGCTCCTATTTATTACTCTGCGCCTAAAAAAAATCCAAAAAAATATATTTGAAAAAAAAAATAAAGATTTTATTTGTATGGAAAAAAATGCGCTTTCACCAAAGTAGTAGAACAAAAGTTGTTGGAAATCACATTTAGAAGTTTGGGGTATCTGAGGAAAAAGGCTATTTAAAAAATGCCCTGTATACTTAATTAGTTTTTTTATCCTTTTTGATGTAGATAGATAGATAAAATACACTTTATTGTACATCAAAAAAATCGAGTATTTACATAGAAAGACCCCTCAACGTCTGGTTAACGACCCAAGTAACACACCCTGTTGATTAACCCCTAACCTCAAGCCCTCGTCCGCAGGACTTCTCAGCCCGTATCACCATATACGAGAACCTTCGCGACGAACTACTGTTCCTCCGACGCGACATACCGCTCAACATGATCATGCTTGACTGTGGACCCCTGAATGACCTCCTTTGGGACATAGTCAACGGGCTGAGGATGCAAATTGTGGACCACTTCACTTTGGTCAACCGGAAGTGGAACAGGGCGTAAGTCCTGCCACTTTCTTTATTCACAAAGTCCTATTTGATACCACAACCATTTCATAATAATCTTACTGCGGTGTGACATATCGCTCAACATGAGCATGCTTGACTGTGGATCCCTGAATGTTGTTGTTGTTCTGTTGAATGTTCTGTGGAACATAGTCAACGGGCTGATGATGCAGATTTTGGACCACTTTGGTCAATCGGAAGTGGAACAGAGCGTGAGTCCTGCCACTTTATTTATTCACAAAGCCGTCGCATTTCATGGCAAAACAATTTCATCATAATCTTACTGCGGTGTGTGACATATCGCTCAACATGATCATGCTTGACTGTGGACCCCTGAATGACCTCCTTTGGGACATAGTCAACGGGCTGAGGATGCAAATTGTGGACCACTTCACTTTGGTCAACCGGAAGTGGAACAGGGCGTAAGTCTTACCACTTTCTTCCTTCACAAAGTCCTATTTCATACCACAACCATTTCATAATAATCTTACTGCGGTGTGACATATCGCTCAACATGAGCATGCTTGACTGTGGATCCCTGAATGTTGTTGTTGTTCTGTTGAATGTTCTGTGGAACATAGTCAACGGGCTGATGATGCAGATTTTGGACCACTTTGGTCAATCGGAAGTGGAACAGAGCGTGAGTCCTGCCACTTTATTTATTCACAAAGCCGTCGTATTTCATGGCAAAAACCACTTCATCATAATCTTACTGCGGTCTGACATATCGCTCAACAATCAACATGATTATGCTCGACTGTGGGCCCCTGAATGACCTTCTGTGGGACATAGTCTACGGGCTGAGGATGCAAATTGTGGACCACTTCACTTTGGTCAACCGGAGGTGGAACAAAGCGTAAGTCTTGCCACTTTCTTCCTTCACAAAGTCCTATTTGATACCGCAACCATTTTATAATAATCTTACTACGGTGTGACATATCGCTCAACATGGCAATGCTTTACTGTGGGCCCCTGAATGACCTTCTGTGGGACATAGTCAACGGGCTAAGGATGCAGATTTTGGACCATTTAAGTTTGGTCAACCGGAAGTGGAACAGAGCGTGAGTCTTACCACTTTCTTCCATCACAAAGTCATATTTGATACCACAGCCATTTCAACATAATTTTACTGCGGTGTGTGACATATCGCTCAACATGGTCATGCTTGACTGTTGGCCCCTGAATGACTTTCTGTGGGACATAGTCAACGGGCTAAGGATGCAGATTGTGGACCATTTCACTTTGGTCAACCGGAAGTGGAACAGAGCGTGAGTCCTGCCACTTTCTTTATTTACAAAGCCGTCGTCTTTCATAGCAAAACCATTTCATCATAATCTTACTGCGGTGTGACATATCGCTCAACATGGTCATGCTTGACTGTTGGCCCCTGAATGACTTTCTGTGGGACATAGTCAACGGGCTGAGGATGCAAATTGTGGACCACTTCACTTTGGTAAACCGGAAGTGGAACAGAGCGTGAGTCCTGCCACTTTCTTTATTCACAAAGCCGTCGTCTTTCATAGCAAAACCATTTCATGATAATCTAACTGCGGTGTGTGACATACCGCTTAAGACGAAATAGAACGCACAACTAGCGCCGCCAATGAAAAAAAAAATCGTATCTTCTTTTTGGATGAGTTTTTAGCAAAAAAATTCATTGGTAGCGTTACATATGGGATATGTTTCTTTTTCATTGGCAGCGCTAGTTCTGCGTCCTACTGGGCCTTAACATGGTCATGATTGACTGTGGTCCTAGCACAATAATGGGGTAGGCCGTCTATGGGGTTATGGTTTATTGATTTAATTTTATTACTATATCTACAGGATGCACTCTAAGTCGATAGTGAAACTTTAAGTAGGCTGTCTACTGATCAATACAAACAACTTGTACTAGGTGGCGAAAAAAATTAAGCGAAAAAAATATCTGCTGTTTCATACATTTGGTGCAGTACTGAGTCGACCTTTTGTATATAACAGCTGATATTTTTTTAGCTCCATTTTTTTCGCCACATAGTACAAGTTGTTTGACAGCCTACTTAAAGTTCCGCTATCGACTTAGAGTGCACCCTGTATTACACTGTTTTTAATCCCTTGTTATGCTACCCGGCGGATGTCTTGACTACTTCTATCCGTCTGGTTTCCGGTCTTCCTCTGGATCTCTGTTATGTACTTTTCACAACTTCGCGTCCAAAAGTCCCTCGGCTTCGATAGACACAACCATGACTTTACCAAGAAAACAAAATGGCGAAAGTGGTCCCATTCTGTCCTAATGTCTTCTTAGTAGTAAGGCAAGTTTTCATTAACTAATAATACTGCATTAAAACTAACACTTATTCGTCTACAATACGGTGCAATGTCGCTTGGCAGGCGGCTGGACTGGTGGCGATAGGGCAGCCCGGATGGCTTCGTCGAAAACCTTCTTTATGCCAACCGCCGACAGTGCGGAGCATTCGCAGTACTGCGCGGCGCCTATGGCCTTTGCCATCTCCACGCCCTGCAATAAAACTATCAGTTTAGATTTCACTGCAGATATAATGGAGCCGTTTCCAAAGAACTAATACAAAGCAATTCATAGATGGCGTTTACAGGCGTGTCTATAGAAGAACCAGGGGCCTTAGCCTGTAACACAATGGCGTATCAATGGCGTCCTCCTACAACCAGCGAACTAATACTCTAGGATTAGACACATAATATTCTTTACTCAAAAAAGCTCGTAATGTGGACATTAATTCGACAACCTTCTTTGAGCAAAGTCGGACTTGCGGGCTACTTGGATTAGGCGCCAGAAAAGTTGTATGGAATTTCATTAATGTCTTGTGTTTTGCGGCCAGAAAAACATTAATGTCGAGTTTTGTTTCATAAATAGAACTCAAACATCAGGTGCAAAAAGTATTTATTTAGAATTAGGCTGTATGGGTACTGGCAGTCGACACATTGCACAGAAAAAAAAAGCGCGGCCATATTGTTTTCGACTTTTCGCGCGTTGTTCGAAGTGATTTTTTTCTGTGTTTTTGTTGAAAAAGTGAACTCTCAAAGCGACGAATCCTCGGATTTAATGTGTTTAACACCGCCGGACATTCAAAATCAAGCGAAATTAGTAATTGGAAATTTATTGCCACCGAAGTCAAAAGAAAAATACAAGCAAGCTTACCAACAAAAAGTTTGCGGAATGGAAAATCGACAAAAAGTACTTAATCTACGACAAATGGTAAGCTAATTAAATTACTATGTTAATTACTATTCTAATTAATATTTTAATTACTCGCATTGTTTGAGTAAAGCACTATACAAGCCTTGGTCTGCAATGAGTGCGCTTCTGGCCACGCTATGATTGCCTCGAGCTTAGCTTAGCTACGCTCTCGGCCCTCAAGTTTGGTCATCATTGCAGCCCATGCTGGCCGCGCTATAAAGGCCTCGACCTTCGGTCTCGGCCTTCATTTCAGCTTGTCCATCAAGGGCTGCAATGCTGACCGCACTGTGAGGGCCTTGAGCTGCGCTACGCTGCGCTCTGTCGGCCATCAAAAGCGCGCCAGAAACGCACTCATTACAGATCGCGGCAGTAATGTACTATTGCTGTACTACAATAATATTAAAAGGACCGACACCGGACCGACAGCATCAATAAATCGTGATTAAAACCGTCAACCGGAAGCCCATTTTGGCACCATTGTGTTACAGGCTAAAGGCCCAGGATATGGCTTAGGACAGATTAATTTTGTCAGTTCATTTATCCGGAGAGTCGACGAAGTCCGCCACTATCACTATTTTAACCCTTTGGCTCTTCACGAGAACAATTAGCTAACAATGATGGAAATAAACAGATCTGCCTCTAATTTTTTGCATTGTCAATGGATACTCATACACCAACGATTTGAATATATCAAGCTCAGAGTAGTCAAGTCTATAGTGCCAATAAATAAAAAAAAATGCCTTGGTCTGCACTCAGCACTAATGCGGCACGGATACCCAGCGCTAAAATCTCTTATCCCCTAGAGTCGCCGTGGTGTAAAACAAAGTGGCCGAAGCCCTCTGAAGCCTAATGAAACAGCACCTTTTTTCAACACGCTCCAAGTGCCAAGTGGTTCAAGACACTACGTACCATAGTATAGGTGACTGGACCCGTATAGTTCTTATTAAGTTTATGGAGAGTCTCCTTGTCTGTACGAAGGTCTGTCTGGCATCCGACCAAGATGATCGGCGTGCTTTGTGCGTGGTGTCGGACTTCTGGCCACCACTGAAAAGAAAAAAAAAAGACTTACGGCCCAAATTTCTGAATTGAGATTTTTACTAGGTAACGTTCTGTCACGTTCTTTGACAAATCTGGAGAGACAGTGCTTGCTTAGCGAATCAATTCAGAAATCGGCAGTTAGATTTTATTAGTTTATGATTAAAGAGAATCGCTCATTATGCCTCTTCAAGTTTTCATAAATTTGATATCAATATCATCGGAAGGTTTTCTGTGGAAAAGATTAATCGGCATTTTGCGATGTCCGCCATATTGGATTTGGTGACGGACTAGAAATAAGTCGACGGTCAGTGGGTAGACCGAAAGCTCGATGGGTCGATGACATTGTTAAAACCGCGGGAGGACAATGGACGAGATTTACATTGGACTGAGAGGATTAGCTTGAAAAGGAAAAGGTCTATCTATGCCCAGCCGTGGGCTTTATTTATGCCATCCAATCATGATACTTTGTAAAACTCTTGTTGCCAACAAATTGTTTTCGCAAGCATATAATTCTTCAGAAGTAATGCACATTTCTGGAAAGCAGAAAAGCATAATTCCCAGCAATACCCTAATAAACAATAATTCAATTTTATTTCTTAAAATTGGGTTTTTACTGCGCATGTCCTGAGAGTAACTGAAATAAGAATATTTTCAGTGGCCCGTCGTGAACGTCTGAATCCACCGTTTGGCCCGACTGGTAAAAAGGTCGAGCAGCCTTGATTTATAGGCTGAATAGATAGATAGAAAGTTATCGCAGTTCACCTTGATTTTAACATTCGCCAGCGAGGTCGGGTTGACAACCGAGAAGCAGATCATGAAGACGTCGGTCTGTACGTAGGACAGCGGCCGCAGACGGTCGTAGCCCTCCTGGCCGGCCGTGTCCCACAGACCCAGGTTGATGGGTTTGCCCTCCACCAGCACGTTCACAGAGTAGTTGTCAAAGCTGGGGAAAGAAACGATGATAATAAAACAAAATTAACTAAATTAAAAAAAACCGGCCACTTGTCGGACTCATATTGTGAGTCCGACTCGCGCTTGACCGTTTTTTTATTATTTTGTTGTTATACTATAAAATTAGTTCGATGTTTGTATGAAGTACCATTTTTGCGATGGAGTAAAAAGTATTAAAATGTTTGTTGTATGGGAAACCCCCTTATCTTTTATATTTTTTTTCTTTTTATTAAATGTTGGGCAATCCGACATAATCTATATATATAAAAGGCTTAGGTTGACTGACTCATCACGCTACAGCCCAAACGGCTGAACCTATAAGTATGAAATTTGGACAAAAGTTGCGTTATATAGTGGAGGGTTCATTTAAGAAGCGATTTTTTTTTATTTAACCCTTAAGTGGGTCAAAATAGGGCTCAAAGTGTGTATGGGAAAAAAATTTTTTTTGGTGTTATGTTCTTAAATCTTAATTTTTTGTACTTTTTTTTTTAAATGACTTGACACCTATTTCAGATTTTTTCTCATTTCTATGTTCTTAAGGGTTAAAATGGGTGCCAAAGTTTTTCGATTTTTTTCACCAGTTACGATCAATGCTGGAACAAAACCGCTAATGCCACAACAGTGAAAATTTGTCAATAGTTGTAATTTATGGACACGCTACGGGTTAAGACAGATTTACTTCAAGTTTAACCCTTAAGGCGGTAAAAATGGGGTCCAAAGTTTGTATGAAAAAAAAATTTTTTTTGTCCGTATTTACTTGCAACTAAGAATTCGTATATTAAATCAAAAATAATTTAACACCTATTTTAGCTTTTTTCTAATTTTAGCCGTTTAAGGGTTAAACGAGGTTGAAATGTATGAATATTTTTCGTGATGTAGTGTCAACGTCGGGCCCAAACCATTTAAGCTACAACTATGGAATTGAAACTGCAGTAGCGTTTTGTAGCAAAACTACCCACCATGAAGAAAAAAATATAATTCTAACCCGTCAAATGCCCAAACCGGGGTTCAAAGTTTGTATGAAATAAAAAAATTTTTTGGTCCGATTTACTTGAAACTTAGTATTTGTAAATTTAATAAGAAACAATTAAACACGTGTTTCAGCGTTTTTCAAAATTCTGCCCACTAAAGGGTTAAAAGGGGTAGAAAAGTTTGAAGATTTTTCCTGATTTAGTATCAATGCCAGGCCTAAACCATTAAAGCTACAACTATGAAATTGAAACTACAGTAGTGTTTTGTGGCAAAACTACCTACCATGAAGAAAAAAATATAATTTTAACCCTTCAAATGCCCAAACCAGGGTTCAAAATTTGTATGAAATAAAATTTTTTTTTGGTCCGATTTACTTGAAATTAAGTATTAGTATACTAAATCAGAAAAAATTAAACACGTGTTTCAGCGTTTTTCTCATTTCAGCCAATGAAGGGTTAAAATGGGTGGAAACGTTGAAGTTTTTTTCCTGATGTAGTAGCAATGCTGGGCCCAAACCATTGAAGCTACAACTTTGAAATTGAATGTGCAGTTGCATTTTATAGCATTACTACCCACCATCAAGAAAAAAATATAATTTTAACCCTTCAAATGCCCAAACCGGGGTTCAAAGTTTGTATGAAATACAATTTTTTTTTTGGTCCGATTTACTTGAAACTAAGTATTCGTATACTAAATCAGAAATAATTAAACACGTGTTTCAGCATTTTTCTCATTTCAGCGAATGAAGGGTTAAAATGGATGGAAACGTTGAAGATTTTTCCCTGATATAGTAGCAATGCTGGGTCCAAACCATTTATAAGTTACAACTTTGAAATTTGAACTACTGTTGCGTTTTATAGCAAAACTACCAACCATGACGAAAAAAGTAACAATGTTAACCCTTGAAATGCCCAAACCGGGGTTAAAAGTTTGTATGAAATACATTTTTTTTGTCTGATATACTTGAAACTAAGTATTCGTATGCTAAATCAGAAATAATCAAACACATGTTTCAGCATTTTTCTCATTTCAGCGAATGAAGGGTTAAAATGGGTGGAAACGTTGAATATTTTTCCCTGATGTAGTAGCAATGCTGGGCCCAACCCATTCAAGTTACAACTTTGAAAAACTACAGTTGCGTTTTATAGCAAAACTACCAACCATGAAGAAAAAAGTAATAATGTTAACTCTAAAACGGCCAAAACGGGGTTCAAAATTTGTATGAAATTATCATTTTATTGGATTCAGATTAACTTGAAACTAAGTAGTCGTGTATTAAATCAGAAATAATAATTAAACACATGTTTCAGCATCAAAAAGGGTGGAAACATTATAAGAGTTTTCCTGATTTAGTATCAATAACAATGCCGGAACCATTAAAGCTACAACTATTCAATGAACATTTAACTACAGTTGCGTTTTATAGCAAATCTACTAAGCATGAAGAAAACAATAATAATGATAAACCTAAAACGGCCAAAAAGGTTCAAAGTATGTATTTTTTTTTTGTTGGATTCTTTTGATCTTTACCAATTTGGTCACACACATACACAACACATACACTTCCACGCTGAATCTGCACGACGGATTTGGATGACATTTGGAATAGAGATAGCTTACAAAAATACACACCCATGACTCTATTCATGCTAATTTGATAATGGTGAAAGATGTACCCAGGCAACTTCTTATAAGTCTTCGCGGACGAAGTCGCGGGCGAAAAGCTAGTAACACATATTCTGTGAAAATTTCGACTGGCTACCTATTACGGTTCCAAAGATACAGCCGTTTAAAGTTAGGACAGTGAAGGAGAATGGAGTTTGGCACCCTTCGGGTATGGAACTCTAAAAGTAATGAGCAAGTAATTCGTGAACTCGTAGAATAAAAGTTGTTGGAAATAACATGAAGATGCCGTGTTTTAGGAATAAAGCTATTTAAAAAATGCCCTGTATTAATAAGTTGGGAAATAAATAACTACTTACACGGTGGGTATGTACTCGCCGGGAAAGGCGTTTGTCGTATAGGAGATCAGCAGGCATGTTTTGCCGACCGTACTGTAAACACAAATTCGCCTTAAGGCGCTGGGCATAGTGAATTGGCCCGCGCGCAATGAAAAATGCACAAAATCGATTCCTGTATCAAATACACTACATCAAAAATGTTCTCATATCAAACACTAGAATTAGGTGAGAGCTATCTAATACAGCCAATTTCATTTTGATATCCATAACAGCGGGTCTATTATGTAAAAAAATCACTCAACCTTTGAGCGTCAAAACGATTGAAAATAGCCCTTAGTGAAATGAACAATCTTTTATTTGACATTTAAAAACCTTTATTTTTACGGTGGAAATTTAAGAGAATACAGGGGCCGATTGCAAGATATTATCGCTGAAAAAAAGTGCGCCGCCTTTTTTTTAAGCGAAAAATCTTCAAAACTTTTATGAATGTTAACACGAAACTGGCTCTCACCTAATTTAGTGTTTGATATGTGAACATTTTCGATTTGTTTAGGGTATATAGGAATCGATTTTGTGGATTTTTCTTTGCGCGCAGGCTATTCACTATGCACGGCGCCATAGTAAAAATGGAGTTCGTTAAAAATACACAAGTGAGGACAGACTGACGGCAAAAACTTATTAATAATTACCGGACGCGTTGCCAACCTTCGAGTACCTAAGGAATACTAAAAAAGCATCTTACTCGGTATAGGTACTTACCCGTCTCCAACTAAAACACATTTCACTGCCTGCATAGCACCAAATATAGACACGACACACGACTCAGGTAAATTAAAGCCATTTGACATAAACGATCATAACTTGTTGTTACAAAATACATTTACAATTTCCTCGTGTTAATTTAAGCGCGTCATGCGGTTTTGATTATTTTTAAAGTTTTCCTGAAATTCGGATACGGAATAGGATAACTCAGTGATCCCAAAACTTGGAGAAATTAGAGCGTTTTTACCCGAATGCGCAAGCAAAGGAGGGCAACGTTTTCCAAACTTTTAGCCCGCCACAGCGTTCACATTTTATGAATTAGCATTATTTTTATTAATTTGTATAGCATTTCGAGCACAATGCCATTCGCAAAATAAATTAATTTAAAAAATCAACTGAATGTCATTGAGTAAAAAAAAATATTTAAACTCAAATTTTTAATTCGAGTCCACGGAATGACAGTTGCTACAAAGGCTTTATCTGACAGTTGCATACTAGCAACTGTCATTCCGTGGACTCGATAAAAAAATTAGAGTTTAGGTTGTGATCACCGGGTGCTATTGCCCTGTAATCATACCAATTCGATGCCTCTATGGTTTACCGTTTTTGCAATAGAGGAAAAAGTATTTAAAAAAACACGTCTGTTATAGGTAATTATGTAAATTTTATTATTATTATTTAATTTTAATAATTATTTGGTTAATTCGCCGTAATAATACATAATCTTTGAAAATTTTGACTGGCTAATGGACCGGCGACGACTGGAAATACGGTTTCAAAGATATAACCCGTGACATTAAAGAAAACATTCAGGATGAACTTCAAAACACCCGCCCTCTCGCTCTAATTAATACAGTCAAAGCGAGACAACGCTAGGTTTTTAACTCCGTACTAAATGTTTTCTTTAATGACACGGGTTATACAGTACTTTAAAGTTAGGACAGACAATCGGACAGACACACAGCGGAGGCTGAGAAATAGGGTCCCATTTGCCACTCTTCGGACAGCTAGCTTGTGTTGCCTTATGATTTCACGAAGGGAAAAAGCAATAAGTTTATTTTGGTATTGAATTTTAATTTAAAAAAAAAAGTTTTTATTTTTCATCTAAATTATTTCTTTTTAAACATTTTGATAAAATCGTAGCACTTTGGGCCGTCTTCAGCTTTCGCCGACATGGCAGCACGGATGGCTTTGTCAAACACCTCATTTACGCCGATGGACAATAGTGCGGAGCATTCGCAGTACTGCGCGGCGCCTATGGACTTCGCTATCTTCGCACCCTGCAATAAAATTAGCCTATTAGGAGCCTAATAAAAAAAAAAACTTAGTGATTCGGCAAGCGAGACAAGACAAGAAAATTTCGATATCGAGACTTTCTTCAGACAATGAAGAATACCATCAACTTTTGATTTTTATCTTACCATACACTAGCGATGCGCGATTATGAATGATTTTGAAAGTCGAATGATCTTAAAACACTAATGTTCGTATTCGACTTCAAAATTAACGATACGCTAATCTTGATAATCGAATGAAACCACTAATTAGTAGTCGCTAATGTCAAAACACTTTTTGTACTGGCTGCATAGAAAAGTATCGCTAATTTACGGGCTGCCAACCTAAGCGGCTTCGACGGATAACCATACTGACAACATAACAAATAAAATGGGAAATTAGGTTCGTTTTTTATTGAGGTATTGTATAGATAAAAAATAATAGTAAATAACGGTAAATAAATTAAGCCAATTAAAGTAGTAATTAAACTTACCTAATCTTATACTTAGCTAAAAACCAAATCGGTCCTTTTTACGGAAGTTGCCAACCTAAGCCTATCCACGGATGACAACTTGATAGAAATAAGCGAATGAAGTTAGCTAATAAAAACCGAATCATTCCGATTCGCGGCGGAAATGGCCGAGTTGGCCAAATCATTCATCGGCTTTGAATGATTCCCGAGTTGACCCGAGTCGAGACGGAAACGAACGACTGACTCGACAACTAATAGTAGTGGTAGGTTAGACTGTTAGTTTTAGCTACTAATCTAAACGTATCATTCGACCGAGTCGAATGATTGCCCGAGTCGAATGATTTCATTAGTATCATTCATAATCGCGCATCGCTACCATACACTCTATTAAAAATGGAAACATTGGGTGAAAATTTTTTTTTGATACGACTTATACTTCTCGAGATATTTAATTTTAAACTACCTGTGCGACGGGCGCGCGGTCGTCAGCTGCTGTGACGTCACAATTCAACACGCTCCCGACACATACACCGTAACACTCATTCAAAGGGCTGTATCTTTGGAACCGTACTATGTAGCCAGTTGAAATTTTCAGAGATTATGTTTTATTATAGTGGATTACCAAAGAAAAAATAAAAATTAAAAACTATTAAAAAATAAGAGGGGTCTCATGAACCGTGATAGTTAGACAGTTGAAATTTTCACAGATGATGTATTTCTAATGCCGCTATAACAACAAATACTAAAAAACAGAATAAAATAAACATTTAAGGGGGCTCCCATACAACAAATGTGATTTTATTGCCTTTCTTATAGATGGTAACGAACCCTTCGTGCGCGAGTCTGACTCGCACTTAGCCAGTTTTTATATTATTTTGTTATACTATAGAGTAAGCCCTATAATCATACCAAGTTTGTTGCTTGTATGTCTTACCGTTTTTTCTATAGAGCAAAAAGTATGAAACAACGTTTTTTGTATGGGGACCCCTCTTATTTTTTATTTATTTTTTTATTTTTATTATTTCTTGGGTAATGTACCATAATAAAACATAATCTCTGAAAATTTCAACTGGCTACGTAGTACGGTTCCAAAGATACAGCCGTTTGAATGAGTGTTGCGGTGTATGTGTCGGGTGCGTGTTGAATTGTGACGTCACGCGGGTTTACCGCGCTCGCGCGAAAAACTCCAAAAGGACGGAAACTAAAACCGTCGTAACTTTAAAACTACTGGCTCGATTTGAATAAAACAAAAACAGGTGTATTTCTACATTTTTAGGCTACACGGTCATAAAGTTTCAAGTGATTTAACAGACCCACGGACATTCTTCATTGAGCATCGATCTGTGCTGGTGCTCGATAGAACATATCAAGACTTTTGCTTGTTCTTGATAGTTTTATTGCGATAGTCTACCACAGTTTTCAAAGACTAAACCTAATATGTGTACTGAATTTTACTTACTTTCATAAAAAATCACAATTTATTAGAAAAATTAAAAGTTACAGAAACAAAACAAAACACACATACCTACACACTCAATACAAAACGTCAATATAAAATGTCAAAATGCTAAAATAAAAAAAAAGAAATCATAATATAAAACAATAATAAAAATAAAGAAATCAACTTATCAAACCGCTCCGAGACATATCCGACCCAAAGGTCCCCATCATACTGGCAGCATTTCCCCGCTGCACAGCGAGGGAGATCCTCTTCATCAAACATGCCCCGGAGCGGTAGTCATATCCGCGGTTCCTCAGGCGACGCCCTACTTCCTTAATAAAGGCTCTCCCCTGCGAACCCCAAGCCCCAGAAGTCTCCAAAGCCAGGGGCACAAAATAATAGCAGCTCATTAACTGGCTGTATTTAAGGCATTTAAGCCTCGCAGCCGCTTCTGCGGCCGCCCCAGGGGTTACAGCAGTAGAACCCACGTGCGATGGTGCGAAGGTGCAAACACATGTAGCATCCCACAGCAAACTCCTACCCTTCTCCCACGGGATCAAAGTGAGACCGTCCGGACGTTTCCCATCACTTCTGATTAACCCTGGCGGCTCGAGAATCCAGGGATATCAGCCGAAATGAGAGCCGTCCGGATGATATCATTGATCGAGTGATGCCGTGAGATCCTACCTGCGCTTCGAACGCAACGGAGACCGTGACGCCCCAACGAATCCACCTCTGCACCACAAATACAACGATGTGGTTGGCATATACCACAACCCAGACGAAGAGCCACCGCCACACGTAACGTATTGTCGTCCATGAGAGTCCCCAGCTGTGGCGAAGGTAGAGCGTGAAGCCAAAGCCCCGAGTCTGGTTCAGAAACAGCCTTCAAACGCGCCAACTCAACACCTGAACACTGCTCCAACATCCCGTCCAAGGCCAAACCTAATATTATCATGGTAAGCCAAGAAATTGAGGATTAAGCAACCACCGCGCAAATGCAAGTCATCAACGATACATGATTAACATGATACATATTACATAGCTAGTGACGTACCATACGATAAGTGACTGGACGACTTTTATTTTCTTGAAGTAAATCCACAGTATCTTTACGAAGGTCTAACTTGCATCCAACCAAGATGATCGGCGTGCGAGGTGCAATATAACGGATTTCTGGCAACCACTGAAAAGAAAAAAATATTGATGTAAAAAATAAGTAGCCCGTTGGATAGAACAAGAGACTCGGAAGCGAGGGGCCAAAAACTGTTTCACGTGCTGTCGTGTGTACAGTGCTTCTTTGCACGTTGCGTGAAACTGGCGGTCTCGCCTAATTCTAGTGTTTAATATGTGAACATTTTCGATTTGTTTAGTGTATTTGATTTAGGAATCGATTTTGGGCATATTTCTTTGCGCGCGGGCTATTCACTATGCACTATGTTGCACACTGGGGCACGTGGGTGCTATAAAACTTTCATGTGCTCTGACGCTTACCGTCATCTTAATGTTCTCCCAGGAGGCCGGGTTGACTAGAGAACAGCAGAAGATGCAGACATCTACACCTTGGAAGCACATCTTTGATAGGATTTCCCGATGGCTATGATGGATCTCCCAAACCTCCATGCAAATGGGCGTGCCTTTAACTATAACGTTCTTTGAGAAAGGTTGAAACCTAGGAACAGAAACCAACGTTACGACAAAATTTCATTACACTCTGAATTTTCAGCGGTCATTCTGAGCCAAATTGAAAAATTCCATTACAAATCCGCGATAATAAAATCCTTTCGACGCGACACACCAACTCAAGTTTTTGCGGTATTTTGGGGATTAGTAGAAATAATTACGTAAAACATCAACTATCACTACTTACTTAATACTTTAATGTTTGTATGGAGAAAAGATTTATATTTTAGCAAATTAAATGTTTGCAAAAATAAAAGATGCTTTTAATCGATATAACGCCATCTTGTTGACCAGTTAAGTAGGTTACACTCGGCAAAAAGTGTTAGGATCTTTTGTAACACGTTGTATAAGAGATAGGTTAGTACATATTCGGTTATTATAGAACCATGACACCGATTTTGAAGGAAAAAAATATCGTGCCTGAAAAAAATACCGTCAATAAGTTTTAAAATTAACATAGTTTGAACACAGTTTTTTCAATAAAGTAAAATAATATAAAATCAAATATGTGTTATGGAGTGTCAAGTATCAAGTGTTATGGATTTGAAAATGGAATTTAAACTTTTTAGTATTTAGTTACGATTTCCAACTGATATCTGACTACCAAACGGCAGAAATTGTATGAAAGTAATGAAGTAGGTAGGTACTTTTCATACATTTTAGATTTAAGGTTTCTTAGCAAAATTTACCTACCTACTCCTTACAACTTACACAATAATATCACAAGAAAAAAAAAAGGTTTTATTTTGTTTGCAATTTGAGCGAGTTTGATTCTTTTGATGGCATTCAAGATTTTTGATGCAGTATCTATTTATAAAACTTCTTCGAGCCCTATGTCCCTCCTGAGGGATAACAGGATTTAAGTCAAGTCAAGTCAATCTATTTATATTCTTCAAAATCGGTTTCATGGATCCCTAAAACAAATTTACCAATTTGCTTTACTTTAGAATTTCCCCCCACTGACCCATCTCAACGCGCCATTCTGTACCTATATTATTTCATCCAGT
This sequence comes from Zelleria hepariella, assembly GCA_949319315.1. NCBI lineage: Eukaryota > Metazoa > Arthropoda > Insecta > Lepidoptera > Yponomeutidae > Zelleria > Zelleria hepariella. Next base: position 24,829,226 of record OX439378.1, on the reverse strand, counting down.
TTTATCGTTTTCCCAAAAGTTATCAATGTTAGACTCAGGAACTAGTATAGTAAAGGAATGAATGTGGAAGGAAATCTCAAAGCAGAAGTATGAAAATTGTTTGGACTAGGAGGCAAACATTCTAAAATAAATTGGGAAAAGGTAAAAAACTATGTATGAGTTGTAGAGCATTTTATTAGCTTTCATTATGAATTACAACAAAATTTTCTATTACGCATCGTTTTCCACATTTCAACAAAAAAGGGGTGTTCTTTGCGCGGGCGTACGTCATAGGAGTGGGCGCTTTTAGTATGTTTTTTCTCCTAACTATTTCGGTCAAGGATAAAACTAGATACAACATAGAACTCTGAAATGTGTCTGGAAAAATAGATGCCCAAATTGCCTTTGGGAGCTTATTTGCTCGTAGTCCATGCAATTAAAGTAAAACGGTACACTAATGCAATAAGGTTGACATTCGAATATTAGACGTATGATCGAAATGATGTTTCGTATTGTTCTATTGCTGATATCTTTTGTTTCTGTCGGGACAAGTTTTTATTGTGATTTTATACGTAATACGGATTCTATAGCATTTAGTTCGGTGCCGGGAGCTTATTTGCTCGTAGTCCATGCAATTAAAGTAAAACTGTACACTAATGCAATAAGGTTGACATTCGAATATTAGACGTATGATCGAAATGATGTTTCGTATTGTTCTATTCCTGATATCTTTTGTTTCTGTCGGGACAAGTTTTTATTGTGATTTATACGTAATGCGGATTCTATGGGATTTAGTTCGGTGCCTAACTAGTCCAAAAAAAGTTCTGAAGTCAAGCTCTCTGCTTTCGACTTTTCCTGCCTCACAAGGGTGGTGAGCGAGCACTCATTGACTAGGCTACACAGACTTACGGCATTGTTTGTGCGGCGTCCTCAATAGAGGGGAAGCTGTTTGTCTTACATGTGATTATCAGGCTTGACTTGCCGACCATGCTGTAAACAAAAAAATAAATTCCAAACTTACATCTATGTGTAATCGAATAGTCAACTAGCTTTAGCAGTTTGGGCCTGGCGTTGAAGGTTTTTTTTTTAATTGAACGAGCGAGCGAAGTTCTCCGAGTCTACTGGAACAATCCGGCGTTTGTATGTTTGTATGTATGTTTGTATGGATGTATGTTCGTTCGACGATAACTTGAGTAAATTTGGTCCGATCGTTATGAAATTTGGTAAGCGGGTAAATGGAATAAAAATAATTTTTAAGTTCGAACATGAGCCAAATCGGTCGAGGGGTTGCCGAGATATGGGGTTGTTAAGTTTATATGGGGTCGCGAGTTCACAGTTTGGGGCGAACCACTAGTTTATTTATTGCATAATATATACACTGTCCTTACAGTTCATCCAATGCGTGCGACAGATTATAGTTTACTTAGCTAATTCACTAATAAAATAACTGATTAAATTAGAAATTGCCTAGTCGCGTAGAAGACAAAACTAAATCTTAATTATACCAAAATAATTGCGATGTAATTTAAAATTAATAACATAAAATTTATAAGAAATAATGGCAATGAATATGACGATTATAATCAAATTATTAATTGATAATTGGTATAATAATACGAATTATATAATATTAAATGTCCTTTAAATAAATTTACTGTAGAACAAAAACGAATAAATGTAATTTTACTTCAATAATCAGTACTAATTACATTAAAATAATATTACGGCCAAGCATGTCCGTCATTACCCTGGTGAACTCCGGGGTTAAAAAGATGGTTTAACGGTTTAACGATTTAACGCCCAGTAAGCGTAGCAAAAGCATGGGTTAGAGCGTATCTATGGGTTTATAATAGACATGTGTAGGTAATGCTCGTAATATTACAAAAGACATATTACACAACGGTGTCATGAAATATTACCCATTACACGAGAGAATAAAGCATGGCACATAGCATTTCATTACACTAGATGCCATGAAACATGACATCATGGTATCTCTTCATTGCAGACATGAAACATGACATCATGGTATTTCTTCATTGCAGAGATGAAACATGACATCATTGTATTTCTTCATTGCAGACATGAAACATGACATCATGGTATTTCTTCATTGCAGACATGAAACATGACATCATTGTATTTCTTCATTGCAGATATGAAACATGACATCATTGTATTTCTTCATTGCAGACATGAAATATGGCATCATGGTATTTCTTCATTGCAGCCATAAAACATGACATCATGGTATTTCAGCACACTTTAATTGCAGTACGTCGTACAGTTCATTATTAATTTTATTTCACCAGGGGCCTTAGCCTGTAACGCAATGGTGCCAAAATGGGCTCCTAGTTGACAGCTTCAATTACGATTTATTAATGCTGTCTGTTCTTTTATTTAATGCTTTTGTAGTAGGTAAAGGAAAGAATATTCTGATTCGAATTCTAGAGAATTTGTTCTTTGGTTGTAGGAGAAAAAACGAGGAAACCCCGGTTTTGACCTTCTGCTGAGATGCCATCAGCCAAGGTCGCATCCCATTCTCATACCGCGCGCATTATACTATGAAAAAATTGTGATCCTTGTTAGTTGAACGAGCGAGCGAAGTTCTCCGAGTCTACTGGAACAATCCGGCGTTTGTATGTATGTATGGATGTATGAATGTTCGTTCGACGATAACTTGAGTAAATTTAGTCGGATCGTCGTGAAATTTGGTAAGCGGGTAAATGAGCCAAATCGGTCGAGGGGTTACTGAGATATGGGGTCGCGCGAGTTCATAGTTCGGGGCGAACCACTAGTTAATGTTATTATTGGGGCAACCGTTAAGCGTTGCAATATTTTGAGGATCAATTCGGCTATGTGTGTGGGTGGCGTCTGCTTGCTTACACTACACGGGACGGACTGTGGCTGTGTGTATGTGGTGCGAGCGGCTGCACTCGCGCCTTATAAGGAGCTATGGAGATTATCTGGCGTGGTAGTGAGTGTGTTGTTGTTGCTCTGCCTCTCTCGCACGATGAGTGTGAGAAGTGGTGGGCGGCCGGCGGACTGACGCCGTTGCACGGGCGAATTAAAACCTAATTGTTAATATAATAAGGCTTATTTTTAACTTTTTGAGGCGGTTCAAATCCTTGCTCCAAAATAATAATATGTCACGAGTTATGAGCGCTGACCTTGAAGTAACTTTCTGTTGAGTCTGTTTGGCGGGGTACGTGAGGGGGGCAGGGTGACCAGATTTTAGCTAACTCGATTCGCCTAATTTTGTCTTTCGAGTAGCCTAAATCGCCTAATTTTTTTTCTCGTCTACTTAGCCTAATTCGCCTATCTTTTTGAGCCTAGAAGCCCAAATTTAGCCCAAAATAAAGAAGAAACTTAAAAACAGACAGAGAAAAAATAAAAATGAAGTTTTTATTCAATGCATTAGTTTTGCTTTATTGTAGTCTCGGAAACTAAAATATTAACTTAGCAAAAGTTAACCGTCACAAATAGTCACAATCGGCGGGAGAATCCTCCGTTCCACGTGCATATCATGTTTCGTTAACAAACATTTTAGGGAATAATCAATCAAAATAAATCGCCGAAATAAATGCGTACTATTCCTGAGATAGCCTAAATCGCCCGTTCCCAATTTTTAGGTAGCCTAAATGGCTACTGGTAGCCGATCGGATTTTATGGCCGCCATTTGACTCCCTGAGGTAGCCTAAATGGTGACAATTCGCCTAGTCTGGTCACCCTGGAGGGGGGACGGGGAGACGGAGGGGCAGCGATCGCCGGCGAGCGCCGGCCCGTGATTGGTAGATCAGTCGCTCTACCTTCTAGATACAGTCACGCACATCGTTTTTTGGTTTCGTCCCAGTAAGAATGCCGAAACAAAATGTGTTAAAAAGACAGTTCACAAAGATGCAAAAAAATTATTGAGAACAATACGGATTGAGATTATTTTTCATTGATTGTACACACGACAGCACGTCAGACTGTACGCTTTTGTTGTAAAGTCGCCCGTAACGTAACTGAGTAGAGTGCTAGCGTGTAAACTTGTAAAGGTCGACATGCTGGTGCTGTCGTGTGTACACCCGTTTTATCGTAATGTCGTATAAAATAATTGTATAGAAAACTATTTAAAATATAACGAGTGCAAAATTCACAAAGAATACTGTCAATCTGTTCAGTCAGTTTCTCCGATTTGTATAGTATCTCACTCAACTACACCGTGTAAATGTAAAAAAACTGTAAAAAAATTGAATTTCCCGCCACGCTGCTATCGTCTACCCTTAAAAAATATCCATGAATATTGCCAGTCCTAAGCCTGGAACAACCCTTTCTTTCTTTCTACATTTCATGCAGTATAACTAACTAGTGGTTTGCCCCGAACTGTGAACTCGCGACCCCATATAAACTTAACACCCCCATATCTAGGCAACCCCTCGACCGATTGGTCTCATGTTTGAACTTAAAAATTATTTTATTTTAATTTACCCGCCTACTAAATTTCATAACGATCCGACCAAATTTACTCAAGTTATCGTCGAACGAACATTCATACATACAAACATACATACATACATACATACAAACGCCGGATTGTTCCAGTAGACTCGGAAAACTTCGCTCGCTTCGCTCGCTCGTTCAATAAACTAGTGGTTCGCCCCGAACTTTGAACTCGCGACCCCATATCTCAGCAACCCCTCGACCGATTTGGCTCATGTTCGAACTTAAAAATTCTCTATACCTTATTTACCTGCCTACCAAATTTCGTGACGATCCGACTAAATTTACTCAAGTTATCGTCGAACGAACATTCATACATACATACATACATACATACATATATACATACATACATACAAACGCCGGATTGTTCCAGTAGACTCGGAGAACTTCGCTCGCTTCGCTCGCTCGTTCAATTATCCAACTTGGGTTGCAGTATGAAGGGAAATCAACTTTATCGTATATACAATAATTGAACGAGCGAGCGAAGCGAGCGAAGTTCTCCGAGTCTACTTGAACAATCCGGCGTTTGTATGTATGTATGTATGTATGTATGTATGTATGTATGTATGTATGTATGAATGTTCGTTCGACGATAACTTGAGTAAATTTAGTCGGATAGTTATGAAATTTGGTAGGCGGGTAAATGAAATTAAAAGAATTTTTAAGTTCGAACATGAGCCAAATCGGTCGAGGGGTTGCCGAGATATGGGGTTTTTAAGTTTATATGGGGTCGCGAGTTCACAGTTCGGGGCGAGCCACTAGTTTATACATACGACAGCACGTCGACCCTTACACGCTAGCACTCTACTCGGTTACGTTACGGGCGACTTTACAACAATCATTTTATTTCAGGACGTGCGCTGAATTGTCATATTTCATGACGTGTCATGTTTCATGTCATCTGGTGTAATGAAATGAATAACTGTACTGCAATGAAAGTGTGCTGAAATACCATGTGTCATGTTTCATGTCATCTGGTGTAATGAAATGAATAAGTGTACTGCAATGAAAGTGTGCTGAAATATGACGTGTCATGTTTCATGGCATGTCATGTTTCATTTCATGACGTGTCATGTTTCATGGCACGTCATGTTTCATGGCAATGTCATGTTTCATTTCATGACGTGTGCTGAATTGAATTGTCATGTGTCATGTTTGGTGCCATGATATAAGGTAATATCACGCGGTATGAAATGTCATGAAATATATCATGACTTCGAAGTGCACTGTTTTGCGCATGTCTAGTTTATAACACTATTTATCCCAATCTACGTCAAACTTAAGCGTGAGATGCATATAGTTGTATCCCTTTATGTTCCTACTGTCTAATCTATCCTTATGCCACGATTGCTGTATAACTTACCCGTCCCCAACTACAGCGCACTTAATTTTCTCCATGATGTTATATGGAAAAACACGACACACGGCTGAGACCAACTGAAGCTAAAGCTACTTTGCAAACCTAAATGGTTATTAGTAATAACTGAATAATTCAATAATTTCCTTATTATTTGGGTCCACTGGTTAAATGGAAGTACAGAAGAACCCTTTATTAGAATTGCTTTCGCCTGTGTCTAACAAAATACCTATTTGAAAATCGAGAATTCCTCCTTTTTATAAGAATCTAGTATAACGGGGGACTTAGAAAAAAAAAGCTTTAATAAAAAATTTCATAAGTAGGTGCGGTCGGCCATAGTCACAGATACCTCATGGCCGCTCTTATTGCGTGCGGCATAAGGGTGCCAATCGAACAAAAAGGGGTATCCTAGCGTGTGGCCGACTGTATGGTTAAACATACAGTCGGCCACAGACTGTATGTTTAACCAGACTGTCATGGTTAACAGAAAAATCTAACAAAAAAAAAAACACTTGTTTGGGAAAACTTAAATGGCCCTTATATGCCCCAACAACAATTAATCCCCCATATATGCCCTACACGGTTTCATACCACTCCTCTTTGCGTCCACAGCATATGCAATGCTTACGAGGAGATGGCGGCGCGCGCATCGGAGAGTCCCGAGACCACAGCACAGCTGGTGGAACTAGTCAACTACATACAGGACTGCCGCGACTCGGCTCTGTTCGACCTCAAGGAGAAGTCTCGTACCACGGCCGAATACGTACTCTTTCTGATGAACCATGCGCATCTGTCTTGTACGTCTTTTGACTTTTGTAAACCACTTATTACCATCACTTCACCTCTGCTCACTGCTGGGGGTATAGATCTTTTCTCTCTCACGCCACCTCTGGAGCTCGTCAAGTTCATACAGGACTGCCGCGACTCGGCTCTGTTCGACCTCAAGGAGAAGTCTCGCACCACGGCCGAATACGTGCTCTTTCTAATGAACCACGCGCATCTGTCTTGTACGTCTTTTGACTTTTGTAAACCACTTATTACCATCACCTCACCTCTGCTCAGTGCTGGGGGTATAGATCTTTTCTCTCTCACGCCACCTCTGGAGCTCGTCAAGTTCATACAGGACTGCCGCGACTCGGCGCTGTTCGACCTCAAGGAGAAGTCTCGCACCACGGCCGAATACGTACTCTTTCTGATGAACAACGCCCATCTGTCTTGTATGTCTTTTGACTTTTGTAAACCACTTATTACCATCACCTCACCTCTGCTCACTGCTGGGGGTATAGACCTTTTCTCTCTCACACCACCTCTCACGGTCCCTCGCCATCCGCATCCATGGACCCTCCGCCGACACAACGATGTCGTCCTCTTATTATACGTGCCTCGAAAGAAGAGACTTAACGGTTCCGTTCGTGGCAATTTTAGTAGCACGTGTTAGGAATTTCAACTTTATTGTGTTTTTCAGTCGAGGACATAAATCTGAACACTCGGATCTTCCTCTGGCCACTTGACATGGAGGAGAACATCGACCTCACGCTAAAGACTTTGTACACCAAGAAGATTATGGCTGAAGACAAATTGAGGTAAGATGGTTTCATTATATTTTGTAAGTCTCTGTGCAAGGAATGGACGAAGATAACCAGCGTCGAACATCTATTTCGCTTTGCAAAGAACAGAAAAGAATATGAAGAGCTGACGGCCAACCTCCATTAGTGGAGAGGCACGCCAAGAAGAAGAAAAAGTCTCTGTGACGTTATATTGAAGTATTATTGTATCCTCTTGAAACAGAGTGCAAAACGCAGCCCTATAACGCGACGAGGCAGTGTAAAAATACCAACTTGTCATCTCTGAAGATAACCATTCTGAAAATCTTAGCACCAGAAATTCTGGGCTACGTAAAACATTTGAAATTATGAATTCCTACCAATGCGATTGGGATTTTTCATGATTATTTTAACTGCCTATTTTTGAGGACGTTTATTGTTCTTTTACAACAGGAGTCGCAAGGCAATATTCGAAGAGAAGCTAAAGAAACACGAAAAAGACTTGGAAGTGTTTAGACGATTCGACCCCCCGCTTTTGAACCTCGACCTGCTCAAAGAAACTGTCAGTAAAGTCGACGAGATCTATAAGAACTTGCTGGTAAGCATGAAACGGCCTTATTTGAGTTAAGTATAGGTAAGTATGGAAGACGTAATATAACTCGTAAGTATAGGTAAGTATGGAAGACGTAATATAAATCGTACTTGACGCGTTTAAACTCATATTATAAACGCGAAAGTATGGTGTACGATAAATATTTCTCTATCTATCTATAATTTCACCCATCTGGTAACGTGAGCGCGAGTGAATTGTGAGTGAAGTTGCCACTGGTTAAGGTGAAGTTGCACGGTTTTTCCTTTTAAGAGCTACGGTGCCACAGACAGACAGACAGACAGACAGACGGACGGACGGACGGACTGACGGACGGTGGACAGGCAGGCAGACGCACCTACACATAGCGGTCAAATTTATAAGACCCCTCATTTTCGTCGGGGATTAGAAAGCCCTTCATTTTATATAATTACAGGAGGACAAATGGGAAGCGGAGGATATAATCAACGAGGAACAGCTTTTGGACCAAGAAGTGTCGGTCTACTTTAGCCTACAGACCATGCTGTCGAGCATCGAGCCCTTCCACAAGCTCTGGCACACCAGCCTGGACTTCTACGACGGATATGAGAAGTGGTATGTTAGGCTCCCTTCACACTTTGCCGCACATCGTTGCGCCATGCGGCAGTGCGACTCATAAAAACTAAGGCCTTTGCATCTACGTAATGAGATGATTTATATAGCGTCCAGTCGCACCGATACTCACACTAGATGGGTGAAGAGACCACTCGGCGCTGCAGTGCCTGGGACATTGTTTTAGATGGAGTAGGCTTGCCCAGCACCTATACCATCCTGACAGCTTAGTCGGCCTAGCCCACAGGAAAGACGAGTCATTACGTCATACTGTGATTCATACTGTAAGGCTCCATAACCATAAGGCCGTAAATCTTCAATAAGAAAAAATAACAAATAAAAATAGCATAGCAAGGATTTGTATGAAAACAAGCGTAGCACACACGATACCGCATCGTCGTGCGGCAGTGCGGCAAAGTATGAAGAGAGCCTTAGATTCACTATGCTCGAATTTAGCGTCAAAATGACACAGAGGCTGTGAATCATTAGAAATATCTGCAACGACCCTTGATGATAGTATGAGGTAAACCGATTACCCACCACCTCCTACCGATGGGCGAAAATAGCATACGAAAACCGTAGGCGGACGGTCGTGTAGAGTCAAAACCACATCCTTTGAGGAAGTACCTACCCGATATTTCCTAGGTATTAGCTGAAATTTAAAAATATCTGTAGGTGCATTTCCATAGCTTTGAGTTGTTAAAACATTGTAAAAGTCAATGAAAACAATATTTAAAAAATACTTTTATCTCGCCACAGCGTTCACATTTTATTAATATAAAAATGATTGGAACGCCATAGAGAAAAAAAAAAGTTGGTTGTTATATTATCCCTATCACCAGGTGCTATTATCCTGTAAAAAGAGTTAGGATCTTTTGTAACACCTTGTATATTGTAACCACTGGCAACGCCAATTCTCCTTTTTCTTTTCCTCATTCGTCACCAGGGGAGGGTGACGAATGAGGAAAAGAAAGTGAGAATTGGGAATTTACGTAAAGTCCTCGCTAGCTTCAAGGATTATATGAATGCCTCCTTCTATGGACGACTGCGAGAAATGGACCGTTATGTGGGTGGAACATGCTCTTGTTGCGACCTCTAAAACTGTTGGGGGCGTAGAAAACAACACTACCTCGATCGCTACAAACACTGTATCGCGCCAGCAAAGCACAGTAGCAGTCACTATCACTATCTCTTTCAAATCAAATGTATTTATTTGGCAAAAAATATTTTACAGGTGAAATAAAACACTTTTGGTAGGGTTTCATTGTAATAGGATTGACTACCGCGCTCCAATGCAGAAAAATGTTTTGCTACCTCTAATATTATGTGATTTAATTCATGTTGGTATCAATAGTTTCGGTATAATTATTGTAATCTCTGTCAGTACTTTTTCCTTATAAAAATAAAAGTTACTTTTGTGCCATAATAAATTCCAAAAAAGTAAAATGGTCCATCTACTTAATGTAGATTTTGAAAATATATTTTTTTAACTTGCAATAATGAAAAGTTTCATCACAATTAGACTACTCCTGAAGCATGACCATGAAAAGTAAAATCGGCACAATGCGTATGTTTGCGACGAGCGAGGTGCGAGGTGTGGATGCATTTCCGAGAAAACACTATTTATCTCATTAATTTTGGAAGTCCGACTCCCTACACGGTATCAAGTGAAGCAGATAGCATTTAGGCCACGTCCTTCGCTACGTTCGCGGTCGCTTGAAGGCCGCTCTTAACTGCTAGTGGTGACAACTGGAAATAGAAGTGGGATTAGTGTTAAAAGGATATAGTAGGTATAAGATAAGCTCTATTCTCTAGGTACCACGGCCCTTTCCTGGGTCTGGAGGCGGAGCAGATCGCCGAGGACGTGGAGGCGTGGTGGAAGCTGCTGTACAAGCTCGGCAAGCAGATGTACGAGTACCCCGGCGCCAAGCGCATCGCCGACATGGTCCGTAACAAGGTGGAGAAGTTCAAAGTGCTGCTGCCTGTGCTCTGCGCTATTTGTAACAAGGTATGTTTTGGCACATTTCTTTTCATCTGGTTAAAATGTGCCGAGAACAGCACTGGCAGCACAACGCATCGATAATTATTGTACATTGTGATAAACGTTGCTATCCCGCTTTCGACTAACGCCATCTTGCTTTTTGCAATACGTAAACCAAAATGGCGTCTGACTTTATTTTACTACGTAAAACAAGATGGCGCTACACCATACTGGGATCAAATCGTTTATCGATAGCTTCGAGACCTATTATACGAGTATACTCCAATCACCAGTTATTTAATGAGGTTTGACAGTCATTTTACTCTTTTAATCGGAAGGATGTAAGGAAATTGACGTGCCAAAGATATAGGGATAAAACATTCATTGGTAGCCTCGAAGCCTATACTACAATCACCAGTTATTGAGTACCTAAGGGGTGGCAGTCATTTGACTTTTTAAATCTGTGGAATGTAGGGAATTTGACGGGCCACAGATACAAAACAGCTGCCAAAATTTACTCAACAACTAGTGATTGGAGTCTAGGAAGTGGCCGTGGGTTCCTGGGGCTCGAAGCGAAGACGTGGGGGCGTGGTGGAAGATGCTGTACAAGCTCGGCAAGCAGATGTTGATTGTCGTCTCAAAATGAAAATATTTAGCTGTGGTGGTAACACATCAAGTCGATAAACGACGTTATCCCACTCTCAGCTAGCGCCATCTTGCTTTATCTATTAATTTATCGCTAGTACTCGGGCACCATTGCAGAGACATATATTAAAGCCTTCTCACCTTACTCATCTTACTACCATACCCACCTTCTCTGTCGAAACTTATAATCACTTTTGGTCGCCTAAACTATCTCTTACTAAAGAAATACTATTGTTGATTTCCGCCAACTATGGAACCTAGTTACTTAACCGTCAATACAAATTTGTATGTGTAGCAAGGGTTAGTGCTTTAGAAGACAATCTTATTTTAAAGAGTTTTAGTGAGTTATCCCACCTGTCATGCCCACAGGGTATGCGCGAGCGTCACTGGAAGAAGATCAGCGACCTGATCGGCCAAGAAGTAATCCATGATCCGGAGACGACCCTCGCCGACATGGTGGAGCAAGGGGTTCACGTGTTCGCAGCTCAGCTAGAAGAAGTGAGCGCTTTGTCATTTTTTTATTCATCCTACGTGGTATGGTATGATTATAATAGCAGTCACCGTAAGATGAAAACACGCCATTTTAGTCCGAAATGCATTACGAAATCTCTCATAGACCGAGATACGCAGATTTACCGCAGTTTTTCGTGGATCGATGCGTCGGTGTGCTTTAATTGAACGAGCGAGCGAAGCGAGAGAATTTGTATGTATGTATGTGTGTGTGTATGTTTGAATGTTCGTTCGACGATAACTTGAGTAAAGGTCCGATCGTTATGAAATTTGGTAGGCGGGTAAATGAAATTCAAAGAATTTTTAAATTCGAACATGAGCCGAATCGGTCGAGGGGTCACCGAGATATTGGGTCACGAGTTCACAGTTCGGGGTGAGTCACTATGTAGTAATAGTTTAATTCATACTCTGTTTTTTTTTTATTTCTCAGATCGAGCAATACGCGTCCAAGGAGTATTCGCTTGAGAAGGCGCTCAATAAGATGAAGGAAGAATGGATCGGGGTCAAGTTTGAAGTGGTTCCTTACAGGTACGACGAGGGTTCTACACATTTATCAATTTAAATAAAAAAAGCTCTGCTCATCAGGATAGAGATGTGACTGTGACGTTGTTTGTGCAACTCCGCATCGGCAAGAAACAACCGCATAACATTATTAAGTTTATCAGTACTGCATCTTTCACCTAAGAACAATAGTACACACGACAGCACGTCAGAGAGTCGCCCGTAACGTAACCGAGTAAATTGCTAGCGTGTAAGGATCGCCGAACTAAGGTTACTTTCTGTCGTAAATCCATTTCAGCTTACTTTCTGTCTATTTTTCACTGCCTAAAACGGCAAGTCCGATTTTACTCAAAGAAGCTTGTCAAAATAATGACCACATTACGAGCGTTTTTGAGTAAAGTTACCTTGTTTTCTTTTCCTCCAGGGACACCGGCGTCGGCATCCTAACCGGCCTCGACGACATCCAACAGCAGCTCGACGACCACATCCTCAAGTCTCAGACCATGCGAGGGTCTCCCTACGTCAAGGCTTTCGAGTCGGACATGGTCGCTTGGGAGGAGAAACTTATCAGCATGCAGGATATACTGGACCAGTGGCTACAGGTATTTGCATGCAGGAGCCTTAGCCTGTAACACAATGGCGTATCAATGGCGTCCCAGGTAGAAGGACAAAACCGGGATTTTTTCGTTGTTCTCCTACAACCAGCGAACTAATCCTCTAGAATTAGACTCATAATATTCTTTGCTGTACTACAAAAACATTAAAAGGACCGACACGGGACCGACAGCATTAATAAATCGTAATTGAAACCGTCAACCGGGAGCCCATTTTAGCACCATTGCGTTACAGGCTATGGCCCCAGGATATGCTGAACCAGTGGCAGCAGGTACTTGACCCTTATGTCGACCACATAAGACGCTGTGTGGCTATCCCTATGTTGAGGCTTATTACTACTAAGGCTTTTGCATCTACGTAATGAGATGATTTATACAGCTTCCAGTGGCACCTTCCATCACACTAGATAGGTGAAGAGACCACTCAGCGCTGCAGTGCCTGGGACATTGTTTTTAGGCTTGCCCAGCACCTATACCATCCTGACAACTTAGTCGGCCTAGTCCACAGGAAAGACAAGACAATACATTTGTGAATTTAAAGTAGCAAACCACTCGCTAACTGAATTTGAAGTAGCAAAACCACTCGCTAATTGTGAAGGAAAACATCGTGAAGAAACCCGCGGCTTGGTTGGCTCCACGCGTTGAGTCTTAAGATTCAGACATTGCAGCTTTAAAACCCCACTGAACTTGATCTAGTAGTCCAACATACATCGGCAGATTTTCTTTCCCCATGAGGAGATCAGTACCTTGACGCCTCCCTATTCCCATCCAACACACATTACCTTGTGTGGCTGCCTACCAATTGGTCTTAGGTTGTCCATGTAATAACCCTGCTGGCCAAGCCTTTCACCGATTCGTATTTTTTTTTCCAATGCCAAAAGCGCGCACAGAACTGGAGAAGGATTAGCCAAAAACGAATAGACGAAGAAATAAAGTTGCAAAAGTGGCGTTGGATAGGTCATACTATGCGAAGACCCGAAAACCACCCCTCCAAGATAGCACTTATATGGTGAACTGGAACACGGAAGAGAGGGCGCCCGAAAATTTCCTGGCGTCGATCAGTTCAACAGGAGGCTAACAGTCTCGGAATGAGCGTATCCGAGCTTGAGATGAAGGCCCCAAATCTACCAGATTGGAAAATTGTTTTGATTGGGACTGATGATAATTATGATGAAAAGTGCCTTACCTAAAACCCATACAGTCATAGGCGTAAAACTCAAAACCCCTTTCATTCAACATAATATCCCTTTGTCCCCTACAGTGCCAAGCCACCTGGATGTACTTGGAGCCAATATTCTCGTCTGAGGACATAATGCGGCAGATGCCGACGGAGGCGCGCAACTTTCGCGACGTCGACAAGGAGTGGAAGACCATCATGACTTCCACTGCCAAGGATCCCATGGTCCTGGCTGCGACGGACTTCCCTGGCCTGCTGAAGAAACTGCGCTTCAGTAACTCTCTTCTGGATGATATTCAGAGAGGCTTGAATGATTATTTGGAGAAGAAACGACTGTTCTTTCCGAGGTAATATATTCTTTATTACATTGAGAAGGAATGGAAGACCATCATGATTTCCACAGCCAAGAGTCCCATGGTCCTGGCTGCGACGGACTTCGCTGGGCTGCTGAAGAAACTGCGCTTCAGCAACTCCCTTCTGGACGATATCCAAAGAGGACTCAATGATTATTTGGAGAAAAAGAGATTGTTCTTCCCGAGGTAAGTCATTTATTGGTGATGGAGTGGAAGACAATAATTACTTCCACAGCCAAGGGTCCCAAGGTCCTGGCTGCGACTGACTTCCTTGGGCTACTGAAGAAACTGCGCTTTAGCAACTCCCTTCTGGACGATATTCAGAGATGATTATTTGGAGAAGAAACGACTGTTCTTCCCGAGGTAATATCTTCTTTATTACCTTGACAAGGTGTCTCAGCCAAGGATCCCATGGTAATGAATGGCTGCGACTGACTTTCCTGGGCTGCTGAAAAAAATCCGCTTCATCTTCCTCCAACACTACTTTAGATTTATTTATAGTGGCCCTTTTATCGACGGCTTTGGTCATAAAAAGGGTACACTACGTCCAGAAAACGATCGAGACAGAGTGCCATGCCCTATGTGCGGTAGGTCTTGCCGCCTCTGTTTGCGCTTTGGTACTCTGCGAGTGGCTGGAGGATGAATGTTTCTACTTTCTCCGAGAACGAGAAATAACTCCGCTCCGCTTCAGTAACTTTTGCAAACAAGGCGCCATATTTGATTTAGATATACTACTTCTAATTACTTATTAATTCTACTAGCCATGTCAGAGACCTAAAAACTCTTGACACCATTGGTGGCCATTATCTCAATTACCCAAGTTTTAATCTGAACATTTCCTCAGTGCATCATTGCTGTTGCTGTGGCTTCCATACTTTCTTGTTCCTTTTCAGATTCTTCTTCCTCTCGAACGACGAGCTCCTCGAGATCCTCTCCGAGACCAAAGACCCGATGCGCGTTCAGCCCCACCTTAAGAAGTGCTTCGAGGGAATCTACACCTTAGAGTTTAACTATAATAAGGAGATTATTGGCATGGCCTCGGCTGAAGGGGAGGTGGTCAAACTGTCGAGTACTATACAGCCGGCTGATGCCAAGGTGAGATGGGCTTTTACTAAGCAAGGATAGCGTTGACATTAAAATGGTTAGGCGCCTGACTTTGGTTTAGTATTTTGTACGCTGACTCTGTGGTCTAGGGTTCGTTTACCACAGGCTTGGTGACATAAAGTTAGGTACTGTGGCCCACAAATTCGCTTAACTAACGACTGGTGGACTGGGTCAAAGATTAAATAATAATTAGTAGCTGGGTGTCGAAATGTGGCGAGTTCTGCGAAGAATCAAGGTCTATTATTGGTAATAAATAAGGCAATAGTAGTTTAAAAGGTAACACTTGCTTCGCATGCCAATTAAACAAATAGGTGGCGCGTTTCTGGTAGCGTGATGTGTGGAGCTTTTGTGACGAAAGAAGCTGGTGGACAAATAGGTTAAGTTTGCAAAGCCTATGCATTATTCCAATAAGTGGTACACCACTTACCCTTTCGAGCGTTTATAATTGCTGATTATACCATTTCTTTCATCTCCAGGGCATGGTGGAACGCTGGCTCCAGCAACTAGAGACCCAGATGTGGGTCAGTCTGCGAGACGTAGCGACTGAGGCGACCGCCTCCTACCAAACCACGAAGCGAGAGGACTGGGTGCTCATCTGGCCCGGACAGATCGTGCAGGCTGGCTCTTGTATCGAGTACACAAGAGAGGTAAGTAAGTCGTAGCGACTGAGGCGACCGCCTCTTACCAAACCACGAAGCGAGAGGACTGGGTGCTCATCTGGCCCGGACAGATCGTGCAGGCTGGCTCTTGTATCGAGTACACAAGAGAGGTAAGTAAGTCGTAGCGACTGAGGCGACCGCCTCTTACCAAACCACGAAGCGAGAGGACTGGGTGCTCATCTGGCCCGGACAGATCGTGCAGGCTGGCTCTTGTATCGAGTACACAAGAGAGGTAAGTAAGTCGTAGCGACTGAGGCGACCGCCTCTTACCAAACCACGAAGCGAGAGGACTGGGTGCTCATCTGGCCCGGACAGATCGTGCAGGCTGGCTCTTGTATCGAGTACACAAGAGAGGTAAGTAAGTCGTAGCGACTGAGGCGACCGCCTCTTACCAAACCACGAAGCGAGAGGACTGGGTGCTCATCTGGCCCGGACAGATCGTGCAGGCTGGCTCTTGTATCGAGTACACAAGAGAGGTAAGTAAGTCGTAGCGACTGAGGCGACCGCCTCTTACCAAACCACGAAGCGAGAGGACTGGGTGCTCATCTGGCCCGGACAGATCGTGCAGGCTGGCTCTTGTATCGAGTACACAAGAGAGGTAAGTAAGTCGTAGCGACTGAGGCGACCGCCTCTTACCAAACCACGAAGCGAGAGGACTGGGTGCTCATCTGGCCCGGACAGATCGTGCAGGCTGGCTCTTGTATCGAGTACACAAGAGAGGTAAGTAAGTCGTAGCGACTGAGGCGACCGCCTCTTACCAAACCACGAAGCGAGAGGACTGGGTGCTCATCTGGCCCGGACAGATCGTGCAGGCTGGCTCTTGTATCGAGTACACAAGAGAGGTAAGTAAGTCGTAGCGACTGAGGCGACCGCCTCTTACCAAACCACGAAGCGAGAGGACTGGGTGCTCATCTGGCCCGGACAGATCGTGCAGGCTGGCTCTTGTATCGAGTACACAAGAGAGGTAAGTAAGTCGTAGCGACTGAGGCGACCGCCTCTTACCAAACCACGAAGCGAGAGGACTGGGTGCTCATCTGGCCCGGACAGATCGTGCAGGCTGGCTCTTGTATCGAGTACACAAGAGAGGTAAGTAAGTCGTAGCGACTGAGGCGACCGCCTCTTACCAAACCACGAAGCGAGAGGACTGGGTGCTCATCTGGCCCGGACAGATCGTGCAGGCTGGCTCTTGTATCGAGTACACAAGAGAGGTAAGTAAGTCGTAGCGACTGAGGCGACCGCCTCTTACCAAACCACGAAGCGAGAGGACTGGGTGCTCATCTGGCCCGGACAGATCGTGCAGGCTGGCTCTTGTATCGAGTACACTAGAGAGGTAAGTAAGTCGTAGCGACTGAGGCGACCCGCCATCTATTTAACCCCCGATACAAAAAGAGGGGAAAAAAAAGAAATCGCAAAATATTCCCAAAGGGAAATTCCACACATCCCTTTTCTGGCTTTTGCCACTTCTCCTAAGTTAATACTCTTTCTCTGTAAATACTTTGTGGTGTATAAAAAAGAGTTTCAGGGCAATTTTTATCGATCTACAGGGCAATTTTTAAATATCTTTATTCCTGAATCACGTCAACTTCTAAAGTGATTTCTTTTTCGTATGGAAAAATTAAATTGCGCTTTCACCAAAGTAGTACAATAAAAATTTTTGGAATTACATTTAGAAGTTACCGTGTTTCAGGAATAAAGCTATTCAAAAATGACCCTGTATATTTGTCGTCTACTTTGCCAGACGTCCGAAGCGATCGTGGAGAATGCGTTGCCGCAGCTAATAGTCAAGAGTACGGAGCAGATCACGGGTCTTGTCTACTTGGTACAGGGTGATCTAGAGCCAGGGAATAGGATCACCATTGAGGCGCTGATCGTCATTGATGTGCATGGTAAGCCTACAATCACTATAATTATTTTACCACCTCAGCTCACCATTTTCCATTCGCGCAACTTCTTGGTGGTCTATTGTACAATGTCATGGCTTATACCATTCACTGAACAATTTAATAAATAAAAAAAAGAAGCCTTTATTCTACTAACTTAAATACATGCATTGATTTTTTAAAAGTATCTTATGTAAATATATCTATTATTAGATATCTATGTATCTATTATATTTTAAATTAGTATTTTTCAAATTAAAAGTTAGTAGTCGCGAACAATTTAATAAACGTACTAAAAATAAAGAATAAAGATGTCTGCCTCTATTTACGTACTTCTATGGAGTTTATCATCAGCACTATTATGATCATCATCATCAGCCAACCTCTGCCCACTGCCGGGTATAGGCGTTTTTCCCCTCGCGCCACCTCTCACGGTCCCTCGCCATCCGCATCCATGGACCCTCCGCCGTCACAACGATGTCATCCGACCATCGAGCTGCAGGTCTTCCTACCGACCGCCGTCCAACTCTTGGCCGCCTCTCTATCAATGCCCTTGTCCACCGGCCACCCTCCCGCCTCGCCAGAATATCGAATACGCGTTCCCGAATCTAACATAGTACAACAGGTATTCTGACAGTATCAAGGAAGAAATTAATTAACTGTGTATGGCACCGAACTAAATCCCATAGAATCCGCATTACGTATAAAATCACAATAAAAAGTTGTCCCCACAGAAACAAAAGATATCAGCAATAGAACAATACGAAACATCATTTCGACCATACGTCTAATATTCGAATGTCAACCTTATTGCATTAATGTACAGTTTTACTTTAATTGTATGAACTACGAACAAATAAGCTCCCAAAGGTAATTTGGGCATCTATTTTTCCAGACACATTTCAGAGTTCTATGTTACATCTAGTTTTATCCTTGATCGAAGGTGTATGGATATCCCACCCAGCTGTGGTCTTATACGTTTGTGTTCCATTTTAGGGCGTTCAATCCTAGAAGAGATGGTGGAAAAGAATGTTGTGGACGCGACGGACTTTAACTGGATCTCGCAACTGCGCTACACCTGGCATGGCGATAAGGTAAGAAAGGGACTACGAGGGAACTAGGTACTAAAAAAAAAAATTTAAATACTCCCGACATTTTAGCTTCAAATTAGCATATCTCATAAACAGCTGAACCGATTTTTATGAACATATCTAAGAACACTCGCTGGAAAACCTGCTTTCAAATATAAAAAACAGCATCCAAATCGGTTCACCCGTTTAAGAGCTACAGTGCCACACACTGACACACAGTCAGACTGAAACATACACACATACACACACACCCTCACGCATAGCGGTAAAACTTATAACACCCCTCTTTTTGGTTCGGGGATTAAAATGAGGGAGGGAAAGCACCTGCATTGGGAGAGACTAGACGGGCTACAAGAGGAAGGAAGGGAGACGTAGTGGTAGAGATTAAGAAAGTGGAAGGAAGGGAGACGTAGTGGTAGAGATTAAGAAAGTGGAAGGGAGAAAGATCAAGGATAGAGAGTATGATGAGAAGAAAAAAGACAGGACTAAGGGATAGGACTACGCTATCTACGATTTGGATGCGTTTTTATTTTATTTGAAAGCAAGTTTTCTAGCAATGGTTCTTATATAATATGTTTCTTCGAAATCGGTTCAGCCGGTAATGAGACATTCTAATTTATAATTAAAATGAGGAAGGTTTTTTAATTTTGTATTTAGTAGACGTTGGAACTGAAAAGTATTATATTATACTGCATTTTCTATATTATTTAATTGTCTCGCAGGTCGTCTGTTCAATGATCACCACCGACGTCGATTACGGGTTCGAGTACCTCGGCAACTCGGGCCGCTTGGTAGCCACGCCTCTCACAGACCGCTGCTTCAGGTAATTCATTTTACCCTTTATAGGGCAGAGGTACTTAGTCCAAAATTTTCATTGGTTTTGGACTCTATTCCGAAGCCATAAAGTTCAAATTATGATGGTCGTATATTCGACAGAGCCTTTTATACGGCAGAGGTAGTCCGAAATATGATGGTCATAATATATTGGACGGAGTCCTATAAAGGGAAAAACTGTTTTTATTCTCTCTCAAAATACTCAAAACATCGATTCTTCACACCCTTAAATCGCATGGTTGGTGTTGCTCTTTCCTCCTAAGTTCTTATATTTCGCATAACCCTAGCTCGCAAAATTATAAACTGTTTTTGTTGTTTTAATTTCACGCAAAAGATTAACAATACTAATGCTAGAAAACATAATCACTAAAGAAAGCTACCTACTATCTGAGTAAACCGTCATGTAACGTGGCTCTTCGAGAGTTCGAGTGCGAAATTATGCTGGATAAAAGTCAAATAGGAACGAGGTGTGAACCGTCTGGGTTCAGATTCAAAAGTTAGACAATTAAACCCCAGATCCTACTTACAGGACTCTGATGAGTGCTCTGAAGCTGAACCTCGGCGGTGCGCCGGAGGGCCCGGCCGGCACTGGCAAGACCGAGACCACTAAGGACTTGGCCAAGGCCGTCGCCAAGAAGTGCGTGGTCTTCAACTGCTCAGACGGGCTGGATTACAAGGCGCTTGGGAAGTTCTTCAAGGTAACTATGTTATAAAGTAAACTATGACCTGAAGGTTGGAATTTTATTCATACCCCGACATTTTCGACATGTTGTACTGTTTTTAAACTTCAATTTTTGTGAGCACTGCACATTTTTCAATTAAATCACGTCTCGTTCTCCATGATTGAGGTCTCCGAATGAGAACCGAAACTAGTCGGCAACACCGACAAAATACAAGTGAGTAAAACCACGATTTAATAGAAAAATGTTGTTCTGTTGTTTACAATAATGAAAATAATACAATTTTATTGCCGTGAAACAAAAATAGCTGAGTTAAGCTTAACTAAATTTAACAAAAAAATGTGAAATACTGGGCTTTCCCCCCACGCTGCCATCGTAAGAAAATATTCTTCAAGGGTTAACTAACCGTCCCTCCTTCTACCCAGGGCCTGGCCCAATCGGGTGCTTGGGCTTGCTTCGACGAGTTCAACCGCATTGAGCTGGAGGTGCTGTCAGTGGTCGCGCAGCAGATCCTCTCCATCCAGCTGGCCATCATGAGGCACGAGAAGCGGTTCGTCTTCGAGGGCACGGAAATTAGCTTGAACCCGACATGCTGCGTCTTCATCACTATGAATCCTGGGTAAGTGCTCATCATTATATTCAAGAGTTATCCCTCTTGTCGGTGCAACATTCTCCATGCACTTCGATAACAGGCCAGGGAGGTTACCGTTGACGCTATTGCGATCAAATTTTTTTATTTTTATTAATTTATCTTTTAATTCGCATAGTAAAGTAATGCTTTGATTTTAAATACTTTGTAATATTTATTCAAAGGTAAGGCAGTTTTATTCAATTAAAACACAAAATGCGTCTTGTGTATGCCCGAACACTGCTTCTCAAACTGCGTCGAGATTCACTCTCCGCGGGTCTCGGCCTTCGGCTTCGTGAAATCTTTGAAGGCCAATGCTTGGGCTGTGTATGGCCGAACACTGCTTCTCAAACTGCGTCGAGATTCACTCTCCGCGGGTCTCGGCCTTCGGCTTTGTGAAACCTTTGAAGGCCAATGCTTGGGCTGTGTATGGCCGAACACTGCTTCTCAAACTGCGTCGAGATTCACTCTCCGCGGGTCTCGGCCTTCGGCTTTGTGAAACCTTTGAAGGCCAATGCTTGGGCTGTGTATGGCCGAACACTGCTTCTCAAACTGCGTCGAGATTCACTCTCCGCGGGTCTCGGCCTTCGGCTTTGTGAAACCTTTGAAGGCCAATGCTTGGGCTGTGTATGGCCGAACACTGCTTCTCAAACTCACTCTCCGCGGGTCTTGTCCTTCGGCCTCGTGAAACCTTTGAAATTTAATGCACCGCCTGAATGCATCTCTGGAATTCCGCTCGACTCTTCATATTGGGACATCCTGTATTCGCTCACGATACAATTTATCTTCCTAACATGTGAGCTTTAATTAACTTTTAATGATTCGCGATATTCGCACATAGTATTCGAAATGACCTAAAAAACAACCGCGATTCGACCCATTTCGAATACAAATATTTGGCATTTTCTTCTAACAGCTACGCTGGCCGAACCGAGCTGCCGGATAACCTCAAGGTGCTATTCCGAACGGTCGCCATGATGGTGCCGGACTACGCTATGATCGGCGAGATCACGCTCTACTCTAACGGATTCGTCGACGCAGGCCCGTGAGTTGTTACGAATTTATTTTTAAAAAGTTTAAAGATTCGGACTAAGTACAATATGAGTGTCTCAGCGCCTCTCTTCTCTAAAAACACTCAACCGTCGAGCGACAAAACACTCGAAAATAGCCCTTATTTAAATGAACAAAATAGCGTACATTGGTCGAACGCTCAGCCTGTCACTATTAGCACAACGGGGCAAGACGCCGCGCTGGGCGCGGGCGGGTGCATTCCTTCGTTCCCGTTCAAAAGATTTGCTAGAAATGTGAATACGCGCACTATCTTTTTACCCGACTACGCGAAGCAAAAAGGTGGGTTATGATTTTAGCAGCGTATGTATGTATGTATGTATGTATATATGTGGATATGTATGTGTGTATGTGTGTGTTCATCTGTTCCCTCCGAGAGGCTAAACTACTCGGCCGATTGCAACAAATGATTCTTTGTTCAAAGATTTTAACCGTCCAGCTAGGGGAGCACAATGTCACGATAAAAGTTTTATCCCATTCTTGGCTATCGCCATCTTGCTTTATTTCACCGCGTGAAGCGAGATGCCGCTACCCGATAGTGGGATAAAACTTTTATCTTGAAGTTGTGCTTCCCTACCAGGTCCACGAAGCTGTCGGCCGTGTTTAATTGATTTAAATTCTCCTATTTGTCGAACAGTCTGGCCCGCAAGATCGTGCAAGCTTACAAGCTGTGCTCAGAGCAGCTGTCCTCGCAGAACCACTATGACTACGGCATGCGAGCGGTCAAGTCCGTGCTGCTAGCTTCAGGGGCTCTGAAGAAGGCCTACCCTGAGAAGGACGAGTCGCAGCTGGTGCTCCGCGCTATTATCGACGTCAACATGCCCAAGTTTCTGTCGCAGGTTTGTTATGTTCTATTAATTTATTATTATTTACACACGTGGCTTATTTATTTAAACTTCAGAAAGGCTTTTCTTTATAGGGCTCTGTCGAATATGACCGTCATAATTTGAACTTTATGGCTTGGGAATATAGTCGAAAACCAATGAAAAATTTGGACTACCTCTGCCCTATAAAGGGGTAATTATATTTTAGAAGATCTGTATGTACAGGCACGCATTTGAAGGCCGAATTTCATTAGTCTAAATTCAAAAGGCCTACAGTCAAAACGCCGAAAATCAAAATGTCTAATGGTCGTAACGCCAAAATTTATTTTGCCGACGATCAAAACGGCTACATTCATAATCCCTATTGCTCAATTCACCTAAATTCATAACACCTTTTGAAAAGGCCTACGTTCAATTGGCCGATACAATATATTTATTTACGCTGTTCATAAATGTTACTTTATCTCATACGCTAAGAGGTTTAGCGCAAAAATATAAAAAAATTCGTAGAGGTGGCAACTGCCACACATTAGGCTATTCATCATCATCATCAGCTTGTTGACACCCAATGCTGAGTAAAGGCCTCTTCATGCTCACGCCACCGCTCACTATCCTGTGCCAGACGCAACCACTGCTTTCCGGCTACTTGGGCTATATCATCGGACTATATTGCTGGTGGTCTCCCAACCGATCTCTTCCCCTCTCGAGGTCGCCATACCATACCTATTAACTCATCTTCTTCTTCTACATCGATGCACTCTCGTCAGAGCGGTCGTAGTCCACATGTAGTGTCATCATCAGTGGCTGATGTTGCGCGCCTTACGATGCCACGCCATTTATTTCGGTCAGAGGTTTCTTGTGTGCATTAGTTTCCCCAAGTTCTAGTGCCCTCCACCCTTCCCTGCATTACATATCACAATAATTACCTCGTACTTTTACCCAAATAACGTCGATCATATCGCAGGACGTGCCCCTGTTTGCGGGTATCTACTCGGACCTGTTCCCCGGAGTGGAGATACCGCAGCCCGACCGCGCCGAGTTACTCAAGTGTATCCACAAGGAGCTGGACAAGCGCAACCTGCAGGCCACCGAGTGGTATGTCGAGAAGATTATACAGGTGAGAGATTTCATACATTCATTCATTCATTCATTTATTAATTCATTCTTTCATCTTTCTTCTGCCTAAAGATAGGCTCCCTTATTCCATCTAGTCATACACTTAGTTCTGGGTGCTACGGACAGACCAGTTACGGTAGGTTTATTTCAAAGTCTAGTCCGTTACGTCCATCTTTTCTTTCACACTCGGTCCGTATAAATAATAACTAAATTTAAAATACCCCCGACATTTTAGCTTTAAATAAGCATATCTCATAAACGGTTGCTATATGATAAAGACAGACAGATACACACACAGACAGACATACACACATAGCGGTCAAACTTATAACACCCCTCTTTTTTGGTCGGGGGTTAAAAATCGATCTATTAATGACGGCTTGACACCCGCAATTTGTTAAAATTGCAAGTAAAACGAGAGATGACAGAACGAAGTTGTGGCTCAGAAACATCAGTTGAACATCTACATATTTCGCTTAGCGAGGAACACAAAAGAATATGAAGAGCTCATGGCCAAAGCCATAAGTGGGGAGGCACGCCAAGAAGAAGAAGAAGCGAGCGTGAGGCGGCCATTTTCAGATCGTTTTTCAACGGCACGGGTTACACCATTCCCCCTTTCCCCCAGATATACGAGATGATGCTCGTCCGCCACGGCTTCATGATAGTCGGCCCTCCGATGGGAGGCAAGACGCAGGCCTACCAGTCACTAGCGGACTCCCTACGCGCTCTGCAGTTGATGAAACCACCAGCGAGGCATAAAGAGTTTGGCGCTATTTACAGGATCTTGAACCCTAAGGCTATTACGATGGGGCAGCTTTACGGTTGCTTCGATCCTGCTTCACACGAATGGTAAGTCCCACTCCGCCGTTTACGGGAATTAAAAAAAAATACGTTTGTCATGTGCGTTCGTTAGTCGAATAAAATTTATGTACTTATCAAATATCGCAGAAATTGCGTCTGACTAGATACGTCTCACAACTAGCGCCGCCAATGAAAAAAAATCATATCTTTTTTTGGATGCGTTTTTAGCGAAAACGCTCCTGCGATTTCTCAACGCGAGGCTTAACTATTTTTAGGACCTAAGGTTTAGGATCCAAATTTTCGGATTCGTATAAGGCTAACTAGCGCCACCAATGTTGAAAAAATCATATCTTCCTTCAGAAGAAGTTTCTGAAAAAATCCTAAGATGAGCCTATGCGCCATGCTTTTCTAGATTTTTCTTCGAAATTAACTTTTAAGTTAAAAAAATATCGATAACCAATCGATATTTTTTTAACTTAAGACTAAAAATTGAGTTGGGTACCTACACTTAAAAATCTAGAAAAGCATGGCGCATGGGCTCATCTTAGGATTTTTTCAGAAACTTCATCTGAAGGAAGATATGATTTTTTCAACATTGGTGGCGCTAGTTAGCCTTATACGAATCCTTAACAGATTGCACTGATGCAAGAGAGACAGACAGAGAGAGAGAGATACATGATAGAGCATTTATTAGTTACATCAGGATTAAGTTAATTCAGAACTAAAACGACCCACTCACTTGCAGGTCGGACGGCGTCCTCGCGATAGCGTTCCGCGAGTACGCGATGTCGATCACGCGCGACCGCAAGTGGATCCTGTTCGACGGGCCGGTCGACGCCGTGTGGATCGAGAACATGAACACGGTGCTCGACGACAACAAGAAACTGTGCCTCATGAGCGGGGAGATTATACAGGTATGCATGTATATCCAGGTGCCAGTTTCATATCTACAATTTTATTCATAGTTTATTATGACAATTTGATGTACAGAGTAGCCGACTAGACAAACAGTTAACAAAAAAGGTCAGCTTACTAACAGACTACTCAATGTACACTTTGAAGCAAGAAGGAGGATAATTCGACTATCAAATAAATACACAGGGTGTTGGAAAAGGCGATGTCAGTGTTATTTAGCCCCAATAACTCTTTCTTGGACCCACCAGTTTTCTTACTGAACTTTATGGCGGTTTAGGGCCGTAAAGTTCAGTAAGAAAACTGGTGGGTCCAAGAAAGAGTACTGAACTTTACGGCCCTAAACCGCCATAAAGATCAGTTATAAGTATTTTTGTTTATGCTTATTGTTATGAAGGGTTTTATATCTTGTGCGTTCTTCGAGCTACATAGTGGCTTCTTCCCCACTGACCTACCTAAGTAATTTCTTTTCAGATGACAAACAAGATGAATCTAATTTTCGAGCCAGCAGACTTGGAGTTCGCGTCTCCAGCCACAGTCTCCCGATGTGGCATGATTTATATGGAGCCGGAACAACTAGGTATAACAGCATACTTACTTCTTACTTAGAGCGGTGGTGGTCTAGTGGGTAGAACAGTGGACTCTGAAGCAAGAGGTACCCGGTTCGATTCCCAGTGCGGGCATGTATCTATGACTTCTTACTTCCTTTGGAGCTACAACCCTTTGTGGGTCTTGGCCTCCTCCACAGTAGTTCTCCATTTGTCTCTGGCCCTTGCCTCTTTTCGCCAGTTGGTGTATTTGCCCATATTTCTAAGGTCTTCTACGATGCCATCAATCCAACGCTTTTTGGGCCTGCCTCTTGGTCTCTTCTGCTGTGGTTTCCACTTGGTTACCTTTGCGGTATAACACCATAATGTTACACAATAAATAGTATATTCCCTCGCGTTCTTGTTTTTCGAATGAGTTAACTGAATTAGGCCTTAGTTTTGCTAAGAAGTGGTAAATCTTGTGCTGGGCAAAATGTGTCTACCTATCTTCTATTATTTATTATTTGATTGTCAGGATTAAGGCTGACATTAAGTATTATGAAATAAGGCTAGGCTGCAGCTTCGGGCCCGTACAACAAAAAATAAATACAAGGTGTTACAAAATTACCTAACTCTTTTTACAAAATTACCTAACTCTTTTTACAGGGCAATAGCACCCGGTGATAGGGATCACAACCTAATTTTTTTTTTTTGTTCTATGTTACGTTAATTTTTAAATTAATAAAATTTGAACGATGTGGCGGGAGAAAAGTATTTTTTAAATATTGTATTCATTGAATTTCACAATGTTTTAACAACTCAAAGCTATTTAAATGCACCTACACGCACAAATATATTTTTAAATTTGAGCTAATAACAAAAACAAATATGTGATGATTTTTTTTCAATTTTGAGGTTATAAAATAAAAAATATTTTTTTCAACTTTTTTTTACAGATTTGACATCTTGTTGACCAGTAGGTTACACCCTGTAAAAAGAGTTAGGTACTTTTGTAACACCTTGTATAAAATTCATCATAGCCAATTTTTTTTAAGAAACCGATCAGGGCGACAAAAGCGCCTAGTTATTTTGCCGACAACAGCAAAGGATCCATCAAAGGATTTGGCTCAATGTATTTTCTGATCCAGGTTGGCAGGCCTTCCTGAAGTCCTACAACACTCACCTGAGCAAGAAACTTATCCCGGAGCAATTCGAACTGATCCAAGAGCTGATAGAGTGGCTCGTGCCGCCGATCTTCGAGTTCCTTCAGCACAAGTGCTCGCATTTCGTGCAAGTCGGGGAGATACATCAGTTCTATGTGAGTTTATGGCCTATTTATGGGTGACTACTAGTGGCAATATTTTACTGTCCACTTCTGTGCTTCGAAAGGCACATTAAGCCATGTCAGAGGCCCATTGGCCGGCCTTAAAACATCAGGGGTAGACACTTCCTCATACAATTGTCTACCAAACCCAGCATAGGGTCTTGCCTGACCTGACAATCGAAGGGTAATGCCTATTTGGTATATTATTTGGTGTTAGCCATATAAACATTTTGTAACATGTATCATTTTATTTCAGTCCTTCACACGTCTCTTCACTTGCGCGCTGGAAAGTGAAACCCAGTTCAGCACTGTGTGGCTGCAGTGCACTTTCATCTTCTCGCTGCTTTGGGGTCTTTGCGCTAGTTTGAATGGTAAGCATGGCATATTGTTGATTTTTTAAAATCATTTTTGGTCGTCTTCGACAGAAGACAATTGATGTAGCTGGATTTAGAACATAGGACATCTTTCTTGAGAGTCAAACTTAGATTATTTACCGAACGAGCAGCCACACTTTACTTCGAAAAAATGAGGGAAACCATCTTTGTGTACGTATGATTGCGATTAGTTTTTAGCAACGTCTCTCTCTTCGTCTTTCGTCAGTGTTGTCTAGAAGAAATGGCTATTATCAATGAGGCTTACCTCAGATAAGTTTGTTCTTTTTGTTGTTTACTTAGAATAAAAAATAGCCTATTCTTTTCCCTCCAAGGTGACAGCCGCAAGCATTTCGACGTGTTCTTCCGGAAACTTCTCGACGGCGCCAACACGGCGCACCCCAAGCCGAAGTTCTTCAAGCTGACCAAGAGTCAGCTGTTCCAGGAGAAAGACACGGTATTCGACTACGTGTATGACAAGCGAAACAACGGCACCTGGATACCCTGGGTCGACCTGGAGAAGGAGGTTCCCATAGCGCCTAACGCTAAGGTAAACATGTGTTTGAATGAAAAATTAAATCTGTATTGTTTGTGAAAAGATCGCCCAACCCAAACTCTGCTGAGGAAGACTTTCTATCTATTTAGGCAATGACGAATGTCCACTGAATATAGGCGTCTTCCTTTCACACAACACCCTTGGCATATGTCAGAGTGGCGGTTAGTGCGGGTAATTCTTTGGGGTCATGGTGGTTCAAGGAGCATCGACGTACATTTTATACATACCTTCGCCCGGATCAATTCTGAAACTTCGGTCACCACCACTTATTCTTCTTTGATTTAATTTTCATCTCTTCCCTAGGTGAACGAGATAATAATTCTGACGAACGAGAACGCGTGCCTCCGCTTCTTCGTCTCGAAGATGGTGAAGCATCAGATCCCGATCCTGCTGGTCGGGCCGACCGGCACGGGCAAGTCCTCGCTCGTCCTCAACCTTCTACTGTCCTTGCCAAAGGACAAGTACATCACCAACACCATCAACTTCTCCGCGAGGACCACGGCTAATCAGGTATGGCCATCACAGACATAATATGTAGACTCGTTTCGCTTTACAGCTCTGGTACTATTCATGAAGAAATAGGAGTCTGCTTCTTTGACGTCCCAAGTGGAATTGAACTGGGCGCCAATTTGTACCTCTGAGCGCTATTAGTAACGATGGGAGCCATTTAGTAAGGAGCTCCCAAGTTGGGCGCTAATAAATAATGAGCCGCTGTTTTGGCACGCCAATTTGGGAAGAGTCCCCGTTCGGGCGCCAATTTGTGTAGAGTCCCTGTTCGGGCGCCAAATTGTAATGAGCCCCACGTTGGGCTCATTAAAGTAACGTAACGTAAGTACGTAACTTTTAGGATTATACTAACAAAATATGGATGCAATCTGAAATAAATTTAAATGAATTGAATTGTTGGGTCGCCAGCTTAAAGAGTTTGTAATGCTCGGACACCACTTTGTAATAAGCCCCACGTTGGGGGACCCGTTTTTAACGGGTTCCACGTACCCATTTTTAACGTGCCTGTAATTGTTTACTTTTAGACCCAAGATATCATCATGTCTAAAGTGGACAGGCGCAGAAAAGGCGTATTCGGACCGTCTATGGGTAAGAGGGTAAGTTATTTCCATAAACTCTTACGAGGGCTGTTTTAGTCAGTGATAAAAAGCTGTTTCAATACAATTCCTAAATAATCCTTTTAGCCGTCAAGGTAAAAATTATTGTAATTATTTTATTTGCCTCCGATCTTTGGCTATCCTATCAGACAAATACTTAATATTATTACCAAGTAAACATGAAACTATCAAATATTTTGTCGCTGTACATCACGGGTTCTCAATCAAAGGGAACCATTAAGTATAATGATTATCCTTGCAGTGCGTTCTATTCGTGGACGACCTTAGCATGCCTCAGAAGGAGACATATGGCGCGCAGCCGCCGCTCGAGCTTTTACGACAGTGGATCGACCACGGCCATTGGTATGACCTGAAGGAGATGGTCAAGCAGGAGGTTGTCGATGTGGTGAGTAGATACAGTACGAGTTCCACAGAGCTTTTACTTTTGAACTCATCGAGACTAAATTATCCACGGGCTAATGTTTGAAAACAGTAGTATGCTCTAGCCTTATTTGGTGATTGGGGAATGCTATAATATGAATGGATCGAAGAAGACACCCTTAAGGGTTGAATGAATATAGTAGAAAATTGTGAAAAAAAATAAAAATTAAAAATTATTTATTGCCATAATAAAGGTACATATTTTTACATTTTAGCTGACCCCCACATTAGGCATAGCCTGTCTCGTGGAGGAGGAGAATACGCTCTTGACAGATCCTTACATGCGGCGGGCATTACAAGTAGTTCTATAATATTTTTTTTTTTACTTAAAAATCTAAAGTGAGATCGAGTAAAATAACTTTCTTAGAGCATGCTAATCTAAGGTATTAGAGAGAAAACGTGGTTGGCATGATGATGATCTTAATACTTTTTGGTTAGCTTCGGGGGATGTTTGTCAGGAAGCCGTGTATCTCCAAACAAATCATCATGAGCCTGTCGACACCCACTGCTGAGTAAAGGCCCCTTTATACTCATGCCACCTCCTATGCTATGCCTGACGCAACCACTGCTTTGGGCAACTCCAAACAAATATCAACTGATTTAATCTGTCCAGCTGTTCGTGTCAGCGATGCTGCCACCCGGTGGCGGCTCCAACCTCATCAGCTCGCGTCTGACGCGGCACACGCTGCTCATCGGTCTTGACTCTTTCGAGGACAATACCTTGAACAAGATCTTTGGCACCATCGTGGAGTGGCACTTTAATAAGGGATTTAATGAGACGCTGATGAGGCAGACTAAGGTATGACTGGATTTATGGTTCTTAGGTACATTGGTGTCCATGGACATTAATTGAGGATGGAAAGAGCCATATAGAAACGGGAAATACAGTGGTATTTGCTTAAAAAAAAAGACCTCAGATGACAATGATTTTGTTATAAAATCAATTTCATCATTATCATCATCATTTTCAGCCCACATTTGCCCACTGCTGGGTTTAGGCCTTTTCCCCTTCACGCCATCCTCCTCGGTCTCTAGCTGCAAGCATCCACGGACCACGAAAAAAACAAAAGCCCAGCGTCTTTAGCATGGTTGTCCATATCTCGCTTTAGGTAGACGGAGAGAGAGAGAGAGAGAGAGAGAAAGAGCTAGAGAGAAGGAGACAGAATCGTGCTCAATCGAACTTGATATGGCTAGGTGGCATAAGTAATGAAGTCACTGGCAAAGGGCTAGTTTTGTGTACAATGCCACTTGTAATTTTCAGGTGGTCGTCTCATCGACAATGGAAGTCTACAAAGCTGTAACACTGCAGTTCCTGCCTACACCCAGCAAATGTCACTATCTCTTCAATCTGCGAGACTTTGCGCGCGTAATCAAGGGCATCTTGTTGGTGCCCTCTACCCATATGAAAGAAATCAATAAACTAGTGATCTTGTGGATTCACGAAGCTTACAGGGTCTTCTATGACAGGCTGATTGATGAGGGTGATCGGTAAGTAGAACCTGTTTCTAGGTGAATAAGAAAAAAACTCTAGAGCGGAATTGATTTTATGCGAATTGCCACGTTCGGTTTTTCATGGTTCAGTAGTGGAAAGGCGTAGAGACTTGCAATAGGTGGCAGAGATGCCAAATTTTTAAACATATAGGCAGGTGAACCCCCAAATTCAAGAGCTCACATTCTGGAGATTACTATTTCATGTAATTTTGATTACCGTCGTAATTTGTGTTTTGCAACTTTGTGAACCCGCTGCGAACTATTTACAAATATTTCTAGGTCTAAATTGGGTAAAATTTTGTACGAGTGGCGGAATGGGCACTCTAGCGCTACCAAGGCAAAAAAAAACAACAGCGGCTCTAGTCTGCGTTGCCCAACTTCAAGAGTCAAAGTTCTGCAATACAATTTCTGATCTTCCTACCAACATAATAAGCCCCAAATTCCCTCCGTCCAGGGCAAAGCTCTACGACATAATCTACAAGGCTGTCTACAACAACTTCCGAGTACACATGGACCAAGTGATGAAGGAAATGAACTACATACCAGAGGGAGAGAGCATGGACATGAAGTATGCCGCCGACATATTCTTTGGCAACTACATGGAGCCCGATGCGGACCCGAAGATATATGACTTGGTATGAGCCATAAACCTGTGTACTCATAGTATAAGCCGCAATAAAGAAAAAACTGCTATTAATCGTTTCAAAGTCATGCCAATACAATTCGTGAGACCATACTATTATGGAGTTCTATATCGCGTGCTGCATCTCACTCTGGAAATATTTACTTAGAATGTATTTATTTTAGTGGTTTGCGGTTCACAAAGCTCGTGTTTAAAAAGATCAAAAATTCGTGCAATAGAATTTTTGCACAGAAATCGTCATCCGCGTTTGAAGAACTTTGTCTTCCACTCAGGTGACTGATTTGGACGACATGGCTGTCAAGATGGAGTACTACCTCGAGGAGTACAATACGATATCCTCATCTCCGATGCACCTGGTCATGTTCCGATATGCTCTGGATCACATCTCCCGATGTACGCGGGTGCTGTTGCAGGACAACGGTGGGTTTCAACGCGCTAGATTAATCTGTGATTTAATGCCTGGAAAAAAATTTAGCCCCCCAAGCCAATAACCGATATTGGTAAATTCAGCGACACGCTAGGATACCCCTTTTTGTTCGATTGACTCACTTGAGCCGCGCGCGATAAGTTCTGAATTGGGGTATATTAGCGTGTCACCGACCGTACACTCTGCTTCCTGTTTCTATATTTCACTACGTAAAGCAAGATGACGCGATAATAGTACTTTATGCAACTGTCATATAAGAGAGATTCTCAGAATACGAGTGTGGGTTTATCATACGAGGCGAAGCCGAGTATGATAATAGTATCACACGAGTATTCTAATATCGTCTTATATGCAGTTGCATACACTACTTTATCTTCACTAATTTATCATTTTCAATTTTTTTGGTTTAATTGTCACGGAACCGCACAGAAAAAAAAATTAAAACTACTAATGGCGGCAAAACAAATCCAAAGTAAACACAAATGTCACAAAAAAAAAGAAAGCGGACGTATAGAGGCAAAGAAGTTATACTTACGTACAGCTAGCCTCGATTCACAGAATAGTTTACTGCAAGGGGAATTTTAACCGGAAGTGTATCAGCAAGGAGAATTTACACCGGAAGTGTATCGTAATAAGAAAAAAAGTTATTTTACGATACAGGTTGGCAAAAATTCTCATAAAAAACTTGTATCGTAATATTTTTTTTTTAATTTTTACAGTTGTCTGTGAAATAATACTCATTCTTATATGTCAACTTTTAAGAACTTCTTACGACATGAGTGTAGATAAAAATGTTTGTTGCGGCGTCATGTCGCAGAGGTTGGACTAAACTAAAGCGCAGGACCATAACAATAATTATTGAGCCCGGTAGCGTGCAATACTTACAACACTTCAATATCTACAGGTAATCTTCTACTTGCTGGTGTCGGCGGCAGCGGACGAAGTAGTGCCGTCAAGTTAGCTGCTAGTATCTTGGAGATGAATGTGTTTCAGGTGAGTAATTCTTGGGTCTAACCTTTAGTTAGATAAAGGGGCCACAAATTACAATTCACGATCCCTTTCAACTTGACATTTGCTTCAGACCACTTTATTTAACACGAGCGGTAATTTTTATTTGCGCTAGCTGGCAATCGTGCCAGGGGAGGGGCACCGACAAGGTGGTCTAAAGTATTCACCGGGCAGTCCATAATAACAGAAGACCGTTTTTCAATGCCGCTTACGACGATATTGCGATTCTCAGCCATAAGGAATCGATGAAGAAATTGTAATCAATTAGTTGGTTTTGGCTAGCCTACTTCACGCAGCGTCATGCACGGGTTAGCATGGTGCTGGGTTAGATTAGAGCGTATCTATAGATTTATAACTCAAGTCTATCCCGCTCTACGTCAAAGAAAATAGTGAGAGGCATTTAGTTTTATAACCCTTAAGTATACTGCTAACTTCACCTGCAGCAACTCACCAATACTCACCACGCCACTAAAACACCACCACACCACGCCACTAATTAGAAAAGCTAGAAAGTTCTAAGTATGTACTGATATGTTAATTAAGCCCGTAAAATAATTAAAATATTAATTTAAAAAATGTAAGAGCGCTTCTCAGCAGTAACTGTTTGTAAAAAAACCCACCCCCTGGCCCCTCCAGATCGAGATATCCCGCGTGTACGGTCAGAACGAGTGGCGCGACGATATCCGTCGGCTCCTCATGCGGGCGGGCATAATCGGCAAACCCATGGTGTTCCTGTTCGCTGACAACCAGATCATGTACGAGGGCATGGTGGAGGACATCAACATGCTGCTGAACACCGGAGATATACCCAACTTGTACGGGATGGACGAGAAGGTCGAGATATTGGACAAGATGCAGGCGGCTGTGCGGGAGTCGGTGAGTAACCTTCTTTGCACCAATAGTTCCTCTAGCTTCAAGGAAACGGTGGTGGTCTAGTGGGTAGAACAGTGGACTCTGAAGCAAGAGGTAGCCGGTTCGATTCCTAGTGCGGGCATGTATCTATGACTTTGTTTAATTGAATTTGTAGTAGCAATACCACTCGCTAACTGTGAAGGAAAACATCGTGAGGAAACCCGCGGCTTATTTGGCTCCACACGTATTGACCTGTCTTTCCTGTGGGCTCGGTCGACTAAGCTGTCAGGATGGTTTAGGTGCTAGGCAAGCCTACACCATCTAAAACAATGTCCCAGGCACTGCAGCGCCGAGTGGTCTCTTCATCCATCTAGTGTGAGTGAAGGTGCCACTGGACGCTGTATAAATCATCTCATTACGTAAATGCAAAGGCCTTAGTTTTAGTTTTTCAAGGAACTCCATAAATCGGAAGACAATGGGCCAGATCAGCTGTAGACCTGAAGCTGAAAGGGAAGAAACTAAAACATGTTTAGGTCATCTCCCCACCTTCAGCTGGGTATGCAGCGTCGCGGATCTAACCCGCTCCGAAACCATGATGCAACATGGAAGAGAGGGCGCCCAAAACTACCTGGCGTCAATGAGTAACAGGAAGCTTCGGGAAGCAACACGCGCAAGAACAGACAGAATTGAAAACTGTTTTGAGAGCCTCATGTTCCTTATTAGGGATGACAGGAACAGATGATGATGATTCTATTATTCTGCAGGGCAAGAAAATGGAGACGACCCCACTGGCGATGTTCGGTTTCTACGTGGAGCGTGTGAAGGCGAACCTGCGCATCGTGATGGCCATGTCGCCCATCGGTGACTCGTTCAGAAACCGACTCAGGATGTTCCCGTCGCTCATCAACTGCTGCACTATTGACTGGTACGTTCCCAGTTACCCGGGATCATTGGTTACCACTTACAATACGGAGCCACATTAAGCAAGGTGCAACCTTTGGCGTGAGAGTGCTGGTGGCTAATTCTCGGCAATCTCTAATGTGACTTGTTACTAAGGTTTTCTTCGTAGAATCTCGAATGCTAAATACCTGAGACTTAGCCCCCTGGTACGTTCACAGTTACCCGGGACGGGACCATTGGTTACCACTTACAATACGGAGCCACACCAAGCAAGGTGCAACCTTTGGCGTGAGAGTGTCTCTCTGCCGGTTCCATTTGTGCCGCCTTCTGAGAGTCTTCCGCCTGGACATACACTACCATGGGCTATCTGGAAATCCCTAAATTGTCTGAGGACCCAAGTCGGCCGGAGCAAGGAGAATATGGCCAGGTGGGGATTCACGGATTTGGGCTTTTTGTGTGGTACCCCCTCAAACCATGATCATCTTGCATCATGCCCTGCGTGCCCGAACAATTGCACACAGGAGGACATCATGACAGCTAGTGTTGACGCAATTAAGGTTGCCGAATTCTGGGCCAAAACTTATCGGGTTTGCCATCGATGCGCTAAGAAGAAGAAGACTCATCATAATACGCGCCACGAAAGAAGAGACTTGACACATCACGTGCTTTTGACATGCGCTGACTATTTATAGGTCTTTACACTTAAACTTTTGTAAGCACTGCACCGACATAAATACAAGTAAGTTTAACCGTTTAATAAATACAAAATGACGACATTAGATGCCCAATCCACGAGTCTGAGGCCTAGCATGGCTCGCTCCATAGCCCTTTGCGCTACTTTGATACGGTGCATGTTGTTCTTAGTGAGCGTCCATGCTTCGGCTCCGTATTTGAGGATAGGCAGAGCACACTGGTTAAATGTCTTGGTCTTCAGACATTGTGGGATTCTCGATTTGAATTTCCAAAGGCAGCCCATCCTAATCCAATCCGTCGCTTGATCTCTTTTACCTGGGACTATTGTCCAAGGTAGACATACTCATCTACCACCTCTATAGGCCAACGATAACGTTTGGTACAAATAGAGTATGGTTCGTCATTATCGTGGTCTTGGACATGTACATCTTGAAGCCAACCCTTGTGCCTTCTTTTACCTAATTATTTTAATCCTCGTAGGTTCACGCCGTGGCCGCCAGAGGCGCTCCACCGAGTCGCCTTCATGTTCATATCGCAGATGGAAGGCGTGAGCGAGGAGATGAGAGATGCTTGCGTCGATATTTGCCAGCTCTTTCACACCTCCGTGGTGAAGCTTAGCGACAGGCAAGTGTGGTCTTTATAGACAGCCTACGTCATAATGTCAGAGTGTACACTTTGGTTGTAAAGTCGCCGGTAACGTAACCGAGTAGAGTGCCAGCGTGTAAGGGTCGATATGCTGACCAAGATGTATTTATGAAATGTATGCAGAAAGCGGAAAGGATGCGGGAAGAAAGCGGCAGCGCCGAATCAGTTATGCCCGCAAAATTCCGATCCTTGCCACTTGATACTTTAATCTAATCTAATTATTCTATTCAACTATTACCATTTCGCAGATTCTACTCTGAACAAAACCGTATGGTGTACGTGACGCCGACCAGTTATCTGGAGCTGATCAAGGCGTTCCAGAACCTTTACAGCATGAAGGTCGATCAGATCACCAGGTCTAGGATTCGGTAAGGGATTTTTCGTTTGATATATTCGAAATTGGGCCAGTTACCGACAATGAGACCTTAGTTTGCCAAATTAAACAGAACAATGTTGTCTTCATGTGCATTTATATTTCAAGTAATGTGGCCTATGAGCCGCAATACCTGCAAGAAAGATATTATTGCTGCCAAATAAATTAAAAAAAACACTTTTTCATTCAGTTAGTATTAAATTTTTATTTATCACCTTGGCCATGACTTTAAGTCGAAAGACAAATGTTTTGAAAGAAAACCCCTTCGGCTCTAACACCAAATCAATAAGATTGCGGCGCAGACGCCACAAAGAGGAGAGAGAGAGAGATAGAAAGAGAGAGAAATAGAAAGAGATAGAAAGAGAGATAGAGAGAAATAGATAGATAAAAAGAGAGAAAAAAAGAG
The DNA here is from genome assembly GCA_949319315.1 of Zelleria hepariella. Classification (NCBI taxonomy): domain Eukaryota; kingdom Metazoa; phylum Arthropoda; class Insecta; order Lepidoptera; family Yponomeutidae; genus Zelleria; species Zelleria hepariella. Next base: position 24,791,540 of record OX439378.1, on the reverse strand, counting down.
AGAGAGGGAGAGAGAGCTATTTTTTTTATCTAAATCGCCAAATGTATCAATCTCTCACGTTGCTTTCCTCACCGTTGACCGTCCCCACAGATACGAGACCGGTCTGGAGCAGCTAGACTTTGCGGCAGGCCAAGTGGCGGTGATGCAGGCCAACTTGATAGGGCTCCAGCCCCTGCTGGTCGAGACTTCCGACAAGACAGAGAAGTTGATGATCAAAATCGAGCAGGACACTGTTGTTGTTGAGAAGCAGAAGGAGGTAAGACGACCCAGAATGGCCCTGAATGAAATCTTTTAATGTTCAAGTTTGGTCTAACGTATTTCAGTCCACTTATTTTGTAATCTTCACTGCAGTTTCACTGCTCTGCAGTTTGGCGAAACCTTGTAATTTTTTTGTATTATTGTATATACATGTAGGTAAATAAATAAAAATAAAAAAAAGTTTGCTCCTAATCATCGCTAAGTATGGATGCTCCCAACACACCAGCTGGTATGCATCAGTAATACACGTTTTAGAGAAACAACTCTGTGGCGGTAAATATAGCTCATTCTCATTGAAAAATGTAATGCATGTGGCATATAATAAACGCCCTACCTAACATACTCACAGCGTTTTACATAAAGCGCCGTGCATAGGTGATTAGCCCGCGCGCCAAGAAACATTTACAAAGTCGATTCCTCCTATATCATTTACACTAAAGGAATCGAAAAAGTGCTAGGTTCTATACCTTAGAATTAGGCGAGAGCTGTCTAACTACTCCGACCGGCTAAGCTGTCTGGATGGTATAGGTGCTGGGCAAGCCTACTCCATCTAAAACAATGTCCCAGGCACTGCAGCGCCGTGTGGTCTCTTCACCCATCTAGTGTGTGTGACAGAAGGTGCCACTGGGTGTATAAACCATCGCATTACGTAGATGCAAAGGCCTTAGTTCACGTTTCTAAATGGTGTTTAAATAAAGCCACTATGCCATTCATTCAGATTGTGGGCGCCGACGAGGCTTTAGCCAACGAAGCGGCGGCGGCGGCGCAAGCCATCAAGGACGACTGCGAGTCCGACCTAGCAGAAGCAGTGCCAGCCTTAGAATCGGCTCTCAACGCTCTGAATACCCTCAAACCCGCCGACATAACGCTGGTGAAGAGTATGAAGAACCCGCCAGCTGGAGTCAAGCTGGTCATGGAAGCTGTCTGCGTCATGAAGGGGATCAAGGGCGATAGGAAGGTTGATGGCTCTGGTAAGTAAAGAAATTACTGAACTTTAAAAATAAACTCCTTGCATTTCAAGGCCACGAGAACAATGTGCGGACAATTGCGGATGGAGAAAGGTCTGTCTCTAAAATTTAAGTGCAGCCTTGTCTCACTTTGCCGATAGCTAAATTAAGGAAATAAATGTGGTCACGGTCATATTTTTCTTCATTCATGGCTGTGTTACCCTCTTTCAAAGGCAAAGTTACTTCTGTAGGTCTCTTACACAATGTGCCATCAAAGACTATCCCGGGTTAGACCTAGCGGAAGCAGTATTGGCTTTAAAATCGGCTCTCAACGCTCTGAATACCCTGAAACCGGCCGACATAACGCTGGTGAAGAGTATGAAGAACCCGCCAGCTGGAGTCAAGCTGGTCATGGAGGCTGTCTGCGTCATGAAGTGGATCAAGGGCAATAGGAAGGTCAATGGCTCTGGTAAGTACATAAATGCCATATAAATTGCTGGGATCCATAACCGTAATTTTAGCTGACTCTCAGTCATTGTGCGCTTCGTACTTCGGCAGTGGCGCCCTGTTTTAGGTACTTATGTGGGGCTAGGCTAGGCAGGGGGACGAGTCCGGACAGTGTAGGGGAGCGTTGATGCCTATCGTAAAATGGCCGTCGTAAACCTACACCTGGGTCGCAAGTCCCAGACGCTGCTCCGAACTCCCCTACCTAAAACGCGTTGGACCCGGCACCCGCACGGTGAATTCATGGAATGCTAAGAATATTCTGGTGCGCTCAGTAAGTAGCCGTAAAACCTTTCAAAGCTCTATAGCCAACTTTGCAGGTGGACCACCTAAGGAACTAATGTTATCATAGGCATGATTTTATTGGTTATTTGACATTGTAGCCCTCTTTTACAGGCAAGCCGTACGAAGACTTCTGGGGCCCCTCGCAGAAGATGCTTGGGGACATGAAGTTCCTGGAGGGACTGAAGAACTACGATAAAGATAATATACCCGCCGCCACCATGAAGAAGATTAGGGACAAGTATGTACTCTAAAAGGCTGAAACAGATTTCGCAGTTCACTTCACAAGAGGTGCCGAAACGTAACCCGGAACTCGTCCTCCCAGTGGTGTTTGACAACGAACTAGCTTTCTGTTGGCTAACTGCAAGTTACGTAATCAATGTGCAATTCAAGGCCATGCTTTCAACTAAAATGCAAGATGAAACATCGGCTCATTTTACGCTTATTGCATCGATGCAAGGTCTAAAAAAAGATCCTAACTCTTTTTACAGGGTAATAGCATTCGGTGATAGGGATCACAACGTAAATGTTTATTTTTTTTTGCTCTATGACGTTTTTAAATTTGATCTAATATCAGAATCATGTTTAAGGTTATAAAATAAAAATTTTTTTTTTCAACTTTTTACAGAATAAGATACTTTCTAGGCCACGTTCTTTCGATATATCATAGATGGCGGTAAAAGAGCAGTGTAAAGAGTCTTTACTCATAGCATAGATATTTAATTTTTTTAGGGGCAAGGATAAGAACCAATCGAGCCATTAAGGTTTACACAAAGAAGTTTATAATATAGATCACTGTATCGCCAATCGGCGTTGACAGCCTAGCTGGACCACAGAGGGAAAAATGTTGGACTAACTATTTGATTGTTAACCGATTGGTTGAGGAGCATGGCTACTAAAAATCCAGCCAAAACTGTTGAAAAGCTATGTTTGTGAAATAATGGCCACTTTTGGCGAGAATCGATTGGATTCTTAAGTTCTAGGATCTGGAATCCAAACCTTAGGTCCTAAACCTAAGGTTAAGCCTCGCGTTGAGAAATCCCAGGAGCGTGTTTTGCTAAAAACGCATCCAAAAAGAAGATAAGATTTTTTTTCATTGGCGGCGTTAGTTGTGGCTAGTGCAACCTTTTTTCCCTCTGTGGTCCAACTGGGCTATCAACGCGAATACAGTGGCTTACATTGTAAACTTTTTTGTGTAAACCTTAATGGCTCGATCTGTTCATATCCTTGCCTATAACAAAAAAATATATGTCTATGCTATCAGTAGACTCTTTACACCACTTTACACTGTTCTTTTACCGCCATCTATGAGATATCGAAAGAACGTGGCCTAGAAAGTATCTCATTGACACCCTGTTGACCAGTAGGACACGTTGTGTGCTTGTTTCAGGTACATACCAGATCGCGAGTTCGACCCGGCCGTCATAGCGAAAATATCTTCGGCCTGCGAGGGGCTGTGCCGGTGGGTGCGGGCTATGGATGTCTACGACAGAGTCATTAGGGTAAATAACTGTTGGATTAACTTACTGTAAACTAAGCTAAAGCTCTAATAAAGTGAAACTAATAAAGTGAAATTGATTTTTTTATCAACATTCATGACTGTAGGAAAGTGGCACCGAAAGAGGTTGCCCATTCATGTTACAATAGCTGGAGGTTTCATTTTGAAAGAGACAGTGCGCATGCAACTGCGGATTAGTGATTTTTTGCTATGAGGAAACTCAGATTCCCAGGTTCTATTATGGTATGGGGATATGGGGTCGCGAGTTCACAGTTCGGGGCGTACAATTAGTTTAAAATAATGTTCTGGTGTTTCTGAGATTTCGGCCGTTGTCAGGTGGTAGCGCCCAAGAAGGCGGCGCTGGCGGAGGCGGAAGGCGAGCTTCAGGCGCAGATGAATACGTTGAACGCGAAGCGGGCGCAACTGCAGGGTGTACTCGACAAATTGCAGGCAAGTTACTACAATATTGGCTTTACGGTTGCAGGAAGTTTCACTTACCTTACCTACCTTCATTTTCACCAAGACTACAACCATGGAATCAATCCGTCCGTAAATGTCTCCTAAACACAAATGTCTCTTACAAAAAATACACTTGCCCCACGATGACGCCGTGACAAATATTTTTTCATGCCGGCCATCTTGCTTTGCGTAGAGAAAGTCACTAGTCGACAGCGATATAGAAACGTCTATAGCGGTTTCGCGGTGTCTTGCTGCTGGAGAAATGTTTTCACTCTCTGTACGTACAGTCGGCCACACGCTAGGATACCCCTTTTTGTTTGATTGGCGCCCTTATGCCGCGCGCGGTAAGAGCTGCCGTGGGGTATCTGTGACTGTAGCCGACCGTACGTGTGCTTGTCCTAGGGCCAAAGTAGCTTGTCCTATGGCGAGCTGTACGGCTGCAAGAAGTCAAGGCGGTTGAATATAAACTTTCATCGAAAACCCCTTAACAGACGCTTAACGACGAGTTCGCCGAAATGACGCGCAAGAAGAAGGGACTCGAAGACGAGATCGATCTATGCTCGACGAAACTCAACCGAGCGGAACAGCTGATCGGCGGACTGGGCGGTGAAAAGATGCGTTGGTCTGAACTGGCCAGGCAACTGCAGGAATTGCTTGGAAAAGTTATTGGTAAGTTCATCATCATCATCATCATCATCCTTGCCCTTATCATCATTATCATCAGCCTGGTAACATCCTCTTGAACCCTTCGTTGAGCTCTTGTTGAGCCCTTCGTGTTCGCGCCACTTGTCACGATCCTATACGAGACGCTACTCATTTCTTTCCGGCTACTGGAACTTTTAGTCGGACGATCTGGCTGGAATCAGTCCAACAAAGTTCAGTTCGGAAGAGCAAAGAGAAAAGTTGCAGCCAGGAAATAGAATAAAATATGCATATTGCATAGAGCAATTTTTTCGCACCGATTTATTTGCTGCGAGTTGGCCAAAGTTCAGTTTGCGAGAAGGGCCTTGCGCGTTCCACCAAGCTGAAACGCGCTGAATAGTTGATCGGCGGCACCCAGTCCGCCGAACGACGACGAACATACCTGCCTCTACAAAAGTAAAAAAAAAAAACTGCTATTTTTCTAGCCATTTCAGGCGTTCTCTTCTTTTTGTAGTGCCGTCTCCTATCGGAGGTTGGCAATCAGTTTAACTGTTTCAGACGTTAGGTATTACCCCCAAATCCAATAGCCTCCTTCTGTTACAGGTGACGTGCTGCTATCGGCCGGTTCCATCGCGTATCTAGGCCCGTATACCGTCAACTACAGACGGGAGATCATAGTGATGTGGAACAAACGCGCCTTGGAACTAGGTGAGTCGAGTGCCAGCTCTGCCGTAGTAAAGGACCTCTGACATGGCTCAAAAGTAAGCAAAGCGCTACTCGATGGCACGGAAAAAAGTGTGTCGCGTTCGGCAAGATAATAATTATTCCAAACACGTCCTAAAAAAAACTAAGGCCTTTGCATCTACGTAATGAGATGATTTATACAGCGTCCAGTGGCACCTTCACGCACACTAGATGGGTGAAGAGACCACTCGGCGCTGCAGTGCCTGGGACATTGTTTTAGATGGAGTAGGCTTGCCCAGCACATATACCATCCTGACAGCTTAGTCGGTCTAACCCACAGGAAAGACAGGCAATACGTGTGGAGCCAACTAAGCCGCGCGTTTCCTCACGATGTTTTCCTTCACAGTTAGCGAAACACGTCCTAAATTGCTTCTGATTCTTGCAGAGATTCCATGTTCGGAGACGTTCTCTCTGACGACAACCCTGGGAGAACCTGTCGTCATTCGAGCGTGGAACATCGCCGGCCTGCCGGTTGACGCCTTCTCTATAGAGAACGGAATCATCGTGGAGAAGTCGCGACGGTGGCCGCTCATGATCGACCCACAAGGTACGATCTTTTTCTTAGCGTATGGAGGGCAAAACGATACGGTCTATAATATTTTTTGGTCCATAATTTTGCAACGCCAACTGTTTTATCATTTGCAGTCCATCTGCTAGGCTAGCTAGCTTGCGAAGTGGTTAGATAAAAAATATTTTCATGGCACGCTCTTGAAAAAAAATACTTTTATTGGTCGGGCGAGTGAATCAAGCAATTAATTTTAGAAAATATTATCTTTATATTACCGAGCACAGTTTACGCTGACTGTTTGTTAATTATTCAACTATCAATTTGTGGATAATGTTGTGGGTTAAATATTTAATTGTTCTTTATAAAACCTTATACTTAATACTTAGTATTTAGCTGTTTGTTATCCCTAATAAATAAAATAAAATGAGCACAGCCTATTTCTTACAAGGTACAACACAAAATATTACAGTTTTGCCCCTGATAGCGTAGATCTAGGTACTATTTAGTTTTCTTATCAACATAAACGAAATTCCCCTCCAGAGCAAGCCAACAAGTGGGTGAAGAACATGGAGCGCGAGAACAATCTGAAAGTCATGAAGCTAACAGACTCCAACTACGTCCGGACACTAGAGAACGCTATACAGATGGGCTTCCCCGTCATTCTAGAGAACATCCGGGAGCAACTCGACGCCGTCCTAGAGCCAGTATTGCTCAGGAACGTTTTTAGGTAAGCACCTAAGGGTCATGTCCCTCAATTCCTAATAAGATTATTATAGTGGCCCTTTTACCGACAGCTGAGTCTATGAAAGAGTACAGTTGTTTTATCTCGCGAAGGCGGATGAGCCATACTTGTAGTTGTAATGCGTATAGACGCACGCTCTTGTGTGCGTAACTCAAAAAATCGAAATTCAAAGACACACACGCAAAGACAATGTGCATGTACATTTACACACACAAGTATGGCTCGTCCGCCATCGTGAAATAAAACATCTGTACTTCCGTCACCTTGCCAAATCTCGATGCCCTCAATTGCACTTGCAGGACTCTGCGAGTGTCTCGTGGATTGCCTAAAGCCAACTGCTGGGCATAGGCCTCTTCCTTTTTACGCCAATTCCCTCGATCGAATGCCAATCTCGTCCATTGTCCTCCCGCCGTCTTCATAACCAATCCAGCTTTCATAGCTAGTCAACTAAAACACTGGTTTGCAGATCGGGCGGTATCGATTGTTTGAAGCTGGGTGATAACGTCCTCGAATACAATTACGACTTCCGCTTATACATTACCACAAGGCTCAGCAATCCGCACTACTTGCCCGAGATAGCAGTCAAGGTATGTGAGATTTGCTATAAAATATGGCTGAGAACCATGCAACTTTAAAAGAAACCGCATATGTGTATCTTTATGGTGACCGCGCCAGCACTGCGCGGCTACTGCTTACAAAACGTCAAAAAATGCTTACAAAATGCTAGTATTGATGTTCCTAATTTAATCGCATTGATAGTGGATCCAGGTGCAGTGGGGACTTTATCGTTCCTAATCTGTGGCTAGCACCACTGACTGCAAAAAAATATTGGCGCTTCCAAATTTCAAGATACGTAATCAAGGAACCGTTTTTGAGCTACAACGCTACAGGCGTAGATTACGCGGGCCCCGTTCTCTTCAATGTCAAAATTTCAGCCAAATCTGTCCAGCTGCTTCAGCGTGACAGAGTAACGAACACGTGGGATTTCATTTCTGACATTTGCACACATCCCCTTCACAGGTGACGCTGCTCAACTTCATGATAACCCCTCAAGGCTTGCAAGACCAGCTGCTGGGCATCGTGGTGGCCCAGGACAGGCCCGAGTTGGAGCTGAAGAAGAACCAGCTGATCGTGGAGGGAGCCACCAATAAGAGGACGCTGAAAGAGATTGAGGATCAGATCTTGGAGGTAAGTTACGGAGATAATGTCCATTTATCCTTTCCAATGATATCCAAATCACAGCAAAAAACCGCCACAATAAAATCTCAATGATAGCGCCAGCCTGTGCGACCGGTTGCAATATTTTAATTTAAATTACGCTTTATACCCTGCTAAGGTCGCCCCTGTGTGGTTGACTTTATTATCATAGAATAGAATCGTGGTGGTGCGATGTAATGGGGAACTAATCGCCGCTAATATTTCATGCTGTTTGACAGAAAAATCGGTGTTTGATTGGTAACTGCAAAATATTTTGTAACAACTGCGCGCGTCCTGATGCTATAAGAGCACATGCACAAGCCTGTAAGAAAATCCCGTAGAATGGCTCAACACGAGCCACACGGAACTCTTCCCAGCTGCAACATCATCAGCCATTTTGGCCTTAATGATAGCCGACCCCTCTATTCTTCAAAAATCCTTCGAGGGTCAAAACACTCGAAAATAAATAAACTAAACATAAAATAGACATATTTTTTTGACATTTGAAAACTGTTATTTTACGGTGGATATTTTGGAGAATACAGGGGCAGAAAGGAGATGGTACCAAAAGAAGAAGAAGAACACAAGTATCTCGCACTAAATTCTAAACACTAAACCCTCAGGTCCTCTCATCAGCGGGCAACATCCTCGAGGACGAGTCGGCCACCAAGATCCTCTCTTCCTCCAAGGTCCTGTCCATAGAGATAGAGGCCAAGCAGGCCGCGGCGGCTATCACTGAGGTGGAGATAGACGAGGCGCGGCTGCTGTACGTGCCTGTGTCTAAACACAGCTCCGTGCTGTTCTTCTGCATCTCCGACCTGGCCAACATCGACCCCATGTACCAGTACTCGCTGGGCTGGTGAGAGATACTTTTGATGGTTAATAAAGATGGAATATCTGAACTGTGAATAAGGAAAAGCGATGGGCCTAGTATTGAGCCTTGAGGAACCCCGCTTGTCAATTTGATGTCGTTTGTTGTGCTAGAAGCAGCGGAAACTCTTAAATAAGTTTTGCTAGACAGTTTCGAGTGACGCTGCGAGGCTATACACTTTTAAAAGAGTTTTAGATCAGTTTATGTGAGATACATTTGCTAGTTAATAAGGATGGAATATCTGAACTGTAAAGAAGGAAAAGCGACGGACTTAGTATTGAGCCTTGAGTTACCCCACTTGTTAACTCCGCCGTGTTAGAGCTACCTTGTGTTCTCTCTTAGGTCCACTTGCGTCAACCAGGGTTAGCCAGTTAACTCTGGGTTAACGTCAAAATTTGTATGGAAATGTCAAGTTAACTCGGAGTTAGTTTGCTAACCCTGAGTGACGCAAGTCCGCCTTACTGTCTAAAATCTAGAAGATTCTTACTTTCTCGTTGACATCGCCCGGGTAGATACTTCCATTAGGTGAGCCGCAGCGGCTGCACGTGTGTACGAGGGGCGTTCAATAAATAGTGAGAATGAGATATAAATTCCTTGGAAAGAAAAATAACAAATACGGAGCTCACTTTAACACTCACTCGGTCAAAGCCTTCAACGCCACCCTTCACGTAATACAACTAATCAAACCTTTCCTTATCCAGGTTCATCAACCTGTACAACCAAGCCATCCTGAACTCGCCACAGAGCAAGATATTGGACGACCGTCTCGATGGCCTCAATCAGTACTTCACAAAGAGTATCTACGAGAACGTCTGCCGCAGCCTGTTCGAGAAGGACAAGCTGATATTCTCTCTCGTTCTTACGCTCGGACTGCTGCGGCCTCAGGTGAGACCCGGGGCTTAATTGTCTAACTTTTGAACCTATCGCGATTGTGATTTAAAACTTAGACCATCGAAATCACGATCATGATCCCGATACCATTGAAAGGGATCGCGATAGATTCAAAAGTTAGACAATTAAGTCCTAGAATATGCTTTCGACACCAGGAGAAGGTTTATTTACAAACAACAACGAAGCTATTTTGGAGCGAGCTCATCATCATCAACTAAGTACAATGAGAAATGTCACGCCAGAAACATGGAGGCTGGCATCCAAATGAACATTGTTGGACGTTCTATTTATTCTTCTCATTCGTTAGAGAGTGTCAAATCTTTGAAAGGTGTTTCACGGACCACCGCGATATATACTAACTTTGGAAAAAAAACTAGCATAATGCAGGATTTGTAATGGTAAACTATGACCATCAGTGTATGTATTCTCTAAAATTAAGCACCATAAATAATCCTTTTTCTAAATGTCAAAAAAAGATTCTTCATTTTCAATAAGGGATATTTTTTTGTCACTAAACCAGTTCAACTGTACAGATTTTTTTAAAGAATAGACTTTCAGATGCTGTGTACATACTTTCGAGTCTCGTTCTGGATTAACCTTGCAACATTTCCATATTTGAACTTCGAAAACTGCAAGGTTCTCTAATAACCACGTCCCCTTCCCGTAACAGGGTAAAATCGACGAAGAACTGGTGGCATTCCTGTTGACCGGCGGCGTCGCACTCGAGAATCCGTACGAGAATCCGGCACCCTCCTGGCTCACCGACAAGTCTTGGTCGGAGATTGTGCGCTCCAGTAACTTACCTGGGTAAAGTTTGACAATTAGTTTTTGACTACAACTTTTCGTATAACACAGCCAATTTCGTGCTGACATTAAAAAAAATTATGAAGATATTTTAATTAAAAAAAAAGGCGGCGCCCTTATTTTTAGCTAAAATATCTTGCAAGCTGAAAACAACATAAAATGCTATGTTAGATAGCTTTCACCTTATTTTAAGGTTCTGTATGAGCACTTTTTCGATTAATTTAGTTAGTGTATTTGATATATATACTACAAATCCATTTTGTAAACTTTTCTATGCGCGCGATCTAAATGACTATGCACGGGGAGCGCCTTAAATCCGGCCCTTACGAAATGAGACGGAAAACTGAATGCATGTCATTAACTTTTTTTTAAATTACATTTGGTATTGCCTTTCTCACCAGTCTCCGCGGCTTCAAAGATAACTTCACGAGCAACATCCTGGCGTGGAAGATGATCTACGACCTGTCTGCGCCGCACGAGGCCGCGCTGCCGCCGCCCTTCGAACACATACAGGGCCTCGCCAAGCTCATTATATTCCGGTAAGTTGATGATATCTATTTAAACCTTTTTTTAAGTGCTAAATATTTATTCATTCAAAAACATATTTACATGTCAAACTATAAAAAAAACTACACACACAATAAGGTAATAAAACAACAACAAATACACAAAAAGAAATACCTAAATAACCCGCCCCGGGCCACGTCCGATCCAAAGGTCCCCAAGACGCTAGCCGCGTTACCGCGATGCACAGCGAGGGAGATCCTTTGCATTAGAAATGGCCCGGAGCTAGCGTCAAAACCTCGTTCCCTCAAGCGACGGCCCAGCTCCGAACCAAGTAGGCTGGGGGTTGTTGTCTAACTTCAAGATGCAATCTCTTTTCGACATCTGAAGGATATTATTATTGAGAAACATCAAACTGAATTTATTTTGACCAGTGCTGTAATTTTCTAATCGTGATCGTGATCATGTTATATTGTTTTAAGGATACCTATTGAGTGAAAGAATTTGAGATTCGTTCAGTCAATATCCAACAATTTGTAGGAAGCCTTTGGTTCCGGTAGCGATTGTGATTAAAATCTAAACTATCACTATATTTCTAGACTTATAAGGTCTTCCATTCTGAAGTCTCGATCAAGACCATAATCATGATCATATATTGATCATATATTCATATATTGTAACAAACTGTAGACCGATGATACTCGTAATTATGTGCCATTCAAATAAAAATCAATTACACTTCCACAGCTGCATCCGTCCAGACAAGCTGATCCCCCTGGTCCAACAATATGTGGTCCAGGAGATGGGCAAACCCTTCATCGAGCCACCTCCCTTCGACCTCGAGAAGTCATACAACGACAGCAACTGTTGCTCGCCGCTGATCTTCATACTGTCTGCCGGTTCTGACCCTATGTCTGGGCTGGTGAAGTTTGCCATGGAGAAGAAAGTGTACAGCTTTGAGACCATCTCGCTTGGGCAGGGACAGGTTAGTCAGCCGCTTGAGCATCAGCCCTTTTTAAACAATAGACGAACTAAAGATCTCAACCGAATGAGAAAGCGGTTGAGAAAACCACACGCAAAAGTGATAACTACAAACAAAGGCATCAAAACGAATTATTGCTATTTGAAAATGTAGGTATAGGTAGTTTAACATTCTAGATAACCCCAAAGATCACAGTGCAACGTTCTAGAGTCGACAGGGTGTTAAAAGACCGCCAACAAAGCGGGAAACCACGTATTATCCTCGACATAATGAACATTTTTGTCCAAGGAACTATGCCTGGGAAATCAACGGTTTCCGAGATAATGAGGTTCAAGTCGGACTTTTCAAAACTTTTTTTTTGCATAAATTTATTCAGTATCTAGTCCTTAACATACCTTTTCTAGAAGACATATCAAAATCATGACTATTTCTTACAAAGAATGACCTTAAAATTGCAACCCGCAATGTATTCTAAACATCGGCCCTTCAAACTTATTTAACATGAACTTATACCTACGCTTGCGCAATATGACTTTTGTGCGTTACACGTCCATTGCGTGATAAAATATTTTTCAAAATTATAACCTAAAAAACCAAATTCATTTCCCAGCAATAATTTATCGAAAAAGTACATTGTTTTGGTGTCTAATATGCGTGGCTTTCGGGTCTGTTGGCGGTCTTTTAACACCCTGTATAGAGTACCTTTAACAGCCTCAGAGCTATTCCACGCTGGTCCATTGTGTGTTATGTTATGTCGTCGCTACCAGACCCAACATAGGCTCTGCATGGAGCGTTACACAGTGTGCCCAACAAATTTAGATACATTTGGTTGCGCCACACGGTGTGACTCTTATCTGAGATCACCTCCTTGAAATCGATCACAAGTAGATGAACTCAGAAAAGCCAAATGCTTATGTCAAGCCTTGGCCAATGTCAAACTTGAGTAGCTGTAATAAACACTATCTTGAGATTGACAAGGCTTGATTGACATTAGCATTTGACTTTTCTGAGATCACCTACTTGAGTTCGATCTTGAGTCGACGACTATTAATGCCATCCTTAGAGCGTGACACGTTAATATACTCTTATGTAACACGTTTTCCAGGGTCCAATAGCGGCGGCGATGATCGCGCAGGCCATCCAGACGGGCGGCTGGACGGTGCTGCAGAACTGTCACGTGATGGACTCGTGGATGGGCGAGCTGGAGCGTATCTGCGCGGAAGTGATCACGCCGCAAGTGACGCACCCGCTCTTCCGCTGCTGGCTCACCTCCTACCCCTCGCGGGCCTTCCCCGTCACCGTGCTGCAGAATGGTGAGGGTTCTTCTTTAAGGTGGGACGATAGCAACGTGGCGGGAAATTCAAAATATTCACAGTTTTTTACATTTTGTAGCTTAACTGAGCTATTTTTGTTCAGCGATTTTTCGTTCGCGGAAATAACAAAGTATTCTTTTCATTATTGTAAACAACAGAGCAACAATAATTCAGCCGATTATGTGTTCTGGTCTACGAAGCAGTGGTACTGCCCAAAAAACTTGTCGTAGACCAGAACACATAATCGGCTGAATTATTGTTGCTCTGTTGTTTACAATAATGAAAAGAATACTTTGTTATTTCCGCGAACGAAAAATCGCTGAACAAAAATAGCTCAGTTTAGCTACAAAATGTAAAAAACTGTGAAAATTTTGAATTTCCCGCCACGCTGATATCTTCCAGCCTAAAATGAGGCATATTCAAACACGAGCGTTATCTGCCATTGCAAGTGGTAGCGATGTCCCAATGATTTCGCGAATACAAGCTATTAAAACCACTGGCACCGGTGGCGGTATTCCGACGACAGAATTTACAACGCAGAAAAACAAGTTCTGCCGAACACTTGCTATCCCCCAGGCTGTCTTACAGCTCTTGTAGTTGTAGTTGGTAGACGGTGGTGGAAGAAGAAGTAGTAGTTAGGAGTTCATGGAGTTTATTTCACTGAAGTTACTGTTATAAGTTACATGGTAGAAGTTTGTAGTGTGATCTGGGCGAGTGGCTAAAGCGTAAAGTTTAGGTGCGCGTGTGCTGCACACTACGGCAGGAAAGTAATATAAACGATATGCCTGTTTATCTAATTCACTAACCATTTACCAGGCGTAAAGATGACAAACGAGGCGCCGAAAGGGCTGAAGAATAACATCTACCGCTCGTACATAACGGACCCGATCTGCGACCCCGAGTTCTACATCTCCTGCCCTCGCACGGAGGAATGGCGGCGATTGCTGTTTGCGCTGTGCTTCTTCCACGCGATTGTACAAGAGAGGCGAGCCTTCGGACCTCTGGGGTGGAATATACAGTACGAGTTCAATGAAAGTGATCTCAGAATCTGCGTCATGCAACTGCAGGTATCTGTTATTGTTATTTTCTTTTGAAATGAAATAGTTTATTTTGGCTCTCAAACTAGGATTCCCTGTACTAGGTATGGGTAGCCAGGCTGCTTCTTATGTGTTCAAACATCGGATAATGTTGACTGCCATCTAAGTTCTTAGTTAGCGGTCAAACATCATAACTCAAACAAATGCCTGGGTGTCTGTCTCTATGTCTGCTATCGTGCTATACTATGTTTCTGTGGCTGTCTATTTTTATGTTTCTGTGGGTTTCTGTTTGTATGTTTTTAAGAGTCTCTCACTGCTCTATATTTTATCTTGCTGCCCTCTATATTCTCTAGCTGATGTTCGTAGAGCTCTCGCTGCTCTCTAAAGTCTCCCGCCGCTCTCTAAGATGTACGGTCGGCCACAGTCACAGATACCCCATGGCATCTCTTACCACGCGCGGCATAAGGGCGCCAATCTAACAAAAAGGGGTATCCTAGCGTGTGGCCGACTTTACAACGAAGGCGTAACTCTATTCACAGATGTTCCTGACGGAGTATTCAGAGACACCGTTCGACGCTCTGAACTACCTGGCTGGCGAGTGCAATTACGGGGGACGGGTCACTGACGACAAGGATCGGCGGCTGATCCTGTCGCTGCTCTCCATATTCTACAACGAAGAAGTTACTAGCGAACCTAAGTATGAAAATGAAATATTTTTATATAAACATCAGTCTGCAAAAAGCAATGCTTTCTTCGGTTTACATTGACTTAGCTGCTGTAACCTACTTTATAGCGCGGACAACAAGGGCTGCAATGATGACCAAATAATAATAATAATAATAAATCATTTTATTTCGATCACTAGGATCATAATGGGCGAGTTACATTCTTACACAGAAAAAATACAAAAATAGGAAGCAGTAAAAATTTATTAAAGATAACCAAACCAATTTTATGTCACGGACAATACTTTCAACCAGTGCCTTAGAAAAAAAGACACAGGGTCTTCAGAGATGACACTCAGGATGCTGTTGCTGCTAGTCTCCACTCTGTAGAGCAAGGAGTTGCACTTTTTTCGGATTATGGTGTCAAATTGAGGGTCGAGAGCGTAACTAGCAAAGCTAAGCTAGAGGCTTTTATAGCGTGGCCAACTAATTGGCACTCACGTCCAATTTTATAACTGAAATCCGTCAAAGTACAGAACAGCCCCAGTGTTCTGAAAATGTAATTCGATTCAAAGTTTTCAAATTCAAAGATTGGGTATACAAAATGGTGGAGGAATCGGGGACTAATATAGACTGAGATCGATTAGGTATATCTAATTAAACTACAGATATGGGATTTAACCCCTTCTTCCACTTTGGCAACCATTAACACTCGTTTCATTTGGTTTTAGTGCTTAAGGTACATTATCGATTATATCTATCCATCTGTCAAGTTCACACGAGAATCTATTCCAGCTACTCGTTCTCGCCAAGCGGCGACTACCTGATGCCTCCGAGTATGGACTACAACTGTGTGCTGGAACACATTAGGGCGCTGCCCATGATCGCTAAACCCGAGGTCTTCGGGCTGCACGAGAACGCCGACATCACAAAGGACAATAAGGAGGCCGTAGCGGTGAGTCTGTATTATTTATCGCAACTGCTCGCGTAGCATGTGGCGGTGTTAGATAGGTATTAGAGTGTTAGGACCACCGAACTAAATCCCATAGAATCCGCATTACGTATAAAATCACAATAAAAACTTGTCCCCATAGAAACAAAAGATATCAGCAATAGAACAATACGAAACATCATTTCGACCATACATCTAATATTCGAATGTCAACCTTATTGCATTAGTGTACAGTTTTACTTTAATTGCATGGACTACGAGCAAATAAGCTCCCAAGCAAGGCAATTTGGGCATCTATTTTTCCAGACACATTTCAGAGTTCTATGTTGTATCTAATTTTATCCTTGATCGAAGGTTAGGACTCAGTTAGGAGTCCATCCCGCTCTACTTCAAACAAAATAGTGAGATACATACAGTTTTAAACCCATAGATGCTCTCTAACACCGCCTCATGCTGCGCGAGCTGGTAAAAATGCGAAATTAATTATAGTGAGGACAAATACCTAGTATTTGTATCTATCGTCATCCACTCGGGTAGACGTCCATATTCTACTAACAAATGTTGTAGAACTGCCCAGTAGCAATTTCCAAGTTTGGATATCGTCGATCAAACGCCTGAGATTCCGGATTTCGCTTGAAAACACCGTCCGGGACAGCAACTATTTGGCATAATTAATCTCAGGTATTGTAAATTTTCACACAACATTATTCCAATTAAAAAAGGCCACACAGGCGCGTTTTTTATCGATCGATGCGATAATACGATATCTGTTTTCAGTACTTTTTGTATTAGGATGGCCATGGAGTTACACACTGCTGCGATAATTTCGCCGCAATGGAAGTAGGACGTAATACAAATATTACAGATAACATATATCGCAATAACGCTTGCGATAGTATCGACCGATAAAACGCGCTTGTGTGGGGCCTGTGTTTAACCCGCGTAGCCCATACAAACAGTCTTTTTTTTTCTATTAAATCACGGTTTTACTCACTAGTAATTTGTCGGTGTAGCCGACTAGTTTCGGTTCTCATTCGGAGACCTTCTTCATGGAGAACGAGACGAACATCTCCATGAAGAAGGTCTCCGAATGAGAAACAAATTACTAGTGAGTAAAACCGTGATTTAATAGAAAAAATGTGCAGTGCTCACGAAAGTTTAAGTTTTAAAAAAGTGTCATTTTTGGACTTCCTACTACACCAGCGCCCCTAGCGGCATATCTGAGTGCGGTAGGCCTCATTCTCACCCTTCCGCCCGCAGCTCCTCTACGGCACGCTCCTGACGCAGACGACCATCGTGGCCGGCGGCGGCGGCGGCGAGGGCGAGGGCGGCGGCGGCGTCGTGGAGCTCACCAGCGACATGATGGCGCGCCTGCCGCCGCAGTATGACGTAGGCGAGGTGGCGCTCAAGTACCCCGTGCAGTACTACAACAGTATGAACACTGTGCTGCGACAGGTGAGCCAAGAGACACTTCACGCGGTTATATTCGTAAAAAAGCGCGCGGGCGGGGCGTGATGCACATACTCGTAGCACACAGTAAGCACGCTCATTTGAACGCCGAAAGTGTTTCTAGGGCTCAATTCACACTGGCGCAGAGTCGAAGCGAAGCGAAGCGCACGTTTTTCATCATCTCTATTGTTGACGGGAGGTTTGCAGTTAATAATAACGCCTCAGTTGAATCTCTATTTCGAATTTAATCAAGGAGAACAAATAAACACAATCTCTGACAGCAGTCTTTTCTTTCACCATTTTACAATTAATTAATTCTCAGGCTGGCCGCCAGGCGGCGCCTCTGATACGGTTGCGTTCCGCCAAGGACGTGTTCTGTAAAGCAGAACTCTACCCCCCTTACTAATAAACGTGGAATAAACGTTATAACGAGGTTTAACCATATATTTATCCTCGGTATAACGTTTATTCCACGTTTATTAGTAAGGGGGCTAATCTATTTCTCTTTAAATACGGTACGAATTTGTGTTGCGAAATTTGAAAACGCTCAGCGACGCGCGGATGCGCGCGTCTTCGCCTGCTAGGGTCACTAATTATTTCGCGTCGCTTCGCTTCGACTCTGCGCCAGTGTGAATTGAGCCTAAGCGCTGCATCGGCTCGTACCTAATAATAGCGACAGCCCTGTGCGTTCCACCGCAGTAACTTTAGTACCTAGGTCTCTAGACACTTTCTATTCAGGCATTCCCTCCGGAGTCCTGACAATCATGGTTAGCAGTGCTTGCGTCACTGTTTCTGCGTCTCTTCTCTTGTGATACCTTGCCTTTCCAATATACCAGCTCA
This sequence comes from Zelleria hepariella, assembly GCA_949319315.1. Lineage (NCBI taxonomy): Eukaryota > Metazoa > Arthropoda > Insecta > Lepidoptera > Yponomeutidae > Zelleria > Zelleria hepariella. The sequence goes on along the minus strand of OX439378.1, from coordinate 24,773,451 downwards.
AATAAGTGAGATTAGTTAAACATGGGTGCTGAGCGATCTTAGGAAACTAGTTGATGGTGGTGGAGCTGACCAGCGACATGATGGCGCGCCTGCCGCGGCAGTACGACGTGGGCGAGGTGGCGCTCAATTACCCCGTGCAGTACAAAAACAGTATAAACACTGTGCTGCGACAGGTGAGGCCAGAGGACCACCCTTTGACTCGATCATCTTCCGGGCGAGGCGTGACGCACACAGAACACAGTAAGCATGTTCATTCATTCATGCCACTAAACAGTGAAAAAAATAACTAAAGAGTGTCCCAATAAGAGTGCCCGATTTAATTGAAAGAAAAATATCATATTTTTTTGAGCGAGTGGTGATATTTTTATTGCGTTATAAAGTACACATGTTCCGATAAGTATGAAATAGAATATCCTGCATATGGCCCCCACGGCTCCGGCGGCAGACCCTTGCTCTTTTCATGAAATTTTCGATGACTTTTTCACAGAGTGGCGGCTCTATCTCACCGATGACGCGTTGGATCTCGGCCCTTAGCTCGGGAATTGTTCGTGGTTTATTCGCATAGACCTGAGATTTAACAAAACCCCAAAGGAAAAAGTCGCAAGGCGTTAAATCGCAAGATCTCGGTGGCCAGTTGACATCGGAATTTCGTTTGCGAGCGGTTTCAGCGTAGCTTTTCCCATTTGTGTAATGGGTTTTCATGGGTTTTTGTAATGATAACGCGTTGTTCCTTTATGTAGCGCTCCCAGCGAACTGGAGCGCTCCATATTTAATAATCGGAACAATCATAGATGACAGCTGTCAAGTTTCAGAGCTGAGACTTGCATAGATAAAAAATGGCGCCAAACAGCGAGCGGATGATAACAATTTAAATCGGGCACTCTTAATGGGACACCCTATATAACGAAATATAGGAGACACGAATTCACGAACTTAGGAGCAGCGCCAAATTACTATACCGAAACAGGGTTCAAACGAGAGGCCTGTAAGAAAATTTTACTCGCAAAAGACCAATCTTCATCCATCATCAATTGATACCTACATATCGAATCATGTATGGTACACTTACTACAGGAGCTGATCCGCTACAACCGCCTCCTAGCGGTAGTCCGACGCACCCTGTACGGAGTGTACATGGCTGCCCAGGGCCTGGCTATCATGAGTGCGGAGCTCGAGAGCTGCCACATGGCCTTCACAAAGGGTTGCGTGCCAGCAGCCTGGATGTCCAAGAGCTACCCCTCGATGAAGCCGCTGGGCTCATACGTGGCCGATCTACTGTCCAGGTAGGAGATTGAACGTCTTTAAGTTTTGTAGGCATTGTCTCCTTCTAAGCGAGGCGTACAATACGTGCCACGAAAGAGGCTTGACAGCGCCTTGCGCACTCTTTCCGCCGTCCCGATGATGCCCGGTCCCTTACCACCCTCATATCATACCGCTAAGACAGTGTTTTTCAACCGGTGGGTCGCGACCCCCTGGGGGGTTGCCAAGCTACCCTAGGGGGGTCGCGAAGTTTTTTTATGGGAACGCGAAGATTCTATAAGAGGGTTTTTGGGGGTCGCGGTTATGCTTTAGTTAAAGATATATTTGACTGAGAAAACCCTTGTTGTGGGTCGTGAAAGGTTTTTCCACTGTAAGGGGGTCGCGTCCTGAAAAAGGTTGAAAAACACTGCGCTAAGAGACCTATAGATAAATCGTCTGCGTAAGGTCATTCCCGAAGAATCACCTACTTTACTTTTAAACTGATTGGGAACTATAGAAGATTAGATGGGTATGATGGTACTGTAGGTATGAGGTAGGTTAGGTACAAAAACCATGGTGCTTGCTACATTTAACTAAATAAATTTATTAAATTTTCTACCACATGGTGACAGTAATAATTACACACTAATATTACTAATAATCTACATTACAGTTAATACAATTTTGTACTCAGTCTATTCTTGTACTGATACTAAATGCTTCTAAAGCCCAAAAACGTAGGGTTATAGGTATATTGCACATCCATTTAACATTATAATATAGGTACAACACATTAGGCGCAAGCTTTGGCCACAGTTGGCGGCAATGACGTGCCTGTATGCGGCTGGCACGCCCTGTGAAATGTTCCATAGAAGTGAATGTAAATTTTCTGTAGGCTCTTACATCGATGACACACACAGTGACCATCAGTTTGACACTATATGCATGAAAACTAGGCCCTATATTAATAAACGTCTGTTCCTTACTCCGAACTTATAGCTTTCCATGAATAAATCCATTTAACAGAAGGTATGGAATTCGGTAATTCTAATGTTATTTCGGATTTGTAAGGAGCGCTTATTAATAAAGAAATTATTACTAAGCTAATGATGAATGACACTACGTATTAGGATACAAAATGTGCCAAAAATCTAGTTCCAAGTCACAACTCTTATATTCCTTACAGAAGCGTAAATTGACTGCTAACTAAAGTACCTTACACACTAAATTATAACAAAAAACCACTTGAGAAATTAAACAATAAGTATTTGTCATTTTTGCATTGTTTGTTTGAAATTATAAAAAAATCCACAACCTGTTGACATCCTTGAACATGTATTCTAGAGAAATCATTTCAACTGTCAAAGTTATCTACAGTAGCTTTTATATCTTTCAAACTTACATTGTATGTTAAATACCGTTGAAAAATTCGTCCAAAAGAATGGATCACAGATCATTGATAGTTCATGAAATAATTTATCTTTTCTCTTTTATCGTAATACCTAACGAATATAGTCAATACCATTCAATATTCATACAAACGTCGATATAATCTAATTTACAGTAATTTATTTATAGCACTTCCAAATACTGATTTGTTATTGGCTAACAACATTATAAGCTAAAGCCCTGTGTCCATTATACATCCCAAAATAATCATAAACTCCGTATACATAAAACATCAATTAGTATATTGCTTCTACTAATTTTGAGAAATAAACTCCTCAGATATACTTAGGAGGCTGAAACATACGCCTATAAATTAGCAAAACTTGGTGTCCGTTTGGTCCACAAATAAACTTAGCTTGATTTAAAATGAGTCAATGATCACATAGCCATCAAAGTTACACATAAAACAGTTATTATTCTAAATAATTGGTGGTCTTTTGAAGTTACTGTCTAAAGGGCAATGTTTAATATGGTCCTCAAAGAAACTCTATACAACTATTTTACTGGAAAATCAATAAAAAGGAAATTAAAGTTCTTCAAACTTTTTGTACCTGCCTTCTTGGTCTTGCCTCGCGGAAATTTCCAAATTCAAACCTTATTTATTTTTAATTTAACTCTCGGTATCACATTTTTTGGCCAGATCTAGGAGCTTACTCATCAGTTCGCCGCCGAAGGATTCCCTGTAGCCTTGGCTTATGCTGTTAAGCAGAGCGTAGGGCGTTTCGTAGTTCATATTCTCTATCGTGCTGAGAGTTGTGTCGTCATAGGACCGACCTATGACCCTGAAGCCAGCTGCGGACATCTCTATGCAGTACTCTCTATTCTCCAGGGTGGTTAGGTTGATGTAGATATGCTGGTTGGTGTTCTGGAGTTTGGTGGATATTTGTGCTTTCTTCACATGTCGCCGGATGTCGCTGATGGTCGCTTCGGCCTCCTGTGGCCAGGTGTCGGCGTTCAGAACCTTTTCGCTTGACTCCTGCTCCGACATGATGCTTGGGATGGATCTGGAAGTAAAGAAAAAGATGGTGTTGACATTTTCAAGTACAGAGTTTCTCTGTTGATTGAATGAGATGTTGACAACAGCTTTTTCACAAGATTCTTAGCTTAAGCTTTTTTTAAGGCTCTAGGCCGTCTTGCACCACTTCTTTAATGCCACTTAAGTCACCATTTAAATCGACTTTTGTATGAAGATTTTAGTTAAATGTTGTTTAAACCACATTTAAGAAAGTGGTGCAAGACGGCCTAAGATTCTAAGCTTTTATATAAAAACAAATTTGAACTCTTTTACCCAGTTAGACACAAGCCGCACTCAATCTCAAGGAGCGCTGCTAAAACCTCAAAACATGAACCTCCTTTTAGGCCGGATCAGGTAAAACTAAAAACTAAAAGGTCCTAAACTCTTCCCCAGGCTAAAGTTTCTCCAAGACTGGATAGATGAGGGCCCACCAATCGTGTTTTGGATCTCAGGCTTCTACTTCACCCAGTCGTTCCTGACGGGCGTTTTGCAAAACTACTCCCGACACAACAAGATCCCCATCGACCAAGTGCAGTTCGACTTCCAAATCACAGGCATGGAGTCCGACTGTAGCGAGCAGCCCGAATTTGGAGTTTATTGCAAGGTGAGAAGAGGTGGTATTTCTTTGTTGGATTATTACTTGGACAGGCGTATACCAATAAACACGGGACGCGATAAACATTGCGAGTCGGTACTCATAACAAGCGGTTATTGTGCGCGAATGCTTTAGAACGATCCTTATTAGGCGATATAATAGCAAAAAATCGTATATTATCTTCTATCTTTGCCCTTGTACGGTCGGCCACAGTCTAGGATACCCCATGGTACGATTCTGTGTCGCTTTTATCGCGATACTAGGTATATCGATATATTCGCGATGCAGCATCGATAAAGTCGCCCGCCGTGCAGTAGTGTTGAAAATTATTTATACAGAGTGTTACGCTTAATTCACAAATTCAAAAAACTTTTACTATGGGGCGAAGTGCTCAGTCTCGAAAAAATATCAGCTGCCCCATACATTTGGTGCTGTACACTGTAGTTTTTTTTTTTTCGAGATTTCGCTCTTGATACCATAGGTAGTGGCTTGTATTGGTGAATCAAGCGACCCCTTTCGGTATCACAGGACCTTTCCGCAACATCCTGTAGAGCAATGGAAGTCTGACTAAAGTAACGATTGCCATATTCTAATGTTTTATGCACTATTCTTACAAGCAGCAACCACATACAATGGATAACCAGGGACAGCAGTTTAGTGTATTTGTATGGGTGAGTTAGGAGGAAAATGCAAGACTGACAAACTATGAGTAATCAACTGTGTGGTAGCAGTAGAACACTTGTTTTGTTTTAACTTTACTGTGTTTTCGTGTGAGTTTGGCTTGTTTCACCTGACTTGGACAACTTAAACTTTCGTAAGCACCGCACATTTTGAAAATGTTAAAATAATATAAATACTTGGTTTTAGTTTGTTTATTTTTATCGACACCTCATCCAATTATTTCAATCGTACAATGTGCATAACTTTTGCTTGCCTTATTTGTCATCAAGGCGAACAATATTACTAGTGAACAATGCTTTTATCGTTTCCCAGGGTCTATTCCTGGAGGGTGCAAGATGGAACCGCGACATCATGCAGCTTGATGAGTCATTCCCGAAGATTCTATTTGACACAATCCCGATAATCTGGTTCCAACCGGCCCTCATTGCAGACTTCAATCCCCCACCCTGCTACTTCTGCCCCATTTACAAAACCAGTGAGAGGAAGGGCGTCCTAGCTACGACAGGACATTCTAGTAACTTTGTCATGTATGTGACGCTGCGTTCTGATGTTCCGCAGAAACATTGGATCAACCGTGGCGTGGCTAGTTTGACGCAGCTTGATGATTAGTTTGTCAATTGTCATTGCTGTGTTGTCTCTAATCCGAAACAGGGGCTTAATTGTCTAACTTTTGAATCTATCGCGATCCCCTTCAATTTAACGTTTGAAGGGTGCTGACGAACTTCACACTGTATTTATTTGACAGGGACTGTCATTGAAAGCGATTGGGATAGGGATAGGGATTGCGACTCAATAGGGATTGCGACTCAATTTTGAAGGATATTAGTGAAGAAAATTGTAAAATCGTTCACTCAATATCATTCAATTTGTATGGCGTTTTGACTCATTCGCTCTGTTAGCGATTGTGATTTATAACTTAGACAATTCCATTCTAATGTCGCAATCAAGATCATGATCCCGATATCATTGAAAGGGATGGCGATAGATTCAAAAGTTAGACAATTAAGCCCCAGAGCTCTCAGAAATGTTTTCCACTAGGAGCGATTTTATGCCTTCAACTCGAATTTGGATAGGTTCACTATTTGCTTTTTATTGAACTGAGTGATGCAAGAGAAAATAAGTTGTAGCAGGATAAAAAAGAAACGATAAGCTGGTGGCGTGCACTTCAATAATTCCTGATGGAAAACGATGCCCAAATCTCTAGCCCTCAATGTGTAATCTTAGTAAGAATTAAATTAGTAAGGTGTGGAGATGAAAACATAATAATAATAACGTATTTTTGAACTATTGTCAGCATTTATAGATACGAGTACAGTCGGCCACACGCTAGGATACCCCTTTTTGTACAATTGGAGCCATGGGGTATCTGTGACTATGGCCGACCGTACCTACCGAAAAATTACTGTGATGGTATCTAGTCATAACTTATAATGTAGGTAACTGATTGTGTTTTAAAAATAAACAACTATATTGATGAGATTCTTGTTTCATTTAGAAAAACGCATGCTTATCATGGATCTTATCATTCTTGCTTGTCATGTAGTCAGAATACAAACATATGTTTACCCTTTACAAATATATGGATGTAAGGGTAAGTTTGTATGTAGATAGATGTGCTAAATATCCCACCAGTTCATTCTGGGGTCAGTGTCAAACTATTCTGGTCTAGCCCCAAATCAGATAAGATCCTAGAGTGGTGTCTGCCAATATTAGATAGATACCTATGTATAAAGCGTCCTAACAGCACAATGATAACATTAAAGGCAAATATCAGGTCCAAATCTGAGTAGAGATATTTTAAAAGGTGAGGGTCGCGTGACCATAATTCCGTTCGCCGACAGCACACCCTATAGTTTTATGATGATCAAGTCGCGCAACATGTGGTTATGTAACACTTATATCTGCATTGATCGATGCAACCACAGCAGTATTATTTTTAGACCATTGATTGATTTTCCATTTATCAGCACAATGACAAAATTAGGTTTTTGTTATGTTGAACACATTCAAATTTCGCGCTGAAAGTATAGTGTGCAACACTCACCGTTTAGATGTAATGGGAAGGATAAGTACTCCGGCTTGTTTCTGTAATAACTTGAAATTGAACTATTGCTTGAAAATAAAAGGATGTTATTGTAGGGCTATTGGATGATACGTTTGACAGATTGGTAGATAAAATCCAAAACAAAACACCATAGAGTAGCTAGAGGTGTCAGCGCGGAGATGCAACAATGAATGACGTCATCACCCGTGCTAAAGGGTAGGGCCACGAGGGTTAGGTATCGATATCGACAATCTCTAAATCGATAAAGGGCACTTCATCCCAACTAATCCCAAGCAAGATATTTTATCTGTTGAGAATTTGAGATTCATTTTTCAAAATTGGCCAAGATTATTTTTTTTACTTCCGACAGATAGACAGATCACAGAACCGATGTTGTTTTCGAACAAGTCTAAAGTGATCATTCTTCATTCCGCTGTATGCTTACTATGAACGAAAAATTACAATGTTAACCATTTTGAGGATCTAGAACATAAAGCCACGTTTTCATGATTCTATTACACTAGACAGCACGTAGGCACGTAGACGCTTAAGGCGTTGTACATAGTGAATAGCCCGCGCGCCAAGAAAAATGCACAAAATCGAGTCCTGTATCAAATACACTAAAAAAAATAGAAAATTTTCACATATCAAACCCTAGAATTAGGTGAGACCTTTCTAAAACAGCCAGTTTCGTGTTGACATTCATAAACGTTTTGAAGATATTTTTGATGAAAAAAAATAGGCGGCGCACTTTTTTTCAAACAAAATATCTTGCAATCTGTTATGGGTATCAACACCAAACTGGCTGTTTTAGATAGCTCTCACCTAATTCTAGGGTTTGATATGTGAAAATTTTCGATTTTTTTTTTGTGTATTTGATACAGGAATCGCTTTAGTGCATTTTTTTTGCGCGCGGGCTAATTCACTATGCCCAGCGCCTTAAACGCGTGTACTCTATTCACTAACGTTACGGGTGAGTTTTCGAAGAAAGTGTAAGCGTCTACGTGCTGTCGTGTCGTGTGATGACTCCATGTCAGCTAAAATGGCCATTATAGAGACGTGACGTAGCGCGCTGTAATGAAAACAACCAATCAGAAGCATTCGTTTACTATGACGACGCGCTCCATCATAGAGTACACATGAGAGCACGTCGGCCCTTACACTCTGACGTGCTGTTGTGTGTACTAAGACCGTGAAGACGTTGCTTAAATCAATAAAACTATTTATAAAAATTGTTAGATGCCAACAAAAGTGGTTGTGTTTTTACTAAAGCAGGTTTTTTTTTCTCTGTGCCGTCTTTACCGTCCTTGTTAGGCTATGTTATGTATGATAATCTCTTTTTATAGTCAATCTTATTGTTTTTTTAATCGAACGAAAAAACGGCTTTAGTTCACATTGATACATGTGGCAACTCTAACGTGATTTTCGTTTGGGCGCAACGTGGTGTTTCGAATTGGTTCAATCCGCTTGGAATTCATACAATAGTAAGTAAAAATGATCCATAATAAGATTTCGGTTGAAATGGCAGCGAAAAAGCTCGTGAATCTTTGATGCTTACCAACAACCATAGACAAGTTTATCGATATTTTGGAAGCTCCTCACTAGGGTCAAACGGTTCGTTCCACGCAATCTTTTACCATGCAAAATGCTGACTTGAAAATTATTTAAAATATTTAAATGCTCAGTGTGATAGTTGGATGAAAACACGAGTTATCGGCTTTTGAAGAATTTAGCATTAATAACGTGAATTAAATTGATTAACAATGACACTGCAAATTTGCACAATTTCCAATAATTAATTACGCTTCTAAAAAATATGGATAAAGCAAGCGTCAAACGGAAAGACGCGTTGCTTGCTTTTTGTTGTGTTGTTTGATAGATGGCGCACTGAACTTAGAAAATTGCGTATGCCGAACTGACGTTTTTGGTTATTTTTGTTCTCGCCTCGTGTTTACTTTGGAATCTAATTTCGGTGCTATTGCGAAAAACTAGTTGTGCAATGCGTAAAACGTTAACATTTCGACAGTATAAGACAATTCCGTGAGGAACAGTATCGATCCGCAGTTCCGGACTAGTTATATGTATACAGTTTTATCACGTGGTGGTGTGGTGGTTTATATAATTCTTGTTTACCGCACGAGTCGAAACTTTGCGCATGTGCGTCCTGTCTGTAACCTCAAATTGTAGAGCGGATAGCGATTCGGCAGGTTCCGGACATCCGGGTGCGGCGCGGTGCCGGTTGTAGTGTGATGTGCCCTGGCGCGAGCGGTGCGCGCCCCGCGTCCGCGTGTGTTTTCCTCAGCTCGTGAATCGTTCGCCATGGCCCAGACCCAGTTCTCTCGCAGCTCTGAGAGCGACGCGTGGGCGCTGCTCTCGCTCAAGTCGCCGCCCTCTCCGTCGAAGGTGCAATGGGCGCAGGAGCCGGCGCCGGTGCCGATCGCGCGCCTCGACGGCCGCGACTTCGAGTACCTGATTCGGCAGAAGCGCGTCGTGATCGGACGCAACTCGTCCCGCGTGGAGGTGGACGTGAACATGGGCCATTCGAGCTTCATCTCGCGGCGGCACCTGGAGCTTTTCTACGACCACCCCGAGTTCTATTTGACGTGCAACAGCAAGAACGGCGTGCTGGTGGACGGCGTGTTCCAGCGCAAGGGCTCGGCGGCCATGCTGCTGCCTAAACGGTAAGTCTCTCTTGTTTACTTGCAGGTGGCGGCGGCGGCGGCGCCCGCGCGTCCTGCGCGATCGATAAGGGCCGACGCTCGCGCCCCCAGCTTTGTTTACCTGTACTTAGTGGCTGATTGTTTGTAAACAAACATTATTATTTTTATTGTTTACATCTACCCACCTGTTGTTGTCTTAGAATTTTCTAATTGGTCCAATGTTTACATTTTTGGCCATAGTTGACACAGGTGTGATGTTTATTTTTGTGTCTGTCTGGTTGTGGAATTATTGATTTGTGGAATTCATATTCGCTTTCTTTCATCCTTTACATACAAAACTATAGTTTTGTATACCAATCTTTTACTTATTCATGCCAATCGTAAACAAAATCATCAACAATATAACATTACAATGAATCGCCTTACCAATTTATACTATTAGTCACTTGCTCACAATTCGGTAGATAAGTACTAACAGATAAGGGGAACCAAAACAAATAAAGTGTGGATGATGCAACACCTTGAAAATGCATAGTGGAGAGGTTACAGTGCTGTTTACATGCAACTAATTGCATGTAAACTGTTGTTTAACTTTTGGACTTAGTCCAATTTTCCTCATTAACATGGCTGGAGTCATTACCAAATTGAGATTCTTTACTTATAAAGGAAATTCTTTACGATCTTCAGCATTGGACCTAATTTATGCAAGGTATCATTTCTTATTGCACAACAGGTAGGTACAGTCGGCCACATGCTACGATACCCCTTTTTGTTCGATTGACGCCCTTAAGCCGCACGCTGTAAGAGCTACCATGGGGTATCCTAGACTGTGGCCGATTGTACTTACTGTTTTTGTTATTTTCTTATGTTGATTCCGACTGTCTACCTTTTATCTAAAAACATTGAAAGTCAAAATGGCAATGACTTTTTATAAAAGCAGCAAAAACAAGCTTTTCACAAATTCACTACTGATGATACGATGTTATTGCGCTGTAGTAGGTGGGTGCAATCAATAACGGTATTATTTCACTCATTGAAATAATGGGGACAAGACTCTTCATTGTACTGATGTAAACTATACTCAGGACATTTAGGTAACTTCTGTATTTACAAAAAGGTTTTAATTACTTTGTTTTATTAGAGTGGGATTTCCTCAAATTTTATCAGCTCTGTTAGGTATTAACATGCCAAGCAAAGCCTAGCCGAGATCTTTTATTCTTCTGCTGTTGCATTGCCCAACAGATTGACTTGTAGGTAATTTGTTTGCAAAAATAATGTCAAAGAATACAATCAATCACAATAAAATTCACGCTTTTGTGAAAAATAAAAAGTTAGTCAAAAAATTAAAACTAAAATATTAAAATTAAAAAGGTTTTAAAAAAAATCCACAAACAAAACAATTAAAAACAAAAACCCGATATCCATCTCTAGCTTTTTTTCTTATCTCCATGAAGACGATAGGCTGCTATGTTGCTGGTTCAATGACCTGTCTGGACTTTAAAAAGCCAAACAAACATAGACAGCTAAATTGTTAAGCCAATTTAATTTCACAATGTGTATTATGTGCAAATTCCATGCTACATAATTTATTACATTTATCTATCATTTACATTCATGGTCAACTGAATTGAGAATTTTACTAAGCAAATACTTAGTATCGTTCTCTCACGCTCTTAAGTGAGAAATCTGCAGAGACAGGACGATACTTACGTATTTGCTTAGTGAATTTCTCAATTCAGAAACCGGGCCATAGTTTCTTTGTAGTGAATAAAGTTTTGGTAACATGTCACTTAAATCTCTTGAACTTTATCTGCACTGCACCAGACTTATTATTAGATTGAGGCCAGGGGCCATAGCCTGTAACACAATTGCGTATCAATGGCGTCCTAGGTAGAAGGACAAAACCGAGATTTTTTCGTTGTTCTCCTACAACCAGCGAACTAATCCTCTAGGATTAGACTCATAATATTCTTTGCTGTACTACAATAACATTAAAAGGACCGACACTGGACTGACAGCATCAATAAATCGTAATTAAAATCGTTAACCGGAAGCCCATTTTGGCACCATGGTGTTACAGGCTAAGGGCCCTGGGGCCTTAGCCTGTAACACAATGGCGTCTCAATGGCGTCCTAGGTAGAAGGACAAAACCGGGATTTTTTCGTTGTTCTCCTACAGGCTCATTCCACGGTAATTGATACCAGATAGGACCAAAATTAATTTAAGAATATGTGCATTCAAACACTTGATTATAAAAGCTATTATATACATCTTTCACATACATAAATTAAAAAAACTACTTATATTCGATTATATGCAAAATATTTTCATAACATCGATCATGCCTCTAACTTGCTCTAGGAAATTTTTTTTATCCATATTTGCAACACTGGTTTCCGTTGTGTATGGTCTAGAGTGCGCCAATAGGACTGTCATTCGAGAGCATCATTCATCGGCTTTTTTAACGCCAAATTTTAGATTTATAATGTAAATACTTGGCCTTTTATTGATTATTATTCTTAAGCAGGCTTTAGTGTCACGCCCGTCACAAAATACATGTAAATGTTTTACCCAGAGAGTCAAAGCAGCTTACACATCGTAAATTTGCTTACTAAAGTAAGGATATGTCGCAGGGGAATGTGTGCAAATTGATTTTAAGTGCCATAACATTCTTGTTTAGCTATAGGAAGGTAATTATTTTGGTCACACCCGTCACATGTCACACCCGTCACTGTTTTTGCTCATTAATTTTATGAAGACTTTCTTTAAACATTGGGCCACGTAACTTAGTACTAGGCCAAGACATGTTCAGTGAGGGTGAATTTATTTTATTAGGATTACTACAGTGTGTTTTCTGTGTGATGCTTGGTTATAGCATAGGTAGCTTTTCTTTTTTACTTAGAATGGATGCTGCTGCAAGGAAGAGGAAGAGTAGAGCGACCCTGAGAAATGAGTTTGTTTTTGAAAAAAGAGAAAGTCAGGGTTAAGTGTAGTTTATTTAGCATCAAAATGATCTCGTCACACCCGTCACATAGGTCAGTCACACCCGTCACGACGTAATTCAGGATTTAAAAGCTGATTATAGCATACATACTTTAAATAAATTGTTGCTAACATAAAGAAAAAAGGCTCAACTATATGAATGATTCTAATTATTCAAGTTAATCTGTCATAAAGAGCAGAAATATTGTGTTTCCTTCAAGCAGAACTAAATCTTGCCTGCGTACCCGTCACACCCGTCACGGAGACTAATAATACTATATCTTCTACAAAATAAGTTAAATTGGAAATTTTTGTTTTACATTCAATAAATGGCTTCAAATCCTAATGGATTACATTCACACTTAAATCATCCCTTAACAATTATAGGAATAACAGCACAAAACATTAGTAGAAATGTCACACCCGTCACCGTGGAATGAGCCTACAACCATCGAACTAATCCTCTAGGATTAGACTCTTAATATTATTTACTCAAAAAAGCTCGTAATGTGGTCATTAATTCGACAACCTTCTTTGAGCAAAGGAGGACTTGCGGGCCACTTTGATTAGGCGCCAGAAAAGTTGTATGGAATTTCATTAATGTCGTGTTTTGCGGCCAGAAAAACTGTATGAAAATCCATTAATGTCGAGTTTTGTTTCAAAAATAGAACTCCAAAGTCAGGCACAAAAAGTATTTATTTAGAATTTGGCTGTTTGGGTGATGGCAGTCTACAAATTGCATAGAAAAAAAAAGCGCGGCCATATTGTTTTCGCCGCTTCGCGCGTTGTTCGAAGTGATTTTTTCTGTGCGTGCTGTTTTTGTTGTAAATAAAAGTGAACTCTTCAAGCAACGAATCCTCCGATTCAATGTGTTTAACAACGCCGAACATAAAAAGGAAGCGAAAAAAGATATTTAAAGGTACCTATTGCCACCGAAGTCAAAGGAAAAATACAAGTTTATCTACGAAAAGTTTGCGGAATGAAAAATCAACAGAAAGTAAACTACGACAAAAGGTAAGCTGGTTCTATTTAAATTACTCGCATTGTTTGAGTAAAGCACTATACAAGCCTTGGTCTGCAATGAGTGCGCTTCTGGCCACGCTATGATGGCCTCGAGCTTAGCTTAGCTACGCTCTCGGCCGTCAAGCTTGGTCATCATTGTAGCCCTTGCTGTCCGCGCTATAAAGGCCTCGACCTTCGGTCTCGGCCTTCATTTCAGCTTGTCCATCAAGGGCTGCAATGCTGACCACGCTGCGAAGGCCTTGAGCTGCGCTACGCTGCGCTCTGTCGGCCATCAATAGCGCGCCAGAAACGCACCCATTAAAGACCGCGGCAGTAATGTACTATTGCTGTACTACAATAACATTAAAAGGACCGACACTGGACCGACAGCATCAATAAATCGTAATTAAAACCGTCAACCGGAAGCCCATTTTGGCACCATTGTGCAGTGTTGCCAGACCAAAATTTAAAAATCCAGGAAATATTTAAAAAAAAAACAGGAGATTGATCGGGAAAATCAGGAGATCAATAAAAACCTTCGTTTACTTGTTTAAGGCTGGAAGATAGCAACGTGGCGGGAAATTCAAAATTTTCACAGTATTTTACATTTTGTAGCTAAACTGAGCTATTTTTGTTCAGCCATTTTCGTTTGCGGCAATAACATAGTATTATTTTCATTATTGTAAACAACAGAACAACAATAATTCAGCCGAGTATGTGTTCTGGTCTACGATAAGTTTTTTGGGCAGTGCCACTGCTTCGTAGACCAGAAAACATAATCGGCTGAATTATTGTTGTTCCATTGTTTACAATAATGAAAAGAATACTTTGTTATTTCCGCGAACGAAAAATCGCTGAACAAAAATAGCTCAGTTTAGCTACAAAATGTAAAAAACAGTGAAAATTTTGAATTTCCCGCCACGTTGCTATCGTCTACCCTTAAATACGGTATTAGGCTATATTATGAAGCGTTCCTTCCCAACACTTATTACTGTTAGGAATAAACACAACTCGTATACGTTCCTTTTTACGTATGCATACTTTTTGTATTGAACATATTCCTAAATCTTAAAAATCAGGAGATTTAATAATAAAATCAGTAGATCAGGAGAACATCGGAAAAATCAGGAAATCTCCTGGAAAATCAGGAGATCTGGCAACGCTGCCATTGTGTTACAGGCTAAGGGCCCTGGGCCTGGGCCCTTAGCCTGTAACACAATGGTGCCAAAATGGGCTGTCAGGTGACGACTTCAATTACGATTTGCTAACGCTGTCTGTCCTTTTAATGTTTTTGTAGTACAGCAAAGAATATTTTGATTCTAATTCTAGAGGATTAGTTCTCTGGTTGTAGGAGAAAAACGAGGAGAGCCCGGTTTTGTCCTTCTGCCGGGACGCCATTGACCCGCCATTGCGTTACAGGCTAAGGGCCCTGGTGTCAAGTGTTTTTTTTTTTCTGATATAAAACTTGCCACTACTTATTTTATCATTTATTTGTCAGTCAGCCAGCCAATGATTGGTTGGCTTGGTTGGTTGAAAAGAATAGACAAAAGTAGAATCTATGCCTCAGCCAGGGGAGCACAACGTCACGATAAAAGTTTTATCCCACTATCGGCTGGCGCCATCTTGCTTTATTTAACTGCGTAAAGCGAGATGGATGCCTCTACCCGATAGCGGAATAAAACTTTTATCATTAGGTACCTTGTGTGTTCTCGTGCTCCTCTAGCTGCACCTGCTATCTATCCTGACCTAACCTGTATCTAATTTTGTACGTTTAGGTTGGTATTTGTTCCGTAGAAGAAAATTGGCGAATGTTCGGGCGCGGTTCGCGCGCTCTTCTGCTTTTACAAACTTGAAAACTAAAGATTCTTCGTTTTCTTCTAGTGCTAGTATGTACATCTTCTCTTATTTTATTTAGCTTTTATAAAATGAAAATACTTGCATTTTACGGTACCTACTTTAAGTTGTGAAGAAGGCGAATTTTTGGGTTATCAACTTATCATTTTACAAACTTTTAACCAAACTGACTTCAGATTTCAGTTTTTTTTATCTCTTGGCTTATAATATTCCCGAGTTTTTTATCTCCTTTTTCTACTGCAATCTGTCTCTATTTTGGGATATTCAGCTGTATTTGTGGCAATAAATTTGTGTTGTCTTGAGAATAGATGCGACCAGTGTCATATTCATAATATCTAAAAATTAGACTAATTCAATCAAGTCTAATATCATTATCGCACTTGTAAATGAATAGCTTATTATCATTATCGCACTTGTCCAAAAAGCTCTTTTTACAGGGGACATAAAAAACTGTTTATCATGAGAGTACATGGCTATGCAAAAATATTACTTGTCTAGTGCTGTATAGTTTCATGCGGCTGGGGCAAATGAATGTGTTGACATAGAAAAAAAATTGGACAAGTGCGATAATGAAAATAAGTGATTCAAATAGTATTCGAAAGACATTAGTTAGGCCCATGTAAATTGAGCCTACCGACTGTCCGATGGAGCGAAATGGTTCGACAATGACTCATCAACCGAGGTCGTGCAACTTTCCTGTTTACTTATTGATTCTAAGTATTGACTGACGCAAGTGGAGAAAAGAAACTGTAAAGGCCGTCTAGGCTCGTGTGTTGACATACATTAGTCTTATGACGTGGCCTGACACCACCCTACTTCTGTAGCCTAGTCTGCAGGTTGATAAATACCCACCCACGGGTGTATGTTTGTACTATATCGCTCATTTTGTAAAGTTATACAAACTATAGGTACAAAAGGTCAATGAAAGTAGTTAGGCAAAAAAAAAATGTGTTTTCAATTTTGTAGCTAAATTGAGATATTTTTGTTCAGCCATTTTTGTTTCACGACAATAAAATTGTATTCTTTTCCCAAAAACTTGTTGTTTGAGCACATCTCATAATCAGCAGAATTAGTGTTGTTTTGTTGTAAAATAATGAAAAGTATACTGTTTTATTGTCGTGAAACTAAAATCGCTGAACAAAAATACCTCAGTTTAGCTACAAAATGGAAAAAAAAACTGAATTTTTTGTATTTCCCGCCACGCTACTTTCGTTGACTTATACTGTTTAAACCATCTGTCTTAGTTGCGAAGGCCCACGTTACCTAGACTACATCTACTAGGGTTCTTCTCGCTACAAAGCATCTGCCCCCTTAGCACGCTGGCCTTTTGTCTACTCTCAACTGTCACCTTAGCCACTGTTAACTGTCACCTCAGTAGTATTAAGTGGCTAAGGTGACAGTTGAGAGTAGGCAAAAGGTCAGCGTGCTAAGGGGACTGATATAATAATATTATCTTGCGGTGTGCGTACCTCGAGAATTCGCCCTTAGGGGCCAGACACACTAAGCGACATGGGACGAAGACGCGGCGTGGACACCGCGTCACTGTCATGTCACTGTCATACAAAACACATAGAAGCGACGCGACGCAAGACTTCGTCCACGTCTCTTCTGTCTGGCAGAGAAGGCTGTAGAGCAATGTATCTTCTGTGTGTTCTTCCCTAATGCTATTACAACGCCAACGAAATGGGAGATAAGGGAATGCTATCAATCCTTGCAGATTGGGGCGATTGTTTGCCAGATTTTGGTTCTAATGACGCAAAAGCAAGTTTTATAAAAGTTTGTGCGTCAAATGTGGAGATGAAAGAGATAGTCTTGCGAAGCCTTGCTATGAACTGTGGCCTACCTAATTTAGATGCTAAGTGCTGAAATCTCGTGCGCCACTAACTTGTGTGCGGCGTTTAACATTGTCTATGCAAAAACATTACAGTACGTAAAAACAACATCTAAATAGCTAGTATCTAGAGCTAGCCTAGTTCAGTCTATTAATTGGCAGTCCAGTGCTGTTGTATATTTTGTCACGATCTCATTCATATAGAAGTGGGCCAGCCAATACAGACGCCGCGGACTGGCGTTTTTACACGTGTTTACGCCGCGAGTGCATACCTAGATGTTGTTTATGTGTGCAAAACTGTTTAGGTCGCGTTTAGACGGCGCGATTCTACAGAACAAAAGCGCAGCGGACGCCTGGCCTCGAACAAGATAAGTAGGTCCTTGACACGCAAATCTGCGATTAGATCATTTTATACGTGGACGATATTGACAGACAATCCCATTTGATTAATCAACTTTTGAAGCTCTTTTTTAATAATAAACAAAACATGTATGCTAATAATTATTTTGCAGTGTATCTCTTTTATGCGGCCGTAAATAACATCAACAAGGTGAGAACGTCTTGCATACTCCTGAATGTTAAATGAGCACTTCAAGCAAGTCAATATCTCATTATCATGTCTAATTTAGGATTCGCAAGCAATGTGAACCTTTTTAGGTCAAGGCTTTGCGCATTTTACGCTGAAAGGAGAGTTTTGTGCTGCGTCTAACTTTGAACATTATCCGATGATTGATGGTGATATGATATTCCTTACAAATTGTACGTCTGCAGTTCTGCACCCCTCAATCCAATCCCATCACATGGCAGAATATCATTATGAAAAAAACCTTTTAATTTTCAACCCCCTGGCATACAGTTTTGAGTTTCTAAAGTTTCAGAAGAGATAGACTCAGTTATGAACTTATGATCTTTTAGCAACGCGACCACAATCTGGGTAAGCATCAGACAGCACGTTTACTATGATGTAGCAAGACTTCATTTACTATGCTGATCTTCCTAGAACGGGATATGAGTTGCGTTGTATCAGTTTCCTCTGTCATGTTATGTCACAAGTTACGAAACATCAAGTTTCTAATGTTCAAAAGCTGCCGAAAAGAAGGTGTTAGAGCTTGATACGGATCATCATGCTAGTAGAGACAAAACCTCCTTTCCACGAAGTGGATCTTCTGAAATGGGCTCGTCGCTTCTCTCAGAGAGAAATAGGGGAACAGGAGAGAGCCTCGCTCACCTGCTGTGAACGCCACCCGCACCAACGGTTGCGTAACGCTGCACTTTATACACGACCGTTGCACTGGCGACGATGCGCGCCCCACTTGCGTAACGGACACTTCTAGTAAACAACTCTGTTTATTTACGTTTTGTCTCTCAATCTAATACGAGGTAAAGCTAGTTGATGTGCTAGCTAGCTTTGTCTGTGTACGACAAATTCGTTCTGCTCTCCTAGGTGTTTACTTACGTTTCGCCTCACAATCTACTGCGAGGTGAAGCTAGTTGATGTGCTAGCTAGCTTCGTCTGTGTGCCACGCATTCGTTCTGCCTGCTCTCTAGGCGTTCCATGACCTAATAGATAGTATTTTGTGGACGCGTCCTCTCTGCTTTCCATGACCTAATAGATGTAGTATTTTGTGGAGGCGTCCTCTCGGCGTTCCATGACCTAATAGATGCAGTATATTGTTGACGCGTCCTCTAGGCTTTCCATGACCTAATAGATATAGTATTTTGTTGACGCGTCCTCTCGGCGTTCCATGACCTAATAGATGCAGTATATTGTTGACGCGTCCTCTAGGCTTTCCATGACCTAATAGATGCAGTATTTTGTTGACGCGTCCTCTCGGCTTTCCATGACCTAATAGATGTCGTATTTTGTTGACGCGTCCTCTCCGCTTTCCATGAACTAATAGATGCAGCGTTTGTTGCTGCGTCCTTCTTTAGCTTTACCTAACATAACAATACTATTATTACTCGCATACATTAGCCAGGTTCAATTAGTTTCTGACCTAACATCATTGCCATCTGGTTTAGTCTGCCTAATCCACATTATCCACAGGAAGGAAAGCGAACTCAACCAGGGGTTTCCTGGGTTGTGTTCATTTCATTGGGTCACTTAGGAAGGTTTAAAAAACTTTACTTCTGTATCAGTATCCAGTAGTTTAACAGAAACGGTAGGTAACTATGAAATAATCTAGAACAATAGATCTAAAGGCATAAAGTTATCGACAATCGTCGCGACACGGCCTACTAGAAGAATATTATGAATTTGACCTTCAGATATTTAACTGACAGCTTCAGTAAAGTATGATTTATGATCTTTCATGTTTGTCTGAATAACAATGCAATTTGTGTGATAAATAACGGTTTTTATTCTTGCATTTTTTTAGGCTTTATTTTTACCCGAAAATCTTTATTAATTGATCTGACCCTTGAATTAACCCTAACGTTCGCTCGTAGGCTTGAGTCTCTTCCATGATGTGTTTTTAAAATGCTTTCTGTCTATGTATTTATGCCAACCTCCCCAAGTAGGTACAAGAATAACAACAAGTTATTAATAAGTTACTACTGCATAATATTTTAATTGATCAATCGATATTGTTTTAGTATTTCCTTATGGACGTTGTATACCAATACTGATTCTACGAAGTAGCATTTCATTCCGTATTTATTTACCATTTTCTTCTGCAAATGCAATCACAAGCTTGCTACTATACAAACTTTATCTTTTACTAGCTGACCCGGTGAACTTCGTGTCACCTGAAATAGTTTGACTCTCCGCGTCAAAAATGGTGATTCCAATACAAAATGACAAATTTTTATTTCTTCCGTTTTTCAGCTAATCTATTAACTTTTCCCATATTTCTTTGCTTTTAAACCTACCCTGAACTATGGTGAACTAAACAAAACAGTAAATATGCAAATCGGTTAGGCCGTTTCTTAGTTTTAGTGAGACTAATGCACGGCGATTCATTTTTATATATGTCGCAGGGATATTGTCAAACCAGTGATATTATAATTACCCTAGTGAAATTACAATTACCCAGATTATTGTCAATCGCTTCCTTTTCTTACAATTTAGGGCGGAGTTAAAAACCTAGCGTTGTCTCGCTTTGACTGTATTAATTAGAGCGAGAGGGCGAGTGTTTTGAAGTTCATCCTAAATGTTTTCTTTAATGACACGGGTTATACTGGAAAACCACCCTTGCCACACTAACAATTTAATCTCGATTTAGAAATGTCCTTCTCTTTACAAACCAGTGTACCTTCCACATTTCTGCAGACATACCTGTCTCCAGGACAATTCAAATGAAAATGGCCCTTACTGCTGCTAACTTTACTTCACATTTATTTAGCAAATCTACGGATCTAACTATAGGTATCAAAGTCCAAATAGGGTAAGTAAAACCTAACCTGAACATTTAAAGTTTGTTTTCCACTTCTCCAGTCTACATAGTATCAAAGTCTGAGATGCATCAGCCACGGCGCCTGCATCAGTCAAAACAAAACAGTCGGAACCTCCGAGCTTTTAGAGTCCCTTTCCCAATACTCTCGCCTATTTTGAATTCCTTCGTGCATTCTTGCGACTGTTTTAGGAAAATCGGTCTAAGTCTGTTCATTTTAAGGTCGAGGTACAATGGTGTTCCCGGTTTCGTCCGATGCACCGTACCGGTAGAATGTAGGTAGAATCTTCAGCGTCTATTTGCGCGCCAGGCATCACGCGCAAGGAACGCGCGTGGGCGATCCCAGTGCGAATGTGGACTACAGAAGTCTGGCTAGTGAGGAAAACTAGGATTTGCTGTCATCATCATCATCAGCCTGGCAACACCCACTGCTGAGTAAAGGCCTCTTCATGCTCACGCCACCTTTTCCGATCTTTCACCAGGCTCCACCACTGTTTTCCGGCTACTTTGGCTATGTCGTCGGACCATCTGGCTGGTGGTCTGCCAACCGATCTCTTCCCCTCTCGGGGTCGCCATTCCGCAATGAACTTTGTCCATCTGCCATCGGTACGTCTCGCTAGGTGTCCTGCCTACTTCCACTTCAAAGAAGTTATGCGTTTTCCGACGTCTGCCACTTTTGTGCGGGTTCTTATTACAACGTTCAGTATAGGTACGGTCCAAGAGCTTAATACCGAGCATTGCTCGCTCCATGGCTCTTTGGGCCACGGACATACGGCTGTCATACGGACTAGTAATAGCACAGAATCTGAGGGGCAATAGTAATTCAAGTCTCTCTCAGACAACGCTTATCTTTTCTATGCTGGCTATCATTCCCAGCTGCTGCTTGGTCGGTAAACTGAGCTGGCGGGCGATTTTAGGTGCGTCTGCCAAATGACTATTGATCCTATCTCCTCTAAAGAGCAGGTAGTTACAGCGCCAAAAGCTGTGGTGGAGCACCTAAAGGCAGTTTTTCTTTGCGGCGCCTAGCGGCTACCTCAAATTCGCATCCTTTTCAGTCCAGCACAAAATTAGAAATTTTAATTGCCGAAACAATATTATTATTTATAATAAAAATTGCCTTTGAAATAAAGGACCATTTTTAATGCCGTTTGTGCTTGGAACTTTTGTGCCTAATTCTAATGTGCAAGGGAAAGTGTTAAAAAAGTCCGCCACCAAAACGTTTGTGGATGACTGTGTCTTTTGATTTTGCTTCATCTTTTAGAATGGAAAGAATTTCCAGTAATTATTGTTTACCTGTATTGTCTAAGCCGTGTTAACCTTCTGCAGTGCCTATTGTACCTCCCGGTCTAAGGCTGTTCTATATTGGGCGTGCAAAACGCGCGTTTGTTAGGTGACGTCGGGAAACTATTGTCTCGGGAGAAATGTGGCTATTGTGACAGCGGCTTTGTTTTGTGACCTAGAACATTCCTTGGTGCACTAGCTGATTTATGTTACTTCTTTCAGTTCAGTTTTGTTTGTGACTATTACTAGCCTAGCCTACAGAAAAGACAAGTCAAAACGCGCGGAGTCAACTAACCCGCGGATTTTCTCACGATGTTTTCCTTCAACGTTAGCGAGTATTGGTGCTGGGCAAGTCTACACCATCTAATCTAAACAATGTCTCATGCACTACAGTAGCGTCGGAGTAGCATCTTCATCTATCATCTAGTGTGTATGAGTGAAGGTGCCACTGGACGCTGTATAAATCATTTCATTACGTGGATGCGAAGGCAGTTACTTTGACGTTTTCTGACTGCCTTATTGATCTAGCGGTGAGGTGATTGCTTGTGTGACAGCAGGTGCCTCTGCTAAGTATTTGTCAAGCTCGAGCAAATCTTCCCAGTAGTAATTAAATTATGAATAAAACATATTATCTTAGGCTGTAGTTACAGCGTCAGATTTGTCACTTCACCAATCTATCGTGGAAGCTGGTGTTCTGATTAGTTTGTAGATATGGAGCTAGTTCTGATGAAGATGTGACTAGACGATATCTACAAGATGAAAGGTCGATCTAGTTTGTATCAGGTTAATAGATAACTAAGGCCTTAGCATCTACGTAGTGAGATGATTTCTACAGCGTCCAGTGGCACCTTCACTCACACTAGATGGGTGAAGAGACCACTCGGCGCTGCAGTGCCTGGGACATTGTTTTAGATGGAGTAGGCTTGCCCAGTACCTATACCTACCATCCTGACAGCTTAGCCGCTTAGCCTAGCCCACAGGAAAGACAAATAAAATAGATAGATCGGAAGTAAAAATAAACATTCGTTTGGCTTTCGTATGTTGGAACTCTAAATGGCATTGGACATATTTCTACTACTTAGGTAAATCGTTCGGAAGACTTGTAATGTACCCAGAATAGACTCGCGTAATTTATTGTATCAAGGCCAGGAAGGATATGTTCAGACGGTAATTCATTGCATTACCCACTTCTGCCTCTACCAGACGAATCTGGTGCGAACCAGACGGACGGGCGGCCGAAATATAGCTATAGCAGCTACGGCCATTTTTTACCGAAACGCTGCTTTTTATGATGAAAGCAAGCCGCTTTGCACAGTGATAGAAGGGACAAAAATAAGCAATTTGACCCGCAGCAGCACAAGTTTCATCCCTTAGAAACAGAGAGGGCGCCACTTCTAAAAATAACTTTGAAAAATTCTAACAGCCTAACGGGTGAACCGATTTCAATGATTAATATCTTAATCGAAAGAAAAACACTTATTGTACAACCTGAAAAATCAAATTAAAATAAAAACTATAATGGCTGCCCTAAATCCAACGTTTTGTAAATTTTTTATTTTTATTTGTCAGTTTTTACTCAATTATGCAAAGAAATTGTATAAAGAGGGTATATTTTTTATAATTCATATTGTTACTAATTTAATAATGAATTTAATAAAAAAAACTGCATGCCAATATAATTAGTAGTTTAGGAAATATTTAGGTTTACATGTGCTGGAAAAGCGGGACATTGCCCTCACGTCATAGTAACTATGTAGAGAAAAAAACTTCTATTTGTGATGGAAGCTAGCCATTTTGCACAGTGATAGTGGAGACTAAAATAAGCAATTTTACCCGCAGCAGCAACATTTTCATCCCTTAGGGACACAGATGGCGCCACTTATTTAACAAAACTTCAAAATTTTGTATAAAATAAACGGCTCAACCGATTTTCATGATTTAAACGCCCAATAGTTGGTTTTTATACCATAATACATATAAAATATAAATAAGTCAAAAAAGTATTGGAAATAAAAATAATAAAAAATATTTTGTAAAATAAAAGTGTTTTCATTGAGGATCATGAATCACTTATCTATTCTTTTTAGTTTTTGACAAATACTTACACATCATTTCTCGTATGCCTTGTCACAGATGTGTACAACAACGTTAATGCCTAACAGTTCACGACTTTCCTTATTTTATTCGGTATACGTAAATTTTTAGTCGCTTATTCTGAGTAAACTGTATTCAATGGATTCAATGTAGTATTCCAAATAAAACAAGGAAACTCGTGAACTGTTAGGCATTAACGTTATTGTACACATCTGTGACAAGGCAAACGAGAAATGATGTGTAAGTATTTGTCAAAAACTAGAAAGAATAAATACAAGATTCATCATCATCAATGAAAACACTTTTATTTTACAAATTATTTTTTATTATTTTTATTTCCAATACTTTTTTGACTTAATTATATTTTATATGTATTATGGTATAAAAACCAACTATTGGGCGTTTAAATCATGAAAATCGGTTGAGCCGTTTATTTTATACAAAATTTTGAAGTTTTGTTAAATAAGTGGCGCCATCTGTGTTCCTAAGGGTTAAAAATGTTGCTGCTGCGGGTAAAATTGCTTATTTTAGTCTCCACTATCACTGTGCAAAATTGCTAGATTCCATCACAAAAATATGTTTTTTTCTCTACTTAATTACTATGACGCGAGGGCAATACCCCGCTTTTCCAGCACATGTAAACCTAAATATTTCCTAAACTACTAATGATATTGGCATGCAGTTTTTTTTATTAAATTTATTATTATATTAGTAACGATATGAATTTAAAAAAAAATACCCTTTTTATACAAGTTTTTTGCATCGTTCAATAAAAATTGACAAATAAAAAATAAAAAATTAGTAAATGTAGGATTTACGGCAGCCATCATAGTATTTTTTTTAATCTTATTTTTTTGTTTGTACAATAAGTAATTTTCTTTCGATTAAGATATTAATCATTGAAATCGGTTCACCTGTTAGGCTGTTAGAAATTTTCAAAGTTTATTTTTTGAAGTGGCGCCCTCTCTGTTTCTAAGGGATGAAACTTGTGCTGCTGCGGGTCAAATCGCTTATTTTTGTCCCTTCTATCACTGTGCAAAGCGGCTTGCTTTCATCATAAAATGCAGCTTTTTTTTCATAGCTGCTAAGACTAATACGAAATCGCTTGAAACTGAGTCATGAATACCTACTTCAAGTCAGTAGAAACCGTAGTACACTACAGTCGCGGCTATTGAACTAAATCACTTCTTGTTAAGGGTGGACGATAGCAACGTGACGAGAAATTCAAAATTTTCAGTCTTTTACATTTTGTAGCTAAACTGAGCAATTTTTGTTCAGCGATTTTTCATTCGCTGCAATAAAACAGTATTATTTTCATTATTGTAAACAACAGAACAACAATAATTCAGCCGATTATGTGTTCTGGTCTACGAAGCAGTGGCTCTGCCCAAAAAACTTGTCGTAGACCAGAACACATAATCGGCTGAATTATTGTTGTTCTGTTGTTTACAATAATGAAAAGAATACTATGTTATTGCCGCGAACGAAAAATCCCTGAACAAAAATAGCTCAGTTTAGCTACAAAATGTAAAAAACTGTGAAAATTTTGAATTTCCCGCCACGTTGTCTTAATTATATGCCTTAAACATAATCGTCTTAACCGTCATCAGTGGATCTTCTTCTTCGCGTATCGATGGGAAAACGATATTTTAATCAAAATTATTTTGGTCCCAGAATTCGGCCGTCGAAAAAATTGGTCACTCTTCTCTGTCAAGCTCGAGGAAATCTTCCCAGTGGTTAAAATGAATAAAACATATCTCTGGCTGTAGCACTTTGATAAGTACCACATTTTGTTTCGGTATTTCCGTAGGATTGGACCCCAATGGTTCCGTCAATGGGTATCGCATCCGATGGAAATAAACAACATCGCTCCTCTTTCGGTATAGGAATGTGCCCCCTCTTATGCCCGCGTTATGTTTATGTCATAATGCCACACATCCTTATCCCGCAGTTAGACTCCGGTCATTTAGCGAAGTGTTCCATTTTCGGCAGCATAACCAACCTTGTATTATGTGGTGTGGGCGTTTTTCTTTTAATGTTAATAGAACAAGTGCATTTTGAACCATATTAAAACTAATTGAAACTACTATACATTCAAATCCCAAAAAAAGTAAGATATAGCCTGTACATGTCCCACTAGCTGGGCAAAGGCCTTCTCTCAGAGATAGAGAGTTCGAGCTTAATCACCGATGCAAATCCCAAAATCAATGCAATATTATGATGGTTGATGTTGTTGCAGCTAGGAATAGGATCGTCTCCTCACCTCAACTACTTTTATCAGTACTGAATTGAAAATTTGTATGCACGTTTTAAGTACCCAAATTACTAAAGGCAAAAATCGCAAATCGGTAGTGAAAATTATGATAAAAAAATAAAAAGGTATTTATTTTAAAAAAAAAGGGTTACACTGCGATACATTGGGGCCCCCCACACTTAGGCAATACGAGTAGGCATGGCTTGTGTTGTGGGTGCCGGATAAAATACATACAGGGTGTTAAAAGACCGCCAACAAAGCGGGAAACCACGTATTGTCCTCATCATAAGGAACATTTTTGCCCAAGGAACTATGCCTGGGAAATCAACAGTTTCCGAGATAATGAGGTTCAAAGTCGGACTTTTCAAAACTTTTTTTTTGCAGAAATGTATTTAGTATCTAGTTCTTAACATACTTTCTCAAGAAGCCATATCAAAATTGTGAATATTTCTTACAAAAAACGACGTTAAAATTGCAACCCGCAATGTATTATAAACATCGGCACTTCAAGCTTAAGTAACCTAAACTTATACCTACGCTTGTGCAATATGACTTCTGTGCGTTACACGTCCATTGCGTGATAAAATATTTTTCGAAATTATAACCTAAAAAACCAAAATGATTTCCCAGCAATAATTTATCGAAAAAGCACTTTGTTTTGGTGTCTAGTATGCATGGCTTTCGGGTCTGTTGGCGGTCTTTTAACACCCTGTATAATAAAATAAGTGGGCAGTTGGGCACACATGGTGATTAAACCTCCTCTCTCTTCTAATGAGTTGGCCTGCCTCTGCCCAGTTAGTGGGACATGGTGTAGTCTACATCTTTATTACTAAGAGTGTTGTGTGCTTTTTTTAATACTTTGAATTTCCATTGGTTTCGGTTCGGACTCTCAAAGCGTGTCAATCACCGCACGTGTTGTTGGTGCGAGCGTCTTGTGCCTGTCTCGCTGCTTCGAAGACGATGCGATGATAGATGCGCCGACCGAATGCAATAAACATGAGAGACTGGAGTTGTTGTGTTAGTAGGTATGCCACTTCAGTCGGAGATCATTTCGTCGTAAAAGAAAACTGAGCGGTATCTATCTATTTTCCCCGATTTCGTAGCTGGAGGATTAGGAGTACAGAAGCTCTTAAACGGGTGAACCTATTTGGATGCGGTTTTCTAGCGAGTGTTCTTAGAATTGTTTTATCAAAATCGGTACATCCGTTTATGAGATATAGCAATTTGAAGCTAAAATGTCGGGGGTATTATACAATTTTAATCTAGAATTGTTGTCCCAAGAAATTGTTCCTTGGGTTAACAGTAACTACTAAATATTTTTTTTCTATTAAAATTAAATAGCATACATAGACGAACCTAGCAACACGGCGGCAACATAATTGCAATCTCTAGAGTACAACGGACTTTGTAACACAAGGCTAGACTAGGCATTAAACCTTACAGGCGCTGAGTATAATCTCCTTGTCTTTCTCTCCGGCTTATAAGATGGATCATGTCTTAATAACTGGGTCACACCAAGTCTGAACAGTGCGTTAGAAATCAAATAAATCGTGAAAGACGCTTGAAAATACGCCGCTTATCTTCATGTTCAACCTAGATCTGATGCGATCCTATAGACAACAAGATAAGGAAGAATTTTCGCGTTCGCGAATCTGTCTGACGTCAAAAGTTTGTGGAAACACTCTTGTCGTATTGTTTGTAACTCAAATTCGTGGCAACTGAAGCCGTGACGTGAAAGAAACGTCTCAAGCAAAATTATGCTAAGTTAACCGCGAAATGAAAATAGTTAGTCTTCATTCAACATCAAACGAATCGCTGTTTCGACACTACTCGTGTTTTAAGACTATTAACCAATTGTAGAATTTACTCTACTGCCGTCTGCAACTTCTGAAGTGCATTCCAGTATATACGTGATAACGTGACTAATTGTTAACAACTACCTACATTATTCACCGATAATTGAATCTCTCTGATCTGTGTATCAAGTGAATGAACCATTAAGTGACATGCTCGTTCATTCAGTCATTAATTATAATCAAAAGTATTCGGCCATCTTGGGCACGGCCACGTTGAAAAAAAATCCTATTGCTTATTTCATAAAAACAGTGTTATCCTTGCCGTTCGCGTTTGATTTAGATGAGAATATAATATGATGGTCCACTACGTCTTATTCCAATTGGACGTAAAATATCACCATAACGAGACTACAAAGCACTGCGCTGGCCATACATAACTACCATACAGGAAGCGACGCGACGCAGCGATTTGGTTCACTAAAGAAAGGCAGCCATTGCCAATTTGCCTTGCGGTACTATCCCATAAGTCATAACCAGGGCTATAACATTGAATATACTGCGCAGAATCAAGTACATGTCGTTAAGAGTAATTATGTCAGTTGTTTGGACCACCCGAGTAGATGAGATGAGATGTCGACATTCTTAGAATACGGAGAGACAAAGTACCGGAGAGAACTGAAATGCCATAATTTTGTATCTAGCAAAATGCAAAGAGTTATCCAAAAACCCACTTACTCACCGATCTTCCCTCCCTGTGACTTCAAATGAAAGTCTTTTCATTTCAGAACCAAACCAATCACAAATTCATCCGCCATCCCATACCTCCTCGCGATGCCGACCTGCCATTGTGTGAGCGTCGGGAATGGTGATGCACCCATTGCCAAAAATACGTTCAGACCCGTCGCACACTATAGCCACAAACCGAAGAATGGCGTTGACAAAAGTGCCGCTCAATCTCTTGCCAGACATAAGATGCCCATCAGAGGTCTTCAGCCAGCCCATAGACCTCTTCATAATATCTCTCTTACCCGGCAATCCACCAATTATGGCGACTATCTCTAAAAATTTAGTATTTTTTTTATATTATTTTACCGAGTTTACATCACTAAAATATTGTTCTAACCTCAACCACAAATTTTCGGCTACTCTGTCTATATCGTTGGACTAAATCGATCCCCATTAGCTCTGGAAGCTCATTCTTTTATGGACCCTCCCTGATGGTGTCCCACTGCATGCCTTTGCCCCCGAAATATAGCTGTTACTTTTTATTATTGATTTGTTATTGATTTTGATGATGAAAAGCTGTTTTTAGGAATTGTATTTAGTGGTGATAATAATGAGGGGCTGTCTGCATAGCCCATTTGTCCGTCATACATATGTAGTGTTTGAGACATTGCTTTGTTTAGATGTCCACTGATTGGTCCTTCTTCATATTGTTTGCTCTTCGTTGGCGCTGCCTGCCTGTGCAAGCCAAAATAAAGGCGATGCGACCTATTTGTTTTGTTCCTCGGATGTACGGCGTGCTTTGACTTCGACTGGGCCGGTACGCGCTTTATGGCAAATTAATTTTGGAAAAGGGAGGCTTTTGAAATGTCCCATTAGGGGAGAGGCAATGTTGTTGCATTTCTGTATGCCTACAGTAAGTGCCATGTAGCACAACAAAATGTATCTTGTATTTTTGGAACAAATTAATAATAAATTTCATTTCAGTATGAAAGTCGTTTTCTTGGTTTGACACCCCGCCAACAGCTTCCCAGATAAACTCGCTTGTTTCCTTGCCTCACACCTATTAGGAAATTACCTATGTTCACCATAAGAATGTTTCTTCCATGAATGACAGGGCAGATCATAAAATAAATAGCCATTGAACCGTCCACGCCTGCGGACGGCGAATTCCGAAAACCAGACGAGCAAACTCGTTAGCAAATCAAATAGCGTCCGAACAGTCGGGCTCGCGGGGCCAAATATGCTGTACAACATTAGCATTCCTAATTCCATCAATCAGTATCGCACAACTTACCGGTCTCTCTTTAATTAATCGAGCGAGAAACTTTTCTGTTATGTTTATGTACCTACGTATTTTCTGGCTGTCTAGCCGTCAAGCTGAAGATGCGAAGATTGCAAAGTCGAAAATGAGAGTCGAAAGTGAACTTTTCTGAGACAAGGCTTGAGTCCAGCACGTAGGAAGCCACATCATAAACTGTCAAAGCAGAGTCTTGGTTTAAGATAGCAACGCCCGTAAAAACAACATCACCAACATTAGGGACTGTTACAAACCGGGATGATCAAATTGGCTGCATGAAACTGCAAGTCACTGCTGGACGATACAACCTTTACCTATAAAGGCTATAACACACATTCCTCTAAACTAGATTTCCCCCCAGGAGGTACGAATGAATAGAGTCACCAGTCGCCACGTTCGTGGATTCCACGAGGCGCTCCCAAAGAGAGAAAAGCTTGGCGACGTTAAATCGCCCACGGGAACTGGTTTCTTTCACCTGCTGAAATGCATTCTCCGTTTGAATCCGCAGCCGTTACTGGCTTCGCTTCGCCGGAGACACTACGTACATATTCTATGGCATGTATGTGGTATGTTCTATCTATGGCTTTGAAGAAGTAGGTGCTTTGGTCAGTTAGGTCGTCTTTGCTGATTAGGCCGAAAAGATGGTAAACGAGAAAGCTTGCTCTATCTACTACCCGTCTGCTTCAAGTTTGTTGCTCCTGTTTCCAGGAAGCTCGGGAGAGTTGACGGATAACATAAAGCAGACTGGTTGTAAACATATCAAAGGCACAACCGCTGGCTGCCAGCAGTCAATTCACGCTTTTCACGCCACTGCGCCATTCAAATCGGTCCTTACTCCATAGTAAAGTTGTGACATGTGCTGTACAGTTTGACAGAGTAGGTATAATAATATATTGCGAGCCATCAGGGCCCGATAAGAAAATTATGCTACGAGGGCAGCAAATTAAACCAAGTTGCAGCTTTTGCGGAAGCAAAGAAGCGAGAGCTACCTATAAGTTGTCTGGGTTCATAGTTTCATACTTGTAACTATGTGCCGGTGCTTCTTGCTTCCCGGAATGGGGGTCACTGCTCCGGCCCAGACTAGTTGACGCCATCACATGTCTTTATTACCACCACGGGCGTTGTAACCGGCTCCACTAATTGTTCAATTTTCGGGAATTTCATAGGCCTTGCCGATGAGGTTTCACGCTACGCCTTTGTTGAGAAATTGGATGTTTGCAGACAATTCCAAATGTCATTGACATGGCCGTTATCCTAATTGGGCGACAAAGTCTTTTGCATGACAATTTGGTTTGCGGTGCTGAAATTAAAACGTACAATTTGACATAGCTAACGGTAGATGTTTTGGTTGGAATCCGATTAATTTGATACGGTCTTCCTAGAATGCAAAATGTGTTTGCGCATTTCATTGCTTCCGTGAGTTTTCGTTCGTATTATCGGCTTGATCTGTGTGTTTGGGATTACCGTATTATGTTTTATCTGTGTTACTTTGAGTGGCGACAAAAAAACGTGATACACGATTTTGAGTGATTTAGATTTAGGAAAGTATTTATACGACAGTTTAGCATCTGCTCGAAAACGTTCAATCTTTCAAGTAGTGTTGTTGTTTGATCGAGTCGCATTCTTTCGTCTGCACACTGGGCTTTCGATATTGAACCTTAGGCCACTCGTGTTTTGTATCACAATATTTTCGCTGCACGTGTATGTCTGGTTGTGCGTAAAGTCGATAAAACCAATTGTTATCGTAAGATGTAGGCGATACGGCTCGTATTGCCTTAGCGGTACTCGGTTAGCAACAGATCGGTACATTAATTTTGTTGTACGTACATTGGGTGTTTGCATGCCGCCGTCGCGGCAGAGTTTTATCAGGCTTTATTTGGAACTACACGTGGATTCCTGTTTGGTTTTCACAATATTGTTCTTTACTGATGTATAAATCTGTACCACCTGAGAGTTGTCCAGGAATGCTGCGGGTTTAATTGAGTGTCTACGGTTGAGTAAATACTTGTTAAAAATGCTCGATCTGATAATTAAAATTCAAACGTTCTTAAAGTACCTACTTCTCCTTATTACTTCAACACTCGAGTCTTATTTAATCCATTTCCCAAGTATGACAATATAATCTCCTTGTTTTCTTCCGCGCCTAGTCAAATAGCAATGTAAATTCGCAGTCGCAACTACCTACCAGACTACTGACTCATGGCAGGTGACGTCATACCATCCGAAATAGGCCTCAATAGTCGTATAGTGTGTAGTTTTTCTTTTATAAAGAGGCCTTCCGCTCATTCATATTATACTTATTGATGTGTTCGTATCCGTAATCGGTTTTGGCATACGTTAATGTATTCAACCTCATTATAATATTGTCTCTACGCCTCTTATGATTAATTTTGCGCCCTTCCGTCCGTTCAACTTAATTATGCTCATGTTAAACACTTCAAAGAGTTACATTGTGCTTGAGGTGTAACCAAAAAATATCCTAGAGCTTTTCGTAACCATTCCGCCGTGCGTGATTGTCATCTATCTTCTTAAGAGATGTATTTGCAAGACAGGATTCTCGCACGCCATTTCACATCCTCCCTAAACTAGCCTTACTAACAGTATTTTTGGGTTAGAGAGGGCCATAAATTATTCATTGTATTTTTTAAAGGTCAGCCCCAAAATAAACAAACTTATTTGGGAAACACGTGGTCGTCTTCACGTCTAACTAGAAATAGATGCGTAAGTAATTAATTCGTCGAAATCTTTCGACGCCTTTAGCAACTACCGAATAAATGTAACTTACTAGTACTTGGTAAATTTTCAGTATTTACGGCCAATTAGAAACGAACCACTTCAAGCTTCTGAGCTTCCACAGCGTTTCATAAATCTAGGTAATCTTGTTTGTTATCGATCACAGGAATTTTCCTCCCATTGTCGACGTCTACATTGTCTGGCTCCAGATTCAAATGAACCTTTTGGGACACCTTTTTTATATTTATGTGGTGTCCTTATCAATTTCAATCAAGTTGTCAGGATGGTATAGGTGCTGGGCAAGCGTACTCCATCTAAAACAATGTTCCAGGACTCCCAGGCACTGCAGCGCCGAGTGATCTCTTCACCCATTTAGTGTGAGTGAAGTTGCCACTGGACGCTGTATAAATCGTCTCAATACGTGGATGCAAAGGCCTTAGATTAGAATATCAATGTTAGAAACCCTTTGATTTGCTCTGCATTGACTGGCTTTTCTGTAGTTAATTAGAATGTCATTGGTAGTTAAAGCTGAATACGTTGAAATGATTGTTATAGTGCTGGACAAGCCTAATCTTCAAAATAATTAGTAAGCACGGAGCCAATCAATTAAGAAAACATCGCGTATCATTATTATACCTACTTGAAGTTGGAAGTTCTTTGAAATACGAGTTTGAACCAGAGCTGGCTAGAGTAGAAAAATACAGTTCTGCTCACGCCCTAACAAATCCACAGTGCCTCGCTCTTTGACGCTGCCGGCTCCGCAAAATAAGAAGACTCGAAAGTTGCGTCTTGGGAACACACACATACACACACATGCTCGAGTAGTATGTTTTGGCGCTTTTTAACGACTATCATGAGAAGCTCTATGCGGCAAATTGGAAAAAATACCCACAGCCACAATTTAGCTCAATTGGCTCTGGCTGCACCTCAAGATGGCAGCAATAATCACTGCTTTTATCTAGATTATCCGACATTATACAGCAAGCGTAGACAAAACAACCGCACGCATGGACCCTCTACCGTTACAACGATGTCGTCCGACCATCGAGCTGCAGGTCTTCCTACCGACCGCCGTCCTACTCTTGGCCGCCCCTCTATCACTGCCCTTGTCTATCGGCCATGTTCCCGCACCGCCTTGAGACCCAGTCAGGGGCCTGAGTCTGTAACGCCATTGCCAAAATGGGCTCCCAGATGATGGCTTCAATGAAGAATACCATCAACTTTTGATTTTTATCTTACCATACACTCTATTAAAAATGGAAACATTGGGTGAAAAAATTTTTTTGATACGACTTATAGTTCTCGAGATATTTAACTTTAAACTAGCTGTGCGACGGGCGCGCGGTCGTCAGCTGCTGTGACGTCACTAAACAGCTGGCACCCGATACATACACCGAAACACTCATTCAAAGGGCTGTATCTTTGGAACCGTAATAGGTAGCCAGTTGAAATTTTCAGAGATTATGTTTTATTATAGTAGATTACCCAAGAAATTATGAAAATAAAAAAATAAAAAAAAATAAGAGGGGTCCCCATACAAAAAACGTTGTTTTATACTTTTTGCTATATAGAAAAAACGGTAAGGCATACAAGCATCAAACTTGGTATGATTTTAGGGCTTACTCCATAGTATAACAAAAAAATATAAAAAACGGTCAAGCGCGACTTGGACTCACGCGCTGAGGGTCCATATAACCAGTTTTTTTTTTATGGTATGGCGGTACGGAACTCTCAGTGCGCGAGCTCTACTCGCACTTGGTCAGTTTTTTGTTTGTTTGTTTAGTCAGTGTTACAGTAGTGTTTTAATATAATATTACTTATTTATTCGCTAGGGACAGGTTTTAAAGCCGCAAGCTATTCCCTATCACGGGTTAGTTAGCTTTAAAAATAACAAAACATATATTATTTCTTAGCTATGGATGTGGATGACGGCTTTGAAAAATGACAATCCGATAATTACCTAAAAAAGACGAGTTAATGGTTGCCCACAATTTTTTTATGAGTAAAAATGTACCTATGCCTAGTTATACTACTTTTATTACTTATTAATATTAATTTACTTATATCATAAAACTATATCGGATTACATTTTTCAAAGCCGTCATCCACATCCATAGCTAAGTAATAATATATTTTTTGTTATTTTTAAAGCACTAACTAACCCTTGCTAGAGAATAGCTTGCGGATTTAAAACTGTTCCTAGTGAATTTTTAACGTTATAAATAATTAATATTATATTAAAACACTACTGTAACACTGACTGAACACACAAAAAAACTGGCCAAGTGCGAGTAGAGCTCGCGCACTGAGAGTTCCGTATCGCCAAACAATAAAAAAACTGTTTATACGGACCCTCGGCGCGTGAGTCCGAGTCGCGCTTGACCATTTTTTATATTTTTTTGTTATACTATCGAGTAAGCCCTATTATCATACCAAGTTTGATGCTTGTATGCCTTACCGTTTTTTCTATAGAGCAAAAAGTATAAAACAACGTTTTTTGTATGGGGACCCCCCTTATTTATTAATATTTTTTTATTTTTATTATTTCTTGGGAAATTCACTATAATAAAACATAATCTCTGAAAATTTCAACTGGCTACCTAGTACGGTTCCAAAGATACAGCCCTTTGAATGAGTGTTACGTTGTATGTGTCGGGTGCCAGCTGTTTAGTGACGTCACGCGAGGTTGCCGCGCTCGCGCGAAAAACTCCAAAAGGTCGGAAACTAAAACCGTCATAACTTTAAAACTACTGGCTCGATTTGAAAGAAACAAAAACAGGCATATTTCTTAACTTTTAGGCTACACGGTCATAAAGTTTCAAGTGATTTAGCATACCCACGGACATTCTTCATTACGATTTATTAATGCTGTCGGTCCTTTAATGTTTTTGTCATACAGCAAAGAATATTTTGATTCTAATTCTGGAGGATCCGGCTGTAGGAGAAAAACGAGGAAACCCCGATTTTTACCTTCTACTTGGACGCCATCGATACCCCATTGCGTTACAGACATAAGCCCCTGGATGGACCTTTCGTCCCTTCGCAGTCACTCTGCTCTTTGTTCCCGGCTCGCTTTCAACGGCTTCGAGCTGCCACCTTTCACACAGGCCCCGCCAATAATGCCACTTCAGTCCGTTCAGTCGCCTTGTTCTCGCCGCTGTGTGGACGGAAAATGTGTTGAAATGCCTGATTGTTCGCTCTTTAGGTTGCGTTTTCTATGATATCGATGTTTGGAATCATCGGTGTTTGAAACTCACACCTCGTGGAGTGTTCAAGCGTTGTATTGAGCGTGCAAACGCTGTAAAAACGGATGCAAGTAAAGCAAGTTATGTTAAGGGTAGACGATAGCAAGGTGGCGGGAAATTCAAAATTTTCACAGACTTTTACATTTTGTAGCTAAACTGAACTATTTTTGTTCAGCGATTTTTCGTTCGCGAGAATAAAACCGTATTCTTTTCATTATTGTAAACAACAGAACAACAATAACTCAGCCGATTATGTGTTCTGGTCTCCGAAGCAGTGGTACTGCCCAAAAAACTTGTCGTAGACCAGAACACATAATCGGCTGAATTATTGTTTTTCTGTTGTTTACAATAATGAAAAGAATACGGTTTTATTCTCGCGAACGATAAATCGCTCAACAAAAATAGCTCAATTTAGCTACAAAATGTAAAAAACTGTGAAAATTTTGAATTTCCCGCCACACTACTATCTTCCAGCCTTAAGTTCAGTAGCCCAGCGTGCAAGCTTAAAAACAACGCTCCGCTGAACGGGCTGCGTGAAAGATAGGGGTTTATTTCATTTTATCTGTTGAGAAATATTGGGTGTAGAGCCGTAATACAAATCCAACATCTTCCATCTTATTTCAGCTTTTCGCGTCCATGGTACCGGCACTACATCTTGTAGTTAGGTACCTACTAGTACTTACCGAGAAATCAATACCAGCACCGAGGAGTGCTACTCTTTACTCCATAGCCGGATCCGATCCATCTAGCCCACGCTACCCCGTGTAACATTTATTTGCAGTAAATAAACACATCGTACGTCCTCGTCTATTGACAAAATGACGCACATGCGCATTTGTGACGTCATCCATTTAGTCGAGGAGCGAACGGCGCGACTTCGCCGGTAACTAGCTGCTGGGATCGTTGTAGCCTTTGATATGTAGCTATTTCCAACCTTTTCTACAGCGCCATTACATTTTTACAGTAGCTTTAGCCTGCGACTTCGTGAGGAAACCCGATACTTGGCTCCACATCACACGTATTGACTTGTCTATCCTGTGGGCTAGGCCGACTAAGCTGTTTGGATGGTATAGGTGCTGGGCAAGCCTACTCCATCTAAAACAATGCCCTAGGCACTGCAGCGCCGCGTGGTCTCTTCACCCATCTAGTGTGAGTGAAGGTACCACTGGACGTTTTGTAAAACATCTCATTAAGTGGATGCAAAGACCTCAGTTAGCCCGCGACTTAATCAGCTGGTATGCAGACTCAGTCTTTTATTAGTTAGAGGCTGATTTTAGGGCATCTTTAAATTACATAACATCAATCCAACTTCAATGGGCTATACCTACAGCGTCCAAATAATCCATAACATCATCGTTTCGGACTGCAGGTTTCCATACACACTCTAATGTCAAAACAATGTCCGAGCCAATAAACGAAATTGCTTTAATCGTGATCTTTTCACGGAATCTGAAACAGCACGTTCGAAACCAACATAACAACACAAGTCACGCAAACCGAAAGCAAACAATGTTATCGTACTATCGTACATTCGTCGTGTGGATATTCCTTTACAATACTCAGGAGTTGATAAGACTGCGATGACGCGTTGTTGCTCGATTTCCCCCCATTTTATACCTACCCAATACTACCCATGACTTGGTTTTCAATCCTCCAGCTTCCAAGGTCAATATGCAAGGTGAAACGAGACAGCTCGGTCTCTCCTATCCCTCCGGTGGTAGAACGACCAAATTTGTGTTAGGTAACGTTTTTCGAGCTGGCAGAAGGTCGCTCTGCCTGTCAAGGGGCTATCGATGTATTAGGTATCTACTTAGGGCTATCAAAACTACACAAAAAATTCCATTAATTCTGGCTGGCTCAGCGACCGGCGACCCAAAGTGGATCTTGGCCTGGGCAACCAAACGACGCCAGCTCTTCCTGTCCTGCGCTAACTCCCTTCAATCATCCACCTGGAGCTCGCAAGGGTTCCTTTCTACCGCGTCTTCCCAGCGACGATGGGGTCCGACCCGAGGGTCCAACTGATTGACAGTTGGCGTGCATAAAATGCTAGAAAATCATTATTTATTGTTAGATTACGAGAAAGACAACGATGGCAGACTGGTACCCAGACGCATTCTAGATAATTTAGTTCGAAATTGGAATCTCTGGACTTAGATTAATGGGGGATCCCCGGAACGGTGGAATTGCTCCTTAGCATCCAAGATACCAACCTGAACGTCTGGCATCAAAGCGAAGCGATTTCCATCAAAGACCGAGAGCCAGACGTTACGTAGACGACCCAAGCTATTTCCATCAAAGACCGAGAGCCAGACGTTACGTAGACGACCCAAGCTATTTCCATCAAAGGCCGAAGGCCAGACGTTACGTAGACGACCCAAGCTATTTCAATCAAAGACCGAGAGCCAGACGTTACGTAGACGACCCAAGCTATTTCCATCAAAGACCGAGAGCCAGGCGTTACGTAGACGAACAAAGCGATTTCCATCAAAGACCGAGAGCCAGACGTTACGTAGACGACCCAAGCGGTTTCCATCAAAGACCGAGAGCCAGACGTTACATAGACGACCCAAGCGATTTCCATCAAAGACCGAGAGCTAGACGTTACGTAGACGTTCCAAGCGATTTCCATCAAAGACCGAGAGCCAGACGTTACGTAAACGATCCAAGCGATTTCCAACAAAGACCGATAGCCAGACGTTACGTAGTAGACGACCCAAGCGATTTCCATCAAAGACCGAGAGCCAGACGTTACGTAGACGATTCAAGCGATTCCTAACAAAGAACGAGAGCCAGATCTTACGTAGTAGACGACCCAAGCGATTTCCATCAAAGACCGAGAGCCAGACGTTAGAATCAGAATCAGAATCAATTTTTTTATTCAATATTCCATAAATAAATTATTTACATTGAACGTCAAAATATTATCTAAAGTAAAAAAAAGGTATATAAATCAGATACTTATTACTATCTAATACTAAGTATCTAGCTACTTTTTTTTCTCCAGCTTCACTAGCTCTGAGACGTTACGTAGACGATCCAAACGATCTCCATCAAAGACCGAGAGCTAGACGTTACGTAGACGAACAAAGCGATTTCCATCAAAGACCAAGAGCCAGACGTTACGTAGGCGACCCTGTCCGTGAAACATTGGTCCGTCGTCGTCGGTCCGAACTGCGCCGTTAATGTTTTACGACGTGGCGGACGCGACGACCGTCAGTGAAACGCCAGGATACACCATGGCAGCTCTTATCACGAGCGGCATAAGTGAGTCAATCGAACAAAAGGGTATAGTTCAAGTACTGCGTAAAATAGGAAAAGCGAAAATCGAAAATGACTCGCAGGCATATTAGACGCAACTATTAGCAATTACTCGTATTTAGGTACCAACAACTTGTATCTTTTGTACATTATTATTTTAGCGTCTAATGGTTAGGTTATCGTTTGAGGTAGTGGCCACCCCTGGTATCAGAGTTTTAGGCCGCCCAAGGGCTTCTGACATGGATTGTTATTAATGAGCCTATGGGCCATGCTTTTCTAGATTTTTAAGTGTAGATACCCTCTTCGAAATTAACTTTTAAGCTAAAAAATTTTCGATAACCGCCAAAAGCGGCCGTTATTGGCGGTTATCGAAAAAATTTTCATGCCATTCAATTTATATGTACCTCTGCCATGTCCCTATGTTTTCCGTTTTTTTTTCTTATTTTTATTATTTTCATAAAATTTATTAAAATAATTAAAATAAAAAGAAAGGAAAACATAGAAACATATTTTTTCCAAAATAATTATCCAGGGAGGAAACAGGTCTCCCTTTTTGTATGGAGCAGCGGCTACCCGCGTTTCCTCTTAACTT
Organism: Zelleria hepariella; assembly: GCA_949319315.1. Lineage (NCBI taxonomy): Eukaryota > Metazoa > Arthropoda > Insecta > Lepidoptera > Yponomeutidae > Zelleria > Zelleria hepariella. The sequence goes on along the minus strand of OX439378.1, from coordinate 24,733,431 downwards.
CGCCAATCGATTAAGAATGCCTAGTCTGTGAGTGCTTCTAATGGCACCTCTATACCAGATGGCAGAAGTGGCGCCGCTATAGCTCATGGATAGCTTTAAATTTTTGCTTATGGAACTGAAGAGCCGCAACTTATATCGATAGAGCCGCAGGTTGCCCACCCTAGGTTGGCTAGGGTAAACAGGGAAGTGTTGTGTGTGTGTATCACGGGTATCACGCTCGCCTTATCTCGTTTGGGGGGTCAGCGATGTTATGCGAATGTCACTGTCAGGATCACGCATTTTTACAACGCAGTTGGTGGAGGGCATTCGGTGGCAGGCTGCTCGTTGATAAGGACCGTTAAACAAAATTGTACCTCCGGGATATCAAACAATACGTACGGTCGGCAACAGTCACAGATACCCCATGGCAGCTCTTACCGCGCGCAGCATAAGGTCGCCAATAGAACAAAAAGGGGTATCCTGGCGTGTGGCCGACCGTACGTACTGTCAACTGCTGGATAATGTATTCTGACATAGAGTATGGATTTACTTGCCATAAGTGGCACAATTAAGAATTAATGTCATTTCTGCTGAATAATTACGAGAATAAATATAGAAACCATTATCTAGGTAGCGCCTACTACACGTTTCAGAAATACAGTACCTACCAAGTTGAGTTTGCCACCAAATGATTGAGCCCGATTTGAGCAAAAATTATATCTCAAGATAGAGGCAAAAACACACGACTAAGTTTATATCAAAAAGAAAAGGAAAACCCAAACTCAACAAAATTAAATGTCCACAACACAAAGCGTAACTAGCTCAATGTAGGTACGCAACGCGGCAGCGACCTTCGCGGGGCGTTCACCGCAGTGACGTCACGCACGCACACGCACCCCCGCCCTGTTGCTACCCCGGCATCCGTCTTCAAACCACCCTGGAGCTTAAGTCTGTAACGCAATGGCGTGTCGATAGGTTCTGAGTAGAAGGACAAAACCGGGTTTTCCTAAATTTTCTGCTACAACCAGCGAACTAATTCGCTAGATAATTAGAATCAGAATATTCTTTGCTGTATTAGGAAACCATTAAAAGGCCAGACAGCATTTTTAAATTGTTATTGAGGCCTACAACTGGGAGCCTATCGAGGCACCATTGCATTACAAACTCAGGCTCCTGTTCCTTTTCAAATCGTACGGTCAGCCACACGCTAGGATACCCCGTGGTAGCTCTTATCGCTCGCGGAATAAGTGCGTCAATCGAACAAACGGGGGTATCCTGCCGTGTCGCTGACAGTACGAGGGGAGCACGGCTTCGTGTAGCACTGTGGTGTAGCGTGACAGTGAAAGTCGTGAGCTACCCCAATGGTAATGGTGAAACGGGTCGTTTTCCGTAACTCGACCCTACTTGCGTCTGATGGGATTTTCTCACCTTGGCCAAGTACAATGAGCTTTAGTTGCCTCTACCGAGTTTTACTGAAAAATCGGGTCATACTTGGATGGGTACCTACTAAGATATAATAGTGATAAATAACTATACAAATAACAAAAATGAGAAAACCGACACTGGTGGTGAAAAGGTACACTGTTATTATGCTAGTGCACTGATTCCGAGTGATCTGTTACTGTCCTTTCAGGAATTCCGTTCTCCATCTCCAAAGTTCTTCATCAGATCTTCACCATCGTTAATGGGACACGAGAAGTATACTCTTTCAAACAAAAAATAATCATCAAAATCGGTCCACGTAGAAAAAAGTTCTGAGGTAGCGACATTAAAAAAATTACTGGTTGAACTGAGTACCTCCTCCTTTTATGAAGTCGGTTAAAAGGAGTCTAAAATCTAAGTGAAATATTATAGACGCTGCATACAAACTCTATTGTGATATTATACAAAGGCACAACAATGCATCCGTCTAGGTTTCCTTCGACTGAGATTTGAATTCATCGAAATATCTTTCTTACAAAGCTGGGTTATTATTATTATTAGAAGAAAGTAAAATAAAAAAGGCCCACTCATATATCTACCATATACCATATAGCTAGTTGACCAAAACGTCTCGTAGCTACTGCTCGTTTTACTCAACCTAAATTCAGCCTACCTAAATCAAAATCAGACAAGCCAACTGCGACTAAAATAGAGATAGCCTACAATACAACAGTCTACTATCTCGGGTCAATAGTAACAGTCGAGTCTCAGGTGCGCTTTTAGCCAGCGCGACCTTATTCTAGCCGAGCAGCCATTTAATACCTGTCTACCAGACATCTATGTAGAAAATGGTATACCAACGACTGGGATTATCCTTCCCAGCACATCTACTTTAGCTTTATGGGACCGGCGCAGTCTATACCATCTATTCTAAAAGCTATCTTCCAGCCCTGTATCGCGTGCTATCGATTTCTACAACGACTTGTAGCGCAATTTGTGCATTGTCAATGTTGGCAGCAGATATTTATGAGCTTTTTTTCTGACATCTTCCATTTTATCAATCAATCTAAGGCCTTTGCATCTTCGTAATGAGATGATTTATGCAGCGTCCAGTGGCATCTTCAATCACACTAGATGGGTGAAGAGACCACTCGGCGCTGCAGTGCCTGGGACATTTTTTTAGATGGAGTAGGCTTGCCCAGCACCTTTATAAAGTTTCTTATTTTAGGCACGACATGTTTTTCTATCCCTATGATTAGAGTTGTATAAAAAAGTGGTTTTAATTCAAAGGATTTTTATTGGTCGAGAACTCGAGAGCAATGTCAGTGTAATGTCATTGGTCGAGAAGGCTTGAATGTGCTACTTATACGCAATGGAAGGGTCTTTTCGGAAACAAATATCATCGAACACACTTAGCCCAGTCCCCGTAGCATGACTTTTATCGAGGCGGATTTATCCAACAAAATGGCGGTTTATCAGCATTTTTGACGTCTAAAGTGGGTTATAAATCGTCGATAGCGATATATAACCCACTATAAACGTCAAAAATGCTGATAAACCGCCATTTTGTTGGATAAATCCGCCTCGATAAAAGTCATGCTACCCCCGCAGCACAAGCTTGTCGTCAAAAATCATAGTGAAGCAAACTCCTAATTTATAACATCTCTTGCAGAAAGTAGTAATTATACCTTTCAAGCATATAGTGATCATTGAAATTCTCAGTACTATGTAGTTTTCTCGATTTATGGGACTTCAGACTTCAAACCGTTTGGGCACAAGTATGCCTGAACGTCGCAGTAAAATCCCGGTGTAACTTTCGCAATAGATAACCCTGTCATCCAACTAGGTAACAGTTGAACACCTCAGCAAGTAGGCACCTCCGACCCTCTGCCTGACCCATTTGCACAGTATTCTTGTCACTCTATTGTTAGACACCGGGATAGAAAAACTTAGCCCTTTCATTCGTATGTCGTAGATGGTTTGTACGCGTCGAGTGGCCACCTCCTTCATTTTACTGGGCAAGATACCAGGAGACCTGCAAGTACGTAAGAGGGTAATAACTGTATGAATATCACACTTTTGTTTGACGTAGAGAGCGATAGCTAGAGTTACTCGTATAAACCCATGGATACGCTCTAACCCAGCCTTATGCTACGCGAGCTGGTGAACCAAGATATCGTGGCTACAAAACCTAAGCTACGTCAACAAAGTTATTTGTTTCGTCTGCCAATTTCTGAATTTAATCTCCAATAGAGACGGCACACAAAGAAGAAGTGGACACCTATAACCATCACCCTCAGAAACGAACTGCAAGGCCTGAACTTTTCAGAAATATAACCTCCTTCCATTCAACGGAACATGGGGCATTTTGGGATGAAGTAGGCTCTCCTGGTGAATATACCTATGGTAGCCTACTTCCTCTGATCTGAAGGAAAGACAAGGATAGTTCGTGTTCCTTCACCATTTAGCGACTGAAATCCACTAGTACCGGTCCCATGCAAATATCAAAGATCTTGTCTCAAATCTGGACAACGAGAGGCGTGCTAGAACTATTGTTGACTTTAAAGTTTAAAGGTGTTGCTGTAGAATCAGATAGCAATGAAATACTATGGGCCTAGCAGTAATTATTAGATTATACAATGCCATATGGAATAAGTAGGCCACAGGTGTTGCTCGCTAACCATATTAGCGACTATACTACACACTAAACACATGTAGAGTCAGTCACTAGTCTCACACCATACTAACCGGTTATAGGATTGGGTGTTTTCCAGTATCCAAGAAATATTTATTTAGGGTACCTACTTTATCGAATCATGTTTTCAGTGGCAGAAAATACACTTGGAAAGGTTTCATTAACTTTAAGTTATACGAATTTATTTTCATCGGAAAAACATCCCCTACGCGGCCATGAACATAAGTGGTTTATTATGCCAGTCATTTGCAAACGCAAGCAGGGATGGTCGTGATTTAATTTAATACAGTCTCTCAGAGGAAGGGACTGACGCACTGGGCGTGTTTCCTGGTACTTTCCCGTGTTTACAAAACAGCTATAACCCAGAATGGCTACGAGGCCACGGGGCGCCATCGAGTCAGCCTAGCCCATTCCATATTTGAATCATCCGGTTAGCTTAGCTAGCTTCCCTAACGCGACGAAATTGGGAAGTCCTTGTTTTTCGAGGATTTTCTCGAATTGGCCGTGTCTATTCTAAGCGGCCGGGTAATTTAAAGGGCACGGGGTGAAGGACACGCACGTTGCTTTAGCGTCAAAGCGATCGATAAAGTATACTCGTTTATTTCGCACACGAATTTGAGACTTACGCTGCTCCTCCTTGGGTATTTTATCCGGTGTCAGTCGGCGTGTGTTGGCGCTCCTGTTTGGCTCTCTTTTGGCTCTACAAGTGATTATGTCCTTTATTAATATAGGGGGCAAGAGCGTGAACTGACTGTGACAGTTTGCCCGCATGTACGTACAGTAAACAACATTTCCACTTTGAAATTACTGCTGTAAACAAGTAGTGCCGACATATTTTATTGATTGATTACGGACACGGGCTCGATTTTTGGCCCTAGGAAGGCAGGATAATGATCATTTTATTCTCACACCTGACAAAGTGACTGATGATTTCAGATTCAGTGAAACAGGCCACTTTTTAACTTTGGGAATAGTTTCCCCTGCTTGAAATTTATCAAAGAGTTGTTTTGTTATTTCGCGTTCTACTGATGATTCCAAAGTCCAGTTTTACGACAAGTTTCGGCGAAGCATAGGTCATGTTTGTTTTGTTTTAATACCATTATCAGTAAATTTTGTTGTTGAAATTCACTTGAAAGTACGCTTACGCATGCCGCCGCCGCTAGCTCATTCATAATTCTCGGTATTAATTATTGATAATAACAAATATTCTATGCTAATTGAATTATTTGGTAGCTGCCGTAGATTGTTTTTCCACAAAGTTGTATAAATATAGATCATAAAGTTATACTAAGTATACGTTATTTATTTTTTCTAAAGCACTTACGTGTTACGGAAACCTTTTCACGAAGTTCTGTTCAAATAGATATTAATATTTGATGAAGTGTATGATGATTGTTATCTACATGGTTTTCTATTTGTTGCTGTTGTTGTCACGTTGACAAGCTTTTAACAAGTCAGTCGACACTTTGCTAAAGCATGTACGGGAAACCGAGGCTAAAATACTTGTAAAGTTCGTCCGTGTAGAAAACAATGCTTCTTTTTTCTTTGTCGTAACTGCAAAACGGTCAGTTCTGAGTTGAGAATTTTTTCTGGGGATTAATGTTTCAATTAACGTTGTTGTTGTTGACAAGCCGTCGAGCTTCCGGGGTGTACCTGGGAGAGTGGCCCGTACAAACACGAGTGTTTACGTTTCCCCGGACCGCGCGCGGGCCTGGCGGCTAATTCTGGGGAATCTCGCATTCGAAACATCTCGAAATAAAAATCTCATGTCATTTCGATCTCGACTGCTCCCGACCACTCGAGTCATGTCGAGCGGAAAAGGCAAATATCTCGCAGAAATCTCGTGCCTTATGTCGAGGATGACTTCGTGAGAATAGGAGATGTTATATTTGCCGCGTTTATATTTAGGTTGTGTCGAATATATATATAGTTATATTTGAGATGTGTCGAATGAAAGATTCCCGAGAATTAGCCCCCTGTTTTTCTGTAGATTCCTCGTATTGATTGGACTCTATTGTGGCGCGGCGTTTCCACGAAACCGATGTTGTTGCCTAGAGGTGGTTAAACTATTGGTTCAACTATCACTGCCCCAGTTATGGCCGACTTATGGCCTGTTAAAATGATTCTAGGAATCTTTATTTACTCAAGTATCATGAATCTAGATTTTTTTAACACAGAAATGAAATTTATGTTATTCGACGCCGCTTTGCCATTTTTTTGACAGTACATCGAGAAAAGGCATTTAGCATGCACGCTCGAAAAAGGCTTCAGTCCAATTTTTCTCGAGTCATAGATTTCTTCGATAGGAGTTCGAGAAATGTCTTCCTCGATTTTTTTCGAGCCATGCTAAGAGGAAAGGAACGACACGTGCCGAAAAACAAAACAAGATTTGTTTTAGGCAGGCAACGACTGTCGCGCACTTGTTTCTTGGCAGAACATTTTCTAAGGCTTACATACCTTCCCTTCGGCTGACTTCGGCGGATGTTCAACAACTTTGTTGGCATTTGTCCAATACGTTTACATTACGAAGAGAAGAAAATTTCCCCTAATTTGTCTGAAGCAGCCATTTTCAACGTGTGGGTAGCGGGCTTCTTCGGATTGTCAAAAGTTGCTAGTCTTGTTGGTGTCGTTATTTTCTTTAAAACAGACCACTTACACATAGGTACCATGGGGACAACACTGAAAGATTTTTCATTTTTCAGAGTTCGCCTCCATAATTAAGTTTTTTTATATCGATGACTTCAGCGACGGTCTTGAGCGAATGAGCAAAAATAATACCCTACTCTACATGCCTAGTAATGGCGAAAGGGGGTCTGGATATTTTTTTTGTTTCCAATGGTTTCTTGTACTTTGAAACACACTGGTATTTTTTACCCAGAGGTGTTTATTACGCCTTCAACTCCAGCTATCTACACTAATATTATAAAGAAGAAAAGTTTGTAAGTATGTATGTATGTAGAGGAGTAATCTCCGAAACGTATCGTCCGATTTGAAAAATTATTTCACTAATGGGAAGCTACGTTATCGCTGAGTGCTATAGGCTATTTTTTTATTGTGATAACGGTAAAAAACTAAATCTGCGCGGATGAAGTCGCGGGCAAAAGCTAGTATACAAATAAAGTTACAAAAGTGGGTGTTAATAAGTTCTAACTGAAACGTACTTTAAAGTAAATGAAACCGCCTAAACGCAGTTCTGTTCTGGGTTTTCCGTGTACTTCAACAGCTAAACTATTATTACGCGATAGAAATCTAGGTCTCGAATCAATAAAAACGGTTTGCCCATCAGTTTCAAGTATTTACCACGAAGTTATTCATTGACTTTTTATTCCACGCTATAGGGCTAATGCTTACCGGTCGGTAAACCGTTTTACTCCCACTAAGTTTAAAATCTTAATCAATGTTTAAAACAAAGTCGTATTAGTTACACCATTTATAACTCGAGAACGGGTGGACCGATTTTTATGATTTTTGATTTCTCTCCGCCCCGAATAGCAGAATAACCATAAAAACAACGGAAAAACTCAAAAGAAAAAAAAAGTCGCGGGCAAAAGCTAGTTTTTAATAAATGTCAAAGTATAGATTTGATAGGTCTTTTCCAAGTTTACACAAAAATTGCATTGACTAGAATCGGATGAAGGTAAAAAAGCTTTTGATTTTTTTGCAAACACTAGCTTTTGCCTGTGCCTGTTGTCCAGACGCAGACTCAGATAAAAAAGTTGCTCATATTTCAGCGTAAATGAGTTACAGAGACTCACCCACAAACTTTCGCATTTACAATATTAGTGGGATCGATAGTTCATTTTCACATAATCAAGAAAGTTTCACTTTAACGAGCATCTAAAACAAAATAGGTTCTACAGATAGGTTCTAGGTTCTACCTTTCTTTAAATCTTAGTAATTTTAATAGTATTATTTTTTTATAATTTCATTTTATTTTAATTGTGTGTATACCTGCACTTACTTCCGCTCGCAATAACACCTCAAGGGCTGGGGGTTGCTGAAAACCAGCGCTGGGAACCAATCATGGTAACCAGCACAAAGCTGAGCTCTCCCCATTTGCCAAAATTGTTAGATATAATTCTAAAACGATAACCTCTGTTTTAAGTGTATTTTTTTTAATGTAATGTTTTGGTTTTGGTAATAAATAATGTTTTATCTTATCTTTTTTTTATCTTTATCTTTAGGTCAGGGCAACTATGTTTTCCATCTTGGAAATGGCACTGAGGACGAACAAGTAAGAAACAAGCTCGCTAACGATGTCTCGTTCAATGAACGATGGCACTCTCTTCAGCCTTCATCTACAGGGTGTTAAAAGACCGCCAACAAAGCGGGAAACCACGGATTGTCCTCATCATGAGGAACATTTTTGCCCAAGGAACTATGCCTGGGAAATCAACGGTTTCGGAGATAATGAGGTTCAAAGTCGGACTTTTCAAAACTTTTTTTTGTTGCAGAATATGTATTCAGTATCTAGTTCTTAACGTATCTTCTCAAGAAGCCATATCAAAATTATGAATATTTCTTACAAAAAACGACGTTAAAATAGCAACCCGCAATGTATTCTAAACATCGGTACTTCAAGCTAAAGTAACATAAACTTATACCTACGCTTGCGCAATATGATTTCTGTGCGTTACACGTCCATTGCGTGATAAAATATTGTTCAAAATTATAACCTAAAAAACCAAAATCATTTCCTAACAATTTTAACAATTTAATTTATCGAAAAAGTACTTTGTTTTGGTGTCTATTAAGCGTGGCTTTCGGGTCTGTTGGCGGTCTTTTGACACCCTGTATACTAATATTATAAAGGGGAAAAGTTTGTAAGTATGTATGTATGTTAGGCAAGGCTGCTCAACCTTTTTAACAGTCTGGCCTAACGGTGGATTGAGACGTTGACGACGGGCCACTGACAATTCCATTTCAATAAATTACTCTCAGGCTCAGGACATGCGAAATGGTGCGCATTTCAAATTCAAATTCGGATTCGGCCATTTAAAATCATTTCGCGGGCCACACTGTGGCCTGGGGTGGAGCACCCTTGATGTAGGGGGTAATCTCCAAAACTACTCATCCGATTTAAAAATTCTTTCACTAATGGGAAGCTACGTTATCGCAGAGTGCTATTTTTTGTTAGGATAACGGGAAAAAAACTAAGTCTGCGCGGACGAAGTCGCGGGCAAAAGCTAGTGTTAAGTAGTCTACCGACTGCAATGCGACGAGTGGACAAATAAAGAAACTCGCTAAAGGAACCGTTCAAAGGGGTAATTTGTGACGCGCTGATTTGATCGCGATGCCAATGGGCCGCGGTTAGGGTTGCCAGGTCGTCTAACCTAATAGCCGGACAGACCAGCCAGTTTTGCCGGACATTTGGGTAAAAAAGCCGGACACCCTAAATTATTAAGCATTTTCTATCTTAGCAATAATACGTCAATTTTTTTTACGTCAAACTTAGATTTTCTTGATCATTTACCACAAAACTTCTTAAATTGTAATAAAATAAAATAAAATTGAATAACGCATATATACCGGAGTAGATACTCTACCATGGACCACATACACTCGATCAAGCAGCTGATGGAAAAATGCCGAGAATACAACCTGCCCTTATGTTTCGCCTTCGTCGATTACGTGAAGGCTTTTGACAGTGTCGAACACTGGGCAGTGTTTCACTCTCTCCATCGCTGCAATATCAATAAGAGGTATGTGGATATCCTCCAGGAGTTGTACCGGTCCGCCACTCTACAGGTGCGGTTACATAATCTGACAGACCCTGTGAACATCAACAGGGGCGTACGTCAGGGAGACACCATTTAGCCCAAGCTCTTCACTAACGTCTTGGAAGACATAATGAAGACTTTAAACTGGAGCGAGAGGGGTCTCAAAATCGACGGTGCCTACATGTCTCATCTACGTTTTGCTGACGACATTATCCTCCTGGCCGAAGACGCCGCAGATCTCGAGTGCATGCTCGCAGAACTGCATGAAGCATCCCTGAGGATTGGCCTTAAGATGAACATGTCCAAGACTAAGATCATGTCCAACCATAATTTATCTGTACCGAACATAATCGTCGGTGACTGCCCAATAGAGGTAGTTGATGAGTATGTGTATCTTGGACAACGTTTATCTTTTGGCCATGATTCCCAGGTAAAAGAGATCATGCGACGGGTTGGGCTGGGATGGGCTGCCTTTGGTAAACTTGCCGATGTATTCAAATCAAAGATCCCACAATGTCTAAAGACCAAGACATTTAACCAGTGTGTCCTGCCCATTCTCACATACGGGGCCGAAACATGGACGCTCACAAAGAAGAACAGGCACCATATAAAAGTAGCACAAAGGGCTATGGAGCGAGCCATGCTAGGCCTCAGACTCGTGGATCGAGTACCAAATGTCGTCATCCGACGGCGAACGAAGGTTGACGATATTGGTGATCGAATCTCGGGTCTCAAGTGGAAATGGGCAGGACACCTGGCTAGGAGGGAAGACGGCCGGTGGACAAGGGCAGTGACAGAGTGGAGGCCGAGAACTGGACGGCGATCAGTTGGAAGACCAGCAGCCCGATGGTCGGATGACATCGTCATTGCGGCGGAGGGTCCATGGATGCGAATGGCTAGGGACCGTGAGAGGTGGCGCGAGGGGAAAAAGGCCCAACAGTGGGCAGAGGTGGGCTGATGATGATGAACGCATATATACATACATACATACGTACATACATACTGTATATACATACGCATACGCAATAATCTAGAGCAGTGTTGTCAGGCCCATTTTACGAAAATCGGTTTTCAAAAAACGCTACCGAGGTGCGAGGTAAAGCCTAACAAAAGCCGGACAGGCCGGACACCTTTTAATTTGGCCGGACACTCGATCAAAAAGCCGGACGCCTAGCAACCCTAGCCGCGGTCATATTAATTGATCAATAGACCCTGTCAGACTACATTTTTAATAGCTTTATTCCTGAAACACCTCAACCTCTAAATGTGATTTCCAACAACGTTTGTTTTACGACTTTGGTGAAAGCGCATTTTTATTTTTCATGCATAAAAGTTTTCCTTTTTCTTATCATCCTTTGGCTTATAACGGCGCCGAACACAAATAGGAGCACTCCTGCTCCTATTTGTTGAGAATAGGAATATATTCTGCTCCTGGAGAGGCTAGAGAGGAAGTAAGGGAACGAAGTGCGCCGCGCAGGCGGTGCTAAATGGTGAAGGTATAATCATGTAAAAAATAAGAAACATTAATAAACAAAAAGTATTGAGTTATCCAAACAATCGTAGAACCAAAGTTATTGGAAACCACATTTAGAAGTGGACGTGTTTTTTAAATAAAGCTATTTAAACATTACCCTGTATATCTACGATTAACGACACTCTGAGATACCCTGTGGTAGATCTTTCCGCGCGCGGGATAAGAGCGACAATCAAACAACGAAAAAATAAATAAACGAAAAAAACTTTGTTGTTGCTCACCGAACGGAAAACTACCTTGTTAAAACAGCGTTTTTTATACTCTTTGGCACCGTAGAAGGAAACAACTTTAAAGTGCCCCACGTTGGGTGCCAAATGCCGGATGCGAAGGAGCGAGCGCTAATTGAAATACGGACGCGTTTCGTAACTTAAGTAAGTTAGTAACTGGTTACAAAAATACTAAATTTTAGAGCAGTCCGATGTCGGGCGCAAAATTGGCCGGTTTTTACCTTTTACTATGATCAATATTTTCTTTTAAAGCTAGTTACAAAATAATAGTTTTATTTCAGCAATTCTTATAAAGTTTCTGTATTTTACAAACCACTAACTCGTGCTACACGCGCCTGCACGATATGCAAGAGGTTGCGGGTTCAAGTCCTGTCCCGAGCGAATTATTTAACTTTAAATATACATATATATATTTTAATTATTTTACAGATTTACAGAATCAAGGCCATGAATACACACATAATGATCAAATCGGCTGTAGTATTTTGGGCACAGTAAGGTGCTGCTGAAACTTGCATTAGGAAATAAAACCAGTATTGGAAGCCTCAGCGACTCCGTTATAGCTATGGAAAGGCTTTCTAGCCTTAGACGCATTTAGACGAAAAACGAGGTTGACAGATCCTACTAAAACGTGACCCACCAGCTGATGCGAAATACCAACTAGAAACTTCGTACTGCAATGTCTGGGACAACAGCACTGGGGCCTGAGTCTGTAACGCAATGGTACACACGACAGCTCGTCGACCCTTACACGCTAGCACTCTACTCGGTTACGTTACGGGCGAGTTTACAACAAAAGTGTACAGTCTCACGTGCTGTCGTGTGTACCAAAATGGGCTCCCAGTTGACGGCTTCAATTAAGATTTGTTGTTGCCATCGGTCCTTTTATGTTTTTGTAGTACAGCAAAGAATATTCTAATTCTAGAGGATTCGTTCGCTGGCTGTAGGAGAAAAACGAGGAAACCCCGGTTTTGTCCTTCTAAATGGGACGCCATTGACACGCCATTGCTTTACAGACTTAAGGCTCTGTTCTCCGAAAACCCCCAAACATCTGCTGCTTTTTGCTCCTACTTAAACAAAGTATTTCCTCTATTACAGATGCACGCTGCGCTTCCCTTCGACCAGCATTCGCCTGGAGTTCCAGTCTTTAGTGGAGGAGGGCGGTGGCGGCGCCAGCAGTTCAGGCGCGCCGCTGCCGCCTCTACGCATCACCATACCGATGGAGAATGACGGACGAAGCCCCGCGCCTTCACCCACTGGTGAGAAACTCGTCTTATCTTACTGAGTCTTCGTAGTCCAATGGAAGTTGGGCTGACGGCTCTCCACGTCCAGAAGAGTGTCTAATTCTCGTAGAGCTAAACAGTTCTGCAATGCTGGCTACATGCGTCCATTCTCTTATGTTTTCGAGCTATGACTTCCTTCTCCCGACACGCCTCTTTCCCTCTTGCCCACCGTAATAACTCGAAGATCTTACTGCGGCGAAGCTCATAAGGAAGTTTAGCTTCCCTTCGACCAGCTGGAGTTCCAGTCTTTAATGGAGGAGGTGGTGGCGCAAGCAGTTCTGGCGCGCCGCTGCCGCCTCTACGCATCACCATACCGATGGAGAATGACGGACGAAGCCCCGCGCCTTCACCCACTGGTGAGAAACTCGTCTTATCTTACTGAGTCTTCGTAGTCCAATGGAGGTTGGGCTGACGGCTCTCCACGTCGAGAAGAGTGTCTCTAATTCTCTTAGGTCCACTTGCGTCAACCATGGTTAGCCAATTATTTCTGAGTTAACGTGAATAATTGTATGGAAATGTCAAATTAAGACAGAGTTAGTTGGCTAACCCTGACTGACGCAAGTCCACCGAAAGGCTGCCGTACACGGGTAGAGTAGAGCGGTAGAGTACTCACTCTGTTAGTAACCGTTCTACTCTAGAAATTGAAAAGTGAAAGTGTTTTTTTTTTATTATCCTTAAACATTGAAAATAATATCAGAACAGAACAAATACCGTTTACTCTACCCGTGTACGGCAGCCTTTAGAGCTAAACAGTTGTGCAATGCTGGCTTCACCGTCCATTTCCTGATGTTTTCGAGCTACGACTTGCTTCATCTTCCGACAGTCCTCTTCCCCTCTTACCCATCGTAGTAACTCGAAGTTCTTACTGTGGCGAAGCTCATAAGAAAGGTTAGCTTCCCTTGGTTGGACCAGCAGAGGTTGGCAGTCAGCTCTCAATACTCGACCAAGAAAACAGTTCTTTATGGCTGGCTGGCTACATCCGCCCATTCCCTGATGTTTACGATACACGAGTTGTTTCTTTTACCAACACGCCTCTTCCCTTCTTGCTCGTTCGAATCTTTAGTGGAGGAGGGCGCCAGCATTTATGGAGCGCCGCTGCCGCATCTACGGATCACCATACCCATGGATGACACCGTCCTTCGGGGAAATGTATGGGCAATACTCTTTGATTATGTGCCATTTGCTATGGGCGTGGTCACCAGCTCACAACGCTAAGGCCCAATGTTAAAAAAAAAAAATGTTCCTAGGTATTAAATACCAGCCTAGTTTTAAGATAAAAGATCTCAAATAGGTAACTACCTAGTTTTAAGATATTTCTTTTACCTAGCTTTTAAGTTTTGCTGTGCCCGACAGGGTCCATAGAGTTCCTCACATGTAACAATGTTATTTAAGATCTTATACACTTATGGTTGCAATAAAGTATTGAGTATTGAGTATTGGTACGTAGGAAGAAGATATGTTTTATTTTTTCCATTGGCGGTGCTAGTTTTGCATCCTACTGGGCCTTAAAAACATGACAAAGAACGACCATTAACTCAGCATGTGTCTCCTCTTTCCAGGCACGATAAGCGCCGCGAACAGCTGTCCCACTTCCCCGCGCGGCGCCGGCAGCTCGGGCCGCGGGCGGCACGCGGACCTGGGCCTGGTCGCGCAGTACGCGGCCTTCGCTGACCACCGGCCCACGTCCAACGGGACCGGGGTGAGTCTGTCTCTCTCTCTCTTTCACTGCACGGGGCTGCGGCTGTCCCACTTCCCCGCGCGGCGCCGGCAGCTCGGGCCGCGGGCGGCACGCGGACCTGGGCCTGGTCGCGCAGTACGCGGCCTTCGCTGACCACCGGCCCACGTCCAACGGGACCGGGGTGAGTCTGTCCCTCTCTGTCCCACTGCACTGGGCTATAGCTGTCCCACCCCACCTGGACCTGGACTGGTCAGTCCGTCAGTCTGTACCGCTCTGATGTAATTGCTGCTGCCGCCTATACCGACTTCCATTGGTACCCGGGTTTGTCCGACATTTATACACGAGATTTTGCAATCCTCGTTCCGTCCTGTCTAACGGATTAAATGCGGTGACCAGCACCTTGCTCTACCGCCATCGCCGATCACGGCAAACGTTGGTCTTATTTGTCTTATTTGTTTGTACATAATTCTCGCCTTGAGATTAAGTGCAGCCCCGTTGCACAGTGGTCGATTTGTACGATTTAGGCGGCCAAAACTATTTTATGCTTTATTTCAGTAATAAATACGACAACAAATGCTAATCTGGTATTTTAGAGTGAATATATATGTTTATCCCTATTTGTTTCATTGAAAGCGTATTTTTCTATACAAAAAAACATTTCTGTGAAAATATTTTTGTAAATAGCGCCAATGTTTTTAAATTTTCTTTAAATCTCCCTTTGGTGTAAAATATATATTTTGAGTTCATTTGAATTATCGAAATCGGCTTAGTAGTTTTTGATATTTGGGTTAAGAATTATCACAATTTGTTAAGTAAAAGACGGCCGTACATAAAAAAAAATGTTTATTCTCTACAGTCTGCATGCCTATTTAAATTGAAAATAATATTATTATACTAAATGTTACTTACAATGTTAGGTACCGAATCATAAACAATAAGACAATATTTTATGAAAGTTTAACATACAAATTGTTATGTTACTCTTTAAAAGACAATTCTTCCTCACCGTCACTTTCCATGCATTTATCACAAGTGCCTTTTGTATTTGGCTCTGCAGGAAGCAAAAGCTCCAAAGTTTCCTGCAAAAATGGTTTTGATCGGATCTTCTTTTTTTTTCTCATTGAACTGATGAGCGGATCTGATGTCAAGAGTAACCTGTGATAAATATCAAGGTTACAGTCTTCGCGTGAAAACTTTCGAGCAAAGTTTAGACGGTATGAGCGAAAGTGCTTATTACGAGCTTCTGCAGCTTCCTCCGAAAGTTGACCAATAGGCACTAGAGAATTTTCTATAACTTTTCCACCATGTACCAAAATTTTATGCATGGTAGGAGTCATAGAATGCCAACCATATAACTCTACATACAGTTTTGCTGTCTCCATGGCGTATTCATCAAATTTCGGGACATCTATTTTGTGACCGCTTGATATGGCTTCCAAAATAACTTTAATTCTATAAATAAAATTAATGTCTATTCCCGTTATTTCAGCAGCCAGATGTGGGTTTTCAAAAAATCTTCTACTAGTATTGCCGTCATTTGTGTTACCAAAATTACATTTTGGCATATCTACCAAGATACCTACTTCTTCTCTGAATCTTTGCTGAATCTCTTTTTTTTTTGTTGTTCTAGCATCTTTTCTGCTTTGGTTCTTTTTTCACGGTATTTCCCAACGGGCAATTTATAAGCTAAATGTAAAATACTCTCGAATAATCGAATTCTGGCATGTAAAGTTGATAGGCCAAATTCAAGCGATTCTGGGTGAATTTCGTTTTTTTTACTTAAGTCATTAAAGTTTTTTGAAGTGGCTCCGCATATGTAGCATCTACTCGTTGATTTGGTGTCAGTCGCCGCATTGCAAACTTTGCCGTCCACCATGGTCATTTTAAGACTGTGGCTAACCGAGAATTTTTGCCCATTCAGTTCCAATTCCGTGGCTTTAAGGGACTTCACACTGTCCCGAACGTAATTTATTTCATCTTTTGTAATGTCTGTAGACTCTTTTATAAATCTGAATCGTATCGGGCGGCAATATCGTGGTGAAGAAGGAGTCGGGTTTTGCCAAACCATTTTTGTTTTGTCTTCGCCGCAAACAATTTGTAGAGGCACGAATGAGCTCAAAAATATATTTGCATCCGAGTCGGCGTCATTCATTAACTTTTGTTTGTATTGAGCTTGTTGTGAACCATCACAACCCCATTTGCAGATAATCTGCAAGGAATTTCTCTCAGTTTCTGTAAGAGTCATTAGTACTTCTTCGAGGAAAATTGATAATCGCGTGACGGTGTGATCTAACAAAGATTGTAGATCACTTTCAGCACAGGAAGCGGTCACTCGTAGCGTCTCTTTGGGTGGGTAACATTCCTGTTTAGCCTTCAACACTAATTCGTAGCACGGGTAAAAGCTTCTGTTGGTTGCTCGCACAATTTCATATTGACTTCGTGTCAAATCAGCGTCCACGCACATTCGCAGTGCCTCCCGAGGCGTAAGGGGATCTTGTGCCTTTGATTTGGAATGTCTTTTTTTACATTCGTTTGCGGCTGCAGGCGAATTTGTAATATCTTTTAGGACTTGCGAGGCGTTTCTTTTTCCTTCTTTTTGTAAAATTACTTGCGCTGCGTGAACTATCACTTCTTTGCCTACAGAGGAGCGAACTTCTTCTGTTTTCCTCCTTTTAGTTCTTTCACTACATTCACTGAATGTTTTGCTAGGTCGTCCTGACTTATTATGCGTTTTTATGGGCATCTCGAACGTTCCTGCTAACCATGCATCATTGCTTATAAGAAATTTTTCTAGCGTGTTGCGTGCTTTGGACCATCTCTTTTTTATTTCTGTTTTAAAATATGAAAATTTATGATTTATATACTTTTTGTCTTCGTCGGAGTCCCCGTAAGACATTAACAAATAATTTTGTAAGTATTCCAATTTGTCGTTTATTGATGGAGAGTTTTCCTCAATCATCGTATCAAAAAGATATCTGCGAGTTACTACCTCCATGCCCGAGTAACTTGATGAACCTAGAACAACGAAAAGGAATTTTAACGCAAAAGAAACAAAAAATGAATTTTTCTCACTTTCTGCCTAAGTTAATGAATTATTATTTTTCTCGCGAAGTGGTCAAAGGTGGTGGCTATTTTTTTTGTGGTTATCTGCTCAAAGAGCTATACTATTAGAAACCATAAGGAATTTAACTCGGACGGTCTCGGAAGTACAACATTTTTACTATTGAAAATAAAAAAATGATAATATTTTCTATGAAAAAGGGCGATCTTTGATACGTTGTAACTGCACTAAATATTGATATTCCTTATCTTAATTTAAATTATATTTGAAGGAGCTTACCTGAATTTTCGACTTCCATCACTTTCACTTGTAACTGAATAATATCCAATGAAATATTCACTTTAGAATATCGGTTGCGCTAAGAGTGTCGAGAACGAACGCGTACAGCTTGCGCGACGATCAAGTTCCGACTACCTGTGGGGGCGCGCACGCAGTTCTAGGAACTGGGGAGGGGTGGGGTTTGGGCAGTCGGGGTGTCTATTTTTCCGGGAATCAATTTGTTTTGTTATAAGTTAACTTTGAGAAATGGACTTTTGGCCGCCTAAATCGTACAAATCGACCACTGTGCGTTGTCCCTTTAGGGGAGTGTTGATGACCACATCAATCTCTTCTTCGTTTTCCGTGCACGAATTGTGCCACGTTATAACACCTGTATTACCCTCATTTCCAGGTGTCCTCAACCTCGGAGTCGGGCTACAGTTCGCGCGATGTGCGCGACTCCCGCGAACATCGCGAGGCTCGCGACGATGCGAAACCGCCCTACAGCTACGCACAGCTGATAGTGCAAGCCGTGGCTTCGGCCCCGGATAAGCAACTGACACTGTCTGGGATCTACAGCTATATCACGAAGAATTACCCCTACTACCGCACCGCGGACAAGGGGTGGCAGAACTCTATACGTCACAATCTCTCGCTCAATAGGTAATTACTAAACCACCCTGCGTTTACGTTTGTTTTATATTCCAAGCGGTAGAATCTGCGGCGCAAAAACACATCTGGAACAGACATGAAGAATTGTCTGTTGCGTTTCGTATTGTGAGTATTGTGTCAGCTTTATTTATAAGTTTCGTCTATTGTAGCAGAGAAGAGAGCTTCAAGTGACTAGGCGACCCAAAAGCCCAGATTTTTAAACACTTACCTGATTTACCTGAATCACTTAGCAGAAATACCTGGGACAGCAGTCTAGAAGCACTAGTGGGTGTTTTAGATTCTAGACTGCCATTTATTTGTCTCAATCGTGGCCATTCTTGAACACTAAGAGTTTCTCTACTCTTCTGATTCCACACAATTGCTTACTACCTTTCGTCCTTTGCAGATACTTCTGATTCCACACAATTGCTTACTACCTTTCGTCCTTTGCAGAATCAGAATCAGAATCAATTTGTTTTATTCAATACTAGTTGTGCCCGCGACTTCGTATGCGTTTTTACACATTTGACATTTAATTTAAATTCGACTGTGGAGGAAAACTCTAAAGGAAGGTTTTTTTTAACCCCCGACCAACAAAGAGGGGTGTCATAAGTTTGATAGCTTTGTGTGTGTGTCTGTTTATGTGTTTATGAGGGTGTGCCTGTCTGTGTGTCTGTCTGTGTGTGTGCCCTAATCTAAACAATACATTTATGATAAAATATGTTTTGTTTAGATTAGGTATCGCCCATGTAAGATACCAGGAAGCTTAGCATAAGAATTGCCTGGGAAGTATGGGGGTTTATTATGTATCTCCCTCGACGTAGAGTGGGATAGATAAAGTTATAAGCCCATAGATAAGGTCTTACCCATTCTCATGCTAAGCCAGCAAGCAAAGCATAAGGTTGGGTTAGAGCGTATCTACCGCAAATAACTCTGTCTATCCCGCTCTACGGCAAACAAAATATATTTTTTTAATATCAAGGTGGGCTCAGTAGAGTAAATATTTAAAAAAAGGCACAAAAAAAAATTTCAACCTCGCGTGGATTCAAACCCAGAACATTTCGACCGCGACGCAACAGTACATTTCTAACATCGATAAACTTTGTCCGACCTCCACCGAAAACCACTCACAATTCCCTCCAGCAAGCATCATAAGGCTGGGTTGGAGCGTATCTATGGCTCTGTCCATCCCGCTCCACGTCAAACAAAAGAGTGAGATACCTATTGTTTTAAACCCATAGATACGCTCTAACCCGGCCTTATGCTACGCTTGTAGAACTAACATTTTCCGCCAAAATAAAATAAAAACAAATGCCGATTTTTCATTTACAATATGCGCCCGAAATGCCAAAAGTCGTAGCGTGCTATTATACAGAGTGTTAAAAGACCGCCAACAAAGCGGGAGACCACGTATACGTTTAGTCCTCATCATAACGAACATTTTTGCCCAAGGAACTATGCCTGGGAAATCAACGGTTTCCGAGATAATAAAGGCGGACTTTTAATTTTTTTTTTCAGAAATATGTTTAGTATTACGTTCTTAACATACCTTCTCAAGAAGCCATATCAAAATTATGGATATTTCTTACAAAAAATCAAGTTAAAATTGCAACCCGCAATGTAGGTTTTCGAGAGAATGTGGTTCAAAGTCGGACTTTAAATTTTTTTTTTCCAGAAATATATTCAGTATCACGTTCTTAACATACCTTCTCAAGAAGCCATATCCAAATTATGAATATTTCTTACAAAAAACGAAGTTAAAATTGCAACCCGCAATGTATTCTAAACATCGGATAGCCTAAGTTACTCCCAGAAACGTGAGTTACGACCATGTTAAGTTTGGTTGAAAACTATTCAGCGGTGTTCGCGTTTATCGTGTTCATACAGACAGACAGACAGACAGACAGACAGACAGACAGACAGAAAGACAGACAGACAGACAGACAGACATAAACCGTTTTTTTTGCATTTTTGGATTCAGTATAGTTTACTTAGTAACCCCTGCTAGGTTTTTTCTAAAAATATTCAATGTACAGAATTGACTTCGCTAGAGTTTTATTATAAGTATAGATCAGTGGTTCTTAACCTTTTTTGGACCACGGACCACTTTGATAATTTTTTTCTTAGTGCGGACCACCAGATCCTAGGTACATCGTGTTTCACATGAAATTGTTTCACCTGACATAAAGTATAAAGTATGTATAAGTAAGTTGAATACAGGAAATTAATATGAGTCTGTTTTGGAACAATGGAACATACACGCGAAAATTCACCAATTTTACTAAAATTATTATGGAGATTTAATTGGTAGGCGGTAGCAATGCGCGCGCAGCGCGCCCGAAAATTCACCGATTTTACCCTTTCTAAGCCGCAAGATGGCCAGATAATCTTCCGTCAATATTATCAGATTTCATTTGTTTGTAAAAGCGCGCGCAGCGCGCTCGAAAATTTTACGATTTAACTCTTAAAAATCTAGTTTTCCTTAGCACGTGTAGTAGGCGCGTGAAAAATGTGCGCGCAACGCGCCCGAAATTTCACAGTTTTTTCACTTTTTTTAATTATATGATGAAGATTTATTTAGCTATTATTAGAAACAAACGCACCCAGCGCGGCTGAAATTTACTTATTTAAGTCTTAAATTTCATAATGGAGAATTCCTTTGTTTTGAATAGAAGACACGCGCGTAACGCATTTGAAAATTCACCGATTTTAACCTAAATATAGTCTACGTGTGATTTGACACGGGCTAACGACATTATACTATGAGTGAGCACTGATTACTCGATTTTTAAGGGTTTTAATACTTATACAATTTATTATTTTTTGTGTATTGAACTGAAGACCGCAACTTTACATCGGAGCCTGCCGCAGGTTACGTATAGGCTATTTATTGTATTATCCTGTCAAAATCTGGCGCATTCGGTAATTCCTTGGCGCGATCTACAGTCACGCGGATCTTTGGAGGTTAAAAATAAGAGCGCGCGCCAGCGCGCACGAAAATTTCACTTATTTTATTCATTGGGAACTTATTCAAACATGACTTTCAAAACCAACATTCAAATTTATTGACAACTATTGGTATGTGCGCTGGACTGCAGGACCCTCCCGCGGACCACTAGAGAGGCCCTCGCGGACCACCAGTGGTCCGCGGACCATAGGTTAAGAACCACTGGTATAGATAGAAGATAGATATAGATTCCATAAATAAATTATTTACATTGAACGTCAAAATATTATCTAAAGTAAAAAAAAAGGTATATAAATCAGATACTTATTACTATCTACTTTTTTTTCTCCAGCTTCACTAGCTCTGATCGTTCTTGGAGAAGAAGCATGGTAAAGAAACTCCAAGGATCTCGTGCTTAAAAAATAATACATTTGTAATGCAGGTAGGAACTTAAAAAATAACACATTGGTAAGTGTGGTGATCGTGCGTTGAACTGGTTTAGTGCCAACTTCTTTGTCATTTAGATAATCATCTATTCCGTAATAGGCCTTTTGGCACAACGTGTGCCTTACACAATTTTTGAATCGGGCCTCTGGTAAACTTAGGATATCTGTTGGGATCTTATTATAGAAGCGTATACAGATACTTCTGATTCCACACAATTGCTTACTTTCGTCCTTTGCAGATACTTCATAAAGGTTCCGCGCAGCCAAGAAGAGCCCGGGAAGGGCAGCTTCTGGCGCATCGACCCGCAGAGCGAGAGCAAACTCATCGAGCTGGCGTTCCGGCCGCGGCGGCCGCGCGGCGTGCAGTTCCGCGCGCCTTTCGGCCTCTCCTCAAGGTAATAATAACACCTTATACGAGCGTTTTTCCGACGGCTTGACCCCTACAAACACTATGTACTGAAAAGTGGACTCAAACAGCCCTATGACTAGATGCAAGGTTTCTCAACGAGCAGTGGAGCGGGCAATGTTCAATGTCTCTTTGATGGGTCTTTTATTCATGTCCGCCAGTTCGCTTCACCGACAATCTGAACCTATATGCTATGTAGTGTTTTCTTAGACGAATATGAGCTAACAAGCCATTCTAGGCTTACTGATTGCTGATGATAGTTGACGCCAATTTAATAAGAAAAATAATCTTACCCCTTTTCATGAATGCCCCAAAACGCATATGTATAAGTAAGATGTAGCCTGTACAATTGTACATGTCCCACTAGCTGGGCAAAGGCCTTCCGTCGAAGAGACGCATACGTAACTTCTTTATATTAATTTCGCAGGAGCGCGCCGACGTCGCCGTCCCAAGTGGGCGTGTCCGGGCTGGTGACTCCGGAGGAGCTGTCCCGCGAGCCCACGCCCGATCTCTTCACCGGGGAGGAGCATGAACAGCAGGTACATTACTGCTACTCCGCTGGCTCAGCGACCCGAAGTGGGTCCTGGTCTCAGACACAAGAAGTCGCCATTGGTCTTTGTCTCAGTCGCCTGCCTGTAGTTCGCGCAGGTCCTTGCCGACTTCATCCCTCCAGCGATATTTGACCTCCGATAGGAAAAGTTACCTAAATAAGACGACGAAGAATCTAAAGACATGTGTTTTTTTTGCATTAGACGCCTCTAATGTGTGCCTACTAACTAGAAGGATTTCGTTGCCCTACAAATTGCATATTATGTTATTCCGTAACTAGCTCTTCGTCTATAATCAAGAGACGCGATCTCTCTCTGCCCTGCGCCACTTTCTCGAAAGACTTGTGGCACTCCCTCAAAAGACCTGTGCCACTTTCTTAAAAGACCTGCGCAAATTTCAGGTGGATGATTTTAGCTTAGCAGTATCATCATCATCAGGCTGTTACCACCCACTGCTGAGTAAAGGCCTCTTCATGCTCACGCCACCTCTCACGATCCTGTGTCAGGCGCAACCACTGTTTTCCGGCTACTTGGCCTATGTTGTCGGACCATCTGGCTGGTGGTCTGCCAACCGATCTCTTAACCTCTCGGGGTCACCATTCCGCAATGCACTTTGTCCATCTGCCATCGGTACTCCTAGCCAGGTGTCCTGCCCACTTCCACTTAGCAGTATAAATGTTAATAAATGTATTTGCGTTGCAGCAACAGCGGCTGAGCGGCAACGGGACGGTGCGCGAGCCTCAAGCGAACCAGTACTTGTTTCCGAACCGCAGCGGCATCAGCCAGAGCGCGCCCGGCTCGCCAGGTGAGAAAACCTTGGCCTTTTCTAAAAACTAAGGCCTTTGCATTTGCATCTACGTAATGAGATGGTTTATGCAGCGCCCACCAGTGGCACCTTCACTCGAAGCACGGAAGCTCATTATGGTTTTGCAACTACAACGGCAGTTGCAAATGAGCGGTCTCTTTATGGGCCTAGGCATAGTACGATTAATGCGCGCAAAGAAAAATGCACAAAATCGATTCCTGTATCAAATACACTAAACAAATTGAAAATGTTCACATATCAAAGCTACCTATCTAACACAGCCAGTTTCATGTCGATATCCATAACAGATTGCAAGAAATTTTCGCTGGGAAAAAGTGCGCTACCTATTTTTTTTTTCAAAATATCAAAAATGAAAATATCTTCAATACGTTTATGAATGTCAATACGAAACTGGCTGTTTTAGATAGCTCTCACCTAATTCTAGTGTTTGTTGAATGTATTTGATAGAGGAATCGATTTTGTGCATTTTCCTTTGCGCGCGGGCTATTCACTATGTACGGCGCCTTAATTGACCCTTGCTTTAGTGATCGGTGAAGTTACCACAAGTATCGATCGATTACTAATGGCGGCACCACTTTGTCGGCAGGTCACGGGCTCCCGTACGGTAACGCGGGCGGCAGCGGTCTGGTGATGGCTGGGCACCAGATCACCGTCGTCACCAACGGCGCCGGCGGCGAGCGTGAGGGTAACTTCTTACACCTTAGAGCAGTGGTTCCTAACCTTTTCACCACCCCTTTGAACTCCAAGTAAAGCTGATCTTACCCCCTTCAAAATCTATTGTTATCCAAGTAAACAATAGTAGTTAAGGCGCGGTTCATAGGCCCGGTTTCTGAGTTGAGAATTTTGCTAAGCAAATGGGTAAGTATCGTCCTGTCTCTGCAGATTTCTCACAAAAGAGCGTGACAGAGCGATACGTAAGTATGTGCTTACTAAAATTCTCAACTCAGAAACCGGGCCATAGTGTATTCACTCACCTAATTCTAGGGTTTGATATGTGAAATTTATCGATTTCTTTAGTGTATTTGATACATGAATCGATTTTGTGCATTTTTCTTTGCGCGCGGGCTAATTCACTATGTCCAGTGATTGATTTGAAGGCTGGTTTCTATTGCTCTGTATTCTAAAGTTTTCTTCTTTATTTTCGCTCTCACGACAATAATCTTCTGGTTGTTTGTCATCGCGCGCGCCCGAAAAATCACCTACTTTAATTTTAAATAATCTCAATATAGGCGGACACCTTGCGCTGCCACTCGCGGTAGGAGTACTACTTTACGTAATACCCCGGCAGAAAACCTCTTTTTAACCCTACGGGGGTAATTACCCCCAGGTTAGGAACCACTGCCTTAGAGCAATGACTGTGGTTCTCACTTATCTGGGCCGCGACACGTCTAAAACAATAAAAAAATAAGTTCGGCATCTTCATTACGGATCTTTCCTAAAAAGCTTTATCCCGCTGCAGCAGCACTTGTGTTGTAGCTACATACAGGGTGTTAAAAGACCGCCAACATAGCGGGAAACCACGTATTGTCTTCATCATAAAGAACATTTTTGTCCAAGGAACTATGCCTGGGAAATCAACTAACTGTTTCTATTAAATTAGGTAGGTATTTCTCTGCTGAAAATGACCCAAATGCCTAATCAACTTATGAACCTTTGTCTTATTTCCGTCTCTCACTCCCGTGTGCAGAGAAGTACGTGGTGGGCGCCACGGGTGGCAACCTCGTGTCTATCAAAGAGGAGGAGGTGCCAACCTCGAACGTGATCGTCCAGCAACACTCCCCCTACTACGCGTGAGTATGAACCTGTGTTGATCGTGATAGAGTCCGCGTCAGATAACTACGCGCGACGGGTGGCGTATTTGATTTGCCAGCGATGGAAAATAATCTCCCGACCACTAATAAAACAATCTGCTCTATAAACTAGTAAGTAAGTATATTCACAAGATAAAACACAGTACAATGATACTAAGAACTAAAAATACACAAGTAAGCATGTTGGTCACTACTATTGATGTTCCGTTCCCGGGAACATTTACAATCGCTGGAAACATTGCCGGCAATGTTCCCCCAACTGGGAATTTAACGGGAACTTTGCTCTAAACTTTGGATATTTCAATATTTTTTTTACAGATTTCTCTATGGTTCTGGATTCTTTATACACCAAATAATAAGTTACTAAACACATAATTCATACGAATTTGATAGATAGTACGGATTTAAGATGGTTTTTTTAATGAAATACCGACTTCATGCAGTCTCCATGTGGCAAAACTGCAAGGACAAGACACGTTTGCAAATATGCATGTCACGTGACTAAACAACGCGATATTTTAAGAATTAGAATGAATTAACAAAAAAAAAACACTGGGAATTTATGGAAACATTGGGAAACTTTCGGAAACTTTCCGGGAACATTGCCAGTGGAAACATTGCCGGGAGTGGGAATGTTTCCGAGCGTACATCAATAGTCACTACGTGAACAAAAGCAAAATAATGCCAATGTACTGCGCTTGTGAAATGGACCCGGCTCAGCATGTGTTACAGAGAAGGTGGAACTTCTCGTAACTAAGGCCTTTGCATCTACGTAATAAGATGATTTATGCACCATCCAGTAGCACTTTCACTCGCACTAGATTGATGAAGAGACCACTCGATGCTGCAGTGCCTGGGACATGTTGTCGATGGAGTAGGCTTGCCCAGCACCTATACCATCCTGACTGCTTAGTCTGCCTAGCCCACTGGAAAGAAAATATCAATACGAGCGGAGCCAACTAATCCGCGGGTTTCTTCACGATGTTTTTCCTTCAACGTTTGCGAGTGGTTTTGCTACTAGAAATTCACAAAAAAGTCATAGGTCATTCCCGCACCGGGAATCGAACCTGGGTCCTCCTGGATGCTTCGGATTCCATTGTTCTACCCACTAGGCCACCACCGCTCTTAACAACACGCCCAACAATTTGCAAACAACGAAAAAAGTCGGACCTGTCTCTGATTTATTGTCGAATCTTCCATAAAATGTGTGTCCTTTATTTGTGGCAAGAAAAATAAATTTATCTTTATCTTTAGTGGAAGCTACACGGGCTCCGCCGCCGGTGAAGAGGTGGAGGCGCTCGGCGGAGAGCTGGTGATAGAGGAGGCGCCCGACGAGCCGCCGCACAAGCGTCCGCGTCACCACAACGTGAGTGACTTACACGTTAGCTCTAAGACCAGGGGCCTGAGTCTGTAACGCAATTGTGCCAAAATGGGTTCCCAGTTGACGGCTTCAATTACGATTTATTAATGGTGTTGGTCCTTTAGTTTTTGTAGTTCAGCAAACAATATTTAGATTCTTATTCTAGAGGATTATTTCGCTGGTTGTAGGAGAAAAACGAGAAAACCCCTTTTTTTGTCCTTCTACTGGGACGCCATCGACAGCGCAGACAAGAGGCTATTGTTCGGCGTACTTTATGGTTTTGCATCGAATAACGCGCACTAGCCTAGGGACCAAAAATATGCTAAATAGCTAGTAAACGAGATTTGGTCCTCCCCTCGACTGAGTGTATTTCGGCGTCTTTTTCCTTTGCCCATCCTAATTGATATAGGTAATGAAAGAAGAAAAAGTAAATGACCAGCGGAGGTAGCATGACTTTTATCGAGGCGGATTTATCCAACAAAATGGCGGTTTATCAGCATTAAAATACTGATAAACCGCCATTTTGTTGGATAAATCCGCCTCGATAAAAGTCATGCTACCTCCGCTGGTAGGGAAGCACAACTTCAAGTTTTATCTCACTATCGGGTAGCAGCATCTCGCTTCACGCGGTGAAATAAATATGGAGATGGCGATAGCCGATAATGGGATAAAACTTTTATCGTGACATTGTGCTTCCCTAGCTGGGCCTGAAGTCCGTAACGCAATGTTGGTGCCTCGATAGGCTCCCAATTGTAGGCTTCAACAACGATTTATTAATCCTGCCTGTCCTGTTTTTTGTTTTTCTACGATTGATTTTTACTACAAACCATTTTACTATGGGGACAGTACTGTATTGCCCTTTTCAATAAAAGTAGCTTTTACCGATGAGAACGATCTCCTTGAGGTCCTGTAACTGTCATACAGGTAGCGTCACGAGTTATGAGCGCTCGACGAAACTGGTGGGGATTTCTGCGTAAGTGTGTACAATCGCGCGCAAAATGTCTAATATCCTCGCGGGATCTAAGACTGACGCTGAGCTGAACTATAGTTGAGTGAGATACTATAAAAATCGGAGAAACTGACTAAACTTAAAGATTGAAAGTATTCTTTGCGGATTTTGCACTCGTTATATTTTAAATGGTTTTCTATACAATTATTCTGACATTAGGATAAAACGGATGTACAATCAAGGAAACATAATCTCAATCTAATATGTATTGTTCTCAATAACTTTTTTGAATCTTTCTGAACTGTCTTTTTAAAACATTTTGTTTCGGCATTCTTTCTGCGAGGAAATAAAAAACGATGTGTGCGACTGTACCCCGAGGCTAGAGCGACTGATCTACCAATCACGCGCCCGCGCTCGCCGGCGATCGCGCCTCTCCGTCGCCCCCCGCGTACCCCGCCAAACAGACCCAAAAAATTAGTTCTGCGCATTCAAGGTCAGCGCTCATAACTCGTGACGCTACCTGTACAGGACCTAACAGCGTGTATAAATCCTTCCAGATGGACATGGACGACCGGCGCGCATATTGACGCCCCACGCCGCGCGCGCCGCACCACAGACGAACAATCGCGCACTCCGTCAGAGCGGCCTCTCACACGTGAGACCTTAGCACCCGGAGCCTCGACCCCCCTCACTCTGTGAGGCATTAGTGCCCCGACATGTTCACAGTTGTAACGACCAAACCGGCTTTTCTCCTACAACGATGAACCTTTCGCGACAAGACTGCGTTACAGAGTTGGGGCTCTGTTAGCGGCGAGCGGCGGCAGCGCTACAATGAAGTAAGTTGTGACGTTTCTCCGCTCGCGCGCTCACAAACAGTGATGACGGTGCACCGAGGCATGAGTGGAACAGTGGACCCTTTTCAGTTGTACTATATCGTGCTAAGAGTAAAATGTTGTTTTGAGTGGTCATTGTTTAGTTCGTAGCTTTACGTTAACTTAGTAGCTGCTCTACTATTAATGGATTTTTCTTTCTTAGTTTATTTAGGTGCGAGTGAAATCTTTCTTTGAAATTGACTCTTTCAGTTAAAATGGCGGCATGTCACATTGACAGCTTGTTTTTTTATTATATTTTCAATTGACTCAGTGACTAAGATACTACATTATGTTTTTTGACTACAAAAATGTATGGTAAATGCCTGGTTTATATTAAGAAAAGTGCAATGATTTAATTTAACAGGCTATCGTTTAATTATTTAAAGAGATAGATAAGTGAGCGATTTTGGGTTATTTGATGAAGAATCTACTTACGGTTAATACTATTTTGATGGTTGTTATGTGTTACAGTAACAATTTGTCTAAAACCTACTTGATGTAAAAGGGTACGTTAATAAATATGATTACAAACACATTATTATTTTTTTCTTACCGCGGCCAGTAACAACAAAAAATACTTACTAACAATTTACACTTACACCATATTATTTTAAACAATAAACATCCCTAGGACAATGGGATACCCGTTTAGACGAAAACATCATTATTTACGTCGAGGAAAACTTTTTTTAAATTGATTAGGTACTCACTGTACATTTTGACACTGTAGTATTTATATGAAAATAGAATACATTGTGTACTAAAAAGCTTAACCTTTATCAAGCAGTAAGAATTTTTCCAAACTAAGTTTGAGATTTTAAAAATGGTATCATTATTGTAAAAAAACCTGCAATAAATAAACTAAAATGTTTACAAAGTAAAAAAATTTGACTGTTTATAATTCAAACGAATTTCATCGTGGAGTACAACAAATTAAGTAACGTTTTTAGGACAATCACTTCGCGTTTTTGTGCGTCGTCGTGCGAAATGTTTTAGATAAATATACAATAGAAAAATTGATTGTTAAATTATACAGGCAAGACGTTTCGTTTTAGTCGTCTCATTTCTTGTAAGTACTAAATAATTGACGAACATATTTTTGTAAAAATGGCAATTTTCGCCTTAAATTGTACTCTTTTTAAGGTTTTTTTTTTGCAAAGAAATGTTTGCTTCTCAAATCTATTACCTGCTTCTACAGGGTGCACTCTAAGTCGAGTCACTCTAAGTAGGCTGTCTACTGATCAACACAAACAACTTTTACTAGGTGGCGACAAAAAAGGAGCGAAAAAAATATCAGCTGTTTCATACATTTGGCGCAGTACTGATTCGACCTTTTGTATGGAACAGCAGATATTTTTTTCACTCCATTTTTTTCGCCACCTAGTACAAGTTTTTGTATTGATCAGTAGATAGCCTACTTAAAGTTTCGCTATTGACTTAGAGTGCACCCTGTAGACAGGACTTATAAAAAGGTAAATTCATACTTTTAGGGATCTTTCTCATCTCGTGAGTAGAAAGACCCACTAAAGTGTGACAGGACACCCTGTATTAAAATAAGATAAGATATCGAAGGCTTTGGTTTGGTAGATGTGCATCTAAGTATGCGATTTATGGTAACAACTTGAGGCTGTTTATAGAGTTACGGCCTCAGTCACTTGTAGCTAAAAATCGGTGCTAATTTCCACCTGCAGAAAATTGGCTACGTGTTATGTTATTAGCAGTGAATTTCGGCAACGATTAATTGGCTACATACATACTTCAAGAAAACAATAAATTGCATTGATTGCACGGTAGTGGAAGTGGGTTCAATACACCGAACTAAATCCCATAGAATCCGCATTACGTATAAAATCACAATAAAAACTTGTCCCCACAGAAACAAAAGATATCAGCAATAGAACAATACGAAACATCATTTCGACCATACGTCTAATAATCGAATGTCAACCTTATTGCATTAGTGTACAGTTTTACTTTAATTGCATGGACTACGAGCAAATAAGCTCCCAAAGGCAATTTGGGCATCTATTTTTCCAGACACATTTCAGAGTTCTATGTTGTATCTAGTTTTTTCCTTGATCGAAGGTTCAATATAATTATCTTCGTTGATGTAAGAGAATTCAATGAGGGCTACCGCGCTTGGATTTGCCGCTAGGGGCGCTAGTTTTGCGTAAGGTCAGAAATGTCACTGAGATTAATGAGCCGTTTTCAACTGACAGTTAAAAGCTGATTTTAAAATGCTTCATAGATGGCGCAGAAAATACGGCAGTCAAATAACGTGTCATATATTTGCAATTTTTATTCTTGAAAGCAAAAACATAAATGGTTTTGGATAAAATATACAATAGTAGGTAGGATGCCGACCACAACTACGTGATGCGATAAAATTTGCAAGCATCAGTGGAGAAAAAAGAACTACGTTTTTTTTTCTGATAACTGGCTATTATGGCAAGTAGTTGTTGTATCGCAACTAACCACTCTGCTTTGAAACAGTTTTATCTTTTGGAATATGTGTTTTATATTTTTTTCGTCCAACGCGAGGAGCCGTTTGATGTGTTTTTTGGTACAGTTTTAAGGTAGGTATTAATTTCGGTTTGAATGAAAAAATAAACGTTTTTTTCACCCGAAATAACTAATTGTGAGCCCGAAATAACTAGAGCTATTCTTATATTATTGTTACTTCAGGACCTTACTCGACAGTGGCGCCAACTAGTGAACACTAAAACGGTGGCCATCATTCCCATAACCAGTTAGTTTCTTTTGATCAATGGAGATGGAAATCGTCAAAATCACTTGTCAACTGTAGGGAGGTACACAATAAAGAACTTTCGTCACTAGTACCGAATAGCGGGATTCAGTGCCCTCCCTCATAAATTGCTCGCAGCCGGTCGTATTTTTGAGAAACAATAATAAATACTACTGGTTATAGTACTACTAATACTACTACTAATAGTACTGGTTCTATAGTATTTGCGTATCCCTGATCGTAGCTCCAGAAACGGGTGGTACCAAATCTGCTAAGCCGAAGTCTGATTCGTAGTGTTTCCCTTATGGTTATCCAAAATAATAAGTTATAATGTATGATTATGTTTAGTTAGCGAACAATAGTTCCTTTGTTTTGCCACATCATTTTTGTAATCATAAAAATAGTTGTATGTATTCAATAGTAAGAGAAAACTAAATGCTCAAGGAAACCCAAAATAAGTTATTTTTGTGTTTTATAATACCTATGGGGGATAACGAACCTACGAAGACACCAATGTAAGAGTACATTTAGTATAAATGCACGTTTTTATTAAATATGTAAGTCATTGTAAATAGAAATACTTCTTCTGCTTTAGATTAACAAATCCATTGAAAAACCCTGAAGAAACAAAATCAAATAATATGGTGGATTTTATTAGTGTTACGATCTATCACTCAATAAACCTAACGTTTGGTTGAATCTGAGATAATATTATCCGTGCAAGCGAGATAAAAGTGTCTTCGTCACATTAAAATAAGTAAATAATATTCTCTTGGACTCACTCAAGTAAAGAATCAAGTAAGTAGTTTTGATAATCTTGATTATATTTCAAATAACTAACTAATATTTCTGCCCTTGTGTCTTGATTACAACGTTGTTTATTTGGACAGTTTCTGTTCGATCTGTTCTATGAATTAAACGATGCTTTCTTTACTAGGCTTAAATTTGATTCTAACATTTATTTAATATAATTAAATTTAAATATCGATCAAATTCATTCGACGCGATGCATGGAGAGAGTTAATTTAATTAAACTTTGTGATTTAGGGATAGCATAGTGCGAAACAACTTGTTTTTAATTCTTCTGTTTAGGTGTATAGAATATTAGATATTTTGTAAATTAAGAATGCTTAAATACATTTATTATATTATAAATAAATAATAGGAAAGACGAATATCTTAAGCCTTATACATTTTCCGGTGGATGTATTTGGAACAATAAAAAGCACTTGTAGGTAGTTAGCCTATTTAGCATTTAATAACATTTGTGTATTTTTTAGTGAGAGGCTTATAATATACTACACTTACTGGTATTTCTGCGACGATGCGACCTCCCCGCTTCAACATCTAGTTTTACTGAAAGTTTCTTTACGCTCTGCTGTGTGGCAAGTGATTTGAACTTATGCGTTACATAATAAAAGTTTTTTTAGTTTGCTTTTGTATTAAATTACTTTGTGGAGGCAGCAAACTTGGGAGAGCATGTATATTTCTAGCATACGTTAGTTTTGTGAACCTCATTGGTTGAGCGGCGCTTTCGACTTTCGTTCTTATTTTTTTTATTTAATTTATACTTAAACCAAACATTTCTCCTAAGGTTTTAAAACCTGTCATATTAAAAGGTTTCAAGAAGCGAAATCGTTTGTTTCGTTTATTAGAGAACAGTCGGAAGCTACGCTGAGCCTTCAGCCTCTAACTGAAGAGATGCCATTCGTGCTCAGGGTATGGAGTGTATAAAGAATATTAGTGTAGGTATAAATCTGGATAAATATGCACTAAGAGAGAGTATAAAACTATTGTTATGATAATAGATCGACCAGAGTCCGGGTGACATCTAAAACTAAAGAATGCATTCAAAATGCAATGTTTCGCTTGTACTTTGTTTCTGTAATCGTCCTACATAATATGTATTAATTATATCTTACCAGGATATTCTCGAATACAGGTGTTTGTTTGCCCTCCTTGTGAATTGGTCATGTGTTGTATCAGAGGAATAGCCAACATCAAAGTTCACTGTAGACGAATACAATCTAAAGGTAATATAATATAAATTTGTTGTGTATATTGAAGTATCAATATCTAAGGGACAGTCCCAATGTATGCACTATGGTTGTAACGGAGCCCGATGTCTGATAATATTGACAAATTCTAAGAAATAAACGTATTTTATCCTTACAATTTTGTTTCACTAAAAGGCCCACAATCAGTTCAATAAAATCTCAAGTATTTTATAGGCAATATCAAATATTTTTAATTACTTACGCCAAATTTTAACAAAAGAACTAATTAGTTTCCGATATAATTATTATTATGAAATCTCTTTATGACAATAACATGCTTCAAGGAGAGTTGTAAACCGTAAATGTAAAGTTATACAAAAATTTTCTTACTTATTTATACATACATTTTCAAAACAACAACAACTTATTAGCAACTACGAAATACAGGTGTCGCAAAAAAGTACCTACCAACGCCTATCAGAATCTCCTTTTTTGGACACCCTGTAACCTAACAGTCAAAGTAATAGAATTTTACGATGATGGTAAATAATGAGTCCTATTAATTTAGGTAAATTATTACTATTAAAATATTTCATTGCTATAGACGAGGAAACATGTGATACTATTGCTGTTAGTCTATAACATCTAACCCTTACCTATTCTGTACTAAATTTAAACAACAATCAGCTATCATCTTCGGTGAGATCGTCAAACTGGCCTTCGGATTCATACTGCGGTTTAGGGTTACACCGTTTCTCATACATAACTTTCTCAAAGATTGACACTGTGTGGAGATCTATTGGGCAGAACCTCCCTTCATTAATTCTCTGCTTGATGAATTTCAACCAGGACGCGTGAGATGGCTGCTTGGGAGGACGGAGTGTGTTAGGTTCCCAGTAGCGGTCAGAGTCCCAGTCTTCTGACGATGATAGTGATGGGTTCCTTTGGTTTTCTGTGGAAACAAAACATTTTATAAGTTTGGAATCTGACTTCACTTGGGTCCACTCCATAGAAGGCTCTTGAAGTTTATCGTTTGGAATTGAAATATTATGTTTAGTGCTGTAGAAGGCCCATTGCTATGGGGTTTTTCGATACATATTTAGTTTTTTTCCACACAGGAATCAACACGGGAAATTATCAAACTTTATTTTATTTTATGTGCATCACAACTCAAAGAATAGTAGTAAATTTTCTTACGGCCATCATCATGCTCCACTTGTTTCATGAATGTTTCATCATCGGTGGTGTCTGGTGAGTGTTCACTCTCAGGTCGCTCCGTTGTCGCTTTGCTGAAAAAAAAATTTTTTTTATTGAAATAATGATACTATTTAATAATTATTACTGAATATACTAGTTCTTAAAAAGAGGTAGATCAATGGAATCGGAATCGAGAGACCCAGGTTTGATTCCCGGTACCTATGACTTTAATTTATTTCAAAGTTACATACATTTGTGAATTTGTCCTTACTTTCCATCCATTCTGTCCGATGCGTTGAGAAGTGTTCTTAGTTGAGTTTTCTTCTCAACATAATCAGTTGCATCCGGCTGCTCCAAGTAGTTCTGTGCCGCATCAATTTCATCTAGTTTCCAGAAGCTTTCGGGTACTTCATAAAGATCATTGTTGTAAACATCTACAGTTTTCAATTTAGGTAAATTGGTCAAATCTTCTGTGAGCAAGCACATTTCATTATGATCTATGTAAAGGCGTTGCAACTCGTGTAGGTCCCTTATACTTTCTGGCAGGTACATTATGTAGTTATTGGACAGAACACAGATCTCCAGCTTTTCTAATCTGCCAATCTCTTCTGGCAGCCCTCTTATGTGATTATCGGCTAGATTTATCTCTACTAAGTACTTAAATAAAGCTATATTGGCATTAACATTGAATATTTTAGTGTTACGCAAGTTAAGTCTTTCAATATCACAGCATTGGCGCAGGCCGGGGCCCGGTACATCGTCTAAAAAGTTTGCTGTAAAGCAGCAGAACTCTTGAGCACCAATTTCAAGATCTTTTGCTTGAACAAATGTCCCAATTATCCCTTCAAATTTGCCTAATCTACAATCGTTTAAGACTACGTGCGTGACTAGTAAGTTGCACTTCAGCAATTCATCAAGGTAACTTTCATCGAGTGAGTCTGCTATTTTTGAGTTGTAACTGAGGTTCAAATGAACGAGTTTTGCAGGAGTTTCTGACCAAACCCAGAATGGTGGACCTTGAAGGTTGTTGTTAGCCAAGTTTAAGTATTCTATGACATGGCAGAAGCCCGGGATGTCGTCAAAAAACACAATTTTGTTGAATGATAAGTCCAAATGTTTGATCTTGTTGTGGTTTATCACTGCTTCTGGTACAGCTTCCAAGTTGTTGTGTGCCAAGTTTAGGATAGCCAAATTAGGCGGTAACTGAGTGCTTTCTTCAAAAGTGTCGATGTTTTGACTACTCAGATCTATTTTGGTAATATTTTGGGGCCACGTCTGGCTAAGAGCCTTGATTTCTGCAGGTAAAGGGACCTTGTTTCTTTGATTTTTTTTTACTGGTGTTTCTTGCGTCGTCTCCATGTTGAATAAGGCTTCGAATAACTCATAGAATATTTCCTTTAGGCGAAAATTAAATAAAATGCTAACCGCGCAACAACACACCGCAACTATTCAGCATTTTTCATTTCTTTCTTTCAGTAAAACAAATCTATCTAACCTCAAAATCATAACCAATCTTTGTTTTCGACATTCTTGCATTAACGAAAGGTAAATCAAACGGAAAAATAAAAACGTTGTTGCAACGTTGAGCCGGGTGAGTACTACTTTGTAGAGTCAACGTCATGTGTCAAACAAATGTCAAAGATTACGTTCCGTTTTGACAATTTTTACACAGACTGAAACAATGTGGAAACAATGCAACGGTCTCGAAAAACGAAATAACCGGCCAAGTTCGAATAAGACTCACGTCGAGAAGGTTCCGTGCTGTATGTATGTAACGATTGTAAGGCATTTTCTGGAGTAATAATAATTTGATTTGATACTTGAGCTTATTTTCGTTATGCTTCTAATACTTTCAGTTCTCTTTCAACCAGCTAGGGCAGCACAACGTCAAGATAAAAGTTTTATCCCAATATCGGGTAGCGGCCTCTAGTTTACGCGGAAACAAATCAAGATGGCGCTACAAGCCAATAATGGGATAAAACTTGTATCGTACCGTAACTGCATAGGTACAAATTATCCCCCTCCGTAGCAACTGGACTCTCTCCTAAAGAAAGAATTGTACCTACCTACTGGAAATTGGAAGTACCTAACATGGCAGGATATTTAGAGAACCAGAGCGACCGGCAAGGAAACGAAGACGTGATGACTTACTAGGTATAAGTTGGTAGGTATTGTACAGTCGGCCACAGTCTCAGATACCCCTTTTTGTTCGATTGGCGCCCTTATGCCGCGCGCGATAAGAGCTGCCATGGGGTATCTGAGATTGTGGCCGACCGTACCATCCACGTACGTTCGTTCACCTATGTAACTGTAGGTAGGTACGTACCTTAGGTATGCTTAATACATGTTATTGTGTTAGTTAGGTCCATAAAAACTTGGCCCTAAACGGATGTTTTCTAAACATCCAGTTAAAACACCGCCTACCGTTTTTCCCAGTTCCTTTCAGTTGCTCGCAAGCGCACCACAGTGCCTACATCCCATCATGATTTTCGACAGTTATTCGATCTTTTTAGTTGTAGCATTTTTATTTATAATCAATGCTGGAAAAGGTTCCGATGAAAAAC
This sequence comes from Zelleria hepariella, assembly GCA_949319315.1. Taxonomy (NCBI): domain Eukaryota; kingdom Metazoa; phylum Arthropoda; class Insecta; order Lepidoptera; family Yponomeutidae; genus Zelleria; species Zelleria hepariella. The sequence continues at coordinate 24,696,254 of OX439378.1, read as the reverse complement.
CAGAAATTGGCAGGATGGGAAAAACGCAAAAAGCTCTAAAGAGTAAGTTGTCGTTTGGTTGTGTTTTGTAAGTACCTAAGTACACACGACAGCACGTCAGAGTGTAGGTACACTTTTGTTGTGAAGTCACCCGTAACGTAATAATTGAGTAGAGTGCTAGAATACAATGTAAGGGTCGACGTGCTGTCGTGTGTACAGTCGGCCACACGCTATGATAACCCTTTTTGTTCGATTCACGCTTTTGTGTGCGCGGCAAGAGCTGCCATCGGGTATCCTTTAGCTGACAGGGTCAGGCGCGGATCCAGCCCTAAGACCTAAGACATACAGAAGGAATTTTTCATATTGCATATTCATATTCATAACAGATTGCAAGATATTTTGCTTGAATAAAAGTGCGCCGCCTATTTTTTTTCAAGCAAAATATCTTCAAAACGTTTATGAATGTCAACACGAAACTGGCTGTTTTATATAGGTCTCACTTAATTCTAGGGTTTGATACCTATGTGAAAATTTTCGTTTGGTTTAGTGTATTTGATACAGGACTCGATTTTGTGCATTTTTCTTGGCGCGCGGGCTATTCACTATGCACCGCGCCTTAATCACCCTTTCAAACCTTTCTGGCTCATTGGACACACACTCGTGTGGGATCGACGGAGTTTGCTAATCATTTTTTTCCAGGCGCTATGACATTTTTGCAGTCTATGTTTACACCGAACTAAACCCATTATTATATTCAGCTGAATGAATAGCTGATAATTTTTTGACATTTAACACTCGGTTCCATAGTAAAAGTGGCTTGTATTGGTGAGTTAAGCGATCCCTTTCAATGTCGTAGGACCTTTCTGAAAAACCCATTATCTCTCTCTACTCATCCATCATTTTAGTAATTGAACTTGATTTCAGATTCAATAACTGCAGTGGGTACTCTCGGGAACGTCATCACGCAGATCCAGAACCTACCCACCATGGACCTCGGCAGGCGGTTCCGCAATCCTTGTAAAGCTGGAGACCGATGTGGGAAGGTAGGTACCTAAACTCTATCCCATAATCAGTCAGTAAAATTACACTACCTCACATGATTACCTTACCTACCTAATGACATTTGCGATGTGACCAGGGGCCTTAGCCTGAACCTAAGTCCTGTAACTAGGTTTTTATTCGTAGCGTGTAACGCAATTGTACCAAAATGGGCTTCCATTTACGATTTATGAATGCTGTCGGTCCTTTTTTGTTTTTGTAGCAGCAAAGAATATTCTGATTTTAGTTCTGTCGAGCCGAAGAGATTTTGGACGTGCCAACACGCACAGGGGCTTAAGTCTGTAACGCAATGGCGTGTCGATGGCGTCCCACTAGAAGGACAAAACCGGGGTTTCCTCGTTTTTCTCCTACAACCAGCGAACCAATCCTCTAGAGTCGTGCAAAGCTAACTTTGCAGTGGAGCATCCGAAATAGTAATTTCCGTACGTTGCAGTGGTACATTTTACAAGTTCTACAAGTGGTACATGTTACGTCAGTTATTGTCTGTTACAATTTTGTTTTGTGGAATACATTGAAAATATGGTGAAAACATACAAAAGCAACGTACGGAAATTACTATTTCGGATGCTCCACTGCACGTTGGACTATAGCAGCGTGGTATGGCGACAAAGCAGTAGCACTGTCCAAAAAACTTGTTGATGACGAACACATAATCAGCTGGAAAATTGTTGTTCAATTGTTTGCAATAATTAAAAGAATAATATTTTTTTGCCGTGAATGAAATATCTCTGAACAAAAATAGCCCAGTTTAGCATCCAAATTGATAAAAACTGAACATTTTCAATTTTCCACCACGTTGCTTTCAACCAACCTTGTCAAATTTATTGTAGGGCGCCTACCTATAGATTATAGAGCCCAATATCTAAATCCAGCCCTAGATAAACATTCTTCCTCCTCGACCAGGTGATAAGGCGCCTCATGGTGCCGAAGCTGGCGCAATTAGAGAACACAATCATGGGCATCATGAAGGAGCTGGCAAAGATGCCGCCGGGCGCGCGGCTGCCCGACAAGTTCACCAAGACCGAGCCCTCGAGGCTGCTGTTCGACCAGAACTACAAGTAAGTACGACCTATAAGCCGTGTCAATAGAGAAACGATAATGAAAATGGCGGTGGGTACCAAGATTGTTTATCCAACAACAGACAGTGACAGTAAGCACTCGTGGTAGCTGCTCAGCTTAGAAAAGCTTACTTAGCTTAGCTGATAAAATATAACAGACCAATAAATTGCGCTTTTCTTCTACTGAGCAGAACCTGTAGATTTTCATTCATAAGTAGAGTCACGTAGAGCGATGTCAGTATTGCTTCATAAAGCAATACTGACCATAATTATTGACATGAGCATTGTTTTAAAACACGTCTTATGCACTTCACCCTTGTAGTGTGCGTAGAAATGCCACTGGACGTTGTTTAAATTTGTATGTATTAATTAAGTTTTTAGCTTGATTATTAGATAACAGAGAATAGTTATCATTTGTCTTTAGATTTTTTTTACTTGGTTTTTTAGTAAATTACGGGCCATTTAGTCCCGATTGGTTTACTTTCAGTCATTTTCAGTCACTTGTTTTGCTTTCAGGCAATTTCAGTTTCTTCAGCCCCGATTTGTTCTGCTTCCAATACATAAAACAGTTAAATACATTTATTTTCATCTCCACAGAGAAGACGTGTGCCTGGACAAGCTCGAGTCATGCCTGAAGGAGGACAAGCGGCGCAAGCGCATCCTCAAGAAGCTGTTCTTCAAGAAGTACAACTCAATGAGGCAGGAGCTGATCGGCTACGGCGGTCGACGGCTCTGGGGCGGCGAGGGCAATCTGTTCTACCGGAGAAGATAACTTCGAATTTACCTTATTAATAAAATTACTTTAGTAATTTTTGGTGTTTTGTGCCCCCCAGCCCTTATGAAGATGATGAAATAGAAAAAAAAAACCAAGGCCTTTGCATCTACGTAGGTAATGAGATGATTTATACCTTCACTCACACTAGATGGGTGAAGAGGCGACAGTGCCTGAGACATTGTTTTTAGATGGAGTAGGTTTGCCCAGCACCTATACCATCGTGACAGAGTAGCTACCACGAGTGCGAAAAAGCTGTGCCGGACGTCTGCCGGCCGTCTGTCATGTATCCTAATACTATAGTAGTAAGGTTGTTTATCAAACTTATCACTTTCAGTGACAGTGACAGTAAGCACTCGTGGTAGCTGCTCAGCTTAGAAAAGCTTAGCTTAGCTGATAAAATATAAAAGACCAATAAATTGCGCTTTTCTTCTACTGAGCAGAACCTGTACATTTTCATTCATAAGTAGAGTCACGTAGAGCGATGTCAGTATTGCTTCATAAAGCAATACTGACCATAATTGACATGAGCATTACTGGAACATGTTTTCATGTTTTAAAACATGTCTTAGGCACTTCACCCTTGTAGTGTGAGTAGAAATGCAACTGGACGCTGTTCAAATTTGTATTAATTAAGTTTTTAGCTTGATTAATAGATAACAGAGAAAAGTTAGCATTTGTCTCTAAATTTTTTTTAAGTAAAAAGGTAATAAACTTAAAAACCTGGCTGAAACGCTCTGAAAACTTGCTTGGTAAAATGCCTTTAGGTGAAAATTCAAAGAAAACTTTTTTTTTATCTTTACTATTTAATGGCGTCCAAAAAAGTTTTAATGGCCAACTCGAGATATTTTGCAGCAAAAAGGATAATAAAAGTAGGTACCTACGTTATAAACTCATTTCAGCTAAATTAAAAAAATAACGCTCTGTTTGACAGCAAGAAGGAAATAATATAATCTGCCAGATAGCTACCTATTGGTTGGGATCGCCTACAGCCTTCTTTGATCGCCTCATGCATCCACCATGTTCCTCTCGGCTGCGGTGACAGTTGCCTATTACCTATTCGGAAGCGGAAAGTTTAGTAGAACACTGAACACGCTTTTGAACACTGTAAGTAAAACCTACTGAATTCAAAATTTAAAAAACCCCCGACACTAACTTCAAATTAAAATATCTCATAAACGGCCGAACCGATTTTGATTAAACATGTCTAAGAAAAATCGCTAGAAAACCGGCTTTTAAATAAATATAAACCTACAGATACACACCCTGACAGACATACACATATCTCATACATAGCGTTCAAACTAACACCCCTCTCTTACTGCATCGGGGCGGGATTAGAGAGTACCTAACATCCGGCCGGATGTAGGCTTATCGTCAAAAAGTCCGACTTAAAGAAGGAGGAGGTATATACTTATTCAATTCAATCCGTTTTTTAATGTTTATACCTCAGAACTTTTTTCTAAATGAACGGATTTTGATGATTCTTTTATTTGTCTCAATGGGTATTAGGTACCTACAGTCGGCCACACGCTAGGATACCCCTTTTTGTTCGATTGGCGCGCTTATGCCGCGCACGGTAAGAGCTGCCATGGGATATCTGTGACTGGCGTACTTTTCGTGTAGTCCTATAAAAAAATGTGAAGATCTCATGAAGAACTTCGGAGATGGCGAACGGAACTCCTCAACGGAGAGCAGCAGATTACTCAGAATCAGTGCAGTAGCTTTATATCAGTGTATCTTTTCACCAGTAAAATAGTTTTTTTTCGTAGTGCTGATAGTTTAGGTTTGAGTCACGTCACGGATGTTGTCCAATTTCCCTTCGATATTGAATATTGATATTTTCTCAAGCTGACCACTACACATTTCGATCGGCAAAGAAAGGGCGGTTTGTTTGCTAACAACGTACCTAATCTTTTCTAAACTTCCGTAAACCATACGCCAAACCAGCCAGTTCTTTGTGTTCGATTTTATACATCTCACTCGAGCAGTGTTGAGTTAGCCACCAGTTAGTTACTTAACTTTAATTAATACATGAATTATGCGCTCTAGATAAAGTCTACATAATTACCCAGTGCTGTATTTAGACACCTTTGCGTTTAAATTAAAAGATAAGCCCCCAGTCAGCCAAAGACTTAATTCCAAAATGTGCGATACAAAGTTAAAGTTACAAATAGTTTTAGTTGTCCTTTGCATAATAGTTAAGAGTCTACATGGGTTTGACGATTGTAAGTATCCCAATACTTCCAGTTCGATGTCTGTATGATCCAAGGGTTAGTAGACGGCACTGGTACCACACATTATATAAGTTGTCGATAGTAGTTGTAGTAGTAAAAGAAATTAACTAGTTATTTAAGTAGTAAAGTTATTTTTTGTTTTTCTAAAGCACTAAACCTATAAAGATTTTTACAAGGTTGAAAAATTTTAACCATGTTTAATTTTCAAGCTCTGTAGCCTAAGCGGCTCAATGGATTTTCGCTTGCGAGGTGTCGTTGGATTCGTCTTGGTTGTGAGAGTGACACTGGGTAATAATTATATCAAAACCGAAAAAACAAAAATGCCCGACTTTTCACCCTTACAAGTTTGTAGTAATCTAGCGCCACCATAGACATAATGGCGTTGTTTTGAAAATTGGCTGGCCAACTTGTAAAGCGGCGTATTTTGCTGCGACATACATAAGGAAAAGTCAGCTAACAGTGATTCTTACGATTCACTTTCGATCTTAAGTATTTTTCTTACATTCTTACTTATTTTAATCTCCATTTACATATAAATGAGTCTACACTTACATATATATTTATTTACGTGATATGTATATCTACATTTACGTAAAATGTAGGTAATGTATTAAAATTTATTTACGTGCAATGTCTTAGTGGTCTACATTTACGTGAAATGTATGTCGTTATTTACGAGTAATGTCATAGGGGTCTACATTTACGTGAAATGTCTTAGAGGTCTACATTTACGCGAAATGTCATAGGGGTCTACATTTACGTGAAATGTATGTCGTTATTTACGAGTAATGTCATAGGGGTCTACATTTAAATGAAATGTCTAAGTGGTCTACATTACGTGAAATGTATGTCGTTATTTACGAGTAATGTCATAGGGGTCTACATTTACGTGAAATGTCTAAGTGGTCTACATTTACGTGAAATGTATGTCGTTTTTTACGTGAAATGTCATAGGGGTCTACATTTACGTGATATGTCTAAGTGGTCTATATTTACGTGAAATGTAAGTCATTATTTACTTGAATTTTTTTTCCCGACCGACCCAGAAGGTAATGTTTTTCGAGTGTATGTCTGTATGTTTGTATGTACATAATACAGGCTGTCCCAAAAATAGTGTCAAGCGGAAGTCCAGAGATTGAGCACCCCTAGGGTACCCGAATCACTCCTATGATGTTCAGCGATTTTTTGTCGTTTAGAAGTTATGAGGTTTTTAAGGTTTTTTTTTAAAGAATTACCAAGCATCGGTTTTTATTTGTTTCCTTTTTTCCACTTTTCCTTTCAAACTTTCCAATTTTTTTTTCTTTATTGGGGTTTCAGATAACTAGTTCAGATCATTTAACAAACATAACTTCTATACCAACGTCAAAAAATCGTTGAATATACATGGGAGTGATTCGGGTACCCCTAGAGGTGCTCTATCTCTGGATTTCCGCTTGACACTATTTTTTGGGACAGCCATTTATAAAAATTCTTTGGCACGTTCCGTAGCCTAAACGGCTTGATGGATTTGAGCTTGCGAGGTATCGTTAGGTCTTGATTGTGCGAGTGACAAAATATCAAAATAATAAAAAAAACATAAATGGCCGATTTTTGGCGCCAAAACTATACAAGGTGTTGTTTTGTAAAGTGACACCCGACTCAGGGGGGATTATTTACACGATACTAAAGCCAAAAAAATATAAAATAAAATAAAAATGTCCGTGAAAAATACCCAAAAATAATTAAAATGTGGCCTACTATTAAACTAACGCTTGCAGCCGCATGCCTGCGGCCGCCCGACTGCGTAAAAAAAAAATTTTTCCTTGTATATGTTTCCTCTCACCAGCCCTCTTGTTCAGCGTGACGCGAGCTCCTCGCTACTTCGGCATCCTGCAGGACCACCGCGGGCAGCCCCTCTCCGTCGAGGCCTCGGAGGAGTACATGGACCAGGACTACATCGCTACCAACAGGTTAGGAGAAACCTTTTTCCTTTTTCCTACCGTTTTCTCCACCCTAAAAACTAAGGCCTTTGCATCTACGTAATGAGATGATTTATACAGCGTTCAGTGGCACCTTCACTCACACTAGATGGGTGAAGAAAAAGATAAATTTAAGGTAAAATATATATTTGTTAATAGACTACTCGGCGCTGCTTTGCCTGGGACATTGTTTACTACGATTTGTGAAATGAAGGTCACTCCCTACATCTATATATATAAAAGGCTTAGGTTGACTGACTCATCACGCTACAGCCCAAACGGCTGAACCTATAAGTATGAAATTTGGACAAAAGTTGCGTTACATGGTGGAGGGTTCATTTAAGAAGCGATTTTTTTTTATTTAACCGTTAAGTGGGTCAAAATAGGCCTGAAAGTGTGTATGGGAAAAAAATATTTTTTGGTCTTTTGTTCTTAAATCTTAATTTTTTGTACTTTTTTTTTAAAATGACTTGACAACTATTTCAGATTTTTTCTCATTTCTATGTTCTTAAGGGTTAAAATGGGTGCCAAAGTTTTTCGATTTTTTTCACCAGTTACGATCAATGCTGGAACAAAACCGCTAATGCCACAACAGTGAAAATTTGACAATAGTTATAATTTGTGGACACGCTACGGGTTAAGACAGATTTACTTCAAGTTTAACCCTTAAGGCGGTAAAAATGGGGTCCAAAGTTTGTATGAAAAAAAAAAAAAAATTGTCCGCATTTACTTGCAACTAAGAATTCGTATATTAAATCAAAAATAATTTAACACCTGTTTTAGCTTTTTTCTAATTTTAGCCGTTTAAGGGTTAAACGAGGTTGAAATGTATGAATATTTTTCGTGATGTAGTGTCAACGTCGGGCCCAAACCATTTAAGCTACAACTATGAAATTGAAACTGCAGTAGCGTTTTGTAGCAAAACTACCCACCATGAAGAAAAAAATATAATTTTAACCCGTCAAATGCCCAAACCGGGGTTCAAAGTTTGTATGAAATAAAAATTTTTTTTGGTCCGATTTACTTGAAACTTAGTATTTGTAAATTTAATAAGAAACAATTAAACACGTGTTTCAGCGTTTTTCAAAATTCTGCCCACTAAAGGGTTAAAAGGGGTAGAAAAGTTTGAAGATTTTTCCTGATTTAGTATCAATGCCAGGCCTAAACCATTGAAGCTACAACTATGAAATTGAAACTGCAGTAGTGTTCTGTGGCAAAACTACATACCATGAAGAAAAAAATATAATTTTAACCATTCAAATGCCTAAACCAGGGTTCAAAGTTTGTATGAAATAAAAATTTTTTTTGGTCAGATTTACTTTAAATTAAGTATTAGTATACTAAATCAGAAAAAATCAAACACGTGTTTCAGCGTTTTTCTCATTTCAGCCAATGAAGGGTTAAAATGGGTGGAAACGTTGAAGTTTTTTTCCTGATGTAGTAGCAATGCTGGGCCCAAACCATTGAAGCTACAACTTTGAAATTGAATGTGCAGTTGCATTTTATAGCATTACTACCCACCATCAAGAAAAAAATAAAATTTTAACCCTTCAAATGCCCAAACCGGGGTTCAAAGTTTGTATGAAATAAAAAAAAATTTTGGTCCGATTTATGTGAAACTTAGTATTTGTATATCAAATAAGGAACCATTAAACACGTGTTTCAGCGTTTTTCAAAATTCTGCCCACTAAAGGGTTAAATGGGGTAGAAAAGTTTGAAGATTTTTCCTGATTTAGTATCAATGCCAGGCCTAAACCATTGAAGCTACAACTATGAAATTGAAACTGCAGTAGTGTTTTGTGGCAAAACTACATACCATGAAGAAAAAAATATAATTTTAACCCTTCAAATGCCCAAACAAGGGTTCAAAGTTTGTAAGAAATAAAAATTTTTTTTGGTCCGATTTACTTGAAATTAAGTATTAGTATACTAAATCAGAAAAAGCGAATGAAGGGTTAAAATGGGTGGAAACGTTGAAGATTTGTCCCTGATATAGTAGCAATGCTGGGTCCAAACCATTTAAGTTAGAACTTTGAAATTTGAACCACAGTTGCGTTTTATAGCAAAACTACCAACCATGACGAAAAAAGTAATAATGTTAACCCTTGAAATACCCAAACCGGGGTAAAAAGTTTGTATGAAATAGGTACATTTTTTTTTTGTCTGATATACTTGAAACTAAGTATTCGTATGCTAAATCAGAAATAATCAAACACGTGTTTCAGAATTTTTCTCATTTCAGCGAATGAAGGGTTAAAATGGGTGGAAACGTTGAATATTTTTCCCTGATGTAGTAGCAATGCTGGGCCCAACCCATTTAAGTTACAAATTTGAAAAACTACAGTTGCGTTTTATAGCAAAAAAAACTACCAACCATGAAGAAAAAAGTAATAATGTTAACTCTAAAACGGCCAAAACGGGGTTCAAAATTTGTATGAAATTATCATTTTATTGGGTCAGATTACCTTGAAACTAAGTAGTCGTGTATTCAATCAGAAATAATAATAAAACACATGTTTCAGCATCAAAAAGGGTGGAAACATTTTAAGAGTTTTCCTGATGTAATATCAATAACAATGCCGGAACCATTAAAGCTACAACTATTCAATGAACATTTAACTACAGTTGCGTTTTATAGCAAATCTACTAAGCATGAAGAAAACAATAATAATGATACACCTAAAACGGCCAAAAAGGTTCAAAGTATGTTTTTTTTTTGTTGGATTCATTTGATCTTTACCAATTTGGTCACACACATACACTTCCACGCTGAATCTGCACGACGGATTTGGATGACATTTGGAATAGAGATAGCTTACAAAAATACACACCCATGACTCTATTCATGCTAATTTGATAATGGTGAAAGATGTACCCAGGCAACTTCTTATAAGTCTTCGCGGACGAAGTCGCGGGCGAAAAGCTAGTCCTACATAAAGGTTTACGAAATCGCTACGAAATGGCTACGAAATCGATGTGTAGTGCGTTTCACGAAATAGTTCTCTTGACGAAACTCTTATTACAAAGTTATAGGGACTATTTTTGTTCAACCCAAGGAAATTCTTTCGTGAAACGCAGTGTAGCTCGAATGAAAAATCGGCGCGCCAAACAATTTATATTCCCTTCATTTTTATAGCCTTAGCTCTTTTTAGTTCGGTGCCTTAGCTATTTATTACCCGACTACGCGAAGCAAAAAGGAGGGTTATGATTTTGGCAGCGTATGTATGTATGTATGTATGTATGTATGTATGTATGTATGTATGTTTGTGTGTTCATCTGTTCCCTCGCAGAGCCTAAACTACTCGGCCGATTTCAACAAATGAGGTGTCGTTGGATTCGTCTTAATCACCCAGGTACAGAGATGGGCGGTGGGTATATACCCAATCTACCCATTTGGGTATTTACCGGGTACATTGGGTATATACCCGGTAAATACCCGTATGCACCCATTTGCTGGGTATATACAATTTGTGTCTAAAAATTAACATCAAAGTATGCCAATCAGTTCTACACCATGTTCCCTACACAAAGTACGTCTTAGTAATTTTTCGTTGAACGCATATTTACAAAGTTATGCATGTTTTTGTGATTTATTTGTATGAAAACGATTATTCATAAGGACATTTGTCTTATATTTTTATAGAATTAACAACGGGTATGTTTAAAAAGTATTTTGTTATACTTTGTGTGACTAATATAATAATTTTTAATATGAATTTAACAATAATTATTATTGATTAGGAACCAAGTGTCAAAAATTTATATTTACATTGAAACGGTAGACAATACACTGATGAAGTCAGGTCGTTTCGGTCTAATTAAAATGCGAAGACGGGTTAAGTGTTGCAAATAACAAAAATGTATAATCATAAAGTATGGTTTTATGTTTGTTCTTCCCGAACAAAGAATAACTAAAACTTATTACATTCGTTTATTTTATTTTGCAAATGGCATTGTGCTCGAAATGCTATACGGTGAAATGTAAGCCGTCCAGCCACCTCTTTACGTCCGAGTCGGCCTCATCTACACCGCCGCCTTGGATGGCGAACCACGGGTAGTCGTAGTTAATGTGGAACATCGTCTGAACCCGCCCGCACACGCAACTCGGGTCCGACCCACAGTTATATTTTGTGTATTTAGCTCCGCACACCTTCCCCATAAGACCCGGAATCTATTTATTTGAGTCCAGTGCTTTCTGGGAAGATGGAAACCTGGCACACGGATATCTGGCTCGGACTCGAGATGCTTGTTAGGCAGGTCGGCAGATGTTCACCGATTCCGCCATTTCTCCATCAGCGTTCTGCCGTCCTGCAAGAGTTCATGGGCCTGCATGGTATGGCAAGATGGTTGCAATTCTCTGATGCAACCCCGGTTTGGTCAAAATCCCACCAAAATTGAGGGTTGCTTTGACCAAGTGCTTGTACTAACTTCTAACATCGAAGCAGGATTCCAAAAGAAACTCAAAACAGTGGCGGTATTGGTGGATCTCAGCTCAGCATTTGAAACTCTCTGGAACATGTCTGGAAACAGGGACAGTCAGGGACTACCCTACGAGCTCGTAATTTTTTTTAAATGCAACGCACGTATCGTCTTTATTACGCCCTCCTTTCAAACGCCAAACTCTGAACAATAGTGTTACGCAGGGCTTAGTCCTGGCGCCTACGCTTATCAACGTCTACGTCAGTTACCAAAATTTATTATAAATTACCTACATGTTTTTAATTTTAAATTAGATCGCAATTATTTTGGTATAATTAAGATTTAGTTTTGTCTCCTTCACGACTAGGCAATTTATAATTTAATCAGTTATTTTATTAGTGAATTAGCTAAGTAAAATATAATCTGTCGCTTTGGATGAACTGTAAGGACAGGGTATTATATGCAATAAATAAATAAATAAATAAATAAAAAGTCTCCGGTTGATCATTTATGTAGGCGACGACATTGCCATCACAGCACAAGCTTCGACACTGGACAAAGCGATAACACTGGTTCAGGAAGCCGTTGCAAAGTTTGAGCGATATTTCATCGACTGGGGACTTAAACCTAACCCATGTAAAACTGTGAGCTGCTCCTTTTACCTCAACAATAGGCAAGCTAGTAGGTAAGTGAAGATGTAAACGCAGTTTCTGCAATGAAGCACGACCCTAACCCAGGCTATCTTGGTGTAACTCTAGACAGAACTTCCACTTTTAAAGCCCCCCTCAAAAAAGTAAAGAAAATGGTATCAAACAGCTGCAACCTGATACGGAAACTGGCAGCGATAACATGGGGCTGCAAAGCAAATACACTGCGCATATCAACACTAGCCCTTGTTCATAGTGCGGCCCGAGCCAGTGTAGGCCGGCCATCATACTGACCTGGTTGACGTTGAACTGAACAGCGCCATTAGGAACATATCCGGAACCGTCAGACCCACAAACAACAATTGGCTTCCCGTCATTTCCTACATATTCCCGTCACGTCTGTGAAGATAATTTAATGATCAGAATGGAGTATGATAAGATCAACAATATGCCGCACCTGCCACTAGTACCTTATCTTCAGGCAACTCGCAGTGATCTTCGCCTAACATCAGAGAGATCTTTTGCCATGTCATGCAGGCCCACGAACTCTTTCAGGACGACAGAACGCTGATGGAGAAATGGCGGGATCGGTGAACATCTGCGGACCTGCCTAACAAACATCTCGAGTCCGAGCCAGATATCCGTGTGCCAGGTTTCCATCTTCCCAGAAAGCACTGGACTCAAATAAATAGATTCCGGGTCTTACGGGGAAGGTGTGCGGAGCTAAATACACAAAATGTAACTGTGGGTCGGACCCGAGGTGCGTGTGCGGGCGGGTTCAGACGATATCCCACATCAACTACGACTACCCGCTGTTCGCCATCCAAGGCGGCGGTGTCGATGAGGCTGACTCGGACGTAATGAGGTGGCTGGACGACTTACATTTCACCGTATAGCATTTCGAGCACAATGCCATTTGCAAAATAAAATAAATAAAATAAACGAATGTAATAAGTTTGAGTTATTCTTTGTTCGGGAAGAACAAAGATAAAAACATACTTTAAGATTATAAATATTTGTTATTTGCAACACTTAACCCGTCTTCGCATTTTAATTAGATCGAAATGACCTGACTTCATCAGTGTATTGTTTACCGTTTCAATGTAAATATAAATTTTTGACACTTGGTTCCTAATCAATAATAATTATTGTTAAATTCATATTAAAAACTATTATATTAGTCATACAAAGTATGACAAAGTACTTTTTAAACATACCGGTTGTTAATTCTATAAAAATAAAGACAAATATCCTTATGAATATTCGTTTTCATTCAAAGAAATCACAAAAACATGCATAACTTTGTAAATATACGTTCAACGAAAAATTACTAAGACGTACTTTTCGTAGGGAATATGGTTTAGAACTGATTAGCATACTTTGTTTTTCATTTTAATAATTTTCATTATACTTGAAATCACAAATTGAATGTACCCAGCAAATGGGTGCATACGGGTATTTACCGGGTACATATCGGGTAAATACCCGCAGGTGGGTATATACCCGGGTACGTGCCCATCTCTGCCCAGGTAACATAGGATAGTTTAATTTTGAAAAAAATTAAGATGGCGGCTGTGCTGCGCCCTAAAGTGGTGGACCTAAAAATAAAAATTATCGGATACCATCGTCATGGGTATCAAATGAAAGGGCTTTAAAAGACCTTTTCAAAAATGTATAACACATGTAGCGTCAACATAACAAATAGAACAAAAAATTCAAAAATGTGTTTTTTTTTGCCCTTCTTGGTTCTATAATATTTTCTTAGGTTTGCACGAGCACTATACATAATTTAAACACAGATTTTAACGGATTCTTCTTGGTTCTATTCTTGGTGATCGTTCAAAATGACTTACTAAAAAGCTCAAAAAAAAAATAGAAGTTAAAAACTAAAACCCGACTACTAAAAGGCTTAAAACAAGACCTATTTATCCCTAAAATAGACTCATAGATAATTAATCGTAGTCGGAGGACACCACATTCGCATTTGATAAACCGATGGCCTTCGACTACGATTAATTTTCTATGAGTCTATTTTAGGGATAAACAGGTCTTGTTTTAAGCCTTTTAGTAGTCGGGTTTTAGTTTTTAACTTCTATTTTTTTAATGCATACCTATTTATTCTTACAGGAAAATTGGAGGTATGTACCTTTATGGGTTATCCTTATTGTCTCTTTGTGTTTCAGAAAGCGACACAAGTTAAACTGGAACAAGTGAGTACATACTTTTACTTCATCTTTCAGCGGTAGCAAAGTGCGTACTGCGTCAACTCTATATTCATAATTTATGAAGTCGGCCACCAGGATCCCCTAGTCCGATCCCCCAGGGGATCTCAGTTTATTGTAGCCTGTAGATAGTGTCTCAGTGGTCAGATGTGTCTCTGGACTGAAAACATTGGGAGAAGAAGGAGGAAACTTTTGCCCTGCATACTTGCACAGGCAGAGACTGGCTATCTCGTACACAGGCTAAATCGTTACTAAAAGGACAACCACAGTAGCTTGGCGGGAAATTCAATTTTTTCACAGATTTTTAAATTTTGAAGCTAATTTTGTTTTTTTTTTAATTTTTGTTTAGCGATTTTTCGTTCACGGTATTATTTTCATTATTCTAAACAACAGAACAACAATAATTCAGCCGATTACGTGTGGTAGTTTTTTAGGCAGTGCCACTGCTTGGTCGACGAACACATCGGCTGAATTATTGTTGTTCTGTTGTTTACAATACCTTATAAAATAATACAATTTTAATGTCGTGAACGAAAAATCGCAGAGCAAAAATTCTATATTTCTAAAACTGTATAAAAAAAAAGAATTTCTCGCCACGCTGCTATCGTTGGACCTTTACAACACTTTACAACTGCCTTTACACCAAAGCATCTTTACTTTCAGGAATCCTCTGGATGCCGACGATTTTGATGATGACGACACGGACGAAAACACCATGTTGGACTATAAGGACAAGGACGTGAAAGTGCCCGGGAAAATAAACAAGCTGCAAGCTGGACCGGTGTAGATGTACCTTTAGCTTATGTAGAGTAGAATGATTTTTTGGCTGAAAAGCGGTCTATGATTTAACTTCTTCAGCGTTTTTTGTATTTTATTTTTCGTGTTTTTTATTGCACAAAAAAAAAAAGTATTGCATATTTGGCCAAATGGTAGACTCTACAGCAGCCTATCACAAGAATGCCAAATGGGAAATGTTAAAGATATTTATGGCCTATCGAATTCTTAAGCTTGTAAAGCATGAAAATACTTAATAAAATTTTCTTTCGCGCATTTTCACAAGTGTCACAACTAAATTAGCTTAGAATTACTTGTAGAGTCTACCATTTCCCGGTTTTCAGGCGCAAAAATATCATTCGTAAATACCTACTTACTTAATAAATATTTATAAGTGAACGTATTGATTCATTTCTTACCCTACATACCCACAGCCCACAGCGTAACTAATGCTAGAGTTGCAAGAGACTGTGTCCGCACCAAAATATCGTATCACTCATGTTGGTGTGCGAGTGTGTGAAGCTGTGTGTGAGGGTGTGTGTGTGAGGGTATCTGCGTGTGTGTGTGTTTATTAGAGGGGGTGTTTGTTGTGTTACCTATCATGATGGCCCATAATATGCCCATAATTTGTCGCGCATTATGAAGCTCGGTATGGACTCCATATCGAGCTTGATAACGTGCGACAAATTTTATTTTTTGAGAATCGAGAGAGATCTCACTCTGTTGATCTGCCTAGAGTCCTCACGGGGCCAGCAGTAGTAGAGTTTGAGTCTATCATGTAGAATTTTCGTCCGTCGCTAGTATACTATTACACGTAGAGTTCCGCGGTTTGAAGCGGCAGGAAAGTCGTTGCGAGCCAAAGGAAAAGTACACAAGGAAAAAACATTTTTATTAACAAGGTAGTTAGTAGAGGCGTCCCTTTTTCCTCTTGGGCTCGATGGGCGCGAGGTGCCAAGTCAGGTTTCCACCACAGCCAATCAGCTGGTAGCAGCCACCCAATACGATCGGAGGGTCCGTGTCCGGAACACAGATGTTGTCCTGGCAAAATGTCGCCGTGCCTGACAAACGGTGTAAGAAGTGAATTACAGTGAGCGACATAAAGTGTGACCGCAAGAGTGACCGAACATGTAGTATGATGGGCCCCACCGCACACCGCAGTGCTGTCTCTCCTAATGTGTGTCAATGAGTGACAGGGAATTGTATCGAGTTCTATTAAATAGAGTTGAACATTGAACAAGTTAGACGTCTTCCCTAGTCACTTTAGAATATAATAAAATAATTTATTTAAAAGAAACTTGGTTTACAATAATGAAAAGATGGTATTAAAATATGTATAATAAGTACAGCATTTAAAACTCCAAAGTCTGAGTAATAGCAAATTCGTAGCCCCAACTCTTTATTGAATGCAACATTGAAAGTTTTATTCACATGTATGTATGGGGCGTGAGCGTGGTAGCCAGTCCAGCCCCTGTAGAATGTAGATATTCTCTAAAATATCCACCGTAAAAATAACCGTTGTTAAATGTAAAAAAAGGTTGTCATATTAATAAGGGCTTTTTTTGAGTGTCTTGACGCTCAACGGTTGAGTGGATTTTTTAGAGGAAAGGGGCGCTGTACTTTAAAGTATCTAAAACAATAGAGTTATAATGCGTGCGGGATCAGAATGGGATAATACCTTTTGGAACTGAGACGCTCGCGGTCCGCCTGTCAGCTGTAGCGTCAGCATTTCGGTAAACTCTAGTTGTCTATGGCAAACTCGCGTCGATAATTGCTTCTGTTTTCTGTGCGCGTGGGTGTCTGCTCGAGTTTTGTCACGTTTTATTAAATTAATCCAATAACATTTAATCCTTTTAGATTACAACCATTAAACATTTTTGTGTATTTTCAATTTCATAACCCTATGATAGAACGTAGAACTAACAAATTTTTTACTGACGCTACTCGAGAACTGTCATTTTCGGTTCAGTTCCAAAAGGTATTATCCCATTCTGATTCCGCAAGGATTATATCAAACATTTTCCCTTACCGACATAACCAGTGGGCATGGCCTGCCTCCTATACTTCACGTAGTCCACGACGGCCTTGGCGAGAGCAAAGAAGTGCTTGCTGGCCTTGTACCGCATCTTTGCTAAGGCTGCGTCACAGTCCATCTGGTCGGCCCGGCAGTGGTACACCAAGTTCTTGGTGTTGGCCTTGATCATGTCTTCCCTCAACACTTGGTACTTGCTGTCCGTGTAGAGCATTTGGGCGAAGCGGACGTTCACTGGACGGGGGATTTGGATTGTTAGGTAATTTGATGATCTACACTAATATTATAAAGAGGAAAAGTTTGCAAGTATGTATGTATGTAGGGGGTAATCTCCAAATCTACACCCGATTATAAAAATTCTTTCACTGATGGGAAGCTACGTTATCGCTGAGTGCTCTATAGGCAATTTTTTTTTTGATAACGATAACGGGGAAAAAACTGGTATTCTAGAACGCTACTTAAACTCAGTTTACACTAGAACGCTACTAACTCAGTTTAATCTAGAACAGTAGAGTCGACTATCGATAAAATAAAACAGTGCATGTTTTGATTTGAATTTCTCTCCCTTCATATCAAAAAAACATGGGAGTTGTATCCACCGATCCCGGGATCAGATGGATGTCTCCACGGATCCCGCCGTGCACTGTTTTATCGACAGTCACTACTAAACGATGTTTAAACTCCGACTGAGCGAGAAGATCAGAAGAGTTAAACTGAGTTTAAACTGAGTTTAAGCAGCGTTCTAGAATACCTGCACCCCTAAGTCTGCGTGGACGAAGTCGTAGGCAAAAGCTATCAAAGACATTTGTTGATGAGGGCCAATCTCAACAATCAGGATTTCCTGAAGGCGACCCCTAGTGCGATCAAGTTGGCACGTTTTGATTGTTGTAGGTTCGTTCAGCGACAAGCTAGGATACCCTATGGTAGCTCTTATTAGGCACACAAGTGCGTCAATAGAACCCAATAAGATATTTTCAACTTACATCCGCTTCCAACCAAATAGCTGTCCATCTCCACCACATGGCTCACCGCGACAGTCAGGATGACTCCCAACCACCTTCCGACCCTCATGGCTATGCGGCAGCTGGCCGTCTGAGCCTTGGGTCCTATTAGACTAGTTAGCCTTACAGTCAGGGTTATTGAAAGGCAATTAAGATTTTATTGCCACGGGGTTTTGTTCTTGTTAATTGCATTGCATACTCTCATAAAATTGAGTCGGAAATCTTATAAAATATTGGAAGCATTCGCGTACGATGTTGAAAGCATTACAATATTAGGTTGGAAATCTTCAACCTTCAAACCAGTCTTGATGCGGTGATGGTAGTAGGTTTCAATCACCAAACTCTACATTTTCTGTACAAAAAATATTTTTTTTTTATATAGAAACGCAATCTAAAATGAATCCTATTTAAAAGAGTAAAACAATACACAGCTTCAAAGTACTCTCAATCAACTGACTAATTCTTGCTAGTGACGAAAATACAAAACAAAAGCACCAATTAATTTTGAGTATTGACGCGTAGGCTCTACTTATCTACTGGTAGATGAGTAGAGCGTAGACGGCTGATCTATTTTGGTCCATTGTAACCGACCGACGCCTCGACTATGCTCTCTGTCCACGCAACGCCATTGAAGTTGTATAAGACCTGCGATGCGATCCAACTTTTTGTCGAGAGAACAAACCAAAATCCAACACCTGTTTCATTGTGCTAAGCAACAATAACAAAGCATATAAGCCTCGGAATCCTAGCGCAGCGATCAGTGTCAACAATATGTGTTGGTGCTTCTGAAAGCTGAGCATAATACATAGAAACATTAAACATGGATCACATGGGGTCCTTGATGTACCTTTTTATTTTTTTACAAATGTACACGCACGTTTCTTCGGAGATACGGCACAGCATTATAGTAAACAAGTACGTAGTGTAGTAAACAATGTCCCGGGCACTGCAGCGCCGAGTGGTCTCTTCACCCATCTAGCACAATACAGATAAAGACATCTAGTGTGAGTGAAGGTGCCACTGGACGCTGTATAAATCATCTCATTACGTAGATGCAAAGGCCTTAGTTTTTAAGTAGTGTATTATAGAGTTACCTCATGTTAAATTGTAAAAGGAATGCCATTACCACTTGAAGAGAAGAAACGAGACGAGGTAATGCTTTAGTTAACCCCTTCAAAGCATTGCTCCTGAGGCTCGAAACAGCCACAGTACCCATCAGACTACCTACAATGCCTACATCGACATAAAATGCTCTAGCTTTGCACTTCGGGTACCTATCCGGGGCTGATAACTGAAGTTATCTTTGTCAGGCGTATTCTACTAACTGTCTCCATTCATCCCCCAAAATAGACTGACGAAAGTGAAACCGGCACTACCAAGACCCTACAAACCCCTGGACCCGCTGAAAGTCCCAACCAGGCACCCTAAAGCGGCAGCTCCGGAGAAACCATCCCATCATGCCAAGGCGCAGCCGTCCAAGCCGGGCGAAGGGAAAGCTGCAGCGAGGCATAATGTAGCGATCCACCACACGAGGGCTCCTTCAAGATTGGCCAATATAAAGCCAGTGGGGGAACACCGCTCCTTTGTGCCTCTGACGGAGATCCCGCCCCCGAAGGTATTTATTAACTCTTTTATGAAATTGCGTATCGTCTACAGCAAGTGAATCCGTACATTTCGTTGCGAAGTCATCCGTATGTGAGTAAAGTGCACACGTGAGTAGAATCAATGTGCCGTCGACTGTATAAACTTTTCAAAGCTATTATCCGCGGTTTTCCGTGACTCCGAAAAACCCTCCTAAAGAAGCTTCTTGAACCCCTAATCTCATCCTCGGCGATATGCTCGTCCCGTGACTGTTTGCTTCCTGGGCCCTTAGCCTGTAACGCAATGGCGGGTCAATGGCGTCCCGGCAGAAAGACAAAACCGGGCTCTCCTCGTTTTTCTCCTACAACCAGAGAACTAATCCTCTAGAATTAGAATCAAAATATTCTTTGCTGTACTACAAAAACATTAAAAGGACAGACAGCGTTAGCAAATCGTAATTGAAGTCGTCACCTGACAGCCCATTTTGGCACCATTGTGTTACAGGCTAAGGGCCCTGTTGCACTGATCGGAGCCAGGTAGTTTTAGGGCGTCCTCTCTTCCGTGTTCCAGTTGGACACCATTTAAATTGCTATTTTGTAGGGGTCGTTTTCGGGTCTTCGCATGACCTATCCAACATCACTTTCGCAACTTAATTTCTTCGTCTATTTGTTTGTACTTTGTTTCTTTGTGAATCAGCCCAAAAAAAGTTTGAACTCTTTAGACTCCGCAGTGGCTCGCGGAGCACCTGGCTGAGGACCAGAGGAGCGGCCGGCGGCACCTGGAGGACTGCTCGCCTGAGCCCGATTGGCACCAGGTGGCGGTTGGCCCGGAGGTACACATCGCCGGGGAGTACTATGACGACCACTACGAGGCCACGGCAAGGACCGTGAAGATACCGATGCATATCGATCGTGAGTTTATCTACCGCCGACCAGCAAGCGTAGCATAAGGCCGAGTTAGAGCGTATCTATTGGTTACAACTAAGGTTATGGTTTACAACTAAGTATATGTTACAAACCCATAAGATAGGCTCTAACCCAGCTACGATTGCAGCAGGGGCTACTTTCCTAGCAATTTTTTTCTACAGTTAGCATGTGGCATCTCAAGAATTTGTTGATGATAAAAGATGATAGAGACAGCGCCGAATGACCTAACCACCCCTCCATTCACTCTCTAGACAGGTGAAGTGACCACTCATCGATCGTTAGTTTATCACGTTGTTTTCTTCATGGTTGTCAATAAGCACACAAAGTAAGCTAATTGTGTAGCGCCTAGCAGCACCTCCACGCACCCTCTTGATGAGTGATGTAACAATGCCAGGCGCATGTTTAAATAGGGTAGGCTTGCCACTAAATCCTTGCATATTTCAATCGTGAGTTTGTCCGGGCGCCCGAAAGTTAGAATAAATACTGACCTAAACGTACAAAATTTTAACACAGATTTTAACAGATTTAATTAACTTTTATTAACTTTTTACATTTTCCAACGTTTCGAGACCTTTGCAGGGCTCGTGCAAACCTAAGAAATAGTATATTTCATTACAAGTGTGGAAA
Source organism: Zelleria hepariella (assembly GCA_949319315.1). Lineage (NCBI taxonomy): Eukaryota > Metazoa > Arthropoda > Insecta > Lepidoptera > Yponomeutidae > Zelleria > Zelleria hepariella. Next base: position 24,674,965 of record OX439378.1, on the reverse strand, counting down.
GGCTGTCATTGCAACGAGTTCCGACAAATGGCTACCCGAGCCGAGGCGCAGCCGAAGGCGAGGGTTGACAGTCGGAACAAGTTGCAATGACGGTTCCGCACGTGTACTGAACGACTATTTTTAATACAGTTGCGAAAAAATGAAGCAATTTAATAAAATTATAAAAACACAATAAACTCAACTAACTTGACATTTTTGACTTTTCCGGTAAAATGTTCTCCGAAGCATTTTGTGCAATTATACTGAGTTCCGGTGGTGTTAATTAAAAAAAAAACTAGGGTCGAAATTACTCATTTTGTGCAACAAACAACTAAACTCGCGAAGAAAATTTCTGAAAAATCAAAATGGCGCCAACCGTAGAATATAAGCAGAGTTTTTTTTTCTTCACCCATTCTGGTAGGCAAAGGCAACTATGCCCATACAGCCAAGTCTTCAGTAGAAGTTTTTTATTGATATGAAATGAAAATGAAATTTAATGAGATGAAATGAAATGAAACCTAACCAAACTCATTCAATCAAATCATTAAATCTGATATTGAAACAAATTAGTAGCTTCTTTTTTGAAATATACGTATTTGCATGAATCATAAAAACTTTTTTTGTAAAAACTTCATGGTTGGTTTTACTTTTTAATAGACATTATTTTGACAGTTGGGAAAGAGAACGCACGAGTGCGGGAAAGGTAAAAAAAAAGCACGAGTGTGTAATAGCCCACATCCCGAACGCTATACGTCCCTGCAATACGCCACTTTTTGAGCAACTGTATTAAAAATATTATATAAACGTACAAAATTACCAACTTATATTTTAGATATTCCTTTCGTTGGCAGGCCGAAGACGAACCGACCGAGTTCTGGTTTGTGCATCGCTGCTTTACAATAAAATTATTACATACAATAAATACACCACCTTATACATTCACAATTTTTTTACCGCAGACCTCCACTACGACGTGACGCAGCCGGAGCGGTACTTCACCCTCGGCACGATTGAGGGCATCGGCTACCACCCCACCACTGAGGTGCCCAACAGCTGCGAGAAGATCTACCAGGTATGATACAACCTTCACCGTGTCGAGATAACGCATACTTTGAAAACTCAGACCCCAAACCGCCGCTGCCCCCTAACTTCAGAAGACGGAACTTGAATCTAGTGTGGAACCCCTAAGTAGAGTCACATCAACCTATGAACATTAATTTCAAAACACATTAATTAACTAACGTTTAAGGTGAATTAGCAACGAAAATGTTGATAAAGATTGATCTGCGGTCAATAATTGTACTACGGCGAATTGAACAGGCATTTCCCTGATTCGATTTCTATGTAGTACGTATTTATGCATCAGCATCACTGCATCCGAACCAGAAAAGCGTTCTTACACTGCCTCTATTAATGGACCCTTTGAGAAGCTGTTTTTTTTTTTGTAGAACCTATTACCGCAGTCTATTTTAAGAGTGTGTGTGTGCATGGGCGCCGCAAGGATTTAGGTACCTTCAGGGGGTGCAAAGAGCATCTTCTTCCAAAGGCGGATTTGAAGTCTTGGCCAACCTAGACCGTGTAGTACCAGCCTCCCCTTTTTAATCTTTCGATATTCGTGATTTCTATCATTGTACCTGAATAGGACATAGCGCGTATTTCTTTATATTTCTTTCCTGACAGGGGGTTCATAGTGCACCCCCTTGCACCCTGCTGCCGGCGCCCATGTGCTTTTTTTTTCTTTTGTTCCTAGGAGCACCTATTCGACCAGTACTCAGAAGAGTCTGCCGACGTATCGGAGGAATCCCTGGAGGTGGCCCGAATGCCTCTCTTCCCGCCTGGCAATCCAGGCGAACAGGACGACTATGATATCTATAGTGATATGTTCAAGAAATAACCCTAGCTAGTACATTTTGTATATTTTGTACCTAGCTGATAAGAGAGTTCACTTGGATTGTGTACCGAATTCTTCAATTCCAATAAGGAGTTTTCCAAGCGTCAAAAATAGTTAGAAAAACTGTCAAACTCAGTATATTAATCTGTGGTTTGTATGGAAATCTTCAATAATTTACCCGAGTGCCCAAAAGGAGGGATATACGATGTGTTCGCGATTTACTCTACCTCTAATAAAGTCTGGTAGGTAGATGGAGTGAACCAGAAGCATTTTGTATAGTCCGTACCTAGTAACTAGGTTACAACAGACCTAATTTGGATTTTGTACCGAAGAGAGATAGAGGAAGCATTTTGTATATTTTGTACCTTATTGCTAATATAGTGATTTTAATTTTAATCGAAGAGTATTATTTTTATAACACCTTATACTCTACATACAACGGGAGGCACTTAAAAAATAAAAGCAATCCATATTAATTCTTGATAGCCCTATGAATGCCTCTGATGCTCTTAACGTAGCGTAGGTAGTGGTTATATTCTCTTTGCGCTACTGACGTGATGACTAAACCAAACCCTTATCTGCACGGGGCCCTTTTCACAACAATGGCTCCAAAGTTAACATTAAAATTATTAATTTCGGCGTCTACCCACTGTAATACTGAGTCACGAGCGTACACCCATCGCGATCGTACTCTCTGTGGTTAATTGTCGGGGGAATAACTTGTAATCCTATAATTTGCAATATAGAGATGTAATCGGCCGGCCGCGGCACGAACTGCCGTGGACGAGTTGGGAAAGTGGTAAATAAGCTATACGGCGGAATAATAGAAACTTAAGGTTTCATCCGTATTGGTCGGCTGCTTTAAGACGTGTTAAGCCGATTAAGTAGAGATTGACATAATAGTAGTTTATGCAACTGTCATATAAAAGAGATTCTTAGAATACGAGTGTGGGTATATCATACGAGGCGAAGCCGAGTATGATAATAGTATCGCACGAGTATTCTAAAATCGTCTTATATGCAGTAATTGCATACACTACTTTTTATCTTCACTCATTTATGATTTTCCATTTTTTTAAGTTTAATTGTCACGGAACCGCACAGAAAAAAATTTAAACTAATAATGGCGGCAAAACAAATCCAAAGTAAACACAAATGTCACAAAAAAAAGAAAAAGAAAGCGGAGCTTTTTTTTATTTGTTCCATTTGGTATAGAGGCAAAGAAGTCATACTTACGTACAGCCAGTGCTCGATTCACAGAATAGTTTACTGCAAGGAGAATTTTAACCGGAAGTGTATCAGCAAGGAGAATTTACACCGAAAGTGTAGGTATAGTAATAACAAAAAAAGTTATTTTGCGATACAGGTTGGCAAAAATTCTCATACAAAACTTGTATCGTAATATAATTTTTTAATTTTTACAGTTGTCTGTGAAACAATACTCAGTCTTACTTATGTGTCAACTTTTAATATCATAATTTGAATCTTACGACATGAGTGTAGATAAAGATTTTTATAATGTTAAAAAATTCGCTCGGGACAGGATTTGAACCCGCAACCTCTTGCATTCCGTGCAGGCGCTCTACCAATTGAGCTACCGAGTCAAGTAACTGTACCTAGCACGGGTTAGTGCTTTAGAAAATACAAAAAGAGATTGACATACTTTATAGCTGGAGATCTGATGACCAAACGACCTATTTTGTCGTACAAGGCTGGGAGTTGGTTGGCTGATAGAGTAGACTTCACTGAGTCTGGAAGAATTTTGTTTTTTTTTACTTTGAAAATTATATGGGTTAAGTATTCTATTTGTGCAAGGCTGGCATGATCAGTGGAGAAGCATTAAAACTTCAAGCCTTGTACCTACGACAAAAAAAACTCAATCCATACATTTACACTTTCAAAGTAAAAATTAATCGAAGTTTCAACCACAACCAACCAAAAAAAGTTTTTTTCTCAGACTCTGCGAATTCTACTCTATTAGCCTACCAACTCCCAAAGCCTTGCACGATAAAGTATAAAGTGTAGATAAAGTGTAGTAGGTACAGTTACACAAGACTCCGCCGATCTGGGTTTAACCTACGGGATACCTCAAAGCATTTTCTCCTCTATCTATAAATCAGCCAGATCACCAATGGTGCTATTGACCACGCCTAATTCTAGAGCATTGCCAACGCGTCTATAAACCAAATAACATCGACACCTCCCAGATAATAAATTACTTTTGTATTGTGTCCTGGAGCCCTAAGCGTTTTGGCGCCGCAGCACCTATTAATTAACAGATTATAACAGCATTGTAGTCCAGCACATTTGCGTCGAGATAAAGGTGACTCGGTCTGCGATTCACTGTCGAGCAAGGAGTCAAACAACTACGATGGAAATTGTAGAGACTATGCGCGGAAAATATAATCTTCTCCCAGGCTCGGAAAGTATGCTGTTCTTCCTTAGTATCATACGATGAGGCAAAAGTCATTCTTGCGCGCTTCGAAATATTAAAGAAATAACTCATTTGACTCATCTGTTCCTTGCAAAGAAGGAAATTAATTTTACTAACCTTTATGCACATAGTAGTCTATAGTTGTTGGTGGTGCATAGAAGGTCTCACTTTGATCCCGTGGGAGAAGGGTCGGAGTTTGCTGTGGGATGCTACTTGTGTATGCACCTTTGCACCATCACCACGTGGGCTCTACTGCTGTAACCCCTGGGGCGGCCGCTGAAGCGGCTGCAAGGCTTAAATGTCTTAAATATAGCCACTTTAATGAGCTGCTATTATTTTGTGCCCCTGGCTTTGGAGACATCAGGGGTTTGGGGTTGGCAGGGGAGAACCTTTATTAAGGAAGTAGGGCGTCGCCTGAGGAACTGCGGATATGACTACCGCTCTGGGGCATATTTAAGAATCCCCTGTAGGACCGTGGGAACTCGGCGATGGCAAAGCGCGTGAAACACTGTTTTCTATAGCTGTTTCACCCAGAGCGAGACAGGGCGCGGAAAAAGTGAGAGGCAATGCGCCTGTATGAGTTTACGTGTGTTCATGTCCTTTCGCGAGTATGTAGTTGTAGTTGTAATGTAATAGATCTAATTTCCCAAATTTTTTCGTAGTTCCGCTGCCATTTCTACATTTTATTAGCTATTTCAAAAATCTTTTTTTTTCTGACAAGTACAATAAAATATTGATGTTCCCAAGGTAGTTAGACTCCAACAGGCAGTGTAATAATGTAAGTAAATAACAGCTGAAAGTAACCCCTTTTTCGGCGCGAAAAACGCATCGCTCTAATTTCTTTCAGGCTTTTTTTTATTATAAAAACTATTTGCAAACTTCAGTATTAGTCATCTACTGATATAAAACTAAGTACAAAATGGTCGAGAATTTGCCGAGATTACCTATGCGGTTGTAAAGTTTATAAGGCGCTGCGCGCGTGCCAAAAAGTTACACTCGCGAGTTCATAGTTCGGAGCGAACCACTATAGTGATATGTGTTTCCAATCAGAATGGTCGTGAATAGCCAACGTTAAGGATATTTGTTGTTTGTCCCAGTTGCGTTAGATAAAGCAGACATGGGGTTAATTGGCACCCGATAGATTATATTGTTTGTTGTGTGTATCGTAACAATGCTTTTGTTATGGGGAATTAATTGTTCATTCGAATGGTTTCGAGTGAAGTTAGAATTTCTGTTTGTAATCGTGTGAATTCTGCTGTCAAATAAACACAATGCTAAAGTTTATGTTAAGGGAAAATGTAAAAAGGTAAATAAAAAGAGTGTTAAATCCGTTAAAAACTATGTTTAAATTATATATAGTGCTAGTGCAAACTTAAACAAATAATTAAATACACATCAGAACAGGAGACAACTACAATGGTTTGGTGGTTCAGGATAGTAGGTAGGTTACTTTTTTACTAGGATTTTGTAGCTTATGTTACTAACTTTTGATAGATTGAAAGGAGAAATATTATCTGTTGTGTGATTAAAAGATAACGAATTCAAATTCCAGATGGTCTTATCGCTTGAAACAATCTCTGCAAGACAACATGATGTAGAAGAGAGAGATTACAATCTATCTCACACAAATAAGGAAAATTCATTCTCGGTACATCGAGGGCGTTTAAAATATAACTGTTCGCAACAACTGAATCTTCTCCGTAGAGTCATTAACTAGGCAAATCAAAACATAACCGTTGCATCTTTCATTGCAGGGCACCGTTTCTCAAACTTTGTCGGCCACAGTCTAGGATACCCCATGGCAGCTTTTACTGCGCGCGACAAAAGGGCGCCAGTCGAACAAAAAGGGGTATCCTAGCGTATGGTTCACTGTAACATTAGTTAAATGTTTAAAAAGAAAATTTTGAGGAAACTTCCATGCTTTAATTTATTTCTCTTTTATTTTAATTTTGTTTTTATTATTTCTTAGGCAAGTGGGTAACCATTTTTCTTAGGTCCAAAGTTCGTTACGTGCTATTCAATTCACCGATACTGTAGTATTCATATCATCCCATCATTCAAATGTAAATAATTAATAGTTTAAAAAAACAAAAAAAAACACGCTTTTATATCTAACCGAACTAAAAAGTAGAAAATATTATCAAATTATTGCATGGTCATTGGTCCTTGAAACGTATGCAAAGTTTCAAATTAATCGGACTTCTGGAATTGGTGAAAATCATGCCCAAAGATTCCGTTACATACATACACTCATAGAGGCCAAGCTTATAAAAGCGTGTTAAAAAAACTGCTTCCCCAAACAAAATAATCCCTCCAATGCACCAAATAAGTGGCCATATTTTCGAGATTTCAGTGTTGGTCCAAAATATTTCTATTAAGGAGTTCAAACCCTTAACTATGACCACTGACCTGGGGCTCAAGTCTTTAACACAATGTCGTGTCGATGGCGTCCCAGTAGAAGGACGAAACCGGGGTTTCCTCGTTTTTTTCCTACAGCCAGCGAACTTATCCTCTAGAATTAGAATCAGAATATTCTTTGCTGTACTACAAAAACATTCATACGATCGACAGCATTATTAATTCGTAATTGAAACCGTCAACCGAGAGCCCATTTTGGCACCATTGTGTTGCAGGCTAAGGCCCCTGAACATTATGTAAAATCCTATATCACACATGTGATCATTAAACATTGCGTTAGAGTCGAGTTTTCACGAGAAGCGTCGCTTATGGATTAATTTATGTTTCTTTAAGGTTATTGAAGTTTGAAAACCATTTAGCTGCATACTATCATGGCTTGTTTATGCTCCAATGTGACAGACAGCCTCGCGAGATTCCAACAGGTGGATTTATGGCACGAATACACATTTAGCTTGTTGCCTACACAGATATACATCGTCTGAACACACCTTTATATTTGGAGGTCACTTCCTCCATGCAAAAATTTCTTTAATAGAGTCCGCCAAAGAATCAACCTTTGTTTTTGCGTGACGTTGCGTTTAGTAACCTCTAGCTTTCATCTATTTCGTTGCCTTTTCAAGGTCTTTTCAAACTGGTGGTGAACGAATACTGAACACAGGAACAGCACCACTGTTTCGGTGACCCATGTATTCATATCTATACTTATAATAAAACTCTAAATTTTTGTCTCTGTCTGACTCTACCTGTCTCTCTCTGTCACACTGTCTGTCCCTATATCTGTGTGTTACCTCATCACGCGAATACCGCTGAATAGTCTTCAGTCAAACAGTCGTACCGTGATAAGTCCTGTTTCTGGGCACAATCTAGGATATATTATATCACGCTACGACTTTTGGGATAAATAATAAAAGTTGAAATAATAGGCATTGTCGGGCGATACAGGACCATCCCATTTGCCATGGTAAAAAAAACAATATGACTGTTATTCGGAAAACAGATCTAAACTTTATACTTGATAAGGTTGTGTTTTGCATACATACGATCGGCATGGCCAACTCGATTATTTAATTTTTCCAGTATTTGGAAAAACGAACTAACCTAATATGTTATAAGGTTGTGTTTTGCATAAATGAAAAAAGCCATGACCAACTGGATTTCCTACCAAAAGTATTGCAAGGAAGTGTTTGCATTTTTCGTCAGGTCCCTATAAGTAACAGTAGCTCAGGCGGTACTGCTTTGGCTTCGTGGTCGAAAGGTTCTGGGTACGAACCTAGGCCTGGATGATTGTTTTTTTTTTCGTTCGGTTAAGCGCATTTTTCTTTTTGTATTTTTTTTGTTTTTTTAATTGTTAAGAAAAAACTTAGATTTTGTTACTTAGAATTCAAATATGTTAAAACTGTAATTTTTTGTGATGATTCTTTTTTCAGCAGGGTTTGAATTTATCAAGATAAATAGCCCTTTGATAATTATCATGATAATTATGCGATAATTATCAAACAGATATAAACCTAGCAATCCTTTTTTAACTGATATCGGATAGGGCTCAAAGTGGTGAGGCCTTTGCCCAGCAGTGGGACAGCGTAGAGGTTACATAAAAAAAAACTTTGTTTTTTTTTGTTTCGGCCACACACAGACAATACAAAACGTAAAGAAAACCCGACGATGCGGGGAATCCCGCTATTGACGGTAAGGGGCGCGTTCACAGAACAATATTGGCGCGTTCCAATACACGCAGTCGTTGATTGCAAAAAACTACAAGTGGTAAATATTTTCGATTATAGTTATCAAGATAATTATCAACCTATATTTATCTTGATAATTAACACGTCGAACCCTGTTTTTCAGTCTGTGCGAGCTTTACTAAGCGCAATAAAAAATATCTTTCGTGAAACCCTCCCAATTTCTTAAAGTATAGCATTTTTAGAACTAGAAACTAACCACATTTTAATTTAAAGTCTTCATTCGTTCGTGAAACTTGAAATGTCTTCTTAGCTGAAACGCTAAATGCATTTTGCAACCCTAAATACCAATACTTACTTAAATCGGAGGTTTGCGATTTGTGGGGTACTAACATAGACATAATTTTCTATAGGTATGGGTTCTCTATCTGCCGGTTTCTGATTTGAGAAATTCGCTAAGCAAGCACTTAAATATCGTTCTGCCTCTGCGGATTTCTCACAAAAGAACGTGACAGAACGATAGTTAAGTATTTCCTTAGTAAAATTTTCAATTTAGGGCCTATGTCGTCTCCAGTGGTAGCAAACTTTTCACCGAGGGCGTGTGTCGTTAAAGTGACCCGCAAGGATACCCTCTACTGGCCTTAGCATAACAATGGGTTAGTCCTTATCTATGGGCCATGGGCGTACTTAGAACTCTATCTGTCCCACTCTACGTCGATCAAAAGAGTGAAATGCATATACCTAAACTCCTTAACTTCTTAAGCCATCCTAATGCTAAGCTTTATCACGTCTAAACAATACATTTATAAACCCGCCGCGTACGTGGCAAAGTTCCTGCTTTATTAGAAAATTTATAAATATGTCGTATTGTTTAGATTAAGGATTTTAAGGCTTAAAAAATGCCTAAAATAAAAAGAATTATTTATTTAACAAAAAGGTGTATCCTAGATTCCTAGCGTTTTACGTACTCTATTTATTGTTCTCTTTTGAGCCTTGCTGCCGCAAGTCATGAAGTAAAAATAGCATTGCTTTTGAGTTTTTCTCCACAGTCTGATTAAAATTAAATGTCTTTGTAATGTAGTAATTTTGCGTTCTAAACACTCTGAGACTACACCTAAAAAAAACGGGTCAAGTGCGAGATATATTCGCGAGGAGAGGGTTCCGTACATCCAAAGTTCATTTACGCACAAATGTTGAGAAACCATACAGCGATCCGCGATGTAGGACTGTAGAGCGCCATCTGTTGGCTTATATGATCATTTTCCTATATTATTTTATACACCGTGGACTTCTTATAGATTTTCCTGTAATCTATAGGTATATAACTATTACATGTATTTTTTTCAAAATTTTAGGCTCAGTAGTTTCTTAAATAACTTCAAAACTGTTTATTTAAAAATGATTGACAAAATATTTGAGATCCTCACAACGAGCCCTTTCAACTTACTTATGTGTCCCAAATTTAAACACGATCGGTTTCGGTTTCGGAGTTTCGGAGTAAATTGGCTGTGACCGATGGACAGGCAGAGGCACGAGTGATCCTGTAATGGTTCCGTTTTGCCTTTTGAGGTACGGAACCCTAAAAACGCATACGAAGTCGCGGGCACAGCTAGTTATTTAATACAGGCAGATAGGCCACAAGATGACTAGAAGCGTTCAGAAATGCATGTGGTGTGTGGGGTGGTCGCATCTTCGCATTAAAGCTTTATAGAGTGGCCGAGATATTATTTGACAGGGAATTATAGCGTTAACATGAAGGTTTGGTGTTCTAATAGAACTGGGTTTGCTTAAGATGTGAATCTGGGGTATTGGTCAGAGTTGGTTCTGGGACTTTGTACATATAACTTAGGTATCCGTCTAAGGAGTTTTCAGATTTGTTATCAAGCACTAGATCGGTGAAGGGACCACTCGACGCTGTAGTATCCAAGATTTAGTTATGTGGCTATTGAGTTTGAGGTTTTCGTATCACTCATACAAACGAATTCTTTTAGCACAGGTAATCGGCAGGACAAAATCATTTCGAGGAAGGGTTTATAGCTATGTTTCATTATGCCAGCTGAATCAAATTATTATGGTCGATTATCTAGATTACAAAGTAGACAAAATATAAATATCACTTTAGGGCTCAAGCGGATTAAGCTACTTTTAAGGACTTTACTATTGTCAGCTGCCTCCAAGAGCTATTTCCTTAACAGCTTATTTGCATTAGCAGAAACCAGCAGAGACCGCGCCTTGATAGTAACATTATCAGGAACTACAAGGTAAAACAAAGTAGCGCCTTCCCCAACAGCCAGGCGATCCACATAAAGTAACATGCGCGCGCGCATTTGCGCATTGCTCTAATGGGGTGAGACGGTTATCGCCGCATTGTTGCGCCGGAGTCGATAAACGCGATCTTATAACTGCATTGTTTCCGAATTAACAATACCGGGGGATTCGAACAATCGCTTAGGATTCGGTCGGCGGTGCACTCGGAAATGGTGCCGCCGATTTGGTCCTCGAAATGTGAGCAAAAAACCCGGCTGCGTAAAAAAAAAAACAAAACAATCCTTTATTTTATTCAAATTTATACCAACCAAGCGGTTAAATAACAAAGAATATTAATAATTTATTTTATTTTATATTTTTCTTTTAGTTTTCGTAATGGATGACTTTATCATTTAAGTATGCACCTTAATAAATTCCTCCGAAATCAAAGTTGAAAATCAGGTGACAATAATTGAAAATCATTCCAAATTACATATATAAACATACATATAATATAAGTTGTGTATATTTTTGACACCTTTATTTTGTTTGATACCCCACTCGATAGGTGTTGACAAAATTTTTTTTGAACATATAGTTTTGGCGCCAGAATCGGCCATTTTTGTTTTTTTTTATACATATAACCAGCTGGTGTCACTCGCACAATCAAGACAAATCTAACGATACCTCGCAAGCTCAAATCCATCAAGCGTGCCAAAGAATTATACATATACATACATATCTACATACAAAAATACTCGTACATGCAAACATACATACATACACTCGAAAAACCTAACCCTCCTTCTGGGTCAGTTGGGTAAAAAGTGAAAAAAATAAATACTGGAGAAAAGTTATGACTATCTTTAACCTTTCTGGAAGGAAATTCGTAAAAACACATAAAAAAAAGTCATAACTCTAAACCACGAAAGCTCGTTCAAAATACATGGAGTATTTTTGGATAGTGCTTAGTGCTAGGTGCGAGGAATATAAAAAAATCTTTGATCGTCCTTTTTTGGATCACCTTGTATGTAGACGATCATGACATTTTATGTAAATAATGACTTAAATTTCACGTAAATGTAGACTCCCATGACAATTTACGTAAATAACGCTTAAATTTCACGTAAGTAAATGTAGACCCCCACGACAATTCACGTAAATAACGCTTACCTTTCACGTAAACGTAGACCCTCATGACATCTCACGTAAATAACGCTTACATTTCACGTAAATGTAGATGTACATATCACGTAAATAAAGATAAATTTAATGTAATAGTAGACTCATTTCATGTAAATGGGGATTAAAATAAGTCAGAATGTAAGGAAAGTAGATCGCAAGAATCGCTATCTATCTATCTAGTTCTCGGTTGCTTCGGGCATAAAAAAAGGTTAGCATATTAGGAAGGAAGGAAGCTGAAGCGTTATTTAATTTTGACCTATTGCAAGCTGTGGCGCAGTCCTGGTGCAATTATTGCACCAATCTAGGCACTGGTGTATTGGTGGTCTGATTCCAAGGATCAGAGTGGAATGTCTCTTCGACACGATCCCGGGCGAATTAAACGGGATCAACATTAGACCGAGCTCTGAAATGGGCATAAATTACTTACATTTGTTCCATTCAATTGAAACTAAAGGGGTTCCAGTGTTCACTGCGCTTTAAGCAGTGGGTCTTTAAGGAGTAACGTTTATTGTTGTTATTGATATTTATCTTACTGGTTTTCCTGACGGTCGACTATAGGTTATTAATGGTGTAACTACAATATTTACAATTTAAATTTAAAGTTTCTATGAGAAAATAGTATGGGTGAGTGAGATTACGTCGCAAAATTACGAAGAATACAATGTTATTGCCGAGAAAGAAAAATCGCTGAACAAAAATAGCTCAGTTTAGCTACAAAATGTAAAAAACTGTGAAAATTTTCAATTTCCCGCCACGTTGCTATCGTCTCACCTTAAGAGCTATACTAGGCCACGAGGCCTTACTCGACAGTGGCGCCAACTAGTAAGCACTAAACGGTAGCCCTCATTGAATCGATCCATCCACAGCCTTCTAAGGCTGTGATCCATCACAATCGAAACCACATTTGCATGGACTTATTACTCAACATTCAGTTCAAATGGCGCCTCTACCACATCTATCTTAGTGCCTAATAGGTAATTCATTCGGAACGGACAAAATATCGCGCAACATCGCCAATGGCGGCCGAAGTATCAATATTTAAACCGATTATGGGATCAGAAACTGCTGACTCAAACTTGCCATGAACATAATGGAACTACAAAACGGGAAGTGGAGGCGGATTCTGTTATTTTGCCGTGTGTTCAAGCCAAACCTTAGGGTGGCATTAATAGTCGTCATCTCCAGCTCAAACTCAAGTAGGTGATCTCAGAAAAGTCAAATGTTAATTTCAATGTCAATCTCAAGATAGTGTCTATTAATATGCTGACAGCTATTCAAGTTTGACATTAGCCAAGCCTTGAAATTAGTATTTGACTTTTCTGAGTTCACCTACTTGAGATCGAGCTCAAGTAGTTGATCTCAGCAACTATTAATACCACCCTTAGTTTGCCGAAACTGCTCTAAGTTTTTCTGGTGAATACATCCGCAGGAGCCATGACTTACTACAGACACTTCTTAGGCGGGGGCAGAAAAAGCCATCACCGATGTTGACTCCAACACCGATGGATTGAATCACACAAATATACAAAAAATGCGACATAAAATTAAAGGTTTGATTACATTTGATAGAAATAATAAAGATAAAAACAAAACTATTAAGCACACCACACTTTAGCCGGTTTCATACAGATATACATAGATTTTTACATAATCCTGGCACCTATCTCCGCCGACGTTCCAATGTGCTTGAGACATAATAATAATATATGAATGGATTTGGCTTGTCTAACATCTTTAGGGTCAATGGAAGTTGTCGCGAATGATCGCGATCCCTATCCAATTTAGAGAAACAAGTTTCTGAACGTGACCGCAAGCATTTCAAATTCTCCCGCCACTGCACCGAACGCGCTGCGAGAGTGAACGAGGCATCCCGAATCCACCCAGAGTCGACGTGGTCGGTCACGTGGCACGCGCGGGAGCCGACCGGGCGGCCATCTTGCAGCCCGCCGCGCTCGAGACAATACAAAAGTCAACGCCAACGCAGCGGGTTTGTGAGTGTGATTGATTTTTCACTGGCTTGATCTCTTGAGTTGTTTGTGCATTTTCTCAGTCTCTGGTTTATTATCATGTTATCTACGTGTACTCAATGTGGTGATAGTGCGTTATAACAGGCTAAATCAAAGAGGCCGTGACTGGCCTTGTTCTCAGTGTATCGGATTGAGGTATAACGATGGAGCTCAAGCTTATCTTCAGTTTGGGCCGAGGGCCAAGGTATAACAGTAGAGCGCAGGCTCATCTTCAGTATAGGTCGATGGACAATTGTACCAGTGGAACGCAGGCTAAGATTCAGTTGAGGCCGAGGGCCAACCGTACCAGTATACGTACCAGTGAAGCGAAGGCTCATACTCCGAACCAAAGGGGCCGGATGGCTAAGTGTAGGCTCGGTAAAGGCAAAGGTAGGTAAAAGGTAAAGGTAAAGGTAAAGGTAAAGTCTACACCAATGGAGCGCAGGCTCATCCTCAGTTTAGGCCAAGGGCCAACTACACCAGTGGAGCGCAGGCTCATCCTCAGTTAGGCCAAGGGCCAACTACACCAGTGGAGCGCAGGCTCATCCTCAGTTTAGGCCAAGGGCCAACTACACCAGTGGAGCGCAGGCTCATCCTCAGTTTAGGCCAATGGCCAACTACACCAATGGAGCGCAGGCTCATCCTCAGTTTAGGCCAAGGGCCAAGTACACCAGTGGAGCGCAGGCTCATACTCAGTTTAGGCCAAGGGCCAAGTGTACCAGTGGAGCGCAGGCTCAGATTCAGTTGAGGCCGTTTGGCCATCTATACCCACGCTCAGAAGCCGTTTGGCTACGTTCGCGCTCAGAGGCCGTTTGGTCATGTTCACGCTCAGAGGCCGTTTGGTCATGCTCATACTAGACCTTTGGGTCATCTGCTCAGTTTTTCAGGTACCTATTAGATTGCTCAGCTCAGTTGCGAGGCAAGGGGTCGCTATAAGGGGAGGTTGGAGGCGACAGGGTAGTTGGGACTACCCAAACACACAAGGTGTTTGTTGATGCTCAGTTATTTAGACACAGTTTAGCCGACTGTCGGACCGAAGGTCCCGATAGCTCAGTACTTTTCGACGAGGTTGGATGGAGTAAAGATCCTAATTTAGTCACAGTTATTTTATCAGCATGTCACTACGTATTGTCAACCGCTCAGAGGCAATTTTTACAGTTTTGGTTATTTTCCCCAGTTGGGGTAAATACCCGAATATTATTTCGCTCGGGAAAATTCCCGTAATTTTTACGTACAATTTTTTCATGTTTCTACCTACTTACTTGTGTATTGTTTTCGCCATCGCTATTCACCCCTAACCATTTGTTGGCGACAGATGTAGCGTGGCGAGAAAGCCCAAATTTTCACAGTTTTTTTTAAATTTAAGGCTTAAGGAAAGATTGTTGCTTTCCTTGACCCTTAACTCAGCTTTGTCGATCTAATCCAATGTTTTTCAACCTGTGGGTCGCGACCCCCTGGGGAGTTACCAAGCTACCTTGACTTGGAGTACCAAGCGGTCGAAGACCAATTGGCCGTCGCAAATACCGCTGGAGGGATGAAGTCGACAAGGACCTGCACGAAATACAGCCAGGCGACTGGTAAGCGACCGCGCAGGAAACAGACCAGTGGCGACTTCTTGCGTCTTAAGTAAAAGTAAGATGTAGCCTGTACAATTGTACATGTCCCACTAGCTGGGCAAAGGCCTTCTCTGAGAGAGAGTTCGAGCTTAATCACCACGCGTGCTCAATGCGGGTTGGCGATTTTTGCGTTGAGGTTATAACGCCTCATACGCTCAGGTTTCCTCACGATGTTTTCCTTCACCGTCAGCGAGTGGTATTGCTACTACAAATTCACAAATGTACGTAACTTTGAAATTAAACAAAGTCATAGATACATGCCAGCACCGGGAATCGAACCGAGGACCTTTCGCTTCAGAGTCCACTGTTCTACCCACTAGACCACCACCGCTTGCGTCTTAAGTAAGTAGTCAAAAACAGGCAATGTTTGTTAGTTTCTTATAATCACTGTACAGAATAGGTCACCTCACCAGATATATAATACTTACGAGACGGGTGGTAGTCTTAGGAGACGTATAGAAATTACTGCGCACTATTCAGAGCTGGCAACGAGCCTTAGTTACGAGAGGTTGCGGGGTCAGACGGAAGACATTCTCGGGCAAAACGAAAACGGATTGATATTTAGATATTAAGGGTGGACGATAGCAACGTGACGGGAAATTAAAAGAAATTAAATTGAGCTATTTTTCGTTCGCGGCAATAAAACAACAGAACAACAATAATTCAGTCGATTATGTTTTCCGGTCTACGAAGCAGTGGCACTGCCCAAAAAACTTGTCGTAGACCAGAACACATACCTAATCGGCTGAATTATTGTTGTTCTGTTGTTTACAATAATGAAAAGAATACAATGTTGTAGCCGCGAACGAAAAATCGCTGAACAAAAATAGCTCAGTTTAGCTATAAAATGTAAAAAAAAACTGTGAAAATTTTAAATTTCCCGCCACGCTGCTATCTTCTAGCCTTAAGCCTTAAATTAGCAAAGGTTGGACGTGCAGCGAAGCGTTCAAGCGTTCTATCTATCTATCCAGCCTATAAATAAAGGCCACTGCTGGGTATAGGCCTCTTACTTTTCACGCCAACACCCTCGGTCAGTGTCAATCTCGTCCATTGTCCTCCCGCTGTTTTGACAATGCTATCGACCCATCGAGCTTTCGGTCTACCCACCGACCGTCGACCCATTCTAGGCCACCATTCCGTGACTGCCCTAGTCCACCGACCGTCTTCCTGTATAGCCAGATACCCTGCACATCTTCACTTTAATCTTAAGAGGGAACGCGGGTACCCTCAACTCCGCACAAAAGGGGAGACCTGTTTCCTCCCTGGATAATTGTTTTAGAAAAAATATGTTTATGCCATTCAATCTATATTTACCTCGGCCATGTCCCTATGTTTTCATTTCTTTATTATTTTAATTATTGAAATAAATTTTAATAAAATAATAAAAATAATAAAAATAGGAAAACATAGGGACATGGCAGAGGGACATATAAATTGAATGGCATAAACATATATATATATTTAAATAATTATCCAGGGAGGAAACAGGTCTCCCTTTTTGTATTTTTTTGTATGGAGCAGCCGGCTACCCGCGTTCCGTCTTAAGATTCACGCGCCCACATCTTCGACTTTGGTCTTTTGCCGAATGTCGACGTCAAACGTTGTATTAAGCTTTTATTGAAACGCTTCAAATGCTGTCAACTTTGCTGCATAAACCAGATGGGTTAGGATAAGGCAGCGAGCGGAAGATAACAGTTCGCTGGGATAAGGTTAATTGGGTAAGAGCGTATCCATGGGTTTAAAACTCTATATACATCCCAGTGTACGTCATACAAGAGTGTGATGCATATAGTTATAACCCTCTTACTGCCTAACCCAGCTTATATGTTATGCTTGCTCAATACAGCCTAGCATGCACGCCCAAAGGAAGTTTACTAGGTTCTGCGCAAATAGTATCAAAACTGAGCTTCGGTGACCTACCAAAAAGCCCGTAACTAAGCTATAAAATCATCAAAAAGGAAAGCTTTCATATTTTTGCCACTTAACTAATTACCGATAATTAACCCCGGGTCTCAATGACCGAACCCTTGTCGCCGGAAAGCATTCCAATTTTCGTTACAAAAACACCCTAATTATTAAGGACTGTAAGAAACTGGTTGATCATGATTTGTGGTTGTCAGTCTAGAGACGATTTTTTTGCCGTCGTCGCGTAGCTTGAAAAGCGCTCGTTTAGGGCGCGAAATAAAGCTTCAAATAGCACTTTTCCTCTCGTCCCACATTAATTAACAAGCAGCAGGCAATTTAGACCATTGTTAGCGTTCAGCGTACTCGGATCGCACTGTGGATATTACATTTATTGCTAATAAATAGAGTATTTACGGCGAAGAGTCCGGGGAAGCTAAATTAATTAGTTTTATAGAACCACTCCTGTTCGGTGGGCGGGTAAGGCCTAGTGCACACATAAAGTAGGCAGTTAAGAACTTTTATAGTAATTTTTCCGATGAGTATGCTTTCTTAAGTACCTAGGTAGGTAGGTAATCGTATGAGGTAGTGGTCACTCCTGGGGTCAGGGTTTTTAGGCCGCCCAAAGTGCCTCTGATATGGCATAACGATTGTTTTTAATCAACAACAACCGGGACCAATAGTTTAACGTGCCTTCCGAAGCACGAAAGCTCTCAGCTAATTTTGCGGTCATCCATCCATGGACTGACCGCGGCCGTTGTTGCTTAACTTTGCCAATCGATATTATGGACGGCTAGTCCAACTAGGCTAGGTGATAAGGTAGAACGTCGGATACACAAGCGTGAGGTGCCAAGTTGGAATCCCTCCCTGCAGGCAATGACTCGCTAACAAGTGCACCAGGGTGAGTGAAGATGCCATATCATCTCATTATGAAGATGCAAAGGCCTACTCTTTGAAACTTTGAGCAACAATAGGCGCTGGTTACTAGCCTCTAACATGGCCAGACCATTGAGCCGTGCTTTCTTTTACTCTTTCAATAAATCCAGAGCAAGGGAGACCGTAGTGTGTCGAATTTTATGTGCCTATTTTCAGGGCATAATTGCCAGAAAAAATGCATATTGAGATAAGAGTTTAAACGATTGTTAAATCCTTAAAGTGTAGTTTCATCAAGAGTGTAAAAGTTGGAATTTGTTTTACGTAAAGTTAGGTAGCAAGATACAAACCTCAATTCACGGCATAATAACTGTAACTTCCTACATAGTTCAAGTTTTTGTTGACTAGAGAGGGAGTTATGATAATAGTGGGCGTTTTTTATTTCTTAGAAGTCACATGATAAGCGATACAAAATGGGGAGCAACTTGCTTGTGTGGGATGTAAATGCTTCGTACACTTTAGGTGCATGAACATGACCACGGCGCAATTAGAACAGGACCCGGGAACGAGGCGCAACTCGCAAAGTCGTGGCGCTGTACCCACTGCGCTAACATCACTGCGCGGCGCGCAAACCGCAACGATGAAACCCCCTTCACCCCGCAACGATGAAACCCCCCATCCATGAGCGACGCGAGGCAGTCAAGGAGCTTGACATGTCGATATGCGACATATCACTGCAAAACAATGCAATGTTGGATTCCTCTGAGCCGCAGGCCACGGCGTTCGACACCATGTATTGAATCGCTGCTGAACTTCAAGCTGGATGGAATGTCAAAGATTTACTACTCTGCAAAGGCCCGAAAGTCAGTAGATAACAGCCGCACATACCACAGGGACTGAGAAAAAAGTATCTTCGAGGTATCTTCTCTGCAGCTTGGTACCACAAGTCGCAATCAACTGAAAAAAGTCCCAAACAATAGTCGACTGGTAAGGATCACTTCTCGATTAATCGTCGCGTATCCAAAATGCAGGTTATATTTTTTGTCCGGTCAATTAACATTGTTAAAATTTTAAAACATCGATTTAGCTCTCACCGCGCGAGTGAATTATTAATGAGTATTATTAATTATCTCGTTTTAATCGAATTCAATTAATCTTTTGAAATTGAGAACGGCTGGTACACCAATGAGCTTAATTGTATCACCATTTCGGTTTAGTTGTACATTCACCGAAATGGTGATACAATTAAGCTCATTGGTGTACCTGCAGATCTTTGGCAGATAATAAGTATTTGGGGTCCTTGTCTTGTTTTTACGCAAGTTCCCAAAAATGCAACGACCAGATTGGAGCCATTTTAGAGAGCCAGACAAAAAGAGGCACCCGAAACCGGGCATCGTGTTCGCAACAATTTTTACGATAAGGATGGAGCGAAAACTGTCTCTGTGACCTGGAGAGAAGGTCCTACGGAGGATAACGTCAATCAAGGCTAGTGTCAAACTGCGACTTGACAAAAAAATAAATTAAGCCAATCTTTCCATCGCATCTTGCGCCACATATTATCGCGTCGCGATTTTAATGATTGCATTCTACTTACTCCATAGGTAAATCGCAGGGGAAACCTGTGAATGCGGCTACAACATTTTGAAAATTTTGCGCCTTTGGCCCCGTTTCGCCGTCGCTGGGTCCAGAGCCCGGATTGTTACCCGACTACGCGAAGCAAAAACGAGGGTTATGATTTTAGCAGCATATGTATGTATTTTTGTCTGTTCATGTGTTCCCTCGCAGAGCCTAAACTACTCGGCCGATTTCAACAAATGAGGTGTCGTCGGATTCGTCTTAATCACCCAGGTGACATAAAATAATTAATTTAATTTTGAAAAAAAAAAAAAACCATGATGGCGGTTATGCTGCGCACTAAAGTGGTGGCCCTAAAAATCAAAATTATCGGATACCATCGTCAAATGAAAGGGCTTTAAAATACCTTTTCAAAAATGTATAACACATGTAGCGTCAACATAACAAATAGAACAAAAAATACCAAAATGTGTTTTTTTTTGCCCTTCTTGGTTCTATTCTGGGTGATCGTCCAAAATGACTTACTTACTAAAAAGCTCAAAATAAAAATTTAAGTTAAAAACTAAAACCCAACTACTAAAAGGCTTAAAACAAGACCTACTTATCCTTTAAATAGACTCTTAGATAATTAATAGTAGTCGAAGGGACACCACATTCGCATTTGATAAACCGATGGCCTGCGACTACGATTAATTAATCCTACCTACCCCCTGGTTGGCTTGCGGCAAGCCCTGCAAGCCAGGCCCTTGGGGGGCCCGTGCAGGCTGGGGCCCGGCTGATGCCCCCTAAGACGTGATGCCTTAAGCAATTGCTTAGTTTGCTTAGGGGCTAATCCGGCACTGCATAAATGGTTGCGCGACCACAGGCAAAGGCATGGTATTGTAGCATTGTGACGTCATGCACATCGGTAATTATGTTACACGTTACAGTTCCCGGCGTATAACTTGAAAAATGACCTTGACTGCGCAGTAGACGATTTTTAGGTCTCTTTGGCGGGGGACAAGGGGCGCGACGGAATTGCTATTGCTTCGGACGGCCCCAATTGGTTAAGTTTTGTTTGACATGCGCGAACTCATCCCCACTACGCAGACTTTTGCTCAAGTTATGCGCCGGGAACTGTTCGCTTAGCGAGTGAGTTAGAATATATTTGGATTTATTATATTTTACATGCATTCATTATACGACCATGGTCTCGACGACACGCATTATACTCCGTGCAATTTTAGTGGTTTTAAAGCCGAAGGTATTTTGTTGCACTGGTGATTCTGAGCCAAATTACAAAATTTCATTCCAAAACGCGCGAAAAAAAAATTCACTTCTCCATACAAATGGTGTCGATTGGCGATAGCCGTTTGTATTGGAAAGTGTTTTTTTTTTTCGCTCGTTTTGAAGTAAAATTTTGGAATTTGTTTCAGAATCACGAGTGCAACTAAATACCTTCGGCTTTAAAACCACTAAAATTCCACGGTGTATTTGAATCACCACCCTACTGACCCCCTGCAACCAGAGCGCCTACGCCGCTGGCCTCAGTGTCGACGACAGCGACTTTAGGCAAAAAACTGCATTCAAATTCTTCTCTGCTCTACTTAGTTTTTAGGGCGCTATTGCGCAGGCTAAAAGCTACAATTTGGTTGATATCTACACACGACAGCACGTCAGAACATACACTTTTGTTGCAAATTCGCCCGTAACGTAACCGAGTAGAGTGCTAGCGTGTAAGGGTCGACGTGCTGTCGTGTGTACTACTCTGCTGAATAGCAGAATATAACTAGATTCCTACTAGACTTGACATAATCTGCAGCGTGACCTCGCCCTAACGACGGAGATATGTGCGCGTGCGCCGAGCGAGCCGAACGCATCGCGCCGATTCGCGCCCCGCTGCGCCCGCGCTGACGAAATTGTTAGCTATTGATCCCGCAGCTAAAGGGATAACTTACTGTCCGTGGGAGAAAGGGCTTGGTTAATAACCCGCGATCTGTGGCAAGCAATACAATTCGCTAACCCATCTCGTATTCGACACAGACCTCGAAGGAAAAATCTCATTTTGCGGCAAATGTCACATCTCCTATTATCACGAAGTCATCCTCGACATAGGCAAGGGATTTCTGCGAGATGTTTGCCTTTTTTGCTCGACATGACTTGAGTGGTCGGGACCAGTCGAGATCGAAATGACATGAGATTTTTCGTTCGAGATGTGTCGAATGCGAGATTCCCGAGAATTAGCCCCCTGAAAGATAACAATAATATCTTAGGTACTTTCGCCTTTTCTCTATCTCGGTCTCTTCTATTCTCTGAATAGTATGTGTCTATTTGTGCGCTTAGTTCTTCTTAACGTAGCAATGCATTTAATCCAGTCTTCATTATCGTTTAACGAACTTCGCATTTCTTCCGGAAGGTTCGTATGTGTAAGACCTGTAAAATAAAAAGTAGTCTTTACAATGTAGATGTTTTGTGATCTAGTCAATACCTAGTTAATTGGCAGGAGGGATAGTTTATTGAAGTGCACAAAGTTGCACAAAATTATACAATTATCATTGTTTAGAGATAATCGTAATGGGCAACCATTCGCTTAAAAAAAAGTGGCTGGGTATTAATTAGGTAACACAAAGGTTTATAAATTACTTGGCTGATAGGAGATACCGCTGTAAAAGCTGTTTACACAAAACAATGGCCCAAGTTTTTGCGGTAATGTTAGTTTAAGGGTGGCATTAATAGTAGGCGACTCTAGATCGAACTTAAGTAGGTGATCTCAGAAAAGTCAAATGCTACTGTCTAGCCTTGGCTAATGTCAATGTCAATCTCAAGATAGTGTCTATTAATATGCTGACAGCTACTCAAGTTTGACATTAGCCAAGGCTTGACATTAGCATTTGACTTTTCTGAGTTCACCTACTTGAGATCGAGCTCAAGTAGATTATCGCAGGCGACTATTAATACCACCCTTAGTGCTTGGCATTAGCAGTCGCTCAGAAAATGCAGTAGAGCGAAAATTCTCCCAACTATGTTTTGTTGTAATAGAAACCGGTGCGCCAATGCACAAGTAGTGCTCAGTGGTTGGATGATATTGTGAAGACAAGAAAGATTGGCTTGATCGAGCGTGAAAAGGCCAAGCAGCGGAAGCTCTATATACAAGGGATGGTTAGATAGGAGATAGAAGTCCTCCCTCATACTAACCATTCTTAATTCGGTACGCAAAGTTTTTTGTTCGAAAGTCCGTTATTGGCTTAATCTTATCTTTAGACAATATTGAGAAACTAATTTCAATATTTTATATTTTGGTTCAGTAGTATGGATTTTACAACGTTTCAAAGATACGGTTTTATGACGTCACGCGACGGTCTGCATACTGTTGGCGGTCATAGGAACAAAACATTTTAGCGCATAAAAACAAAACTACTGGACCAAAATAATAGTTATTTGTTATGCAAGAATGCAAAATTATTGTTTGCGGCGAGTGCTTGTATTGAAAACCGAGCTAGCGAAGGTTTCTAAAATTGAGCCACGAGCGTAGCGAGTGGTTCAAAAAAAGAAACCTGAGCGTAGCGAGGTATTCAGAAGCACGAGACGCAAATAATATTGCATTCGTGCGAAACACAAAACTTTTCATCTCACAGAAGCGAGGAAATGACTTTGTTAGCCAAGCGGGACAAACTCTATAGACAACTACTTACAGGCAAAACAGGTGAGTCAAATAAGTTCCTTTTAAAAGCATATTTTACTGTAGTTACGGCTGCCGCACTAAAGTTTTGAGCTTCGTTGGTATTAAAACCATTCGTTTTATTAATAATTTCCTGAAGTTTATTTATCCAGACACAAAAATAATGTAAATAAAAGAATGTTTTTTTTTCCGGGTGCATTCTGAACTTTTACCATATAAATAAAAAATTTCTAGGAGATAAAAAATGAAATTAGTAATATCGTTTGAAAAAATGTATTTAACAAACCAAAACATAATTATCTATTTGATAAAACAGAAGCGCAGCATTTTTTTTATTTACTGGTATTTAAAAATAAATATGTGTACAAAATATTGAAAAGACTATAAGAAGAAACCGCGTTTCTGAATGTTCTATTCCGTGACTTTACCTTTTTAAAAGATGCTTATGCACCATTTACATTCACAGTTTTGTATAGAGAATGGGCACGAACAATCGCTTTCGCTGAAATACGCGTTTAAACGAACTATGAATGAGGTTTTATTTTCCATCGGGATCTGGCATCTACTTAAACGGCCAGTGTTTTTTTCTTTTTCAAAACCATAGGGCGCGGGAAAGACTGTCCCGGCGTCGCGTTCAAATTTCGAAGCGCACAAAAGTTCAGATAGTTTAAATCCGGCCTTTACACGATCGTAAGTTACTAGTAACAGCAAACTTTCCGAGCGTGGGAGATGAAAACAATATTTAAATTAGTTTCTCAATAATGTCCAATAACGGACTTTCGAACAAAAAACTTTGCGTACCGAATTGTTTGTCAAACGTAAGAGTAGGGTTCCCCGTGCACTAGCGCCACCAATGAAAAAAATCTTATCTTCTTTTTGGGTGCGTTTTTTGCTAAAAACGGGCCGTCTAATGAGAATCCCTAGGAATAACATTGTTTGCGACGTAAGCAGTGCCGGATTAGCCCATAAGCTAACTAAGCAATTGCTTAGGGCATCACGTCTTAGGGGACACCAGTCGGGCCCCAGCCTGCGCGGGCCCCCCAAGGGCCTGGCTTGCGGGGCTAGGGGGTAGGATAGGAGGCCCACGCATGCTAGGTCCCTAATCCCACCTAGAGGAGTATGCATAAAAAAAGGGTAAAACCGGTGAATTTTAGAGCGCTGCGCGTGCTTTCGTGACAGCGACGACGACGGCTACGGCCGCTCTAGGCGCAAGGTAGCAAGGGTTCACTACGTCTTGCCGAATTACATTTCACCTTGTTACACTTCACCTATGACGTATCATCCAATGTCACTTAAACTACAGGGTGCACTCTAAGTCGATAGCGGAACTTTCAGTAGGCTATCTACTGATCAATACAAACAACTTGTACTAGGTGGCGAAAAAAATGGAGTGATAAAAATATCAGCTGTTCCATACAAAGGTCGACTCAGTACTGCGCCAAATGTTTGAAACCGCTGATATTTTTTTCGCTCCATTTTTGTCGCCACCTAGTACAAGTTGTTTGTATTGATCAGTAGACAGCCTACTTAAAGTTCCGCTATCGACTTAGAGTGCACCCTGTAGACTTCATTTAACCGAATGACACTACACCTTTGGTTCATTTCACCGAATGTCATTAGTCCGAGAGCTTATTTCATCTAGGAATTGTTTAGTCTAATGTTGTTTTATCTAGATGTCATTTGATCGAATTTTGGCGGTCCCGTCGCTTTCCGCCAGCGTCGCGTTCCGCCTGCATCGCGTTTTCATGGCGAGTTCGTAGTTCGGGGCGAACCACTAGTGTAATGTTACACTAGTGGTTCGCCACTAGTGTAACATGTTTCAATTTTAAACCGACTGCCCAAAGGAGGGTTCTGTTTTTCACCGTCATGTACATACGAACGTATGTATTTCCGTTCCTATGTTCCACCTTCGAACAGATTTGAATAAATGAGGTGTCGTGTCGTTGGGTTGGACTTGCTGCTGCGAAACTGTCTAATAGCAAAAAAAACCGACTGCATCAAAGTTTAAGCAGGTGACGTAATAGTGCTTCGATGAATGGTGTTTAGTTGTAACTAGCTGACCCGGTGAACTTCGTATCACCTGAAATAGTTTGACACTCCGCGTTAAAAATGGCGATTCCAATACAAAATTATAAATTTTTATTTCTTCCGTTTTTCAGCTAACCCTTTAACTTTTCCCATATTTCTTTGCTTTTAAACCTACCCTGAACTATGGTGAACTAAACAAAACAGTAAATATGCAAATCGGTCAAGCCGTTTCTTAGTTTTAGCGAGACTAATGCACGGCGATTCATTTTTATTGAACGAGCGAGCGAAGTTCTCCGAGTCTACTGGAACAATCCGGCGTTTGTATGTTTGTATGAATGTATGTATGTATGTATGTTCGTTCGACGATAACTTGAGTAAATTTGGTCGGATCGTTATGAAATTTGGTAAGCGGGTAAATGAAATTAAAAGAATTTTTAAGTTCGAACATGAGCCAAATCGGTCGAGGGGTTGCTGAGATATGGGGTTGTAAAGTTTATATGCAATGCGCGCCCGCACCTGCGCAAATGGTGTTAGCAACAGTTCACTCGCGAGTTCATAGTTCGGGGCGAACCACTAGTTATTATTAGGTGAACTGTAGCATCGAACAAATGATGCTTCGATGAATTGTGTTTAGTTGAATCGTAATTAGGTGAAGTGTAGCTTCGAACAAATGGTTATAGTTAAAACAAACATTAGATGATTTGAACGTTAGTTCTACTGTAAGTTAGATGAGACGTCATAGGTGAAGTGTAACTAGGTGAAACGTGTTTCGGCCAGGCGTAGTGAACCCAGGTAGCAAGGGGTACCGATACGGGGCCAAAGGCGCCAAATTTGTCAAAATGTTGTATAGTGCATTCATTCTAGATTTCAATGTATGGGGAAAACGGCAAAATTTATAATTAAAATTTATTGCTGCTATGTTATACCTATATACGAGTACATTATAATACACAACTCTCCCACCCCCTCCGCACGCCGCTTAACCCCTCCCCCCCTTGAAAAGTGTCCCGTTTTACAGATTTTCTCAATTTTCAGGAAAACTATACAAGCTAGGACAAAATGGTCAAAGACTGAATTATTTGTCAATAAATTACCAACAAATAAGTACTTCCATTAATTTTGATACGATTTATAGTTTCCAAGCTATGGTACATCAAAGATTACAAAAATGTGCGCTTGGCAGAAATAATACATGTTTTATACACAAGAAACCATAAATATTTATTATTTTTACAAGAAATCCTGTCCGAAGATTTTCTGGCGTGGTGTCATTGTAATAAGCAACTCATTACGAGAATATAAGCCAAATTTCAGCGCCCAAGTTTAATTAATTAATAAGTTATCGTCCTGAAAATAGGTAAATCCGGAAGTTAGCTCCGAAAATCTAAATTTAAAAGGTGGGAGCCATTTATGGGGATCACTGCCCTTCCAAAACATTGATTTATTAGTGGCACCACATCATCGAATACATCGACCACATCGAATACATCGAAAAAATCGATAAAGTTGTATTGGAAGACGCCCGGTTGAAAAACAAACCTCTATCTGCATTAATTGGAGTATCAGAAACCGTAATTTTGAGGATACTTAATGAACATCTTAGTATAAAAAAAGTCACTGTAACATTGGCGCCGAGAATGCTCAAGCCCCACTTCAACACTTTTTGGAGGTCTATGGTGGAGAACCAAAAGGCGTTTTGGCACTAATGGTGACTGAAAGTAAAAATTTGGTTAATCATTATGAATCCGAATCCAAACAAGAGTCGATACGCTGGCATAAAAAGGGTACAACCCCCCCTTACAAGTTTAAGGTGTCAAAATCAACTGGCAAGATGATGGCGACGATTTTTCGGGTCACTGAAGAAATTTTGTTAATAGACTACCTACAAATAAAAGGTGTCAATATAACCGGAGAATATTACGTTTCACTATTGGAAAAAATAAAGGAAGCCATCAAAGAAACTAGAAGAGAAAAATGGTCTCAGGGTGTTGTCTTTTTGCAAGACAATTAGCCCGTTTACAAGTGTTACACTGCGATGGCCTTACACAGATGTAGGTTTGAGACACTAGTTTACTCTCTCTACAGCCTAGACCTGACCCCCAGCAATTTTGATTTATTTCTGATAATTTTAAAAATACCTTCGAGGAAGCAAATTTTCCGACGATAGAAAAAAGAAGTCAAAGATGCCATTTTGACCCATTTTCAGGGCAAGGAAGAATTTTTTTTTCAGCGTATAGAAAAGCTTATTCTAAGATTCAAAAAGTGTATTGAGCTTCAGAAGGACTATGTTGAAAAGGAAAAATAAAATCATTTTTTTATCCCACTTACAACCGCGAACCGCGAACTTAATTCCGCGAACTTTTGGACCTCTCGTATATTCTCGCCTTGTATGGGGCAAACCGAAAAAAGTATAAACGAGTTACGAATTTACGATACGTCTACTTCAACAAATACGTTGGCCACAAAGTCACCAGCTCCACAGTTGATACTGAAAATAGTAGGTATCATGCAGCTTCAAAAAAGCCTGCGGAAAAAGATGTCGATGTGTCAATGCTGGATTGCGTTGTTCCATCATGTGCAACTATTAGTAGAGGGATTGATTTTGATTTTAAAAGTTCTTTATTTGTACATAAGAGAATTTACATTGTTTACATACCCAGTGTTTGTAATCCTAGGTGAAACAGACTTAAATATAATATTGAATTATCAGACTAAAGGCGCCTATATAAAACTTTCTAGGCATAGGGTAGAGGGAGGCGTGAAATCTATTGAGCAGTTCTCAACCGTGTAGATATATTATATGGTTTTGGGTCTTGCTTTTCTTGCAATTTCGCGCGCTTTTAGCCTATTTATAACGACTATCTTTCGTTGAATAAAAAAATCGGTGAATTTTCGGTCAAATGAGACTCAATTATTATATTGAAGAAGCATTCAACTTTTTTCGGATTACGCGCGTTTTCCCTGTTTACCCTACCTACTAACAATATTTATGAATAAAGGTTTGGGTTTAAAGTTTAGGAGTTAAATCGCTATGCGCGTTTCTAAAGGAAATCTTGGCTAATTGGGTACGCAAAGTTTTTTGTTCGAAAGTCCGTTATTGGCTTAAACTTATCTTTAGACAATATTGAGAAACTAATTTAATTTTTTTTTATTTTGGTCCAGTAGTTTTGTTTTTATGCGCTAAAATGTTTTGTTCCTATGACCGCCAACAGTATGCAGACCGTCGCGTGAAGGTCATAAAACCGTATCGTTGAAACGTTGTAAAATCCAAACTACTGAACCAAAATAAAAAATATTGAAATTAGTTTCTCAATATTGTCTAAAGATAAGATTAAGCCAATAACGGACTTTCGAACAAAAAACTTTGCGTACCGAATTGTCTAAAATAATTAGGTGGTCTTGTGACAAGCAGGAATAGCCAACTAACTCTGGGTTGATTTGACATTTTCATACAATAAGGAATTTTCTGACAGCTAAAAAAAATAAAAACATAGTTCTAAAAGCTGTGACAGATGGCGTTGATACGACAAGTTTTCTATCACAAAGTTAATTAGTGCTTACTACAGCGGAAATACTTCTTCACTTCATTGCTCTGTGACTTCATCTTTCATCGTCGTAGCCGTCATTCCATTTCACAGTACATGAAAAAGTGCACGACTTTGTTAATGTTCTTGTATGAGTTAATGGTAAATCCGGAAACACTTCATTTTGCTCCACAACTAATACCTAAATGTGTTTGGACGTATATACGAAGGCCAACGAGCGCGAACTGGCATAAAAAAGAACATGTCTCGTCAGCGACATCTAGTTACAAATTTGGAACTACAACTTATGAGCTGTCAGAAAATCCCTTATTATTCGCAAGTGGACCTAAGTGCATAATCGGCCAATTTTCGCGCTTCGCGCGCGTTACCAAGGAATAAGGGTACAATCTGATTTCTATATCATGTGAAAACGTCGATCAAAGGGCGTCAAAAGACAATACCGCTTGATCATGGGCTAGGGTCGGCGCTGGATAGGAGGGCCCACAGGCGTGGATTGCTTAGGGCATCAAGTAGTCTTAATCCGGCACTGGGCGTAAGGCTAGATTCCAGATTCTAGAACCTACGAATACCTACATCTCACACAAGAAAAAACTGCCACTTTTGACTTGAGCGGGATTTATATTCGTAAGTTCTAGGATCTGGAATCAGGCCTCTCTGATGCTCGTTTTCAGCAAAAGAACGCATTCAAAAGGAAGTTAATTATGTTTTTTTTCATTGGCGGCTCTCGTGTTCCTTGATCATCACCGGGCTCAAACGGTCTATGGATGGGTGACAAATCAAATAATATCAAAATAATTTATTTGTTGAACTCGGGTATAACACAGGTCGATGTAAAAATATTTAATTAGTTATCTTAATTCTGTCGAGGTCTTTGCACTATTTATCGACTTTGAAAAGGCCTTCGACCGGACCAGTATCTGGAAGATTTTGAAGATGAGAGGCATTCCAAACAAAATTATCGAGATGATAAAATGCCTAGGATCAACCTGCAGAGTGCAATACCGTGGCCACCTCTCCGAACCAATCCCAGTAACGGCAGGAGTCAAATAGGGGTGCCTGCTCTCGCCACTGCTCTTTTTAATTGTTTTGGACGACGTGATGTGCCGAGCAACATGCAAATGTCAAAATGGACTGATTCCAAAGACCTGGAAGACATCGATTTCGCGGACGATCTTTGTCTGCTTGCAACAAATCTCAACCATCTACAGAATAAGACCGACAACTTATCCCACTAGGCTGCGAAGGAAGGACTTCGCATAAACTGCAGCAAGACAAAGGAAATGCGTTTGAACACCACCGATAACGCCCCAATCATCGTCAACGGAGAGGTCGTCGAGAGGGTAGAAAAGTTCATTTACATCGGGCAGAGTGGTGGAACCACAAGGTGGAACAGAGGCCGACATAGAAGCTCGCATTAACAATGCGCGAGCAGCCTTTGCCCAGTTCAGGCCAGTGTGGAACTCCTCTGTCATCACTCAACGCACCAAGCTGAGAATTTTTGAGTGGAACGTCAAGTCTGTACTCATTACGGTTGCGAAACCTGGTTTGTCAGAAAAGACTTATCGAGCCAACTTCAAGTATTTGTCAACCAGTGCTTGAGGCAAATTCTAAGAATATTCTGTCCAAAGAAAATTACCAACACAGAACTGTGGAGAGGGACTAGCCAAAAACGAATAGACGAAGAAATAAAGTTGCGAAAGTGGCGTTGGATAGGTCATACTATGCGAAGACCCGAAAACCACCCCTCCAAGATAGCACTGAAATGGTGTCCAACTGGAACACGAAAGAGAGGGCGCCCTAAAACTACGCGTCGATCAGTGCAACAGGAGGCTAACAGTCTTGAAATGAGCATATCCGAGCTTGAGATGAAGGCGCAAAATCGGCCAGACTGGAAAACTGTTTTGAGAGCCCTATGTCCCTGATTAGGGATAAAAGGAACTGATGATGATGTGTGCGAGATAAAAATCTAACTATTTCACTTTTCTGAAAAAATAATAATTTGGAGGTCTGTATCTCAGTAAGTACTGAACCTACAGAGCTGGTTCTGGTCTCAAATTGTTGCAATTTTAGTCTAAAATAAAACCGTTAAGAACATATTTTATAAAAATCGCATAGTTTATGACTTATATTGAGAATACAAAAAATAGTGCAAAAAAAAAGCGGTTTTTTTAGTGCTGCAAAGTTAGCACAGGTCTTTAGAAGCTGCAAATTTGCATATACGCTACTGGTAGTGAGCCTAACGTTATATTAAGGCTGGATGATAGCAACGTGGCGGGAAATTCAAAATTTTCACAGTTTTTTACATTGTGTAGCTAAACTGAGCTATTTTTGTTGTGCGATTTTTCATTCGCGGCAATAAAACAGTATTCTTTTCATTATTTTAAACAACAGAACAACAATAATTCAGCTGATTATGTGTTCTGGTCTACGACAAGTTTTTTGGGCAATACCACTGCTTCGTAGACCAGAACACATAATCGGCTGA
Organism: Zelleria hepariella; assembly: GCA_949319315.1. Classification (NCBI taxonomy): domain Eukaryota; kingdom Metazoa; phylum Arthropoda; class Insecta; order Lepidoptera; family Yponomeutidae; genus Zelleria; species Zelleria hepariella. Next base: position 24,643,444 of record OX439378.1, on the reverse strand, counting down.
ATTATTGTTGTTCTGTTGTTTAAAATAATGAAAATAATACTATGTTATTGCCGCGAACGAAAAATCACTGAACAAAAATAGCTCAGTTTAGCTACAAAATATAAAAAACTGTGAAAATTTTGAATTTCCCGCAACGCTGCTATCTTCCAGCCTTAAACGGTATTATTTGGTTAAAAAACCGGCCAAGTGTGGGTGGGACTCGCGCATTAAGGGTTCCGGACCATTATTCTATGCATTTATTTGAAAGAAAAATTTAAAATACGTGTCGCACTCAAGCGTGACTTCTTATATTTCGACCTCCGGCTCTTCATCTTCTTTGTCATAGTGGGCTTCTTGTTCAACCGTCGCGCATTGAATTTTCGATGCAACTCGACAATCATTTTTCGCTTTTTACGCGACTTTTCCACCAACACCTCCTATAAAACTTTTTCCCGCCAACTTTCGTCCCATTTGATTGTCCACATATCCTCCATTCGTCAATATCTCATTGAATGATACCTCCTTCGAATCCTCTTTGGACTCGACTCTCTTTTCTCCCATTGTCGATGCCACCATTTGACATCCTGTCAGGTGTCTCGGGACAAACTTGACAGCTTGACATTGTCACAACAATGAAATTTTTTTGACGAAAACCTTATAAAATTGTATCGTTTTGTAGACAAAAACGTATGATACTATGAATGTTAACTTAGGTATAGTAAGTATCCTATAGGTGTATGATAGCACTCGGTTTGTATTGAAGGTAGGACAAAAAGAAAGGTAAACATAGGTAAACAGTGCAAACGGCGGACTTTATTTGGTCATACGGTCAGACATATTTTCCGGTTTTCTCGGAGCCCTGGTATATTATACCCTTCTCTGAATTATAAGCAGTGAACGTCACGGACCCATCTCGTCACTTTAACTTTGAGCTTGATAACCTGCGGACTCGTGATCACACCGTTTGTGAGAGAACTTGATACACGCTGCTTGATTAGGTTTGGATGGAATCATCTGTTCTTTCAGACGTAGCTATCACTGAAACTATGTCTTCTTGCTTAGTTTTGATAAATTAAATTATGACATTGCTCATGTATTTCTTTTTTGATTATATTATTGTGACAGTGTTTGATGACAGCGATAAAATGTTGTTCAAAGTTAATTTTTTTTGGTCGGACAAAATCCACCAAAGCTCAATTTTGATGGATTAAGTAAAGTCAAACGCTCCAAGCTACGTAATAGATGACAGTTGGCTGTGCAATTTTAAAACCTAGCAAGAGCCATTTGTCAAATTTTACAGGAGAGCCAAAAAGCGGTTTTTTTACTTTGTTTCGATGCCCTGGTAAAACTATGATGAGACACTGACACAGCTGAACGAGAGGTAGCACAAAAAAAGTTGCACAACCTTGGCTTGCCACACAATACGATTTCATTTCTCTATGGCCAACAATGTAGGTATAATGTACGCATGAAAACACTTACTAGGTTTTCTGGTACCAAAACGGTTGGTTTTGACCATTTCAAACAAAAAAAGAGCCATGGACCATTTTAAAACCTAGCAAGGAAAATTCCCTTTCTAGGTTTTAAAATGGTCGATGGCTCATACTACAAATGGTCGCGCGTTTTTTCATCGTAGTGAATAAGCTGGGTTTTTTTAAATTTTACTTTGGTTTTTAAGCAGTTTTTTGAGATTTTGACAATGCAATTTCGTGAGCAATAATCACATAAAAATTAATGCATAAATAAAAAACCCGTTTTTTCACATAATATGCCGCTTCCTAAGTTTTGAAATTGCACAGCCGCAGTGTCTCCGGTAAATGGTTATGTCATTCACTAATGTACAAATAGCCAATGAATGTTAATCTTCATTGATTTGCTTTGCTCCTGAGTAAACCAGCGTGATGATTTTTTTATAGGCTCCAAGCGAGTGCAGTCCTGAGTATTTTGATATAAATTACAACCTGATACGTCCACACGTTCTTGAGAAAAAGGTCTTGACAGACAGACAGACAGACGGACAACAAAGTGATCCTATAATGGTTCCGTTTTACCTCTAGAGGTCCGGAACCCTAAAAAGCAGAACTAGAAGTTAGTTTGTGATTTTAGCAATTTATTTCTAGTGTAGGATATGACTGACCTAAGTTTTCATTATCGTTTAAAGAACTTCGCTTTTTTCCAAACTGTTCGTATGTGCAGTTGGCCCCATAGTAAAAGTTGCTTGTACTTATTGGTGAGTTAAGCGACCCTTTTCAGTGTCACAGGACCTTTCTGAAACACCCTGCATAACACCTGTAAAATAATAAAAAGTCTTTAAAAAGTAAAGAAAGTCGGTGATTAAGTCAATTGTCAATTGGTGGGAGCCATGGTTATTATTGAAGTATTATAAAATTTATGCTAGATAGCATCGTCTGCTTAAGGGTAGACGATAGCAAGGTGGCGGGAAATTCAAAATTTTCACAGACTTTTACATTTTGTAGCTGAACTGAACTATTTTTGTTCAGCAATTTTTCGTTCGCGAGAATAAAACCGTATTCTTTTCATTATTGTAAACAACAGAACAACAATAATTCAGCCGATTATGTGTTCTGGTCTACGAAGCAGTGTTACTGCCCAAAAAACTTGTCGTAGACCAGAACACATAATCGGCTCAATTATTGTTGTTCTGTTGTTTACAATAATGAATAGAATACGGTTTTAGTCTCGCGAACGAAAAATCGCTGAACAAAAATAGCTCAGTTTAGCTACAAAATGTAAAAAACTGTGAAAATTTGGAATTTCCCGCCACACTACTATCTTCCAGCCTTAACAACCTTAAGCGCTGAAAAAAAAAGTGGCTGGGCAATTACCACAAAGTTATATAAAATTACTTGCCTCCGCTGAGCTGATAGGATGGCGCGCAAACCTAGGTAGGTACCTAGTTAGGTGGAGATACCACTGTAAAAGTGGTTTACAATACAATAGGAATGTAAATACCCAAGTTTTTGCCGTACCTACTGTTAGTATTACAGGCATCAGCAGCCACTTGGAAAGTGCAGTAGAGCGAAATTTTTGCCAAACATGTTTTGTTGTAATAGGAAACTAAGGTGCTCAATGGTTCGAAGATATAGCGAAGAAAAGAAACGAGATAGGTAGGCTTGATCGAGCCGGCAATTCGGAAGGCAAAGTTTTTTGTTCGAAAGTCCGTTATTGGCTTATTCTTATCTTTAGACAATATTGAGAAACTAATTTCAATATTTTTTATTTTGGTTCAGTAGTTTGGATTTTACAACGTTTCAAAGATACGGTTTTATGGCCTTCACGCGACGGTCTGCATACTGTTGGCGGTCATAGGAACAAAACATTTTAGCGCATAAAAACAAAACTACTGGACCAAAATAAAAAATATTTAAATGAGTTTCTCAATATTGTCTAAAGATAAGTTTAAGCCAATAACGGACTTTCGAACAAAAAACTTTGCGTACCCAATTCGGAAGGCAAAGTTTTTTGTTCGAAAGTCCGTTATTGGCTTAATCTTATCTTTAGACAATATCGCACATGAATAGTCAGAGGGTATTATCTCGGAAAATGCAAATTTTTTTTTACGACGGATTCGAGTTCGCAATTTTTTTCTCTACAATCTGGCAAGACAGCCATAACTGTAGGTTAATTTAAAGCCGAGAAACGGAGCTTTACGACTGTCTTCCAATTTGGTTTGCGATGGATTCGAGCAGGCAAGACTGTCACATTTTAGTTAGCCGCTAAGCGCCGCCCGAAATTGACGGGTCACTCGTGTTATTTCAAGTTATGACAAGTGCTGTGTCAATAATTACTATAAAAAGTTAAAATGTGAGCAGTCTAGAGCGTATTATCTTTTAGTTAATACTCTTTAGCCTATTTTGAATAATTCGTCAATTGTATTATTTTGACTTAATACTCTATAGCCCGATTTTTTTTCACAACTTTCTAAATACCGTTGGTTTTATATTGACTTAATACCATATTGCCATCGGTTTCTTCTAGATACTACTCTCTGTCCAGTTTTTTTTGTAATATTTTTTTGTTGTAAACCGAATAATACAGTTTTGACCGATAATAAATTCTAAATTCTTGTGCAAGGAAGGTGGTTTTTTCTGCCAATCCCGCTATCAAAGTATACATAATAGTGCTGAAGACCTGGAAATAGCGTAAGAAGACTGTGATGATAAATAAGTGACCTCACTTATCGTCCATTTGGAGAATTTCTGCCTCTAAGTTCCCCGGATATTATGCCAGATCACCAACTTTTGCAATGCTAACTTAACAATAACCTAACATAGGTAAAATATTTGAACCAGATCGCCAACGTCACTCGGTAGGGTAGGCTGGCGGTGTTGCCCTACTGGATGGCGAGGCTCAGCCTTTGCCCTTGGTAAGCACCAGCCCTCTGTTCACTCGAGGCGTCAATCAGGCACAACGAAATCTCTTGAGAGAGTTTTCGCGCACCTGGTCCCTGAGGGTCTCTACGCCAAAGGGCGCAAATATGTAGCCCTGTACCAGGACTGCATATTTGTGCCTCTTGTACCCCGCTGTAGCCGCACCAACGCCGCCGGTGCGGCAGGAGGCCGCTTTTATAAGAGACTGTGCTACTATGTCGACTTACGTACTGTCCCAAACCAGCGACTGCCACAGTGAGAGTCACCCTATCAGGCCTATTGCCATTGTCTCTGGCTATGCTATGCTAGGCTAGGCTAGGCAGGGGCCCGGAACAGATTCGCCGCAGATCCTGGCTTGGACCTGCCGTGTCTGGCCAAGCGCTCCTGGCCCATTAGGTCGATCGTGCTGTGGACTGAGGACAGGAACGCTGGCCGCGCGATGCTTGAAGGCTTTCTTATGCCCAAGCAACCGTGAGTGACGGATCGACAATTTGGTCTGGGTCTATCCTCTAAAGGGCAATTTAGGACTGCTAATAAGGTTTATGTAATAATTTTGTCTCAATGTTGAACAGCGTTAAACGTACAAGAATTTATGAGTAAGAAAAAAGTTAGATATAGCCTGTACAATTTGTACATGTCCCACTAGATGGACAAAGGCCTTCTCTCACCACGCGTGCTAAATGCGGATTGGCGATTTTTGGTATAATGCCTCATACGCTCAGGTTTCCTCACGATTTTTCCCTTCACAGTCAGCGAGAGGTGATGCTACTACAAATTCACAAACTTGTAATTTTGTCATATTTGGCAAATTCATCGAGTTTGATGATCTTTTGTAGGAATCGTCCTGTACTGGGGATCTTAGGAGGCACAGTGATAAGTGAGTAAAAATGTGAGGCCAAGTCATGTTTTTCTTCGTCAGGGAGGTTCTCTGTAAGCTCGCACTTCGATAAATTGAGTTTAAACCAATTGACTAACAATTCTGTGTCAGCTATTCCAGGTCTAAAATTACTGATTGTGCGTCGCCTCCACGTTTCCTCGCTAGAATTATTGATTGTTCCTTGATGTTTAATTACAAACGACTACCTTTAATAACTTTTTCTTAAAGTAAACAGCACAGAGGAAGTAGTTTATTTGAAATAAATTAATTAAATTAAATTATAAGCGACCTAAAACTAAATTAGATTGTATTAGTTTAAGTACTTTATTAAGACGTTTAAGACGTTATGCACAAAGTCAACGTTGCCCAAAGAGCCATGGAGCGAGCGATGCTTGGTATTAAGCTCTTGGACCGTATACCGAACGTTGTAATAAGAAGCCACACAAAAGTGGCAGACGTCGGAAAACGCATAACTTCTTTAAAGTGGAAGTGGGCAGGACACCTGGCGAGACGTACCGATGGCAGATGGACAAAGTCCGAGAGGGGAAGAGATCCGTTGGCAGACCACCAGCCAGATGGTCGGACGACATAGCCAAAGTAGCCAGAAAACAGTGGTTGCGCCTGGCACAGGATCGTGAGAGGTGGCGTGAGCATGAAGAGGCCTTTACCCAGCAGTGGGTGTTAACAGGCTGATGATGATGATGATGATGAAGTACTTTATTGAAGACTGAAATACCCAAGTATTTGTACCAATTTTTGTTTGTTGGGAAATATGACACTTATTTTGTTATTTACTTCATGGTTACTTAGGAAAACTACTGTTAATGATAAAAAAAGTCTGCTTTCATGATGTTTAATTTATTTTAATACACTTTAAAAAATATAATTTTCAAATTCAGGTAAAAAGACGTGTATTATTTTGAAATAATACATCAGAATTGCTAAAAAAAACTGGCTATAGAGTCATAAATACAAATTAATTTAATTTTGTCAGGCTATACAGTATTATCTTGACAGAGTGTCAGGAAAAACAGTATAACTATTAAACTAATTCTTTTCAACTCTATTTTTTTCATCAATCATGCAGAGAAAGAGTCAACCTACAAGGCAAATACAAAAAGTTAACAATATGTGGCCTGCATCAAATGTTACGAATTTTCAAATATTCAAAACGCTTTTTCTCGAAACTCACTTTTTTGAGATAATACCCTCTGACTATTCATGTGCGATATTGAGAAACTAATTTCAATATTTTTTATTTTGGTCCAGTAGTTTTGTTTTTATGCGCTAAAATGTTTTGTTCCTATGACCGCCAACAGTATGCAGACCGTCGCGTGAAGGTCATAAAACCGTATCTTTGAAACGTTGTAAAATCCAAACTACTGAACCAAAATAAAAAATATTGAAATTAGTTTCTCAATATTGTCTAATGATAAGATTAAGCCAATAACGGACTTTCGAAGAAAAAACTTTGCCTTCCGAATTGGCGTGAAAACGCCAAGCAGCGGACTCTACACCGTGGAATTTTAGTGGTTTTAAAGCCGAAGGTATTTAGTTGCACTCGTGATTCTGAGCCAAATTCCAAAATTTTACTTCAAAACGAGCGTAAAAAAAACACGTCCCAATACAAACGGCTATCGCCAATCGACACCATTTGTATGGAGAAGTGAATTATTTTCGCGCGTTTTGGAATGAAATTTTGTAATTTGGCTCAGAATCACCAGTGCAACAAAATACCTTCGGCTTTAAAACCACTAAAATTGCACGGAGTATATTCATGGGATGGTTAGATAGGAGATAAAGGCCCGGTTTCTGAACTGAGAATGTTACTAAGTAAATAATTAAGTCTCGTTCTGTCACGTTATTTTATGAGCAATTTGCAGACACAGAACGGTATTAAGTGCTTTCTTAGCTTTCTCAATTCAGAAATCGGTAGAGAAGCGCTCATGGCAAAACACACAAGCTAGTGCTAAGTACCTACATACAAGCTGGTGGCAATATATTATTAAGTGCTTATACGTGCTTCGAGCGTGACAGAACGATACTTTTAAGTATTTGCTTAGTAAAATTCTCAATTCAGAAACCGGGTCAAAGGCTCTTTTGGGCGGCCTAAACACTCTGTCACCAGAGGTGGCCATTGGCCACTATACCTACCTCCCTGGGTGAGTCCCGTTTGTTATGAACTTAATTTGGAAGAGATTGAAATTGGGCCAAAGCTTGCACAGGCAATAAATCATCGTCAAATAAGCATTAAGGTCCAACAAAAGTAACGTGGCGGGAAAGCCCAAATTTTCATTACTTTTTTAAATTTTGTAGCCAAACCGGGATATTTTTGTTCAGCAATTTTTATTTAACGAAACTAAAACAGTATTATTGAACGAGCGAGCGAAGCGAGCGAAGTTCTCCGAGTCTACTGGAACCATCCGGCGTTTGTATGTATGTATGTATGTATGTATGTATGTTTGTATGTTTGTATGTTTGTATGTATGAATGTTCGTTCGACGATAACTTGAGTAAATTTAGTCGGATCGTCACGAAATTTGGTACGCAGGTAAATAAGGTAAAGAGAATTTTTAAGTTCGAACATGAGCCAAATCGGTCGAGGGGTTGCTGAGATATGGGGTCGCGAGTTCAAAGTTCGGGGCGAACCACTAGTTAACATTATTCTAAACAACGGAACCGCTATAATTAATCCGATTTGTTTTTTCCTAAAACAAAAACAGTAGCCAGAGTAGTATACCTAGCCCAAAAAACGAGTAAATCGAGCAAATCTCATAATTTGGTGAATTATCTATTGTTGTTTGGGATAATGAAAAACACTCGAAAAACTTAACCCTCCTTCTGGGTCAGTAGGATAATATGTCCCAGACACTGGAGCATCCGAGCAGTACTTCCCTCATCTAGTGTTACTGGAGTTGCCATTGGACTCTGTACAAATCTGACATTGATGCAAGGGCCTTTTTACCAGACTGCCCAAATGAAGGGTTATGTTTTTCACCGTCATGTGTACTCTGGGTTGTATTATGTAGCGCAAGTTCTGCTCAGAATGTATCATATTATTCCCAACTAACCATGCAGAACAACGACTTCCCGATTCAAATTCGCAACAGCCTCAACTTCCAGTCGCATAACGCTATCGCTACACCCTTCAAACGGCAGAAATGTGAGAGGGACGAAGCAAAAGTAGTTCTATGTTCGCAATCGCTGCGGGATCAGTGGGCAGGTTGCAGGCAACACGCGCTCCCAATCAGATAGCGAACTGTTTACATTTCCAACCGCCGATAATAATACGAGTATTCAAATGTTCAGATCTTGTCGCGGGTTCAGGCGGGTCGGGCGCGCCGGAAGATGCGGATAATGCTTAGATTGCAGATGCGGTTTTGACTTATAGTTATGTGGCGATTGTCTGGCGAGCGACTCCTGTTTAGAACGATGTAATAAGGAAGAGATGACTACTTGCGATCTAGCAGATTAAAATTAAATAACAATAAAAATTACTACATCTGACATTTGATGTTTTAATCTGTGTGCTTATTCTGTAAAAAAAATCCGCACTGTTGAAACCTGTACTTGCGATCTAGCAGTTTAAAATTAAATAACAATAAAAACGACTAGGTACATCATAGTCATAGCAGGCAGGGACCATTTGATGTTTAAACCTGTGTGCTTATTCTGTAAAACAGATTACAGATTCAGCATACCTGCAGGACTGGAGGAGATGTACTGACGGCTTGCTCAAAGTAGGTAGCAGGAAAATTTAATGACGAAAAATTCTAGGATTGATAAAACGGCATCTATTGAAAGATCTCTACACTATTACAGTTAGGAATCTATGCCTGTGTTATCCTTAGGGCAAGAGGTATTTCTACTAAATTGTAACATAACACGTAACTTCTTACTGCCTTTTACCTACAACCTTTCACGTCCCCAGAGAAGTCAGCAGCCCGCCCTTTCGACCTCACATAATCTTTGCTCTCTATCTAAAGACCATCAAATTGACGCCTAAGGTCGAAACTCCTTATCCATTACTTACTCTTCTGAACACTTCAAAGATCACAATGCCACTATCTCTCTCTCTGTCCTTTGACGAAGAAACAAGATGAAATACTTGTTTTGAAACGCGAAGTTTCCGTAGAATTTCTGGGTGTGTCTGTGACAAATGGGTAAGTGCTGCTTGCTTGCAGGTAAATGTCTCAATTTGAGCCTAAATCCTCAAGTTGTACAAAATGCCGTAGTTTTGCCTTAGGCCGCTGTTGTTGGATTGAACCAAAGTGTCACTGCCAAAACCACATACGTAATAGACAAGTAGACCAACCTATGTTTACGTTATCTGGCGTCAAGCGCACTGAAACCTACGTAAATCAATGCGCGACCACTACCACAGTTTACCGCACTAATTGGTATCAAGCGGCGACTATAATAATTGTCTATGTAGAGTTGCCCTCGAATCTCGAGATTTCTCGAGATCTATCTCTCGGGATCCCGAGAAAGTAAATAAAATATCCAGTCAGTCTCACATATCGGGCGAGTTTCTAGTTGCTGAAAAGTAGGAAATGATAGAATGTAGGCACCAGTGTATCTGAACAATATTTTGGTCTCACTCTTGGTTTTTGGAAAATTTAAATAAAAAAACATGGTTTTTAATATTTAGCCATGTCAAATAAGAGAATTCTTTTTATGGGGAATCAAAAATGATCATCGTGCATTGTCCGAACAAAGTTTCTTAGGATCAAACACTTACTTACCGATTATTGTTTTTTACATTTATATTTATGTGTGGTTCTTCGTACAGTGAAATTTTAATATCGAAATCAAATCAAAAAGCTCTCTTGTAGATTTAAATGCCCTTTGTTTTGATTTTACTATTTCTCGATAATAAATATTTCTCGATAATAATATTAATAAAATTTAAATAGAATGACATTTTTTCTGGCTAAACTCCATTTTCTATGCTGAGAAGAATAGCGCCATCTAGAGACGTCTTCATAAACAACAAAAAAAAAACCCGAAAAAAGCCTATTACACCAGAAGTCAATCTGTTAACAATGTTAGCCTTAAGCAGGCCTTAAGAATTTTAAACTATTACTTCACTTGTAAAATTATTTTTGCCTAATAAATATATTTTGATTTTGATTTTGATTTTGACATTTGCTAAATACAAAATGGGTTAGTTTAATTATTTTGTTTGACTTTCCAAGGAACTCGACAGAACGGTTTAAATCCCTAGTCCAACGTGACAATATGTTAATGCCTCCAGGTAATTAATTAGTCCAAGTGGAGTTATCTGGTGGTTGGAGTGATATGTGAGTGATTTGCGCTGGACTTTGAAGTCAAAATGTCTGTGGAGTTACTTAGAGATATCTTGGATGTAATTCGATATCTAATTGGCATGTTGATTGTGGCCTGACGATGGCGATACCCTTGCCCTTTTCACGCCCATGCACGGAATATCCAAAACAAGAGGAATATTAAGAGTATTTACCCCCTCGAAAAATATGGGAATTAGGTATATGGCATGTACACACGTACACACAATAGTACGTCAGAGTGTACACTTTTGTTGCAAAGTCGCCCGTAACGTAACCGAGTAGAGTGCTAGCGTGTAAGGGTCGACGTGCTGTCTTGTGTACTAAGATTGTCCGCTTATGCCAACAAGGACTCATCTTCTGTCTACAATTTGATGCAATATCTCTATGTACAATTGTAGGTACACTTACAGCAATAATGTACAATTTCATACAATATCTCTACAGACGACTCAATGTGTGTTTACCGCTGTCAATGTCATGTTGGGGCCTAGATGTACACTTTAGATAGGTTATCCACGCCGAAATATCCGAAATCAGCATTATGAAGGTTTTTTTTTTTTTTTTTTTTTTTTTAAATTTATTTATATGTTATTACAATAATAAAAAGTTTACAAAATTTCGCCAAACTGCAGAGCAGTTTGTTGGCGTGACGCTCATTCTACATTAGTGTTAAATTAAGAAAGTAAGTACCAAGGTTGTCTGGAAGAGATCGCTTTTAGCGATAAGACCGCCGTCTGTACTATTAGGTTAAGAAAAATCCTGTTAACATTTAATTTCTGGTGTACAATAAAGTGTTCTCTATCTATCTATCTATCAAGGTATTGTGACGACACAAGCAAATATTTTTATACAAAATATATATATGGGTAAATACTTCTTGACAGGTTTGCGACCCGAATTTTGTTTATCTTCATTTTGTAACGAATTTTGTAGTTGCACGTTTATCTTAATTCTAGAGCAGTAATGGCATTTCCCCTACAGCCTGCCTAGCGCACGCTTACAAGCGTAAAATCGAACAATTAAGCCTTTACTACACTTGGGCAAAGCGCACGGTTACCGTTTCGGCTTGCGTAGTATCATGTGTCAATAAATAAACCGAGCAGTAGATAGCTCGCTTTGCAGCGGCGCGGGCGCCGAATGCTGCCCGTAAACTGTAGCGAGGGAGATAGGCCTATCTGCTTACTGCTGATTCACTATTGGGGTATTTTTAGGATGGAAATGTCGTGCTACGGATCGCTAAAGGTGTAAAATGCGTTTCACTTTGTCACAAAATCATCAATGTAAGGAAAATGTTGTGGAAATATTAGCCAAAAAATGTAGAGCAAGATCGATGTCGAGTTGTGGCTGTATGAAGCCTAAGAATCATTGGATTGGAAATAAAAGAAGCTGACGTGTTTCAGGAATACCTAAAGCTATTTAAAAATTGCCCTGTATAGGCGGTCTGGGGTTCTACGGCTAAGACGAAGCCGATTACCATTGGCGAAATTCGAAGTTCGATTTATGAAAAATGAACTGGGTGGCAGTAAAATGAACTGTGTGGCAGAACATTTTTCACAAATCGAACTTCGATTTTCGCCAATGGTAATCGGCTTCGTCCTTGCCGGTCTTTGCCCCTTTAGTGTGAATCTCATAGTATTTGTAGAGATTTGCCCCCTTTTTTGAAAACCCGTCTTTTCATTCGAACTTTGCCCACTTTCTGAGTTGATTTTGACTAATCGACCTTTCATTCTTGTTTTGTACAAAATTAGAGCTTTACTTTTAAAACTTCGTTGTTTGCCCCCTGTTTGTGCTACATCTTGCTCATGTTGATGAAAGTGATAGAGTCTTAATTAGACGCACTATTCGCCCAACAAACGGGGTCCAATCTTTACTGTTCCCGGCTGCAGTAATGACGGTAGGTTGACAGCCAGATGGACCGATAGTGGCGCCCTCTCAGAGTGGCCAAGTGCAATTTGTATGCGCGCGATCGGTGGCGGTCTAACGAAGGCTTGGATAATAAACTTACTGTTTCTTGGGTCGAAGAGTGGGCCAAGAAAGACAGGGAAATTATGGAGTTTCCGTTTCATTTAAGGCTAGTCCAACTAAGCCTTGAGAATGGTATGTGCTGGGCAGCATCCGAGTGGTCTCTTCACCTATCTAGTGTGAGTGAAGGTGTATCGCAGGTGTGTGCACGCCGTGTCTCATTAAGTGGATGCAGTTTGTAATTGTTTTCTATCATTGACATTATTTGACAGGGATCAATACTAAAACTATTTTATTTATAACACAATCTTAACTGTAAAGTCTCGAGCCATCAAAAACATAACTTGTAAAAAAAAACCAAGCCTCGCTGCTCAGTTCTTCTACCGTAAAAAGTTTTGAGATCCATGTAATACCAAGTCGGTTAATTTATTCAGTCCCTACTTAAGGGTCCTTCTGTCTTAAGTTATTTATTACGTAATTAGCTAACCTAACCACATCTCATAGTGACGCATATCAATATTAAAAATCTTTTATGTTTCAAATAAATATATTGACTTGGCAATCGCACTAAACAATCTCATTTAATATAATATGCCAAGTCAATCTATTTATTTAAAACATAAAAGATTATTATTGATATGCGTCACTATTAGGCCAAGCAAATTAAACTCAAAAAAAGCGTTTTGAAGAATTAATTTCCAGAAAGCTGGATATAATTTTAATACCTTCATTTGGTCCTAAATGCGTGTAATCCGAATTTGCACCATCCCAGGAGGTGAGCTTAACTTTTGGTGGCCAAAAAACCGCGAAAGGGTATAGCAGGCTAAGGGAACAAGATTGGCCCACGAAAGTGATCTGGCAGATTTTTGTGGTGGTACACCGGTTTAATCCAAGGTTACTGTGTGCCAAAAATTAGCCCTCGATCTTCTTTTGTTTTAGAGATATTTGACATAATACCAAATCATCAAGGTATTTTTTAAACTAATATTTTAGGTAATCCACGCAAGCTAGAATAACCAAATAAAATCACGATGAATGAGGATAAAATAAACTATCAAATACATATTTTTACGGAGGGCCCCACTATTAAACTTCATTAAAAAAAACATAGTTGTATTACAAATGTTTTTTTTTTTACATGACGCACTACGATTTTTGAAAATGTTTTTGTATGCCCTTGAAGAGGTTTTTAATTGCTTATTTAGATTTTTTTTTGGGAGATATACCTCCGCGGCAAGTGTAAAAAAAATGTACTAAAACAAAATAACTATGTTTTTTTGACTGAAGTTTAATAGTAGGGCCCTCCGTAAAAATTTGCATTTAATAGTTTATTTTATCCTCATTCATCGTGATTTTATTTAGTTATTCTAGCTTGCGTGGATTACCTATAATATTAATTTAAAAAATACCTTGATGATTTGGTATTATGTCAAATATCTCTAAAACAAAAGAAGATCAAGGGCTGATTTTTGGCACACACTAACCTTGGCTTAAAGCGGTGCACCACCATAAAAATCAGCCAGATCGCTTTCGTGGGCCAATCTTGTTCCCTTAGTCTGTAGCCTCTATAGCCTTTCGCGGTTTTTTGGCCACCAAAAGTTGAGCTCACCTCCTGGGACGGTGCAAACTCGGATTACACGCATTTAGGACCAAATGAAGGTATTAAAATGATATCCAGCTTTCTGGAAATTAATTCCTGGATTTTTTTTAATTTGACTGGCCTATATATCTAATTACGTAATAAATAACTTAAGACAGAAGGACCCTTAAATAGGGACTGAATAAATTAACCGACTTGGTATTACATGGATCTCAAAACTTTTTACGGTAGAAGAACTGAGCAACGAGGTTGGTTTTTTTTACAAGTTATGTTTTTGATGGCATCTCATTTCTTTTTGTAGATAGTCCTACTTTTTTTGCTTTCCAGTACCTTCTACTTCTTGAATACCGACATCGGATTCTGGCTTTTTCGGTTGACCATTGTACAAGTTACCTTTGAACATAATTATATGTTGGTACCTATCTACACCGATTTATTCCATTATATTTAGAGCACAATAAGTATTTTGTGTATAAATCAAGGAAAAACTAAAATAAATTGCAAAATATTTTCGTTTTTCCTTGATTTATACACTAAATACTAATTGTATTCTAAATTTGAAGCTTCTATGTATGCTAGAAGTGACTTAGAGTTTTGATGATCGGTCAGTCAGTGAGTGAGTGAGTGACAAAATACAAAACGTTGACTAGTTATAAATCTTAAACTACTGGGTCAAATTTAATGAAATTTGAAATATTTCGTGTTTATACAATGCTTTCTTGGTTAGAGAAAATTCAGGTTTCTAGTTTTATCCAAAATGAAGTTATATGGTGCCGAAAATGGCCTGAACTGCTTCGAGAAAAGTATGGTATGGCCGTGCCGCTTTTTAGCTCGACTTGGTGGGGGCACTGCCGTGCCCCCAGATAAATATAAATAAACAGAGACCCTGCAATCTTTGGCCACATAGTTCTTTTTCTGTTTAAGCATTTCTTTTTTCAAAATCGTCTTCCAAACGATTCACATCAATACAAAGGAAAACGTACAATAAATTATTAATATTGTTTTTTTTGTCTCAAAAACTTGCAGCTACTGACGTGGCATTTCGTTTCTATACCATCCCTAGTCTGCCAAAGTCAGATGACATCTCGGTGGCGTGAAGGCCTCCCATTTGCCACGACCTATCGCTGCCTCGTTAGCTCTCTCATTTGGCAACTGCCATTCGAGATTGCACGTAGAAGCAACACCACTAGCAAACCGTGAAAAGAAAGACAGCGTGAGGAAACCCGCAAATTAGTTTTAACCCTATCTTTCCTGTGGACAAAGCTGAGATGACACTGCATCGTCTGAGTGATCAGTTGATCACTTATCTAGCGTGAGTGAGCGAGTGTCACTAATCGCTGTGTAAATAATACAAAGGTTTTACCCGACTGCCCAAAAGTTTTTTATCGTGGCGGTACGATGGTGTTTTAAATACCTAATAATACTTACAGACAAAACTTATGCAACGTAGCTTTCTGTAGCTTTCTTTACAACTTATTTGAATTAATGTGGCATCAAGCACCATGTATGTGAACTGATGTGTGTGACAGTTTAAGAGCGCATAATACGTGACTTGGATGCATGTTCAGAATGAAATAACAAATGAGCTTTTTGGCGCCTTTTGTGGAGCGGAAAAGTAAACATTTGCACAGGAGAATTACGCCCCGCCTCTGCAAAAACTAGTGATATGCATCGTTTAACGTTGAACGTTCCGTATCACACTTTTTGCTGAATTTAACGTACGTTCAAAGTTTTATACGATAGTAAAGATTGAAACCACGCCCTGTCATGTACTATCACTATTTTATAGATGCCAGAATTATAATTAACTACCCCTTTACGCCTTTACCCTTTTATGCGCCACCATAATAAGTTATGATGGCGCGTAAATAGCTAAGTGCATCGCTTTAGATTTTACAAATAAAATTATGTTTCCTTCTTAAATTTTTATTTTCTTTAATAAACTATGACGGCTCAAAATAATAAAGTCCCAGCTGTGTTTTATTTAATTAACAGGGGAAGAACATTCAAAGCATAGCTAGCCAATGTATAAGTACCTACTAGTTGCAATAACACTTATTCAGTAACAATATTACAATGTAAAGCGATATCGGATAAAGTAGACTCGATGCAACAGGGTGGAGTCTAAAAGTAAGTCATTTTCTTTGAGTAAAATTGGAAAAAATAGACCCGCAATGTCAAACGAGTTAAATATTAATGTAAAATACGAGTAAGCTAATCAGTCAAAGAACAGGAATATATTTGTAATATAAAAATAGATCCAAAAGCTCCAGAATAAGTAAGTTCGTTTGTAGGTATAGGTACCTACTTTTTGAAACTTTCATGGTTAATATCAGGTACTATTGTAAGAATAACCGGATGTTTCAACGATTTAATCAAGAAGCGAGTTTGTGTATAATATTTTGTATGGGTATGATTTAAACGGCCGGCAGTATACAGGGTGTTAAAAGACCGCCAACAGACCCGAAAGCCACGCATACTAGACACCAAAACAAAGTACTTTTTCGATAAATTATTGCTGGGAAATAATTTTGGTTTTTTAGGTTATAATTTTGAAAAACATGTTATCACGCAATGGACGTGTGACGCACAGAAATCATATTACGCAAGCGTAAGTATAAGTTTATGTTAATTAAGCTTGAAGTGTTGATGTTTAGAATACATTGCGGGTTACAATTTTAATGTCGTTTTTTGTAAGAAATATTCATAAGTTTCATATGGTTTCTTGAGAAGGTATGTTAAAAACTAGATACTGAATACATTAATACAAAATTGTGATCTACATTTAATTCAGTATTGGCAAGCTGTAATAGTTATTTGTTATGCAAGAATGCAAAATTATTGTTTGCGGCGAGTGCTTGTATTGAAAACCGAGCTAGCGAAGGTTTCTAAAATTGAGCCACGAGCGTAGCGAGTGGTTCAAAAAAAGAAACCTGAGCGTAGCGAGGTATTCAGAAGCACGAGAAGCAAATAATATTGCATTCGTGCGAAACACAAAACTTTTCATCTCACCGAAGCGAGGAAATGATTTTGTTAGCCAAGCGGGAAAAACTCTCTATACAACTACTTACAGGCGAAACAGGTGAGTCAAATAAGTTTCTTTTAAAAGCATATTTTACTGTAGTTACGGCTGCCGCACTAAAATTTTGAGCTTCGTTGGTATTAAAACCATTAGTTTTGTAAATAAAAGATTTTTTTTTCCGGGTGCATTCTAAACTTTTACCATATAAATAAAAAAATTATAGGAGATTAAAAAAAATATTAGTAATATCGTTTGAAAAAATTTATTTAACAAACCAAAACATAATTATTTATTTGATAAAACAGAAGCGAAGCATTTTTTTTGTTTACTGGTATTAATAATAAATATAATGTACAAAATATTGAAAAAACCTGAAAGAAGAAACCGCGTTTCTGAATGTTCTATTCCGTGACTTTACCTTTTTAAAAGATCCTTTGCCCCATTTACATTCACAGTTTTGTATAGAGAATGGGCACGAACAATCACTTTCGCTGAAGCACGCGTGTAAATGAACTATGAATGAGGATCTTTTTTCCGTCGGGATCTGGCATCTACTCAAACGGCCAGTGTTGTTTTCTTTTTCAACACCATAGGGCGCGGGAAAGACTTTCCCGGCGCCGCGTTCAAATTTCGAAGCGCACTAAAATGCAGATAGTTTAAATCCAGCCTTTACACGATCGTAAGTTACTAGTAACAGCAAACTTTCCGAGCGTGGGAGATGAAAAATAAATTTTGGTTGACTAACTAACACTATTCTTACAGCAACAAATGGGTGCGCTGCATTTGGTAAATAAAATAATTTTAATAAATAATGATTACCTACGATTATTTTATTTGGTAAACTAGGTAAATAAAAATATTATGAATATACAGGGTGTCCCAAAAAATTGTGTCAATCGGAATTCCAGAGATAGAGCAGTTTTAAATGTACCCGAATCACTTCCATGTATGTTGAGCGATTTTTTTACGTTTAGAAGTTTTGATGAGGCTTTTAAGGTTTTTTTTGGAAATAATTACCTAGCATTGTTTTTTTTATCAAACCTTCTTACTAAACTCCAGTGAGTCTTTTTCATAGTCACTACATCCTCGTCGTCTTACTTACTACTTGATAAACCTCAAAAACTTTAAAAATCAGTGTCAAATTACGATAATTTTAATTCATCGAATGACAATGCATACACACCATTGGCCGCTCGTTTCATCCACTTTTCCAGTAAAATCACACATCAACTAAACATAATAAAGCTCATTTTAATTTATTTGCTAACCAATACTTTATGCGGGCCCAACAATATTATAGCTTACAAATATTATTTTTGTGCTTACCAAATGTATGATCTTGCCGACCAATTATTAATTCTGCCTACCGTTTATTTATCTGGCAAACAAATGTATTATTAAGCTGACATAAAATGTTTTTCTTGCTGTCAAAATTATAATTTTTTGCTAATCACTTATTACGAATAATTTTTATTTTATGCCGGAAAAAAAATTGTTCGCAGTTGAAATGAAATAAAAGCTGCATTTTCTTGCTGACCAAATAGTTTTATTGCAGCCTGGAAATTTACTTCCATTTTGTATTAGGTACTACTAATACGTACACACGACAGTACGTCAGAGTGTACACTTTTGTTGCAAAGTCGCCCGTAACGTAAGTGAATAGAGTGCACGCGTGTAAGCGTCTACCTGCTGTCGTGTGTACCACTGTCAAATTGATGTGTTCACACAGACTTTTTATTTATGTGTGTTCATTATGTTTTTCTAGTCACGTTGTACAAGCACGTTGTGGGCCACTGAAAAACTGGTCTTTTATACCAATAAAATTGCTAAAGACATTACCATAATTTTGATCGACGATAAAAAGTACGATTGCCTTTTATGAAACTGGGCGTAGGTACGTCATCGTTTCTTATATCAAAGTTTATGAGGCGTAACTGTGCCAATTATTAGCTCTTGCTTGGTTTAACAATAATTAATATTGGTATAGGGAGCGACTCATTAAATTCCTCCCCATGATGGCCGCTTTGTGAAACATAGAAACTAGAGGTGCGCGAAACGCTTCAGTGAAAAGAAAAGAATGATATAGTTCATTTCCTTCATTGAACTAGTTCACTCTTTTAGTTCACAGTTCACTTATAGTTCATTCATAGTTCACAGCACATTAATGGTTCATAGTTCATTCACAGTTCATTCACAGTTCATTCACAGTTCATTCATAGTTCATAGCTCATTCATAGTTCATAGCTCAGTAGTTCGTTCACGTATCTTTTGACTCACGGTAGTCTGTGAATGACAAAGGTCACAAAGGCGAGATGAGTTACAGAATTTTGGTTCTTACCGTGGTAGATTTAAGAATGTTTCTTGAAGAATGAACTACGTGGACTAGAGTGAATGTGATATATAAAGATTTACAGAATTTTAGTTCTTAGTGTGGTAGATTTAAGAATGTTTCTTGAAGAATGAACTACGTGGACTAGAGTGAATGTGATATGTAAAGATTGGTAGTGAATGAATGAATGAATGGTTTCATATAACGAATGCATTCAATCGAAGCATTCATTCGTGAACTACACACCTCTAATACAAACCGTTACAAAACATCCTAACTCTTTTTACAAGGTGTAACCTGCCGGTCTACATGATGTCAATTCTGTAAAAAAAGTTGAATAAAGCAACCTCAAAATTACACAACTATTTTGTTTTTGTTAGCTCTTTAAAAATATATTTGTGTGTAAGTAGGTGCATTTGCATACGCTTTGAGTTGTTAAAACACTGTGCAAGTCAATGAAAACAATATTTAAAAAAATACTTTTCTCCCGTCACAGCGTTCACATTTTATTAATTTAAATATCAACGGATCGTCATAAAGAAAAAAAAATGTGGTGGTGATCCCTGTCACCGGGTGCTATTACCGTGTAAAAAGAGTAAGGATCTTTTGTAACACCTTGCACTGTTTTTTTAAAATTACTTAGGGACCACGGGAAAGGTCGTGGTTGATACTATCATTACTTATTTTTAACGCCTTTTTTTTGTCTCTCTGCCATTGTAATCTTCTTCTTCGTTTCCTTGGCGTGCATCTCCACTAAGAAGGTTGGACGTCAGTTCTCTTCTGTTCTTTTCTGTTTCTTGTTTCTTGCCTAGCGAAATAGATATTAATTGCTGGCTATCTCCGTTTATTCCGTAATGTTTCTGAGCCACGACTTTCTACTTCTACCAGCCCGCCTCTTCCCCTTAATCTTTCCCGTCATGATCAATTGAAGAAGTCGGTTCCTCTTTTGTTTTTTGCCATTTTAATGGCATAGCTAGCATACCTACATAGCTATCGCAATGGCAAAAAACAGAAGAGGACCGTTATTTCGGCAGTTGAAAACGAGTTAGGCAATGTGTAGTTTACAGACCCTGTCAGACAATACGTAGAAGCAGTAAATGTAAATCCGTTTGTAGTTCCGAATGTCGAGACCTTGTTAGGGTTCCGGACCTCAAAAGGAAAAAACGAAATGACTGTGGTATCTATCTGTCAGTCTGTCAAGACCTTTTTCTCAACGCGCGGAGGTATCAGGTTGAAAATATAAAAATATTATACTTGGTGGGTTTTGTAAATCAACTAAGCCTTCTGCGTCCAAACAAGAAGCGCGCACAGCCTAGTTGGACTAGTCATTCATGATCGATTGACTAAGTTAAGCAACATCGCTAGTGACAGATGGGTGACCGCTAGTGGCAATAATATCTGAGCGCTTACGTGCTTCGGAAGGCACTTTATACTGTTGGTCCCGGTTGTTGTTGATTAATAACAATCGTTAAGCCATGTCAGAGACCCTATGGGCGGGCCTAGAAGCTCTGACGCCAGGGGTGGTGGCCACACTACCTCATACGATTACCTACCCATCCAAATAAGTCCGCGGCACTACAGGCCTACAGCGTCTGAGTAGCTAAGGTGGTCCTTTAAGTATTTAGATTGGATTAAACACCATGCTCATGCCAACAAGATTTCCAGGATTGTGTGTGTCAATTTTGCAAGAGAGCACCACCTGTGTTTCTACAAGCAGCGGCAACGGGCCCAGGCGTCTCTACCGCCCACGTTTCATTGACAAAATATTCAAAACAGCTCGCTAACAAGCACGATTTGTCATAAAGATATATGAATATGTGCTCCAATTGAAGAGATATGGAAAGGAAGCGTCGCCAGCACATTATAAAGTGGAATGAAATGCTTCACTTCAGCGAACGGAACCTGATAGGTTTTATGAAGTAAACTACTACCACTGTTATTATCGAACGAGCGAGCGAAGTTCTCAGAGTCTACTCTCTTGAACAATCCGGCGTTTGTATGTATGTGTATTTGCTCCACGATAACTCGAGTATCGTTTATCGGAACCGATGTTTCAAGATTGAAAGGTGGGGACAATTTTTAAGTTCGGACACAATCGATTATGGTGGTTGTAAAGTAGGTACATCGCAAGTTCACAATTTCGGGACAAACTTTCAGTTATGGAGATAAAGATAAAGATAAAGATAAAATATTCTTTATTGTACACCAAGAAACATATACAGACAGGAAAAAAGTGGAGAAGTGGTCAGGATGTTATTTTTCAAGGGAAAAGTGAAATGCGCAGTTCCGTTTGGAATGGCGCAGTTGCAATGGTTCGAAAAAAAAAGTAGCTAGATACCACGTAGTAATAAGTATTTTTGATTTATATGTATACTTTTTTACTTTTGATAATATTTTGACGTTCAATGTAAATAATTTATTTATGGCATAGGTATTGAACATTAACTAAATTCACACAAACTTCACTATTAAATTTCTCAAAAGCCCTCGAAATCAAATCTTATAGTAAAAGTTGAGAAGGCTAGTAAAATAATTTGGTTTATATTTTAATCCTTGATCGAAGATTTTAACTATCAGTTCGAACATTATATTACCTACCTAACTATAGGTATAGTTGGGCAATTGAAAGAATGGAATTGAAAACTTGAACAATAAATACTTAAATAAAGTTAACTTTTAGGGTTTAAGACATGTATTTCTCAAAAAGAATACATCCATACATTCACTTACTTGAGAAATAATAGTTACCTAAGTAGGTAACAATACGTACAATATCGACCTGTAAATGTGGACACCCACAACAGACTATAGACCTGGCATAAGAATGCCCACTGACGAAGTACAACGGGCCAACAGATGATTTTAAGAACCTCACCGCCGATTCAGCCAATTATCTAATTGACTGCAAATTTTGACATCTTTATTTTTACAATAATAATTCTAATTGTTAATTATATTCTTTGTAATAATAATAATTGAAGCTTATGAAATATAATAGACCTTTGTAAAATGCCATGCGATAAATAAATAAATATCGACAGACAATTAACGAGAATAAAAAATTACCAAAGTCTGTACAATCCAGTTACCTCGCTGTTTTGTAAGGCTGTGTTTACATTAATGATAATGGGTAGGCAAAATTGTTGAGGTTATTTTATTTGTCTGTTAAAGAGTCCTTTCTGAAGTAGTTTTTCGAAAATGAGTAGAGATTTGGCTTCTTTTATATCTTTCGGCAGTTTGTTGCAAGCACTTATTTGATTTAAAAAACTAATCAATCCAATTTTTTCAGTAGCCAAGCTTTAAGCATCATACAGTTCATTTACTCTTATCGCCTCTGTTTGTAGAGACACTTTTGACCAGCTCCGGCGACGCAGTCTTGAGGTCGTAAGCCCAGCCGATCTTGGCAAAGAAGTCGAGAATATTGGCTGTGTAGTTAAAGAAGTGGGGAATCTCTGCCGCCCTGTAGTCCCAGGGGAACGAGTGGTGGTAGTTGTGCCAGCCTTCCCCTATGCTGAAGAAGGTGGCGATCCAGTTCTCTGTTGATGCTATGGTCCTGAAATAAAAAAGAGGCAATAATATAAGTAGTCCGGAGGTAGTGGGAGTGAAGTGGTGTCACCATTCCACATTTCATTAATGATTTGCGAATGGCCCGTTTTCAGAAAAAAAAACGTAGTTCTTTTTTTCTCCACTGATGGCGCTTATAATACGGCACTATAACGGCAGTCAGTTGATATTTCATCAGTGTTGCCAACGGTACGACAAATTACCGTAAACTGTAATAATCATAACCAGAAACACAATTCATTGCTTGCAAATTTTATCGCATGACATAGTTGATGTCAGTATCCTACCTACCTATTCTATATTTATCAAAAACCATTTATGATTTTCCTTTCAAGCATAAAAATTCCAAATATATGACACGGCAATTTTACCGATTGAACATGGCAAGCCTGATTCTTAACTGTGGTGTTTGTGTATCTTTAGTATTAGTACTTTCTAATCTGTAAATCTGTGGGAAAAAGCGTTATTTGACTGCCGTTATATAGCCGTATTTTCTGCGCCATCTAGCGAGCATTTTAAAATCAGCTTTTAACTGTCAGTTGAAAACGGCTCATTGTAATGAGCAATACTGAATTGAAAATTTAGTGTTCGCTGATTTAAAAAAAAATCGCACTTAGCATTTGTATTGAGGACGTAATACGGATGTTGACTGTACAATAATAAATTCTTAAAAATACTTTATCAAAACAAAAAATATCTCGAAACATCTTATAGACTCTATCACATCCGGTGTCAACATCCCTGTCCCTATTATGCCAAGAAAGTGTATATTTTCCATTTATGTGAAGTTGCGACATAATGCCTAAGCCTATTATCTACATCGTAAAACATTGGAGGCTGATAGGCGATTTTAGCGTTTAGAAAAATACGCCTGTTCTGTATGAAATGAGATGAGTAACTTACTTATCATAAGGCTTGTCGCCCCAGTTGTGTGCGAAGCTGTTGATGGCCCAGGTGCCGTGCAATACGAACAGGAACCTCAGGAAAGACTGGGACAGTACCGAGTAGCCCCAACTTTCGTCCCAGATGAAAGCTGGTACAAGGGCCGGCAAGACGTGGCAGCACAGTGTTCTGATGAGCACGAAGTACCTGGAGGAAGAAAATTAAAATAATCATAATTGACCATCTGTAAGTTGTCCGCAACTACAGATGGAATAATAGTTTCATTCGTGAGGTATAGATATTTCATAATTTTTATCAAAATGAAGCGGAAGTCTAAGTAGAACAATAATAATTTAAATGCCCCCGATATTGTAGCTTCAAATTAGCGAATTTTGGCGGCGCCGTCGTCGTCGCTTTCCCCCAGCGTTGCGTTCCGCCTGCGTCGCGTTTTCATGGCGACGACGCCTTCTGTCTGCGCCACTCAAATATTTACGAGGTACAGTCTGAGAAAAGGCATACAAACCTCGTAAATGGCTGAACCGATTTTGACAAATCATACATACATAAGAATACTCGCTAGAAAACCTGCTTTAGAAAAAACCGTTTCACCCATTAAATAGCTATATGGTGCCAGTACAGACACACAGACTTACCTCGCGTGAAACTTAATCAGCGGATCGTTCAAGATGTCACTTATATCGATCTTGGCTGCCTCCTCAAAGTATCTGGGATTTTTCTGTTGCATGGTCCAGCCGATATGTGAGTAGAATAAGCCTCTCTTCGCATTGTGTGGGTCGATGTCGGTGTCGGAGAACTTGTGGTGCACCCGGTGGTCTAAGACCCACCTTTTGATAGAATTCTAAGGAAAAAAGGGATATACTTTGCGAATAATTTGGAATAGATAAGGCGGCATTGTTTTATTTGCAAAGTTTCATCAACATCATCATCAGCCCACCTCTGCCCACTGTTTGGTATATGCCTTTTTCCCCTCACGCCACCTCTCACGGTCCCCATCCATACGCATCCATTGACCCTCCGCCGCTGTGACAATGTCGTCCGACCATCGGGCTGCTGGTCTTCCGACTGATCGTCGTCCAGTCCTCGGCCACCACTCTGTCACTGCCTTTGTCCACCGGCCATCTTCCCTCCTCACCAGGTGTCCTGCCCATTTTCACTTGAGACTCGAGATTTGCAAAGTTTATTTGAGCTTTATCAATGCAATTTTATGCGCTTAGTATTTCACATTGGATCCTCTACTACGGTGACACTACAGAGTTTTTTACTGGCGATTTTTTTCTAAGATTAATTCCAAATTATTATGACTGCACCTGCAAGGGCAGGACCTCTGTCATAGAGTGCCTCTTACCAAATAAGCAATCGAGCAAGTACCGATGCAAAAAATATCGGACTCTATAAAGTGACGTAGTGTCATTTGGCTTTCTTCACACTTTGACACAATCATCATTGCTATTTTTAACTAGGAACCGACACTCGTCACTCCATTTCTGTGTGCTTCTACGATCGATTAAAAACTCAGCCCCCTTAGCACGCTACCATTTTGCCTACTCTCAACTGTCACCTTAGCCACTTAACACTACTGAGGTGACAGTTATCAGTGGCTAAGGTGACAGTTGAGAGTAGACAAAATGGTAGCGTGCTAAGGGGGCAGCAGTAGGCACAACTAGCGCCACCAATGAAAAAAAAACATATCTTCTTTTTGGATGCGTTTTTTGCTAAAAACTCTTTGGCCACTTTTGGCGATAAAGGATTTCATTCGTAGGTTCCAGGATCTGGAATCTAAACCTTAGGTCCTAAAAATAGTTAAGCCTCGCGTTGAGAACTTAATGAAGAGTATTTAGCAAAAAACGCATCCAAAAAGAAAATAATTATGTTTTTTTTTCATTGGCGGCGCTAGTTGTGAATTCTAAGTCGGCTTTATATGCAAAATACTGGCGCAATGTCTCCATGCGTCAGTGTGAAAGGAGCTTTAGCTGTTAAAATGTTATATTCTCACCTGTCCAGAAATGGAGTAACAAATAAGTATTAGTATCTGCAAAGGCTTTGTCGCTTTGAAGGACCTGTGAGTCCAGTAGCGATGAGCCCCAGCCATAACTCCAAATAGAGCAACCACACTCATGAAATAGCCTGCAAAAATTATCCAAGGGTCAATATCCCGAATTCACATAGGTAAGTATAACTTTTATTTTGCTTTAATCGACTTGCCTTTCAAACTTGGACAAGCAGAGCTTCTTATTGTTTTAGGAAAAAGCCTTTTAAACGGTTTCTTTTGACAGAAACGCCTCACGGCTTCTTTAAACAAAAGTTTCGTACATACATGTAACAATCGGAGAAATTGACTAATTCCCTTCGAGTGTTGCGTGTAATTTACATTCCCGAGAATTTGCCCAGTGAAACTCGAGATTAAATTAGCACGAAAGTTATTTTTTTAAATTTCTTAATTTATTTATCCAATGTATATGTTACAGTTAAAACCCGTTTTTAGATAGAACGCGTTTTCCCTAGTTAAAACTAGAAATACCTAGTAAAAACTAGAATTTACCACTGATATGTTTGATTTTCAGATAAACCTAGTTGTCACTCCGAGCTTTAGTTAAAATAGCTTTTGCCCGCGACTTCGTCCGCGTAGACTACAGGATATATGCCGTCTTTTTTATAGATCTCTTTAATGCGCACATATTTGTCATACATTGTTTTAATATACATTAAACCGTTTAGTCAGGGCACGCCGATAAAGCAATTTACCAGTTAATTTTTTCCGACTTGATTTACAAATCACGCGATTTCGTGATAAAAAACAATCTATATTACGATTAATAAATAACAGTTTAAAAAAACTAAAAAAACACGCTTTTATAGCTAACCGAACTAAAAAGTAGAAAATAATTTTTAATTACAAAGAGTTTAAAATTGTAATAAAATTTAAGTTATTAACAGAATAATACAATTCAGAGTAAAAAGCGTGGGGTGCTTGATATGTTACAATCATTCTATTGGAAACTATCTATGAGATGCACCCCACGCTTTTTACTCTTTTTAGTTCGATTTATCATTTATTTGTAAATTTCTGACATTTCTAGTACTCAAACCTCAGTTGGCTCCTTAGAGTCTTTTGATCCCTACATGAAAGAGAATCGATTGGCATAAACAATTTTTTTTGGGTATTGTAGCATTTTTTTGCTGACCGTACATTTTTTTCCAAAATCTGTGAATGCAGTTCATAATATCTCAAAAAGTTATGAAAGGTCTTCTAAGAACGTTTTCCTGTAACGTTAAGGTACCTGCCCTTACTGCCCCGTCTCAAAAATCCACCCTGTATAATGGCACTGTAGGGGTATAATGGGAAACTGTTATCAAATTATTGCATTGTCATTGGTCCTTGATACGTATGCAAAGTTTCAAATTAATCAGACTTCTGGAAATTGGTAAAAAATATGCTCAAAGATTCCGTTACATACATACATACATACTTACAGGCCAAGCTTATAAAAGCGTGTTAAAAAAATACCCTATAGCACTCAGCAATAACGTAGCTTCCCATTAATGAAAGAAATTTTGAAATCGGGTAAGTAGTTTGGGGGATTACCCCCTACAAACCTACATACATACATACTTACAAACTTTTCCTCTTTATAATATTAGTGTAGATGTAGATTAGTGTAGATAGATAGTGTAGATTAGTGTAGATAGTGTAGAAGTGTAGAATAGCACTAGAGAAACTTTGGGATTGAAAATCAGAGACCTACCTATACTCTATTCAGATACGTTACGAGCGACTTTGCAACGAAAGTGTAAATGTTTACGTGCTGTTGAATGTACATCACCCATCAGTAGGTGATTTAGAGCCGCATCATTCTTACTTACCAAACACGACAGTCTGCCATTTCGGGTATATTCCATGGTACAAGTAGTTGGCTAGCCATACCGCCGAAAACATGTGCAGTTGGGCCCACATGACGATCTGCTGCCACCGCAGGGGTCTGCGGAAACCTAACTTCTTTTCCAATTGTCGCATGGGAGCCACCAGTTTTGACTCATTCTTTGGCAATGACAGGTCGTAGACATCGGCCTTTTCTGACGACGTGAGAGATTCGACCCCGGGTTCCTTGAATTTGGTTTGGCACATTTTTCTTTCTGGCTTGCTTGGTACCTAAAACATAAATAGATAAGTGAGTCATAAGAATACATTCAAAATAAAATATTAACGAGATACCTACTTAGTTTTTTTGTGTTTTCTAAAGCATTAGGCCGTGCTAGCACAACTTATCGTCTTATATCAAAATGTTGTGATATAAAATGCATGCCTAAAGACACACTTACTCACTCTCAACCATACATAAGTATTCACAACATGAACATACAGATATTTTAGTTAGTAATAATTATATCTCTAATACACTTTAAAAGCGCACGGTACAAATACTCTTTCTCACTCTTTTGACCTATCTAGAGTCAGATATAATATGTCTATTGCCTAGAGTAGGTAGGCGTATTGAGCTATGACAGCTGCCTTCATGACAGGACCTTCATGCTAGTATAGGTCTCTGATTAGATGTAAACGAGTTGCTACTGTAGACCACTTGCGTTTTAGACCAACTGATACTAACCCTGCTAGAATCTACTCAGACACAAAGGACTACTGAAAGATATTATTATTATAATTACTCACAAGATGCGACTCCCAACGGCACTGTGTTAAGCAAACTAATGTTTTTCAGGAAGTGTAAAACTTCCAAGGTAATCTCTAAATTGGAGGTTGTCAAATCAACGAAACGCGTGTTTTATTTAATGATTAATAACTGACTTTTATTTTACCCGACTACGGCGACGGCATGCTAAGAAGAGTAGATATTATTTTTATTTATCTATTTCACACTATATGCACTTAAACTTTCGTAAGCACTGCACATTTTGTATTTCGTTTTGGTTACCGTTTACGAAATACAAAATATATGCACTTACCTAACTCTATATGCAGCCAATTCAACCTGTTGGCCATAGGCCTTTTCTTTCAACCTCCTCCATAACCTAAAATAATAATAACGAAAAATTTCCCTTATCGTTTGATCCGTGGTATCGTTTGATCCGTGGAGGCAATTAAGGCGGCTGTTTCTACTCGTACAGCAGCTTAAGGAGGGCACCCAAAGGGGGGCACCCCTGATTAAAATTAATAGATTTATGTTACACGTCCTTGTTTGGGTCAACGATTTACATATGAGTACACACGACAGCACGTCAGATTGTACAGTTTTAATGTAAAGTCGCCCGTAACGTAACCGAGTAGAGTGCTAGCGTGTAAGGGTCGACGTTCTGTCGTGTGTACCAAATTTCAACTCAATTGGTTCCGTAGTTTTGGAGCAAATTGGGTGTGTGTGACAGACGGACAGTAAGACAGACAGACAGACACACGAGTGATCCTATAATGGTTCCGTTTTTTCCTTTTCAGGTACGGAACCCTAAAAACACGCGTTTCATTGATTTGACGGTCTATTATTATTTAGAGATTACCTTGGAAGTTTTACACTTACTGAAAAACAACACGGAAATTGCACACAGGTGCGTTGAACCATTGGATTACGAGCTCTTTCGTGCGGAAGAGTTAACACAGTGCCGTTGGGTGTCGCATCTTGTGAGTAATAATAATAATAATATTTTGCAATAGTCCTTGTATCTATCGGAGATGGTCTCTGGGTAGATCCTTGTATTAATCAGAGATAAAAGCCGGCAGATACACTAATCACATTAAAATTTAGAGTAAATGGTATTAAAGGCCTCTGTGCTGTTGGCTTCGGCCCCACGCAACCCTCAAAGAACCAGGTCCCCATGGACCCGTGAATCTTAAAGATATAGATAGGTACGTACATAATAATAATTTAAATAAGCAGTTTACATCAAATCAGCTCGATTGACCTAGGTACCTACTCTAGGCAATAGGCATATCTGTCCCACTCTAAAGAGTGAGAAAGAGTATTTATACCGCGCGCTTTCAAGCTCGGTGCTAATTACAAGGGATTTATTAAGTACTAACTAAAATATCTGTACAGTTGTGAATTGTGGCTGAGAGTGAGTGAGTGTGTCTTTCATTATAAAGTCTGTAGTCTTTAGGCATGCATTTTATGTCACAATTTTTTACATAGGACTTTTTACGAGTATTATAACTATTATAAGTTGTGCTAGCACCGGGTAAGTGCTTTAGAAATTACAAAAAACGAAGTACTCGTATTTCATTGATGAAGTTATTTTGAATGTATTCTTATGACTCACACACCTATTTATTATGTTTTAGGTACCAAGCAAGACAGAAAGAAAAATGTACCAAACAAAATTCAAGGAACCCGGGATAGAGTCTCTTACGTCGTCAGAAAAGGCCGATGTCTACGACCTGTCATTGCCAAAGAATGAGTCAAAGCTGGTTGCTGGTTGCTCCCGTGCGACATTGGGAAAAGAAGTTAGGTTTCCGCAGACCTCTGCGGTGGCACTGCACATATTTTCGGCGGTATGGCTAGCCAACTACTTGTACCATGGAACATACCCGAAATGGCAGACGGTCGTCTTTGGTAAGTAAGAATGATGCGGCTTTAAATCAACAACTGATGGGTGATGTACAGTCAACAGCACGTAAACTTATTTTACACTTTCGTTGCAAAGTCGCCCATAACATTACTGAATGGAGTATACGCGTGTAGGGGTCTATATTTTTTTGACTGTACACGAGGCATGTTTTTCGCATGCGCAAGTGTTCACACCAACAGAACAGAAGAAAGTATTTTACAAAAAAAAAAACAAATTTTCTCCAGAATTGTATCATTGTATTGTGATGCTCGGAAATACACCTTAGGATTTTGAACCAAAGTATCACTATCAAAACCACATACGTAATAGACAAGTAGACCAACCTATGTTTACGTTATCTGGCGTTAAGCGCACTGAAACGTACGTAAATCAACGCGCAACCAACCACTACCACGGTTTACTGCACCGCACTAATTGGTATCAAGCGGCGACTATAATAATTTTCTATGTAGAGTTGCCCTCGAATATCGAAATTTCTCCTTGCTTACCTTTAGTCACGCAGCCCGCTCTCAGGCAGGCTGCGTGGCCCGCTCTCAGGCAGGTGGCGTGGCCTGCTCTCAGGCAGGCTGCGTGGCCCGCTCTCAGGCAGGTGGCGTGGCCTGCTCTCAGGCAGGCTGCGTGGCCCGCTCTCGGGCAGGTAGCGTGGCCTGCTCTCAGGCAGGCTGCGTGGCCCGCTCTCAGGCAGGCTGCGTGGCCCGCTCTCAGGCAGGGTGCATCGCCCGCTCTCAGGCAGGCTGCGTGGCCCGCTCTCAGGCAGGCTGCGTGGCCCGCTCTCAGGCAGGGTGCATCGCCCGCTCTCAGGCAGGCTGCGTGGCCCGCCCTCAGGCAGGCTGCGTGGCCCGCTCTCAGGCAGGCTGCGTGGCCCGCTCTCAGGCAGGGTGCATCGCCCGCTCTCAGGCAGGCTGCGTGGCCCGCTCTCAGGCAGGCTGCGTGGCCCGCTCTCAGGCAGGGTGCATCGCCCGCTCTCAGGCAGGCTGCGTGGCCCGCTCTCAGGCAGGCTGCGTGGCCCGCTCTCAGGCAGGCTGCGTGGCCCGCTCTCAGGCAGGGTGCATCGCCCGCTCTCAGGCAGGCTGCGTGGCCCGCTCTCAGGCAGGCTGCGTGGCCCGCTCTCAGGCAGGGTGCATCGCCCGCTCTCAGGCAGGCTGCGTGGCCCGCTCTCAGGCAGGCTGCGTGGCCCGCTCTCAGGCAGGCTGCGTGGCCCGCTCTCAGGCAGGCTGCGTGGCCCGCTCTCAGGCAGGCTGCGTGGCCCGCTCTCAGGCAGGCCGCGTGGCCCGCTCTCAGGCAGGCGGCGTGGCCCGCTCCCACAACCCGCTCCGCTATTTTTGTTTAGCGATTTTTCATTCGCGCCAATAACATAGTATTATTTTAATTTTTTGTTAACAACACAACTGCAACAATAATTCAGCCGATTAGGTGTTCTGGTCGTCAAAGCAGTGGTACTGTCCAAAAAACTTTTATTATGACAATTCGATGTTCATTGATAGGTCGGTTTGTAAACAAACCTTTTTTGTAACCTCATGTCAAATCGACTACGCAATCTATATCGAATTGACATAATAAAATATTTATGTCAGTTATATGAAACGTGCACCAGAAGGTCTGTCGTTTACATTAATGAAAAGAATACTATGTTATTGCCGCGAACGAAATATCGCTAAACAAAAATATCTCAATTTCGCTTAAAAATTTAAAAAACTGTGAACATTTTGAATTTTCCGCACGTTGCTATCGTCCAACCTTAAGTAACAAAATGTCATGTAATGAAATTTTTATTTTTATTTTGTTCCACGATAACTCGAGTATCGTTGATCGGAATAATTTTTAAGTTCGTACATAAGCCAAATCAGTTAAGGGGTTTATAGTGGTTGTAAAGTACATCGCATGTTCACAGTTTCAAACTTTCAGTTATGGGGAAGTTAGTGTTTATCGTACCTGCTTATCGGGCAGGATTAGTATATTTCACTAGCTTTTCGCCCGCGACTTCGTCCGCGAAGACTTATAAGAAGTTAAATTGCCTGGGTACATCTTTCACCATTATCAAATTAGCATGAATAGAGTCATGGGTGTGTATTTTTGTAAGCTACTCGTATCTCTATTCCAAAAGTCATCCAAATCCGTCGTGCAGTTTCAGCGTGGAAGTGTATGTGTTGTGTATGTGTGTGACCAAATTGGTAAAGATCAAATGAATCCAACAAAAAAAAAACATACTTTGAACCTTTTTGGCCGTTTTAGGTTTATCATTATTATTGTTTTCTTCATGCTTAGTAGATTTGCTATAAAACGCAACTGTAGTTAAATGTTCATTGAATAGTTGTAGCTTTAATGGTTCCGGCATTGTTATTGATACTAAATCAGGAAAACTCTTAAAATGTTTCCACCCTTTTTGATGCTGAAACATGTGTTTAATTATTATTTCTGATTTAATACACGACTACTTAGTTTCAAGTTAATCTGAATCCAATAAAATGATAATTTCATACAAATTTTGAACCCCGTTTTGGCCGTTTTAGAGTTAACATTATTACTTTTTTCTTCATGGTTGGTAGTTTTGCTATAAAACGCAACTGTAGTTTTTCAAAGTTATAACTTGAATGGGTTGGGCCCAGCATTGCTACTACATCAGGGAAAAATATTCAACGTTTCCACCCATTTTAAACCTTCATTCGCTGAAATGAGAAAAATGCTGAAACATGTGTTTGATTATTTCTGATTTAGCATACGAATACTTAGTTTCAAGTAGGTATATCAGACAAAAAAAATGTATTTCATACAAACTTTTAACCCCGGTTTGGGCATTTCAAGGGTTAACATTGTTACTTTTTTCGTCATGGTTGGTAGTTTTGCTATAAAACGCAACAGTAGTTCAAATTTCTAAGTTGTAACTTAAATGGTTTGGACCCAGCATTGCTACTATATCAGAGAAAAATCTTCAACGTTTCCACCCATTTTAACCCTTCATTCGCTGAAATGAGAAAAATGCTGAAACACGTGTTTAATTATTTCTGATTTAGTATACAAATACTTAGTTTCAAGTAAATCGGACAAAAAAAAAAAATTTATTTCAAACAAACTTTGAACCCCGGTTTGGGCATTTGAAGGGTTAAAATTATATTTTTTTCTTGATGGTGGGTAGTAATACTATGAAATGCAACTGCACATTCAATTTGAAAGTTGTAGCTTCAATGGTTTGGGCTCAGCATTGCTACTACATCAGGAAAAAAACTTCAACGTTTCCACCCATTTTAACCCTTCATTGGCTGAAATGAGAAAAACGCTGAAACACGTGTTTAATTTTTGCTGATTTAGTATACTACTACTTAATTTCAAGTAAATCGGAACAAAAAAAAATTTTATTTCATACAAACTTTGAACCCTGGTTTGGGCATTTGAAGGGTTAAAATTATATTTTTTTCTTCATGGTAGGTAGTTTTGCCACAAAACACTACTGCAGTTTCAATTTCTTAATTGTAGCTTTAATGGTTTAGGCCTGGCATTGATACTACATCAGGAAAAATCTTCAAACTTTTCTACCCCTTTTAACCCTTTAGTGGGCAGAATTTTGAAAAACGCTGAAACACGTGTTTAATTGTTTCTTATTTAATATACAAATACTAAGTTTCAAGTTAATCGGACCAAAAAAAAATTTTATTTCATACAAACTTTGAACCCCGGTTTGGGCATTTGAAGGGTTAAAATTATATTTTTTTCTTAATGGTGGGTAGTAATGCTATGAAATGCAACTGCACATTCAAATTGAAAGTTGTAGCTTCAATGGTTTGGGCCCAGCATTGCTACTACATCAGGAAAAAAACTTCAACGTTTCCACCAATTTTAACCCTTCATTGGCTGAAATGAGAAAAAAGCTGAAACACGTGTTCAATTTTTTCTGATTTAGTATACTAATACTTAATTTCAAGTAAATCGGACCAAAAAAAAAATTTATTTTATACAAACTTTGAACCCTGGTTTGGGCATTTGAAGGGTTAAAATTATATTTTTTTCTTCATGGTAGGTAGTTTTGCCACAAAAGACTACTGCAGTTTCAATTTCATAATTGTAGCTTTAATGGTTTAGGCCTGGCATTGATACTAAATCAGGAAAAATCTTCAAACTTTTCTACCCCTTTTAACCCTTTAGTGGGCAGAATTTTGAAAAACGCTGAAACACGTGTTTAATTGTTTCTTATTTAATATACAAATACTAAGTTTCAAGTTAATCGGACCAAAAATAAATTTTATTTCATACAAACTTTGAACCCCAGTTTGGGCATTTGAAGGGTTAAAATTATATTTTTTTCTTCATGGTGGGTAGTTTTGCTACAAAACGCTACTGCAGTTTCAATTTCATAGTTGTAGCTTAAACGGTTTGGGCCCGACGTTGACACTACATCACGAAAAATATTCATACATTTCAACCTCGTTTAACCCTTAAACTGCTAAAATTAGAAAAAAGCTAAAACAGGTGTTAAATTATTTTTGATTTAATATACGAATTCTTAGTTGCAAGTAAATCCGGACAAAAAAATTTTTTTTTTCATACAAATTTTGGACCCCATTTTTACCGCCTTAAGGGTTAAACTTGAAGTAAATCTATCTTAACCCGTAGCGTGTCCACAAATTACAACTATTGTCAAATTTTCATTGTTTTGGCATTAGCGGTTTTGTTCCAGCATCGATCGTAACTGGTGAAAAAAATCGAAAAATTTGGCACCCATTTTAACCCTTAAGAACATAGAAATGAGAAAAAATCTGAAATAGGTGTCAAGTCATTTAAAAAAAAAAGTACAAAAAATCAAGATTTAAGATCAAAAGACCAAAAAAAATTTTTTCCCATACACACTTTCAGCCCTATTTTGACCCACTTAAGGGTTAAATAAAAAAAAATCGCTTCTTAAATGAACCCTCCACCATATAACGCAACTTTTGTCCAAATTTCATACTTATAGGTTCAGCCGTTTGGGCTGTAGCGTGATGAGTCAGTCAACCTAAGCCTTTTATATATATATAGATTACAAGTGTGGAAAGGCTGTCATTGCAAAGAGTTCCGACAAATGGCTACCCGAGCCGAGGCGCAGCCGAAGGCGAGGGTTGACAGTCGGAACGAGTTGCAATGACGGTTCCGCACGTGTACTGAACGACTATTTTTAATACAGTTGCGAAAAAATTAAGCAATTTAATAAAATAATAAACTAAACTAACTTAACATTTTTGACTTTTCCGGTAAAATGTTCTCCGAAGCATTTTGTGCAATTATACTGAGTTCCGGTAATGTTAATTAAAAAAAACTAGGGTCGAAATTACTCATTTTGTGCAACAAACAACTAAAGCAAAGAAAACTGAAAAATCTAAATGGCGCCAACAGTAGAATATAACAACCAACCAACCAACCAAATGGCGCCAACCGTATAAGCAGAGTTTTTTTTTCTTCACCCATTCTGGTAGGCAAAGGCAACTATCCCCATACAGCCAAGTCTTCAGTAGAAGTGTTTTATTGATATGAAATGAAAATGAAATTTAATGAAATGAAACCAAACCAAACTCATTCAATGAAATCATTAAATCTGATATTGAAACAAATTAGTAGCTTCTTTTTAGAAATATACGTATTTGCATGAATCATAAAAACTTTTTTAGTAAAAACTTCATGGTTGGTTTTTCTTTTTAATAGACATTATTTTGACAGTTGGGAAAGAGAACGCACGAGTGCGGGAAAGGTAAAAAAAAAGCACGAGTGTGTAATAGCCCACATCCCGAACGCTATACGTCCCTGCAATACGCCACTTTTTGAGCAACTGTATTAAAAATTATTTTTCAAGTGAAATGCGCAGTTCCGTTTGGAATGACGCAGATTGTAATGATAAATCATGATTCTTTGTAGTAATTGACTATTTAATTTCTCAAAAGCCCTCGAATTCAAATCATAAAGTAAACGTAAATAATACTAGAAAACCATTTGGTTTGTATTTTTACTATCAGTTTGAATATTATATTACCTAACTATAGTTGGGCAATTGAATGAATGGAATATTGAAAAATCTAATAAATAAAGTTAACTAACTTATAAGGTTTAGGTTTAAGATATTTATTTCTCAAAACATAAATTCACTTACTAGTAGTAAGTTAGAAACAATAGTTAAGAAGGTAATAAAACAATATCGAAAAATCATAGAAAGTATACAATCCAGTTACATCGCTGTTTTTTAAGGCTGTGTTTAGGTACATTAATGATAATGGGTAGGCAAATTGTTGAGGTTATTTTATTTGTCTATTGAAGAGTCCTTTCCGATGTGGTTTCTAAGTACATAGTTCTTTGAAAATGAGTAGAGATTTGGCTTCTTTTATATCTTTCGGCAGTTTGTTGGTCATAGTGTACCACTTCTCAAGCACTTTATATATTCGTGTGAGAGTGTCAAATTATACAGCATGCATGCGTAATCTGGTAATTTTGCCTTAAGTTTACACGATTCAATTATTCAAGCTATATACAGGACGTCCCACGGCTATGCCACATGGAGGGAAAGTACCTTAAATATTGTAGATGGAACATTTTACTGAAAGAAGACATTATTTCAATTTAAAAAACAATTTAAACTGCATTCATAGATATTAAAATAATTACATGGTTGAACCGGGAATCGAACCCGTTACATGAGAAAAATAATGACCCTGTTGTTTTATCATACCGATCGAAAGGCTTCATAATAAGGATTATTTTTTGCTAAATAACATAGTATCAGAAATAAAAGGAAGACCATGAATTTTAACATTTTTAATACAACATTAATCAATTTATCAATGAAAATCACAGTAACAAAAGAATAAAAGTATGGAAATGTACACATTTTTGAATTATTTCTTTATAATCAGCCAGCTGATTTGTTGCATACAACCAGGTAAATGTTAAAATTCATGGTCTTCCTTTTATTTCTGACACTATGTTATTTAGCAAAAAATAATCCTTATCATGAAGCCTTTCGATCGGTATGATAAAACTACAGGGTCATTATTTTTCTCATTTAACGGGTTCGATTCCCGGTTCAACCATGTAATTATTTAAATATCTATGAATGCAGTTTAAATTGTTTTTAAAATTAAAATAATGTCTTCTTTCAGTAAAATGTTCCATCTACAATATTTAAGGTACTTTCCCTCCATGTGGCATAGCCGTGGGACGCCCTGTATATAAGCATCATTCAGTTCATTCCATCTTATCGCCTCTTTTTGTAGAGACACTTTTGACCAGCTCCGGCGACGCAGTCTTGAGGTCGTAAGCCCAGCCGATCTTGGCAAAGAAGTCGAGCGTATTGGCTGTGTAGTTAAAGAAGTGGGGAATCTCTGCCGCCCTGTAGTCCCAGGGGAACGAGTGGTGGTAGTTGTGCCACCCTTCCCCTATGCTGAAGGCGGTGGCGATCCAGCTCTCTGTTGATCCTATAGTCCTGAAATAACAAAGAGGCAACATTATAAGTAGTCCGTAATGGAAGTGAAGTGGTGTCACCATGATTTGCGAATTGTAATGAGCATTACTGAATTGACGTAAATATGGATGTGGACTGTATCTGAATTATTTCTTTTGTACAATATAGAGTTAGGTACTTACTTACTTACTAATCTGAATATTTTATCAAAACAAATATCTCAAAACATCTCCTAAACTCTATCACATCACGTATCATAATATCAACATCCTTATTACTTATGTCTAGAAAGTGCCTATTTTCCACTTATGTGACTACGCTATATCTACGTCATAAAACATTGGAGGCTGATTGGCGATCTAAGCGTTCAGGGTGTTTTGTATGAAATGAGACGAGTAACTTACTTGTCATAAGGCTTGTCGCCCCAGGCGTGTGCGAAGCTGTTGATGGTCCAGGTGCTGTGCAAGGCAAACAGGAACCTCAGGAAAGACTGAGACAGTACCGAGTAGCCCCAACTTTCATCCCAGAGGAGAGCTGGTACAAGGGCCGGCAAGACGTGGCAGCACAGCAATTTGATGAGCATGAAATACCTGGAGGAATGAAATTGAAAGATATACAACTGACCATCTGTTGTCCGCAACTACAGATGGATTTATAAAAGCTCTCCCCGCATTCCCCCAAACTCCCATGGTCTCCACAGCTAGAGGTACAAACAAATAACAGTGCATCAGCTGACTGTACCTTCTGCTGAGCCGCTGACTCGGTACCCGTAGTGCCACTTTTAAATTGTAATTCAGAAGTTTTTTTAAGCCACGCGTCCCATGTCCGCGCGCTTCTATGAGATCGTTCCACTGTGCGGCGCGACTTGTGACGAGTTTCACGGACTTCATAAAGTTTGATTTGACTATACTTACCTCGCGTGAAACTGAATTAGCGGATCATTCAAGATGTCACTCATATCGATCTTGGCTGCCTCCTCAAAGTATCCGGGATGTTTCTGTTGCATGATCCAGCCCATATGTGAGTAGAAAAAGCCTCTCTTCGCATTGTGTGGGTCGATGTCGGTGTCGGAGAACTTGTGGTGCACCCGGTGGTCTAAAACCCACCTTTTGACGGAATTCTGAGGAAAAAGGGATATACTTAGCGGATTATTTGGAATAGAAAAGGCGGCATCTGGCATACCGTACTTCTTATCAATTAATAGCAGGAGAGCTGGTAACCAATCGACTTATTTTGCCGTACAAGGCTGGGAGCTTCTAAGCTGGTTGTTTAGACTCCGGCTCCGCTGATCACGAAAACACATTAACCTGGCCGGTCGCGGTTAAAAGTACAATTTTTTTGACTTCAAAATTGTTAATGTTTGGGTTGAGTATTTTTTCATCAACAATGTCCCGGGCAATGCAGCGTTGAGTGGTCTCTTCACCCATCTAGTGTGCGGGAATTTGTCGCAAGACGCTGCATAAATCATCTCATTACGTAGATGCAAAAACCTTAGTTTTTTTTTTCGTACAAAACTGGTAGTTTCTAAGCTTTTTATTTTGACTCCGCTGATCGCGAAATCACTATAATTAATGGTCGAGCGCGGTTGAAAGTTCGGTTTTTATAACCCAAAAATTTACACGTCTAGATTATGAAACCGAACTTTCAACCGCGCTCGAAATAAGTCGATGGGTCTCCACCTATCGACAGTGCGTTTCACGAAAGAATTCCTTTAGGTTAGTCTGTTTATAATATAGTAGTATTAGTAATATAGTCCCTATTACATTGGAATAAGCGTTTTGTTGAGGGAACTCTTTCGTGAAACGCACTCTAGATGCAAAATTATCTTACTCTAAAGTGACGTGTCAAATTCATATGACTTCCTTCACACTTTGTCATCTCATTGCGATTTTCAAAAGACGCACGTCATTCCGTCTCTGTGTGTGTTTCTACGATCGGTTACAAACTCTTTACATGCTACGCATTGACGCATGTCGCGACTCCATGCGTCAAAGTGTGAAAAGAGCTTTAGTGAAGTAAAAAAAGTGCTGTTATAATATTATGTTCTTACCTGTCCAGCAATGGAGTAACAGATAAGCAATAATATCTGCATAGGCTTTGTAGCTTTGAAGGTCCTGTGAGTATAGTAGCGATGACACCCACCCAAGACTCCAAATAGAGAAACCAAGCTCATGAAATAACCTGCAAAAATATTATGTAAGGCTCAATATTTCGAATTCACTTAGGTAAGTAGGTATAACTTTTATTTTGCTTTAATCGACTTCAATTTTGGACAAGCAAAGCTTTTAGGTAAAAACTTTTTGAAAGTAAAGTTTTCTTTTGACAGAAACGCCTCACGGCCCTCTCTTTAGATAAAGGACGTCTAATAAATAATTCAGGGGAGTAAACTGGTGATTACCGTGTGATAAGTTTATGGTGAAAATACAAAAAGATTGACATGATAAACCGAATCGAGTGACTGAGAACCGCTGTATTTCTGTTGCCGCTATAACAACAAATACTAAAAACAGAATAAAATAAATATTTAAGGGGGCTCCCATACAACGAACGTGATTTTTTTGCCGTTTATAAAGTTAATGGTAAACCGACTCGCGCTTGACCGGTTTTATTAATAAACTAGCTACACGCCTCGGCTTCGTACGATTGCGATTTAAAATAAAGTGCGGTTCATATCTAACTCGCTGAAAACCGCATCAAGATCCGTTGCGTATAGTTTAAAATATCTAAGCTTAGGTAATTCGGAAGGCAAAGTTTTTTGTTCGAAAGTCC
Source organism: Zelleria hepariella (assembly GCA_949319315.1). NCBI lineage: Eukaryota > Metazoa > Arthropoda > Insecta > Lepidoptera > Yponomeutidae > Zelleria > Zelleria hepariella. Next base: position 24,602,755 of record OX439378.1, on the reverse strand, counting down.
GTTATTGGCTTAATCTTATCTTTAGACAATATTGAGACACTAATTTCAATATTTTTTATTTTGGTCCAGTAGTTTTGTTTTTATGCGCTAAAATGTTTTGTTCCTATGACCGCATTGACCGCCAACAGTATGCAGACCGCCGCGTGACGTCATAAAACCGTATCTTTGAAACGTTGTAAAATCCAAACTACTGAACCAAAATAAAAAATATTGAAATTAGTTTCTCAATATTGTCTAAAGATAAGATTAAGCCAATAACGGACTTTCGAACAAAAAACTTTGCCTTCCGAATTACAGAAAAGGGAAGCTTTTTTTAGTTCTGTTATTGATTTTGTGTGACTGAGCTGAATCACACAACGAACGAAATGCTGAATCACTATTACAAAAAATATGACAAACATTATTTTGCAAAGTGACAATTAGCGGCTCTCAGTTTACTCTTCTAAATGATTTATTAGACTTTTATCGCAGAAAATGACTCCTTCCCTTCGAGTGTTGCATGTTTACATTCCTGAAAATTTGCCTAGTGAAACTAGAAACCAAATTAGATAGATAGATAGATAGATAGATAGAGAACTCTTTATTGCACATCAGAAATAATATCAACAGATAGAATTAACCCGAAGGTTTTTTATCCTTTTTATTTTAAAATTTGTTTATTCAATGAATACAAAACACACATAGCTCAAACCAGAAAAAAGTTTATCTGCTGAGTTTGAGTCGCTTATAGTTGGCTGATAAAAGTACATCCTACTTCCTACTTCCTACTTCCTACTTCCTACTTATATTATAAAGGCGAAAGTTTGTGAGTGAGTGAGTGAGTGAGTGTGTTTGTTACCTTATAACGCTGAAACCGCTGGACAGATTTGGATTAAATTTGGAATGTAGATAGCTGAGGCATCAGAATAACATATAGGCTACATATTATTACGCTTTGGCGCTTAGAAGCAAAGTAAATGCACAAAGATTATCATAAATAGTGGCTATTTGTATAAAAGTGAACGACAAAACCATTTACTATGGACCCTCTGTCATCACGTAGCGTTGAGCTATTTACTTTCGTAAATCCATCGAAAACTGATCAACGCTGAATTTTGATCTACCAAAAACACACCAAAAAGGCCGCAATGTGCCGCAACTATGCATTAAAATCAAACAATGTCCAACAGCGAAGAAGTTGTTTTAAATTATCGCTGTCATCCGTCACTGTCACCCGTCACTGTCACGAAAATGGTATATCAACAAAGGAGAAATCAACATGTACCTAAAACAGACAAAAAAACATAGTTTCAGTGATAGCTTCTTACAATCTGAAAGAACCAATAAATCCTTACTTTAAAAACTCTGCATTCAGCAGTTTTTATCAAAGCTCTTTACAAAGTTGCGGTCACATCCTGCGATCCTTTAGCCAGATAACATGGTAAATTCGTTGAGTGCATTGCTGGTTATTCAGGGAAGAATAGGATGCACCAGACCTCGAAGATGGACGGATATTATGATCAAAGCCACACAAAAACACCTGCATGAACTGATCCACATCGCGAGTCATAGAGCGCAATGAAGAACTCTTCTCTCTGCCACCTTCAATGATGGTCACGATCCTCAGCATTGAGGGAACGACAGAATGGAATGGAGACCTCGAAGGAAAGTTAAGATACGATGTTCTGACCAAAAAAATCCGCTTTGTGTAGCTGTACTGTGCAAGTGAGCAAAACATTGTAGAGTCTTGAGCGACCCTAGGCGCATAACATCAGTCATTGATGATGGTGTAACATGAGCACCATGATTAAGTACTTATTGAGTACCTAGAATGTTATCTTCCGCTTGCTGACCTAGAAGGACTGGACAGGTAAACTTTTACATAATTTCATTGTCGCCTATATATTCATTCTTGCATGTGAAAATCCCCGAACCGCCTGCGTGGTGGTGTTGCCGGCATGAAAGATATGTGAGGAATACATCCAGAAGAAGCAGATGCCGATGTTTCGTACCAATCTTAACTGTACTGACTGACCTGATCATACCTGTCCTGATGCTCCACAGTGCAGCTGATAGGATCTCTCTAGAGGCGACCTCAGTGCGATCAACGAGGTTCTGGGACTGCAAAGTGTAATGCTTTCAACACGAAAGAAGAATAAGACTGACGATTTAAAACCGTGGTTTCAGACTATGGTATCGTAGACGCTAAGAATTCGCGTTTGGTGTTTCAGAAGGTCCGCTCATAGGAAAAAAAAACTACTCAATATGATAAACATAATATTTTAAGTATCTCCTGATATTATCACATATTTTCTGGTGTCAGAACCCAATTATAATGATCGGTCTCTTTGATATAATTTGATGCAAAATATAAAAAATAAAAAATATACATTACGGATTTTAAAATAGTTTTCTCTTCGTGCCTATAATACGAGTAGGTAACGCTAAATAGTTCTGTTGGAGATCTTTTACAGTTTTATAGAATTCCAGACAGATGTTGAGACCTGTAACGTACTGCAGCGAATGCTGATTATTCATTCACCCAACTGCGCAAGCTAACGAGATGTATGTACTTGGGTTTCAAACTACCCATTAGGGCTCTCTAACATCGGGAGAGGCAGTGTCCACAAAGGCCACAAAGGCACGTAGTTTTTGCATAATCATACTTAGAAAACTTGGAGCGAGACCAACTGAACAGAGAGAGAACCCAGCCTGAAAGTTTGCAGTAAGCAGCAGCAGATTAGCGGACTCAAAATTGTGGGATAAGGCTAAAAAGAGAAGATAATCTTCGAGTGTGTCTTGAAATGCAGGCAACCCACGTTTAATCAGTTAGTCGCCGATAACAGTACGTATCTGCATCTTTACTCCGTTGAGGTTGGAAGAAGCAGATAACAACTCGTGGTCCACGGAAACGAAGTCTTGGGCCAAAGCTTTGATAGCGCTGGGTGTAGGGTGGGGTTCATACTAGGTGGTCAAAAATATGCTAGGTACCATTGCTAATATCCTTTTTCTTTTATCCACGTAAATGAAGTCGCGGCCACAAGCTATAAACTATAAATTGCTATCTTTTCCCCTGACTGACGTCGATGGCGGGGGAAAATAGAGCTGCAACTTTTTATTTTAGTCAGCGCGGACGAAGTCGCGGGCAAAAGCTAGTTATTTTAATAGCAATTAAGATATTTTGGTACATACAGTCATAAGGTATTATATTATGTGTTTATGCAATTCAAGAAAATAGTCGGCGCGACAACTTGAGCATTTGAAAAACTTGCCTCGTGTACCAGTCGACAAGACATCGTCCCGTACACGCGTACGTTACGGGCGACTTTGCAACGAAAGTGTAAATGTTTAAGTGATGTTTACTGTACATCACCCATCAGTAGGTGACTAAGAGCCGCATCATTGTTACTTACCAAATACAACAGTCTGCCATTTCGGGTATATTCCATGGTACAAGTAGTTGGCTAGCCATACCGCCGCAATCACGTGAAATCCGCCTGTAATGGCGATTTGTTGCCACCGCAGGGGTCTGCGGAAACCTAACTTCTTTTCCCATTGTCGCACAGGAGCCACCAGCTTTGACTCATTCTTTGGCAATGACAGGTCGTAGACATCGGCCTTTTCTGACGACGCGAGAGACTCGATCCCGGATTCCTTTAATTTTGTTTGGCACATTTTTCTTTCTATGTAGGTATTTCTGGCTTGTTTGGTACCTAAAAAATGTTATAAATAGGTAAGTGAGTCATAAGAATACATTCAAAATAATTATCAACGAAATACTTCGTTTTTTTCTAAAGCACTAACCCGTGCCAGCACAACTTATAATAAATCTTTGAAATACTTCGTCCTACGTCGTCCTATGTCAAAATGTTGTGACATAAAATGCATGCCTAAAGACACACATATTATAAGTATTCACAACTATACAGATGTTTTAGTTAGTAATAGAATTATGAGACTACTTTTAAAATTAAATATTTCTCATAATAAATTCTTTGGAGTAACTTGAGACTCCAAGTATGGAGAGTCTTCTTTTTCGGAAAAAAAAGAATCATAATCAAAATATACAGGGTGTTAAAATACCGCCAACAGACCCGAAAGCCACGCATACAAGACACCAAAACAACGTACTTTTTCGATAAATTATTGCTGGGAAATGATTTTGGTTTTTTAGGTTATAATTTTGAAAAATATTTTATCACGCAATGGACGTGTGACGCACAGAAGTCATATTGCGCAAGCGTAGGCATAAGTTTATGTTACTTAAGCTTAAAGTGCCGATGTTTAGAATACATTGCGGGTTGCAATTGTAACGTCGTTTTTGTAAGAAATATTCATAATTTTGATATGGCTTCTTGAGAAGGTATGTTAAGATCTGGATACTGAATACATTTCTGCAAAAAAAAAGTTTTGAAAAGTCCGTCTTTGAACCTCATTATCTCGGAAACCGTTGATTTCCCTGGCACAGTTCCTTGGGCTAAAATGTTCCATATGATAAGGACAACACGTGGTTTCCCGCTTTGTTGGCGGTCTTTTAACACCCTGTATTTATGAGGCAAAAATAATTTTACAAGTGAAGTAAAAGTTTAAAATTGTTAAGGCTAACATTGTTTACAGATTGACTTCTGGTGTAATAGTGTCCCCACACTAGGCTAGGCCTGTGTCGTGGGCAACCGGGATTGTTTAACACAAATTAACAATTAACAGGTGGCGTGTTTTTAAAGTAAATTTTGTAAAGAACCCTTTAACACCATTTTACTCTAAATGTGATGAGTGTATCTGCCGGATCTTATCTCTGGATAAATACAAGAATCTACCTAGAGACAATCTCCATTAGATATGAGGACTATTGCAAAATAGTTTTATTATTATTACTTACAAGATGCGACACCCATGTTGTTGCGAATGTTTTTCAGTAAGTGTAAAACTTCCAAGGTAATCTCTAAATTATAGCTTGTCAAATCAACGAATCGCGTGTTTTTTTTTTAAAATCATTATTTACTTGCTTTTACCCGACTACGGCGACAGCAGCCTAAGCAGAGAAGGTATTATTTTATCTATCCATTTTACACTCTATGCACTTACCTAACTCTCTAGGATGTATCTAGGGATAGATATCCAGCCCATTCACCCTGTTGGCCCTATGGCCAAAGAAAAAGAGGCCTAGTTCTTTCACCCTCCTCTATTACAAAAAATAATGATAGGTATTGTGTAAAATAGTACATTTCGCACCCCCCGGCGAATAAACCCGTAACATCAAAAACGTAATCGTTCAGGAAAAAATAAAAACTGTTTTTTCGTCACAACTCACTAAGTACCTATGGTAGAAAAGTCATTTAGGTATCAATTTACAGGTTTTTTTTTTGCTCACTACATATTGAAACATTATTAATCTATAGATAACACTACGGAAGTTATTAAACAAAATGTATGATACCAATATTAAAATCTTGTTTTATTACTGCAAAGTGATATTACGGTTTTATTCATTGTAAAATCGAAACCGAACATTTACAGCATCATAGTATTATAGGAATATTCGCTGATATTTTGCATAGATACTCTTTTCGGTAAGAGCACATTATGGCTTTATTCTCGGCATATGTAAAGTGACTGTGTTAGATAATGGCTCATTATCTTTTTATTCTGGTACAAATTTCTAAGAATATGAAATGTAAGTGTACATTAAAATTTTTCATATACATTTTAATTCTCCATAAGTGCCCCTTGTAGCAATGACTTGTATAAAATAAGTAGGTAAAGGAGTCCAGGAAATTTTGAATACCTACCCAAAGTAGTTAACGAAACAAATCGTATTAAAAATCGACAGTATAATGGAAGAAACACACAATGAAATTAAAAACTTCCAAAAACAAAGGCAAAAAAGTTAGCAAAAAGCGAATTTTTCAACTTTTTATGCCTTTGTTTTTGGAAGTGTTTGAATCATTAAATAACAATTTAATTCGAAATTTCTTCTTCTTCTGGTGCCTCTCCACTATTGGAGGTTGGCAGTCAGCTGTTCATTATGTCATTCTGTCCTTAGCTAGGCTAAAGAGATCTTATATGGTGACCACTCCAGTTCATTCTTTGATATTTTTCAGCAAACTCTTTCTTCTTCTTCCGATGCTTTTTCCTTCCTCAATCTTTGCCTATCAGGATAATTGGAGAAGTCTTTCGTATCTAATCACATTAATTACTTATCTATTTCTATTGGGTGTTTTAAATGAGTTCTCTTTTGTATGACATATGCTTATCCTTATACTTAAGATACCACTACTATTCGAAAGCTTCCATTTTCCTATTTATTTGATCTTTACGATCCATTTTTCATATACATTCACAACCGTCGTACATTTCTATAGGCTAGATCTGGAGGTTATGATCGCATAGCAAATGGATAGAAAATAAACCTTTATTCGCTTCATAAACAAACGTAGGTAAAAACCAAAGTCAACTTAAACCTTATTAAAACAGAAGAAAAATACAAACTTGGTTACCTTAGAGCCTGTGAGTTTTACCAGTTTGATTGGCTTCTTCACAGACGATTATCACCATGTTAGTTTGGCTCCAGTAAAGGTTCTGAATGATTCGCTTATCTCTGCTATCGATTCTAACGTCTTGTAGACGACGCATTTGTACCTATAACCGGGCTTAGCATGATCAAAGGCCTTCTTGTATTCAATCAAGCAAATTAAAACGTCAGTTTGCAAGTCTCTGGACTTATGGTCTAGGTAGGTGCAAAGAAGACTTATCTGGTTCTTAGCCCTGACCTGAAACTGAAATAGCTATTGGCAATACCTATGCTTATTGGACTTCTCTCTGATCCTCTCATGAAGAATGAAGAGAAACATACCTGGCTTAACAAACTTATTGTGCGGTATTCGCAGTATTTCTTCATGTCAGTAGAGTGACAAAGGTTGAAATTTACAAATGTTGTGGTAATATCCCAGTGCTGTAAAAGGTTTTGAAAGACCTGGAGAGCGCATAATTATTAGAGTATGTTTTTAGTGGGCTTGAATTAATCTGGTCTTAGCTATTTACCAGTTTTGGCTCTTTTTAGAGCCTTAACTAGTTACTTTTGATCAAAGGATTGAAGGACCAGTTTCATAGATCAGTATATTGGCAAACAGTGTTTTCACGCGGATTTTTATACTTCCTGCATACAGAATTAAATGTATGCAGAAACCTTGGTGTTACTTAAGCCTTAGGAGATCATTTATACATCGTCTAGTGACAATTACTTACAAAGGCGTTACTAAGTTCAAGTACCTAGGTTTTACGGTAACTGATCCAAACACCCGAGAAGGCGAGATAGAGATCAGAATTAAAAATGCATTCCGATACTCCGCGGCTCTCCACGAAGTGATCACGTCCAAGCACCTAACAAGAAGAACGAAAATACGCATTTATAAGAACCATCTTTATGTACGGATGTGAAACTTAGACACTGTCGCAAAAAGAAAAGATCAAACTCCTGGTCACGGAAAGGAAAAATCCTGTGAAAAATATTTGGACCCACCAAGGGAGAAGACGGCACCTTTAGGATCCGGTAAAACGCCGGACACATGGCCGAGCCCAACATAATCGGAGAGACTAAAACTGCAAGACTCCGCTGGCTTGGTCACGTATAAAGAATGGGAGAGGATCGGGCAGCTAAAACAGCATACGAACGGCAACCTTGTGCACGTCTACCAGTTGGACGTCCCAAGTATCGCTGTATTCACGAAGTTTCAAAGGACTTGCGCGAACTCCAAGTAGAAGATTAGAAAGAAGTGATGCAGGACGGAGAGAGATGGCGTCTTTTGGTTGCGGAGGCCAAGATCCACTTCGAGTGGCTGAGCCAGCGTAGTAAGTAAGTGGCAACTTCACTAACACCACATGGGTGCAGTGACCACTTGCTGCAGTGACTGGGAAATCAGTCAATGAATTCCGGTTTTATCCTTTACGCAACCCAGCCATCTCCTTTATCTCCAAATTCCATATCATGGTTGTTCCATTCTGTATAGAACTTCGAGCCCACCACTCGTATTTTACACAAGTTTTTTTTTTTTCTTGTACAATATTGTCCGGTTGTGAGAGTTTGTGTAGCCGTTTTCTCTCCATAAGGTTTATTACATCATACGAGACATAAACTTAAGACATCTTCGTCTATCTATAGCTGTTTCTTGTTCTTTATTCCTCGCAAAATCATCCTTTCATAGTGACTACCACATCGATGACATATTGTTAGATTTATTATTACATCATTACTGGAATAAATATATAACAACAAAAAGCTAAACGGTTTTACAGATATAGCAAAACCGGTTCCTATTTTGTAAACATGCATTACAGTCATGGTGATCAAAATATTTCACGAGAATAAAGCCGTAAAGGCTTTTGTAATTTCTACATACAATAAATGTATCTGTAAGGGATGACTGCGGTTTTATTCTTCGTTCAAATCGTTGAGTATGGTCAGACGAATAAAGCCATATTTTTAAATATCTCCTTAAATATGGTATTTCAGGGTCTGAAAAAAATTACACTTATGTATTCGGCATCGGAGATGACGTTTCTGCAAAAACAATAAAAAAGCCGTAATAGCACTTTACGGGTTTATTCTGCGGGGGGTGCGATTTCTCCTTTCGTTTGATCCGTCGCAGCATTGGTAACAAGGAGGCAAGTAAGGCGGCTGTTTCTTATGAGATTGTAAGCGGTGTTTTATTATTTTAAAAATATTTTTTTACAGGCTTTCAGCTAATTTGACAGCAAGCTTGAGTAACCATTCAACGACATCACGTTCACCTCATAGAGTATTTATAATGTATAGTGTGCAATAAAGAGTTATCTATCTATCCATGACTTATGCCTGCCATACGGAGACTTATTCAAACAGAAGGACGCCTTGCCCCGTCAGAGACTCTGAAGATCTCTAATATGAGTCTCTAGTCATTATTGTACGAAAAACTGAAGTTACGTCATGATTTTATCGTCATGACGTCATCACTTCATATTTCGGCAAGTCTCTAGTCATTATTGTACGAAAAACTGAAGTTACGTCATGATTTTATCGTCATGAAGTCATCACTTCATATTTCGGCACCCAATCTTGGACCCTACGATACCATAATACTTAACGGTTAGTTAGACTAAAGAAAAATTTCGAATGTCAACAGAACATAGGGATTTTCCAAGTCTACATCTAGATCTACACAAATATTACAAAGAGGAAAAGTTTGTAAGTATGTATGTATGTATGTAGGTTTGTAGGGGGTAATCTCCAAAACTATTCATCCACTTTTAAAAAATCTTTCACTAATGGGAAGCTACGTTATCGCTGAGTGCTATAGGCTATTTTTTATTGTGATAACGGGAAAAAAACTAAGCCTGCGCGGACGAAGGCGCGGGCAAAAGCTAGTGTCTAATATATTTCGACTGCGATTTCTTTTTTTTCTGTGGGAAGAATCCAGTTTTTCTTACAGAAATGTGTATCCCAATAGATTAATGTCCCGTATAAAAGATCTGCCCTCCTCCGCCCATACACCCATGGTTTCCACAGCCAGTGGCACAAACTAATACAGGTAATGTTGTGTACTTGTACTTAGCCTGTACAATTGTACACGTCCCACTAGCTGGGCAAAGGCCTTCTCTCAGAGAGAGAGTACGAGCTAAATCACCACGCGTGCTCAACGCGGGTTGGCGATTTTTGTGTTGAGGGTATAATGCCGCATACGCTCAGGTTTCCTCACGATGTTTTCCTTCACCGTCAGCGAGTGGTATTGCTACTAAAAATTCACAAATGTACGTAACTTTGAAATCAAACAAAGTCATAGATACATGCCCGCACCGGGAATCGAACCTAGGACCTTTTGCTTCAGAGTCCACTGTTCTACCCACTAGACCACCACCGCTTCAGGTAATGTTATACTTTATTTTTTAAATGTCTTTATGAGTCGGTCAACATAATTATTTTTCAACCTTGTTTTATCTGTCTGTATCTATGTCTGTTTGGTTACTTGTTTCGGTGATTCTAATGTTTCTTAATCGTTGACAACTATTTTATACATTCAGCGTCAATCAAATATACATTTTTCATATACACTCATGTTTTTTGTGTATGAAAAAAAAAAACTTATCGCCACTAAGCACTAAGTAAATACATTCGTACAGCTAAAACGATGTGTCAATAAATCTCGGACTTCGCTACGGGCCTTGGAATTAGATGCATAATCAGATTCATAGAGACAAAAGATATTACCCTTAGGCGACCTCATTTGCGTAGGAATAGGATAAATAATCTCCAATGTATTTTTCTATTAAATCACGGTTTTACTCACTTATAAACCGTGGAATTTTAGTGGTTTTAAAGCCGAAGGTATTTTGTTGCACTGGTGATACTGAGCCAAATTACAAAATTTCATTCCGAAACGCACGAAAAAAAAATTCACTTCTCCATACAAATGGTGTCGATTGGCGATAGCCGTTTGTATCGGGAAGTATTTTTGTTTTCGCTCGGTTTGAAGTAAAATTTTGGGATTTGGCTCAGAATCACGAGTGCAACTAAATACCTTCGGCTTTAAAACCACTAAAATTCCACGGTGTATTTTGTCGGTGCAAATGTGCAAATGTCGGTGTAAATGTGCAGTGCTCACGAAAGTTTATGAATACATAACAGTTCCGGTATAACACCGGTTTTTTTTTCGGGATTTTTTGTTTAACTCCTGTCCATAAATAAAAATAATAATTTGGACACACTTTCCTTTCAATTTCATGGTCAGGGTTAGAACTTTTGGATTCACAATCATTCAATTTACTCAATTACAATGCTCGTTTACGTCAACTTATTAAATTAATTGTCCAACTACTTATTTGGGAAGAGGAAAAGTGATAGAAAAAAACTGAAGTCCATTCCTCCCAGTTTGTAAGACCGGAAGAGCGCGCGAAGCTCGTCCAAAAATTCACCAATTTTCTTAAAAGGAAAAAAAAAAACCATGTTGCTGTGCATTTGAAAGTTTTTTTAATGTTCGATCTGAAAGAGAATTATGTGGTTCTTGTGTTTTTTTAATGAACGCGCGAAGCGCGCACAAAAAATCGCAAACATCAAACTTATACCTAGTACCCTAAAATTCAAACGTCTCTTCTTCTTAAATAAAAGCAAAACAAAATAAGATTTGAGTCCCTTAGCCCCCACCCTAAATCTGCTACAGATCCCCTTTTCAGACCAAGTCTCCCTGTCTTGACTGACCAGCACTATCACTGTTTGAAAGTTCGAAACCATAGTTATCAATTTTGGTCCGAGAGAAAAAAAGGCGCCCGAAAAATTACAGATTCAGCCTAAAATTATGGCTTGAATTTGACGCTCTTTGACTTAGCCCCCTCTAGATCAGGGGCTGATTTTGGCGCCCCCTAAATCTGCCGACCTAGATCCGAGCCTGATGTTTACCGGAGAGGATGTTATTTTTCAAGGAAAAAGTGAAATGCGCAGTTTGGGATGACGCAGTTGTAATGATACAGCATGATTATTTGCGATACTTGAAAATTTAATTTCCCAAACGCCCTCAAAATAGTAAAAGTAGATACCTAATACTAGAAAAAAACTAATTGGTTTGTATCTAACTATCAGTTCGAATATATATTACCTAACTATACTTAGTTGGGCAATGAAATAATGGAATTGAAAACTTGATCAATATAGTATATTTAATTACAAGTGTGGAAAGGCTGTCATTGCAACGAGTTCCGACAAATGGCTACCCGAGCCGAGGCGCAGCCGAAGGCGAGGGTTGACAGTCGGAACAAGTTGCAATGACGGTTCCGCACGTGTACTGAACGACTATTTTTAATACAGTTGCGAAAAAATGAAGCAATTTAGTAAAATAATAAAAACACAATAAACTCAACTAACTTAACATTTTTGACTTTTCCGGTAAAATGTTCTCCGAAGCATTTTGTGCAATTATACTGAGTTCCGGTAGTGTTAATTAAAAAAAACTAGGGTCGAAATTACTCATTTTGTGCAACAAACAACTAAAGCAAAGAAAATTTCTGAAAAATCAAAATGGCGCCAACCGTAGAATATAAGCAGAGTTTTTTTTTCTTCACCCATTCTGGTAGGCAAAGGCAACTATGCATACAGCCAAGTCTTCAGTAGAAGTTTTTTATTGATATGAAATGAAAATTAAATTTAATGAAATGAAACCTAACCAAACTCATTCAATAAAATCATTAAATCTGATATAGAAACAAATTAGTAGCTTCTTTTTAGAAATATACGTATTTGCATGAATCATAAAAACTTTTTTAGTAAAAACTTCATGGTTGGTTTTTCTTTTTAATAGACATTATTTTGACAGTTGGGAAAGAGAACGCACGAGTGCGGGAAAGGTAAAAAAAAAGCACGAGTGTGTAATAGCCCACATCCCGAACGCTATACGTCCCTGCAATACGCCACTTTTTGAGCAACTGTATTAAAAAATAAATTTAACTTCTCAAGCACTACAGCATAACTTCTTCTTATTCGTGTGAGAGTTTCAATACATCTAATGATTTATTGATTAAAAAACTACCAATCAATCCTATTCTTTCAGTGGCCAAGCTAAAAGCATCATTCAGTTCATTCACTCTTATCGCCTCTTTTTGTAGAGACACTTTTGACCAGCTCCGGCGACGCAGTCTTGAGGTCGTAAGCCCAGCCGATCTTGGCAAAGAAGTCGAGCATATTTGCTGTGTAGTTAAAGAAGTGGGGAATCTCTGCCGCCCTGTAGTCCCAGGGGAACGAGTGGTGGTAGTTGTGCCAGCCTTCCCCTATGCTGAAGGCGGTGGCGATCCAGCTCTCTGTTGATCCTATGGTCCTGAAATAACAAAAAGGCAATATTATAAGTAGTCCGTAATGGAAGTGAAGTGGTGTCACCATTCCATATTTCATTAATGATTTTAGAATTGTAATGGGCATTACTGAATTGACATAAATACGGATGTTGACTGCAAATCTGAATACTCAATCAAAACAAATATCTCAAAACATCTTCTAAACTCTATCACATCAGGTATCATAATATCAACATCCCTATTATGCCTAGAAAGTGCCTGTTTTCCACTTATGTGACTACGCTTTATCTACGTCGTAAAACATTGGAGGCTGATTGGCGATCTAAGCGTTCAGGGTATGCCTATTCGATATATGGAATGTGATGAGTAACTTACTTGTCGTAAGGCTTGTCACCCCACGAGTGTGCGAAACTGTTGATGGCATAGGTGCTGTGCAATGAGAAGAGGTACCTCAGGAAAGACTGGGACAGTACCGAGTAGCCCCAACTTTCGTCCCAGAGGAGAGCTGGTACAAGGGCCGGCAAGACAAAGCAGCACAGTGTTCTGATGAGCACGAAGTGCCTGGAGGATGGAAATTGAAAGAATTACAATTGACCATCTGTTGTCCGCAATGCACTTGGAATAATAGTTTCATTCGTGAGGTATAAATATTAAGAACCATAATTATTTTTCATCAAAATCAAGCGGAAGTTTAAGTAGAACAATAACTACTTAATTAAAAATTAAAATACCCCCGATATTTTAGCTTCAAATTAGCATACCTCATAAACGGCTGCACCGATTAAGAATCCAGGGGGTTCCTGCTGCATGGTCCAGCCGATGTGTGAGTAGAAGAAGCCATTATATTACATCAGTTCTACTGGTCTGTTCGGGTGTTGCCCCCTTTCTGCCTTTGCCCCCTTAGTGTGATTCTCATAGTATTTGTAGAGATTTGCCCCCTTTTTCAAAAAACTTTCTTTTTATTAGAACTTTGCCCACTAATTGCTATCGCTTATGTATTTTTCTTGTTTTGCCCCATTTATGTAATGTTCGTACAAGATGATGATATTTGCCCTCTACCTCGTGTAATTTATAGTTCTTGAAAAACAGGTTACGCTTTTTCAGGAACCAGGGATTTAATTAAGGGTGGACGATAGCAACGTGGCGGGAAATTCAAAATTTTCACAGTTTTTTACATTTTGTAGCTAAACTGAGCTATTTTTGTTCAGCGATTTCTCGTTCGCGGCAATAAAACAGTATTCCTTTCATTATTGTTAACAACAGAACAACAATAATTCAGCCGATTATGTGTTCTGGTCTACGAAGAAGTGGCACTGCCCAAAAAACTTGTCGTAGACCAGAACACATAATCGGCTGAATTATTGTTGTTCTTTTGTTTACAATAATGAAAAGAATACTATGTAATTGCCGCGAACGAAAACTCGCTGAACAAAAATAGCTCAGTTTAGCTACAAAATGTAAAAAACTGTGAACATTTTGAATTTCCCGCCACGCTGCTATCTTCCAGCCTTAATGTGAAACTGGTTGTGCAATCAATTTAATTTCCTTTTTTTGTTTGTTTAGAAATACATTAGTAGGCACTTACCTCGTGTGAAACTTAATTAGCGGATCATTCAAGATGTCACTCATATCTATCTTGGCTGCCTCCTCAAAGTATCCGGGATGTTTCTGTTGCATGGTCCAGCCCATATGTGAGAAGAAGAAGCCTCTCTTCGCATTGTGTGGGTCGATGTCGGTGTCGGAGAACTTGTGGTGCACCCGGTGGTCTAAGACCCACCTCTTGACTGTATTCTAAGGAAAAAGGGGCATACTTATCATATACAGGGCGTCCCACGGCTATGCCACATGGAGGGAAAGTACCTAAAATATTGTAAATGGAACATTTTACTGAAAGAAGACATTATTTGAATTTAAAAAACTATTTAAACTGCATTCATAGATATTTAAATACTTACATGGTTGAAACGGGAATCGAACCCGTTACATGAGAAAAATTATTATCTTGTAGTTTTATCATACCGATTGAAAGGCTTCATCATAAGGATAATTTTTTGCTAAATAACATAGTGTCAGAAATCAAAGAAAGACCATGAATTTCAACATGTTTAATACTAAATTAATCAATTTATCAATGAAAATCACAGTAACAAAAGAATAAAAGTTTGAAAATGGAACACATTTTTTAATTATTTCTTTATAATCAGCCAGCCGCATTGTTATGGACAAAAATTTACGCGTCTTCCGGCTCAGGATACGGCACGATTTGTTGCATACAACCAGCTAAATGTTAAAATTCATGGTCTTCCTTTTATTTCTGACACTATGTTACTTAAAAAATAATCCTTATGATGAAGCCTTTCGATCGGTATGATAAAGCTACAGGGTAATTATTTTTCTCATGTAATGGGTTCGGATCCCGGTTCAACCGTGTAATTATTTAAATATCTACGAATGCAGTTATAATAATTTTATAAATTCAAATAATGTCTTCTTTCAGTAAAATATTCCATCTACAATATTTAAGGTACTTTCCCTCCATGTGGCAAAGCCGTGGGACGCCCTGTAGATAGCTATCAGATCTAATGTAGAGCCAAGCTTCTAACTCCACACGCCATAGCTTTACAAGCCCTAACTTCACAAACCCTACACTTTAGTCAAAATATGTGGCTTGGCCATTTCGCCACCGTCATAATATTATGGGCATAAGGTGAAAAAAATATTCACTGTTTATTACTTTTCTGTAATTAGAAGTTATTTTAGTAACGAAACGGCCAAGCCACAAGTGGAGTTAGAAAGCTTGGCTCTACATGAGCTCTGATAGCTTTTTGACAGTGCGAGGTGTATACGGTCTCGTCTTGGCAACATTGTTTACAATGAGTTATGTTTTTGGTGGGATTTACACTTTCTAGATTATGAAAAACGAAATTTCAACCGCGCTCGATAAGCTCGATAAGTCGATTGGTTTCCAGCTAAATAGATACAAAATAATCGGAATCTATAAAATGACGTTGTGTCATATGACTTCCTTCATACTTTGACACAATCTCATTGCGATTTTTAAAAGACGCGAGTAACTTCGTCTCTGTTTGTGCTTCTACGATCGGTTACAAAACCTTTACATGCTACGCATTGACGCATGTCTCGACTACATGCGTCAAAGTGTGATTATTTATGTTCTTACCTGTCCAGCAATGGAGAAACAAATGAGCATTAGTATCTGCATAGGCTTTGTTGCTTTGAAGGTCCTGTGAGTCCAGTAGCGATGAGTCCCAGCCATGGCTCCAAATAGAGCAACCAAGCTCATGAAATAACCTGCAAAAAATATGTTTTATTTTGCTTTAATAGACTGGTTTCAAACTTGGAGGACAAGCAGAGCTTCTTAATGTTAAGATCAAAGCTTTTTCAACGTTTTTTTTGACAGAAACGCCTGACGGCCTCTTTAGGCAAAGGAAATATCAAACACGTAACTATCGGAGAAAAAAAGGATTTTTTCAAAGCATCAAAAATAGCACGAATAAATGTCAAAATCAGTCTATTAATCTGTGGTTTCCATATAAACCACAGATTTAGTTGCGCGATAAATCGCGAATCGCTGTCAAATTTGACACTTGGAAAAATCCCTATTACTCCTTCGATTCAAAAGTTGCGTGTTTACATTCCCGAAAATTAGCCCAGTGAAAGTTTCTACATTTTTTTAATTTATTTATAAAAACGATTTTTTTTACTTTTTGTGTATCGTAAACGGTTAAACATTTTTTTACAAGTTAAATTCAGCTCAAACCTGAGTTTAAGTCGTGTATGGTTAGCTGATACATATTATTTTTATAGCAATTAAGATAATTTGGCACGCAGGTTATTATGTGATTATACAATTCAAGAAGAAATAGTTTGTGCGACCACTTGCGGATGCGAAAAACTTGCCTCGTGTACCAGTCGACAAAACATCGACCCCTACACGCCTATTCAGTACGTATTCAGTTACGTTACGGGCGACTTTTGACTATACATCACCCATCAGTAGGTGATAATTAGAGAGCCGCATCATTCTTACTTACCAAATACGACAGTCTGCCATTTCGGGTATATTCCATGGTACAAGTAGTTGGCTAGCCATACCGCCGCAATCACGTGAAATCCGCCCAAAATGGCGATTTGTTTCCACCGCAGGGGTCTGCGGAAACCCAACTTCTTTTCCCATCGTCGCACGGGAGCCACCAGCTTTGACTCATTCTTTGGCAATGACAGGTCGTAGACATCGGCCTTTTCTGACGACGCGAAAGACTCGACCCCGGGATCCTTGATTTTTGTTTGGCACATTTTCTTTTTGGCTTGCTTGGTACCTAAAACATGTTAAAAATAGGTGGGTGAGTCATAAGAATACATTGAGAATAAATATCAACGAAACACTTCGTTTTTTCTAAAGCACTAACTATGTGTGCTAGCACAACTTATAATAAATCTTTGAAATACTTCGTCCTATGTCAAAATGTTGTAACATAAAATGCTTGCCTAAATTCACACTCACTCACTCACTCTCAGTCACACATAAGTATTCACAACTATACACATATTTGAGGTAGTAATGAATTCCTTGTCATCAGCACCGAGCTTCAAAGCGCGCGGTACCAATACTCTTTCTCACTCTTTTGACCTCCCTAGAGTGGGAGAGATATATGGCTAATGCCTAGAGTATATAGGTAGGTGTATCGAGCTATGACAGCTGCTAGGAATTTTATGCTAGTATAAGTAGATTTTATGTAGAATGCTTATTCAAATTATTATTATGTAGTTATATCTTTAACATTCACGGGTCTATGGGGATCCGAAGCCAACAGCACAGAGGCCCGGCTTTTAATATCATTTGCTCTAAATTTGAAGAGTGTACCTGCCGGATCTTATCTCTGGATAAATACAAGAATCTTCTCAGAGACAATCTCCGTTAGATCATGGACTATTGCAAAATATTATTATTATTATTACTCACAAGATGCGACACCCAACGGCCCTGTGTTAAGCAAACTAATGTTATTCAGTAAGTGTAAAACCTCCAAAGTAATCCCTAAATAAAATAGGTTGCCAATCAATTAAACGCATGTTTTTTTGATGATTAATAATTGGTTTTTACCCGACTACGGCGACGGCATGCTAAGAAGATTAGGTATTAAACCCAAAAGGATTCCATTTTACACTCTATGTACTTACCTAACTCTCTATCCAGCCCATTCACCCTGTTGGCCATAGGCCTCTTCTTTCAACCTCTCCTATAACCTAAAGACCTAAAATAATAATAACGATAGATATTGTTTAAACTAGTAAGTCTTTCCTATCACTGGTAACAAGGCGGCAAGTAAGGCAGCTGTTTCTACAGCAGCTTAGAACTGCGATTGTACGCGGTGTTTTATTATTTTAAAAATAAATATAAGATGTAATTTTTTACAGGCTTTCAGCTAATCTGACAGCAAGGTTGAGTAACCATTTAACGACATCACGTACTCGTCACGGACATTTATTAAAACAGAAGGACTAGCCCCATCAGAGATTCGCGATAGCTGAAAATCGGTAATAAGGAAACGTACCCATTTTTAATTTTTTTGGTTCCCTTTTCACCCCCGTCGGTGACCACCCGTAGTATATGCCAAGACCCCTCCCCCCCTCTAGATTTCATGTAGTTCATAAATATGGTTTGAAATCAGTTTTTGCAAACAGAATGCAGAAGCAAAGTTACATTTTACATGCAGGGTGTCCCAAAAAATAGTGTCAAGCGGAAGTCCAGAGATAGAGCACCCTCAGGGGTACCCGAATCACCCCCATGTATGTACAGAGATTTTTTGACTTTTGGAAGTTTTTTACAGACCCCTACATTTTTTTTCTCCCCATACTAACTTATTCGATGATGTTTTCTCTAAAACAGCATTTTTGAACTGTGGATCAATATTGCGGTATCCATGGGCGTATTTAACCTAGGGCCAAGGAGGCCATGGCCCGGGGCGGCAGTCTGCGAGGGGCGGCGCCAGCCGCACCTTGCCCTCAGCCTAGCCTCGTGCGACTCTTCTTTACTTTACACAATATACCTGCAGCAGGGCGCAGGGCGCAGGCCCTAGGGTATCTAGAGCGAGGTGTGCGGTCGTAGGCGTCTTTGAGAGGTGCGGGACTGCGAGATGGCGAGGGGGCGGCGTGGAATCTATTGAGTATTTTTTTGAGCTAGGTATCTTCTTGTTATCATACTGAAGTTTAGTGTTGTAGATTATTTACACGATACTGAAACAAAAGCAAAAAATTAAAAGATGTCAATGAAAAATATACAAAAATCATTAAATTGTGGCCTCCCTTATACAAGGTGTTACAAAAGTACCTAACTCTTTTTACAGGGTAATATCACCCGGTCATAGGGATCACAACCTAAATATTTTTTTATGGTCTATGACGTTCCGTTAATTTTTAAATTAATAAAATGTGAACGATGTGGCGGGAGAAAAGTATTTTTTAAATATTGTTTTCATTTACTTTCACAATGTTTTAACAACTCAAAGCTATGTAAATGCACCTACACGCACAAACATATTTTTAAATTTGAGCTAATAACAAAATCAAAAAAGTTAGGAAAAATTTTAAATTTTGAGGTTATAAAATAAAAATTGTTATTTTCAAATTTTTTTTACAGATTTGACATCCTGTTGACCAGTAGGTTACACCCTGTAAAAAGAGTTAGGTACTTTTGTAACACCTTGTACATTTATACTAACGTTACGGCGCGCAGTCGCATATCAGGCGCTAAATCGCGCGCGCAATTTGAGGTCACGGTTATTTGTATAACAAATTCAACAAAACAAGAAGAAATTCAATTTGAGAATACAATTTTTTTTAGAAAACTCTGATTTGGGTGTCACTGACCAAAACAACATCCTGTATAATAAATATATATTATTCTATAGAACATTGTGATGGAAATCTCGTTCGTGATAGAAGTCTCGATATTGGGGAGGGATCCCCCAAAAAAATATTATACTTTATTTTAAACTAGCTTTTGCCCGCGACTTCGTCCGCGCAGACTATTTTTTTTTCTCGTGAGTTTTTCCGTTGTTTTAATGGTTATTCTGCTATTCGGGGCGGAGAGAAATCCAAACATACATAAAAAAATATATAAATCAGTCCACCCGTAGGCCAAGCAAATTAAACTCAAAAAAAGCGTTTTGAAGAATTAATTTCCAGAAAGCTGGATATCATTTTAATACCTTCATTTGGTCCTAAATGCGTGTAATCCGAGTTTGCACCGTCCCAGGAGGTGAGCTTAACTTTTGGGGGCCAAAAAACCGCGAAAGGGTATTAGCAGGCTAAGGGATCAAGATTGGCCCACGAAAGCGATCTGGCTGATTTTTATGGTGGTGCACCGGTTTAAGCCAAGGTTACTGTGTGCCAAAAATTAGCCCTCGATCTTCTTTTGCTTTAGTGATATTTGACATAATACCAAATCATCAAGGTATTTTTTAAACTAATATTTTAGGTAATCCACGCAAGCTAGAATAACCAAATAAAATCACGATGAATGAGGAAATGCATATTTTTACGGAGGGCCCTACTATTAAACTTCAATAAAAAAAACATAGTTGTATTACAAATGTATTTTTTTTGACATGACGCACCACGATTTTTGAAAATGTTTTTGTATGCACTTATAGAGGTTTTTAATAGCTTATTTAAAATAACTATTTTTTTTTGACTGAAGTTTAATAGTAGGGCCCTCCGTAAAAAATTGCATTTAATAGTTTATTTTATTCTCATTCATAGTGATTTTATTTGGTTATTCTAGCTTGCGTGGATTACCTACAATATTAATTTAAAAAATACCTTGATGATTTGATATTATGTCAAATATCTCTAAAACAAAAGAAGATCGAGGGCTAATTTTTGGCACACAGTAACCTTGGCTTAAACCGGTGCACCACCATAAAAATCAGCCACATCGCTTTCGTGGGCCAATCTTGTTCCCGTAGCCTGCTATACCCTTTCGCGGTTTTTTGGCCCCCTAAAGTTAAGCTCACCTCCTGGGACGGTGCCAACTCGGATTACACGCATTTAGGACCAAATGAAGGTATTAAAATGATATCCAGCTTTCTGGAAATTAATTCCTGTTTTTTTTTTAAATTTGACTGGCCTAATTATAAATGGTGTAACTAACACAACTTTGTTTTATAATGTATGTATTAAGAGATGTTGGAGTCGGTCAACATGACTATTTTTGACGTCGTTTTATCTGTCTGTATCTATTTCTGTTTATTTATTTATTTTGGTGCTGATAAAAAATAAATATTAAAAAATCGGTGATTCTAATGTTTCTTAATCGTTGACCACTAAGTATTTATACATTCGGCTTCAATCAAATATGCATTTTTCACATACGCAATCATGTTTCATGTATGAAAAAAATACGCGTCGCCACTACGCACTACGCGTTTTTTGAAAATTTTGAAAATGGTCACCCTAGTCCACATATTGAGATAGTGTGTATCTCGTGTGTATCTCAATATGTGGTCTAGGGTGTATCTCAATATGTGGTCTAGGGTGACCACTTTCACAGTATCTCAGTATGTGGTCTAGGGTGTCCATGTACAAAATTTTCAAAAAATGCTATAATTTTTTAATATTTTTTCCCAGCACGGTTAATACGTACCCTCTACCCGGTTCCCGCCTGACGTTGAATTACGGGACACCCATATACTCGTAATATACACCGAAGGAAAAACGAACTATTTTGTTCTAGACTCAATCCACACTAAGATGCAATCCACACTAAATAACTACTAAAATGCCAAGAGGAGAACCGGAAAATTTATGAAATCTCGTCTTGGATCCAATGACGATGCCACGTAGTTATGTATATCAATAATTCAAAAGCAATTTCGTTCAACTGTAAGGTATATTATTTGTGAAAAATCACACCATAATATTTTCAAGAGTTCAACTGACTGCCATCAGCCAATTCTGCGTGCATTCATAAAAATTCGTTCGCCGCTGAGAGTTTCCATCATCTAGGTGTAAATCAACCCTTATAATAGAAAATTCATCACAGGCTGACGTTCCTAGCATTTCATTTGTCTGTCTAGAAGTGGTCGCCACATTGCCGGCTACGTAATAATGTAATTAATCGAAGATAACAATGACAGTAGGCTCTTTTTTACATGCCTTGGAAGGAATGTCCGTAGAAATGTGGCATTGTATGATAAGCATATGAGTAATAAGCCTTTATAAACATTTTTCTTGACATTAAAATTAAGGCAGACATGCCTAGATCCATTGCAGATGATGAGCTGCAGTCACATCAAGAGTTTTTCTTGTTTATTGGTTGGACCTATTATGTAAAAAAACCACTCAACCTTTGAGCGTCAAAACACTCGAAAATAGCCCTTATTGAAATGAAAAATCTCTTTTTTGAAATTTAAAAACCGTTATTTTTACGGTGGATATTTTAGATAATACAGGGGCAGAACCTAGGGTTGATCTTTATGAGATCAAACAAACCATAATATTTATTTTTTAACACCTAAACGAATGTCGTTGCGAAATGCCACAGACTCTTAGCATATCCAGGATTTGTATGAAACTGACCGTAGAGTACTTGTTATTAGAACCGACAAGTAAAGCAATTTTCCTGCAGCATATAGGTATTCATACTTGTTTTTACTTGGGAACGACAATGCAAATATTAGTTCAAGTGGCAGGAAAATCCTGTATGCCCAAGATTATTCACTGGCTTACTTCTGTTAAATACAATTTATAATTTGTTGATTAATTTTCAAGTTTCCAATGTTCCAAGTTTCCAACTAGTGTTTTACAATTCTGCAGTCAATTAAAAGTACAAGGTGTTGCGGTTTAAAGAAGTCACTCATCTCTAGTCGCTACCTACATTTCAAAATAATAATTATACCTATTATATTTACATCTGTTGGTGATTGTGCATTTACACCTAAAGAGCAAAAACCACATATACACCTCTATGTTTCTTGAAAGAAAAAACAAAACTTAAAGGTAAGTAGAGAGTGCATGTTAGTCAAGTTTAAATGCGCCACAGAAAACTGGTATCACATGACAAAAATAACTTCATTGTTTGTGATAAAATGTCTTCATAACTGTAGAAAACGTACAATTAAAGGAACATACCATGCTTTTTCTTTAATCCATTGACACCTTAGCATCTTTTTACGTTAGTTTTAAATTAAAAAGGCATGTCATTCAACTGAAAGTTAAACTCCTAGAAGTCTAGCCTAGTAAGCCTTTACATAACAGCGGAAATGCCTGAGTCGTTATCTGTCAATTAATAAATTCTTCTCGAATCATAATATTCTATCAGACTTCACATTTTGACTAATAGTTAACTGTTATACATTCTAGAATGTTCCTTCACAATTAAACCACAGAGCTCAGCGAGAGGCTTGAATAGAGGCGACGCGCCATCTGGCCCTATTATCTATTTAAATCACGAACCGGCAGAGTCCATAATAGGCGTCTGTCACACAAAGCCATCGCCTCACACCTTCGGCAGCCGACGTCAGTGAGCTTCTGTCAATTAGCCTCCCTAACTCTATGAATACTCAATTATGGGACTCTATAAAAGGGCATTTTGCAAAATGCCCAATTATAATCTCACAATGGTTCTTCAACTATCTGACTATTTCTAAATATTGTCTCCGCCCAACCCTATTTGGCTGCTAAGGAGTGTCTTAGGCCATTGTCAGTGAAATTGTATTGTTTAATTGTGTTCGTGGGGTTGTAAAGAAAAGTTATCTCTGATCGGCGCGGGTTGGATTTCCATTTGAACGGATTGGAATAAATTTGTTTTAAGTGTATAGTGAGCAGAATATTATTATAATGGGGTCGTAATTAGTTTGCGATGCTAGCCTACTTACAAAACTGTTGCCTCACGAGTGTGAGGTCGCAGGTTCGTATCCCGGTCCTGCGATGTACCTATGACTTCAGTTAATTACGGACATTTTGTGAATTTCTAGTAGCAATACAACTGATTATAATTATCTGTGAAGAAAAATATCGTGAAAAAACCCGCGACTTTATTGGCTCCGTATCTACATATCGACTTTGTTTTTTTGGGGCCTAAGCTCTACCTAAATACATACACTGCAGCGTCCGAGCGGCCCCTTCCCGCATCTTGTATGAGTCTATACTCACCACATATACCTATGTGCCACAGGACATTAATTATGTAACATAGATGTTTTTTATTTATATCTTCCAAGTGGCAAACCTGCGGGCAGGTGGTCAATCGTAATAGAATTATAGTGTGCCAACAATGCTCATTGTGGGGATTGATGCCGTATTTACGACGAGCTGCGCTGACTTGCCGGGCTGATCAACTTATTGCTTAGGTACCGGCTGAGATTCCTTTTTATGTGGTTGGTTTAACTAAAGTAGCGTCGCGTGAAATGCACTATTTTCACAGCTTATTAAAATTTTGTAGCTAAACTGAGCAATTTTTGCTAATCGATGTTTGTTTCACGACAGTAAAATGGTATTGTTTTCACCATTCCAAACAAGAAAATAACAATAATTCAGGTGATTATGAGATTTGCTCAAACTGCTAAAATTGCTGAACAAAAATAGCTCAGCTTAGCTAAAAAATAAAAATAAACCGTGATCATTTGGGCTTTTCCGCCACGCTCGTGTATGATCAAATGGGTGAACTACAAATATGTATATCTACCCCATTCGATAATCCAATTTATACAAGACATGAGAGAGTTACTTTTCTTGAAATAATAAAACAGATCATCACAAAAAAAAACTAAGGCCTTTACATCTTCACCATGAGATGATGTATAGCAGCGTCCAGTGGCACATTAAGTCACAATCGATAGGTAAAGTGACTACTCGACGCTGCAGCGCCTGGAACATTTTTTTTGATGGAGTAGGCTTGCCCAGCACCTATAACATCCTGACAGCTTAGTCGGCCAACAACTCAAAATATGAGAGTTGGCTGTCGGGGTTTAGGTAGGTAATAGTTCAATCAATCGTTTTATAGTAAAGTTCACGTAAGTTTTAATGATGTCACAAATGTCCAAAAATTATAGATAAAACTAGGTAGGTAATGTATACTAAATTATATTAAATGAAATAGATCTCGATGATCACGGTGTCGTCCTGTCACACCGGCGATGGTGTGCAAAAGGCGCTGAAAGCCCTCGCGAACCTCGCTCCTTGGTTTTTGGTCCGCTCAGCAGTATTGGGCAAGACGGGCGATGACTCGAAGCCCGCGGTATCGGTAGGTACTCTTAAGCCGTAACACTCATCACAACAACTTAAACAAACAACCCCAGTACTGTCGATGATAGTTTTGAAATGAATTCAAACCCAAACTCTGTCCATCCATACATCTATTTAAGCCGCGCATTCATGAATTAAAATCCACTACTGGAAATTGAACATTGTAAGGCTATACAAACGTCTGCGTCACTTTAGTAATAAACACAGTACAAAAGACGGCGTGTTACGAAAAGATCAGTTGTAACAAAGTTTATTTTTTAGTCTAATAGGAATAAAATGTTAGGTGGTGATTTTGCTATGAGTGGTATGGATGGACAGGGAATTAAAATTATATGATGAACACCAAGTTATCCCCATTTCTGCCACTTCATGAGTTATTATTAATATATTTATTTCAAATTTTAAAAATTCATACATCCTGTTATAGAGACAGCACGGAATCTTAAAAAAGTCAGTTGTTCCATACAAAAAAATGGTACCTACTACACTAAAGTAGGTATTGAGTAGCCGATGGAAATTTCGTTGAAGGCCTCAAAGAAATTGCAGCTTGTTGCTTAATTAGTTGTATTTCTCAATACTTTATTGCAACCATAAAAACAGACTTCTCTGCTCCACATTAAAAACAGACTTCTCTCTCACGTATGACTGGACTTCTCTGCAGCACCCTGTAAGGTAAAAGCTCCTATTACGGATCTAAATCGCAACATTTGAAAGTAAGGAAGAAAAATAAGCATTTGTAAGCATCAAGATAGATAAAAATATTTTGTTTCTGTTAAAATACACATTGCTATTTTAACAGAAACAAAATTTATATTTCTTATGAAATTTTGTTTGTAATTACAGTATATACTGTATTAAAAAATATATATTTTAGTGCTCAAGTAGATTTCCCCTATTACGGCCATATGATCGACGTTGGAGCCTATTATGGATCTAGTCGGCTCCTATTACAGCCAGTCGGCTAGTTAGATGAAGTGTGGTTTTGCACACAATAAATCGTACTCTTCCTAACAAATTATACTCAAAATGCGAAATTGATTTTTAAATTTTTAATACAGAGATAGCATGTAACTCCTGTGTGAACAAAATAATTTTTATAACGCAATATTCTCATGGGTTTGGGAATTACATGAGTGAAACCACCGGGTTACTAAGAATCAATTTTATTATAAACAATGCTGTATAGCAATCTTCTCCAGATTTCAAAATGAGAAAATGAGAAACTCTATGAAACTAAAGCAATTTTTTTTCATAATCTCACACACTTTTCTACATACCTACCTATTTGTTAAAAAAATAACTGAACATCTTCTTTTTTACTTCTAGGAACTTTATATTTTAATTTTTATTTATTATCAATGCTTTGTCAAAAACTATGCAAATGCACCTACGCACACTAAAGTATTTTAATTTAAGAATTTAATTAAACACTATCCAAAAACAAAAATGGTTACTAAACGAATTTGGATGAGATTCGGAATGAAGGTAGTTAACCAAGGCAAAATTAAGACAATTATAACACAACACTAAGCATTCGCGTTCTGTTTTATTTTTATCAAGTAATTATTAAAGTTTCAAATGATTTTACGGAACCCTAACATACATCATACATACATTTTGATATCCGTGTGGCCATAGTAGGCTCTATAAGCTCCTATTACGGCCATATGCGTCGAGTGCAGCCTATTATGGATCTAACTTTAATTACTATGGCCGTAATAGGAGAACTGCTCGTGTTTTAATAATCCTAATTCGGACACATAAAAAAATCGATTTAAGAACAATGAAGTTAATTCAGTCGAACAACAACAGGATTTTGGATAAGATATTTAAGACTCAAGCCAATAACTATACATTATGACTGCTTTTTGATACACTAAAATACATCATCTTTTTGTGCAAAAAGACGTTTCCATAGAAAGGTTAACCTTTCTATGGAAATGTCTTTTTGCACTCTACCGGGTGTTAAAAGACCGCCAACAAAGCGGAAAACCACATATTGTCCTCATCATAAGGAACATTTTTGCTCAAGGAACTACGCCTGGGAAATCAACGGTTTCCGAGATAATGAGGTTCAAAGTCGGACTTTTCAAAACTTTTTTTTTGCAGAAATGTATTCAGTATCTAGTTCTTAACATACCTTCTCAAGAAGCCATATCAAAATTATTAATATTTCTTACAAAAAACGACGTTAAAATTGCAACCCGCAATGTATTCTAAACATCGGCACTTCAAGCTTAAGTAACATAAACTTATACCTACGTTTGCGCAATATGACTTCTGTGCGTTACGCGTCCATTGCGTGATAAAATATTTTTCAAAATTATAACCTAAAAAACCAAAATCGTTTCCCAGCAATAATTTATCAAAAAAGTACTTTGTTTTGGTGTCTAGTATGCGTGGCTTTCGGGTCTGTTGGCGGTCTTTTAACACCCTGTATAGTTTTCATGTTTAAATAAGCTTTCTAGAGGATAAAGCATAATTATGTCCGAAATAGGTTTTTATGATGTTAGTAATTATTTCAGCTTCACTTATAACTCATCAAATAAATTATCATTATTGCAAATATCAGCAGATAAATATGAAGCAGTATTTCTCCTTATGCGGCCATAGTGGCCGTAGTAGGATCCTCCTGAAATTGGTATCCTATCACGGACCTATTTTGTTTTTTGTTTTTTGGGTATAAAATCAGTTGCAATCGGCATAAAACCTGAACGGCACAAGAACTATAATGATAGACCCGACCTATAAATGACTTAATCACAAACTTGAACGGCAAATTCACATAAAAAACTTGAATATTAAATAATTATGTATGCACTTACCTGAGTCACTCCGCGTTTGTATGAGACACCTTGCCGCATCGCCTGCGTGACACAGACCGTAAAAATTTTGTTACTTACCTTCGTATTAAATTATTAAACGTCTGGTATGCGATGACGTAAAAGACAATGAATGGGTTAACTCAATTTGTTTGTACCTATATCTACACAAACGAGAAATAAACGCAAAAATAAAAATAGATCCTTAAGATAGGAGGCGATTTTGACTATGGCCGTAATAGGAGCTTTTACCTTATATGTAAGATTGATGGATCATCTAACGTGTTCATTGGAGCCAAAACGAGGTTGAAATGTTCCGCACTGTTTCAGCCATTTAACGATGTCAAAAAGGAAAATTCATTGGTCTGAATGTGCATCGTTTAGCTACAGTTTACGTGCTTCACTTTTTGTAATTACAGATAAGCGGATTCTTGCATTTCTGATAATTCTGCGCTGGCACGTAAATTATTTGGCCTTGTTACGTCTTCTGTGAGAAGGCATGTATGTTCTGTAACTTCTGCTAAGTGATTTGGGTTATAGTTTCATGAGATTACAGGGCAATTTTTTGAGTTTTTTTTGTCCTCTAACACCCCAACTTCTAAATGATCACATTTAGAAGTTGGGGTCCAACAACTTTTGTTCTACCTATGATTTTTATGTTACGTTTTTTTAAAAAAAATTATGATTCAGAATAACAAATAGAGCAGAGGGGCTGGAAAAAGAGAGTGGAGGTGGAGGGGCACAAAAGTGCGCCGCGCAGGCAGCGCTGGATACACAGTTTTAAAGAATAAGAAACGTTCAATAAATAAAAAGTATCGAGCTTTTCGTAAAATCGTAAAACAAAAGTTATTTGAATCACATTTACAAAATTACGTATTTCAGAAAAAAAATATATTAAAAAATTGCCCCTTTATTTCAATCATCATATTCATCATCATCCTCATGTCGGTGTAGCTCTCCACGCTCTTTTAAACATTGATTATAAGGTTAAAAATTTGACTCGCGACAGGACTTGAACTCGCAACCCCCTTGTACTTGTTAGTGCTATAGAAAAAACCAAAATTGATCTCTCCACGCTCGTCAATCACCTTCGGAACATCCTTATATTATATTTTCTATAAAATATCAAAGCCAAAAAAGATTTTCCGTAACCTTCTTTTACCTTTTCTTATGGTATAAAAGGAAGTTAGTATTTATTGCGCCAGCGGGGTGCGCGTGAGAGCGTTTTGTTCAAGCATTGTTGTCGCGCGCTCGATGGGCCGATATCGACAAGGAATGAGAAGGATACCGAGGAAGAAAAGATTGACTCTTTCAATTAAACTTAGTCTTAGCTCACTAATAAGTGCCTACAATAATTTATTCAAGCAGCGAAATTTCGATTCACCCAAGAACTTATATTTTGAATCGCGCGCGTTGATGTCTTTTCTACGCAGCTCTTAATTACGCGTTAAATTCACTTTATGGAGAAATTGATTACCCTAATAAAGTTATAATGGTGCATTAAAAAAGCAAACAGTTTAGTAAAAATAAAGTAAAATATAGGCTGTTATGGGAAATCTTTTTATTACTTTTCAGATGTTTTTCGGCTGTTATGGTTACGGTGCAAGCACGGTTTGTATTATTGTACCTATTTCTGTATGATTTCAGTATGGACCCCATTGTAAGTATTAAGTATTAAGACGAAACGCGGGTAGCCGCTGCTTCATACAAAAATTAAAAAAAGGGAGACCTGTTTCCTCCCTGGAAAATTATGTTAATAAAATTATGATCCTTTTTTTCTTATTTAAATAAATTTTATTAAAATATAAAAAAAGGAAAACATAGGGACATTGGCAGAGGTACATATAAAATGAATGCCATAAACATATTTTTTCTAAAATAATTATCCAGGGGGGAAACAGGTCTCCCTTTTTGTATGGAGCAGCGGCTACCCGCGTTTCCTCTTAAATACTTGTATAACGATAGATACTATAAAGAGAGAGCTTTCTTATATCAGGCTGTAGGTTTAACGATAGCTCAGTGATCACTTTACTCATAAAATTACCACCAGCCACTGTAAATCGACGATATCTCCATACCTTGGTAGTAGCGCTCCGTACAGCGAATAGTCCCGAATCGTCCCGATACAAATCTCTGTTGCGCGGGAGCATGACATAGATAATCTTTGCCTCCCGCTGAGCCACCGATATCATACGGGATGGGCGCGGGCCATTTTGCCGACTAAGGGATTTCATTGTCTTTAATTGCGGCTAGATGCTTCTTTGAGCTGATTCTCATCGCGAGCAATAAGTAGGTATAGCTAATTGGAGAATTCGGAACCCAAAGTTTTTTGTTCGAAAGTCCGTTATTGGCTTATTCAAAACTTTTGGCTATTATAAGAAACTAATTTCAATATTTTTTATTTTGGTTCAGTAGTTTGGATTTTACAACGTTTCAAAGATACAGTTTTATGACGTCACGCGACGGTCTGCATACTGTTGGCGGTCATAGGAACAAAACATTTTAGCGCATAAAAACAAACTACTGGACCAAAATAAAAAATATTTAAATTAATTTCTCAATATTGTCTAAAGTTAAGATTAAGCCAATAACGGACTTTCGAACAAAAAACTTTGGTTTCTGAATTCTGGGCGCAAATTCTCGGGAATCTCGCATTTGACACATCTTGAAGGAAAAATCTCATTTTGCGGCAAACGTCACATCTATTCTCACGAAGTCATCCTCGACGAGAGATTTCTGCGAGATGTTTGCCTTTGTCGCTCGACATGACTCGAGTGGTCGGGAGCAGTCGAGATCGAAATGACATGAGATTTTTCCTTCGAATGCGAGATTCCCGAGAATTTGCCCTCTGCTCTCTGCCACCTTCACCTACAATTCTTAGCATTGAGCTATAGAACGATTGGATGGATGGACGCTCCACTTTTTTTTTTTTTCATTTATTTACTTATTGGTATCGCAGAGTTTGTAATAAAAAAATATTCGCCAAACTGCTTAGCAGTTTGTTGGCGAATCAATTGCACTCTATTAATTAATTAATTAATTGCTTATAGTATAATATTATATAGTTAATACACACTGTTTTGTAGCTTTAACAAAAAGAAATTTCATTTCAAAATATATCACTTGACTTGACGTTCCTGATTGCATAATTTTTTGATAAAAGACGATAAAAAATAGTTATTTTGTAACGCGGATTCTTACTATCGCTGAATTGATCTCTTTGTTTCCCTCGATCAAAATTGGCGGGTTTTCCGCCTATGGTCAAGGGAGCGATTCGTCAAAATCACTGATAACAAACTGATACTACTTTGCTAATTAAAAGGAAATTGATACGGTACTGGCATCGTAGTATCTAAACGAAAACAGTATACATAGAGGTAGGCTTATGAGGTTTTTAATAAGAGGTCAAAGTGCCTCTAAAGGTAGAAAATTAAATGCAAACTAAATTCACGCGTTCACATATCGGACTAAATAGGAAAACATTCGCGTTTCCAATTATAACGCTCAGCTGTGTTCACTGTCGTGAGTATGCCTTCCGCCCACGAGACGGCCAACTTAATAAATGCCCATTAAAATAAATTGTTTGGCATTGTTAGCTTCTGAGTTCTGCATTGCGCCCTGATTGCCGGCCCTATATTAGCGATTAGCCAATAAACTATAGGGAATTGTTATTTATTATTTTTCAGAGACGTTTCAAATGCTAATTTGTAGAATGCGAGCAGTTGCTAAGCATTGATGCTCTTGATAGCGACAGAAGTTCGGTTAGTGTCTTTTGGGAAAAGTTAAAATTACGATAAACATTAATTAAGATGCCTTTGCATCTTGTTGTTGATGACTTATTTACACGGAATCCCATATGAGCATCTTCAGTAACACTAGGTAGGTGAAGTGAAAATTAGACCTAGTGCTTTGATCGTAGGCTTACCCGTCTCCCAGAATCTATTCTTTTCTCTCAACCCCGAAAAACAATACAATATTCTTGGAGGAATAACTGGATGCAACAATTCACAAATCAATGAAATTAATTATTTGTTAAATGGTTGAAGGACGGTGGTCGTGGAAATGTCGTTATTAAAAAAATACCTTGCCTCGCCGGAGATCTTGTGCCCGTTACCTCGCCTTGCGCATACTGCTATGCAGAAACAGAGATGGGTAAACGCCCGGGTTAAAATCCACCGCTGGGTTAAAATCCATTTCTCCCCAATAAACGCCGGGCATTTTTAATAAAGGTCGGGCAGAAATTAAATAATTTTTTTGCTTAAATTTGGTTACAAAAGAACTTTATTTTGACAAGAATAGGTTGGGTAGGCCCTAGGAAGCAAAAAAGGTCCTACAGCTTGGTGCCGGGAAACGCACCGTTTTTGAGTTACGATGTCTTGAAAAATAAAAAACTGAAAATTATTGCTGGGCGTGGGGAAACCAGTAATTCGGTTTGGGTAGGTCCTAGAAAGCAAAAAAGTTCTTGTAACTTGGTGCTGGGAAACGCACCGTTTACGAGTTATGAGGCTTTGAAAAAAAATAACATAACTCAAAAACGGTGCATTTCTCGGCCTAAAGTTTCAGAACCTTTTTTCCTCTCCAGGACCAATTCAACAGGTATCCGGTAAAAAAATATTTTTTTTTTTTTTTTTTGTAAAAAACTTCTAAGTTTTGGGGCCATGGCGCCCCCGACACTACACCCCAACCAATTTTCTTTCCTTTTTCGTCACATAATATTATCCCAATAGGGTTTTGTATACAAAAAAACTAATTTATAGTGAATTTTCATTTATGCCCGCCGAAATGGGCAGAAATACATTTTTGCCCGATTAAAACCCTTTCTGCCCGATTAAAATCATTTGGGCGGAAAAGGCAGAAATTCATCGCCCATCTCTGTGCAGAAAACAATAAAGACCATGCAGGTGGGTCACGTCCATCGTCTTGCGAGCCTGTCGCGCCGGAAACGTTTAAAACTGCCCAATTAAATGGGTTACTTTTCCTGACCTCTTTTTAACCGACCTCAAAAAGGAGGAGGTATGTCGACCCGTATGTTTATTATTTATTTTTATGTTGTTACCTCAGAACTTTTTCTTTGATTGAAAGGTGGTGTGGTACCATAAAAAAATTGTGAAGATCAGATAAAAAACTTCGGAGACGGAGGATGGAACACCTCAACGGACAGCAGCATATATTACTCATAATAAGTGAGGTAGCTTATGGCGCTGGGCATAGTGAATCGCCCGCGCGCAAAGAAAAATGCACAAAATCGGTTCCTGTATCAAATACACTTAATAAATTGAAAATGTTCACATCTCAAAACCTAGAATTAGGTGAGACCTATCTAAAACAGCCAGTTTCGTGTTGACATTAATAAACGTTTTGAAGATATATTGCTTGAAAAAAAAATAGGCGGCGCACTTTTTTTCAAGCAAAATATCTTGCAATCTGATATTAATATGAAAGTGGCTGTGTTAGATAGGTCTCAACTAATTCTAGGATTTGATATGTGAACATTTTCGATTTTTTTTTGTGTATTTGATACAGGAATCGATTTTGTGCATTTTCTTTGCGCGCGTGCTAATTCACTATGCCCAGCGCCTTAATAACAGTGTATATCTTTCTTTTATTTAATGTATGTTATAATTTTTCATGTGTGCAATAAAGTAAAGTATAAAGTACCTTTTCACCAGTGAAGTCGGTTTTTAATTTTTTGTTAATTAAATATAGTCACACACACAACGGGTGTCGATGTGGCCGCATCATCGGACAAGCGTGAGCCTGACCCCAAAGCCTACTCAAGGTGACGGTAACATGCGTTGACAGTTTAATGGCTTCACCTCCAACCGATTGGACCAAGGACCTTTCTTTAATTTGTTATTGGTAAGTGTGACAGGTAAAATTCTGACGATGAAATGAAGTGAAATGAATGTATTGTGCTAGAACGTGGGTCTCGTCTTTCCTGTGGCTAGGCTTACTATGCTGCCAGGATGGTTTAGGTCAGCACCTTCTCCATTTAAACAATGTCCCAGGCATTGTAGCATTCGAGTGGTCTCTTCACCCATCTGAGTAAGTATACTGTGAGTGAAGATGCCACTGGATGCCACTCATTACCAAGCAAAGGCCTATTACGAGAACGTGGGTTTTGGTTGCGGAGGCCAAAATCCACTTCGGGTCACTAGATAGCCTAGAAAAGTCAGAACTCAGAGACTCCATTATGGACGCCAGATCGTGCTGGACGTGTGATCTATTTGTATTTTTGTAATTCCCCTATTTTCTGATTTAACAGTATTTGTTTCATATTAAACTGTAAGCCTTTTGCTGTAGAATCCAGACCATTTCTTTTTAAAAACCAATTCCACGTCCGATTTATAATCAGTTCATCAGTTTCATCCTATTCAGGTTAATACACATTTTAATTAGGTTTAGATGTTTTAAGCTTAAAAGGAGCGAACAATGCACTGATCGCAGATGGACGAAGTCGGATGATAAGAAGAAATCGGATGACAGATCACCAGCCAGGCTGATGATGATGATGATGACTTAAAGCTAGCATAAGATTATCGTTTCGCCGCTGTCTTTTCTAGCATATTCTATATCTTGTCCTTCTGTAGAGTGGAATATTTCGACGGGGGTATGTGGGCCTAAGTAGCCATATTGTAGTGCAATATAGCATCGTAAATAGTTTCCTTATAGTCAATTTTAGTTGAATTATGTCCAATTGAACGGTCGGTCGGTTCGAAAATGCTTTATTGATTTAACAGTTAACTGGGGGGTTACCCTTGACGCTATTGCGATCAAATTAAAAAGGTTTAAAAATTAGTTTCTCCTTGAATTCGCATAGTAATGCTTTGATTTTGAATACTTTGTAATGTTTATTCAAAGGTAAGGCTGTTTTATTCAATAAAAACACAAAATGCTTCTTAATTTGTAAAATATTAAATTTTGTAAATTGCACCATATTGCGGCCGTATTGGAAAAATGCGTCAAGGGTAGAGGGGCTGAAACTGCGTACTCTTGCTACAAACACGCATCTAGATTATCTTAATGCTAAATCTATTCCCAAAATAACTATCTGCGTGCCTAATATTTTTCAAACTCCAAAACTATCTCTCTTAGGAACGACCAATACATGTATTATCTAAGAAAGATTAGATCGCCGAAACCTGTGTCAATATCCTCCGAGACATTTTGTAGCGGTCGTTTTCGAAGAGCGGCACGAGGCAGATTGTAATCGTGTCGAGACAGGCAGCTGTCACTTTGACAGGAGATGCACGCCACCATTTTTGGATTAATTTCTTTGTTTTGACAGCTCGAAACCGGTTTTTGCCGAGTCCCAGACGGTCTTTACCCGACTGCAACGAATTTTTTGCTGGTTGGTTGTTTTATCTTCTTCTTCTATATATATAAAAATTAATTGCCGTGCATTAGTCTCGCTAAAACTAAGAAACTGCTTGACCGATTTGCATATTTACTGTTTTGTTTTGTTCACCATAGTTCAGGGTAGGTTTAAAAGCAAAGAAATATGGGAAAAGTAAAAGGATTAGCTGAAAAACGGAAGAAATAAAAATTGTTAATTTTGTATTGGAATCGCCATTTTTGACATTCGTTGGCATATCGTTTGACAGCTGTTTGACTCTCTCCGAAATCCATCAAAAAACTACTTTATTGGATTTTAATCTACCAAAAAGGCTGGAATGTAAACGAACGTTGAACATCGGTGAAGAAATGGGTGGTTTAAAAAAATGCTGTGTTCTGTCTTTTGATACTGCTACTGAACAACAGATGGCATTAGTTGGTATACGGAAACAGTGGATAAATTTTATAGTAGAACTGCTACTCAACAACAGATGGCATTAGTTGTTATTTGGAAACAGTGAATAAAATGAAACAACTTCTCAACAACAGCACGTAGACGCTTACACGCTAGCACTCTACTCGGTTACGTTACGGGCGACTTTAAAACAAAAGTGTACACTCTGACGTGCTGCCGTGTGCACTTTAAAATTCTGTCGCCTACTAAATACTTCCACCATCTATAATAAAAATGAATCGCTGTGCATTAGTCTCGCTAATAAGAAATGACTTTACCCATTCAGATTCATATTCAGTAAAATTTTTTATTCAATAGGCCATAAATAAATTATTTACATTGAACGTCAAAATATTATCTAAAGTAAAAAATGTATATAAATCAGATACTTATTACTATCTAATACTTGCAACTCAAGGGTATTGATATGTGAAACGTATTCTACTTCAGCGTACAGAAGACTGAGGGTGGAGGCGGAGCCCTTCCCCGTAAAAAAATAAAAGATCATAAAGAATAAATCCGTTTTCACTTATGGCTCCCAGACTTGGTCACTGGCTGAAGAGTAAAATTCCAGACTCAAGATTTGCCAGAGAGGACAGATCATGTCAGAAATACGACACTGCGATACAAAACGCGCCGATGTAGGGGTCTAAACAGCGAAGTTAAAGCGGAGTTGGGCCGGACATATCATCCGCATGATGCACCCGGATAGGTGGGCAAGAATCGCCATGGAATGGGTGCCAATGGATGGACATCGAAGTCGAGGTAGGTCGCGAAGACGCTGGCGGGACGATCTCGACAAATACATGCCGGAGTGGTTCGAGATGGCCCAGGACGGAAAAGTCTGGACTGAAGTGAGGGATGCCTTTGCCCAGCAGTACCTACTAATACCGAGGTTACGTAAAAAAAATAACTTCTGCTTGCAGAGATATAAAGTAACCAAAGGCCAGCATTGCGCAGAAGATACAGGGTTGGTGGGGGGGACTAAAATAGAAAAAATAGACGTCTGGTGGATGAAAGCACTGATGTTCTCCAAAGTATGCTCGCAGTATTTCATGAAGCATCTCTGAGGGTTGGCCTGAGGATGAACCTGTTCAAGACCAAGATTATGTCGGACAATAGGTACCTCTGACAATCTAAGCGTAAACGTTACCGTGGACGACTGCCCCATCGAAGTGGTTGACGAATACGTTTTTCTTGGACGTCTTTTGTCCTTTGGCCAACAGTTCCAGATAAAAAAGATTGCTAGGCGAATGCAGCTGGAATGGGCCGCCTTCGGCAAACTTGACGAAGTGTTTACCTAAATCCAAACCGAAGGTTTTCAACCAGTGTGTACTGCCCACTCTTACTTATGGTTCTGAGACATGGAGTCTTACCAGAGATGTTATGAAAAAAGTCAACGTTGCCCAAAGAGCCATGGGGCGAGCAACGATCGGTATTAAGCTCTTGGACCATATAACGAACGTTGCGTTGCAATAAGAAGCCGCACAAAAGTGGCAGACGTCGGAAAACGCATATCGTCTTTGAAGTGGAAGTGGGCAGGACACCTGGCTAGCTAGACGCAGCGATGGCAGATGGACGAAGTCCATTGCGGAATGGCGACCTCGAGTGGGCAAGAGATTGGTTGGCAGACCACCAGCCAGATGGTCCGATGACATAGCCCAAGTAGCCGGAAAACAGTGGTTACGTCTGGCACAGGATCATGAGGGGTGGTGTGAGCATGAAGAGGCCTTTACTCAGCAGTGAGTGTTAACGGGCTGATGACGATGATGGTGATTTTTCACATGATTAGATTTTTCGATGTTATTATGGGGGACACAACCACAAATAATTTACATTATGTGTATCCAATCGATCCAGTAGTTTCGGAGCACATTGGCTGTGAAGTGACACAAGAGCACACAGACAGACACACGAGTGATCATAAATAATTAATGGTTCTGTTTTCCCTTTTGAGTTACGGAATCCCAAAAACACATTAGGGGGGGATATGAAATACGTGGTTATATTTTTTGCTCTGTCGTGAAAACTGTAATACCTACATACAATCAGACTTGGCGTGGTTATAGGGCTTAGGTAGGTGTCTATTATTACAACAAATAATAATAATAACGGCCAAAATTTTTACAGAACCCTTTGCCCGAGTCCGACGCTCCAATAGATTAGTTTTTTGTAATCTGCGCGAACAGTCAAACTATTTCAGGTGATACGAAGTTCACCGGGTCAGCTAGTATCTCTATAAGTCTGACTTACATTGGATAGGGAATAATTATAAATAGCCAAGACATTATCTTTTCGACACAGGTTATCTCGATGGGTAAGACGTTGTCTCTTGTTATTAATTAAAGGGGACGGAAATGCGGCAAAAAATTGAGCTTCAGAAATAGAGGTATCAATCAACATTTTATCGAGAATTTCATGTTGGCATTTTCGTAACAGCATTGTGTCAGTACATAGGTATCAGTTTCAATGGGTATATGGACCTTCCACCCATACAACGACATCATCAGACCACCGGGCTGCTGGTCTTTCCACCGACCGCCGTCCAGGGGGCTTATTATTGGGAATCTCGCATTCGACACATCTCGGAGGAAAAATCTCATTTTGCGGCAAATGTCACATATCCTATTCTCACGAAATCATCATCGACATAAGGCACGAAATTTTTACGAGATGTTTGCCTTTTTCGCTCCAAGACTACAGGGTGCACTCTAAGTCGATAGCTGAACTTTAAGTAGGCTGTCTACTGATCACTACAAACAACTTGTACCTACCAGGTGGCGAATAAAATGGAGCCAAAAAATATCAGCTGTTCCATACAAAAGGTCGACTCAGTACTGCACCAAATGTATGAAACAGCTGATATTTTTTTCGCCACCTAATACAAGTTGTTTGTAGTGATCAGCAGGCAGCCTTCTTAAAGTTCCGCTATCGACTTAGAGTGCATCCTGTAGAGTGGTCGGGATCAGTCGAGATCGAAATCACATGAGATTTTTCTTTCGAGATGTGTCGAATGCGAGATACCCGAGAATTAGCCCCCAGGGCCTCAAGTCTGTAACGCAACGGCGTCTCGATAGGTTGCCAGTTGCCACCAGTATACATATTAGGAAGAAACCGAGGTTTCCTCGGTTTTCTTCTTTAACTCAACTAATTCTTTAGAATTTGAATATTATTTATTGTACTAAAAGAAATACATAAAAACTGTTAATAAACCTTCATCAAAGCTTACAACTGGGAGCCTATCGAACTGCGTCACAGAATTCCGGCCCTGTTCTCGGTCGCCACTATGTCACTCACTGCCGTTTTCCACCGACAATCTTTTCACCTCGTCTTCTATTAGGCGCAATGTGTGCCACGAAAGAACAGACTTGAGACATCACGTAGTTTGACATGCGCAGTGACGATTTATAGGTCTTTTAGCTGTATGAGGTCTGAGCGTGGGAAGGGACCAGGGCCTGTAACGCAATGGCGTGTCGATGGCGTCCAAGCAGGAAGACAAAACCGGGGTTTCCTCGTTTTACTCCTACAACCAGAGAACTAATCTTCTAGAATTAGAATCAGATTATTCTTTGCTGTACTAAAAAAACATCAAAAGGACCGGCAGCGTTAATAAATCGTAATTAAAGCCGTTAACTGGGAGCCATTGCGTTACAGGCTAAGGCCCCAGGTATCATCGGGGCGGTAAAAAGAGTGCGGGAGGTGCGGTCATATATTCTTTCGTTGCGCGTATTGTATTAGGTTGAGCTTGGTACCAATTCGTCTTGAAAGAGCCCAGGCAGGTTGGTATCGACGCATCTTAACGCGTAAGGAGCGCGTCGCCCGCGGACGCACGTAATAACCACAGCGGGAATATTTATTGCTGAGCAGATCTCGGTATTAGTACGCTATTGCATGAACTCGCGGGCGAAGTATTCTGGTGAAATTGTGCGTTGCGGGTCGGTTGCCCAGCGAGGTCGGATCACGGACAAAAGCAATCACAGAGTGCGTAGAACTCCTGGAACTCCGGTGGGCCGGGCACCAACACAGTTCGATCAATAATGCAGCTGGAAAGAAAAGGAAAAGAGTACACAAGACAGCACAGAGTGTACACTTTTGTTATAAAATCGCCCGTAACGTTACTGAGTGGAGTGCTAGCGTGTAAGGGTCGACGTGCTGTCGTGTGTACAAATAAACCGGGAAAATTGGCGTGCCAGAGAATAACGTCCAACAGTTGGCACGTATGGGCTGGGGGCTTAGCCTGTAATACAATGGCGTATCAATGGCGTCCCAGGTAGAAGGACAAAACCGGGATTTTTTCGTTGTTCTCTTACAACCAGCGAACTAATCCTTTAGAATTAGACTCATAATATTCTTTGCTGTACTACAAAAACATTAAAAGGACCGACACTGGACCGACAGCATCAATAAACCGTAATGAAAACCGTCAACTGGGAGCCCATTTTGGCACCATTGCGTTACAGGCTAAGGGCCCTGGATAGATATGATATCTGTATTGGCTATTGGCTGAGTTAATGGTGATAAATGGTACATAAGACATTTCAAACCAATTATGGAGCGGAACTCGTCAAACGGGTGCTACGAATATATCCTCAAAATATCCTTAATCAAATATTTAAAGCCAGCCCGAATGGGCATTAGATAACACAACACATTAATTGGGCGTACGCGGTTTAAGGGTGGCATTAATAGTCATCATCTCAAGCTCAAGCTCAAGTAAGTGATCACAGAAAACGAAATCAATCGAGCTTGAGTAGCTGTCAGCATATTTGATTGATTTTGTTTTCTGAGATCACCTACTTGGGCTCGAGCTTGAGCTGACGACTATTAATGAGATAAGATAAGATAAGATAAACGTTTATTAAATTGCCATAACACAAGTACAGGGTGGCTAAATTAAAAAGATATACATTAAAAACTAAGTGGTCGTTATGTGTCATGGCAATGAAAAGGGTTCTGAGCTCAGCGTGTGCTACAGATATTGCATAGCAACGACCTGGGCCCTTAGCCTGTAACGCAATGGCGGGTCAATGGCGTCCCGGCAGATGGACAAAACCGGGCTCTCCTCGTTTTTCTCCTACAACCAGAGAA
Organism: Zelleria hepariella; assembly: GCA_949319315.1. Lineage (NCBI taxonomy): Eukaryota > Metazoa > Arthropoda > Insecta > Lepidoptera > Yponomeutidae > Zelleria > Zelleria hepariella. The sequence continues at coordinate 24,561,997 of OX439378.1, read as the reverse complement.
CTAATCCTCTAGAATTAGAATCAAAATATTCTTTGCTGTACTACAAAAACATTAAAAGGACAGACAGCGTTAGCAAATCGTAATTGAAGTCGTCACCTGACAGCCCATTTTGGCACCATTGTGTTACAGGCTAAGGGCCCTGTAGCGCTGGTTTTCAGTCAGAACCTAAGGAGTTAAATGACGTGACGAGCTCCAAACGATAAGTACAGTAGAAATAAACTATTTGCACTTTTACCATTACAAATTCCTAAATTAACAAACAAAAATCTGTTAAATTAAACATAAAAAATTAACAAATAAAAATAACTAGTTAATTATACTCCACAAATAAAAACTAAAAACTACACAAATACAAATAGAGTACGCACAAATACACATGCCACCATTAGTCCGGCCTTTTGCCTCTCTTTTTGTGCCAACTGTGCGCGAATGCTATAAGCTTTTAGAAGTTCGCAGGCTCTGAACGGGGATCAGAGAAGTACACAGGTTATAGTTCGTTTACGCAGCCCCAGAATAGGTCCGTCGCGAACAATCTGACCGCATCATCTCGTCCAGCCGGCGGCTCAGTGGGAACAAATAGGATTGCCCGATCAACCGGCAGAGACGGAAATGCACTTCAAATAATACTACCTGTGGGAGTACCACCACTGACCTCTAAAGTGGATTTTTCGAAGAAGGTAAGCAACCTCTTTTTCAGCATTTATTTATTCCATAGCTTGTCCCAGGCGCTGCAGCGCCGAGTGGTCTCTCACCCATCTAGTGTGAGTGAAGGTACCACTGGACGCTGTATAAATCATCCCATTACGTATATGCAAAGGCCTTTAGCAGCTTGATAAGTATAAAGAGGATTGACCAAATCTGAAGCACTACGCTGCGCTCCAAAACTTACCTTCCAGATGATCCAAATATCGCTAGGTAGATGCGGTAGAAAGAGACCTGCACGAGCTCCAAGTGAAGGGCTGGAAGGAGTTAGCGCAAGACAGGGGAGCTGGCGTCTTTTGGTTGCGGAGACCAAGATCAGCCAGAATTAATAAATGGAGCTGCTAGGCTCGAGTGGAACTGTGCTTGCCACGACTGCCGTATGAGCCAGGACCAAAGTGTGACAGATGATGGATTCTAACCTCGATACATTTTGATTTTATATAACGTCACCGCACCGCGGTCAAAAACTTCTTTTCTAATTGCGAACTAATCTAATTGATTTTGCCTTACAAACCACCGCTATTCAACCCGTTTAGAATAGAAGTAGGAAGTAAATCTTAAATCTAATTATACTTACGAACTTATATAAACAAACCTTTTTCCAATCTTTTCTCAATGACAATTTGTAATATTCTAAAGCCACGTGAATAATAAAAAAAAAAATTATTACCTACCAACTATTAGCGTAGACCTAATTATCCAACAGGTAATGCCTCAAGCCGGCCACCGCCGCCGCGGGCGCAGCATTAGAGTATTTAATTTTACCATTTCAATTTGTGTCCGTTTTTTTACTCGCTACCAAGTCTACTCTATTTATCTTGGCTGTAATGGTTTGCATTAGTTTGGTTAGCTGTAGGTAAGCACAGTGGAATGTCGGACGGGAAAGTGGGCCGAGTAGCGTTTTAACGAAATTAATTTCAAATCTTAAGTGTACACATGCTTACCTTTGTTGTGCAGATGTTCAGTAATGGGCATTGATCAGTGAGGCATCGATTGTCGTAAATTGAAAACCATTTCGAGGAATAGGGATACTGATTACTATTAGGGGTTTAAATAAGTAAAATTAAAACGGATTATTAATATTTCACGCCAAAAATTTTTACTTAATTTTTCTTTCGATGACGTCATCATAGCCTCTAATGCGGTAGTTCTATTGCCTACAAATATTTAAAAAAAAAAATTCGTCAACAACAACTGTCAGAAGTGTCAAATAACTGAGAAAATAACCTTCTTGTTGACTTGACACTGACATTTGTCAAACGTCAACATATTTTTATTTTTTAAAAGCATGAATGAATGCAATGAACTTAGTTCATAATGCCAGTGGTGACGTCATACACAAAACTTTTTGAAATTTTAAATAATTGATATAAAAATATTTACATAAAAAAATAAGAAAATATTTGAACGAGCGAGCGAAGCGAGCGAAGTTCTCCGAGTCTACTGGAACAATCCGGCGTTTGTATGTATGTATGTATGTATGTATGTTTGTATGTTTGTATGTATGAATGTTCGTTCGACGATAACTTGAGTAAATTTAGTCGGATCGTCATGAAATTTGGTAGGCGGGTAAATGAGGCAAAGAGAATTTTTAAGTTCGAACATGAGCCAAATCGGTCGAGGGGTTGCTGAGATATGGGGTCGCGAGTTCGTAGTTCGGGGCGAACCACTAGTTAAATTAGTTTCTTATATGTGTCTATATTTTCGATTTATAGAATAAAAAATAGGATTTGGCGATGCCCATTGCATATCCCCTTGACTGGCGATATTAAGCAGCGAGAATCGACCTCTTTGTATTACGAACGTCCACTTTTATCTTATTTTGCGCACTCGCAGTGCTAAAAAACAGCGTCGTCAGGAAACGTGTACCTAGTCCACGAAAATGACGGCACATCCTGAGCACTCCACCCTTTACCTCGTATACTGCTGCGAGTTAGCGCAGGACAGGGAGACCTGGCGTCTTTTGGTTGTGGAGTTTGAGTTGCTGAGCCAGCCATAATGAATAAAAGGAGCTGTTAGGCTCGAGTGGAGCTGAGCTTGCCACCACTGATGTAGTCCAGGGTGACCATTATAAAATGTTCAAAGAAATGTCTATTAGATAATTTCTGAACGAAGCGAACAGGATTTTTAAATAATTTTTCCTTTTTGCTTCCTAAACCTTATGATCCGCAATGGTTTTGACGCATTGCGTCGCCACAGCTCCCCACTTGTGTGTGAAGTCAGAAAATTCAAAGAATACAGAAAAAAACCGCATTCGGCTCCGCCAAGCCTTCGGTTTCTGTGTCTAACGAGAGCTGCGTCCACATTAGTTCTTTTATCCGTAACGTTCCTCCATTTTGTATGCGCGTCGCGAACCAGGAATGCTAGTTTGGACGCCGTTCAGAAAGGTACTGCGTTACGGCGGTGGCGGCGCCTCGGAACGCATCGAGTTTGCCTGAGCGTCCATAGTTATTCGGTACGGAAAGGCTATTGGAACGGAGCAACGGAACGGACAAAAGAACTAATGTGGACGCAGCTTTACCAGGCTCATTCGGGCTAACAAGTTTAGTGGCTATTATCATTATCTTCGGATCTATCACGTCCGATAATTGGTACCTTATTTGTCTAGGAGCTGAATTCCCCTTGGGCGAGCATTAAACAGATGCCTTCTTACTATGTAGTATGTACGGTCGGCTACAGTCACAGGTACCCCATAGCAGCTCTTAATACGCCCGGCATAAGGGCGCCAATCGAACAAAGAGGGGTGTCCTTGCGTGTGGCCGACTGTACCTAAACCTGTGTGTGATTTACATCTACGTAAAGGTACTTGTGAATTTTGGAAATTTGATACTATACAAGGTGTTACAAAAGATACAAACTCTTTTTACAGGGTAGTAGCACCCGGTGATAGGGATCACACCCAAATATTTTTTTAGCTCTAAGACGTTCCGATGATTTTTAAATTAATAAAATGTGAACGCTGTGGCGAGAGAAAAGTATTTTTTTAATATCGTCATCATTGACTTTCACAATGTTTTAACAACTCAAACCTATGCAAATACACATACACATACATACATATTTTTAAATTTGAGCTAATACCAAAAACCAAAAAGTAAAAATTGTTTTTTTCAACTTTTTTTTACAGAATTGACAAGCTGTTGACTAGTAGGTTACACCCTGTAAAAAGAGTTAGGATGTTTTGTAACACGTTGTATGTGTTGTTGAATTGGTGTACAACAAGTTTATTCACATAGTACACACGACAGCACGTCAGAGTGTACACTTTTGTTGTTAAGTCGCCCGTAACGTAACCGAGTAGAGTGCTAGCATGTAAAGGTCGACGTGCTGTCGTGTGTACAGTGTATAATAGGTATTAAAAATATTTTTAAGCTGTATAATTGTATATAGCTGTAGATGTAGGTTCTAGGCAAGCCTACTCTAAAACAATGTCCCAGGCATTTCCCCCATCTAGTGCCAGTAAATTTGCCACTGGACGCAGTTTACCTAAATCATCTCGTACTCAGATGCAAGGGCCTAAGTATTTTTTTAAACATTTTTGTATTATTTCATTCTTAGTTTAATATATGACAAGGGTTTAAATACTGCATATTATACCTATGGAAATGTTAATATTAAGTTTAAATTGCGCTTTTTGGTTCAAACAAACAGAATGAGTTTAAATTGGGATTAAAAGCTTGCTTTGCTTGCGGCGAATTTCCCTTCCCAATGACCTGCTCACAACCAGTGTTTTGAATGTCCACCTATGTAGTCTAACTGCCGTTTTCAGTGCCTGGAATATATCGCCCTCTTAACTAGATGGCGCTGCTAAGCGTCTGTGCCGTGATAAGATCACGGCTATTTGCTGAAATAGCATCAGAAATCTCGACCCCGATTCTCGACGATTCGTTTTGGGTTTTGGTATCGAAGTACTTAACTATCCGTTGTTTGTCATTGAAACAGCTGATTTGTGACTCAGTATTTCAAGCTTGAGAACTCTTGAATATAAAAACTGAATTTACTATCTATATCTAATATAGGAGAGCATTTTCGCTCACGTCTGCTCTTTTTTTTTCTTTAAAGTCTATCGTTATCCGCATCCTTGGACCCTCTGCCGACTCTATAATTTCGAGCAGGTATATTATATACTGTTTTTGTCTGTCCTATACCTAGGCGGTGGTAAACGTTTATCCATATGGTGGAAGCGAGGTGCTACTATACAGGGCGTTAAAAGACCGCCAACAAAGCGGGAAACCACGTATTGTCCTCATCATAAGGATAATTTTTGCCCAAGGAACTATGCCTGGGAAATCAACGGTTTCCGAGATAATTAGTTTCAAAGTCGGACTTTTAAAATTTTTTTTTTGCAGTTATGTTTTCAGTATTATGTCCTTAACATTTCTTCTCAAGAAAACATCAAAATTTTAAATATTGCCTACAAAAAACGACGCTGAAAATGCAACCCGCAATGTATTTTAAACATCGACACCTCGAATGTAAGTAGCCTAAGTTAATGTCAACGCTTGCGCAATATTACTTGTCTGCGTTACACTTCCATTGCGCGATAAAATATTTTCCAAAATGATAACCTAAAAAACCAAAATTATTTCCCAGCAATAATTTATCGAAAAAGTACTTTGTTTTGGTGTCTAGTATGCGTACCTTTCGGGTCTGTTGGCGGTCTTTTAACACCCTGTATACTATATGCTGTAGCACTTATTTCGATAGGGGAGCGGTACGGGAGGGGTGACTTTGTGACTGAAGTCACGCATCAATGAAATCACGCTCCCCGACAACCGCCCGCTACCGCAGGAACCTACTGCCTATAGATTCACACTATAAAGTTAAGGGCTTGTAGCGACCCCTGTCCGGTGCACAGGAAAATGCTACATACTCTAGCTGTCAAATCGCTACTCGCTACAATCCTGCATCGCGCCAGCAAAATGTTTATCGTATATAGAACGTCCATGTTGGACTCGGCCGGTTCCCAAGCATAACATCTGCTTGGCGGGAAATTTCCCTTTATAGTGAGGAGCATGATCACCCACTCTTCCTAAAGGCTTTTTATATACTTATACAAAGTATAAAATTTCGAATCTGCTAATGACGAATGGTTCAGAATCAGGCATGTTGTCCAGCTAATAGTTTCTACGTCGACCTTAAATCGCCAGGATGACCAGAAGGCCGGTGGTCCGGTCAGGCAATGCACGATTTTCACATTTACATGCCCAGGTCGGGCTTAAATATTTAAGTTGAAACTCAAGCTATGCTGCTTATCTGCGGTATGCAGGTGGTCGGTAGTCGTTTTAGTAACTCGCAAATCTTCGGACTTTATAGCGTGGTTAGAAGAGGAATTACCCGTTTCTGAATTGAGAACTTCACTAAAATACTTATATATATCTTCGGACTTTATAGCGTGGTTAGAAGAGGAATTACCCGTTTCTGAATTGAGAATTTCACTAAAATATAAGTAATTATATATATATACCTTTTGAGTTCTGAAGTTTTGGTGTATTATTTCAGACGTAAGTACTCGTAAATCTCCGTTAGTCGCATTATGTTTCATGAAGTTGGATTCTGGTAAAGATTTGTGACCAAACCTAGCATAATCTTAACTCAAATATGTATGCCAAAATAAAGGACGCACACTAGGTTAGCCATTCAAAGACATCTAGTATTCATTACTATGTTAATAGCCAATTCAGCTCACGATAAACCTATTGACACAAATCACACACACAGTGTAAGTATTTAAAGCTAGTTGTAGACAAGCGTGCATGGACTAGGGCGACTACGCTGAGAAGCTGATATTGGTGCTGGTAAAGCCTACTCTACCTAAAACATGTTCCAGACACTGCAGCGTCCTAGTGGTAACTTCACCCTCTTAGTGGAGGTGCCACTGAGTTTTTTCTTGCTGACATACTTAGGAAGACTTCAGGAATTATTTTTAGGATTCTCTGAAAACGCTAGTTTCTACAATTTGTTCCTCAGAAGGAGTGATTGGCGTCACTTAGCCAATATTCTCACGAACTCACTGAGGGAGGACGCATCTAGAGGCAGCTTTAAACGTATGTAAATCGAGCACATTTACACATAAAAGCCGATATTTCTATGTGAATTTAAACGCAAGATTCGATTGAGACATTAGGACGACGTTATTGGCCGCGTACGCAAATTATTGCATTATAATTCACGCATTCGCAGTGGCCGACCGAACTCGATTTAAGAATAGAGCTTTTTATTGGAACACCTGGCTAAATGGTTTTGGTGAGGTTAAGGGGATATCATTCAAATGTAATTATCTTACAAACATTTAATATTGTTCAAAGTTTGCACGAGCACTTTACATAATTCTTCCTCGCTCGATATTTAATATTGTTCAAAGTTTGCACGAGCACTTTACATAATTTCTTCTTCCCTCGATATTTGGGCGCTGTCTGCCAATTTCTGAATTGAGAATTTCGCATAGCAAGCACTAGGTAACTATCGTTCTATTTCTGCAAATTTATCGCAAAATAACGTGATAGAAATATTCTTTAAGTATTTTCTTAGTGAAATTCTCAATTCAGAAACCGGGCCTATGCCTGTTAGTATATTGTTCATGAATTCAGGATATCAATACTTAGCATTTTATAATAGCTTTATTCCTCAGATAGAACTTTGAAATGTGAATACCAACCACTTTTGATCTACGAAACTTTTTTTTTAAATTTGTCTCTGTGTTACGAAGGAGCAGTAGAGGCTGAAAAGGTGGTAGAGAGTGGAGGGGTATAAAAGCGCAGCGCGCAGGCAGCGATGAATTAATGGTCGAAATGCACATTTTTAAATAATAATAAACATTCGATTGAAATAAAGAATCGAGCTTTTCTATCGTAAAACATAAGTTGTTGGAAATAATATTTAGAAATTGAATTGTTTCAGGAAAAAAGCAATTTTAAAGTTGCTCTGTAGAAATTGGGAGTTTCTAACGAATTTTCATGATTTAATCTTGATTTGATACTATATATGGCATTCACACAAAATCATTTTTAGCATCTCTGTGTTAAACTAACCCTTAAATTAACCAAAATGTTTTCACAAATATCAAAACTACCAAGTGATTGAACGGAACATTATGGGTTAGTGCTAAGTATAACGAGGCATCAAAATTATAGATCTAGAGTGTTCTAGTCATGCGCTTAAATTGAACGTCTCAAAAGAAATAAATTGGAGGTATTTGGTGCAAAGTGTGTCAACTGCTGGGTGGCTCAAATGTGTAATCTGGTAATTTGTTGTTAACAATTTTACAATAAGTAGGTAAGAAAAGCACTGCGTGGCTAGGGTTCTAATTATCACAGTTTCAGCTGTTTCTTGTATGGTCCTTGAAAAAAGTTATTTACTACTAGTTATTACACTAACTTAATACATTTCCCTCGCGCGCGCGGGTAAGTGCTGTATGTCTTTTAATTCAAATACGTTGTCCAGTTGTCCAATAACCTCATACGAATGTCTTTTCTTAAAAAAAAAAAAAACATTTCCAAAAAAATACAAAATTTCTGAGCAATCACTTACTTATATTAGTATGGTATTAATAGTTGTCTGAGTTCACCTACTTGGGCTCGATCTCAGAAAAGTCAAATGCTAATGTCAAGCCTTGGCTAATGTTACATTTAAGTAGCTGTCAGCATATTACTAGACACTATCTTGAGATTGACATTGAGATTAGCCAAGCCTTGACATTAGGATTTGACTTTTCTGAGATCACCTACTTGAGTCGACGACTATTAATGCCACCCTTAGTATTATTTAATTACTTTTACGTGAATTAAACCGTTACGGGCTACTGTACTATAGCAAACCTCAATGGGCATCGTCAAATCCTATTTTTTATTCTATAAATCGAAAATATAGACAAATTAACAAACTAATTTGAATATTTTCTTAATTTTTTAAGTAAATATTTTTTTATTAATTATTTAAAATTTCTAAAAGTTTTGTGTGTGACGTCACCACTGGCATTATATACTAAGTTAATTGCATTCATTCATGCTTTAAAAAAATAAAAATATGTTGACGTTTGACAAATGCCAGTGTCAAGTCAACAAGAAGGTTATTTTCTCAGTTATTTGACACTTTTGACAGTTGTTGTTGACGTATGTATTTTTTTAAATATTTGTAGGCAATGGAACTACCGCATTAGAGGCTATGATGACGTCATCGAAAGAATCCGTTTTAATTTTACTTATTTAAACCCCTAATAGTAATCAGTATGCCTATTCCTCGAAATGGTTTTCAATTTACGACAATCGATGCCTCACTGATCAATGCCCATTGCGGAACGAGCGTCGTTGATTACCGGGGCTCGCAGGCGCTAAAGCTGAATTACGCGCATGATTGATTGTGCTCCGAGCAAGTGGCGACTGCCCGGTTAGAGGTTTCGAGTAGGCAAATTATTGTTAAGGCACAGCCAGTAGCTTCTTAAACAGATGTGTGGAGGACCAACTTGAACATATTCAGTGTGAGAGAACACTACAGGGTGTTAAAAGACCGCCAACAAAGCGGGAAACCATGTTTTGTCCTCATCATAAAGAACATTTTTGCCCAAGGAACTATGCCTGGGAAATCAACGGTTTCCGAGATAATGAGGTTCAAAGTCGGACTTTTAAAATTTTGTTTTTTCCGAAATGTACTCAGTATCGAGTGCTTAACATTTCTTCTCAAGAAGCCATATCAAATCTATGAATATTTCTTGCATAAAACGACCTTAAAATTGCAACCCGCAATGTATTCTTAACATCGGCACCTCGAGCGTGAGTAACAAAAGTTTATATCAACGCTTGCGCAATATGAGTTCTCTGCGTTACACATCCATTGCGTGATAAAATATTTTCCAAAATTATAACCTAAAAAGCCAAAATCATTTCCCAGCAATAATTTATCGAAAAAGTACTTTGTTTTGGTTTCTAGTATGCGTACCTTTCGAGTCTGTTGGCGGTCTTTTAACACCCTGTATATCGCGAGTTATCGGGCTCGATGTGGTCCGTCTTACAATATGGTCAATCATCAGGTAGGGGAGCACAACTTTACTTCAAGATAAATGTTTTATCCCATCTCGCTTCACGCGGTGAAATAAAGCAAGATGGCGATAGCCGATAATAGGAAAAACTTTTACCGTGACATTGTGCTCCCCTACGTCGATACGGTTATCTATCTTTATCAACGTCTGAAGCATCAAAAGACGCCTTAGCTGGCAATCCACTCGAAGCGACTTGCATACTAGGGAGGGGCGCAAATCTAGATGTAAATTTTCCTAAGAGGCAAATTCACCGGTCAGGTTCAGCGATTATAAAGTGTGAGCCACGTTTGATCTCTGATCTCATAACGGTGAAATGGCAACTAACAATATGTCCCAAAAACAGAGAAAAAGTTTGTGAGGGAAATGCATATTTTTTGTGCATAACAGCACGCCTTTTATTTTGTATGACCCCGCTCTTCATCATAAAGTCTCTGATAGACCAGTTCTAAAGACGTAAGTAATTTAATGATTTACTTTTGCAAGAGCACTGTACTATGAGCGGGTTACATTACAAGTTAAGTACACTAGTCCTTCCTGAGATCATTAAGTTACAATCAGTGCAACTTACTCATTTCCATTTTTATTGCTAAATCGGTAGGTGGTAGCCGCTTAAAGTACTACAGTCTATGGCCTGTTTTAAAGCGCATTATTATAACACAGAAGTTAAGTTTTGGTATAACGAACCTCATAGCTGGAGAGCTGGTGATCATTCGACATATTTTTTCGTACAAGGCTGGGAGTTGGTAGGCTGATGTTTGTAGGTTGCGTCGTCGTTGCGGACACGTTTGTATGTGTCCATTGTGAAGGCTGAACTGAGACGCAGATGCGATGGCGTGTATACCCTTTTGCGTCGTGACGTCGTGCGTCGTCGCAACGCAGATGTGGCATACAATGCGTCGATCCGATGCGACGACGCAACGCAACGCAGCGCAACGCACCAATGGGGCTTCGCCGTTAGACTAAAAATAATACGGACCCGGGTGGGACAGTAAGCTACTTTTGTGCTTTGCAATCGGGAGTAACTCTTCTGCGTTATTTATGTTGTGCGGCCAGTAACTATCACGCGTATCAAATAATTACATCATTAGTACGGTGTAAATGAGGTCCAGATCGAATATCTTAATTAATCTCTTAATTAAATCGATCAATTAAAATAGCTCGCGTGGTCTCGGTAGGGACTCCAAAATGCATAAAACAGACCTTAAAAGCTGATGTAAATTCAATCCCACCAAAAACATTCTGTAAAAAACTAGCCATGTCTCGATGGAGCTGCTTGTTTATCTCTAAAAAGTAATGAAATCTAGACAAAGTCGTGCCAAGTCTAAGGTTCCTTACCGCGATTTCTTTATTATTATAGTTAATGTTGTGTGACTTGGCCGTTGAAGGATACACAAGGGTACAAAACCAGGTGCTCCATGACACCATTGCACCAATCTGACGCCAGAACCGCTTGTGTACCCTTCAACGGCCAAGTCACACAACATTAACTATAATAATAAAGAAATCGCAGTAAGGAACCTTAGACTTGGCACGACTTTGTCTAGATATCATTACTTTTTAGAGATAAACAAGCAGCTCCATCGAGACATGGCTAGTTTTTTACAGAATGTTTTTGGTGGGATTTCACTTCTTTTTGTAGAAACGTGGGCATATTGATTTATTTTATTAGATTTTCTTATTTGACACAGTTTTTTAATTTGTGTAATGTTCGAGTAGAATAACTATAAAAGCCAGTCTAGTCTTATCCAGAGTTTTCCTTTAATTTTTTTTATATGCGTATTAAAAGCAGAAGGGGACGCTTTCGCCCAGCCGTGGGACGCAATAGGCTAGATTTTAGAAGATGTGTCCCACTACGCTGGATTTTTGCAATGACAGTCGATTTTTTTATGTACCAATAGTACCATATCTCTAATACAGCTGAGACTAGCTGAGGGTTCTTCATCAGATACTTCAGACCTTCGATTTTAGATATCAAATGAAGCGGCCTACCAAGTTGAATATTTTTTGTAAAGGCGGTATATGTCGATCTATAAAATAGTTTGGTTGGGCTCTTGTGTTTTCTAATCAGGGTCACCAGGTACTCCAGATCTTCGATTATCCTAGTTTTTTAGTATTCCCTTTATGTGGCCATTAAACCCTAACTCTGTACCAAATTTCAGCTCTCTGAGTTTATGGGAAGTACTAGTTCCATTATGATGATCATGAGTGAGTGAGTGTCATAAATGCGAAACTTTGCTTTCGCTTAACTTCGGAACCAAATGACCTACAGACTTGAAATTTTGGATTTTAAGTATGTGATTATAGTTTACTGGATGACGAAAATTTCTGCATTCTGGTCTTTTCCAGAGGTTCTCAAATAGGGGCCTGAAAATGCGGCGAAATGGTTCCAGTAAAGGATGGTACGGCAGCTTCGCGCTCGACCTGGCGGGGGCACTGCCGTGCCCCCAGATTTACTGGTTTATTTTCAATTCATGTTAAATACCTGATTTGATTCGGGATTTCGCTTGAATATTCAGCAGGATTGCATCTGGTCTTAACTCTCTTGGGAACCAGACCCTCCTTCTTAATAATACACCAACTTAGATGTTTTCAGAAATGTTACTACCAAGTTTAGCGGTGTCTTTATGCCCGGCCCATGTTCGTGAGGAACTCTTTATTGTACCTACACCAAAAGTATTTACAAGGGAATCCTCAAAACTAATCAGTAAGCAAACATTTGGCGGCCTTATCGCTAAAAGCTATCTCTGCCAGGCAACAGCTCAAGTGAAGCAGGCAATCTTTCTATAAGTTGCATAAATAATCTACACAAACACCAATAAAGAACACGAATAGCACAATCGAGTCAAATAACTTTAACAACGTTAACTCAGCCCAACAATCGAATAAAATCTCTCAAACAAAATAACTTAACTCTATATAAAAGAGACCTTAGGCTCGCAACAAAACGAGGCAATTTCTCGGGGGAAATAAAGTACAACAATTGATACAAGCCTTTATCTGCGGAAACGACTAGACCTCCCAGACGCAAGTAAGAGCAATTTTATGGAATGAGAGCAACTACATAGTCGACCTTAGGCACATCAAATTTTGTAAATGTTAAGTCGCTTTCTAGACACCTCCACTCATACAAAACGTGTTACAAAAGGTTCTTACTCTTTTTGCAGGGTGTAACATTACTGTAACCTACTGGTGGTCAGGATGACATTTCAGTAAAAAAACAAAGCACACGCACGATTGTATATGCGTAGGTGCATTTGCATAGTTTTAAGTTGATAAAACTTTGAGAAAAGCAGTGAAAACCATATTGAAATAATACTTTTCTACTGCCACAGCACTTACATTTTATTAATGAAAAATCAGCAGAATAACTTAGATAAAAAAAAACTATTTGCGATGTGATCCTTACCTATCAGTATCACTCTAAAAAGAGTGAGGACCTTTTGTAACACCTTTAATATGGACGTTATGTCTAGAGGCCGGGCTATTTTTGCCTATAAAAGCGTCCATGGTATCAAAATTGGATTACGAAATAGGTATTTAGTTTATGTAGTTTATATTATTACTCAATACTCAATACTCAATACTTTATTGCATCCATAAGTGTATAAGATCTTAAATAACATTGTTACATGTGTGGAACTCTATGGACCCTGTCGGGCACAGCAAAACTTAAAAGCTATTATCATTGTATATAGCATTTTTTTATGAGTAGGTATTTGTTTAATACATTGTTTAAGTAGTACCTATATTTGTGCACATCATGCACGCCCGTTTTTCACACCAGTTTCGATCCCCCAAGGTTTGCTGGAAGAAATCTCTTACAGAGATAAGCTTTCCTTTGTACATGTGTTTTCTTATGTATTGTCCTCTATTTTTGTTTGTGTGTGCAATAAAGTATAAGGATTAGGTAGTAGGAAATTTTTGTTTGAGTATTTTAGGTTTTTTGATTAAAAAATATGTTTATGATCATGAAGTAGTAACAAAATTGGTTTGGTACGAAAACACGTCTTTAACTAGGAAATTGTTTGTATGCACGTACAATTAGTTTATCGTAGATTTTTTCATAAAAAAAAAATGTTTTTGAATATGCTATCGGTAGGTAGTAACAAAATTGATTTGGTAGGAAAACACTATATGTAGGAAATTGTAGTTAGATTATTTTAGTTTATTTTTATTAAAAATAATGCCTTTGAATATGACTGTGCCATACATGGGCGATGGCGACAGCGGTCTCTATAAAAAACTTAGGTACACCGGCTGGTGTTAGTAAATGAGACCATCCATCTAGAGCAGGGTTTCTCAAACTTATGGCCCCACGTTCCCCTTTTATAGTTCCCAAATGACTGCGAAACCCTACACCGCTCCCGTCAAAATGAAAATAAGATATTCTAGTTGACTCGGTTTTTTATTTTAATATATTTTAATAAAAGTCAACACAGTGACAAAAATAAATATGTTATATAACATAACATATAATAATTATATGTTATAATATGTTATGATCACATATTAATATTAATTAATGTGATGGATGGGCTTGTTTCTTGTCGCAAGTGGAGTCGATGTTAGGAGCAATTTTGGACAATTTTAATCTTAATTCTGGCTCAACATTAAGTCGATTTCTGTACTTGGTTTTTATGAGGTGAAAACCCACTCTCACATAAGTATGTAGTTGCGAAGGGTAAACAAAATTCACTAAGAAAATTCTGTCCCGCTGTCCAAAAACCAATCAAAGTCCTTCTGAAATCAGCTTGAAGAGTTTCATCTGCGGATATTTCTGTGTGCTAGCCAGCCATCCAGCCGCTATTACCTAAATCTTTTCGCGTACCCCCTACCATCAAATGACGAACCCCTAAGGGTTCGCGTACCTACCACACTTTGAGTATGACTGATCTAGAGGTAGATATTGCATAAATCACCCGCTATGTAGAAAGGTCACTAGTAGGTAATGTCTAATTAAGATGTTGCGCGTCTCGTTCTTTTGACATACTGGTCAAAAAGTAGCCAAGACTGGTGTTTTTGTGAAAGGCTGTCATAGCTAGACGTGTTATTTTGTTGCTCAAGTAGGCATCTACTTATTTGCAGCAACAACAGCTGTCAATATTTGTGACGCTCAAATATGTCAAGGGAGGCACCTAGAAAAGTGGACTGACAAGTGGTTTGAAGCCTACGCTTAGGAATACCAACTATTTAAAAAGGACCTTTGGGTCGGGTATGGCCCGGGGTGGATTTTAAACCCTTAACATGTACCTACTATAATAGGTATTTTTTTGCATAGTTTATAAATTAACTTTTTTTTATTTATTTTTTTATTGGTACCTGTTTAGTTTTAATATTATATTCTATTGACGTTCTTACGTATTGATTGTGTGTGTGTGTGTATGATTTGTTTTGATATTTTTGTAAGCGTTTTTTGGTTTGAAACAAAGAGATATTTAAAAAGTCATGACTATTATTTGTTCACAAAAAAAATAAAAAGACCACTTACCTTATTTGTATGACTCCTAAATAGTGATCCTTATGGGTTTTGACTTGTGCGGGATTTATTCATAGGTTTGGAATCTAGTTCTTAGGTCCTAAATGCAGTCCTAGGCTAAGGGATTCTCATTTGACGGCTCGTTTTTTAGCAAAAAACGCATCCATACATATATATTTTTTCATTGGCGGCGCTAGTGTGCCTTGACCATCACCTTAAACAGGTAGTACAAACCCATCAGAAAATCTGTGACGGGTTTGTACCAGAATATCGTACGTGATAAAGTCAAAGTCAAAGTCAATAGATATGCCATAGAAATATAGTACATTACTGCCGCGATCTGTAATGGGTGCGTTTCTGGCGCGCTTTTGATGGCCGACATAGCGCAGCTCAAGGCCATCACAGCGTGGTCAGGATTGCAGCCCTAGATGGACAAGCTGGAATAAAGACCGAGACCGAAGGTCGAGGCCTTTATAGCGCGGACAGCAAGGGCTGCAATGATGACCAAGTTTGAGGGCCGAGAGCGTAGCTAAGCTAAGCTCGAGGCCATCATAGCGTGGCCAGCAGCGCACTCATTGCAGACCAAGGCGTGTATAGTGCTTTACTCAAACAAAGCGAGTAATTCATAAAGACCTAGGGCCTATGTCCTAGGTCCTATGTCCTAGGTCCTAGGTGCTAGGTCCTAGATCCTAGGTCCTAGATCCTAGGTCCTAGATCCTAGGGCCTAGGTCCTTTATAGCGCGGACAGTAAGGGCTGCAATGATGACCAAGCTTGACGGCCGAGAGCGTAGCTAAGCTAAGCTCGAGGCCATCATAGCGTGGCCAGAAGCGCACTCATTGCAGACCAAGGCTTGTATAGTGCTTTACTCAAACAATGCGAGTAATTTAAATAGAACCAGCTTACCTTTTGTCTTAGTTTACTTTCTGTTGATTTTCCATTCCGCAAACTTTTCGTAGATGAACTTGTATTGTTCCTTTGACTTCAGTGGCAATAGGTACCTTTAAATATCTTTTGTGCCTGATTTTATAGTTCTATTTTTTAAACAAAACTCGACATTAATGGATTTCCATACAGTTTTTCTGGCCGCTAAACACGACATTAATGAAATTCCATACAACTTGTCTGGCGCCTAATCAAAGTAGCCCGCAAGTCCTCCTTTGCTCAAAGAAGGTTGTCGAATTAATGACCGCATTACGAGAAAAACAAATGCAAAACGTGTGGGACCACACATTAATCCACGGTTTTCCTCAAGATGTTTTCCTTCACAAATAGCGACTACTACTAAAAAATTACAACTGTACGTAACTTTTTAAATGAACTGAAGTTTTAGGGTACATGCCTATACCAGAATTCGAATTTAAGACCTCATGCTGTGTGTCCAACGTTATACCCACTGGCTTACCACAGCTCAGCGAGATATAACGATACAAAGGAAGCTATTTAGTGACTGAGTTCTTCTCAGAAATACGGAGCATGTATTTACAGAATTCTGCAAGATCGTGCAGCGAATTTAATTAATTGTATCTTGTACTAATGAGCTTCATGCTTGGAATAGGTAAATAATAATTATGTTTTTCAGGGGACAAACAGATGTACTTATTCCATTATTATCGATTTGTTGTTTATTAAGAGATAGCTAATTTGACTTGTCTGTCATGCATGAAGCTCATTAGCTCAAATTGAGATACAACAAAATTAATTAAATTCGCTGCACGATCGTGCAGAATTATCAATTTGTTGTTTCTTTAAGAGAAAGCTAAAACTGGTCTGTCATTCATGAAGCTCATGAAATATTCATCAATAAACCACATGTCCTACAAACCAGGAACATCCCCTGTATTATCTAAAATATCCATCGTAAAAATAACCGTCGTTAAATTTAGAAAATAAAGATTGTTTATTTCAATAAGGGCTATTTTCGAGTGTTTTGACGCTTGGAGGTTGAGTGGAATTTTTAGATAATAGAGGCGCTGGTTCTCTTTCAGCTTTCAGAGAGAGAGAGTTCGGGCTTATTTTAACGTTTTTAATGTTACGGTGAGAGAGTAGGTATCTAGTGTAGCACCGCCTATGAAAAAAGCATCTTTTGAATGTTTTTTTTTTTTTATTGCAAAAAAACAGTTCTTTAAGCGGCCTAGAACCAAGTTTGTAGAACCTATGAATAACTAAAAAGTGATTCCGAGAAAAGTAACTCATGCAGGTTTTATTTTTAAGTTCAGGAATCTGGGTCTTAAGTCCTAAAAATAGTTTAGACTAGGAAAGAAAATATGAAGATCCGCTTTATGCAAAATGCATCCAAAAAGAACGTGTTTTTTTTAATCGGCCGCGCAATGCATTTAAGCCTCAATCAAACTAAGCGATTGATGCTCAAAGTTTCACACATGTAGCGAGTCCGCACTCTCTTACTGAGATAGCAGCTCTACATCTTTAATCTCTACAAGGTGTAACAAAAGATGCTAACTCTTTTTACAGGGTAATAGCACCCGGTGATAGAAATCACAACCTAAATATTTTTTTTTGCTCTAGGTCGTTCCGGTGATTTTTAAATTAATAAAATGTGAACGCTGTGGCGGGAGAAAAGTATTTTTTTAATATTGTTTTCATTGACTTTTACTATGTTTTAACAACTAAAAGCTATGCAAATGCACCTACACCCACAAACATATTTTTAAATTTGAGCTAATACCAAAAACAAAACTGTAATGAATTTTTTTCAATTTTAAGGTTATAAAATAAAAATTGTTTTTTTCAACTTTTTTTTACAGAATTGACCTCCTGTTGACCAGTAGGTTACACCCCGTAAAAAGAGTTAGGATGTTTTGTAACACGTTATATTATATGTGTGACGTATCTGGGGGCACGGCAGTGCCCCCGTCAGGTCGAGCGCGAAGCAAACACTGCCGTATCATCCTTTACTGGAACCATTTCACCGCATATTCAGGCCCCTATTTGAGAACCTCTGGATAAGACCAGAACGCAGAAAATTTCGTCATCCAGTAAGATTTTAAGAATAATCAATCACATACTTAAAATCCAAAATTTCAAGTCTGTAGGTCATTTAGTTCCGAAGTTAAGCGAAAGCAAAGTTTCGCATTTATGACACTCACTCACTCACTCGTGATCATAAGAATAGAACTAGTACGGGTTATGGGAATAAACTCAGAGAGCTGAAATTTGGTACAGAGTTAGGGTTTAATGGCCACATAAATGGAAAACTATAAAAACTAGGATAATCGAAGATCTGGGGTACCTGGTGACCCTGATTTGAAAACACAAGAGCCCAACCAAACTATTATATCTGGGGGCACGGCAGTGCCCCCGCCAGGTCGAGCGCGAAGCAAACACTGCCGTACCATCCTTTACTGGAACCATTTCGCCGCATTTTCAGGCCCCTATTTGAGAACCTCTGGATAAGACCAGAACGCAGAAATTTTCGTCATCTAGTAAGCTATAATCACATACTTAAAATCCAAAATTTCAAGTCTGTAGGTCATTTAGTTCCGAAGTTAAGCGAAAGCAAAGTTTCGCATTTATGACACACACTCACTCACTCACTCACTCACTCACTCATGATCATCATAATAGAACTAGTACTTCCCATAAACTCAGAGAGCTGAAATTTGGTACAGAGTTAGGGTTGAATGGCCACATAAAGGAAAAACTATAAAAACTAGGATAATCGAAGATCTGGAGTACCTGGTGATCCTGATTAGAAAACACAAGAGCCCTAATAGAACTAGTACTTCCCATAAACTCAGAGAGCTGAAATTTGGTACAGAGTTAGGGTTCAATGGGCACATAAAGGGACAACTATAAAAAATAGGATAATCGAAGATCTGGAGTACCTGGTGACCCTGATTAGAAAACACAAGAGCCCTAATAGAACTAGTACTTCCCATAAACTCAGAGAGCTGAAGTTTGGTACAGAGTTAGGGTTTAATGGGCACATAAAGGGACAACTATAAAAACTAGGATAATCGAAGATCTGGAGTACCTGGTGACCCTGATTAGAAAACACAAGAGCCCTAATAGAACTAGTACTTCCCATAAACTCAGAGAGCTGAAATTTGGTACAGAGTTAGGGTTGAATGGCCACATAAAGGAAAAACTATAAAAACTAGGATAATCGAAGATCTGGAGTACCTGGTGACCCTGATTAGAAAACACAAGAGCCCTAATAGAACTAGTACTTCCCATAAACTCAGAGAGCTGAAATTTGGTACAGAGTTAGGGTTCAATGGGCACATAAAGGGACAACTATAAAAACTAGGATAATCGAAGATCTGGAGTACCTGGTGACCCTGATTAGAAAACACAAGAGCCCTAATAGAACTAGTACTTCCCATAAACTCAGAGAGCTGAAATTTGGTACAGAGTTAGGGTTTAATGGGCACATAAAGGGAAAACTATAAAAACTAGGATGATCGAAGATCTGGAGTACCTGGTGACCCTGATTAGAAAACACAAGAGCCCTAATAGAACTAGTACTTCCCATAAACTCAGAGAGCTGAAATTTGGTACAGAGTTAGGGTTTAATGGGCACATAAAGGGACAACTATAAAAACTAGGATAATCGAAGATCTGGAGTACCTGGTGACCCTGATTAGAAAACACAAGAGCCCAACCAAACTATTATAGATCGACATATACCGCCCTTACAAAAAATATTCAACTTGGTGGGCCGCTTTATTTGATGTCAAAAATCTAAGGTCTGAAGTATCTGATGAAGAACCCTCAGCTGGTATCAGCTTTATTAGAGATATTATGGTTATGCCCCTTCTACTATTGGTACATAAAAAAATCGACTGTCATTGCAAAAATCCAGCGTTGTGGGACACATCTTCATTTAATCTAGCCTATAGCGTCCCACTAGTGGTTCGCTCCGAACTATGAACTCGCGACCTCAGTTACAGATGTATAACTTTGCTTACGCCATTCGCGCAGGCGCGCGCGCGCTTTGCATTTAAACTATACAACCCCATATCTCGGCAGCCCATCGACCGATTTGGCTCATGTTCGAATTTAAAAATTCTTTTAATTTAGTTTACCCGCCCATCAAATTTCATAACGATCCGACCAAATTTACTCAAGTTATCGTCGAACAAACATTCATACATACAAACATACATACATACAAACATACATACATACAAACGCCGGATTGTTCCAGCAGACTCGGAGGACTTCGCACGCTCGTTCAACAAGAAATAGTCGGACGATTAACTTTATTCTACTCGAACATTACACAAATTTAAAAACAGTGTCAAATAAGAAAATCTAATAAAATTAATCAATATGCCCTCGTTTCTACAAAAAGAAGTGAAATCCCACCAAAAACATTCTGTAAAAACTAGCCAGGTCTCGATGGATCTGCTTGTTTATCTCTAAAAAAGTAATGAAATCTAGACAAAGTCGTGCCAAGTCTAAGGTTCCTTACTGCGATTTCTTTATTATTATAGTTAATGTTGTGAGACTTGGCTGTTGAAGGGTACACAAGGGTACAAAACCAGGTGCTCCATGACACCATTGCACCAATCTGTCGCCAGAACCGCTTGTGTACCCTTCAACGGCCAAGTCTCACAACATTAACTATAATAATAAAGAAATCGCAGTAAGGAACCTTAGACTTGGCACGACTTTGTCTAGATTTCATTACTTTTTTAGAGATAAACAAGCAGATCCATCGAGACCTGGCTAGTTTTTACAGAATGTTTTTGGTGGGATTATATCGACATATACCGCCTTTACAAAAAAATATTCAACTTGGTGGGCTGCTTCATTTGATGTAAAAAATTTAAGGTCTGAAGTATCTGATGAAGAACCCTCAGGTGGTCTCAGCTGTATTACTAAGGCCTTTGCATCTACGTAATGAGATGATTTATACAGCGTCCAGTGGTACCTTCATTCACACTAGATGGTTGAATGGACCACTCGGCGGTGCAGCTGTGCCTGGGACATTGTTTTAGATGGAGTAGGCTTGCCCAGCACCTATACAATCCTGACAGCTTAGTCGGCCTAGCCCACAGGAAAGACAGGTCAACTGTATTAGAGATATGGTAATGCCCCCTTCTACTATTGGTACATAAAAAAATCGACTGTCATTGCAAAAATCCAGCGTAGTGGGACACATCTTCTAATTTAATCTAGCCTGTAGCGTCCCACTGATGTGCGAATGCCTCCCCTTCTGCTTTTAATACGCATATAAATAAAATTAAAGCAAAACTTTGGATAAGACTAGACTGGTTTTATACTTATACTTTTATACAAGTAAACAAGAAGAAATAGTCGAAAGATCAACTTTATTCTACTCGAACAATACACAAATTAAAAAACTGTGTCAAATAAGATAATCTAATAAAATAAATCAATATGCCCACGTTTCTACAAAAAGAAGTGAAATCCCACCAAAAACATTCTGTAAAAAACTAGCCAAGTCTCGATGGAGCTGCTTGTTTATCTCTAAAAAGTAATGAAATCTAGACAAAGTCGTGCCAAGTCTAAGGTTCCTTACTGCGATTTCTTTATTATTATAGTTAATGTTGTGAGACTTGGCCGTTGAAGGGTACACAAGCGGTTCTGGCGACAGATTGGTGCAATGGTGTCATGGAGCACCTGGTTTTGTACCCTTGTGTAGCCTTCAACGGCCAAGTCACACAACATTAACTATAATAATAAAGAAATCGCAGTAAGGAACCTTAGACTTGGCACGATTTTGTCTAGATTTCGTTACTTTTTAGAGATAAACAAGCAGCTCCATCGAGACTTGGCTAGTTTTTTACAGAATGTTGTTTACAACAACTAGACCTATCTAGTACATTCAAACAAGCGGGCTTTCACATTTCTGCAATAAATGTGGTTAAGCACAATATACATCATGAAGTGCTCTTTGTTGTATCTCCTAGGATATATTTTGATCTGATTGGTGCCTTCCCGGTCGCTTTTATGACAGAGGAAACATCGTTAGGGCATAACATAGCGTAAGGATTGATTCAACTGCACTTATTGGGATATATTTTGATGGTAATGTTGGTTATTCGCTGAGGATTCTGATTTCAGTAATGGTTTGTAGTTGTCCGTAGGTAGGTAATCGTATGAGGTAGTGGCCACACTGGTGTCAGAGTTTTAAGGCCGCCCAAAGGCAAGGCATTACATGGCTTAGCTGTTGTCCGTATGATCGATCGATATAAATAAACCCTTTAGTTAGTCAGTACCGGTCAGTACTAATAATTATTTCTAAGGGCCTTGTGTTTTTTATGTCGGGCGGAACAGTCTAGTCACTAGGACTTGAATATAATTTAGTGTATATCTTTTGAAAATACTTAATGTCACATGATTACGAACCTAAATAGGGTAATATAAAATCTAAAGTCTTGGTTAGTGTTTCAAAGCCGTTCCCGGGTATCGTACAAACATTTTTATGAATGGGCAACCTAAAATTACACGATGCACTTATTAGAGTACCTACATTAGATGGCCTTTATTGTGGTTATTCCGATCGACAGACATAATGGACAATAAATGCAGCTTATGTCCAATTTGCTTTGTGGTCTTCATAAATAACACTGGTAAGTGTATTGATTTGTGGACGCATTGTTTTACTGCCCAATCTGCACATCAAGGATTACAATAGATGGAGAAGAGGTCACGTTAATTGGCGCTTTGTTTAAATCGCGCTGACCTTAACTCATTTCATCATCATCATCATCATCATCAGCCCACTGTTACCTATACCTAGAGATTTTTCTCCTCGCGCCACCTCATCCATGCTCTGATATCGTCTGCCAATTAAACAGCTTTTAAAGACGCACAAAGCACTTAACTTAACTGCTACCTCATTTAAAACATTTCCCACTCGGTGATTGTAGCTATTCACAACCAAAATGTATTTTTATCTCATCTTATCTTACCCTACAGACAATCCTTACTACCCTACAGAGTCTCTTAATTAGGAGTTCAGGACATTGGTCAGAACATTCAGTTGTTTAGGACAATCTGCATTGGGCACGCGTGGCCTGAACTCTCTCTTTCTGACGGAAGGAGTAGGTATTTATGCTATATCTTACTCACTGAGCCATTTTAGTTTAGATGCACGTATTCGTATCCATTAAGTGGGACCTCTCTATGCTACAACTTTGTGCCAAGGGCTCAAAGAAACTAACCGCGTATCTAATGGAGACCGCAGAGCGCAAATCGGGCGCAAAAACGGGCGCGCGATCGAGGCTAGCACAAATGGTCTCAAATCGTCAGACCGAGTAATGGGGATGTTGTACACACATAGTAATATCTGGTGTGGTCAGGGCTCAGTGAGAGAAAGCGCGAGTTTAAGGTGGAAAGATAGCGACGTGGCGGGAAATTCAAAATTTTCACTGTTTTTTACATTTTGTAGCTAAACTGAGCTATTTTTGTTCAGCGATTTTTCGTTCGCGGCAATAAAACAGTATTATTTTCATTATTGTTAACAACAAAACAACAATAATTCAGCCGATTATGTGTTCTGGTCTACGAAGCAGTGGCACTGCCCAAAAAACTTGTCGTAGACCAGAACACATAATCGGCTGAATTATTGTTGTTCTGTTGTTTACAATAATGAAAAGAATACTATGTTATTGCCGCGAACGAAAAATCTATGAACAAAAATAGCTCAATTTAGCCACAAAATGTAAAAAACTGTGAAAATTTTGAATTTTGCGCCACTTTGCTATCGTCCAACCTTAAAACTAAGTACTAATTTTAGCTTCAAATTAGCAAATCTCATCAACGCTAGAAGTGTGCCTAGCAAGCTAGAAAACATGCGCTCGCAAACAGCTCCTGCGGCACGAAAGAATAATCAACTGGAGTTAGTTGTTAAAAAACTCCAGTTGGTATTGATCAGCAGAAACTTAGAGATAAGCTTTTTCTTTTCAATGTTTACAACTTTTATTTTTAAATGTACCTTTTATGGCTAAGAAATTAAAATTCTCCTTGTAGTGATGCATCCACTATGTGGAGCAATGGCGCTTATACACCGCTACCTCTTTCTCTAGTCACTATATCCGGACCCCCTCTAAAGTTTGTAAGGTTAACCCCCGCGGCAGCGCTTCTACGTCGGAAGGTAAGTGGTGCAAATTGTTACGCGTTTAGCTGCGCTGCAGTGCGCTAACAGTATTGAGCCGCTTTCATAAGCTTTGTTTCTTGCACCAGAATGATATCGATTGTAGGGTTATTTCTAGCTGGATTAGATTACATCTACCGGGGCGGGATAAGGGTACTCGTCATCTTTAGGGTTGATAATGACCACGAGTCAAACTAATCGGTACTTTAATTCATAATTAAAGCGGCATGTTACATTTCAAAACCAGCGAGTGCACTCACAAATATAACCATTGCAAACAATAAACCTAATTTCGACTGACTAACTTAACGACAAGCAAATCGCCCCAACGATCCAACCAATCATCATTTCAGCCGAACAACGTTCATACATCACAAACGCAGAACAAGAGTCCATTGTCCGATACATAACCGCACAACTGGGCATGAATCAGGAACAACAAACGATCATAGACGATTTAATTAACGTGTTGCGCCAATATCGGTGATACATCACGGGCGATGGACTGGCGGGCGATGTACGCGTGGACTCGCTGAGCTTTGAGATGCCGCGTGTGTGGCCCAAGCACTGACAAATCTTCTTCTTCTTCAGCATTTATTTGTCCACACACTCTTCATTTTTCTTCCATTTTAGCCGGCCTACAGCTATTGTGGTCCAGGTTGAGCCTGCTACGGCCTTGATGTCGTAGGACCATCGTGCAGCTGGTCTACACACTTCGCGTTCCTGTACGCTCCATGACAGGACTTTCGACTCCACCTGCCATATCATCATTATATTTAAGAGTTATCCTCTTGTCGGTGCAGCATTCTCCATGCACTTCGATCACAGGCCAGTTCCTTTGCAGCCTGGTACGTCACGACATCCACCTTCTCTTTAATTTGGTCAAAGTAGCTTCTCCGTGGCCTTCCTCTACCTCTCTTTCCTTCTATCTTTCCTTCTATTATGTTGGTTATGAATTTGTCGTGACGTAGCAAGTGGCCTAGCATCTTTCCTCTTCTGCATTCTATTGTCTTCATCAACGTTCTCCTCTCCCCTACTCTTTCCAGGACTTGCTCATTTGACACTCTTTCCGTCCAAGATATCCTCTCCATTCTCCTCCAACACCACCTGCCATACTGCACTCACAAATGCCAGACTTCAATAAAATACTCTGGGCTCAAGTCAACTAAAAAAGTGAGCTCAAAGGTGCTGAACTTTTCAGGGGAGATTTGCCGAATGCATTCCACGGACACCACGGACTGACCCGCAATGGTCTAAAGAGTAGACATGCGCGAAACAGTGCACTTCGAAGTCATGATATATTTCATGACATTTCATACCGCGTGATATTACCTTATATCATGGCACCAAACATGACACATGACATCATGGTATTTCTTCATTGCAGACATGAAACATAACATGACATTATGGTATTTCTTCATTGCAGACATGAAACATAACATGACATTATGGTATTTCTTCATTGCAGACATGAAACATGACATCATGGTATTTCTTCATTGCAGACATGAAACATGACATCATGGTATTTCTTCATTGCAGACATGAAACATGACATCATGGTATTTCAGCACACTTTCATTGCAGTACGTACAGTGTGCTGAAATGCCATGTGTCATGTTTCATGTCATCTAGTGTAATGAAATGCTATGTGCCATGCTTTATTCTCTCGTGTAATGTGTAATATTTCATGACACCGTTGTGTAATATGTCTTTTGTAATATTACAAGCATTACCTACACATGTCTACTAAAGAGAGAGGCCTCCAGATGATCTACAATGCTAACGAGGAAGTGACGGAGTGGATATGACGTCCGCTTCATACTGTATCTACCTACTTAAGAGCAGAACTAAAAATAACAGTGCCACATTGAGACCATTGGGTGTCTTGTACTAAGGTATTATTAGTTCAGTGATGGCCCATCTCTATAACAAGCAATGCGACCCTTGCAAAATATCCATAGGTTATTAAAGGATTGTCAAAATGAACTTAACTTTCTCCGTTGTAGACATGTGAAACACAACGTTAAAATAATGGCCAGCGAGCGTAGCATAAGGCTGGGTTTAGATTCGCTTACTAAGCCCAGCCGTATGTTACGCTTGCAGGAAGCATTGGGATCAGACAATCAGATTTTAACAACAACTGTTTGGCCTGTAACTTGTACCACAGGTGTGGTATGACCTGAAATAAAGTCAAGTTTGTATTGTGGATAAACTCTGTATGCTTAATAAGCTCCAAGAAGTGGCAAGAAAAATCAAAAATTTTGAGCACTTCGAGAACCCGACACCCTATGGTGTTTAAAAAGTAATAAAGGAACTCCTTTGACTCATCTATCACTGGCAAAGAAGTAAACTCATTTCACTAACCTTTATGTAGTTGGTGTGTTTTTTGGTGCCTAACATAATCACCTCCCTCGCTCTATGAGATAAAAACATTGTGAGTTTCGCATGGATGCTCCGCTCAGATTTCTTTCTTTAACCACTCGCTACGCACATGGCTCGATTTCAGAAACCTTCGCTAGCTCGGTATTCAATACAAGCACTCACTGCATACAATAATTTTGAATTCTTGCTTATCAAATATTATTATTATTATTATTATTTAATAACAATTTTATGTCGAAAAAAGTTTACTATGAATAATTAATCAACGGTTATCATGGAGTTAAGTACTTTAACCGATCAAACCATAAAGGCCTTCAAACCATAAAGATCATACAAAGCGCAAAACCGACTTGAAGGGTAGGCAGAGACATTTACCCGATATTTACCTGAGTTCTTCTCTTCGATGCTATTTCGGGAATAAGTTTTGTCACAAAATCAGATTTCAGACTCCTCCTTCGTCAGCTTCCAAAGGCTACGACGGCAATATTGTTTCATGCCCTCTATAAATAGGGTTCAATACGGAACGCGCAACAATTAAATTATCATAGGGAAGTCACCGCACGCGACTGAAGAGTTATAGAGACGGGCACAGTGCGCTTTGCGGCTGCTCTACAATGCAACCTAGTAGAGGACTTGGATGAGATCGCTTTAGGAGTTTTTAATTAATTTCACCGTTTCACATACTTTTATTGAGAGGTTATTTCGCTAAAATCTTTTTGAAGTTGTGTGCCTGCTTATCAAAATAACCTACTACAGGGTGCACTCTAAGTCGTTAGCGGAACTTTAAGTAGGCTGTCTACTGATCACTACAAACAACTTCTACTAGGTGGCGAAAAGAATGTAACTAAAAAAATATCAGCTGTTTCATACATTTGGCGCAGTGCTGAGTCGACCTTTTGTATGGAACAGCTGATATTTTTTAGGCTCCATTTTTTTCGCCACCTAGTACAAGTTGTTTGTATTGATCAGTAGACAACCTACTTAAAGTTCCGCTATTGACTTAGAGTGCACCCTGTAGTTTGATATGTTATGCCCCTATTCGCTAAATATCTTCTCAGTGTAAGTTTCCCGTTATCCATTGTTAAAAGGCAAATATACCTAGTACAAAGTACATCTTTTCAAATAGTACATCTTTTGACAGGTTGAAAAGTTTTATGTGTTATGCCCCTATTCGTTAAATATCTTCGCAGTGTAAGTTTCCAGTTATCCATTGTTAAAAAGCAAATATAGTAAATAGTACATCTTTTCAAATAGTACTCACGACAGCACATGAGACTGTACACTTTTGTTGTAGACTCGCCCGTAACGCAACCGAGTAGCGTGTAAGGGTCGACGTGCTGTCGTGTGAACCTACAACTTTTGACAGGTTGTAAACGGAAGTAGATTTCTACTGAACAGGCCAACGAAAACATCGCAATGTCAATAAAAAAAGAAAATAAAATACACGT
The DNA here is from genome assembly GCA_949319315.1 of Zelleria hepariella. Classification (NCBI taxonomy): domain Eukaryota; kingdom Metazoa; phylum Arthropoda; class Insecta; order Lepidoptera; family Yponomeutidae; genus Zelleria; species Zelleria hepariella. The sequence goes on along the minus strand of OX439378.1, from coordinate 24,533,860 downwards.
TAAAATAATAGGTTATATTTTTTTTCTTCCAGATTCTGGCTCGTTTATACCTGGTTCTGCAGCCGAGCAGTCCGACTGGGTGGCTCACGTCAATTACGCGAGTTATGAGCGGGACAGGTCGTGCGCTCGCTCTCGGAATGTATGTAAGGTGGATCCCGGGACGGGCCAACTCTCTTTCCTTCTCCCTGACGGAGATATGTGAGTTGTGGCACAATACCAGTTGACTTTTTAGTCACCGGACTAAAAAGGGGTCTACTCATCCATCCACTTTTTTTTACTATAGATGTAGTCTGCACAAGTGTACATGTCCCACTAGCTGGGCGAAGGCCTTCTCTCAGAGAGAGTTTTTGGGATTAAACACCACGCGAGCCCGCTGCGGATTGGCGATTTTCACGTTGATATGCCTCAAACCCTCGGGTTTCCTCGCAATGTTTTCCTTCACAGTTAGCGAGTGGTATCTACTACAAATGCACAAATGTAAGTACGTAACCGCCCGCACCGGGTATCGAACCTGGGTCCCATTAGGCTACCAACACCTTTTGTTAGACCCAATTTTTAATATGGCTGTAAAAAACCAATACATGAAGAGTAGAGTCAACCTACTTAAATTCCCCCATTATTGGCCCCATAGCAAAATCTGTTTGTCTTCTATTTTGTGGAGTGTTTATACGTCGTTTCTGTAGGAGAAAATTCATTCCGTACGCACAATACATATAGGCACCAACCATTACCAGGAATGATCAAACCTAACCTAGCATTATTAATTCCAGCCAGAGTTCAAGTAAGCCCCGCATCTTCCGACATTTAACACTTTTGACAACAATACCCTCGCAAGTGTAAAGGCGTGCGTATCCGCCATCTTCCTTGGGGCAAAAACCACTTTGAACTGTATAGCAGTGACCTCTAGCCGCTAACATGGTACACCGACTTAGAGCTCACTAAATTGGACACATTTTAGTTAGGTGCCGCAGCAATTTACACGTTCTTGGATCCCTTTTTGCAAATTTGTTTGAGACATGTGTTTTCATGAATATTATTCAGTGTTGGAGGTAACCAGATGGGCACACTCGTCGACGTACTAAAATTTTATTATCACGCTAACTTTTGGCCGCGGTTTCGCTGTATGAAATGCAACTTCATGGTAGAGTTTTGTTCTACTAATTAATAAGTATAACCTACACACCTACAAACGGTTACCAAAAAATACATGGAGATAAATCTGAAATCCAGAAGTAAATTTGTATAAATTCCATACGTTACTGACAGACATTACACACACAATATTAGTGTGGATACAATGTTATTGTTATGGGTAGTAAATGTCGGTGATTGTGTGAGAATCTTCGCGCCTTTCGGCGGTTAGCAATCGGGTTTTACGAAAATTATGCAAGAGTTTGTGCAGTGGGATGGATGAAGTTAAGAACTAATAATTTTAGGGTAGTATTTAAACGTAAAGCAAAAAAATCGCTTTTTGCATGCAAAAAATATTCAAATTACCAGGGAGATTGGACCATCAATACCCGTGACACGATTTAGGCAATGCTGACCCTATACTGACCACGTAATGTATATGGTCAGTATCGGGTCAGCAGAGGGGGGTTATCCTTGACGCTATTGCGTTAGTATTGACGAAGTTTTTCTCTTTGAATTCGCATAGGTAGTCATGCTTTGATTTGATATATTTTGTGATGTATATTCAAATATTTAGTACAATAAAAATATAATAGGGAAAATCGTGAAATAATGAATTTTCAAAATTACACCATATTAAAAAAAATGCGTTAAGGGTAGCCCCGAATTTGGAGCTAATAACTAACCCTGTGTAAAATAGCATTTAATTAAAGCCTACCTCTCAACAGTGAATGGACCCCTCGATGTTTAGCTAAGGAAAACCAAACAACCATTTACAAGTTTAGTAAAGAAGAAGAAACAAATAAACAATTTCAAGTCCGACCTTTACGTGTCAAGCAGATGATTTAAGGAGCTTTTCCGGCTACAGTTTTTCTACCTACGTGTTGGTGAAATGACGTCACAACATTCGCATTAACCTAGACACAAGGCAGACGCATTCATAAATATAATAAATATAAATGCGTTTCATTAATAAATTATCTTTTTACTTTACTTGTTAAGTGCAAAGTGTAAAACGTACAGAGGAACACCTTCAGCAAAATAAAATATGTACGGTGGGCCACAGTCACAGATACCCCATGGCAGCTCTTAACGCGCGCGGCATAAGGGCGCCAATCGAACAAAAAGGGGTATCTTTGGGTGAGGCCGGCTGTACATAAATTTACAATCAGGTCAGAATAAAATTAAAATAAAACTCTTTGTCTCGGCCCGCAGTAATCCCATCTCTAACTTATTCCCATTTCTATGCCTCTTTCCTTTTTCCCAACGTGGGCGTGCGTTTTTGTAAATTGCGGCATAACACGGCTGGCCAGCCAGAAGACTGCAGCCAACCTGCTGAAGGTGAGTGTTGCAAAAACTTTTTATTCCTTTCATTTATTTCCCCTGTCTAAACTACGAGTACCTACCTAAACTCTATACAGTCCAACAAAAACTTTAAAAGCTTTATGGTTGCCTTGCGCTTGAAACCCGACCACTCCTCATGCATGGTAAGCTTTAGCATGATGTAGGTAGCTCATTTTGGCAGCTCGGTAAAAAAAGTATGCAGCGTCCAGTGGCACCTTCACTTCCTAGATGGGTGAAGGGGTAAATATGGTAACGAAGTTGGCCTTCTGATTATTGATGGCATCGAGCCAATAGTTTTTGCAATGCTAGTTTTCTACACAGTTTTAAACTTTGCGCCCAAGTTTTGTCATCTCGTTTTAATCGACATTAAATGTCCTTTCATTTCTTTCCCCTGTCTAAGCTACGAGTACCTACCTAAACTCTATATAGTCCAACAAAAACTGTAAAAGCTTTATGGTTGCCTTGCGCTTGAAACCCGACCACTCCTCATGCATGGTAAGCTTTAGCATGATGTAGGTAGCTCATTTTGGCAGCTCGGTAAAAAAAGTATACAGCGTCCAGTGGCACCTTCACTCCCTAGATGGGTGAAGGGGTAAATATGGTAACGAAGTTGGCCTTCTGATTATTGATGGCATCGAGCCACTAGTTTTTGCAATGGTAGTTTTCTACACAGTTTTAAACTTTGCGCCCAAGTATTGTCATCTCGTTTTAAACGACATTTAAACTTAGGTTTAGGGTTTAGGATGATAGGATCAAAGTTACACCACTAGGATCACTTCGTACATTTTTGAAATTGTTGTAAATCAAAAGCAATGTGGGTTATTATTGAGATGGTGCGATGCGGAAAATACCTAAAATACCAATCAATCGGCAGAGGTCGATTGATGATGTAAATGTAGTTTAGACTTTCGATAAAAAATATTTTAATGTTCACTCTATTTTAGATTATTATTCTGATAAAAAAAGATGGAGCCATGTAAGACAACAGACGGCGTCCAGGCAGCTGCTTACTTAAATATAGAGGTTTTTGCGATCTAATTTAAACTAAGACATCGTTACAATGTTAGTAAACGACTGAAGTTGTAAAGATGTCTTAGTACAAACATTATTTTTAATTTATGCTTGTGTTAAATGTAGGGGCAATAGGGGTACATTTAAATATACATATAAGGTACAGTCAGCAACATGCTAGATGGCTCATTGAATGATTCGCGATATTCATCTATATATATAAAAGGCTTAGGTTGACTGACTCATCACGCTACAGCCCAAACGGCTCAACCTATAAGTATGAAATTTGGACAAAAGTTGCGTTATATAGTGGAGGGTTCATTTAAGAAGCGATTTTTTTTTATTTAACCCTTAAGTGGGTCAAAATAGGGCTGAAAGGGTGTATGGGAAAAATTTTTTTTTTGGTCTTTTGTTCTTAAATTTTAGTTTTTTGTACTTTTTTTTTAAAATGACTTGACACCTATTTCAGATTTTTTCTCATTTCTATGTTCTTAAGGGTTAAAATGGATGCCAAAGTTTTTCGATTTTTTTCACCAGTTACGATCAATGCCGGAACAAAACCGCTAATGCCACAACAGTGAAAATTTGACAATAGTTGTAATTTGTAGACACGCTACGAGTTAAGACAGATTTACTTCAAGTTTAACCCTTAAGGCGGTAAAAATGGGGTCCAAAGTTTGTATGAAAAAAAAAAATTTTTTTGTCTTGATTTACTTGCAACTAAGAATTCGTATATTAAATCAAAAATAATTAAACACCTGTTTTAGCTTTTTTCTAATTTTAGCCGTTTAAGGGTTAAACGAGGTTGAAATGTATGAATATTTTTCGTGATGTAGTGTCAACGTCGGGCCCAAACCATTTAAGCTACAACTATGAAATTGAAACTGCAGTAGCGTTTTGTAGCAAAACTACCCACCATGAAGAAAAAAATATAATTTTAACCCGTCAAATGCCCAAACCGGGGTTCAAAGTTTGTATGAAATAAACAATTTTTTTGGTCCGATTTACTTGAAACTTAGTATTTGTAAATTTAATAAGAAACAATAAAACACGTGTTTCAGCGTTTTTCAAAATTCTGCCCACTAAAGGGTTAAAAGGGGTAGAAAAGTTAGAAGATTTTTCCTGATTTAGTATCAATGCCAGGCCTAAACCATTAAAGCTACAACTATGAAATTGAAACTGCAGTAGTGTTTTGTGGCAAAACTACCTACGATGAAGAAAAAAATATAATTTGAACCCTTCAAATGCCCAAACCGGGGTTCAAAGTTTGTATGAAATAAAAATTTTTTTTCGTCCGATTCACTTGAAACTAAGTATTTGTATACTTAATCAGAAATAATCAAACACGTGTTTCAGCATTTTTAAAATTTCAGCCAATTAAGGGTTAAAATAGGTGGAAACCATGAAGATTTTTCCCTGATGTAGTAGCAATGCTGGGCCAAAACCATTAAAGCCACAACTTTGAAAATGAATGTGCAGTTGCGTTTTATAGCAAAACTACCCACCATCAAGAAAAAAATATAATTTTAACCCTTCAAATGCCCAAACCGGGATTCAAAGTTTCTATGAAATAAAAAAAAAATTTGGTCCGATTTACTTGAAACTAACTTCGTATACTCAAACACGTGTTTCAGCGTTTTTCTCATTTTAACTAAAGAAGGGTTATAATGGGTGGAAACGTTGAAGATTTTTCCCTGATGTAGTAGCAATGCTGGGCCCAAACCATTGAAGCTACAACTTTGAATTTGAATGTGCAGTTGCATTTTATAGCAAAACTACCAAACATGAAGAAAAAAGTAATAATATGAATCCTAAAACGCCCTAATCGGTGTTCATTTATGAAATTATTATTTTATTGGGTCAGATTCACTTGAAACTAAGTATAGTCGTATAATAAATCAGATTTTTTTCTCATTTTGGCCACAGAAGGGTTACAAAGGGCGGAAGATATTGAAGAGTTTTCCTTATGTAGTATCAATTCCGGAACCACTATGAAATTAAACTACTGTTGTGTTGTATAGCAAAACTACCAACCATGAAGAAAAAAGTTACGATAACCCTTAAACGGCCAAACGGTTTAAAGTTGGTTTGTTTTTTTTTTTTTTGTTGGATTCACTTGATACTTGACCAATTTGGTCACAAACACACACACTTTCACGCTAACTTCTCCACGGATTAGGATGACATTTGGAATAGCTTACACACCCATGACTCTATTCATGCTAATTTGATAATGGTGAATGATGTAGGCAACTACTTATTTAAGTCTTCGCGGACGAAGTCGCGGGCGGAAAGCTAGTACATAATATTTTCATACATAAAATCAAGGTTTTCACATATTATACAGGATGTTGTTTTGGTTAGACACCCGACCCAGGGAAGATAATTTGAGTAACGCTAGAAACTAAAAATAAGTTTTTTTTTTGATATTTGATTTACACAGTACCTTGTTCAATTGGCTCTATAATAAACGCTACGTGCGGACACCCCCGGCCTTCTCAAAGCGCGCGCGCGGTGTGGCGCCCTATAAGGCGAGCGTGGCCGCAAGCTCTAGTAAGGGAGGCCACAATTCAATGATTTTTGGGTATTTTTGACAGTTTTTTTTGCTTTTAGTATCGTGTAAATAATTACCACTGAGTCGGCTGTCACTTTTCAAAACAAAACCTTGTATACCGGCCACCATGAAGTCAAAAATCCCGACTTCGACAACTTAACCACGATTTGGCCCGTTCGAATAGGTACATATAAGTACTTACTTGTATGTGCTCCTTTTTGTTCGAATGAGCCATGGGATATCTTCTGAGCGTGTTGCTGACCATATCCATCAACAAATATTGCACTGTTGAGCCTTAGGCGGATACTGGTTAATTAGTCAGGTGGGCAATTAAATAAATTATCTTTCTACAATCAGACAAGGTAACGGATGACACACGAAAATCTGATCTCTGTTAGCCAGAAGATACAAAATCGTAGAGAAGACTGGCATAGACTGGATTGGTGAGAGGGTGGATGAAAAATGGGCAAGTACACAATAGCAGAAAATAAGGCAAAGATGGTTCTTTCAGAGCTCAACTGTTTCCTAGTACACACGACAGCACGTCAGACTGTACATATTTGTTGTAAAGTCACCCGTAACGCAACCGAGTAGAGTGCTAGCGTGTAAAGGTCGACGTGCTGTCGTGTGTACCTATACCTTTGTAACATGGCTCCTATATTAACTATAGCAACAGGCAAAAATTAAAGTAGTTTGCGAAGCCAAAAGCCAAAGCTCACAGGAAAGTGTGAAATGCACGGGTGTGAACATTGGTGCAATTTCAGTGCTGATACGATCTTGCATCAAACGAAGAGAAATGCGTCTACTGTGTATTGATATTTTATTTATGTTATTTATTAGTGAACGGTAGCTGTAATAATTACTTACCTAATTATGTTTTTGATAATCGTTTTATAACGGCAAGAGCCCTTTCCATGACAAGCGATAAAATAAGGTAATCATCCAATTAATATACAATTTGTAACTTAACTTTTAGCTGAGCGATTGTATCAAGACTTGTTGCAAAAGGTTTAAACTAGGATCTATAATTACGGTTTAAAGTTATAAACTTTGAATAAAGTTTAATGTTTTCATAACACGCTGTCTGTGTTCTTCACAATGCTATCTTATACCTATCTACCGATCTGTCTTAAAGTAGATGGTATAAGTAGTTTCATAAGGTGAACATATATAGCATATTTTTCTATCCAGGTTTGTGAATGGACTGTATATTAGTCTCTATTTCCTCCCTCACAAAAATCAAGAAATGAGAAGTTTTTTTCCAGTATTTTAGCTGAGCATTGTAAGTAATTTGTAAGGTTAGTCAGTATGTCAGACTGTCAGTATGTCACTCACGATAAGGTATGGAAGGGCTAGGAAGGAATGTCAAGGATATTTTTGAAAAAAAAAAAGCTTTTGCGGTGAAGTTAAACTAAATAGACGATGTAAAGCATGTTTATTGCTTGAGCCCGAAATAAGTCAACAAAAGTTATGTTTGGTGTAGCTCTTTTACAATAGAAGGAGTAACTTTTGTAGTGGTATGTACGGTTGGCCAAAGTCACAGATACCCCATGGCAGCTCTTACCGCGCACGGCACAAGGGCGCCAATCGAACAAAAAGGGGTATCCTAGCGTGTGGCCGACTGTACCTATGTTGTAAACAAAACTCGCCTGTTCCTGCCTCATCACTTGGATGAGGCAAGAACAGGCGAGTTTTGAGCTAGAGCTTATGATCCTTATTATAAGGGTCACTCTGTCATCATGTTTATATTGGAATGGGTCTAAATACGCCATAAATACAAGGTGTTACAAAAGTACCTAACTCTTTTTACAGGGTAATAGCACCCGGTGATAGGGACCACATCCTAAATATTTTTTTTTTGCTCTATGACGTTCCGTTAATTTTTAAATTAATAAAATGTGAACGATGTGGCGGGAGAAAAGTATTTTTTAAATATTGTTTTCATAGACTGTCACAATGTTTTAACAACTCAAAGCTATGTAAATGCACCTACACGCGCAAATATATTTTTAAATTTGAGCTAATAACAAAAACCAAAAAGTTCTCATAATTTTTCAATTTTGAGGTTATAAAATAAAAATTGTTTTTTTCAACTTTTTTTTACAGATTTGACATCCGATTGACGAGTAGGTTACACCCTGTAAAAAGAGTTAGGTACTTTTGTAACACCTTGTATATCGCTCATATTTTGAGACAAAGCTGACCAAACTCACCACTGTACTCTATCTTTTACGTTGACGTTTAAAATATTCTCTTGCGGACTTCACATCACACAAGGGTTCAAGTCCTGTCCCGATTGATTTTTTCAACTTAGGTATTATAAATGTTTAAAATATTTTGTTACAAAAAACAAAAAGTGGTTAAATGTAGTGGCACTGGCAACATCAAAATTCCAATGAGCATTTAGTCTGCAAAGATGAACGCATTGGGTGGTGTAGATTAGTGCAAACTAATCACACCAGATGGCGCCCCCCGTCCAGTAAACGGAGACGAAAGTCTATTTTTTTATTCAGGAGATAAAACTGACAGATGCTAACTGTCACTTTGCAAAATAATGTTGCCATATTTATTGTAATAGTGATGCATTCCAGTCGTTGAGCGATTCAGCTCAGTCACAAAAAAAAAGCTTTCCGTTTCTGTATGTAAGTACCTACGCTCAGATCTTTTAAACTATACGCTTGCTTTACGCAACGGATCACAGATGCTGGCATCAGCCAGCATCTGTATACAGAGTACAAAGAATACAAAGAGAATGAACGCTTTAAATCTCCTCAAATAACTGGACCAACACACGACTTAATTAAAGATAACTAATGAATTCATTTGTAGTTCATTTCGTATAATTCGCTTTTAGAAACTTATCATCAATTGGCCTCTATAGGTATTATACAATACAGCGTCTACAAATATTTTTTATATTGATTAAGCAATTATTCGATTCCTGTCAATCTTTTTGTCACCACACTATTTTATTTTTACTAGAGACTGGTCACACCGTAAACGTCAGTTTACTCACCTGAATAAAAAAATAGACTTTAGTTGAAGAAATTCGCATCGACAGTTACTTGACTCGGTAGCTCAATTATTGGTAGAGCGCCTGCACGGTATGCAGTGCCGGATTTACATATTTGCCGCCCGTAGGCTTTTAAAATTTTGCCGCCCCTACCGACCGACCAATTCGACCAGTTCTTAACCTTTTCACTCTCGTCACCTCTTTGAGCTTCAAGAAAAACTGACTTTAATTGCTGAAAATGCAATTTTTTCACAGTTTTTTCAATTTTGAAGCTAAATTGAGCTATTTTTGTTCAGCAATTTTTCGTTCACAGCTATTATTTTCATTATTGCAAACAACAGAACAAAAATTAATTTTCCTGCCACGCTGCTATCGTTCACTCTTTTTGTAAGGCTTGTTCTTCTAACTAAACCAGTTCGCTGGAATAAACTAATTGTTGGAGAGAAAAAGTTATATTGCGAAAACAAAAAAATATATTTCACAATTTTTACGATTGGGCTCTTAGTCAATTTACCACCTTTTCATGATCAAAACGCGTCTATTATAACGGAAACATGAGCGCATTTTTTTGCGTCTAATAAGCTCTTGACCTTGCTCTTAAATAGAATCGCAAAAATGCAGCAAAAAAGATGCAAAATCAGAGAAAGATCAGTGCGGGCCCAAAAATGTTAGTTGAAATAACACTTGAATTGAATTAGAATTGGTTAATCAAGCCCCGAAATTTAACCACACATATATGTACAGCTTTATAGTTATAAGGCCCGCATGTGCATCGACATGAGGAAAAATCGAGCGCGCGTCAGCGCGCGCGAAATTGTTAGTACACACGACAGCACGTCGACAATTACACGCTAGCACTCTACTCGGTTACGTTACGGGCAACTTTACAACAAAAGTGTACACTCTGACGTGCTGTCGTGTGTACAAACATCTCAAAAGGGACCAAAACGTGGCGAGGGGCGCCGTAAAGGGGCAGGGGCGCCAAACTCATTTTGCTACCCGGCACCTAGCGCGACTGCACACCTTGCTCAACCATAGGCTCGGCCCTAGCTCGCTCGATTCGCCTGCGTGCGGTGCCTGCATTGCACGCCGCAAAAAAACGCGGCTACGCAAATTGTAAAGAAGAAAAAATAGGGTTAAATAATGTTGTATTTCGTAAACGGTTAACCTTACTTGTATTATGTCGGTTTAGACGACTAGTTTCGGTTCTCATTCGGAGGCACGATTAAGGTCTCCGAATGAGAATCGAAACTAGTCGGCTACACCGACGTAATACAAGTAAGTTTAACCGTTTACGAAATACAAAATGTGCAGTGCTTACGAAAGTTTAAGGGTTAAATAATAATAGATAATTGTTGAAAATTTTTTGTGTGGACCTTATGTAGCTGTACTTAATATGGATATTTTTATATTAGGTATGTAAGATCTTAAAATATGCCCCAAATCTGCTGCCCCTCTAAAATCTGCCGCCATAGGCTTAACCCTACTAAGCCTATTGGCAAATCCAGCACTGACGGTATGCGAGAGGTTGCTGGTTCAAGTCCTGTCCCAAGTGAGTTTTTTCAACTTGTTATAAATGTTTAAAAAATCACACAAGGAGTTATGTAATAGAAAACTATCTTCATGTTTACAATTTTACTCAGATTTTTGCATGATTGTTGCATCTATGTAGTCATGTGTGATCCGCATTGAGTAGACTTTCTATGCAAGCCGATATTCTTGTGTTTCACCCAACCCACCACTCCCGACATAAAACACACTTACTGGACTTCTATTAAAATTAAATAAATAACGGCCTGAGCAAACGTGCAGTGGATATATCGGAGCGACGATCGATCGCGCAGTAACAACAATACTTAGAGTCAGGTAAAACAAACACCAAGTCAATATCGCTCCGTTAACTGGACATGGGCCGACACTTGCGACCCAACAGCTGGGCTACAGCGAGCTCGGTACAAGATGGGAAAGATAGCGAGCAAAAGGTGGACTTTCCAGCGAGGCTTCACAAACGTTGCGTCACTTTGCTAGCTTGGCTATAGATCTTAGAGGTGTGTAGTTCGCGAATGAATGCTTCGTTTGAATGCATTCTTTGTGTGAAACCATTCATTCATTCATTCACTACCAATCTTTACATATCACATTCACTCTAGTCCACGTAGTTCATTCTTCAAGAAACATTCTTAAATCTACCACACTAAGAACCAAAATTCTGTAAATCTTTACATATCACAGTCACTCTAGTCCACGTAGTTCATTCTTCAAGAAACATTCTTAAATCTACCACACTAAGAACCAAAATTCTGTAACTTCTGTCTCGCATTTGTCACCTTTGTCATTCGCGGACTACCGTGAGTGAAAAGATACGTGAAAGAAATACTGAGCTATGAACGAACTGTGAATGAACTGTGAATGAACTATGAATGAACTATGAACTATGAATGAGCTGTGAACTATGAATGAACTAAACATTTATAATAAGTTAAAAAATTCACTCGGGACAGGACTTGAACCCGCAACCTCTCGCATACCGTGCCGGCGCTCTACCAATTGAGCGGGTTCAAGTCCTGTCCCGAGTGAATTTTTTCAACTTATTATAAATGTTTAAATTATTCCCTAGCACAGGTTAGTGCTTTAGAAAAAACAAAAATATGAATGAACTATAAGTGAACTGTGAACTAAAAGAGTGAACTAGTTCAGTGAAGGAAATGAACTATATCATTCTTTTCTTTTCACTGAAGCGTTTCGCGCACCTCTAATAGATCTACTTTTAGGCAGACTCTTGGCGTAAAACCCCACGAACGGCGTAATTGAGGGTGCATCACAACGATGGCGGCTCACAGTGACGTTTTTATAAGGCCTTGATATAGGCACAACTAGCGCCGCCAATGGAAAAAAAAACATATCTTCTTTTTGGATGCGTTTTTTGCTAAAAACAAACCATTAGGTTCTCAAATCGTGGCCACTTTTGGCGGTAAAGGGATTTATTCTTAGGTTCTAGAATCTGGAATCTAAACCTTAGGTCCTAAAAATAGTTAAGCCTCGCATTGAGAACCTATTGCTTCGTTTTTAGCAAAAAAACTCATCGAAAAAGAAGATATGATATTTTTCCATTGACGGCGCTAGTTGTGCCTGCACATGCTGGTCTGTTTGCACGAGGTTTTTTTTTTCGTTTGGACCTGCTACACATTACCGACCGCTGCGGAAACCCGCGTTTTTCCTGTGGACTAGTGCTAGGCAAGCCACAATGTCCCAAGCAGTGCAAAGTCCGAGTGATGGTGCCACTTTATTTTTTATTTTTTTAAGCGTCTTATCAAAGGGCTTTTCATCCAATGATAGAATCCGCTCATTTCCCCTGCCTAAGCCCTCATAGCTAATCTCAGATAATCGCTCGGTTATCCGGCGATTGTGTTGCCGCCCCCCGATCTGGGACCTTTAATTTAACAACATAAAATGGAAGGTCGAGCCATCGAGATTGGCACCTGATGGATATTGGAGACAAAGAGGGATTGGAATTTCACAAGATAGGCACTTTGCCACCTTTCAACTTATTTTTAAGTACGATATTCACTTGGAGTTTTTTATTACCTTTTTGAGGGTTCCGTTCTTCAAAAGGAGAAGAAGTAACTTCAATGTCCATCTCTCTGTATGACTGTCTGTGCTCTTTTTGTCAGGAACCCGTAAAGGTATCAAGTTGAAATTAATATAAAATACTCAGAGCTGTACAAAAATCAAACAAAGGCCCGGTTTCTGAGTTGAGAATTTTACTAAGCACATACTTACGTATCGCTCTGTCACGCTCTTTTGTGAGAAATCTGCAGAGACAGGACGATATTAACCAATTTGCTTAGCAAAATTCTCAACTCAGAAACCGGGCCAAAGGGTATTAATAGTCGTCCGAGATAACTGAACTCAGAAAAGTCAAATACTAATGTCAAGCCTGGGTAATGTCAAACTTGAGTAGCTGTCCGCATATTAATAGACACTACAAATGAGATTGACATTGACATTAGCCAAGGCTTGACATTAACATTTGACTTTTCTGAGATCACCTACTTGGGTTCGATCTTGAGTCGGCGACTATAATGCCACCCTAAGAAGTTAAAGCGCTATCTTAAGAAAATTGTCACTTATCCAGCATAAATTATTATGACACTCGGTAGGGAATAAGAAGTCCCTAGCGTTGGACCTAGAATCATGAAAAAAGGCAGAAAGCAATGTCTTAAAGCACAAGTAGGTGTGACAGAACCATTCAGTAACACTCTGTATAAACACATTAAGATCATTTTGTAATGTTCCTCGCGTTTTAATTTTAGTTTTCCCATAAACAATAAAATATGATAAATACATCTGAATTGGTGATAATAAAACGATTCCCATTCTTGCCGGTCTGTTTGTATAATAGCTGGGGACAAATAAACAGGTTGGTCCTAATTTATGTACCATTAAAAGTATATAAAGCCATGTTCTTCATTACTTAATAAAATTTATATGGGTCCCCTACCGAGTTTTGAACCTGAACTGTCGCCTATAAAGTAGGGGCAGTACAGTTAAGCTTTACAGAAGGTGATATTTGTAGCTGGTTTAAGAAATTCTAAGTTCAGCTGTTAAATCATTGTTGTTAACTTGGAGCGAGGGAAAAAAGCCCAATAGTGAAAGTAGGTAGGTTGATAAGATGTTGATGATGACGAAACTTGTAGCATTGTTATTTAGGGTTCCGTACCTCACAAGGTCAAACTTACTTAGGTGCATACTTCCTTTGTGGCTACAACCCTTTGTGGATCTTGGCCTCCTCCACAGTAGATTTCCATTTGTCTCTGGCCCTTGCTTCTCTTCACCAGTTGTTGTATTGGTCCATCTTTCTGTTTTAGGGCCAAGATCTTCTTTAATGCAGTCAGTCAAACGCTGTTTATGCGTGCTTCTTGGTACCTCCTGTTATGGCTTCTCAATATCTTTGCGGCTCTCATGTTTGGCGTTCTCTCCAGGGCACTCATCCATCGAAGACATTGCGACTAACAGAACTTGGCGGTGCTCTTTAGTCTCTCGTATCCAGCTCACGAGGTCAAAACGGAATCATTAGGTATAGAATTTGTTTATCTATCCACGCCGTCTGTCTGGTATATAGCTTTAGCTTCCGTTTGTATTGTTGTATATTGTGTTTGGAACACTTGAGTGGTTCTTTCTTGGGTTCTTATTCCAGAACAGTAGAGCTGTGCTATTAACCTAGGCCTTACGCAGTAAAAATGGTTTCAATTCATAACAAGTTTGATTTAATTTTACTAACCGCTTGCCGTAGGTCCGAAGCCTGATAAACTGTACCAGATTTAGATTCTAAAGCCCGTGCAGTTATATCTGAAGTTGAAATCCATTGGTAGTAAAATAAGATATAAACTTACATTTACAGATTATGGATAAGTAAGTAAATGGATAGAGTTATATTTGACTGAAACAACGCTAGGAATGGCTAGTAAATCTGTGGAGTCGATAACCTGGCTGACCTTTATGAATGTAGATCAATGGAAGGTATGTTTGTTTATGGCTTAATCTGATTTACGTAGATAGATAGAGAACTAGAATAGATGGATCTAGGGAAGTTTTGTACTATTGCTAAGTTTTCTCCACAGTTGTGTTTCGCAGCACGAATTCTAACGAGCTTCTAACTAGCCGTCTAACGCTAGATCTATGTATCTTTTGTACATCATTTAATTTTGTGAAGGCATATAAAGGCACATTATTGGTTTTGTTGGTATTGGTTTACTTAATATAGTACCGAGTACCCGATATTTCAGCACCGTCGCGTTACAGGCACCATGGTCACGGGTAGATTGAAGAAAGTTTTTGGAGTGTCAAACAGCTAGGAGTAGATAACTGTACTGTAATATACAAAGTTTGTTTTTTTAAAGTGACACCCGGCTCAGGTTTACACAATACTAAAGTAAAAAAAAAACATAAAAAATAAAAAATAAACCAGTGAAAAATATCCAAAATCATTCGATTGTCGCGGTTATTAAAGAACAACTGAAACAGGGTACCTAATTTGTGAATTAAATATTTTAAATAAAATAAAAAAATAAGTTTATTTTATTGCCTCAAGCGTTACTAAAACTATCTTACCTGAGTCGGGAGGCACAAACCAAAACAACAACTGTATCAAAAAATAAAAGTCTTATTGTGCAAACAAATATGGCGGAATGGGTAACCATAGATTAGACAAAGCACATTAGCAAACCATGTTTGATACCCTTTGGCGCCTTATGGAAAAGCCACTTGTAAGTTTGAGGTTACAGCGAATTCGGTTTTCGGTGCGCAGGGAATGCGTATTTTTCTTCCGGTAAGTGGTTTGTTTACACAATAAGACCTTTATTTTTGGATACACTTTAGTGAAATTCCCAAGTCACAAATCGGAGGTCCACACCTAAAGTTAAAGTCAGCTCCACGCTTTTCCAATCCCAGCGCATATTATTGATGGTGCATCCTCATGAATGGCGATACGTTGAGCGCACAATGAGCGAATAAATTAGCCCACTTCGTATTACGACGTTTGGTCTGCTCGCACTATCTAGACCAGTCTTTCCTAACCTTTTTCAAGGGCATCGGTCTATTTGTTAAAAAGCTAGTGGATCCACTTTTATAGTGGATCCATTTTTTTTTTTAGATGGGAATAAGTTGGTATTTACTACTTTTTTTTTGTGAATACAGGGGAAGACCCCTAGCTCTATAAGAGAAAAGTAGTCCACTAACGCCGCAAATGAAAAAAAAAACATATCTTCTTTTTGGATGTGCTTTTTGCTAAAAACCGGCCATCAAATGAGAATCCCTAGGCTTAACTATTTTTAAGACCTGGCTTCGATTCCAGATCCTATATAACCTACGAATAAATCTCGCACAAGAAAAAAATACACTTTTGACTTGTGCGGGGTAGGTTCTAGTATTTTGAAAAAGAAGTTTTTTTTTATTGGCTTTGCTTGTTTTCCTCGACCTCACCCTAAAGTACTGCATGTAATTCGACCTATCGCCACTTGACACTCAATCTATCCCAAAACTACAAAAGAGTCTTATGAGCATCGATACAGCTCCGTTCCCCTAACATTGGTAGACCGTGTTTATTCCGCGAACTTCTGGTTCAAGGTTGGGAACCCCTGATCTAACCGTTACAGGCTGCGCCATTGAAGTAGTTGCTACGTATAAGTGCAGGCAGAGGGTGAATGAAAGGTTTTTTATTTGCTTCCGAATTTTGAATCTTTCTTCATGCCTCGGCCCGGGCATTGTTTTGTTTTGTGTCTGTAACGGAGCGATAGGAGAGCGGGGGAGAGTTAAGGAGGTACTATGTCCAAACTTCGTTTCTATAAGAATCGTACTACATTCGGTTTAAGTTACCTAAATGTTCAGTGGCTTCAGTAGTTTAGATAGAAGGTATTCTATCTTCTATATCTACCGATTTGTAAATTATAAATACTTGTTTCTTGTTTCTTTTTAAAATTAAAAACAAACTATTTCCTTACAAATAATTTAACCTCTAAGGCAGAGTGCTCACCTGTCAACGCCGCACAAAAGCGGCTGCGTGCGCGCAAACTGATTTAGCACACGATTGAACGCGCCGACTCGCATGGTGTGAACTGTCGTTTATGCCCGACACGCGTTGGTTTGTTAGCCTGCATTGCATTGTGAGGATAAGAGCGGTCAAGGGGAATATATTATAGTGAGGTGAGAGCATTTGTGGTTTATTTATTTTTCTACACAATTATACCTGACCATACAAGGTGTTACAAAAGGTCCTAACTCTTTTTTTCAGGGTAATAGCACCTGCTGATTGCGATCACATCCCAATTTTTTGGCTTGGGTGACAACTCGCACGCAAAAAATCTCGCACTATTGCGAGTTGACACTCCGGAAAAAGACTAGGGGTCAACTTGCACACATATTAGTGCGAGTTGACCCCTAGTGATTTTTGATGGGGACAACTCGCACTAATATGTGTGCGAGTTGAACCCTAGTGTTTTTCCGGAGTGTCAACTCACACTAGTGCGAAATTTTTTGCGTGCGAGTTGTCGCCCAAGCCATTTTTTTCTCTATCGCGGGAGATTATTTTTTTTTATATTGCATTAGTTTATTATATCATACCTAGGTTTTTCTTTAATGTAAGTATTTGTGTGTACCTATATTAGCATGTATTTGTATGTTATCAATTATTTATGTGTTGTTTGTTCATGTACGTCTACTTTATTGGCCGTCTCCCGCCGTCATTCAAAACAATAACTCACAATTTATTTGGCTGGCTGGAAGAAATTTCTACTGAAATAAGTCCGCCCTTGTATATAATTTCTCACCATTGTTATTTAAGTTTTTATTTTGTGCAATAAAGTGTAATAAAAAAAAAGAAAAGTAAAAAGTAATAGTACATGTCCCACTAGCATAAAGTTTGTGTAGCAGAAAAAGAGCTCA
Organism: Zelleria hepariella; assembly: GCA_949319315.1. Classification (NCBI taxonomy): domain Eukaryota; kingdom Metazoa; phylum Arthropoda; class Insecta; order Lepidoptera; family Yponomeutidae; genus Zelleria; species Zelleria hepariella. The sequence continues at coordinate 24,516,368 of OX439378.1, read as the reverse complement.
TAGAACTTACATAAATAATTTAATTTAATTTAATACAAAAACAAGATATTATTATACAAATGATTAAAACTCTTGGTAATTTCTACAAAAACAAATAATAAAAAAATCAAACCCGCCTGAGCTTCCGTTTACATTCAACCAGTGAAATATCGATCAAAGTAAGGCTGTAGTTTTTCGATAGGATAGATAAACTGTTTTCATTCCATGCAATTAAAAATAATAATAATTATAATCCAAAATTAATTAGTATTTTTTTTATTTCGAACCAAAATTATGTGTAAACGTCGCGAATCATTAAAATGTATAATACTCGTAATTATTTTATTAAGTAAATCCCAAAAACTAAGGCCCAGCCGTCGTAGAATACTGCATATTGAAAAGAAGGCGTAGGGTAACTTGCGACAGGACATTATTTATTTATTAACAACCCTCCACATAAATAGATATCCATCGTGGTGTCGCGCCAATGAAGGCCAATAAATTTGTCATCTATATTTGCACTGCCTGGATAGCACCTTGTAGATAACATAAATTGAACCCTACTGCTGTAAGTAAAAGTACAAAACCAACTGACAGAACAGTGTGCTTAATTTGTTTAAAAAAAACCGCACAGTTGCTAGTAGTCCTCTAGTAGCTAGTAGTAAACAGGGTTAATTTGCGGGAAAATATAAAAAAAAAACTTTTTTTCTATAAATATGAACTCTCACTCGGAGAGAAGGTCGTTACCCAGCTAATGGAACATGTACAATACAGGCTTCATCTAACTCTAATTTAATGCGTATTATTTGTCGAAAGAAAGTTGTTTCTTTCGATAAGATTTATTTTCCTGCAAATAAACCGGTTTTGAGGACTGGTACGGTAGAGTAGAGTACGGTTTTTTTTTTTACAGAATTAGCACACTGTTCTGTCAGTTGGTTTTGGACTTTTACTTACCTACATACATAAGTGGGGGTTAAATTTATGATAGCAACTAAGTGCTATTCAGGCAGTGCAAATATAGATGACAAATGAAAGTAAAAGTTGCGTGTTAGAATTATTCGAAACTTGGTCTCCTTAATATTTTGCTAGGCCTAGCCAAGGTAATATGCCCCAGACGATCAGTTTTCCTCACGATGTTTTCTTCAGGGAAGCATGTGATATACTACAAATTCAATAAGGTCAACTTGCGTCAACCAGGGTTAGCCAGTTAACTCTGAGTTAACGTCAATCTCAAATTGGCTAACCCTGACTGACGCAAGTCCGCCTAAGTATGATAGTCAAGTCACAAAATACATGCCATGATTCGAACCTAAGAGCTCTCGCTTGAGGGTTGCCGCGTAGACACCACCATTTGGATTTAGAATAGAATAAAATTAGTACCTACCTACATATTGAATCCAGGCAGTGCAAATATAGATGCCAACTTAAATTAAACATTGCGTGTTAGAAATTTCCGAAACTTAGAGTGGCAGTGGTGATCTCAGAAAAGTCAAATGCGAATGTCCAGCCTTGGCTAATGTCAATGTCAATCTCAAGATAATGTCTATTAATATGCTGACAGCTACTCAAGTTTGACACAGCCAAGGCTTAACATTAACATTTGACTTTTCTAAGTTCATCTACTTGAAATTGAGCTCAAGTACGTGATCTCAGACGACTATTAATACCACCCTTGGTCTCCTTTTTGTAGGCCTATCGAAGGGAGAAGCCCAAGACGGCCTCGTCAAAATACACAGGAAGGGCAGAGAATCTCCTGTGACAGTTGCTCTTCTCTTTCTTCTTCTTTTTGTTGTCCTCTGGGAGAAAACTCCATATTATCAGGTCCTCGCCTGCTGTCGCCGTGGCTGCAAAACGAAAACATTATACGATATCTTAGGGTGGCATTAATAGTCGCTTGAGACACCTACTTGATCTCGGTCCCAAGTAGGTGAACTCAGAAAAGTCAACAATGCGACGCGCCTTAACTATAAAATGAACAAAATTTAAAAAACCGACTTCATTGGTGAACATCTACACGCGACTGTATTGATTCAGAGTGATCTGCTACTGCTACTGTCCGTTAAGGAACTCCGTGCTCCATCTGCGAAGTTTTCATCAGATCTTCACCATTTTTTATAGGACTACATGGGAACCGTTTGAACCAAAAAAATTGTCATTAAGGCGCGGTGCATAGTAAATAGCCCGCACGCCAAGAAAAATGCACAAAATCGAGTCCCGTATCAAATACACTAAACAAATCGAACATTTTTACATATCAAACCCTAGAATTAGGTGGACCTATAAACGATTTGAAGATATTTTGATTGAAAAAAAAAATAGGCGGCGCACTTTTTTTCAAGCAAAATATCTTGCAATCTGTTATGGATATCAACACAAAACTGGCTATTTTAGATAGGTCTCACCTAATTCTAGGGTTTGATATGTGAACATTTTCGATTTTTTTTGTGTATTTGATACAGGAATTGATTTTGTGCATTTTTCTTTGCGCGCGGGCTAATGCACTATGCCCAGCGCCTTAAAATTGGTTCACATATAAAAAAGTTATAAGGTAACACACATAAAAATACGGGTCGAATTGAGTACCTACCTACCTCCTCCTTTTTTTTGAAGTGGATTAAAAAAGAGTTTGCCTCTAGAAAAACATTTTGACTAATAATTGATCGAACATGATGTCTGGGCTTAGCAAAGCGCCACTATTTTTGTACAACAATATGCCTAATAGCCAACACGGTTGCAACAATGTTGCACCGATTAACCTTTCGTATGCGGGAGTCCCACGTGAATTAGCAACGCGAGTCACGCGAGTAGAGGGCGCGGTAGGCAACTTGCAGTTTAGTATGAAAATTTGCAAATAATTATGTCAATATTCTTAAGGTTCGGATCGAAAGACTAATCTATCTACTATATATCTACTTACTGAAACTAAAACTCTAGCGAAGTCAATAATGTATTTTTAGAAAAAAAGTAGCGGCTTAGTGGTAACTAAATAAACGATATCGAATCAAAAAATGAAAAATATCGTCTGTCTGAATGTTTGTCTGTCTTTGTAACCACGAAAACACGATAACAGCTGAATAGTTTCCAGTGTAACTTAACATGTTCGTAACTCAAATTTCTGGGCATAACCTAGGCTATATTATAATATCACGCTACGACTTTTGGCTTTGAATAAAAGTCGCAAAAACACGCACATTATTAAAATTTGATTATTGGGCCATACTCCGTGACTGCCCTTATGTCCGACAAAAAATCTACATAGCTGATCGACCTCGCTACCTACGCAACCATCCACTAAAAAGGGTAGAAAAGTTTGAAGATTTTTCAGGAAAACATCAGGATGTAGTACCAATGCCAGGCCTAAACCATTAAAGATACAACTTTGAAATTGAAAGTACAGTTGCGTTTTATAGCAATCCATCGCAACACAACTTATTCGATGAAGCCCGTACTGCCCCGCCCTGGTTCGATCCGCCGCTAATGAAGGATTTTCTGACAGCTAAAAAAAAAGGTCTGAAATCTGTGACAGATGGCGTTGATCCCTATGGAGTCTATCACAGAGTAGTGCTTACTAGAGAAAACACTTCTTCACTTCATTGCTCTGTGACTTCATCTTTCATCGTCGTAGACGTCATTCCATTTTGGTACACGAAAAAGTGCACAACTTTGTCATTGTTTTTGTATGAGTGAATAGTTAAACCGGAAACACTACATTTTACTAATACCTAAATGTGTTTCAACGTATCTGCGAAGGCCAACAAGCGCGGACAGGTATAAAAAAAAAATTTTTTTTCGTCAGCGACGTTTAGTTACTGGAACTACAACTCATGAGCTGTCAGAAAATCTTCCATTGACGCCTGCTTTAACATCCTACTGCGGAGACTTGATTAGTCTGACACCAAAAATGCAGCCAAATGATGTTCGCCTGTGATGTGTTTTTAATTTTTATGTTGTTGTATTAATTTGTGGCCGTACGTGTTTAAAAAAACTATTTTTGTCACGCAATCTGTCTTACCGAGTTTGGTGCCATCAGGGCTAAAGACCATGGTCCTGACACGGTCCAGGTTGCTGCCTCCGTCGCCCCACTGGTCGACCACGGTGTCCGGGTCGCTTAGAACCAACAATCTGGAGCCACTCTCGGTGTCTGACTGAGCTGCCTCTGTAAAATAAAATACACATTGAATTGAGAACTTTGAAATTTGAAAATAATAACTACTAAATTAAGAATTTTAAAAACCTCCCGACCTTTTAGCTTCAAATTCATAAACGGCTGAACCGATTTTGATAAAACATCTAACAAAACCCGATATATGTATTTTCTTAAACAGCTTCCAAATCGGTTTACCCGTTTAAGAAGTACAGTGCCACAGACAGACACACAACCAAACACAACACACATAGCGGTCAAACTTATAAAACTCCTCTTTTTTGGTCGGGGAATAAAAATAAATACGAGTTACCTAAATTCCACAAGCTCAGCACCAGCTCGCCGGTGCTATGGCTGAACAGCATGGCGTCCAGGTTCATGGGTCCAGGGCTGACGACGGTCTGCCGCACGTTGGCGAGCGCCCCGTCCATAAGGGCGACTGTCGCGTGCCGCTCTGACGTCACAGCCCCCACGGCCAGCAGCGCGCTGCTCCACGGGTGCCAGGCTATTGACTGAGATATGAAATAAATAATTTGACTTTACATTGTAATTAATGTATTTATTTGTCAAAACATTATTAAGTACATGCATTATTAAATTCTAAAATACACACAAAGCTTCTTCAAAAATTTGGGTTACAAGTACATAATAAAAACGGGTACCTACACTAGGGTGTCCCAGGCTATAAGGGAGATTTTTTTTTTCGCGAAATCAGATACGCATACCCTCTATATTTTTTCTATTTGACCCTAATAACTCAAATACAAAATATTAACTTGATTGGATAATGATAACCCGTGCCGACTTGAAGCCAAAGTTAAGAAATTAAAATTTGTATTGAGCTTGTATGGGCGGATACTTGACTTCGATATTTATCTCGAAATAAGAAATCAATAATGTCTGTAATCGTATATTTAGTGAGTACCTAACATAAAACAAATAGTATTATATAAACGTCAATCAATTTATAGTAGTTTTTAGTACTTTTAAGATCAATGATTGCAGTTTTTGTCAATGCAACTGAATTTTATCAGGATCGATATTTTTCAGATTTTTCCAAAACTTTTTTAAGAGTGTGAAACATTAGGGCTTGTTGTCATTTAGCTGACTTTAGCTTCAAAACACGGCGGCAAGCAAAAATAAGCATTTTATAAAAGGGGTTTTCCGATAAGGTTCAACTAAAGTAGTGTTGTGGACTAGTTGTGGGAAATTCATTATTTTCTCAGTTTTTTTTCGATTTGGTAGCTAAGCTGAGCTATTTTTGTTGAACGATTTTTGTTTTACAACACTAAAACCGTATTCTTCTCATTGTTCGAAACAAGTGAATAATAATAAATCAACTGATAAAGTGTTTTGCTCGGAAAAACCAGTGGTACTGTACCAAAACAATTTTTTTGGCCAAATCTCATAATCAGCTGATTGATTGTTGTTCTGTTGTTTATAATAATCAGCTAAATACTGTTTTATTGTCGTGGAACAGGAATCACCGAACAAAAAAGATACAAAATAGAAAAATCCGTGAAAATTTAATTTTCCAGCCACACTACTTTAGTTAAACCTTACGGCGCATTATTTCCGTCTCTCCGTATGAATTAATGATTTTCTTGTTTGGAAACTCGTCATTATTCTGCTCAAAGGCCTCAATAGTAGCCTCTGGGATACACACATAATCTCTAATACTTAGCTGACCTCTATCTAATGCTGCTGATAAGTTTTGTTTGCATTTTTTTGCAAGTCCTGTAGGACTTTTTATAAACTTAGAAGTTTTTTTTACGCAACTATGTCTCGATACGTGCCTTTTCCCAATAGGTAATACATTTGCGAATTCAAAGGTTTGCATTGTCATTGACAGATAAAGTCACTTCATGAATATTGTAAAACAATACTCCCAAAATTTGCCCATTTGAAGGAAGTTTTGAACCCGTTATTTGATGTTTTAAGTCAACAATAAAACAAATATCTCTTTATAGAACTTGGTAACTTCAGTGCCATGAAGAATGCATGAAAAAAAATGCGTTCACTAACAAAAAACTAAGCAATTGCAAGCACATCAAATACTTAGCGCGCGCTCTCCATAGTGCGTAGTACTGAGAACTTTCGATCCAAGTCGGCACGGGTTGCCATGATTCTAAGTTCACCAAACTTTATTTACGTTTGTTTCGACATCATTCGAAAAAAATAAGAGGGTATGCGTTTTAAAAAAACCACTTTGATTTTTTTGGGACACCCTAACCTACACTAAAAAACATAAAAAAAACACACTTAAAAAATCAAAAATTCCGCCCCGTGACACACCCGACACAGGTTCCCATGACTCTAGCGGCATTCCCTCGCTGCACCGCCATGGAAATCATCTATCCATTGTAATAACAACTACTAAATTAATATTTAAACTGCCCCCGACATTTTATCATAGGCACTATCTCATAAATGGCTAAACCAATTTTGATAAAACATAATCTCATACTCTCATACGACGTTATGTATTCTGTGGCACTGACATTGATAACGCGGAAGAATATACTGGCAGGCAACTTTCTATCTGAGTCTGCGCGGACAGTTTGTGATTGAGTGTGTGTATTTGTTTTTAAGTCTAAACAACTGCAGGACGAATTTGCAGTTAATATTCTCAGGTATACCTTGATGGTCCAATCCGAGTCGACGGCGGAGTAAGGCTGCAGAAAGGGCCAGGTGAAGACGAACACAGACTGCGCGGCCACCGCGGTGCACGCCACGAAGCGCGCGTTGGGAGACACACGCGCGTAGAGGATCTCGGCACGACACACGCGCCGCCAACTCACGCGCTTGGCTGTGCGCGTGAACGTGCTGAGTGTGCCTCGGGAGCAACCGCTGCAAGTCGAAATGAAAGAAGAACCTGATTGCCTTATGCCTGTTTCTCTTTGTTCGTGACGTGCATCTAAGGCGATAGTTCCCAGTTCTCCACGGTCTTGAAACAACTAGATACAGTCTTAAAAAATCCACCCAATAAATTAGCTCTTATTGTAATCCGTTCAAAGTGTTGTCACGTTACCTAAGGGTTTTATTAAATTAACAATATTTTTTGACATTCAATAATAGGAATTTCACATTTTTTCATCTCAAAGAATACAATATCAAACTTACGTAACAAAGTTTTTTTCGGATTTCCGCGGTCTTGAAGCAACTGGTCCAAACTTAGGTCACAAAAAAAAAACCCGGATCACCGAAGTCTTGAAGCAACTGGGCACCAGTGTACGTAATAAACGAGTTCTCAGGTATCTATGGTCTTAAAAAACTGATTAAAACTAACATAAAAAAACATTTTCCGGATCCCCGCGGTCTTGAAACAACTGGGTCCAAACTTACGTAACAAAAGAGTTCCCAGTGGGACTCCAGTCGACGGCGGTGATGAAACAGGTGAAGGGGCTCAGACACGCGCAGTAGTTGAAGGCTTTGAGACCCTTCGTTGTGCCTGTGGTGTGGATCTCCACGGCCTTGTAGTCGGTCCCTAGCTGTTGAAATGCCAGCCAATTTAAACTAGAGGCTCGCCCCAAACTCTGAACTCGCGACCCCATATCTCAGCAACCCCTCCACCGATTTGGCTCATGTTTGAACTTAAAAAAATATCTTTGCCTCATTTACCCGCCTACCAAATTTCATGAAGATCCAACTAAATTTACTCAAATTATCATCGAACGAACATTCATACATACATAGGTACATACAAACGCCGGATTGCTCAAGTAGACTCGGAGAACTTCGCTCGCTCCGCTCACTCGTTCAATAACGAAATAAAACCCCAATAACTAGAGAGTTTTTTTTTTGTTTTTTGGGCCATATTATGCGGTCATCATGTCATACGTAGTTTGAAAAAAACAGGCTATATTTTTTGCACGTGTCCCAATAACTGGGCAAAGACCTTTTCTCAGAGAAAGAGAAAAGTTCGGGCTTAATCACCACTCCTGCCCACTGCGGATTGGCAATTTTCGAGTTGAGAGAATAACGTCTCAGACGCTGAGGTTTCCTCACGATGTTTTCCTTCACAATTAGCCAGTGATATTGCTACTACAAACTCACAAATGTACGTAACTTTGAATTAAAATTTCAGTCAAAGTGCGCGCGTCGTCGTCAAAGTCAATTCTGATTGGTCGTTTTTATCTGAGTGCACCTAGACGGGATGAAAACGACCAATAAGATGCTATAAGTTGACTTTTAAGAGGATATCACTGTAGTGTTTTCTCCATACAACCGTAGTCCCCGATATAGAGCAAACATGTTTGGTATGCTGGGACATCTCCATCCCCGGCATGTCAGACTGTTTACACTGTTTTGATAAATTATTGTTAACAGGAGCTAGGACCTATCGAAATAAAAAAAAATGCGTATTTTTAAGCGGCGGCAAAAGACGTCTGGTAAACCTAATTTACAAAAAAAAAAACAAAACAATCGGACATCAAGTAGTTTCTTGTGATATAAGCGGTGAAAATATTTTTCAAATCGGACCAGTTTCGAGTTTCAAGTTTCAAGAAAGTGGGCAATACGTAACCTCGATTTTGTAGATTTTCTTCAGGTTGTCCCTTTCGCTCAGTACTTGCGCACGCGCAGATTTTTCAATAGATTTGTCTCTACTTTTACACACTCTTAACGACGCGCGCACTTTGTGAAATCACGGCTTTAAGAGGAAACGCGGGTAGCCGATGCTACATACAAAAAGGGAGACCTGTTTCCTCCCTGGATAATTATTTTAGAAAAAAATATGCCATTCAATTTGAGTACCTACCTCTGCCATGTCCCTGTTTCCTTTTTTTCTTATTTTAATTATTTAAATATATCCCTTTTTGTATGGAGCAGCGGCTACCCGCTAAAATGAAAACACCACTTACGGCCAGCAGCTCCCCTCTAGGGTCATACTTGCAAGAGTAGATGTTAGTGAGCGTAAACCCTTTATTCACCAGACTCTGCGTGCGCCAGCTCCAGGTATAATACTTTTTCTCCAACGCTGCTACTAAAATGTCATCGCTGTTCCAGTCTAGCAGCTCGGGAACTGAAAAAAACGGTGAGATGGAGACGAATGTTGACAGAAGATTATTTGAAATCCTGGTCGAAATGGGTCGAATCGTGGTTAGCTTTGTAAGTAAATTAGTTAGTTGTAATGAGACGGTTTATACAGCGTCAAGTGGCACCTTCACTCACACTATATGGGTGAAGAGACCACTCGCCGCTTCAGTCAGCATTTGTACGTAACTTTGAAAAGAAACAGTCATAAGTAGGTACGTGCCTGCGCCGGGAATCGAACCTGGGTAACTAGGCCAACACCGCACCGCTGATTGTATGATAAATAACTTATAGGTGATCCTAGCACAATATCTACCATTGTCTCAACGTTAATGCCCACAGGAAAGACGTTTTCAGTACCTGCGTGAAGAGCCAACTAAGCCGCAAGTTTCCTCACAGAACCTATTATCAGTCTTAGTTTTCGAGCATGTAAACGTAGGCTCCAATGTCCCATTTCCCTCTAATCCCGTCCAATGTCTTTCTAACTTACGCTACATTCCACAGCAAAGAAAAACACACTCACAAAAAGCGTACTGGTAATTGGGCAGGTCGAGTACGCTGTCCGCCGACGTCAAATGCCTCTTCTTTCGGGGAATGCAGGGCCAATGCTGTGCGCAGTCTGACCCGGTATCCCCGTGGCGTGTTGAGTTCTCAGTGGAACATGGTAACCTGGGCGGGTCCAAGCCAAACACCTCGTCGATGTGCGATTTGTAGCGCTTGTAGTGCTGGTATTTCGTATGCTCGTACTGTAGGGAAAAAAAAACAGAATAAAAGATAGGTACCTTTTTATAAACGAGCCGTTTTCAGCACAAATTCAGGGAGCATTTCATAGATGGCGTTAACGAGCGTGGCCATAGAAGAACCGGAATACGGCTGTGAAAATTAGTCTGTGCTAAGCGAAATTTGACAAGAAGATTATTATGAAAAAAATCTTCCCACGGGGTGAAACGAGTAGGATTAGTGGAGTAAAGGAGTAAGTAAGTGATGCTCACCGAGGACGCTATGTTCATTTAACACGTCCAGAATCAGTAATAAGTACCTGTATTTTGATTTATGTATTTTTTTCTTTTGTTCGTTCAATGTAAATAATACAAAGTGTTACAAACATCCTAACTCTTTTTACAGGGTGTAACAGGATGTCAATTCTGTAAAAAAAAGTTGAAAAACATTTTCCATTTAATAACCTCAAAATTGAAAAATTTTCATACCCTTTTTGTTTTTGATATTAGCTCAAAAAAATATGTTTGTGGTTGTAGGTGCATTTGCATAGCTTTGAGTTGTTAAAACATTGTGAAAGTCAATGAAAACAATATTTTAAAAATACTTTTCTCCCGCCACAGCGTTCACATTTTATTAATTAAAAAATCAACGGAACGTCATAGAGCAAAAACGAAATTTAGGTTGTTATCCCTATCACCAGGTGCTATTACCCTGTAAAAAGAGTTAACATCTTTTGTAACACCTTGCATAAAGAATAAACCCCTTTGACTTTGACTTGACTTTGACCTTAGTAACTCACCCAGCTGTCCTGCTGGTGCTCATGCTCATGGCTCAGACGGTGCAGCACTCGCTTCCTCTTCTGTTCGTCGATCGAGGAGCGCGGCGGGATGAAGCGGTCGGTCCGAAGACGCTGGCAGTTTGACTGAAAAGAAACAAATAATTAAAAAGAAATCCAAAAAAAAAAAAGTGAGACTTAGCCTTTACTATGGATTGGCGATTTTCGCGTAAAGAGATTGTCGGGAACAATGATTGTTCCCGAGACGCTCGGGTTTCCTCACGATTTTTACTACATATTGAAAAATTGTATAAGTTCGTAAGGGAATCGAACCTGGCACCTGAGTCTGTAACGCAATGGTGCCAAAATGGGCTATCAGTCAAACTGACGGCTTCAATTACGATTTATTTAATGTCCTTTTAATGGTTTTGTAGTACAGCAAAGATTATTCTGATTCCAATTCTACAGGGTGCACTCTAAGTCTATAGCGGAACTTTATGTAGGCTGTCTACTGATCACTACAAAAAAATTGTACCAGGTGGCGAAAAAAAAGGAGCGAAAAAAAATCTGCTATTCCATACAAAAGGTCGACGCAGTACTGCGCCAAATGTATGAAACAGCTGATTTTTTTTTCGCTCCATTTTTTTCGCCACCTAGTACAAGTTGTTTGTAGTGATCAGTAGACAGGCTACTTAAAGTTCCGCTATCGACTTAGAGTGCACCCTGTAAAGGATTAGTTCACTGGTTGTAGGAGAAAAACGAGGAATGCCATCGACACGCCATTGCGACACAGACTTAAGCCCCTGGGCCTCTCGCTTCCAAGTCCATTGTTTTACCCACTATATGTAACATTACCACCGCACTAGGCTACTATCTACGACAGATTTATTTTAATTTTATTTAATTTTCGAAGGTAAACTTACGGCTAAGATAATATCAGAGTATGGCAGAGATAATATCAGAGAATACCAGATGGCAGGTACTGATACGAGGGTGAAACCACCACTCGGTGTGCCTGGGATATGTTTCGAGACTAGGTTTGCCCAGCACCTATACCACAACAAATATCACGCCCAATATCTAAACATGGAGCAAAGTTCTTTAAGTAGATACTTGTTTACTTGTAAATAGAAAATAAGAGCAAATAAAAAAAACTAACGTACTTATTTGTGACATGAATTGCTACGAGGTTACAGTTTTTATAAGAGACTCACAGCTGTTTTCTTCCCAAATGCTTCCCTGTCCATAATCAAAGTCAGATCACAATAATATCACTAAAACTATAGAATAATTGTTAAAAATTACACAAATTACGTATAAATAAAACGTTTATCAATTCTAATAACCAACAAATTTAATTGTCAAACTAATTGTAATCTACCCTCACTTTTGTAACTTGTCTGGATTACTTGAACGGTCAACTTCTAATTATTATCGAAAGCTGATCGTATTTTGGTGACCTACCATTTCATAGGAATTGTTTAAAGGCAAGGCAACTAAGTAATAATTACTTAGTTTTTACCACTGTTTTTTCCATAAATAGGTCCTTAGGTCTACCGTGCACTAGACAGTGCAGTCAGTAAAACATAATATTTGACTTGCTTGGCTTGTTGGAACGTCGGCTCCCATACGCCGACATAATGTAAGAGGCCGCGAATTCTGGCTGCGGCAGCCATTAGAACGCGCCTGATTGCACTGCAGCCAAGGAGCTGCCCGCAGCCAGAGCGAGTGAAGCGATTTTATGTGGCTGCCGTGAGAAGTTTGATAAAATGTCACAAAACGCCTTTCTATAAGTCGGTTGGCTGCTATACTGCCGCGCTTACAAAGAACTCACTAAGTGCGTTTTTTTCTGATAAAGTTTCATACATATTTGAAATCAGGAAAATGGGCTACGTATAAGTATCAATTTCGCAAAAGTCTCACTTAGTGCGTTTTTTGTAGGCGCAGTTCAAATATTCTGGCCGCCGCAGGCAGGCTGCGTAGACTTGCCTAGTCCGCGGGAGGCCTTAAGGTAAGGACGTTAGCAAAGTGGCCGGAAATTCAAAATTTTCACAGTTTTTTACATTTTGTAGCTAAACTGAGCTATTTTTGTTCAGCGATTTTTCGTTCGCGGCAATTACATAGTAATCTTTTCATTATTGTAAACAACAGAACAAAAATAATTCAGCCGATTATGTGTTCTGGTCTACGAAGCAGTGGCACTGCCCAAAAAACTTGTCGTAGACCAGAACACATAATCGGCTGAATTATTTTTGTTCTGTTGTTTACAATAATGAAAAGATTACTATGTAATTGCCGCGAACGAAAAATCGCTGAACAAAAATAGCTCAATTTAGCTACGAAATGTAAAAAACTGTGAAAATTTTGAATTTCCCGCCATACTGCTATCTTCCAGCCTTAAGAGGGTGCAGAAGCATAATTTTCCCATACAAACGTAGTTCCGGTTTAATTTCTAAACTACAGGCTGGATTTTGCTGAAACTTGGTTTATATCAGTAGATGACCAATATGGAGGTTAGCAAATAGTTTTTATAATAAAAAAATAGCCTGAAAGAAATTAGAGCGATGCGTTTTTCGCGCCGAAAAAGGGGTTACTTTCAGCTGTTATTTACTTACATTATTACACTGCCTATTGCAGTCTAACTACCTTGGGAACATAAATAATGTATTGTACTTGTCAGAAAAAAAAAAGATTTTTGAAATAGTTAGTAAAATGTAGAAATGGCAGCGGAACTACGAAAAATTTTGGGAAAATTGATCTATTACATTACAACTACAACTACATACTCGCGAAAGAACGCAAACACACGTAGACTCGTACAGTCGCATTGCCACTCACTTTTCTCGCGGCCCGTCTCGCTCTGGGTGAAACAGCTATAGAAAACAGTGTTTCACGCGCTTGGCCGTCAGAGCAGAGTTCCCACGTTTGTACACGAATTCCGTTTTAAACCATCGGCTATCAAAAGCATCTGATGGGTGTCAAAGATAAAAGATATTGATCATAATAATTTTCACAACACGACAATTAGTCCACCGTTTTACGCAAAATACCCAGACTGTCTGAAATTACTGCGCCCTAAGGGAAAGAAGGAACCAACATTTCATATGTAACTACTGTCTTTTTACTTAAATGAACTTTAATTCCATTTTTAAATATAGAGAAACTACATTATTAATGATTTAAATACCTTTGGCCGTAGGTGCGAATTAAAATACTACATAACTCCACCTACACCCTGGTGATCTCACCTTTATAGTGTGACCAGTTTGGAAGACGGGCCAACCAATGACCAACCAACCGCAATGACATTAAATATTTTCTAACATGTGTTATCAATAGCAGCTGAAAGGTGTCAGAGATAAAAAAGATCGATATATAGATAATAATACAGCAAGACTTGTCATGAAATAAAGTATCTCTTCTATTTATAGAAAAGCACCCTAGGCTAAGCATTGCAACCTACTTAAACGAAACAAGAGTAAATCAATTGAAGCAGGGTGGTCTAAAACGGTGGCCGCAGAGTTGCTGACTACCGACACTATTGCCGTACTATTCTTTCTTAAGAGATGTGACAGTGACAAAGACGAATTTGTCAGAACTTCGATAGTGTGTAAGTTGCTGGATTGGGTATGGGTAGCAGACTTTCATAATTGGCAGAAATCAGCCAGTCAGACAGCAGACAGGCTTGAACGACAATAAAAGGAACTTTTCTTTGATCAATCGTTGACGATTGGCAAATTGCATGCCTGTATACCCGTAGATGCAAACAGATCCATCAACTCTTTGAATTCCCTCCTATTGCCAGGTTGACTTTCTGATGAAAAAAAAAAACCTGAAAAGTGAAGACATGAAATTCGTTTGCAACTAAGAACCAGATTAGGGTCTTCTATGGACCTAGTTGAGGATAAATTAGTGGCAACGATAAGACAAATACAGGCACGAGTTAAAATGTAGTGACCGCCAAGTTATTCTTCTTCTTAGTTCTATTTTATTTCTTATTTCCTATGTTTAAACTTTGGAAGCAACCGCAGCGATCGATGGTGCGCGGTGGCGCTCGCAATTTGCCGCTGGCGCGTTGTGTTTCAGATTTAATTGAAGCAAGTTCATGGAAACCTGGCCTGTGCTTTCTTTGACAATAATAATGCTGTCATTTTTAAGGGTCTTTTTGTGGCTAGACCAAAAATGGCAAAAAAAAATATTGTGCCAATTTGCTTTTGTCCTTTTACGACTTATCTAGAAGTGCTCTAAAACTATAATATTATTTTACCTACCCCAGGACCGACGTCTTCCGTCATCTGTCAACGTTCTGCACTAAATTATTAGGTGTTTATTTAATTTTGTGCTGATGATATCGCGAATAATATGTGCGAATTGTAACCATGCATCATTTGAGTATACAATGTGCCAAACAATGAACAAAATAATATTTCTTTAATATTGCCAAGCATTCCGTCTGTTAGGGAGGCCCCTTTAATATGATAAAAGACATAGGCCCGGTTTCTGAGTTGAGAATTTTGCTAAGCAAATGGGTAAGTATCGTCCTGTCTCTGCAGATTTCTCACAAAAGAGCGTGACAGAGCGATACGTAGGTATGTGCTTAGTAAAATTCTCAACTCAGAAACCGGGCCATATAAAGCCTGCGGGCTCGTACTTAACTCGGGTACGTACTTAACGTAATATCACCACAACCATACAAGGTGTTACAAAAGGTCTATTTTTGCAGGGTAATAGCACCCGGTGATATAGATCACATTCCAAATATAATTTTTGCTCTATAACGTTCCGTTGATTTTTTTAATTAATAAAATATGAGCGGTGTGGCGGGAGAAAAGCACTTTTAAAATAATAGGTATGTTGTTCATTAATTTCACGATGTGTTATAAACTTAAAACTATGCAGATGCACCTTGCACGCACACACTCAAGTGCTTGAATTTGAACCAAATCTTAAAACCAAAAACGTTTGAAACATTTTCATTTTCATGATAGCAAGGTGGCGGGAAATTCAAAATTTTCACAGACTTTTACATTGTGTAGCTAAACTGAACTATTTTTGTTCAGCGATTTTTCGTTCGCGAGAATAAAACCGTATTCTTTTCATTATTGTAAACAACAGAACAACAATAATTCAGCCGATTATGTGTTCTGGTCTACGAAGCAGTGGTAGTGCCCAAAAAACTTGTCGTAGACCAGAACACATAATCGGCTGAATTATTGTTGTTCTGTTGTTTACAATAATGAAAAGAATACGGTTTTATTCTCGCAAACGAAAAATCGCTGAACAAAAATAGCTCAGTTTAGCTACAAAATGTAAAAAACTGTGAAAATTTTGAATTTCCCGCCACGCTGCTATCTTCCAGCCTTAAATATTTTTTTTATTTAACTTTTTTTACAGAACTTTCATCCTGTAGACCAGTACGTTACACCCTGAAAAAAGAGTTAGAACCTTTAATAACACATTTTGAAACTAAATTGAATAAACAACCACACCATATATTTAGTACGTAATTGAGTAGGGTAAAAGTATGTTCTAGCTTGCTTATACACAGAGTTTCTATTAGAGAGTCGCAGCCTAGCATTTTCTATACAACGTGTTACAAAACATCCTAACTCTTTTTACAGGGTGTAACCTACTGGTCAACAGGATGGCAATCCTGTAAAAAAAAGTTGGAAATAACAATTTTTATTATACATATAACCTCAAAATTGAAAAATTTTCATAACTTTTTTGTCCAGGTGATTTTAAGACGATTATCTATAGAGTCCAGTTACTTCATGGGCAACCTCACAATTTGTCTAACTGATTTCTGACGAGTTGCTTCATAGACGAGTTACTTTTTAGTCCAATTGCAATTTCGTCGAGATGATTTTAGGATAGTTGATGCATCTGATACTAACCCGAAATTTTAATATTGGACAAGGCCAGTTAGTATACATTTTTTTTTACGTAGTTTGTTGGATGTCCCACTGCTGGGCAAAGGCCTCCCCCCTTTCAGACCGGGTCTTTCGGTCCTGAGCAACCTCTAACCAATCCGGCAGATATTGGTCGAGTTCGTCCCGCCATCGTCTTTTTGGGCGACCTCGACTGCGGCGACCGCCACATGGTATCCACTCGGTGGCGAGTTTCGCCCACCTATCCGGTTGCATGCGGCGGACATGGCCGGCCATAGCTAACTTAAATACACTAGTGGTTCGCTCCGTACTATGAACTCGCGACCCCAGTTACAAATGTGTAACTTTGCTTACGCCATTAGCGCACGCGCGCGCGCCATGCATATAAACTTTACAACCCCATATCTCGGTAACCCCTCGACCGATTTGGCTCATGTTCGAACTTAAAAATTCTTTTAATTTTGTGTACCCGCCTACCAAATTTCATAACGATCCGACTAAATTTACTCAAGTTATCGTCGAACGAACATTCATACATACGAACATACAAACATACAAACATACAAACATGCATACAAACATACATACATACATACATACAAACGCCGGATTGTTCCAGTAGACTCGGAGAACTTCGCTCGCTTCGCTCGCTCGTTCAACAAATGGTGAGAGTGTCAATGCCACGATTCCACTCAGCTGATAACTACACTACAATTTTTAAATAGGTTTTTCATCTCCCATGCTCGGAAAGTTTGCTGTTACTAGCAACTTACAACCGTGTAAAACCCGAATTTAACCAATCTGCATTTTTGTGCACTTCGAAATTTGAACGCCCTTTTTCTGCACGCCCCATGGTGTATAAAAAGAAAAAAACACTGGCCGTTTCACTAGATGCCATATAAATTCATGAAAGCTTCAGAAAGAAGAGCCTCGTTTAGACGCGACTCTCCACGGAAGTGCCCATTTTCTATACAAAACTGTGAATGCAAAAGTCACGGAATAGAACATTCAGAAACGCGGTTTCTTAATTAATAAAATTAAAAAAATGCTCCGCTTCTATTTTATAAAATAGATAATAATAGTTTGGTTTGTTAAATACATTTTTTCAAACGATATAATTGAATTTAATTTTTATCTCTAGAAATTTTAAATTTATATGGTAAAAGTTCAGAATGCACCCGAAAAAAAAACATTCTTTTATTTACATTATTTTTGTTTCTGAATAAATAAACTTCAGGAAATTATTAATAAAACGAATGTTTTTAATACCAACGCAGCTGAAAACTTTAGTGCGGCAGCCGTAACTACAATAACATATGCTTTTAAAAGGAACTTATTTGACTCACCTGTTTTGCCTGTAAGTAGTTGTCTATAGAGTTTTTCCCGCATGGCTAACAAAATCATTTCCTCGCTTCTGAGAGATGAAAAGTTTTGTGTTTCGCACGAATGCAATATTATTTGCGTCTCGTACTTCTGAATACCTCGCTACGCTCAGGTTTCTTTTTTTGAACCACTCGCTATTCTCGTGGCACAATTTTAGAAACCTTCGCTAGCTCGGTATTCAATACAAGCACTCGCCGCAAACAATAATTTTGCATTCCCGCATAACAAATAACTATTATTTCCAAAAATCTCATAAATGTGATTTCCTACAACTTTTGTTATGCGACTGTGTTGAAAGCGATTTTTTTTTGTCTCAGTGTACCAAATAGTAACTGGAGAGGGTGGAAAGTGGGGGGAGGGGGCATGAAAGCTTTTGGCAAATAAGTCGAATTGTTACTTTTAAGCAACAGGACTAAAAAAGTCAGGTTTTTTGCATCTGAACGTGAGATCAAAAGATGCGGCGCGTACCTGCAGGCTCGTCAAGCTCGAATTTACGCATAAATTATAGTAAAAATGTTATTATTAACGACACCTTGCTTCAATAGACTCCGTGCATAGAATATAATTACAGTCCCAATTCAGTTTAATTATTAACCATCGAGAGAATTCAAATAAAAACCTTCCCAACAATAAATAGCGTGACAGACCATCCCTTTTTTTATCCACCTTAATAAATAGCTATCTCATTATAAACCAACACCGGAGCGCGCGTAATCGATGGTCAATTAAAAAACAATATTTTTAGCAAAACAGTCGCCACACCATAAAATATTGTATGGGCAGGCACTTAATTTTCAAAGAGGCACCGTGGACTGCAGGGTAAAGCCATTATCGTCGCATTTTTTTAATTATTAATATACCCTAATGAGGAGTTAGTAAGGCTATAAACGGACCCAAACACAGTAGTCTACACTATAAGCTACGAAGCTACAGCCCTTTTAACGTCTTGTAAAAATCAGATTTTCTGGTAGCGTAAGTAGTTACGGTAGTGTAGTGATTTGGTGTCTTACTGTTATAATTATGTATTACACTACTTGGAAAATAAATAAATATCAACATACCTATATAATTGGACAGTATGAGGTAAATGAACACATACAAATCAAATGATCTTCTTTTTTATAAGCAAAAATAGAATTTCACGTTTTTATCCTTGTCATAACCATTTATTGACCTAGGACCCAGAATGAATAAAACGTGACTGTCCTAATTTAACACACTTACAGAATTAATTGAACCTTACAGAACTTGAAACTGTATTGTATACCCTAAATGTAAGGACCACAGGTTTCAATTTCCATCCGTTGTTTGTTAGTCAATGTGTCACGTCTTACACGGTGTTACAAAAGACCCTAACTCTTTTTACAGGGCAACCGGTATAAATTGTGACCCCGTGATATCCCTACAGCCCAATTTTTTTTGCTCTATTACGTTCCGTTGATTTTTAAATTACTAAAACTGTGGCAGGAGAAAAGTATTTTTAAAATAATATGGTTTTCACTGATTTTCACCGTGTTTTATCAGCTTAAAGCTATGCCAATGCACTTACGCACACAATCATGTGTTTGAATTTGAACTAAATAAAAAAAAGATTATTGAAAAAATGTCAATTTTCATGTTATAAAATAAAAATTGTCTTTTTCTACTTTTTTTAACGGAAATGTGATCCTGTATTGACCCTGCAAAAATATTAAGGATCTTTTGTAACACATTGTATTGCTATGATTGAAGATTAAAAGTAACTACAGGGTGCACTCTTAGGCTGGTATTAATAGTCCTCTGAGATCACCTAGGGTAACTTACTAGTCATTGGACAGTTAAGCGGATTTTTTAAGCAAATATTTTTTTTATATATAAAATATCCACATGTATGACATGTCGCAGATATTTATGAATAGTTGAATAACGTATCTTACCATTGTATGTTCATTTAGCACGATAATCTAAGTATAAAGTTAAAAAAATATTGATTTCTAAAAAAGTTGAAAAAAACATAGTTATTGGACAGCATTCATAGTAATGGGACACCTATTTTGACAGTTATTGGACAGTATCTGATGCTGCTAATTATATCCAGATAAACTAATTTTGCCTAAATTGGTGGGTTTTTCTTCTTTAGAACAAAAGTCTATTTAGTTTTCGAATTGAGGACCTTGGGAATAAAAACAATAGAGAATACCTAGTATTTTTATAATAATTTAAAATGTCGTAAACTTACATGACACTGTTTACCTATAACTAAACAGTCCACTGTAGGATAATAATGTTAAGGCCGAAGAAAATAACGAAGAGGAATATGATAAAGAGAAGATTTTCTAGGAACTAAATTATCCTGCCAAAAAAAAACATGTATGCATAAAGTTAAAAGTTTTTTTTTGCGGCAATACATTAATTAAACAAGAAATTTACAGTTTCTTCAGAGTCATTCTCTTCATAATCGTCGTCATAATTTTTCATCCGTTTCTTATCTCCTCCAAAGCCTTTTCTACCATCAAGGTACTCTATGGGGTCGTCTTCTTCGGCATTTTATCTGCAGAAATACAAACATTGGACATTATTTGACAGTCATTGACCGACAGTGTCCGACAGTGTCCAATAACTAAATTTGTATGCAAGTTATAGTCATTGGACAGCGTCCAAAGACTGTAACAAAAACGAATAAAATTCTGGGGAAAAAAGGTTGTAATAATCACCCTTTTAGCCACTATAAAAAAGCGCAAAATCGATAATTTTTACATATTTAAGAAACTAGTGATTGGACATCGTGTCCCATGACTAGATCTCGAACATAAATAATTACAATTATTGGACATGCTGTAAAATAACCTCAAATGATTAAATAGCAACAATACTCGATGAAATCATGCGTAAAAAACAATGTGACTTACCATAAAACAGGCGCGATTCCTTTTAGAAACTTAACAACAAACTTATTCCCGAATTGGTCCGCTCAATCCTTAAGGAAATTGTTAATATTTGCCGGAAATTCACAAAAATGTCAGGCAGAACGAAAAAAATTTTTTTTTTGTGCCCACGCCACCTATTGGGTGATTTTAAACATAAAAAAAGGTATCGGAACAAACACCGGATGCCTAATGTTTAGACAAAAGATTCAAATACTTCACACAATGCTTAAAAACATGGTTTACGAGTGGAGTGTCCAATAACTGGTACTGTCCAATGACTAGTACGTTACCCTACTTGAGATCGGTCTCAAGTAGGTGAACTCAGAAAACAAAAATCACCGACTTGAGACATTGGCTTATTAATAAACCTATCTTAGGCGCGAACTTGAGTCCTCGATTTGAGTAAAGAATGAACTATTTGAACGAATGATACCATTTAAGGTTCAAAATGTGGTCAAAAAGCTTAAACCCAACTCAAAAGTACTAGGCGCCCATACATTATAAAGAGACTATTCGAAAAGGCACAACCTGAGTTTGGCCTCCTTTTGGTCCATAAAATTGTCCATGGTCCGGTGTTATTCAGTTGGCAACTTGTCATTTCTATAATAGTCCAGGATTCCACAAACATAAAAGTGATGTTACAAGATATAACACGAACTCTACTCGAAATAGATACTCGATTATAATAACTAGTGGTTCACCCCGAACTGTGAACTCAGGATGACTAACTTTTTGCTAACCCCATATCCACTCTTCGTCCGATTTGGATTTGGATATTAGAATTTTAAAATTCTTTTAATTCCATTAAGCCGCCTTTATATTTTTATGACGACACAATCATTCATACATACAAATATACAAACATACTTCGATCGCTCGTTCAATATGACGACACAATTTTGTAGCGGCACCCTGGTCTAGACAAAAAGGATCAGATCTGACTCGCTTCAGCCATTTTTATTCAGCATTGTTATTCGTTACTTTGGCAACAGAGAGCTTGATCTTGAGTGAGTAACTCAGCATATTAAAAAAGCAGCGCTTACTTGAGACCGATCTCAAGTCCTCGACTTGAGTCAAGAATGAACTATTTCAACGCTTGAGTAAAGAATGTACTAGGCTACCATACATTAGAAAGAGGCTAGCCACAACCTCAGTTTGACCTTCAAAGAGGTTCGTAAGGTGAACAACTTTTTTCACGGTTTTCAGAACTGTCGAATAAAAGAAAAAACTTTTTCTACTGTCAAACATCAGTCAAACTACGAAAATAACAATGTCTCGTAAATTCTTATGATTTTCAGTATATTGAACGTTTTAGTCGGTTATGGATAATAAGTGGCGCCAGAGAGGTTATTTTCAATATTTTGGCCGAAAAATATCATGCCGGAAACTTCCAACAGAGAGCTTCAGTTCATTCGAGCTTCCGTTTTTCGAGCTTCAGTACCTAGCGGACCCAGTTGGATGACCTCTACAAACGAGTTGCTGACAAGACAGGTATTTATTCACTATAATTGTATAAAATATACATAGTTCACGATACAAGTTACAGATATCGTCTAGTTCACGATACAAGTTACAGATATCGTCAGTTAGGTCTTTAAAATACCCCATCATCAACGTTTTTTGCGCATTTAATATAACTTTAGAGGTTATGTTTACGTAGAGAAAGTAGTAATTTGCCAAGCGAATTTATAATAAATTATAGAGCGACTGCAAACCTAACGTTTGATCGTTGCGCACATCATTCTACTACATTAATGTTTTATTTTGATTACAGGAAAATCAGAAAGTACCTACTGTCCGACGCATAATCGACGAAGTTAGGGCGTTATGATAAGAGGGATAAAAACCAAGGCATTTTAGAACACCAGCTTTGGTCCCGAAACCTGGAATAATGTGTGGAGAATGAACACATAAAATAAGGGGAAGAATACTCGACTCAGCGCAAATTCATGTCAGGTGTAGAAATTTTAGATGATGATTAGGAAACAATATTGTATTAATAAATATGTTACAACTCTCCCAGGCTTGTTTATTTTCCAATTAGAAAAAAAAAAGATAATTATGTAAAATTAATGAAGGTCTTCCCTATTCAGATTTATCTTCAAGTATCAATTTACTGAATACCTACTACTCGTATGAATGATACCACACCCTCAAGTTTTCCCTACTATATTATCCGCTTTATATTTTATGCATGCCTAGTAACCTCTATGGTCCAACTGGGCTTTGAAGGCCGGCAAATTGTCTTAAAAAAACTAGGTACGAGTAAAGAGGTTTGAATTGTATGTTGTGCTGCCATCTACATGATATGTATCATACTACATGAAACTTTCTGTCACCAATCGCCATATAAGAGATTCCGGATGTTTATGCACGCCTAATACCTTCAGACCATTGACATGACGTCATTCACGTTACAGCACTCAAATTCTATTGTACACACGACAGCACGTCAAAGTGTACACTTTTGTTGTAAAGTCGCCCGTAACGTAACCGAGTAGAGTACTAGCGTGTAAAGGTCGACGTGTTGTCGTGTGTACGTGCGTTTCACGAAATAATTCCCTTGGATTGTACAAAAATAGTCCCTATTACATCGTAATAAGAGTTTCGTCAAGGGAACTCTTTCGTGAAACGCATTTTGCCCGGATTTTCAGTAAGGAAAGAGTTGAAATATACTTTCTGCCTTTTTATTAGTGTGTGGTGTAGTTTCTTACAAGATTATGGGAGCCTGCAAATAGCCTGAGAACACTTCTGTATTTGGCCAAGTACAAGCTCGTAGCTTCTGATTCTACCATGCCTTTATAGGTAGTATTTGAGTTTTAGATGGTGACGCGGTGGTGGCATAATGGGTAGAACAATGGACTCGGAATCGAGGGATCCTGGTTCGAGTCCCGATGAGGGCATGTACCCTACCCATGACATTAATTTATTTCAAAGTCGCATACATGCCACTCCCTGACTGTGAAGGAAAACATCGTGGGGAAACCGGAGCGACTGAGGCTATTTATCAAACTAAACTCAAACTTAGTACCAGCTTCTTTTTTTAAACCTCAGCTCCTCGGAGTTCTTTCTTGGTAATATGACTGTGGGGCTCTGAACTGCTGGAGTTTTGCAGCTCGAATAACTCGGGCTGGTAGAAACACTTTTCTGGCTGGTCATAGCGATGTGGTAGAGGTGCCGGTCGAATGACGACGACAAATGATTTCACACCACAAGGTCCCTTTCCACGTAACTTCCGATGTCAACGATGGTCCTAAGTATATTGTTAAGCTTCAACTTCTTGCGGTAGGTTCGCTTTGGATGCGCGCTGACTAAACATCATTTTTGTATATTAATTATCAAAGAAAATAACTCCCCTTCTTGCTTTGCGTAGTCGGGTAATGAAAAACACGAACTTGAGTCGGCTATCGCCTGCACTTGGAAATGACAGTCGCAAGTCTGGTCTCAAGTAGGTGAACTCACGTAAGATGTGTCTATTAATATGCCAGCGACTCCGGTCTCAAGTAAGTGATCTTACAGCTTCTTAACATTTTATGCATGCCTAGTACTCTAAACCACGTTGTATTGAAATTGAGACGTCACGGACTGTCAAAAGATGAATGACTCACTCAATTCCGAGCTCAAGTCGGCTCTATTAATATGGCGTCGACTCAAGTAAGTCGACTCACTCAAGCAAGTCGGCTAATGTCAATGTCAATCTCAAGATCGTGTCTATTAATAAGCAAACAGCTACTCAAGTTTGACATTACCCAAGGCTTGACATTTACCTCCTTGAGATCGATCTCAAGTAGGTGAACTCAGACGACTATTAATACCACCCTTAGTCGATAGCGGAACTTTAAGTAGGCTCTCTGCTGATCAATACAAACAACTTGTACTAGGTGGCGAAAAAAATGATGCGAAAAAAAAATCAGCTGTTTCATACATTTGGCGCAGTACTAAGTCGACCTTTTGTATGGAACGGCAGATTTTTTTTTCACTCTCTTTTTTTAGCCACTTAATACAAGTTGTTTGTATTGATCAGTAGACAGTCTACTTAAAGTTCCGCTATCGACTTAGAGTGCACCCTGTAGTAAAAGTAATGTTGTCGAATAGCTCCGCTCTCACGTCACGTTCTCAGTTTATGCAAACGGGTGCAGCTGCCACGCGCCGGTCGCGTCGTTGTCGGTGGTAATTATCGATAGATGCTCATTAATGCGACGATAAAGGCACACTGCCCCTTAAGGCTTTAAGGGTAGACGATAGCAACGTGGCGGGAAATTCAAAATGTTCACAGTCTTGTACATTTTGTAGCTAAACTGAGCAATTTTTTTTTTCAGCGATTTATCGTTCGCGGTAATAAAACAGTATTCTTTTTATTATTGTAAACAACAGAACAACAATAATTCGGCCGATTATGTGTTCTGGTCTACGAAGCAGTGGTATTGCCCAAAAAACTTGTCGTAGACCAGAACACATAATCGGCTGAATTATTGTTGTTCTATTGTTTACAATAATAAAAAGAATACTGTTTTATTGCCGCGAACGAAAAATCGCTGAACAAAAATAGCTCAGTTTAGCTACAAAATGTAAAAAACTGTGAAAATTTTGAATTTCCCGCCACCTGCTATCTTCCAGCCTTAATAAGGGCTAACTAGCGCCACCAATGATAAAAACTTTTGGTAGAAACGGCCGCTTCTGCCAAAAGTTAAATTGTAGCCTGGGTCTCGGCTCTGGGCTGATGGTTCTAAAAATTGCTATTGGGAATATAGAAAACTCTGTTAAATTACTTTTTCAAAAAGGGAATGAAAAAAAAGCCATGTTTTTTTATCATTGGTGGCGCTGGTTAGCCCTTTTTAAGGTTGGACGATAGCAACGTGGCGGGAAATTCAAAATTTTCACAGTTTTTTACATTTTGTAGCTAAACTGAGCTATTTTTGTTCAGTTTAAAACAGTATTATTTTCATTATTATAAACAACAGAACAACAATAATTCAGCCGATTATATGTTCTGGTCTACGAAGCAGTGGCACTGCCCAAAAAACTTGTCGTAGACCAGAATACATAATCGGCTGAATTATTTTTGTTCTGTTGTTTACGAATTGCGAGTTGTGAGCAGACTCGCTGCTCCGGCACCTTCCTGGACAGAAGGTAGTGGAAAGTGGAAACATGCATCCACGAGCCACTCGCAGAGTACCGAAGCACAAGCTAAGGCGGCAAGACCTCCCGCACATAGGTCCCGGCACTCGGTTTCGATCGTTTGTTGGACTTAGTGTGCCCTTTTCATGACCTAAGCTGTCGGTAAAAGGGCCACTATAATAAAAAAAGGTAGTCTGGAGAGGGAAGTGTTCTGTTGTTTTCAATAATGAAACAACTATGTTATTGCCGCGAACGAAAAATCGCTGAACAAAAATAGATCAGTTTAGCTACAAATTGTAAAAAACTGTGAAAATTTTGAATTTCCCGCCACGCTGCTATCTTCCACCCTTAAAGCCTTAAGGCCCACAACTAGATAGCACCGCCAATAAAAAAAAAAAACATTAAATAAATAAAAATAAAACAAAGCGTTTTTTGCTAAAAACGGGCCGTCATTACAAATTTATAGGACCTAAGGCCTAGATTCTAGTCCTAGAACCTACAAAATA
This sequence comes from Zelleria hepariella, assembly GCA_949319315.1. Classification (NCBI taxonomy): domain Eukaryota; kingdom Metazoa; phylum Arthropoda; class Insecta; order Lepidoptera; family Yponomeutidae; genus Zelleria; species Zelleria hepariella. The sequence goes on along the minus strand of OX439378.1, from coordinate 24,489,912 downwards.
AATAGTGCGCAAGTCAAAAGTGGTCTATTTTCATTGGCGGCGGTAGTGGACGGGGTACCCTCCTCTTAAGAGGCTACACAGCACGATGGCCCTTTCACACGGATCTTGTAGCAGGAGACTGAGGAGAGTGTGACGAAATACCTTCTCTATCCTCAAATCCATCGATCTTCCTAACAAAATGATGTTTAATAACGGTTAAAGCAATAATTTTTGTCTTTCAGTTCCTACGTTAGTAGGTAAATATTATTTAAAGGAGCAACCAACGTGATCGTTTTGTTGGTTTGACTATGAAAGTGAGGGCCAAACAAGAATTATTTTGTCAAAACACATTTTTTTTTGCATCCTTGTAATGGCACTCGCTACCTTTCCTTGTGTAACGGAGCGCAATATGCCAGTGTAATGTTCTTCTTCAAAATGAATCACGGCAATAGAACTACACAAATAAGAGTTTTGAAACACAGCCGAGCGGTAATGCGATATCCTTCCTTCACAAATAAAAGGCTTCCGGATGAAGTCCAAAACTTGTCTGTTATCCCAATATTAATGAGATAAATTGATATTCTATAGGTACCTACACAAGTCCTTTTAAGAAAGGTCAATAAGATAGCGAATGCGGCAAACCTAGGGCTGTCCTTTTGAGGCGAAAGCTCGTAAGAGGCATCTTCATAAACATTAATTTAGCTTCGACGACGGCAGAAATGCAATAAAAGCACCTCTTAAACCATGTAGCATGTGGCATACATAACATAAGCTTATATTATAGTTCATTTTCGTGGAGTGAGCTTTCCGTGGTGCGAGAAAGATGACAGGATGGACTCTTGGAGCTGAAGAGTGGTTGCGCATTTTAGGTATTTACCTTAAGGTTCAACGATAGCAGCATGGCGGGAAAACTCATTTTTTCAAAGTTTTTTTTATTTTGAAGCTGAACTGAGCTATTTTTGTTCAGCGATTTTCGTTTCACAGCAACAAAATAGTTTAATTTTCATAATTGTCAACAACAGAACAACAGAACAACAATAATTAAGCTAATTTTGTTTTGTGGTTGACAAACCAGTGGCACTGCAAAAAAAAACTAATTTTATGACCAATATAATCGGCTGAATTATTGTTGTTCTGTTGTTTAAAATAATGAAAAGAATACAATTTTATTGCCGTGAAATGAAAATCGCTGCACAAAAATAGCTCAGAATAGCTTCAAAACAATAAAAAAAATGTAAAAAAACGGGCTGTCCCGCTACACTGCTATCGTTGGACCTTATACTAGTTGTACTAATGTTGTCTGTGGACCCATCCCACCGGTGAATCAGCTTGGGATACATATTTCCCACCATTTCGAGAGTCAATCTGGAAATGTAGGTCCATGTGGAACGTTAAAAAAATCGCTGAACATACATGATGGTGATTCGGATACCCCTTGTTCTATCTCTAGACTTCCGCTTGACACAATTTTTGGAACACCCTGTATTTCTAATACCTATACCTGGCTGTGTACTTATATGATAAAAAAACATGTAACAGGTAACAGGTAGCCTTGAATAGTAAGTCATTGGAGAAAAGCATTATGTTCATCACTTTTTCAAGCGTCATGAGACTCATGAGTCATGCATGCATTATATTTACCTCTAATATTGCGTAAAGTGCTGGTGTGTAAAGTTCGACGTGCTGTCTACTGTACAGCGACCGGTCTACAATCTACAACCCTAGATTTTCTTGCTTGACATGTATGTTTGGGCCACCCTGTACAAGACTCTACATCCACAAGACTCGCTTCTTAACATAACAACTATACCGGCCTGTCATCAAAACGGCATACCTTACCATTTTGAAGAATGCAGCCACACTTGATAGGGTTCCGAAAAAGGCAATGTAGGACGTCTGTAAAGTATTATCATCAGCAAAAGACGGACGTAAATATAAATCGACAGTTATTTTGGTTTCAGAGCTCTCTGGGGTGGTTCGATGTCTAGGATAAGTTTAGTCGGTGGGCTCCTTATGCATCTGCATTCTGCATATACAGGGTGTTAAAAGACCGCCAACAGACCCGAAAGCCACGCATACTAGACACCAAAACAAAGTAATTTTTCGATAAATTATTGCTGGGAAATGATTTTGGATTTTAGGGTATAATATTGAAAAATATTTTATTACGCAATGGACGTGTAACGCACAGAAGTCATATTGCGTAAGCGTAGGTATAAGTTTATGTTACTTAAGTTTGAAGTGTCGATTTTTAGCATACATTGCGGGTTGCAGTTTTAACGTCGTTTTTTGTAAGAAATATTCATAATTTTGATATAGCTTCTTGAGAAGGTATGTTAAAAACTAGATACTAAACTGAATGCATTTCTGAAAAAAAAATTTTGAAGAGACCGACTTTGAACCTCATTATCTCGGAAACCTTTGATTTCCCAGGTACATTTCCTGTTCAAAATGTACATTGAACATTTCTGTAAAAATGTTCATTATGATGAGGACAATACGTGGTTTCCCACTTTGTTGGCGGTCTTTTAACACCCATAATATTTTTGTAATCTTCTTCTTTGTCTTCGTCTCCTCCCGTTAGACGGGGTCGGATTTCCTATTCTCGAAGCTCTTCGTGTTTCATTAGTAAGCGTCATCAGCAGACAGCCCGGAGACCTTCATGTCTTTATTGACATTCGTCATCCATGTCATTTGAGGTCCGCCTCTTCTTCTCTTATAATGTTTTTGTAACATAAACTATCAATGGATGAAACATAAAGTATCAGTACTAAAGAAAGAAAGAAAGAAAGAAATAAAGAAAGAAAAGACATTTATTTACATACCACAACACACAGCCACTTAACCTAAGACATAAGTAAATTACAAATAAATTTTAAATAAAATAAAGAGACAAAAAATAAAAAAAAGACTGAAATCTACACTGTGTGAAATGGCCTAATAATAATACTAAAGTCAATGTAGAGCGTAACCTTGGATTTTTTAAATATATCTGTCCCAAAATCGGCCAGAATGGCAATCTGTTTTAAGAGCCTGATTAGGGATGACAGGAACTGATGATGATCATGACCTCAAAAATATATTTAGCTTCTTTAGTACGTACTCACGACAGCACGTCAGACTGTACACTTTTGTTGTAAACTCGCCCGTAACGTAACCGAGTAGAGTGCTAGCGTGTAAGGGTCGACGTGCTGTCGTGTGTACCAGTAGTGGTAGTGAACAAGAAAATACACTAATTATGTCTTTTGCAATAACTGAGCAGCTAATAGTAGTTCTCGCTGTGAACTAGCAACTCAGATATAAATTCTTAAAAAGATAACCACCGGGCTACAGATCGGTAATTTTTTACGAATTGAAATCGCGTGATCACTGCCAAATACATATCAAGGCTCCGAGCAGATTTCGCAGGCAAGTGATACACTCAGCGAAAACTAAACTAACCACTAAATAATTACCAACTCTGGGCTAAAAACACCTTCAGCTAGCTGAGTTCACAGAAATCTTTAATTATATTGATGCAGTGCCCACTCGGACGCTGCAATGTCATGACAAGGTTTTAGATAGAGTATATTTGCCCAGCACCTACCTCTCAACTTAGTGTGTCTAGTTTACAGAAAAGACAAGTCAATACGTGCGGAGCAAAAGATAAAAGACATTTTTGCATAATTCAGAAATGGGATCAAATTGCAGTTCCAAAGCGCAACAACGCGCCACACCGCTCGCGGCCAAAATGCAGACAATAGTTTAATGGGGCATGATTGAAGGATAGTATTTCAATGATTTATGCACGCGGAATTAATGCCTTGGCTGCAGTGAAATCTATTCTTCGAGGAAATTGCTTCGTCAGTTAATTGTATTGCCTGGGTACCACTTTGACTTTGACAGTTAGGTAGAATGTCAGAGCGCACGCCGTACCGTACTACCAAATGAAAGCTGGGTATGCCGTAGTGCCTCTAAATAAACGACCGTAGTTTTCATAGCCATAAAATATTAGTAGGTAGTTAGACGAACAAAATGGTGTATCCTGGCGTTTCGCTAATAAAATTCAAAGCAATTTTTAATGGCTTTATTCCTGAAACACTTCAACTACTATATAGGGTGTTAAAAGACCGCCAACAGACCCGAAAGCCATGCATACTATACACCAAAATAAAGTACTTTTTCGATAAATTATTGCTCAGAAATGATTTTGGTTTTTTGGTTATAATTTTGAAAAATATTTTATCATGCAATGGACGTGTAACGCACAGCAGTCATATTGCGCAAGCGTAGGTAGGTATAAGTTTATTTTACTTAAGCTTGAAGTGCCGATGTTCAGAATACATTGCGGATTGTCGTTTTTTATATGAAATGTTAATAATTTTGATATGGCTTCTTGAGAAGGTGTGTTAAGAATAAGATTGTGAATACATTTTTGCAAAAAAAAAGTTTTGAAATGTCCGACTTTGAACCTTTTTATCTCGGAAACCGTTGATTTCCCAGGCATAGTTCTTTGGGCAAAAATTTTCCTTATGATGAGGACAATACGTGGTTTCCCGCTTTGTTGGCGGTCTTTTAACACCCTTTATAATGCAACAACATTTGTTCTACGTTTCTTTTTCTTTAAAAGTTTGTATTTGTACCATTTCATCGCTGCTTGGGCGGCGCTGGGCGGAATTTTATAATTTTATTTTATCAATCTTAGTTTTTATTTATGACGAAGCTTTTTTGTGAATTTTATTGTGATTGATTGTATTATTTGACTTTTTTCTTTTTGCATTAATAAATTATTTTCCCTACGGTACTTTTATACTGAATGAAAAAAACCTTACTAATATAGGATTAGGATACATGACAGACGTCCGGCACAGCTTTTTCGCACTCGTGGTAGTTACTCAGTGCAGCTATTTAAAATCTTCGGTCCCCTTCCATTATCTTCCAAGTACGGCTGCCAATCGCCCTGTAAGCACAATGGGACTAACGCAAACCAGGAACACGCACAAGTCCGCAGGCTACTAACCTCTCACCTCCACATTGAATCAATCCAAAGCTTGAATTAACAACTGGGCTGGGACGAGAATTAGCAACAGACCCCGGGCGGTAAGGATATGCAACGCACAATCTAAAGGTCCCGCTCCATGTTCGGAAGCGTTTATGTTTGGTACAATGAAACTCCTATTGAACCTCCAACTAATATTGTGAATGCAAAAGTTAATACAAGCTGTCAAATGAGAATCCCTAGGCCTAAGGTCCATTATTAGGCACAACTAGACGCCAATGAAAAAAAAAATCAAATCTTTTTGGATGCGTTTTTTGCTTGCTCTTTTTAGTTGGGTTAAACCACTTTTAGTGATAAAGGATTTTATTCGTCGGTTCTAGGATCTGGAATCTAAACCTTAGGTCCTAAAAATAGTTAAGCCTCGCGTTGAGAACTTACTGAAGAGTTTTTAGCAAAAAACGCATCCAAAAAGAAGACATGATTTTTTTTCTTTTTTGGCGCTAGCGCTATCCGGGTCGCCCCCGGATACGGGTGGACGGATTTGGAGTTAATTTTAAAATATACATCTGAAAAAAAAATAATAATAATACTTACCTAAAATACAAAAAATATACTTACCTAAATGCCTATGTTTTTTTATTCTGTTGCTTTAATCTGGATCTCGAGTCTGTAATGTGTGTTTTTGTTCGAAATAAAAAGTTGAACGGTAAAAGATGTTTTCCTTGCATACAAGTAGCATTTCGCGTCTTTTCGGCCAATGAAAATAGCTTTATTTTCAATACCGTGGAAACTTTGACCCTATCAAAAAACACGATTTGAATCCCTGGGGGGCAATTCTTGAAAAATTAAAAATTTGCAATCTCAATCGTAAAAAAATCCTCCGACTACCGCGTTTCGACATCCTTCCGAGAATGTTGTCCGTTCAAATCCCTAAGCGATCTAACCTCGCCTCCACCTCATCATTGAATCCCACCACCTCGCCAGCACATCAGTGACGTCATTCACTCACGCCTCCAGCTCATCACACGCGACTCCCACCACACGCGCACACCTCCCAACACTTTTTAGCAAGAACCGTCCTAGAAGACCCCTAGACAAGCCACTTGTAATCATTGCTACGCAGGTCTTAGAGGCTAGATTAGAAAGTCATGAGAGGACGATAAAATTGGTTGTTGAAGAGAAGTGGTCGCGCTTGGCGAACTATGCGTTAGCATTAAAAGTATGGGAGAATAGTTTACTGTTGCTTGGTTACAGCATGTTGTGTGAACTAACCTATTCTTGCATTTGAATTTAACGTTATTGTGTTTGCGATATGGACTAGTTTTACGTGGCTCAGGGATTTGGGTAAGTTGGGTGATGGAAGTGTGGGGCGTTTGTTAGAAAGTTGGCCATTTCTCCAAGTACCCCGTAGGCTCACACACTTCACTGGTCACGTAGTTTACTGGACGATAGACCAATGATTACGTTATACACTCAACTGTTTGAATAATATTTTTTTTGTAAAAACTTCGCCCTCTCTGCTTGATTAGGTAAAACGTTTATAGTGTCAACAGTATGATGCGCGCCATTTTGTAATTTCTTTGTGCTCTTTCAATGATGCGCGCCATTTTGTAATTTCTTATGTTTTTTCAAGTAGTTTCAAGTATACGTGCCTGCATGGGTGGGAGGTTTTTGTTGGTGTTGTACATAAATCAATAATTGAATATGGTTTTCTTTACAGTTTCAATTTCTTTTTGTTTTGTAGGTGATGGTTGAAGTATCATTTGCAATGTAATTTTGTTTTAATTTACTTGAGAGTGGTTTTCGTGTAGAAAAAGGTTCTTTTAAGTGTGTGTTTTTTTCTGTATTTTAAATGTGAAATATGAGCCTGTGTTTATGCATGACGGATAAAAATTTTATAGTACTCGTATAAATAACGATGAGTCTTGCTGGCATACTTACATGTCCGCATATTTAAACAACAAAACATTTTAGCGGACGGTGTTACAATTGCAAAACGCATAGGTCATCTTAGATTTTTTGTACTATTAGAAGACTGTTACGAGGTCCAAACTGTTAGAAGGAAAACTCGATGTTGTGAGATTTTTTAAATAATTTATCGCGGTCTCCACTCTTGCGCCATTCCCTTGACAACCGGAAGTGACCAAAGTATCATGGCGGGCCGCCCGTCAGGGTTGCCAACTTGCATCCGTCTATGCTCTATGCTCATAGGGAAGTGCATTTATCGGTGTTAGTCGATACATCGACTATCAGTTCGGCCATCCTGACTCTCCTGAGTCCCTTCAGGAAAAGAGGTGCCCACTGCCCATGCATATCCATCCTGACCATCAGCTGACTTCTGGCCATGATGTGTGTAGGCTAATGACACTGTAGTCAAGAGTTGCTTTGCTTCATGCGGCGATCATCATTAGGAGTGATTATCTGCCCTGGTAGGCCTGACCTTCAGAGGTCCCTGTTGTGATAAGTGCCGCGGAGGTCTTACCTTACCATTGCCGATAGATGCCCTGGTAGGCCCAACCGAAGGTGCTATTAAGATGAATGCCCTAGTAGGCCTAACCTTAGGAGTTTGCTATTGAGGTGTCCAGGAGGCCCAATTGTAGCAGGTTGCTTCTTGGATGTGTGTGTGCCCGGTCGGCTCAACCTTAGCAGGTTGCTCTTCAGATGTGTGCCACTGTCAGCTCAACCTTAGCAGGTTACCCTTTAGATGTGTGCCCCTGTCGGCTCAACCTTAGCAGATTGCTGTGCAGATGTGTGTGCCCCTGCCGGCTCAGCCTAAGCAGGTTGCGGTTTGGATGTGTGCCCCGATCGGCCCAACCTTAGCAGGTTGCAGTTTAAATGTGTGCCCCCATCGGCCCAACCTTTGGAGGTTGCTGTTTAGAAGTGTGCCCCGATCGGCCCAACCTTAGCAGGTTGCTGTTTAGATGTGTGCCCCGGTCGGCCCAACCTCAGGCGGTTGCTGTTTAGATGTGTGCCCCGGTCGGCCCAACCTTAGGAGGTTGCTGTTTAGAAGTGTGCCCCGATCGGCCCAACCTTAGGAGGTTGCTGTTTAGAAGTGTGCCCTGATCGGCCCAACCTTAGCAGGTTGCTGTTAATATCTGTCAGAATACTGAGGAATATTTTAAAAGATCTACCTAATTAAAAGTATAGTGTAAAATAATGTTTATTAATATAAATATAATATGCCTCAAAGTGGAGAATATAAAATGCTAGATATTCTGAAACTAGGATGCTATACTGACAAATATTCAAGACAATACACAAATACAGGTAATAAATAGAGAAACTATTGTTGGTTAATAAACTATTAATATTAGTCATGAAGAGGTGTGTCAGTTGACGCTGCGTTGGGATCAGGGCTTTCGTCTTCGGATGACATGGTTCTAGAGTGCCATAGCTTAAGCTTATCTCGTGCCATTATGTTCTTATAGCCACGCCTGCCCTTCACCGTTGAGGTAACTTCATATCTATCATTGGGCAGAGCAGCTGTTACTCTGTAGGGCCCAGCATATCGTGGTACCAGTTTGCCACTTGACAAACCTGGCCTCAGTATTTTTCGTTCAACCATCACAAGCTCTCCCACTGCGAGGGGTTTTGCAGTGCGTCGCCGTTTATCAAAGCGGGTTTTCATAAGTCGAGCATTGTCTTCAATCCTTGTAGCGGCATCCTGTCTCAAAGTAGTCATGTCAACTGTACTGTTTGAAGGACCTTGCAAGTCACCAGCCAACCGTGGTCTCAAACCACATAAGAGTTCTAAAGGGGATTTCCCAGTGCCTTGGCTAATACTAGAATTGACACCTAATTGCACCTTTGACAGGTAAACCTCCCAGCCTTTTTGCTCATCTCCCATGTGAGCTGTTAATGAAGAAAGTATGGTTCGATTGAGACGTTCCACTTGGCCATTAGCCCTCGGGGATGCAACAGCATTTTGTACATGCTTGATACTGAGTTCAGTACAATAGTCACGGAATTCCTTGCTTGTGAAGGCAGTGCCTTTGTCGCTAATAATTCTGAGAGGGTGACCAAAAACCTGTGCTAATTTGTTTAGAGCATTGATAGCATTCTTGCCATTTGGGCTGGTTACCGCTTCTAGCCATACAAATTTGGTAAACCCATCAATGATTGCGAAGATGTAAGTCTTACCAGCACTCTTGCAAAAGGGGCCTAGGAAGTCAATATGCAATGTATGGAACGGTACTGGTGTCCTGGGGATTGGGTGCAAGAATCCTGGCTGCTTTCCTGTAGGTTTCTTGGTGAATTGACACCCAACACAACTTTTAACATATTTGTCGACAAACTTCCTCATTTTCGCAAACCAGTACTTGCTTCTGATTGCCTCAAGGCACTTGTCAGTTCCCAAATGTCCATTGTCATCATGATACGTTTTGAGTATGTGCCACCTTGCGCTTTTAGGTAGAACGGGCTTCACTTCACCCTCAACCTTTCTGAACAAACGATCATTAATGATTTTGTAGTCTCTCATAAGACCATCCTTTTTGTTTTTATTTGCATCCATTTCCAGCTTGAGATTAAGCATCAGAGCCTGTATCCCTTCGTCATTCTCCTGTAAAGCATCAATAAGATCCTTTTCTTCTATGTGATTTACTTGGATAGGATTCCTGCTAAGGGCATCCACATGTGCCATTGACGTACCAGCCCGATGTTCCACATCAAAATCATACTCCTGTAAGTCCAACCACCAGCGGGCGATTCGTGGAGATAAGTCCCTCTTAGACCAGGCTAACCGCAGCGCCGAACAATCAGTGACAACCCGGAATTTCAGTCCTGTGACATAAACTTTAAATTTCAGAATGCTGAATACCACGGCTAATGCCTCCAGCTCGAAACTGTGATACTTTTCCTCTGCAGCTGTAGTCTGTCTGCTTGCATATGCAACTACTTTGAATGCACCATCTGGCTGACGTTGCATCATAACCCCTCCAAGTCCTGCCATCGAGGCATCTGTGTGGATCTGTGTCTCCCTATCTGGGCTGTAGATAGCCAAAACAGGGTCAGACGTGAGGATGTGCTTCAGCATTTCCATTGCATGCCTTTGGTCACTGCCCCACTCCCAAGGGACAGCCTTCTTTGTCAGCTTTGTAAGTGGCTTTGCTATGGTTGCAAATCCTTTTATAAATTTTCGGAAGTAGCTTGCGAGTCCCATGAACTGGCGTACTTCATGTACATTGCTAGGCGTCTTGAAGTCCTTGACAGCATCAATCTTGCATGAGGATGGTCGCAGCTCACCACCAGAGATTTCATGACCCAGATACTCTACAGAATCGGTCAAGAATGAACACTTGTTACGTTTTAGTTTAACGCCCGCTTCAGATATTAATTGAAGAACCTTTCTTAAATTCTGCAATGCCTCTGACACGTCTGCTCCCCACAGGATAACATCATCAATGTAAACCTCGGCACACTCATGTAGAACAGGCTCCAGTATCTCATTCATAACACGCTGGAACACTGCTGGAGCATTGCACAATCCAAAACTCATCATTCTGTATTGGTAGTGCCCATCAGGCGTGACAAAGCCAGTGTAAGGCCTGGAGTTCTCTGCTATCTTGATCTGATGGTACCCATTTGCAAGATCGAGGCAACAAAACACATGCTTGTCAACTAAGCAGTCAAGTAAATCTTGTATTACAGGCAGAGGGTACCTTTCTTTCTCCGTGATCCTATTCAGAGCTCTGTAATCAATGCACATCCGGTATCCACCATCCTTCTTCCTGACCAGTAGTACGGGACTAGCGTATGGTGACTTAGATTTCTCTATTATTTTGGCATCCAGAAGTTCAGTAACAGTCTGCCTGACTATCTCTCTCTCGTGGTATGACATCCTATAAGGCTTGTAGTTTATAACTTTGTCTTCCGTGAGCTTTATAGTCATTTCAATGTTGCAGTTTCCCAGAGCTATCCCTCCAGTAGAGAAACAGTCGTCATATTCCTCTAAAAGCTGATCCAAAGCTTGTCTCTCGTCCTTGGTCAGGTTGTTCCCTATCTTCGGCCCTTCTAAAGATGCATTGTCTGTCACTAGGCGATTGATCCTCGCTATGCATTGGTCACTACTTAATTGTAACTCGCCACTCGTCCTGTTAATAACTTTGATAACCGCATAACCATCTTGGGCCTCTATCTCATCAGGAATGATGTCAATCTCTTGCATTGGTTTACGGTGTTCACATTTCCTCAATTCCATTATGCCACTGACAGACGGTTCGGCTCGAATAATCACTTTATTTAAGCCGGGAGCCAGAGCGGTGTCGTCACTTGGGAATATGCGAGTTTTCCCTCCATGCTCATGTAAGTCCGGCAACTCTAGTGTTAACTCACTGGCATAGAAGTTTAGTTGGGATGATGTCTTGACAACAATGACATTGGGAGATTCTGTGAATGGCTGACCTACCAAAACACCAAATTCCTGCACTCCATCTGGTACCACATAAAAGTTTGTATTTTCTTCAACTTTATCTACCATCAGGCCAGCTGTCACAATTCCCAACGGTACAGTTACTGCGTTGCCATAACCTTTTATTACTATAGAATCGTCAGGGGTGGCGGTCAACCCCAGTTGCTTGCAACAGTTTCTGTCATAGTGTTACAGGAGCTACCAAAATCAATGAATGCTTTGACTGGTGAGTTGTTGATTTGTATGGTTTTGTAATACTTTTTGTCAGATGAGTCACAACTGACAGTCTGTACTTTTCTTATAGTCTTGTCTGTATTCCCTGTACTTGAAAGTCGTTTTCGGCACTCTACAAAAGTATGGCCCTGGATCTTACAATGAGAACAGTATTTTCCTTGGTTCTTTTTCTTGTGACACTCTGCTTCAACATGACCAGCTCGTCCACAGAATCTGCATGACACCTCACCAGCCTTTCCTTGGAATCGGCAAACACGGGACTTGTGACCATTTTTCCCACAAGTGTAGCACTTCAACTGTTTTGATTTAGTGGGGGCATTAGTAGCAGTAAAGGAGCTGGCGATTCGACCAGGCATAGCAGTTGATACATTAAATGTCTTGGCACTAGCTAAGTACTTGAGCAGGGAATTGGGGTCAGTACATCCTGCTGAAACTGCTCCGACTTCCAACATCTTATCACCCAGTGTACCGATGATGGCTTCTGTAACAGTGCTCTCCCCTACACCGCATGCCATCCCCAAGCCCAACTTCTCATAGTAGAATTTTATGGCGTCTTCCCCCGGCAGTCTCACTCTGTTAACTAACTCCCTAATCATTTGTAGTTTATTTCTTGTGAATGGGAAAGCTTGGATAATGCGAGCTTTCCATTCACTCCAGCTGATATCGAAGGACTCTTGTTGCTCGTACCAGCTTCTAGCATAGCCTCTGAGTTTTGTAGTGCAGTTACAGACAAGAGTCCTGTCATCCCATCCACACATGCCGGCCATGCTCTCCAAATTCCTCAGCCACTGTTCAACTGGTACTTTAGAAGTGAGTGGATCGAATTCTGGGACAAAGTCACTGCGACCCATTATTCGCACATGAGTCGCCGCCGCATTGGTTCCATTGTCAACATTGATGGGAGAGCTCGGGACTGGATCGGTAGAAGCACCTGGTGCTGCAGATTGATTGACATCTCGACTGGGTTGGCTCACAACTGACGACCTAGTGGGATCATCACTCATCTGTCTGATTAGTCTCTCCAAAACTCCTATCCTATTCTCTTTCTCTCTTATTTCTTTTCTGTGTCTCTTGGCTCTACGCCTGGCCCCCTCATCAGAGTCAGAGCCTGAACTAGGCGAGCGATTTCTCCTTCTGTGCCTACCCATTGTTATACAATTCACTGGTAATGATTATTATAATGTAAGCATCAAACGTTCAGCCACAAAGGGAAGTGTCTGTTTAACTAACAAACAAGGATCACAAGTTCAGTCACAAACGAAAATGACTGTTTAACCATTAATAACACTCTTGCAATGTCCACAATATGTTTTGATGAATTATATTCGCACTTAGCACTATCATTCAAATGTTTACTTGTATTAGACAGTTTCTAGTATGTCACAGTATCCACTAATTAATTTTGGGAAGTCTCCGGCAACGCAATAGTAATTATCAATATCAGTCTCTTTCTGTTAGTGTTATTGCAAATTACTCTAATGATAACACAAATCGTCCAATCACTCAGTAGATGGCGAAGAAAGCTTTTATAAAAGTTCAAGAACGGTCTCACCGGATAAGCAGAAGGGGAAGGTCTCGGTTAGGAATGCTAACTTCAGCATCACACAAGTGTCAGCCAAGCCAAGCACGCTCTGTGCCGTGCTCTGCGTGACCCAGGCTAGCCTCAAGCAGGCCGGCCTCGCGATGAGTGCAATCCAGGCAATCCAAATAGGCAATCCAAATCCACAACACAATAGGTACACCACACCACAATTTATTTGTTAGGAGGTTTAGAATAACACAATTTGTTAGTTTGGCACAAAATTATAAGCGAGCGAGCGCAAACATTTGAGCGCTCGAACTCTAGCGTCACACACAGTCAATATACACACAGCAATTTTAGGTTAGTTTTTGGATATTTCTTAGTTTTTAGTTAGAAGCATGAATTTAATGAACACAGGTTGTTAAAAAAAGCATAGTAGATGGTCGTAGAAATGACCGGTTTAGTGAGCAAGTCCTTACTTGCTAAATACCACTTAATTTCGCCGAAGCGTCCATGCGGCAATTTTATTTAGTTTAGTTTTTACAAAATACTATTTACACTACACGCAGAACTTAGTTTTGGGCGTGTTTTCATCCCACTTCTGAAAACTGTTAGAAGGAAAACTCGATGTTGTGAGATTTTTTAAATAATTTATCGCGGTCTCCACTCTTGCGCCATTCCCTTGACAACCGGAAGTGACCAAAGTATCATGGCGGGCCGCCCGTCAGGGTTGCCAACTTGCATCCGTCTATGCTCTATGCTCATAGGGAAGTGCATTTATCGGTGTTAGTCGATACATCGACTATCACAACATATGATTAAATCAAGAGTTAAGATATTTTTTGTTTCCCAAACTTAGGTATTTCAGGGCATCTTAAAAAACTTGGTTACCGAGGGCAGAAAATACGAGGGTCAAATGATGGAAACTAGAGAGGTAGAGGTCCAGTCCAATACATAGAACCATTATATCCAGTGAAAGGCGCATAGGCTCTCTAGCCTCTTTACAAACACCATAAAACAAAGATGCCATATCTGAAATTGAGTAATAATGACGGATGGTCGTTTGCAAAGCGCGGGGCGAGAGGGGAAAGTGCAACGATACAGTCAACTCCTTCTTAAGATACAACTTAGTTCATATTTAATTTGAGAATAAGAGCGAAGATGCAATAAGAGGCTTTGCTTGATGCATGGCTACAGCCTCTCATGATGGTTCTTACTGTCTTGGACATAGGGCCTAGAGTTGATTTATCTCGGGCTTGAGTTCGCAGTAGTGGTATCGGCACGATCGGCGCCGGCGCAGTAACTCACGCAGATTTAGATACGCGCGGCACGCGACCGCTCCCTGTGGAGCCTGATTGTGTTAGAGCTCAACGGCTGGGTGAGTTTTTTTTTTAATACTCACCGGTAAACAAACTAAACATTAAAAAAAACAAAGAAGTCCTAGGTATGGAATTATAGTTATTTGTTATGCGAAAATGCAAAATTATTGTTTGCGGCGAGTGCTTGTATTGAATACCGAGCTAGCGAAGGTTTCTAAAATTCGGTACGCAAAGTTTTTTGTTCGAAAGTCCGTTATTGGCTTAATCTTATCTTTAGACAATATTGAGAAACTAATTTCAATATTTTTTATTTTGGTTTAGTAGTTTTGATTTTACAACGTTTCAAAGATACGGTTTTATGACCTTCACGCGACGGTCTGCATACTGTTGGCGGTCATAGGAACAAAACATTTTAGCGCATAAAAACAAAACTACTGAAGCAGAATAAAAAATATTGAAATTAGTTTCTCAATATTGTCTAAAGATAAGATTAAGCCAATAACGGACTTTCGAACAAAAAACTTTGCCTTCCGAATTGAGCCACGAGCGTAGCGAGTGGTTCAAAAAAAGAAACCTGAGCGTAGCGAGGTATTCAGAAGCACGAAACGCAAATAATATTGCATTCGTGCGAAACAAAAAACTTTTCATCTCACAGAAGCGAGGAAATGACTTTGTTAGCCATGCGGGAAAAACTCTATAGACAACTACTTACAGGCAAAACAGGTGAGTCAAATAACTTCCTTTTAAAAGCATATTTTATTGTAGTTACGGCTGCCGCACTAAAGTTTTCAGCTTCATTGGTATTAAAACCATTCGTTTTATTATATTTTCCTGAAGTTTATTTATCCAAACACAAAAATAATGTAAATAAAACAATGTTTTTTTTCCGGGTGCATTCTGATATTTTACCATATAAATTTAAAATTTCTAGAGATAAAAAATAAATTCAATTATATCGTTTGAAAAAATGTATTTAACAAACTAACCCATAATTATCTATTGTATAAAACAGAAGCAGAGCATTTTTTTAATTTACTGTAATTAAAAATAAATACAGGGTGTTAAAAGACCGCCAACAGAGCGGGAAACCACGTATTGTCCTCATCATAAGGAACATTTTTGCCCAAGGAACTATGCCTGGGAAATCAACGGTTTCCGAGATAATGAGGTTCAAAGTCGGACTTTTCAAAACTTTTTTTTTGCAGAAATGTATTCAGTATCTAGTTCTTAACATATCTTCTCAAGAAGCCATATCAAAATTATGAATATTTCTTACAAAAAACGACGTTAAAATTTCAACCCGCAATGTATTCTAAACATCGGCACTTCAAACTTAAGTAACATAAACTTATACCTACGCTTGCGTAATATGACTTCTGTGCGTTACAAGTCCATTGAGTTATAAAATATTTTTCAAAATTATAACCTAAAAAACCAAAATCATTTCCCAGCAATAATTTATCAAAAAAGTACTTTGTTTTGGTGTCTAGTATGCGTGGCTTTCCGGTCTGTTGGCGGTCTTTTAACACCCTGTATAGTGTACAAAATATTAAAAAGACTGTAAGAAGCAACCGCGTTTCTGAATGTTCTATTCCGTGACTTTAGATGCCTGTGCCTCATTTGCATTCACAGTTTTGCATAGAAAATGGGCACTTTCGTGGAGAGTCGCGTCTAAACGAGGCTCTTATTTCTGAAGCTTTTATGAACTTATATGGCATCTAGTGAAATGGCCAGTGTTTTTTTCTTTTTCTACACCATGGGGCGTGCAGAAAAAGGGCGTTCAAATTTCAAAGCGCACAAAAATGCAGATTGTTTAAATTCAGGTTTTACACGGTTGTAAGTTTCTAGTAACAGCAAACTTTCCGAGCATGGGAGATGAAAAAATAATTATTCGCTCGAAGTAAGACTATCCTAGTGGCCTAAGCTAGGGTATAGGTGTTCTGTAGGCCTGAGTCTGTAATTAATAGTGCCAAAATGGGCTTCCAGTTGACGGCTTCAATTACGATTTATTAATGCTGTCGGTCCTTTTAATGTTTTTGTGGTACAGCAAATAATATTCTGATTCTAATTCTAGAGGATTAGTTCGCTGGTTGTAGAAGAAGAAGGAGGAAACCCCGGTTTTGTCCTTGTACTGCAACGCTATCGACGCGACATTGCGTTACAGACTTAAGCCCCTGAACTAAGAGGTTGCGGGTTCAAGTTCAAATCTTGTTTTGAACGAAGTTTTTAACCCCACAACCTGAATGAATACCTCCAGCTGAATAGGTGAATTGGTTTCTGTGCTGATGTAAGACATCAGTATTTTAGAAAATAATTTCCATAATTTTCTAGAATACAAATAAGCCGCAAAGTCTTTAGTTAAACGATTTCTTATTTTTTTGTTTTCCCAATAAGTTGCCATATGCCATGAAATACTTTAAATGGCTAGAGGCAATGAAATATTTTAAATGGAAATTTCAACAGATATAAAGATTTTTTTGCCATGAAATTGCGTTGGTTTGCAATTTGATTGTTCTTTGCACGAAGCCATGGTGCCGAGAAGAGAGTTATAAAGCTTCATATTCCGTTTCAAAATAAATGTTCAGTCTCTAGATCTACTTCCTTGCTTGCGTTCGTTTAAACCCTCTATATTTGGTCGAGAGCTGGTGAGAAATCGAGATATTTTTGAACCTCGTACAAAAAAATATTCACAACCAAAAAAAAATTAATTTTCTGCGCTAAACAAATCGAACTTTCTACCGCGCCCGGATTATAAAAAGGGTATGATTTAAACGGCCGGCAGTATATTCAGGTTTTGGGTGGCTCTAAAATGTTTTTGGTCGGCAAAAATAGCTAATGGAGCGGCAACTAGTAGCCAGCAAGAATAAAAAAAATGGTCAGCAAGTAATGTCATATTGGGCAGCTCCAAAATTGGTTGTATAGCCAATTAAGTATATGTTCAGCCATAAAATTTAATAGAAAGGCAAATTGTGAGCTACATTTAATTCAGTTTTGGCCAGCTGTAAAACTATTTTTGGTAAGCGAACTAACATTGTTCTTACAGCAACAAATGTACGCAACTTCTGTGCTGCATTAAGTAATTGAAAATCATTTAAATAATTAATGATTACCTACCTAACCTACGGTTATTTTATTTGGTTAACTAGGTAAAGAAAAATATTATTAATTGTATATTTAAATCAAAATGCTTTATTTACAAAAAAAGAGCATTAGGCAGGAACTAGGTATCATGTATTGATTATAAAAAATTGTTACTTACGAGTATATTTGGCAATAACGATATAAAATATTGATAAAAAACTCTTAGGTGACAAATAAAAAAACGTGGTTATTTCTTCTTTCCATCAAGTACGTTCTGTTTTCACTGGCAAAAATCAGTGTCAAATTACGTTTATCTTAATTCGTCGAATGACACCGCCCACACGCCATTGGCCGCTCGTGTAACCCGCTTTTTCAGTAAAATCGCACATCAACTAAACGTATTTGTTAACCAATACTTTAATTTGCAGACCCACCAATATTATAGCTTACAGATATTATTTTTGAGCTAACCAATTGTATAATCTTGCCGACCAATTAATTATTCTGCCTATCGTTTATTTATTTCGTAAACAAATTAATTATTAAGCTGACACAAAATGTTATTTCTTGCTGTCAATATTATAATTTTTTGCTAACCACTTATTGCGAATCATTTTGATTTTATTGCCGGCAAAAAAATTGTTCGCTGCTCAAATGAAATAAAAGCTGCAATTTCTTGCTGACCAAATAGTTATATTGCAGCCTGAAAATTTACTTCCTTATAAAAATTGTATATTCGTGATCACCGGAGTCTAAATAACCAGCCCAAAAGCTCACAGCCTTGTATATTTCGATTTGTCACCTACTACATTTTAAACAGAATAGGCCCGGCGCAGCGCGTAATTGACCCAACCGATAAAACCAAACATCTGGACATCCCTGGAGATGAATGAGGAGCAGCTGATCGCTCGACAGAGTCACGATCCGACGCAGTAGGGAGCGAATAGCCCATTAGGCAGCCTGCGGAGTAGCCTGGCTTCCTCTTCGAAGTAGGTACTTAATCCAAACTGTAAAGAGAGCCAACTTGTATCTTTTTTTTATGACTGCTTTTCATTGGGGCAACGAAAGAAAAACGTTCCGCCGGTGATTGATTGATAGCACCGACAGCACCGACACTGTCCAATGTCAAAATTATTCAAACTATTGTAGGATCATTCAGTTACGAAATCAGGAGGATCGGGTAGTAAGGAAAGCATACGAAGGGCAAACATCACGTTACAGGCTAAGGCTCTTGTCGACGTGCACGTTTCATATAACTGACATAAATATTTTATTATGACAATTCGATGTTCATTGATAGGTCGGTTTGTAAACAAACCTTTTTTGTAACCTCATTTCAAATCGACTACGCAATCTATATCGAATTGTCATAATAAAATATTTATGTCAGTTATATGAAACGTGCACCTGGACGTCGACAAGAGCCTTAGCCTGTAACGCAATGGCTATGGGGTTTCTTCGTTTTTCTCCTACAACCAGAGTTACTCAGAATATTCTTTGCTGTACTGCAAAAACATTAAAAGGACCGACAGCATTAATAAATCGTAATTGTAGCTGTCAACTGGGAGCCCATTTAGGTACCATTGCGTTACAGGCTAAGGCCCCAGTTGGACGTCCCAAGTATCGCTGGATAAAACATTATTACATGCAATATTAGATCTAAAATACACACAAAGCTTCGTCAAAAAGTTGGGCAACAAATACAACAAAAACGGGTACACCAAAAAAGATAAAAAAAAAAATCACACACACACAAAATCTACGAAGCAATGGTACTGCCCAAAAAACTTGTCGTAGACCAGAACACATAATCGGCTGAATTATTGTTGCTCTGTTGTTAACAATAATGAAAAGAATACTTTGTTATTTCCGCGAACGAAAAATCGCTGAATAAAAATAGCTCAGTTTAGCTACAAAATGTAAAAAAGTGTGAATATTTTGAATTTCCCGCCACGCTGCTATCTTCCAGCCTTAAGGACCTTCTGCCGAGCCGCTGGATTGAAGAAGTCTCAAAGAACTTGCGCGGTCTTCAGATGGAAGATTGGAGGGAAGTCGCGCAGGACAGAGAGAGATGGCGTCTTTTAGTTCCGGAGGCTAAGTTCCACTTCGGGTCGCTGAGCCAGCATAGTATGGCCCGGTTTCTGAATTGAGAATTTTACTAAGCAAATACTTAACTATCGCTCTATTGTGAGAAATCTACAGAGACAGAACGATACTTACCCATTTGCTTAGTGAATTTCTCAACTCAGAAACCGGGAGTATGACTTCGCTGTTCTACAGGGTGCAATCAAATTCGATAGCGGAACTTTAAGTAGGCTGTCTACTGATCACTACAAACAACTTATAATCTAGCTACTTAGATGGCAAAAAAAAGAGCGAAAAAAAATCTGCTGTTCCATACATTCGATGGAGTACCTACTGACTGCCTGTTTCTGAATAGAGAAATTCGCTAAGCAAATGGGTAAGTATCGTCCTGTCTCTGCAGATTTCTCACAAAAGAGCGTGACAGAACGATAGTTAAGTATTTGCTTAGCAAAATTCTCAATTCAGAAACCGGGCCTGAGTCTAGCTTATGTATGGAACCGCTGATATTTTTTTGTAGATTATGTGTTCAGTATTGAGTAACTAGCATTTCTTCTCGAGAAACCTTAACAACATTTTTAATATGTCTTACAAAAAACGACGTCAAAATTGCAACCCGCAATGTATTCTAAACATCGGCACCTCGAGCGTACCTAAGTAGCATACGTTTTTTAGCATTTTTAACAAAGTTTAAAACCATTGAATGATAACAAAAGACTTTATCACCATCATCATCAGCCTGTTGACACCCATTGCTGAGTACAAGCCTCTTCATGCTCGCGCTACCGATCACTATCCTGTGCCAGACGCAACCACCGCTTTCCAGTTACTTGGGCTATGTCATCGGACCATCAGAATTTGGCTGCTGGTCACCCAACCGATCTCTTCTCGGGACAAAAGGCAAGAACAAAGGCTTAAGGGTAGACGATAGCATTTATGTTCAGCGATTTTTCGTTCGCGGCAATAAAACAGTATTCTTTTCATTATTGTAAACAACAGAACAACAATACTTCAGCCGATTATGTGTTCTGGTCTACGAAGCAGTGGCACTGCCCAAAAAACTTGTCGTAAAAACTGTGAAAATTTTGAATTTCCCGCCGCGCTGCTATCTTCCAGCCTTAACGATTGAAAATGCCACATGGAAAATGCCGTTATTTTTATCGGTTAGGTAACATGTAAATGCCAAATTACTTATTTTTCTACAAAATGCGGCCTTAAAAGGCTTTTTGTGGCGCCTAAAAGACATGATCTTTACGTTGAGAGCTCGTTAGCGTGACTATTAGTTGTGACTGTTGTTTTTACTCATTAACTAAGTGGCCACTAGTTACCTATCGGTAGTAATTGTCTGATAATTGACATCTTTATCCTGTCCATTTAGGACAATCTTGTGATAAACGTGGTAGTTAAACTGTATCACTTGTAACTCGAAATTATTGTCATACTTACACGGTATTTTTAATTGATATTACCAATGTACACACAAATTAACAAGAAAATCCATCATAAAATTAACCACAATTTTATAATGGAAGTTTTATAACTTTGAAATCTTTTTCAGTTGAAAAGAATTTTATAGAAACGGGCTAGTGTTAGGAAAATCTAAACATTTTCCAACATCCGAGTGGTCACTTAAATATCTAGTGTGTGTGAAGTTGCCACTGGACCTTGCTTAAATCTTCTTATTACGTAGATGTTTGCAAAGAGTAAGTTTTTTTACCCAAGCGAAGGCTGAAGTATCTTTGTAAGGTCAGATAATATTACACTCAAACACAAAAACCTGCAACTAAGAGCCGCCCATCTAACAACTAATTAGTCACACGGCACACCGCAGGTTAATCAAATAGAGACATAACTTCTTTAAGCTATGGTTAAAACCTTCATATATTTTTACGACTACA
Organism: Zelleria hepariella; assembly: GCA_949319315.1. NCBI lineage: Eukaryota > Metazoa > Arthropoda > Insecta > Lepidoptera > Yponomeutidae > Zelleria > Zelleria hepariella. The sequence goes on along the minus strand of OX439378.1, from coordinate 24,468,410 downwards.
CGCGTAATACCACAGCCTTGTTTGTTAAACACATCCTAAAGGACTACCATAAGGCATATAATAACAGAGACTATGTAAGTAGGTATAATATGAGATAATGAGCTCGAACAAGGGCTCGAAATAATGTGCAACTAACATCTGTTGGACAAAATAGTAAGGCGCGAAAGTTTCGCTCCATCGATAGATCAATGTCGGTGGTAGTAGGCTTAGCACAATAGTCGGTTTATATCGGTTTATAACTAGATCGATGTCACTCTTTTAACTAAATAGAATGGGATGAATAAAGTTACACTTATTGATACACGGCCTACACCACTATTGTGCTAGGCCTCCGTCTATTAGGCAATCGTTTATGATATGATCAAATTCTTCTTCTTGTAGTGCCGTCTCCTATCGGAGGTTGGCTATCTGTGATCTAGTTGACATTTATTCTTACTAAAATACAGCGCCATCTAGATTTTTTATTATAACTAAAGGAAAAAACCCTATTGAAAAAGTTTAAAAAATAATTTCTCTTTGAATTCGCATAATAATGCTTTGATTTTAAATACTTTGTAATGTTTATTCAAAGGTAAGGTTGTTTTATTCACTAAAAACACAAAATGCGTTTTAATTTGTAGCATATAAAATTTTGAAAATTGCGCCATATTGCGGCCGTATTGGAAAAATACGTCAAGGGTAAAGGGGCTGCGCCGGCCGACTAGGACACCGACGGCACTATTCTAAAAGTTAATTAACGCTAAAAGCTTTTCTATTAAAATGCAAAGTTATATCCTCCTAAACCATAATCCCAGCTTTGCAAAGGCAATTTATTAAAACTTCTTATTTAATCACAAAGTTATAATTCTAGCGGAAAAGTTCACGAAAACTTGAGATAAAGAAAACAAAACAGCGGAAAGCTTTTTCCGGGCGTTATCAAAGGCTATAATTATCTTCTGACCTGAAAAGTGGAATTATATTTTCTTTCCTTTTATAAGGAGTAAATAAGTTAGAGCAGGGTTTCTCAAACTTATGGCCCCACGTACCCCCGTTTAAGTTCCCAAATGACTGAGAACCCCTAACACAGCTCCCGTCAAAATGAAAAGAAATTCTAGTTAACAAGGTTTTTTATTTTAATAAATTTTAATAAAAGGCAACACGTGACAAAAATAAATATTTTATTAATGAGATGGATGGGTTTGTTTCTTGTCGCAAATGGAGTCTATTTCAGGAACAATTTTGGACAATTTTAATCTTAATTCTGGTTCAATATAAAGTAGATTTCTGTAATTGGTTTTTATCATTACTAGATGTGAAAACCCACTCTCACATAAGTTTGTCGTTGCGAAGGGTAAAAGAAAATTCATCCCATTTCGTGACAGTTCGGGATATTCTTCCTGTCTAGCTGTGCGTGTGCTAGCCAGCCATCCAGCCGCCATTACGTAAATCTTTTCGCGTACCCCCTACCATCAAATGACGAACCCCTAAGGGTTCGCGTACCACACTTTAAGTATGACTGAGTTAGAGGAACTTTACTACAAAGGAAGAGCGGGAGATAAGGCTAATTCACCGATCGCTTTGATTCCAAACATTTTTCCAAAATAGTTTGACATTTAACCAACAAATTGGGCGATCAAGGAGGTTTGCTTTAACATAATTTTAACTGGTGGTTCGCCCCGAACTGTGAACTCGTGACAGGTTACGTTTGCTAACACCATTCACGCAGGCACGCGCATTGCGTATTATCTTGGCTATTTCTTCTTTTGAGGCTGCCAAACGGAACAAGGAGCACGTGGATTGTTGGTACCAATGGCGTAGGTTCTCAAGCCATGATATCTTGGGTCTTCCAGGTCTCCTTCTGCCTGGTATCTTCCCTTGGATGATTAGTTGAAGGAGTCCATATTGGGTATTGCGGATTATATGGCCAAAATACTCAAGTTGGCGATTTTTGATGGTCTTCATTACTTCTACGTTTTTTCTCATCCTCTGGAGCACTGTGGTATTGCGGACTTTTTGGACCCACGAGATTTTGAGCATTCGTCTGTACACCCACATCTCAAACGCTTCTATGCGTTTGGACATATTTTGAGTGAGTGTCCAAGTCTCCGCTCCTTAGAGTAGCACAGAAAACCGTAGCATCTAGCAATTCTCGTGCGTAAAACAATGCTTAGGTTACGATCACAAAGAACTTTTTCCATTTTGCGGAACGCGCTTCGAGCTTGCGCTATTCTGCACTTGACTCAAATTAGTAAGAGAAAAAAACGGTTTTCATTGATGAAAATATTATTATTATTATGTTGGTATACTTTTCAGATTCACGGGTCCATGGGGACCCGGTCCTTTGAGGCTTGCGTGGGGCCGAAGAAAACAGCACAGAGGCATTTTAAATACCATTTAATCTAAATGTGATGGGTGTATCTGCCACATCTTATCTCTGGATAAATCCAAGAATCTACCCAAAGACAATCTCCGTCAGATACAAAGACTATTGCAAAATAACATGAAGAAAAGAAAAATCTAGGCTATGGGAGGGCCAGGATAAATCGATTGGGGTGTCGGGTTGAGACTACTATTGACGTCTGCCAAGGAAAATGTCTCAAGGGGTTCATCATCGGTAGACGTATGACTTGCCGCTCACTAAATTACTATTATTATTATTTATTATACACTAGTAGCTTCAATAGTAAGTAAGTAAGAGGTAACCTCTAAAACGTTTATTTGCTTGCCACAAAAAACAGATATTTAGCACAAAGGAAGAAGTTACATAATTAGATAATTCAGTTAATTTTCTTTAATTAAATCAGATACTTACCTACATTGTGTGCAATGGCTGTAAAAAGGTTGTGGCTCAGCATGATGCTACGGTTGCCCGTAGCGCTGTTATTCTGCCAAAACCTCTCAAATGTAATAAAATAAAGCTGGGCAAGGGCCTTATCTTAAGAGAGAGAGGGTGAGTTTGGGCTTATCATTAAGCGTGCCCACTGATTAAATATATAAATTAGAGACATTTTTATTTGATAAGAGCAAAGTTTGAGACGGTGTAAAGTGCTTAGTACAACGGTCACAGTTTGAGACGGTGTAAAGTTTTTTGAACATTTCCTCAAATCGAACACTCAACTCATCTTACAGATTTGAGGCCCATAATGATTAAACGACGATACCTACTTAGATTTAGAGGAGGGTACACCGTCCACTAGCACCGCAGTGAAAAATAAATTATATTCTCTCTTTGTTGGATGCGTTTTTTGCTAAAAACGGGCGGCCAAACGAGAATCCCTACTCTTAACTATTTTTGGGACCTAAGTCCTAGATTCCAGATCCTAGAACCTACGAATTAATCCCGAACAAGAAAAAAACGGCCATTTTGACTTGTGCGGGATTTATTCGTAGGTTCTAGGAACTGGAATCTAGGCGGCGCTAGTGTGACTTGACCATTACTTTTATCCCTAGGCACAACTAGCCTAGGCCACTTTTAGCGATAAAAGATTTTATTCGTAGATTCTAGGATCTGGAATCTAAACCTTTAATCCTAAAAATAGTTAAGCCTCGCGTTGAGAACTTAAAGAAGCTTTTTTAGCAAAAAACGCAACCAAAAAGAAGACATGACTTTTTTTTCATTGGCGGCGCTAGTTGTGCCTATATATGGGCCTTAAGATAGAGTTACCAAGTATAGCAGTTACACTTTTGTAGCGACCCCTACAGGTCATACAGGAAACTTCTACAAATAGGATGGAGGTCACCCCTTTAGAAGGTGCATGATCATTTCCACCAAGCAGATGTTATGCTTGGGGCCCGGCCGGGTCCAACCGACCATGGTTGGAAGTTGTATATGTGTCGCAGGGATATTGTCACACCAGAGATATTATAATTTCACTAGTGAAATTACAATTACCCGGATTATTGTCAACCGCCACCATTTCTCACAATATCACGGGCTCATTTCAGTGACATTATAATTTCACTCCAGCAGCAATAAGTTGACAATTTCACTGCCGTTGTCAGACGGTCAATGATTGGTCCGTTTTCAAATTATCAATTTTGAAATCATAGAGTTACAAAATAATAGACAGGTTTCTGGAAATCACAAGCTTTATTGCAAGGATATCTAATATCGCAGTTTTATCTTAAGATGAAATACGACGGACAACTAGCGCCGCCAATAAAAAAAATAAAAAATCATTTTTTTTGCATTTTTAGCAACAAAGGCTACTGCGATTTCTTAGCGCGAGGCTTAACTATTTTTAGAACCTAAGGTTTGGATTTCAGATCCTAGAACTTAAGAATGCAATCGATTCTCGCCAAAAGTGGCCACTTTTGGCGAGAATTGCATTTGTAGGAAATCTACAAGCGTCAAACTTGGTGTAGATCTAAGGCTTTATAGTATGACAACAAATAATAAGAAAAAGCCATGTGCGAGTCGGACTTATGCATGATTGTACACACAACCATATATTTTTAATTGTATGGCGGTACGGAACCCTCAGTGCGCGAGTCCGACTCGCATTCGGCCGATTTTTTGTTTTATCAGTCTGGTCACTGCAATATTTTCTTAGCTCTATGTTGAAATCCTAAGGAAATGGCGGACAAAGAAGAGTTGACCAATCAAAACGCACGAAGTCCCCGACTACAAACTTGACTCATAATATACCTAGGGTTATTATAAAACCACTACAGCGTTCCCGTGAAATTACAATAACACTAAAATAAGTCCGTGAAATTGTAAGAAATGGAGGCGACTGACAATAATCCGGGTAATTGTAATTTCACTAGTGAAATTATAATATCACTGGTTTGACAATATCCCTGCGACATATGTACATACTCGGCCACGAGAAATATTTTGCTGGCACGATGCAGGATAAGTAGCGAGTATAGTAGTTGCCTAACAGTATGCAGCAGTTTCCTGTAAGTACGACCGATATGCTTCTTGTCACTAATGTCTGAGGTCCTCAGGAAGGTATGAAGACAACGACCAATTTCATTTTTCGAAATGCATTTAACAAACTTGGGGTAAGTGTGTGACCTTTTCTTTTTAGGACTGTTCGAGTCCCACAAGCAAAAGCAATTTATTGTACGTACATACTCGTGTGAGTATACACGGGTGAGTATAGGTACACTTTCGTTGCAAAGTCGCCCGTAACGTAAGGGAATAGAGGGCACCCGAGTAAGCGTCTACGTGCTCTCTTATGAACGTTTAATAAAAGGTAATTTAAGATAACAGGCAGGATAGAGAGATCGATCGTCGTATCGACAATGCCTGGAAGAGCTACTGGTCCATGAAAGAGCTAATGAAGGGCAATCTTCCACTTGCCCTGAAGCGTAAACTCGTCGACATGTGCATCCTGCCTATCCTAACCTACGGTGCTCAAACCTGGTCTTTGACTGAAATTCAGAAGTCCAAACTCAAGGTTTGCCAACGTGCGATGGAGCGCAGCTTATTGGGTTTTAAACGGATTGACCGCATCCGAAACACCACGTTGCGCTCGAAAACCAAAATCGCCGATGTTGGAGTTGCGACTGCCAAGCTAAAGTGGAACTGGGCTGGTCACATAAGCCGCATGGGTCCAGATAGATGGGCGAAAATCGCCACTGACTGGTTGCCTCAAAATGGACACCGGCGCCGTGGCAGGCCAAGGCGGAGATGGCGGGACGATCTCGAAACCTTTTTACCGGGGTGGCAAGAGGTGGCCCCAGATAGAAAAGTGTGGAGGACACAAGGGGAGGCCTTTGCCCAGCAGTGGGACACAATACAGGCTACATAAAAAAAAAATAAAAAAAAATTAAGATAAATTATTTGTACATTAATGTCTACCATATTCATTTAGGTCGCGACAAAAAAATATATAAATGCCAAACTTCGTTTTCTGAGGCACCGCGTTGATGTCTTTTACTTGGCGAAGGGCAGTTTCTCCCGCTCCGTTTGATATTTACGTAAAAAATATTTTATATTATTTTAAACGACTATAATGGCCTATTTAGTAATTCAGATCGTTATGGTCATAATTATTATTATTCATTATTAAATGTAGAACTGCCATTACGGACGGTTTTCGACAACGTTGCCACGAAACGGTTGCAAAAAGTTTAAGGGTGGTAAAGGTTAGATCTCAAGTAGGTGAACTCAGAAAAGTCAAACTTGAGTAGCTGTCTGCATATTAATAGATACTATCTTGAGATTGACATTGACTTAGCCAAGGCTTGACATTTGACTGACTTAGCCAAGGCTTGACATTAGCATTTGACTTTTCTGAGATCACCTACTTGAATTCGATCTTGAGTCGACGACTATTAATGCCACCCTTAGTTTAGATGGTCTATCCGAAATGAAATTGCGGGGATTGATATGTATATTGATACGTATCGTAGCTCTTATCACAGTGAATATGCTGTAAAGGCGCGCGCTGATTCAGTTTAGACTAATTGTTTGTAACGATACATAGGTAATGTTCATTTTGATATATCCATAAATCAATTTCGATTTATGGCTAAATAAAAGAAAAAAAAGGCTGTTGCATGGATTTTATAATGTTTACAGTGTAGTTCGCCTCACAGAAAAACATGTGTATAGTATCTGACAGATTTTTTACAAAACCAAACCAAATTCCAATAGTATTTAGCAAAATAAACTTTTATATTCTTTTCGAACCATGACATAAAATCATGAGATATGAGAACAATGAGGCAGGTTTCTTCATCAGTCAATCACCTCAGCAAACAGAACGATTATTGAATTGGCAATCGATTACAATAAATCACTATATCACACATACACATACACGCAGCTGAGCGCGTATAAGGAAATCGCACTAATTTACGGCGTGAATTGATTAATGTTAATATCGCCCATAAAACTGCACACCCCTTCCGTTCATACACTCAGCGGCCGAGTCAACGTTTGAAAACGCACTTTAATGTAGCAAAGTGATCCTTGTGTCGCTGACAGATGGTAGTTTTCTGTTTGACCGATCGAGGAGTAGCGGTGGTGAGCTTTCTAAAAAATCATTCCCGTTATTAACGGCCGAAAGATATTTTTCTGCTGGAAAATAGTTCTCATTGAAAGCAATAAGATTAGTACGCAATAAGGAATTTCGCACAAAGGATCATCGATAGAATACTCGTAATTTTCCGCCGCCGCAATGTGACGCTTACGACGGTCTCGTTGGATTTTTTTGCGCGTTACCGCTATTTTTGTCACTTGAAGCAACAAAACAGCAGCTTTATGCAGCCTGTTTGTACAACAAGCTAATAGAGCCTATCATGTTATTGTCTTATAGATGAAATAAAAAGGGGCTTTAGGAGAACACATTTAATATCCTTTATAACAATACTGGATAAAGAGTTAAACTAGGGATTCGTATAACGCTTAAACGTAAAAGCGTTTTAAAATTCGATGATATGACCAAAAAGGGGTTTTCGAGAATTAGTGACTTCAAACATTTTAATCATCGAGAAAACTTACACGAAACATGTTTTCCTTCAGTACAAATCTAAGGCCTTTGCATCTACGTAATGAGATGATTTATAAAACGTCCAGTGGCACCTTCACTCACACTAGATGGGTGAAGAGACCACTCGGCGCTGCAGTGCCTGGGACATATTCCCAATATACGTAATATTATTTTTGTAGCATTTAATAGAGCTGAGAAGTTGAGTTAGAAATCGCAAAAAAATTGGTTCCTCCACTTAGCAGTTGTTTAATAGAATAGAATAGAATAGAAGATGTTTATTCCCGGGTTATGTATGCTTATGCTAATGTTATAATTAAGTCCATATACAAGGTGTTACAAAAGATGCTAACTCTTTTTACAGGGTCATGGTACCTGATGATAGGGATCACAACCAAAATATTTTTTTAGCTCTATGATGTTCCGTTGATTTATAAATAATTTAAATGTAAACGCTATGACGGGAGAAAAGTATTTTAAAATACTGTTTCCATAGACTTTCACTATGTTTTAACAGTCTGAAGCTATTAAAATACAGCTAGGCAAACAACCATATTTTTTAATTGGAGCTAAATCCAAAAACAAAAATGTTTTGAAAATTTTAAAATTTTGAGGTTATAAAAAAAAAGTTGTGTTTTTCAACTTTTTTTTGCAGATTTGTCATTATGTTGACCAGCAGGTTACACCATGTAAAAAGAGTTAGTATCTTTTGTAACACGTTGTATAATGTGTCGCATAGTTCAAGGCACAACTTTTATCTTTTGATGATTCGCGGTATTTACGCAAAAAGATAATTTTATTCGGAATTGATCGACCGTAAAAACAAGAGAAATTATTCATGTGTGCGGGCCAACAATACCGCCTTAAAAATAACAACAACAAACAATTATTAAAATAAGACATTTATCCATATGTTATTTTATACTATTTTGTCTTCATTATATCGTCAATACCTACATTTCAAAGAGCATCACACTTGATGTGATTTTAAGTGCAGATTAGAATAACAAATAGTACCAAAACGTCTTGTATGAACTTAGCCATTATTTTATTCATTTTCTTAGTTGCTAAAAATTACTTCATAATGGGCACGGTTGATGTAATCTTCGATGTAATCTAATTAATTAATAAAATACCAAAAGGCTTATACCGTTATTGAGGATCAATGGACACTTTACTTTATACAAGTTTTAACTTCAAGAAGAACTTTTTGACATTTACCCAAGTATCGAATTCACCGCTGCATAATTTGAAGTTTGATCATTGAAGGCAGCTGCTTGTTGTGCGAGTAAAAGATAAGAATTCTTAAAGCTTCCCACCACGATTGAAATTACTTTTACTGAATCAACTTCATTTTGCTTAAACTTAAGAGGCCCTTTCAGGACCGTGGGAACTCAGTGACGGCCAAGCGGGTGAAACACTGTTTTCTATAGCTGTTTCACCCAGAGCGAGACGGGGCGCGGGAAAAGTGAGAGGCAATGCGGCTGTATGAGTCTACGTGTGTTCGTGTCCTTTCGCGAGTATCTAGTTGTAGTTGTAATGTATAGATCTATTTTCCCAAATTTTTCGTAGTTCAGCTGCCATTTCTACATTTTATTAGGTATTTCAAAAATCTTTTTTTTCTGACAAGTACAACATTGATGTCATTATTGATGTTCCCAAGGTAGTTAGACTCCAATAGACAGTTTAATAATGTAAGTAAATAACAGCTGTAGTAGTAATACCTTTTTCGGCGCGAAAAACGCATCGCTCTACTTTCTTTCAGGCTATTTTTTTTATCATAAGAACTATTTGCAAAACCTCCGTATTGGTCATCTACTGATATAAACCAAGTTTCAGCAAAATCCAGCCTGTAGATTATAAATTAAACCGGAACTACGTTTGTATGGGAAAATGGTGCTCTAACGCCCTCTTAAGGCCTTTGCATCTACGTAATGAGATGATTTAGGGTGGTATTAATAGTCGTCTGAGATTAGGTGATCTCAGATGACTATTTCGTGAGCTTGATCTCAAGTAGGTGGACTCAGAAAAGTAAAATGGTAATGTCAAGCCTTGGCTAATGTCAAACTTGAGTAGCTGTTAGCATATTACGAGTAATAAACTCTATCTTGAGACTGACATTGAGATTAGCCAAGGCTTGACATTAGCACCTGACTTTTCTGAGATCACCTATGTGAGTTAGATCTTGAGTCAACGACCATTAATACCACCCTTATACAGCGTCCAGTGGTACCTTCACTCACACTAGATGGGTGAAGGGACCACTCGGCGCTGCAGTGCCTGGGATATTGTTTTAGATGGAGTAGACTTGCCCACCATCTACCATCCTGAGAGTTTATTCGGCCTAGCCCCCAGGAAAGTCAAGTCAATCTCCACATTTTGCTTAAATATGTAAGAGCAAAAAATTTCTTAAAATGCCATCTCAAACTTATAGATACTGCTATATAGATACTCCCGAAATCACTAGTTCAAGAGAAAATAATGACAGCGTTTTTCTATCTTTGGCGAAGGTGGCGCGTCATTACATAAGATTTTTTTTAAATACCGGTTAGAATTTTCTCTCTAACTATTGATAGTATTGGACATTACCTTTGGGTATACCTAAAAGTTGGCGGCCATGAGGGGATCAAATTCATGACTTCCATGTCAGCAATGCATGTGGCTCAAGACTAGACCAAGGAGCAAAGTTACAAGTAAAGAAATCCACTAAACTTTCTTCCAATTCTAGGCGCTCTGAGCGAGGTGCAAAATGCTTAGTCTATTTTAAATCGGACTGTACTTGCACGGGCGGCGTGCGCGCAGGAAAGGATTAGAGAAAAGATGTTTGAAATAGTTCTTCGGCTCTTCATTCGTTGTTGAGTCTGAGACGCGAGCGCACGTCCCACTAGCCGTTGACTACACGTATTTCTAGTTCATTCACGGTCTATGAGTGCATGAACTCCACATCCAGACTTTGCGAACTCTTGATTATTTTTATTTTCATTCGGATCGGAACGTCCTTGCCGTCAGCTGATGCGCTCGCTTCGATTTTTGTAATTCGATCATTCGACTGGCCGGTTTGGCCAGATTAATAAAAAAAAAAAGAAGTTCCGGCATGTGTCAAATGATTGTACAGTGGTCGAAATTATTTTATATTGAGTGACGTGTTTTTATTTTCAATTTCCAAAAGTGGAGTGCGGTGCCAGTGTTACATTTTTCTTGTTTTAGTTTCATCCGCAAACTCCGTAGATGCAGGTGAGTCAATATCTCCTCTAAAGAAAGTTGTTACTGTTTTTTTTGGTTGTCTTACAAAGTGACTCTGTATTGTAGAAATGTAGATTAGACAGTATCTTAACAGGTTGTCAAGTGTTGGATGTTGTTTAAGTTGACGCGTTGAATAAGTTATGTGGAGGCAACATTTTATCTTTGACTGTCATTTAAATTGACAGTGACTGGAACCGATTTGTCTCTCCGTCCCGGACAAAAACGTTTATATATTTGTTACTTTGATTTTGATGTTCTATTTTGTCGGTAAATAATCGCTACAAACAACAATTTTAAGTATTTTAAAAATAACGGGTCATACGTTGTTGAGGCTGATGCGACGGCTTGTCATTAAAATTTGTGAATTACCGGCAAAACGTTTAGCAAAATTCAATCAGTTGGTGTCACTGCTTATCCCTTGGTGTGAGAGGAATATAGGATGTTATTTTGTATCAATATCATGCCGGCGGAAAGCGTGTAAGAACGTTCAAAGCAAAAATAAAGTATCAACTTATTGAAACGTAACAGATCGGTCTCATAAAGGCCTAGTCGCCTTCAAGTATGATACGAGTATCAGGAAAAAATCAAGAAAACGAATAAGTTTATAAAAAAATAGGCTTAATTTCTGACAAAAAAAAATCGATACAGATAGATATTACTCTTTATGCAGTTGTCCCGGGATCTAGATTATCCGATAGGCATTAAGTGTCAGCGAAATTAAAACGCAATGAGATGTCGTTAAGTGGTAGTCAACTTGGTCATTTTATCGCGTACGACAGGTGAAGTTATGCTACATGCACGACAGCACGTCGACCATTACACGCTAGCACTCAGTTACATTACGGGTGACTTTACAACAAAAGTGTACACTCTGCCGTGCTGTCATATGCTGACATCAGAAAGAGTAAAAATTCAACATTGTATAATACACATATGAAGGCATTAAATCATCCTTTAACAAGGCTCACAATTTTAAGGATATACCTAGCTTATTAAATGAATATGATAATAATCTGCTATTGTTGTCCACAAGTGCATTTAATGAGTGCAAACTTGTACTAGAACTGCCATAAATAAGTTCGTAATAAGCTTGAATTAAAATGCTCAGAATGAAAAATTGATATGACGAAATTGTACGCTAATCAACTGCATCACTACAAATTCTCCGTTAAAGTTTTTTTTTGCTCTACAGGTGATAAATTGAAAGAGCCTGCGATCTGTCCTTTTACTTTTGTGGCTACTTTTGAATATGCGCAATATTCACTATTAAATATTTTAGGAATTCAGATACGTAAAATTATTTTTCTGTACAAATAGCAAACAGAATAGATTTAATATTGAGGCACACCAAGTTTTTTTTTTAAATATTTTATTGGTTATTTACAGGACGTTGAATAAACATTAAAATAATGAGAAATCGAAGCATGATTTTTGCGAATCCAAACATAATTTATTTAATAAACTTTGTCGATCTTGACTCCATAGGGTCGAGAGTAGAGGCGCTGGTGTTATGTTTGTGTTACATCGCTTAATTGCGCTATTTCCATTGTTTCTTCTTCGTTAAGTTCTGTACCTGTCTAGGAGTCTGATGCATAGCCCTAATTATAAAAGTGAACTCAAGCCAGTAGGTTTTTTTTCCGAATAACTTGCATTAGGTATGCGAAAGAAAGAAAAATAAAAGTGAGTTTTGCATTGAGTGATGTAAACGTAACTAGCCGGATGCTTCAGGGTCAAAGATTTTTCTATGAAATAATAAATGTTGGCTGAAATGTATGCAGCTAAAGGGAGTTTATTATACTGGTGATTTCGGTTAAGAGAATATTATGCGAATATTTCTAGAATCTTCTTAGTACAAAAATAATGTCTATCGCTTGGCAATGGCACATAAAAAAAATGTGTTTTGTCGGTTGGACGTGAAAAATACAGGCACCTAGCTACTTTATACAAACCCTTCTGCTTTTTTATATCAAAGAACAGCACCCTTACGGCTACTGGACGAGTTTTTTCAGATAATTAATTAAAATTAAATGGCCATAACTTAAACTGGCTTATTATTGAAACAAAAGAAAATAATGCTAGAATGAATGAACATTCGTATATTTCTTGCTAGCTATTTGTATATGTGCGATCCTATTGTAAGCTTTAAGGCGACTATTGGCCTTTAATTCGTCCATTCATCTATTTATAGTAATAAGCAGTTGCTTAGAAGTTACATAATATTATTATATTGCCGGTAAAAACATAACACAACTTACCGTTGCCCTAAAAGGGACTACCATCACTGCAGTAATTTGGGTACCTACCTATAACCCGTGTCATTAAAGAAAACATTTAGGATGAACTTTAAAACACTCGCCCTCTCGCTGTAATTAATACAGTCAAACGAGACAACGCTAGGTTTTTAACTGAGTCGTCAAATGTCAAAAGACATCGATTTTGGTCGGAAAATAGTTCCCATTGACAGAAAATATTTTTATATTCTTCTGACAGTCGATAGCAAGTGAATGGTTAGTTTCAAAGTCAAAAAAATCTAACTTTCAACCGCGACCGGGCCAAAAAATATTTTTCCCAGACTCAGCGAATCTATCAGCCTACCAACTCCCAGCCTTGTAGGAAAAAATATCTCGCTTGCTCACCAGCTCTCAACCAATAATTACTGAAAGGAATTTTGAATATTTTGCAATGGAAAATTAGATTATAGAGATAACAGTAAGCCACGCTAATTACACCTCATTCCGTCGGCCACTTGTAACTCTGCATTGCGGCTAGACACCTGAAATACTCTGGAAAGTTTGTTTATCGGTCCAAGACATTTGGGCCAAATAACTACTATACAAGGTGTTACAAAAGTACCTAACTCTTTTTTACAGGGTAATAGCACCCGGTGATAGGGATAACAACCTAACCCCGTTCCGTTAATTTTTAATTTAATAAAATGTGAACGATGTGGCGGGAGAAAAGTAAATATTTTTTTCATTGACTTTCACGATGTTTTAACAACTCAAAGCTATGTAAATGTACCGACACGCACAAACATATTTTTAAATTTGAGCTAATAACAAAAACAAATAGTTGTGATTTTTTTTTCAATTTTGAGGTTGTCAAATATATTTTGTTTTTTTCAACTTTTTTTTTACAGATTTGACATTCTGTTGACCAGTAGGTTACACCCTGTAAAAAGAGTTAGGTACTTTTGTAACACCTTGTATGACTATAGTAGATTAGCGTTTGACTGCAACATCGTTTTCGTTTTTCGCTTCCCGTTTTATTTTATAAAAACATAATTTGTATAAGCACACGTAAAAAAAATGATCGACGGGAATTACCGTGTAGGTGTAAGTGTGGATGGATGGATTGATGGATGGATGTTTGTTACTCTTTCTCGCTGAAACGGCTGAACGGATTTAGATGAAATTTGGAATAGAGATAGCTTAGACATCAGAATAACACATAGGCTATATACAGGGTGTTAAAAGACCGCCAACAAAGCGAGAAACCACGCATTGTCCTCATCATAAGGAACTTTTTTGCTCAAGGAACTATGCCTGGGAAATCAACGGTTTCCGAGATAATAAGGATCAAAGTCGGACTTTTCAAAACTTTTTTTTTGCAGATATGTATTCAGTATCTGGTTCTCAACATACCTTCTCAAGAAGCCATATCTAAATTATTAATATTTCTTACAAAAAACGACGTTGAAGTTGCAACCCGCAATGTATTGTTAACATCGGCACTTCAAGCTTAAGTAACTTAAAGTGATACCTACGCTTGCGCAATATGACTTCTGTGTGTTACACGTCCATTGCGTGATAAAATATTTTTCAAAATTATAACCTAAAAAACCAAAATCATTTCCCAGCAATAATTTATCGAAAAAGCACTTTGTTTTGGTGTCTAGTATGTGTGGCTTTCGGGTCTGTTGGCGGTCTTTTAACAACTTGTATTATCACGCTTTTACACTTAGGAGTAAAGCATTCCTATACAAGGTGTTACAAAAGATGCTAACTCTTTTTACAGGGTAATAGCACCCGGTGATAGAGATCACAACCTAAATATTTTTTTTGCTCTATGACGTTCCGTTGATTTTTAAATTAATAAAATGTGAACGCTGTGGCGGGAGAAAAGTATTTTTTAAATATTGTTTTCATTGACTTTTACAATGTTTTAACAACTCAAAGCTTTGCAATTGCACCTACACACACAAACATATTTTTTAATTTGAGCTAATACCAAAAACCAAAAAGTTATGAAAAAATTTAAATTTTGAGGTAAAGTTGATAAAATTAAAATTGTTTTTTCCAACTTTTTTTTACAGAATTGACATCCTGTTGACCAGTAGGTTACACCCTGTAAAGAGAGTTAGGATGTTTTGTAACACGTTGTATACTTTTTCTGTAGTCCACGCGGACGAAGTAAAGCTAGTGCTGCATAAATGGCCATATCTTTTGATTGGTTAAATGTAGAAGCTTAATTTTTCCACAACTCCAAGTGACTGCAGACCTTAGTATTTAATATTATTTTTAACTAGACACCTCTTCGCATTGTTGAGAAAAATGTCTTGAGAAACAGACCGACGCACGGACGGACGAACGGACGAACGGTAGGACGGAGACAGACGGACGGACAACAAAGTGATCCTATTATAGTGGTTCCGTTTTTTTCCTTTTGAGGTATTTGGGCTTTCCCACCACGCTATTTTCTTTGAGGGAAGTTTGTGAATCATAATTTTTTGGTGTATCATTATCTACAGGGTGTTAAAAGACCGCCAACAAAGCGGGAAACCACGTATTGTCCTCATCATAATGAACATTTTTGTCCTAGGAACTATACCTGGGAAATCAACGGTTTCCGAGATAATGAGGTCCAAAGTCGGACTTTTCAAAACTTTTTTTTTGCAGAAATGCATACAGTATCTAGTTCTTAACATACCTTCTCAAGAAGCCATATCAAAATTATGAATATTTCTTACAAAAAACGACGTTAAAACTGCAACCCGCAATGTATGCTAAACATCGACACTTCAATCTTAAGTAACATAAATTTATACCTACGCTTGCGCAATATGACTTCTGTGCGTTACACGTCCATTACGTACTAAATATTTTTTAAAATTCTAACTTAAAAAACCAAAATCATTTCCCAGCAATAATTTATTGAAAAAGTATTTTGTTTTGGTGTCTAGTATGCGTGGCTTTCGGGTGTGTTGGCGGTCTTTTAACACCCTGTATACAGGGTGGCCCAAACATAGACGTCAAGCGAGAAAATCTAGATAGCTGACACCAAGGGCTACCCGAATCACCCCCATGTATGTTCAGCCATTTTTTGTCGTTTAGAAGTTATGAGGTTTTTAAGGTTTTTTTGAAAAAAATTACCTAGCATTCGATTTTATTTTGTAACTTTTTTTTCTTTCGTCTTTTCAGCAAAAATTTTTATTTTTTAGAGTCTCAGATAAATTAAATGTCACCAAAAAATTATGATCAGCTATGGACTTTTAAAAGATACCGCAATTTTGATCCAAAGTCCAAAAATTTTGTTTTCGAGAAAACATCACTGAAATTGTTAGTATGGGGAAAAAATAAGTAGAGGTCTGAAGGAGTTTTTATTAATTTCAAAAACTTTACCAAACCCTCATTCTTCAGAATAATACAAAAAACCTATCACTTTATGGCACTTTTATTCAAGTAATTTACGATCAAAGTCGAAAAACTGGAGTTGGAGGAAATTTTATTTCAATCGATTTTCATTTATTTTGGTCGATTCGGGTCTGTTTTTAAATATTTTTTAATTTTTTTTTTTAACGTTCATACTTCGCGACCGTGACACTTTTGACAGTATTGGTATTCTGATGACTATTGCGCTTGTGAAAAGGAAACCCAAAGCAATCACGTCAAGTTATGCCGCCTAAGGCAAATATGCACTGGTGGATACTGGATAGAATAGGTGCAAACTAATCACACCAGATGGCGCCCCCCGTCCAGTTGACGGAGACTAGTTGAAGAAATTCGCATCGACAGTTACTTGACTCGGTAGCTCAATTGGTAGAGCGCCTGCACGGTATGCGGAAGGTTGCGGGTTCAAGTCCTGTCCCGAGTGAATTTTTTCAACTTATTATAAATGTTTAAATTTCAATTAGCATATAATTTTATAACTCAGTACCTACTCAGTACATTTAAAATTTATCTCGATCTTTGATAGTCAAAATTTACCTAAAATTGTCATCAAATAGTAAATTATGGCCACTAAAATACCCTGGAACTATTGAAGTGAAACAAAATAGGGATGTGACGACCCCATCGCCCACCAATGTGACAGCTAGCAGTAGGTGTCACATTGGCGCAGTCAGTCTTCGCAGGGCAGCTTGTGGCGGGCTGTTGGTGAATTAGCGACACCACGAACCTGAGATCCTCGGAGAGTCGATCAGGCCCCTCGTCTTCGGCTTACCTTTACTGGTTGGCCGAAGTGGATTTCAACAGGGGCCGCAGGACTCTCACCTCTGGCTTGCCTTAGCCGGCCTTCCAGAGTGGGGCGTTAGAGCTATATGCTCGCAGGGTGGAAGTGAAAGATGCATAAGACGCGAGTTGGCACTGTGACTGTGGCTACCACACTACAGTCACTGGGTAGAAAGCGGCGCACACCTCTCGACACCCTGAGCTGCTCACAACCATGTTGCCGCCTTGCTGTCCAGGGCTAGGTCCATAAGCGGCGGCATATTTAGGTGGCCCATTTAGTGAGCGGCAAGTCATACGTCTGCCAATGATGAACCTCTTGAGACATTTTCCGTGGCAGACGTCAATAGTAGTCTCAACCCATAACCCGGCACCCCAATCCATTTATCCTGACTCTCCCATAGCCCAGATTTTTCTTTTCTGTTATTTTGCAATAGTCCTTGTATCTGACGGAGATTGTCTCTGGGTAGATTCTTGTATTTATCCAGAGATAAGATCCGGCAGATACACCTATCACATTTATAGTAAATGGTATTTAAAAGGCCTCTGTGCTGTTGGCTTCGGCCCCACGCAAGCCTCAAAGGACCGGGTCCCCATGGACCCGTGAATCTGAAAAGTATACC
The DNA here is from genome assembly GCA_949319315.1 of Zelleria hepariella. Taxonomy (NCBI): domain Eukaryota; kingdom Metazoa; phylum Arthropoda; class Insecta; order Lepidoptera; family Yponomeutidae; genus Zelleria; species Zelleria hepariella. The sequence goes on along the minus strand of OX439378.1, from coordinate 24,450,674 downwards.
AACATAATAATAATAATAATGGTTTATTTCAGACAATAAGTTGTTACAGATCTAAAATAACAAGCCCACATAGTGTTAGTATAATCTTAAAAGCTACAAAGGGTTAGTATGGGATAAAATTATAGTAATAGCTAACTGGAGACCTGAGGGGCCACCCGCCACCGGGGCAACGTCACCGTCACGGCTCACACCTTCTTCTCCAAATGCAAGCGAACCCAGTGCCCCAGCATTGGGGAGTCTCACCGGTCAGCCAGTGTGCTCAGAATGCTGTTGGGACTGCCGCGCCAGCGCGCCAGTAAAGACGCGCATCGCTTCCTGATGACAGCATCGAACCCGTCAACGTGCGTCTCAGCAAACATACCTGACGCGCTGCAGAACCGCGGCAGTCGCATCAGCACTCTGAACCCGTTATTATACTGAACGGACATGTCACCGTAAGCCTGCTGAGTATAATTGACCCACAGGCTGCTCGTGTAAAGCGATTGGCAGTAGGCTTTGAAAAGCGTCGCTTTCACGTCCCTGGTACAGTGAGCAAACCTGCGGGCCAACATGTTACAACGGACAGAGAGCGCCCTGCGTTCCCTCTCTATGTCTACATTGTCACGTTGGTCCTCGGTGACCCAGTGGCCCAGATATTTAAATTGTGAAACCCGTTTAAGAGCAGTGTCATTGAGGTTTATAGGTGGCACATTAGGACAGCGTTTGGACCCAGACCTGAATACCATGAACTCGCTTTTTTTCGTATTATATCTGAGCCCATGTGCCTCCGCGTATGATTCACACATTTTTAACAGCTTGCGTAGAGCCCCGATCGACGGGCTCAGCAGCACCATGTCGTCTGCGTAGCTGATGTTGTTGACACATACGCCATCTGTGTGACATCCAACTTTGGTGCTACTGAGCCCCTCGATCAGTCGGTTAATGTACAGGTTGAAGAGTCTAGGGGACATGTACACATCCGAGTAAGAGCCAGCCCACCTCACAACATTGTTTTGGTGACCGTACCAATATCGAAATATTGAGACAGCTTCTCTTGGCAGGTCAGTGTCACATTCTAGCTTCTCCCATAAAAGTTTATAAGACACAAGGTCAAAAGCTTTGGATAAGTCTAGGAAACAAGCGTAGACTGGTGTTTTCCTAGCTGTGTAGTATTGTACAGTTTGCTTGAGACATAAAATAGCGCTCTCTGTTGATAGTTCCGGCCTAAAGCCAAATTGCGCGTCATTAAGAGTCAGATGTTTATTTAAATGTTGGTCAAGCAAACTGTCCAACACTTTAGCTATGATAGTAGCCAGTGAGATTGGCCTGTAATTATTCAGATCAGATGCATCTCCGGTTTTACTTTTAACAATCGGTACTACTATTGTATGCATAAGATGTTCAGGTATGTACGAATGACTAATACACAGATTGTAAAACAAAGATAAAACCCTTGGCAGATGGATGCCACCATGTTGGAGATGTTCAATGCTGAGCTTGTCGTGGCCCGGAGATTTACCCCTCACCATGTTTTTGATTACACGCGCCACTTTTTTCGCAGAGAATCGTATGGTAATGTCCTCGGCACAAACCCCAGCATTGGGCGTCTCACTATGTGATCAAGAGGCGAACTTACTCTAAAGTGGTTCTGAAAAGCTCTCGCTATCTCACGGGGCTCGGAGACACCCGCTACGCTGACAGGAGGGTTAGATCTTGGGTTCAGTTTATTTGTCGCTTTCCAGAAATCTTTAATGTTTTAATTAGAATGATGTTCTAAAAATAAAATACTTTTTTTTTTAAAATCAATTCGTGTACTTTGAAATACCATTATTTTACGTGTAGTAATTAAAATATTTTTTTGCCAAAATTTACATATTCGGAACGAGGAAAAAAAGGCGCACCTGCCTGTATTTTTTTTATTTCGATAGGAGATTTTTTCTGGAAGTAGATTGAGTAAAAAAAACGCAACTGATACGTAGTCACAAATACACGTGACTACTCTTCAGTACGTGAATCGAATGGCGCTCTCCGATTGGTGCAAATGGCTGGTCGCTGTCGAGTCTCAAATCGTAAAGTGGCTTTTTTCACAATAAAAGAATATGATGTATTAATTTACATGCTTAGTTATTTATAATATATGAGGTTGTTTAATGAAGCTTGAATAATATTTTTTTGAGGAGCTTATTTTGAAGCTGTAAAACGTATAATGGTGATGAGTTGTAAAATCCGTGGCCGAGTTAGTAAATCAGGTTGCAATAGATAAATCGGTGGACAAGTTAAAATAATTGCTGAACTTTACTTGACGCTTTCTTTGGAATATTTAGTTGGCGATGTAAAAAAGACGAATTAGTTTATTAGAAGCTATCTTATTTTCCCGTGGCTTACTTATAAAATGAGAAGTTTGATCACGTGGCCAAAAAACTTTGTGGCTTGACTTATAATTTCCCTTTATTAAAAATTTTAGGGCGAATTTGAATTCGACTATTATTTTTGTTTTAGAATTTTAAATTTCACAATAGGTATATCTAAACATAGGTTGCAAACAGACGTGTGCGAGTTGGCTATAAAAAGAATCTGGCTTAGCATAAAGTTACGGGTACTCTAAAGACACTCGCAACGCTGGTATTCTGCCAGATCCTTACCTCCTAACATTAACTACATAGGCCGTCGGTACATTATAAAAGCCAATTAATATTTGGCGCTTTCTTTTTAATGATAAATAATTCCCTGCATAATACGCCTCTGCAATAATTCTGGGCATTCGCGTTGAATATGTAGAGCAAACACCGCGCAATTAAACTCAGGTGTAACAGCCTCGCGGGCTACCGCGTTCTGACGTCACAGCCCTCGCCTGAACTCTCTTACGGGTCAGAAAATTTGGCTACGCTCTTCTGGTAAATCGTAACTGTGAAACTGAAAACTGTGGGATTCGATGTTGAGACCTCACGCTTATGTGTCCAACTTTAACTGTGAAGGAACACGTTAGTAGTGAACAAATTCGCGGCTTAGTTGGCTCCGCACAATATATTGATTTTGTCTTTCCTGTGGGCTAGGCCGACTAAGCTATGATATGTATCATAGCTTAGTCAGCCTAGCCCTATGTACAGTGCAATTTTTAAATTGCTTTTAACCTCAAACACGCCAACTTCTAAATGTGATTTCCAACAAATTTCCAACGACTTTGGTGAAAGCGCATTTTTTTTTCTCCAATCTTGTTAAGACCTTTTGTACCTCTGGGGTACCATAGGACAGCAACAACAACAACATCATTCAATTTTTTTTTTATTTATTTTTTTAGCTCAGCTTAACAATTAGGAGCATGAGAGGCTAGAAAGGTGGATGAGAGTGGAGGAGCACGAAAGCGCGCCGCGCAAGCAGCACTGGAATGGTAGAAATGCACACTTTTAAAGGATAGAAAGTATAAGAAACTTTAATCAAATAAAAAGTAAATATCGAGCTTTTCAACAAGTCATAGAACAAAAGTTGTTGGAAATCACATTTAGAAGTTGACGTGTCTGAGATTAAAAGCTATTTAAAAATTGCCCTGTAATGTTAATCTTCATGATAATAATAATAAATCGCGCGCGGCAAGAGCGAAATGTCGCCCCGCGCGCATTCGGAGCGCGCTGGATCGACCGGTGTGGACCCGGCTAATTAGCCGTTTTCAGAAAAAAAACGTAGTTCTTTTTTTCTCCACTGATGGCGCTTATAATACGGCACTATAACGGCAGTCAGTTGAAATTTAATCAGTGTTGCCAACGGTACGACAAATTACCGTAAACTGTAATAATCATAACGAGAAACACAATTCATTGCTTGCAAATTTTATCGCATCACGTAGTTGATGTCAGTATCCTACCTACCTATTCTATATTTATCCAAAACCATTTATGTTTTTGCTTTTAAGAATAAAAATTGCAAATATATGACACGGCATTTTTACCGATTGAACATGGCAAGCCTGATTCTTATCTGTGGTGTTTGTGTATCTTTAGTATTAGTACTTTCTAATCTGTGAATCTGTGGGAAAAAGCGTTATTTGACTGCCGTTATATAGCCGTATTTTCTGTGCCATCTAGCGAGCGTTTTAAAATCAGCTTTTAACTGTCAGTTGAAAACGGCTCATTACTACTACTACAAATGTACACACGACAGCACGTCGACCTTTACACGCTAGCACTCTGCTCGGTTACGTTACCGGCGACTTTACAACAAAAGTGTACACTCTGACGTGCTGTCGTGTGTGCGTTACTTTTAAAATAGACGAAATCAGTAGGTACATTTTTGCATCAGGTATCGAACCTAGACGAGGGCGCTTCCGAGTCCATTGTTCTATCCATTAGGCTACCACCACTCCACCTAAAGTATTATTCCTTCATTACATCTTTATAGATGTACACCAGACGCACATAGACGCTTACACGCATGCACTCAATTCACTTGCGTTACAGGCGAGTTTGCAACGAAAATGTAAGTGTCTACGTGCTGTCGGGTGTACTGAGCTCGTGTAAAGTAGAGGCGACAACGGCCTGCGGAGAGATGATTCAATCTGGACCAGGGGCCTTAGCCTGTAAAGCAATGGCGTGTCAATGGCGTCCCAGCAGAAGGACAAAACCGGGGTTTCCTCGTTTTTCTCCTACAACCAGATAACTAATCCTCTAGAAATAGAATTAGAATATTCTTTACTACTAAGGCCTTTGCATCTACGTAATGAGATGATTTATACAGCGTCCAGTGGCACCTTCACTCACACTAGATGGGTGAAGAGACCACTCGGCGCTGCAGTGCCTGGGACATTGTTTTTTAGATGGCGTAGGCTTGCCCAGCACCTAACATCCATCAGCATCCTTGTCAGGATGGTAATATTCTTTCCTGTACTACAAAAACATTAAAAGATTGAAGCTGTCAACTGGGAGCCCATTTTGGCACCATTGAGTTACAGGCTAAGGCCCCAGTGTCTTTGACCCTGCGGCGGCGATCGGTCAAAATTCGAGAGCACAAGGCGCTCGTGCGTGACGGGAGGAGGTCTGTTTTCCTTTTTTTCTGGCGTTTTTGTTTTTGCCGGTTTGTACTTAGGGTTTTGGCCTAGAATTTACACGCTGAGTTGTTTGTAGTTTTAGAGCCGCTGTTTGGACTTGCTTTTCTGAAATAATTTTATTGGAATTATTGTGATGGATGAATAGTTTTTCAAGTAGTGCTTAAAATACCATACGGGCGATTCGTTTAGTTCAGTTCAGTTGTTTATTGATTTCATGTGATTACTAGTGGTTCGCCCCGAACTATGAACTCGCGACCCCATATAAACTTAAATAATAATAATAATAATAACCTCCGTGTGGTTCCCGGGAGGTACAGAATTGGACCAACCCATTTCTTCCCGTGGGTGTCGTGTCGTAAAAGGCGACTAAGGGAATGGAGGGACCATTATGGTTCCTCCACCGCAGGGCAGCTTGTGGCGAGCTGTTGGTATGTGGCGGTACCACGGACCCGAGTCTTCCGAAGGTCGAAAACTGGTCCTCGCATCCACGTCTTTGTACAAGAGTGGATTGGAATCCAAGAGGACCGGGACCCTCACCTCTGGCTTGCTTTATCGGCCGTCCAGAGTCCAGAGTGGAGCGCAAGAGCTATATGCTCGCAGGATGGAAGTGAAAGATGCATAAGACACGAGTTGGTACTGTGACTGTGGCTATCACTACAGTCACTGGGTAGAAAGCGGCGCACACCTCTCGACACCCTGAGATGTTCACAACGATGTTGCCACCTTGCTGTCCAGGGTTAGACCCATAAGCGGCGGCTTATTTAGGTGGCCCATTTAGTGAACAGCAAGTCACCGTCTGCCAATTTAATTACTTGAGACATTTTAATGGCAGACGACCATTGTCTCAACCCCATAGCCCAGTTACCCAGTCCATCCATTATGCATCCCCATAACCCAATTCTTTGCTCCCATCCAACTCTACAATAGTGTTTGTTTGGTTGTACTCTGGGGTACCCAACAGGTGCACCACCTTACATCAGGTCAAAGTTGGCAAACGGGCCTCTACGTGTTGGATACGTCCCCGCGCGCGCCGTAGTACTACAATCCAATTACTTAATGTGATATTAAATTATTTTTTCATTTTGTTTCATTTCACATTGAATGTTTTCTGTAACTTGTTCGCCGCTTTATCTTATTTCAAGTTTTTGTGCCTCTAGATCATTTTGGATATTTTTGTAGTTTATCTAGTATTTCTTCCATTTTAATTATAGGATATTTATAGGACTCTCTTGTAGTTTTGAAGTAAAGCGACCTCTATTGTAGCATAGAAGGACATTTTGGTTTATAATTTTGAACACTAGATGGCTCTGATAAACAAACTTTAGTCACGCCCTCTGTTAGAAAGTAGAATAACAATATATTTATATATTTTTTAAATAGATGGCGCTGTTTTGAATTTTCTAATCTGGTGTACTTTGGACCTTAGCAATTAGCAAAATTTTTGGTTATTTTTGGATTTATTGGATTAAAATAGAGTTCTTGTTACCGATTATTTCGCGACCCGTAAAAGTATATTTTTATTGTTTCCACTGAGTTTTACGTCCGATATGCACAATATTGTTTCCAAACAGAATTTGTATTTATAATTCACTTTTGTTAGTTTTTATCACTGGTTTCACTGTTTACGGATTAGATTTACGTTTTTATCACTTTTAAAATCACTTTTTAGCACTATTTTAATGTTACTGAGAGGCAGCAGTGGCGCCCTCTCTCATCCCATATAACCTTAACAACCCCATATCTCGGCAACCCCTCGACCGATTTGGCTCATGTTCGAACTTAAAAATTCTCTTTGCCTCATTTACCTGCCTACTGAATTTTATGACGATCCGACTTAATTTACTCAAGTTATCGTCGAACGAACATTCATACATACATACATACATACATACATACATACATACATACATACATACATACATACATACATACATACATACAAACGCCGGATTGTTCAAGTAGACTCGGAGAACTTCGCTCGCTTCGCTCGCTCGTTCAACAAGATGTTATAGAAATTTCAAGTAAGTAGGTACAAGACATGAGCCCCAATGCAATATATGAAAAAGGCTAGAATTTTAAGCAGGCACAATAGAGTTGCAAGCCCTTTTTTGGCGCTAACGATATTCGATAGTGTTTCTACAGGGTGCATACAGGGTCCTTTTGTAAGGAACAGCTGATATTTTTTTCACTCCTTTTTTTTCGTTACCTAGTACAAGTTGTTTGTATTGATCAGTAGATAGCCCACTTAAAGTTCCGCTATCGACTTAGAGTGCACCCTGTATAATTATAATGAAAGTGGCAATAAAAACAAGTCCAAGAATAAAAAGTAGATCGAGTAATAAATAAATAAGTGTGATAATATAGGGTCAACCTCATGGGCCCAGCAAGTATAGCGCGTAACTATCAAATTCAGAGCAGTGTGATCGTGAGCACGAAAATTCGGCGGCTTCCGAGAAGCCCTGTAATATCAACACAAAGACGTGTAAAAACTCCTATTATTCTCAGCATAATAACAATGTCAATATAAAAAACATTAACCATACTTTGGCGCAAATAGATTTCATTGTACCAAATGTTTTACGGGGGTCTGGAATGCGGATTAAAATAGATCGATAGATCTTACTTAATATAGCATTGATTGGTTGATCGTCAATTTATAAAAAAAAATATCTTACTTGTAGAGACTCTTCTTTGTTTTTGCGGTATGTGTTATGTTATTGCTCTACCAATATCGTCCATTGTCCTCCCGCTGTCTTGACGACGTCATCAATCCATCGAGCTTTCGGTCTACCCACCTACCATCAACCCATTAGATCGAGGAGGTTGGCGTGCAAGGGAATAGGCCTGTTCCCAGAAGTGGGCTTTATTTATGGGCTGGATAGATAGATAGATTGCTCTACCTACGTGTTCGCGCGCTAACTTAGGCCTCACAAAGTTGTGGCCAAGGTTTAGCGCACTTATTTTCTTAGCCGCATCTCACTCCAGAGTGCGATGCCCGACTTGTTTTAATAAATAGCATTATAAAACTAAAAACTAAGGCCTTTGCATATCTACGTAATGAGATGGTTTATACAGCGTCGAGTGGCACCTTCACTCCCATTCTGATCAGAAGGTCTAAGTAGCTAAATGTTCATTTAATATGTTGCTACCTGTATCAATTATTGAATTTATATGTGTGTTGTGGTGTCTAAATAAATGATTATTCTATTCTATTCTATTCTATTCTATTCTATTCTATTCTATTCTATTCTATTCTATTCTATTCTCTTCTATTCTATTCTATTCTATTCTATTCTATTCTATTCTATTCTATTCTATTCTATTCTATTCTATTCTATTCTATTATATTCTATTCTATTCTATTCTATTCTATTCTATTCTATTCTATTCTATTCTATTCTATTCTATTCTATTCTATTCTATTCTATTCTATTCTATTCTATTCTATTCTATTCTATTCTATTCTATTCAATAGCGTGAAATATCTAATGAGCAGTAAGTCTAATTAGCAAATTGCCCATGTAGCATGGTCTGTATAGCAGAACATCCAAATAGCAAAAAGTCGTTTTTAAATGTGTACACTCACACTAGATGGGTGAAGAGACCACTCGGCGCTGCAGTGCCTGGGACATTGTTTTAGATGGAGTAGGTTTGCCCAGCACCTATACCATCCTGACAGCTTAGTCGGCCTAGCCCACAGAAAATAGCATTATAAGGCATCGTGGAAGTCTAGTGTTAGTTAGTGCTGGCATCTGGTCTGAACCATAAATTTACAAAAAAAAGGTTGGGGACCTTCACATCTGCCTTCCTTGTAACTGTGAAACCACCCCAAATTGGTCTTGACTGGTCAAGATTATTATTCTACAGCAGTGCTGAAGGAATAGCCATCCGGATGCACGTAATTTCCAAATTAAAAGGCCTATGTATAATAAAACAGATTGAAGATGTCATGTTACAAATAATTGTATGGTGCATGCTGACGTTTACCCATCTGGAAAATCTTGCAGGTAATATGCACGCTGGGAATGATATGTGAGCCGCAATATCACCAAGCGAAGCGAGCCCAAAATACCAACCTTACGTACATGATGGTGCTGTCGATAATACGACAAGGCCTCAAGTATGCCCCGAGAGTGATAGTGTCTGGCTGGATAAACAACATTACTAGTGGTTCACCCCGAACTTTGAACTCGCGACCCTCTATCTCAGTAACCCCTCGACCGATTTGGCTCATGATCGAACTTAAAAATTCTCTTTGCCTCATTTACCCGCCTACCAAATTTCATAACGATCCGACTACATTTACTCAAGTTATCGTCGAACGAACATTCATACATACATACATACATACATACATACATAGATACATACATACATACAAACGCCGGATTGTTCCAGTAGACTCGGAGAACTTCGCTCGCTTCGCTCGCTCGTTCAATGATGCTTAAAGATGATTTATTTAGCTTTATGAGCCGGTTAAATATTTTAAATTTCAAGTAAAATGTAATACATTTTGAGAAACCTATTCCAACCAAGTCGCTGGCAAGAGACGCGTCGGCCGAAGGAGACAATCCTGGCTAAGAAACCTACGAGAGTGTACTGGGATCGCGTATGGTGTCCAGCTATTTCGCCTCGCGAGAGATAAAGAGGTATATGCAGAGCTGACCGCCAACCTTCGCTGAGTCGGAGAGGCACCCTAAGGAGAATAAGAAAATGTAATCAACAGCAAAAGTCTTCTAATCGCGTGAGGAGTTTCTCTTTTAGAAGGTAGCAAGATTCAAGAGACAGCATGAAAGTTTGCAAGCACCTTAAGATAAGATGAAGCCACATCTTTGTCACACTTGGGTGGTGCGACAACCTATAGCGACTTAATTTCATTTGCATTAAAAAACCACAATTTTCTCATGTCACTGTTTCTCCTTATATTAATTTGCTCGATCATAATTTCATACGGGTTCTGCTTGTCATGCGTCAACCCTGGGATGGCTGGCTCGTTAGATGAGAAATAGAAAAAGGCTCTAATGCTCAAATCAGAAAGGTAGTAAGCGACATTAAGCCGCGAAAGCGAGGATTTACACCAAAAATTATGGAGTGTTTTTCAGTAGCTCATGTAATGATATCAGAGAACTGCTGTGGAAAACCCTTTCTGCGGTAGTGATCTCTCAAAATATCGTGGATAATAAGTAACTTCAAAAAACATTTAAGCTAGTCGGACGTGAACACTTATACAGGGTGTTAAAAGACCGCCAATAAAGCGGAAACCACATACGGTCCTCATCATAACGACCATTCTTGCCCAAGGAACTACGCCTAGGAAATCAACGATTTCCGAGATAAGTCGGGCTTTAAAAAAAATGCCTTATATTCAGTATCAAGTACTTAACATTTCTAATAGCCAAACCAAAATGTTGAGTATTTCTTGCAAAATACGAAGTTAAAATTGCAACCCACAATGTATTCTAAACATGCGCTCGTGCAATGTGACTTCTCTGCATTATACTTCCATTGCGTGATAAAATATTTTCCATTTATAATCTAAATAATCAAATTCCTTTCCCAGCAATAATTTATGGAAAAAGTACTTTGTTTTGGTGTCTAATATGCGTGCCTTTCGCTCCGAAAGGCTATCGGCGGTCTTTTAACGCTATTTTTAAGGGTTACTGTTTTTGAGGTTGTTACATCGTTTGTAGATAAGTTTTTAAAATTAGTTTCTCGTAATAGATAGAAGTTACACACTTACATGGCTTTGCCAAACTGTTGAATGAAACTTTACTTTAAAAATGCATAAGTTCTATTCCTAAGTTAAAATTTGTCACTTAAACCCTTTTTCCTCGCGACATCTTCTAAAGGGATTATGGAAAACACCATTAATTGCTCCTTGATTTTCCTTTTAAGGCAAGCAACTTTGTACCTATGTCCACAAGACAGCACGTCGACCCTTATACGTTAGCACTCTACTCGGTTACGTTACGGGCGATTTTACAACAAAATTGTAAACTCTGAAGTGCTGTCGTGTGTACGTTGAGTGTTTATTTTATCTCGGTAAGATTAAGTTATTACAAGAATTTGTATTACTTTAGAAAAGGCAATTGTTATACCTACATAAAAAAACAAGATTTTGTGTAGAAGTTAAGTGGCCAGGTAGTATGTTTAAAATATATTACATTACCAATCTATTCTTATTGTAGTAATACGATAGAGAATGTTTTGTACCTTAGCTGCCATTTAAACTTTATTACTATTGGTCATATTATGTATGTCTGATACATCTTTATTTATGCAACTTTTCTCCTCAATGTTGGTGAAATTATCTCCCATCGAAATGATACTGTTAAATGTTAAATATAATTTTAATCATGTTCTTTAATCATTTGTGGTCGAGTTTAATCGCGGTATTCTCAATAATTATGTTAATTTCGTGAACTACTATATAATCACTTTAATGGTTCGGAGGAAGAACATCACATTGGTGTTTTCAACCGATCAATATGGTGATAAACCTCTCAATGACATTTCATCGAAACTTTATTGGTTAGTTCTACAGAGGTTCTACAACGAAATTGTCCTTAGGCTGGGCTGGCCTGGCCTGGCCTAACCTACCTGGGGGTCTATCGGCTAAGACGAAGCCGATTACCATTGGCGGAAATCGAAGTTCGATTTATGAAAAATTAACTGGGTGGCAGTAAAACGAACAGCAGTACATTTTTCAAAAATCGAACTTCGATTTTCGCCAATGGTAATCGGCTTTTTCTTAGGGCTCCTACGCACTGTCCGGTTAGCCACGTCGCGGCTGGCCGTCCGGCTGGCCGGAGGATGCGGTTGCAATTGCGGTTAACCGGGCGGCGGCTAGCCGTAACCGCAACCGGAGAGTACGGATAGCGTTGCGGTTTGATCGAACCATTTCCAAGATGGTCGCTTCAATGGGGAGCAACCGCAAACTAGCAAACCGCAGTGCATCCGCGTAGTGCGTATAGCGACCGTCCGGCTGTCCGTCCGTAGGGCCGCAGCGCTGCGAGCGACCGGTGCGGTCGGCCGGCAGCCGCATCGCAGTGCGAATAGATAGTATGTATGGTTTACATACAATTTTGGACTTCCAGCCAGCCGGACGGACAGCTGCAGTGCGGTTAACCGGACAGTGCGTAGGAGCCCTTACCCGGTAGACCCTCTGGCTAACGAAAGATGCCGTCATTATAGTATCTACTCTACGAAGAGAATAAAGTTACGAGATGTGTATAATTATCGAAATATTTACCTATATTTTTCTTACGTTTGGTGTATTTTCTTATACATTTTAAACATAAAAGTACATACACGATGGTATTTTGTATTTGTAAAATTTAATTTTTTTTCGTAATTTGGATTTTGTTTTGCTGGTTGTAAAGTCATTCATTGCACTACGACAATGAAAAAAACATTGGATGGCGATTTGCGAACACTTTATTTCAAATCGACTTGCAAATCTCCGCACAAGATAACAAAAAGCGCAAACATCTCAAGCTATCTCATCCAGTTCAATTTGGCGTACATTTTAATTGGAAATGTTACTCTCTCTTTGAAAAAATTAATCCAGAAGGACGGTTTTTTTCTTTATTCATTACGAATATTTACTAAATGTCTCGACTATATTTTTTTCACATAGCAGGCAGGAAGTTTTACCATCATTTTCAACACCACAGATTAAGGACGATTAGTTTCCGATTGCTAAATTATATGCCAAGAAATCTGACTACAAAACGCGTGTATTACTACCGACAGTTCATTGTAGTGGGTTGTTGAAAATTTTATCCAGTCGGTCGGCAAAAATTGTCACCAACCGGATTCCACATGACGGGCACCGGCGGTGTAGCAGACCAAGGCAGAGATGGCAGGACTACCCAGAGATGGGTAAATGCCCGGGTTAAAATCCACAGCTGGAAGGTCGGGCGGAATTAAATTATTTTTTTACTTAAATTTGATCACAAAAGAACTTTATTTTGACGAAAATAGGTTGGGTAGGCTCTAGGAAGCAAAAAAGGTCCTATAGCTTGGTGCTTGGTTTTGAGTTACGAGGTCTTGAAAAATAAAAAACTGAAAATTATTGGTGGGCATGGGGAAACCAGTTATTCGGGTTGAGTAGGTCCTAGAAAGCAAAAAAGTTCCTGTAACTTGGTGCCGGGAAACGCACCGTTTACGAGTTATGAGTCTTTGAAAAAAAATAACATAACTCAAAAACGGTGCATTTCTCGGCATAAAGTTACAGAACCTTTTTTGCTCTCCAGGACCAATTTAACAGATATCCGGTAAAAAAAAAAATAAAAAAAAATTTTTTTTTGTAAAAAAACTTCTTTTGTTATTTTGTGTCCTTTTTCGTCACATAATATTATCCCAATAGGGTTTTGTATACAAAAAAACTAATTTATAGTGAATTTTCATTTATGCCCGCCGAAATGGGCAGAAATCCATTCCTGCCCGATTAAAACCCTTTCTGCCCGATTCAAATCGTTTGGGCGGAAAAGGCAGGAATTCATCGCCCATCTCTGGGACTACCTCATAACCTTTCTGCCGGGATGGCACGAGGAAGCCCCAGTTAGAGAGGAGTGGAATGTGGAAGGGGAAGCCTTTCCCAGCAACACCATAGAGGCTACATAATAGCTACTAAATTAAAAATACACCCGACATTTTAGCTTCAAATTTTATCTCATAAACAATGATTTTGATAAATAATATCTAAACAACTCGCTAGAAAACCTGCTTTCAAATAATAAAAATTGCACCTAAATCGGTTAACTCGTTTAAGAAGTATTATGGACAAACACAAACACAGCGGTCAAACCCCGACTAAGAAAGGGTCTCTTTTTGGCCGGGGTTAAAAAATGTGCTGTTTCGGCGCAATGAGCCAATTTCACGGCTGTCAAATTTTTGCTTTTTCTAAAGATATTATTAATCTGTGTAAGCGAAATTTGACAGCCACATCCCGATTCTTGTATGGCCAAGACCATGAGCGCCATCTACCAAGGGTTTTGAATTCAGCTTTAGACTGTCAGTTGAAAACGGGCCATTACAGCAATTAGAGGGCCGGAAGGTTCTTCTGTAATTCTAACTGTGTCCTCCCGCTACATATGCATGAGTTGGTGGTGGACCCGCTAATGAGTGCAGGCGTTATATGTGTTAATTAGACTCTGTGGATATATGCGTGCGTATGCGCAATGGAAAATCTAAGTTTCCTTAATAGGCATTGATCATCATCATTATAATTTTATTTAAAAAAAAAACTCTTGGTACAGCATTTTCTACGAACTGACTCTCATCTTTCCTCAAAAAGCCAAAGCAGGTATAAGATTAAATTTGGCAAAGCTGACTTTAGCTGTTTAAAAACTTTATTTAGGTCCAAGCACTTAATTATTTACTTTAGCATACTAATGTGAAATTACGCACTCCATACGTTCGATTATTATAAAATTTCAAATGACTTTTTTCACAACTTTGCTCAATTTGGGGCGTCGCAAAAAATAAATTAAACCTAGAGAGTTGCGTTGAGTCCTATCCATTGAAGATTGTCTTGCTACCACGGCCACGTCACGCCCAAAAAGTGCGTCAATGGACGAAAAACAATTGATTCAGTTTTTTTTTTGTAAGGACGGCGGCGTTTGAATTAAATCGCCTGGACATTGGCCTCCAAAACTGGTTTCAGTGTTCTCGTTCACAACTGGCGCGTGTAGGCTTCTTGCATTTTATAGTTCCGTAGTAAGAGTCCTGACAGCGATAGACGGTATTAAATAAACCATCACGCGCATAACCGGGGTAGTAGGCAGGGACATAACTGTTCGATTGTCAGATATTTACAGTTGAATATTTGTCATGCGGCATGTCTTCCCACGCGCTCTGATGATTATAGTCTAGCAGAAGTAGTTTTGTTGGATATTTTCATTCCTATTAGCATAAAAATTGCAAGCAGTGTTAGCCCAGTGGTAGAGTGGTTGCATCTCAAGCGAGTAGTTCCGTTTCTGATGTCGGTGAAGGCCATACCTAATTATTTTACTTCCAATATTGGATACGTACGGTCGGCCACAGTCTAAGAAATCCCATGGTAGCTCTTACCGCGCGGAATAAGGGCGTCGACCGAACAATAAGGGGTATCCTAGCCTAGCGCATGGCCGAAAGTATATATTTTGCACTGGTAGTTAAGGACCCACAATTTGGCCAAGGCAATGAAATCAGTTCGGAACTGATGTCAAAAGATGTGCAGTCTCCTCCAAACTATCATCCACCTCTCATAATTTCCTGCGTGACCTGCACTCAGGCAAAGTATTTTTTTTTCAAAATCTATGAATGCAGTTCATAATTCTCAAAAAAATTTGGAAGGTCTCCTAGGAACGTTTTCCTTTAACTATAACCAAAGAGCATATAATACAACTATAACGAACAAAGAAGGGTGAATAATTGTGCCTAAGGGTCTTCATGTGGTTACGAAACCCTAAAAAGAGATCGAAGCAGCTGTCGTGCCGTCTGAAAATAAGGACATGTACCTAGTGGTTCATTAACAAACGTCCAGCGGAGACAAAATTGACCTTTATAAAGATTGCCTTTTAAAACTTCCAGTGAAAATTAAATAAAAACAATAAAACTACACCGGTGGACAAAATTGGAAATTTTCTGACACACAATTGCAATAAAAAAGTTCTTTCTCCTCGTCCACAATTTTACTATAGTACACTGCAATCTCGAAAAACAAATTTTATCCCATTCATAAAACCTGCCAAATAGCAGCTGGTATTTATTTCACGATTTGGTGACAATACCTTTTTATAACACCCTGTATGTAAGGTATTTACAGTGCGGTTACGACGTTGTCGGGTCTCTGTACGTCTGTCGGAAGCTCATCTTTTGAACCGCTTCTACCGTGTCTGACGACAAAAAAGAGCCGAACAGAACTCAATCGATTTTCTCATGAACTAGCTCATCTTACATCACTGTATTGGACATAGGAGGCACTTTATCTGACTTTAAACCTTCTGACAAGGGAAACAAGGACTGGATTGGAATGAAATTATTCAGCTTCTCCCCAACATGCTTAGCAATAAGAGCAGATGATAGGTAGTCGGTTAGACTGCAAGTCATCGCATAGTTTCGGCCAATCACCGAGCTCATTGTCTTTTTTTATCGACTCTAAAGAGGTTTATTACAATTTAGATTACAAATTAACTACACTATGGATGGGTATTACATGTTTTGATTATACACTCAGTGTAGACCGTTGTGAGCTTTTTAGGGCTCCGTTAGTTTCTTGATTTAAATCTATAAAGCGGTATATTCACAAAGGGACCAAATGGTCCTACTAAGCATTTCACGCATTGACGAATGATAAAATTATCCTATCGCAACTATTGATGTACGCTTGGAAACATTCCCACTCCCGGCAATGTTCCCGGAAAGTTTCCGGAAGTTTCCCAATGTTTCCATAAATTCCCAGTGAATTTTTTTTTGATAATTCATGCTAAATCTTAAATTATCGCGTTGGTTAGTCAAGTGACATGCATATTTGCATAAGTGTCTTGTCCTTGCAGTGTTGCCACATGGAGACTGCATGAAATCGGTGTTTCATTAAAAAATCCATCTTAAATCCGTACTACCTATGAAATTCGTATGAATTATGTGTTTAGTAACTTATTATTTGGTGTATAAAGAATCCAAAACCAAATAATGAAATATCCAAAGTTTAGAGCAAAGTTCCCGTTAAATTCCCAGTTGGGGGAACATTGCCGGCAATGTTTCCGGCAATGTTCATCAATACAAGCCGAGAAAACATCTTTGCAAGCCGAGAAAAATATGAGATACGAGGCATCTCCCAGGGCATTTTTATTCCTCAGTGAATGCCTAAACAACTAAAACGAATCAGTACCTAATAAATACTCCGTGCAATTTTAGTGGTTTTAAAGCCGAAGGTATTTTGTTGCACTGGTGATTCTGAGCCAAATTACAAAATTTCATTCCAAAACGCGCGAAAAAAAATTCACTTCTCCATACAAATGGTGTCGATTGGCGATAGCCGTTTGTATTGGGAAGTGTCTTTTTTTTTCGCTCGTTTTGAAATAAAATTTTAGAAATTGGCTCAGAATCACGAGTGCAACTAAATACCTTCGGCTTTGAAACCACTAAAATTCCACGGTGTACATTTTCAGAATGTTAACTAAAAAAAAGAAATCGCTTCGTAATCTGAGAGGAGATTAATAACTGGACAAACGCCTTGATGAAAATAAGCAAAAAAATAAAATAATAAAGTTTATGTTTCTCATAGTTTAATTCGCGTATGTACAATGATGGCGTTGACGTGATGTTCAACATCTTTCTGTAGGTACTTTGTGTGGTCTTATAATAATAATATTTATTTCAAATGTAGTAGGTACAAACATCAAAGGGGCCAAGAAAATCATCGTCAAAAAGAGCCGAAAAGAACTCAGTCGATTTTCTCATGAACTAGCTCATCTTACAAGTGAAGCCTTCTCTTAGAGAGATAGAGAGAGTTAATGAAGTATAATCACCACGGATGCCCGCATATTTGCGATTTTCCAGTTGGGGATATTAAGCCTCAGACACTCGGATTTCTCACGATGTCTTCCAATTGGTATAGGTTAGAATATCAGTGCATTTAAATGCAGATTTAAATGCATCAAGTACCTGCTTACTGTCACTGTCACTGAAAGTGATAAGTTGGATAAACAACCTTACTACTATAGTATTAGGATACATGACAGACGTCCGGCAGACGTCCGGCATAGCTTTTTCGCACTCGTGGTAGCTACTCTGATGTTTTTCACAATACCATTTCAGCATGTTTATTGTTTAATATTCATAAGTAAACCTTATTTAGATCTGACGCCTCATTAACACTCACAATATCTGTTTATTTAAGTTAAACACGCTATTTGTATTTTTATTACTATACTGTGTGGTCGATAGTATCATTCGCAGTTCAATCTACTGAGTAACAGTTTTATCAATATATCAAGTCAAGTACGGAATGTTTTTTGGTTTGTAAACTATTGAAATCTTGTTTAGTTTAATAGGGACATTTTTGAAAAGGTATAAATTACCAATCCATCTGTATGCATAACAAGCCATTTTTCATTGAGGAGCTATGACCGATCAAGTAAAAATTTGCTCTGCCAGCCGCGCCCTACCCTACCTGAATTTAAGGGTGGACGATAGCCACGTGGCGGGAAATTCAAAATTTTGACACTTTTTTTCGTTTTGTAGCTAAACTGAACTATTTTTAAATCAGTATTTGCAGCTACCGGATCTTCCTATTTTGGAGAAGAAAAAATACCTACATACATTCGTCACGGATCACGATTAAACTATACGATGTGCAAGTAAAACATTTTTTTGCTACTCTAGTGTTTAATTATTGGTAGATTATTTTTTTTAAACACTCTTTCACAAAAATATTGCACGCTATTTTAATTTGCACTAACCGATTCGATGTGTCTGAGGCGTTCTTCGGACACGTAGCCCGTAGTAGAGGACCTAGCTTGGAAAAACAAATTATGACGGGAAAGGTGGAGGGAAAGAGAGCTCGAGGCAGACCATCCGGTGAATGGACGGATTTTATAACCAAAGCCACGCAAAAACACCTGCATGAACTGATCCACATCGCGAGTAATACCTCAGTGCGCAATGGAGAACTCTACTCTCCACCAACTTCAATGATCGATCCTCAGCATTGAGGGAACGTCGGAATGGATTTTTTGACTAGACGCCATTGTAGCGTATCGTTTAAAATAAACTTTGGTTCTACCAATCTACTTTTGTTTAGAAGCTATGAAACCGAAAAAAATGGGCCACCCTGTATTTCAAAGGAAAACATAGCAACAATTAAATGAGTGCATTAGAAAAGTTTTAGTAGAGAATGCAGCAGCAGATACAGAACTCGCAAAACGCGAGACAGTGATGAATTATGTAAAAGCAAACGCTTTTGTCCAGCGACGCAACATTGTTCGATTTAACATCATAATATGGCCATTGGCTGATTGTAAATCATCTTTCATTGTTATTGAATAATTTTCACATTCATCTTTTGAATCTGACAGTATGATGACAATTTATACAATGTTAGAAGCTAGCTTTAGGCAATACAAGCATTTATTTTACACACAAAAATATTATATATTTTTTAATACAGACTCAAATATTTTTTAAACCATTTTCTTAGATAAAAGGATTTCCATGTCCAGATTTTCAGACATTAATCGTAAATGATAAAAAAATGCCTTTAAATCTTAATGACACTTAATAAAAAAAAAGTTTTTTTTTATTTAGGCACTAATTTAATTCAGACATGTAAGGTACTAATTAGCATATCTCATAAACGTCTGAACCGATCTGATGAAACATATCTAAGAACACTTGCTAGAAAACCTGGTTTGAAATAAAAAAAACCGCATCCAAATAGTTTTACCCGTTTAAGTGCTAGGGTGCCACAGACAGACACACAGACAGACAAACACACATAGCGGTCAAACTTATAACAGCCCTCTTTTTGGATCGGGGGTTAAAATAGCAGAGCCTCGATTAATCTCAATGACTAAAGCTTATATTAATTTTAAAATACGAGATCCAACACTTTCTTGTGAGCCCCGGGTGTCCTTTACTAACTAGAAAGAAACGTGATACAATTCCTATTCTTTGTCAGGTATCAATAATACATCATACTTACTTTGTAATCATACGATTGTCCGCAATTCACGGCTTTGTTGAGCAAAGCTTTTCAACAAAGTCTGCTAAGTGGCAGGTCTACAGATGAGTTTTCACTGGCCATAAAACACATCAAGTATCATTACAAAAGTGCAAATCAATCGTTAGTAAACGTGTTTGCAGTCACATTAGAGTGGCTAAGGCATAATTAGGCAACAACTGCGAAATAAAGAACTCTAACTACCTATAACATGATTGAATTCGAAAATAGCGTGATGCATTGCCAATCAGCGAAATGCGGAGGTTTTCTTGTGTTTGAATCTAATGATTTTCTTTCTTCTACACGAATGAAGATGTAAGATTTTAAAATCGGACTCAAATGTTTTTTTTCTTCAGCTCCATATTTTATGTTTTGCCGTCGTTCATCTGACCATCTGAAAGAGCCAAGGAAAATATAAAAACACAGAATATAAAAAAACATTCCGCATCAAATGCTGCATCAAACATCAACCGCTGTTACCTCCGTTTACCGAGGTAAGTAGTTATTCGTATGAGGTTTTGGCCACCTAGGTAATTCATCGAGATTGAAAGTAGATTTTCATGTTAAGATATAATTCAATTTGGCACAATCTATCTATCTATCTATCCAACCTATAAATAAAGCCCATTGCTGGGCATTAGGCCTCTTCCTTTTCACACCGACCCCCTCGGTCTAATGCCAATCTCGTCCATTTTCCTCCCGCTGTTTCGACAATGTCATCGACCCATCGATCTTCCGGTCTACCCACCGACCGTCGACCCATTCTAGGCCACCATTTCGTGACTGCCCTAGTCCACCATCCGTCCTCCTTGTCCCATTTGGCACAAGACTGCCTCTATTGTACTTAGGGAGCGTTTAGATTATGGATAACGGTAAAAATATGAACTTTACTTAAATCCACAAATCCGGAGTATCGTTTGACAGACCTAACTGTCAAATTCTATAATAATGTTGCCCTATTCTAGACTCTGACTTATATCTGTCAAACGATACTCCGGATTTGTGGATTTAAGGGTGGACGATAGCAGTGGCGGGCAGGCAGGGCACGTGCCCTGGGCGCCATATCAAGGGGGCGCAAAACAGCAACTCGTAAATTCAAATAATCCAACAATTTAGGTACTTCAAATTATCGGACGAGTCAGTTAGGGTACTGTAAATAGTGTAAGTGACGATAGAGATGATATAATTTAGGTACCTACTTAAACATGTTCTTCTTAAACTAAATCCCAATTTGTCGAAAAAATATGAGGAAACTTAAGTAGCTAAAAATCCGTGGCAAATTGCATGAACTTCATGAAACATGCGCTAATATCTAGATTTCCCTAACTAACTTTAGCTACTTCTTACATGTTATAAAGTCGTTTTCTGCGCGTTTTTGTTCCACTAACGAATACGAACAATAAAATTAAAAGGTAAATTCGTTGAATTATCGTAAACGCTGCACGCGGTCATCCTATTTACATACAAAAAAATCTTTATGATATTTACAGGGCAAAATAGATAAATTTTCGGGCGCGTTGTAAAGAAAACTTGCCACGCCTTTGAAAAAGGCTAAAATTGGTGAATTTTTGAGTGCGCTACGCGCGCATTCGTCTTTATTACAAAGGTGACATTACGATTTTCAAAGATAAACCGGTGAATTTTCGGACGCTCTGCGCGCGTTAGTCCCAACCCAATGAAGATAAAAGGTAAAATTGTTGAATTTTCGTGCGTGCTGCGTGCGTTCGTCCTATTTAACCAATTGGTATTACTTCGGCTCATAGACGCCCTGAGGGTACTGGAGA
Source organism: Zelleria hepariella (assembly GCA_949319315.1). NCBI lineage: Eukaryota > Metazoa > Arthropoda > Insecta > Lepidoptera > Yponomeutidae > Zelleria > Zelleria hepariella. The sequence goes on along the minus strand of OX439378.1, from coordinate 24,429,163 downwards.
AAAATGTATACCAACCAAGCGGTTAAGAACTGTGGTAATTTCGATCGCGCAATTTAAGGGTAAAATCGGTAAAATTTCGGGCACGCTGCACGTGCATTTGTAATGAAAATATATCTCATCCAAGGATAGTAATTTGCTCCATATCGCGGCTTACAAAATGGGTAAAATCGGTGAAATCTCGGGCGCGCTACGCCGCGTGAGTTCGCGTGGCGTGAGATTTTTTTATAACCAGAAGCAGAATAGTTAATGTCCCATTTTAGTCTTTAGCCACTGAAAAAAGACATACGAAGGGGAGCAATTACGATGCTTGCCTTAGGCGCCATTTGCCCACGGTACGCCACTGGACGATAGCAAAGTGGCGGGAAATTAAAAAAATTCACAGTTTTTTACATTTTGTAGTTAAACTGAGCTATTTTTGATCAGCGATTTTTGGTTCGCAGCATTAACATAGGTAGTATTCTTTTCATTATTGTAAACAACAGAACAATAATAATTCAGCCGATTATGTGTCTCTACGAAGCAGTGGCACTGCCCAAAAAACTTGTCGTAGACCAGAACACATAATCGGCTGAATTATTGTTGTTCTGTTCTGTTCTTGGAAATTGTTACGGGATCCCTAAAAGTTACGGAGCTAAATTCGTCCTAAATGTTTCTTTAATGACACGGGTTATCCGTGTCATTAAAGAAACATTTAGGACGAACTTCAAAAAACGTTGTCTCGCTCTAATTAATAAATTCAAAGCGAGACAACGCTAGGTTTTTAACTCCGTCCTAAATGTTTTCTTTAATGACACGGGTTATACGGATTACAGTTACGGACCTTCATGACTTTGATTTGGGTTTTGAGGTTCTATGTGACAGTTAGGTTTCACCTCCTTTTCAGCATGACTGTGATGCTGAGACACGCAAAAAGATTCCCGGCAGAATGGAACAATTTAAAACAAACAGTATATTTACTAATGGTTCACCCCGAACTATGAACTCGCGACCCCATATCTCAGCAACCCCTTGACCGATTTGGCTCAAATTCGAAATTAAAAATTATCTTTGCCTCATTTACCTGCCTACCAAATTACATGACGATCCGACTAAACTTAGTCAAGATTTTGTCGAACGAACATTCATACGTACATACCTACATCGGATTGTTCCTGTCGACTCGGAGAACTTCACTCGCTTCGCTCGCTCGTTCAATTAAAATGGGATAGGAATGTTAAATACAACTGCAAAAACACCCAACGATCAGAATGTATGAATTATTGCTTTTTAAATGATTCTTTTAAACAGTTTTAAAAGGCAATTAGCTAGCAGTTTAAGGCTTAGCTACACGAGTAAAGTTTTTCGCATGCTAGAAATCTCAATTCTACTGGTTATCAAAGCGAAAGTTGGACGAATTGTTTGTATTCTTTATGGCGAATTTCTTTTGACGTTTGAGAAAAAAATCATCGTGTATGCTGACTTTACTGAAACTTGCTGATTAATGCAACGCAACATTGTAGATAATTATTATGTTGTTATGCGGTTAGTTGGAAAACTCCGGCGATCTCACAATAGAGATATCTAGTGAAAACGAGCGGTGAATAGATACGATTCGTAAGCATTTCGTAAGTAGGTAATAGATGCCGATAAATAGATTCATTAAATTGTTTCTTGAAAGTCCTATAAAAAAGAAATTATGTTCGTGGATAGAACGATAGTGAAGTCTGGCAAGGTCTATTGAGTAAACCATCCAGGCATAGCTGATTTAAGGCTGGAAGATAGCAGCGTGGCGGGAAATTAGAAATTTTTACAGTTTTTTACATTTTGTAGCTAAACTGAGCTACTTTTGTTCAGCGATTTTTCGTTCGCGGCAATAACACAGTATTATTTTCATTATTGTAAACAACAAAACAACAATAATGCAGCCGATTATGTGTTCTGGTCTACGACAAGTTTTTTTGGCAGTACCACTGCTTCGTAGACCAGAACACATAATCGGCTGAATTATTGTTGTTCTTAGCTCAGTTTAGCTACAAAATGTAAAAAACTGTGAAAATTTTGAATTTCCCGCCACGTTGCTATCGTCCACCCTTAAAAGCTTAGGCAGACTTGCGTCAGTCAAGGTTAGCCAACTAACTCTGAGATAATTTGACATTTCCATTAAATTTTTGACGTTTTCCATACAAAACTCAGAGTTAAATGGCTAACCCTGGTCGACGTAAGTGGACCTTAGGGTACTAACGCATCAGTACTAATTCCGCTTATATCAAAAATAAAAATTTCAGGTCGCGGTCGACGCTTGCTTTTTTTTTTAAAGTGTACTGCCGGTTTCTGAATTGAGAAATTCGCTAAGCAAATGGGTAAGTATCGTCCTGTCTCTGCAGATTTCTCACAAAAGAGCGTGACAGAACGATAGTAAAGTATTTGCTTAGTGAATTTCTCAACTCAGAAACCGGGCCTAAATGTTTGGGTTGAGTTTTTCTTTTCATCCAAGACTGGGAGTTTCTAGGCTGCTTATGTTGACTCCGCTGATCACCAACTCACTATTAGTAGTGGCCGAGCGCGGTTGAAAGTTCATTTTTACGATATTTTTTATTGGATACAAGAGACGTGAGTTCAAAAACTTGGGCAAGCTCATCATAATCCGGATTTAAAAATTAAACTTTCGTAAGCACCGTAATCCGGATTCTTGGTAGAGAGCCGGCGCTCTGAATTCCAATCCGGACTGGAATGATCCATTGATTCTGTATAACGTCTAAAGGATATCCCGCAATATTCGCCAACGACCAATAAACTCTGTTAGGACAAGGAATGTTATGAAATTGATCTTATAAAAATCTCTATTGGTTTCCTTTAGGGCGCCGTCTCATGGCGTTATAATGGCGTTGACAAACGTAGAAGGGACTAGCTGCTACCTGTCATTGTATGTAATTTCTCACCATTGTTATTTAAGTTTTTATTTTGTGCAATGAAGTGTAATATATTGTTGGAATCACATAACAGAGTTATTTTTTTTTTCAATTCATTTTATAATGATACTGTACAGTAGTGAGTAGTGTGTAGGAGTGTACAGACAACTCCGTGACCATTCAGACTTTTCAATTCCTTCCATTCTAAACATTACCAAGACAAAAATCACGAAATAATCTGTCGCTGCTGCCAATGCTTATAAACTATTTGATTGATAAAAGATTATTTTGTTATGTTGATGATATAATAAAATTAATGCTCTGACAAAGCTTTTCATTTTTTATCGCATTATACTAAACTCTTGTCACCTGTCATCTGTCAAGTTGTGAAGTCGAGATAAATACGCGTTTTCACAAAATCTCCAATTAGCCGATTGAACATGAATAGGCCACGGTTTGATTCATAACTCACTGCACTGCGATTAGACCTTTTCTACACTCAAAATAGTTTGTCTCCCTAACGTCCTCCAAGGCATCGCCCCTCCGGTATGTCTCAACGAAATAGTTTGTCCATTTAGGGCTCTCGCACACGGGGCGTGCGAACCAGGCGTCAGTCGCGCGTTTTTGCCGCGGCCGGCGTTGCTGGCTCGGGGCTGCTATGCAGCGCGGTATCAGGCAGAGCCTTTATTGATTTTGTTGCTAGGTGACGATAGTGCTAATTAGCTACCTACCTAAATAGACATAATAAGTCTACAAATTTAATGGGCACTCCACAACTCCGTTGAGCGCATTGTAATGCAGAGAAGGAACTAAAACTAGAACTCGACTGAAATCACCGATAGTGGGCAGAAGGTATCCACCGATCCCAGGATCAGATGGATATATCCACGGATCCCGGGCGAGTTGTCTCATTATTAACTTAACTTAATTTAAAACAAATTAAGTTAATGTTTGTTTCCGGAATCGGTGGAGAGTGGAGAAAGTCGCCCGGGATCCGTGGATACATCCAACTGATCCCGGGATCGGTGGATACAACCCCGGAAGAAGGAGCACTGTATGAACCCGAACTACCGAGAGGAATAGCGAGGCATCGTAAAGCGCTACATCAGGGGGCTAATTCTCGGGAATCTCGCATTTGACACATCTCGAAGGAGAAATCTAATTTTGGCGGCAAGTGTCACATCTCCTATTCTCAAGAAGTCATCCTCGTCATAATGCTCGACACTTCTGCAAGATGTTTGCCTTTTTCGCTCGACACGACTCGAGTGGTCGGGAGCAGCCGAGATCGAAATGACACGAGATTTTTCCTTCGATATGTGTTGAATGAGAGATTCCCGAGAATTAGACACCTGATGGTACTAGGTACCGTGTAGACCACGACAGCTCTGAAAAGAGTATTATGTAACGTATAAGAATGAGCACTAAAATACTTTTTTCGAGCATGCACACTAAAGATTATGCTATGATCCTGAAATGGAATAGGAACATAGCCGTGTACACACGACAGCACGTAGACGCTTACACGCTAGCACTCTACTCAGTTACGTTACGGGCGACTTTACAACAACAGTGTACAGTCTGACGTGCTGTCGTGTGTACAATTGTATATTCGTTGTCGGCAGTTACTCGTGCGTGCAGTGTAACCTGTCTGCGGTGGTTTGACTGATCTGGCCCCTATTCACGCTCACGATATCGCATCGGACGTTTGATTTCTATCACTGTCGCCATTTACACGTCATGCATAATACAATGGTGTTCGGTAATGCAACCTCACCGCAATGCCGAGTAGGTACTGGCAGTGGCGTAACTAGGGTGGGGCAGGCAGGGCAAGTGCCCTGGGCGCCATTTCAAGGGGGCGCAAAACAGCAACTCGTAAATTCAAAGTAATCCAACAATTTACTTAAAATTATCAGACGAGTCATGGTAGTGTAAATAGTGTAAGTAACGATAGAGAAGATATAATTTAGGTGCCTACTTAACATGTTCTTCTAAAACTGAATCCTAAATTGTTGAAAAAATATGAGGAAAGTAGCTAACAATCCGTGGCAAATTGCATGAACTTCATGAAAAATGCGCTGATATCTACAGGGTGCACTCTAAGTCGATAGCGGAACTTTAAGTAGGCTGTCTACTGATCAATACAAACAACTTGTACTAGGTGGCGACCGAAATGGAGCGAAAAAAATATCAGCTGTTTCATACATTTGGCACAGTACTGAGTCGACCTTTTGTATGGAACAACTGATATTTTTCTCACTCCATTTTTTTCGCCACCTCGTACAAGTTGTTTGTATTGATCAGTAGATAGCCCACTTAAAGTTCCGCTATTGACTTAGAGTGCACCCTGTAGATTTCTCCTAACTAACTTAGAGCAGCCATACACGTAACGATATACTTGCGCAAATTTAGACTTGCACAAGTATACAGTAACGTGTGTTGGAAAATTATTGTGCAAGTTTCTAACATTCTGAAAACGTTTTACTTGTACAAGTCTACATTTGCGTAAGTATATCGTTACGTGTATGGCTACCAATAACTTCTTATATGTTAAAAAGCCGTTTCTGCGCGTTTTTGTTTTACCAACGAATACGAACAATAAAATTCAAAGGTAAATTCTGTGAATTGTCGTGACCGCTGCACGCAGTCATCCTATTGCATAAAAATAAATCTTTATGATATTTCAGGGTAAAATAGATAAATTTTCGGGTGCGTTGTAAAAAAAACTTGTCACGCCTTCGAAAAAGGCTAAAATTTGTGAATATCCGAGTGCGCTACGCGCGCATTCGTCATTATTACAAAGGTGTCATAAATTACGATTTTCAAAGGTAAAACCAGTATATTTTCGGGCGCTCTGCGCGCGTTAGACCCATTTATGAATAATGAAGATAAAAGGTAAAATTGATGAATTTTCTTGCGTGCTGCGTGCGTTCGTCCTATTTACGAACTGTGGTAATTTCGATCGCGTAATTTAAGGGTGAAATCGGTAAAATTTCGGGCATGCGCATTTGTAATGAAAATAGATCTCGTCCAAGGAAAGTTATTTGCTCCCATATAGCGGCTTAAAAAATGGGTAAAATCGGTGAAATCTCGGGCGCGCTACGCGCACGTTTAAGGCTGATTTCTTGAGAAATTTCGCGCGGTGTGCGATTTTTTATGTCCTATTTTTGTCTTGCATCGCTACTGAAAAAAGATATACGAAGGGGCGCTATTATGATGCTTGTCCTAGGAGCTATTTGCCCACGGTATGCCACTGATACTGGCCACTTTTTCTTTTGATTTTACGCCGCGCGGTTTTAGAAATTGACAGATTATTTTGATTCGCGCCATTTTCTTTGCACGATCTATTTTTATTCCATATTTTACGTATTTTCTCACTACGTTTTCACTGCTTTTGTTAATTAGCCCATTTTCATTTTTCATCCATCGATATAGTCTGTTATGTTAATGTATGTGTTATATTTCCCTCCAATCGTCCCATCTCGTTATCCCCTAGTTGGTGGTATCGACTTAGAGTGCACCCTGTAGTTTTCTCTATACAAACGTATTCCCCGATTGGCTCCTTGGATGATGGCACTAGAGCATAAATTTTTGGTATACTGGGACATGTCCACCCCTGGCGTGTCGGATCGTTGAGATGTTTTCGATAAATTATTGTTAACAGGAGCTAAGACCTTAAAAATATAAAGTGGCGACGTCTGGTAAACTGATTTAGAAACTTAAAATAATAAAAAAATCAAGACGGTCCGAGATCAAGTAGTGTCTTGTGATATCAGTGATGAAAAAAAAATCGATTTCAGACCGAGAGAAAAATGGGGAATACGAAACCTTGATTTTGTACTTTTTCTTCAGGTTGTCCCTTTCGCTCAGTGTTTGAGGGATAGAGCGCCGCGAGACAGCAACAGATTTGTCAGCTACCTCTGCTTGGTCACCCCGCCCTAGAGTAGTAACCGAGTAGAGTGCTAGCGTGTAAGGGTCGACGTGCTGTCGTGTGTACCATTGTTTATCGTCGTGACGCTAGTCCGGAACCAGTGCAATATATAAAACATTTTAGTGGAGGAGTATCACAGTTGTCATAAAGGGATGTTTGTTGCTGAGCTCCAACTCGGCGAGTAAATCTTTCGACTAGTCTCTGAATCAACCTGCCATTGCGTGCCGTAGAGTTTGTACGGATTAATTTAATTATTCGATGAACTTTCTTATTGAAATCTCTACCTTGTTCTTCAGTTCCCGATGATGTTGTAACGTCTACCCTGTATTCTGTTCTGAGTTTAAATATATTTGGTAAATCTATGCAGTACATACGAAAAGCGACGAATAAAGTTGTTCCTATCATGACTGTATGTATTTTAGATTGCTCCTATCACTTAGCTAATTCAAACTCACAAATAGTTTATGCTTATGCCAAAATCAAGTAAAAGGTAGGGAAACGGGAAAATTATCAAATTAAAAGGATTAGAAAAATAATTTGGAAAGAAGAGTTAAAGACAATTTGATTTTAATAAAATAAAAACATAAATATTACATACATATTTATACCATAAAATAGATATAATACATGATATTAAAATCATGTTTAATAAAGAAGCTATCTAAATATTTTTAAGGGTAGACGATAGCAACGTGGCGGGAAATTCAAAATTTTCACAGTTTTTTACATTTTGTAGCTAAACTGAGCTATTTTTGTTCAGCGATTTTTCGTTCGCGGAAATAACAAAGTATTCTTTTCATTATTGTAAACAATAGAACAACAATACCAAATACAAGCAGAGCTCTGCACAATGCCAAGTCTGGTGAGATGAGCTGGAGTGCAGGAGTCACACACAGTTGAACAGTGCAGAGGTGGACACAAGCGCTATTGAACCTCTGTTTACTCTACCACCTTCATTGTGCTACCGTGTAATTGCATCCTTTGCAATGCTGCATCTGTTAACAATTCCCGTCACCTACAGTCTGTGTAAAAAGTGCCGCCGCAAAGACGTTAAATCATCTGTGTAAAGGGTAGGATATTCAAAACATTTTGCAACCAATTAGAGGAATAGACACTATGACTACTTGACTAGGCATAACGTTTTTACCGCCATCCTTATTATACCTACAAATAGGGTAGCCGCCGCTTCGACGCTTTCATTATAACCCGTCTGCGTACGATTGATTTATAGACTGCAATTATATCTGGCCGGGTTATAATAACCCTAGAATGCTGCTGCTTGCTATTTAGACGTCATGTTGGAGTCGTCCATAGTAATTGAATTGTCTTTGCGTAGAATCGGAATTGGCGGGTGTCGATGTTTGTTTATAGGCTGCTAACTGAGGATGCTGGTTGGTGATAAAAAAGCTCGGCGACATTTCGAACTTGGAAGACGATAGGGGTACCTACGCCCCAGGGGTAGATATGCTTCACATTTATCTACATTTGTCTTTAGGTACAGCACGTCGAGATTTATACGGGTTAAGGGTGGACGATAGCAACATGGCGGGAAATTCAAAATTTTCACAGTTTTTTACATTTTGTAGCTAAACTGAGCTACTTTTGTTCAGCAATTTTTCGTTCGCAGCAATAAAACAGTATTTTTTTCATTATTGTAAACAACAAAACAACAATAATTCAGCCGATTATGTGTTCTGGTCTGCGACAAGTTTTTTGGGCAGTGCCACTGCTTCGTAGACCAGAACACATAATCGGCTGAATTATTGTTGTTCTGTTGTTTACAATAATGAAAAGCATACTTTGTTGTTTCCGCGAACGAAAAATCGCTGAACAAAAATAGCTCAGTTTAGCTACAAAATGTAAAAAACTGTGAAAATTTTGAATTTCCCGCCACGTTGCTATCGTCCCACCTTAATCTATACTCAATCACGTTACGGTTACCAACGACTTTAAAAAAAACTGATAACTTGTCGTCATGATATCGAGTAGGGTATAATCGCGCCCAACGCCCCCAACCCATCATCCCGGAGGCACTCACTCATTGACATTGACAAGCAGTCAGTCTTCTGGGCATAATTTATTAGCCTAAAAATATTCCTCTTGCCAACCTGAATGTACTTCACCCATCAGGAAAATAGTTCGGTTGACAGAGCGTTTTTTTTTAAATTATTTAACAGTGTTGAACTTTAACGCATTTTATTGTAATTAAATAACTAAGTGCGTGTCGGCATTTTTGTAATGGGGCCCGCATTCTTTTGCATTTTCCACACGTTCCCAATAGGAAAACCAATACGATTACCTTAACGAGGTGATTTTCATAAGTACCTGTTCGCGATAATTTTATTGGCCTTTCGAATGCAATGAACTTTTGACGCACTGGCGCTTGGGAGCCTAGAGCGCAAGCTTTAGCGGTTACGAAAGCAATTTTTGCCCGCGCGACTCTACGGATGCCATATATGGTAGTACTTTAGCTAATTTTAATTGTGAAAACTGTGAAAAACTGTAAAAACTTTTTATTGGCTTTTTATAAACGATGTATTTATTTGATATTATATTAGCAGTAACTATTCCTTTAAAAATTAAATTAAATTTTTCTTGGTCACTCAAAAGCTACAAATAACCGACTCCATATTGATTTCTCCATATTGGCCCGTAATATCAATCACAGTTTAAACCAAAAAGGCTAGTTTAAACCCTATCTGTCGATTAATTTTCGTACAAAATTCGTGGTTTAACCGCTCTAATTGTCTCGGTTTAAACTGTGAGTTACGGGCCTAAGTGCCAAAATAACGCTGAGCGTTGTTTTAGTATGGTTTTAAGAGGATTTGAATGATTAATACCAAAATTATTGCATAATGGGGACCTTGCAAAACATCTATGAGCATGAGCGCAGTAGACTTGGAGCTAATAAAAAAACGCTTATGCCACCGCTGCCGCTCGTCGCTATTTACGCTATCAAAATGCAATAAAACAGGTAATTTTGAACCCGTAGCGAATAAAAAGCTCTTGATTGATTGATTCACTTTGTCCGCGTATTTTAAAGCGTTTATTTTTTAATTAAGTATTAGGTGATATTATAGTATTAAAAACAGGAGCCTGAAGGCATGTTATTGGCTCTTGGATGCTTCTGGTTAGTAATTTTACAAATGGCTGTTAATTATACCTTGTACAGTGTACAAGAAGCGTGGCGAGAGAATAATAGTAAACCTACCTAGATAAATAGTTATGTGTTATGCAAGGATGCAAAATTATTGTTTGCAGCGAGTGATTTTATTGAATATAGAGCTAGCGAAGGTTTCTAAAATTGAGCCACGAGCGTAGCGAAATGAAACCTAAGCGCAAATAATATTGCATCCGTGCTAAACACACAACTTTTCATCTCACCAGAGCGAGGAAATGATTACCTATGTTAGACGCAAGAAAAACAATAGACTACTAGGTAGGTATACAGGGCGTCCCACGGCTATGCCACATGGAGGGAAAGTACCTTAAATATTGTAGATGGAACATTTTACTCAAAGAAGACATTATTTTAATTTAAAAAACAATTTAAACTGCATTCATAGATATTTAAATAATTACAAGGTTGAACCGGGAATCGAACCCGTTACATGAGAAAAATAATTACCGTGTAGTTTTATCATACCGATCGAAAGGCTTCATGATAAGGATTATTTTTTGCTAAATAACATAGTGTCAGAAATAAAAGGAAGACCATGAATTTTAACATTTACCTGGTAGTATGCAACAAATCGAGCCGTATCCTGAGCCGAAAGACGCGTAAAATTTTGTCCATCGCAATGCGGCTGGCTGATTATAAAGAAATAATTCAAAAATGTGTTTCATTTTCATACTTTTATTTTTTTGTTACTGTGATTTTCATTGATAAATTGATTAATGTGGTATTGAAAATGTTAAAATTTATGGTCTTCCTTTTATTTCTGACACTATGTTATTTAGCAAAAAATAATCCTTATGAAGAAGCCTTTCGATCGGTATGATAACACTACAGGGTAATTATTTTTCTCATGTAACGGGTTCGATTTCCGGTTCAACCATGTAGGTAATTATTTAGATATCTATCAATGCAGTTTAAATTGTTTTTTAAATTCAAACAATGTCTTCTTTCAGTAAAATGTTCAATCTACAATATTCAAGGTCCTCCATGTTGCATAGCCGTGGGACGCCCTGTATAAATTCAAATTCAAATTCAAAGTATTTATTTCGGAATATTAACATTTCCATAGATTAAAAACTAAAAAACAGATAAAATTAAATAAATTAAAACATCACAATTTGTACAATTAAAAAGTAATCTTAGAGTTACATAAATTAAAAATAAAATTTTTAAAAAGTAATCAATTAAAATGGCACTATCAAAAATTTTTGTTTCAGATTAAAATAATAATAAATAAGATTTAAAATTTAAAAGTCAAATCAATAATTAAAATTAAATCAAAATGTGTATTAAATTAAATTGTATAGAAAAATAAAAACATCAGTATAAATTGGAATAACACAAAATAAAATCAAATAAAAACAGTCTACTTAACATTCTCCGACATATGTAACTTAATGCAATTGATGATGATGATGATTCCATCTCTGTCCATCTCTGCTCTGTTTATCACGGACGCAGCTCGCTTTCGCATGATTGCGAAAAAGTCGTCCGTGCACGCCTCCGCAAACATGCCCGAGGCACTGCAGTACCTAGGCAGCCTCATCAGCACCCTGAAGATGTTGTTATACTGTACGCGGAGGGCGCTGAGTGACCGTTGAGTACAGCTGACCCACAGACTGCACGTGTAGAAGGATTGGCAATATGCCTTAAAAAGCGTTACCTTGACTTCTTTGGTACACCGAGCAAACCTACGGGCCAGCATGTTACCCCGGACAGCCAACGCCCTCCGCTCCCTCTCTACATCAAATTCGTCGGATAAGTCCTCAGAAACCCAGTGGCCTAGGTATTTGAACCTCTGCACCCTATTTAGGACCATTCCATTGATCGAAACGGGGGGCACAATGTCAACTTTATGCTCGCGGGGCTGGAAAACAAGAATTTCGCTTTTTTGTGTATTGTATCTCAGCCCGTGAGCCTCTGCGTACTCCTCGCACATCTGCAAGAGCCTCCGAATACCACCGATAGAGGGGCTCAGCAGCACCATGTCATCGGCGTAACTGAGGTTGTTAATAATTGTCCCGTCGATCGAGCAGCCAACCCTAGTGCTACTGAGGCCCTCTATAAGCTTATTGATGTAGAGATTAAAAAGGCGAGGAGAGGTAAGACCCCCCCTAAAGGTCAGTGAAATGATTTTCCTTCTTCTTTGCTTTAACAAATGAGTCTATGGCGTTACCTAGCAACGGGTCGTTGATTTCATGATATTTCAAGAAGATACGAGTTGTTACGGTTTTTTTAATTCTGTGGTTGTTTCATAATTATTTAGCTACGTGGTTATTCTGACATGATTTTTGATTATATTATAATAGGTATGTAGATATTCTAAACCGTGGAATTTTAGTGGTTTTAAAGCCGAAGGTATTTAGTTGCACTGGTGATTCTGAGCCAATTCCAAAATTTTACTTAAAAACGAGCGAAAAAAAAAAACACTTCCCAATACAAACGGCTATCGCCAATCGACACCATTTGTATGGAGAAGTAAATTTTTTTTTCGCGCGTTTTGGAATGAAATTTTGTAATTTGGCTCAGAATCACCAGTGCAACAAAATACCTTCGGCTTTAAAACTACTAAAATTGCACGGAGTATAAACGCTCTGAATTTGCAGGAAACTTATTATAATACAATAATCGTGTTGAAATAATCGCAGACCTGAATGTAACAAATGGTGTCTTCTTTAAGTGTCATAAAATCAACAGCCCGTTGCTGGGCAAGGCAATGCTACAGTTCAAAGAAGTTCTTTATTATTTTATTTTTTTATTAGGGCGTCGCGTTCAAATTTCGAAGCCCATCTACGATTGCATGTCATTGTTGTCATGTTGTCGATCAGAAAAACAAATCAGATAATTGTTATATTGCATTGTATTATATTAAGTTGTAAAAAGTAGTTTAATTAGATATTAAGTTTTTTTTTTTTAATGTAAATGTAAAATCGCATGCTGTGGCGACCTTAATAAGCTAGGCACTTACCCATTTGTATACATTTCTTTTTATTTTATAATTTCATAGGTGTACTAGCTACTGGTTGTCCTAAATAAATAAAATTAAATTAAATTAAATTAAGGTGGGAAGATAGCAACGTGGCGGGAAATTCAAAATTACGCACTGCCCAAAAAACTTGTTGATGAACAGAACACATAATCGGCTGAATTGTTGTTCTGTTGTTTACAATAATGAAAATAATACTATGTTATTGCCGCGAACGAAAAATCGCTGAACAAAAATAGCTCAGTTTAGCTACAAAATGTAAAAAGCTGTGAAAAATGTGAATTTCCCGCCACGTTGCTATCGTCCAACCTTAATTATTGTTGGTTGTTTACATTAATGAAAATAATACAATTTTACTGTCGTGAAACAAAACTTGCTGAACAATAAAACTCAGTTTAGATACAAAATTTAAAATTCTGTGAAAATTTGGGATTTCCCGCCAATCTACTATCTTTGAGCCCTAATATCAATTTTATCATCATCGTTATAAAAATTCACCAACACCATTTCCTTTTTACAGATAAGCAGAAAGGCAGATGATGGTATATTCTTCTGTCTTCTCCACGAGGTAAGTAATTGGTATTGGTTACAATATCATTAGCGTGATTTGGATGACATTTGGAATGGAGATAGCTTAGACATCAGAATAACACATAGACTATTATTACGCTATTACACTTAGGGGCAACGTAGACCACATATCTTTTTTTCTGCAGTTCACGCGGACCAAGTCGCGGGCAAAAGCTAGTATTATTTAATTTTGGTTTGGCCCAATTACCATAACCATTTTTTAAACAAATCATCGAATAAGCTGAATTGTTTGTTGTACACACGACAGCACGCCGGAATGCATACTTTTGTAGTAAAGTCAAGTCACAGTTACCCAGTAGAGTGCTAGCGTGTAAGGGTCGACGTGTTGTCGTGTGTACCATTGTTTTGAATCGTTTGGAACTCTTTCTTTAATTTTAATGCATTCACGTCAAACACTATTATTTCAAATATAGGCTAGTTTACCCACAAAATCTAAAAAAATAATGTGAACATTTTCGCCACTATCTTCTGATGTTAAACCTTAACGGAACATTTTTAGCCTTAAACAGGGTGTCCCGTAATTCAACGTCCAGTACCGTTATGACCTGCCCTATCACCCAGTTCCCGCTTCACGTCCTGTATACCTCTTTACGTATGTTTGGGCGTGAAGGTATGTTTCTAAACATCTGTACTTCAGCTAATCGACACACGCTGCTCAACGCATAAACATAACTTCACCTTTGATTCGCAGTTTCGCACCGACTATAAACTTCAAACATAGGGCAGTATTAATTCAATTCATCACACTGTTCCGTGGGCTCCTACTCTGTGATGGCATTTTTAATAATAATAATAATAAAATCTTTATTTATTCAGATAACTGAGATCCATTGAGTTACAGATTAGTTTAAAATAAATAATAATAATAAATAATAATTTTTGGGTCGCTCCGCGTTCAATTCACGAATTTATTAAGTATTCTGGTTTCAATATGTTTAAACACAATTTTGTATCTAATATTCTCGTTAGCCGTCGTTTCTCGTCGCCAAAGTCCAATAACTGCAGCTTTTTCTGCAACCAATACGCAACTTCTGCAACCAATACGCAACTACTGCAACCAATACGCAACTCCTCAGTTTGCTTATAATTTTGTAACAAAACGAATGTAGTGATCATCCCAGTTTTGAAAGGTGATTTAACCTCATAAAACTAACTGTACATTACTCATAAAACTAACTGTGATTAGTATATATGTTGGCTGTGTTAGCTCTTGCATATTTTGTAAGTATTTCATATTAATAAAGAAGTTTAAAAAAAAAATCTAAATCAATCAATAAATGCAGCTGCAGACCAAAGGCGTCCCTCAGTCTAGATTTTTTGGTCCTGGTCCACCGACAAATCCTGCTAATACAGGTAGCGTCACGAGTTATGAGCGCTCGACGAAACTGGTGGGGATGTCTGCGCAAGTGTGTACAATCGCGCGCAAAATGTCTAATATCCACGCGGGATCTAAGACTGACGCTGAGCTGAACTGTAGTTGAGTGAGTTACTTTAAAAATCGTAGAAACTGACTAAACTTAAAGATTGAAAGTATTCTTTGCGGATTTTGCACTCGTTATATTTTAAATGGTTTTTTGTACAATTATTTTAACGGACATTACGATAAAACGGGTGTACAATCAATGAAAAATAATCTCAATCCAATATGTATTGTTCTCAATAACTTTTTGAATCTTTCTGAACTGTCTTTTTAAAACATTTTGTTTCGGCATTCTATCTGCGACGAAACAAAAAAACGATGTGCGCAACTGTACCCAGAGGCTAGAGCGACTGATCTACCAATCACGCGCCCGCGCTCGCCGGCGATCGCGCCTCTCCGTCGCCCCTCTCGTACCCCGCCAAACAGACCCAAAAAATTACTTCTGCGCATTCAAGGTCAGCGCTCATAACTCATGACGCTACCTGTACTAAAATGTTATTTACCAAACACATATTAACCACCTTCAACTCTCCAACTCCCACAGAGCCTGGGACATTGTTTAAGATGGAGAAGGCTTGCCCAGCACCTATACCATCCTGACAGCAGAGCTTAGTCGGTAGGTAATGCTCTGTGACATAACAGCTTTATACCCATTTTCACAGAATTGTGAGTAGCACCCGGTTCCAAACGCAGTTCGTATAAAGAAGGTTGCTCCAATAAAGTACGGGTTGGACGCATAAAGAGGGCATTCTTCGATTTCTCAGCTCGTAAACTGGACCGTGGTGATAGGGCACAGTTTACAGACGTGTCGGTCTGAATGAACGAGATGTGAAACTAATTTCAGTTCTCAATCGATAGGTACAGTCAACAGCACGTCGACCTTAACAGCCTTAACACACTTAAGGTCGACGTGCTGTTGCCTGGACCTAACGATTGAGAACTTTACTTTCAACTAGCTCATGGCTTCAACGCTGGGCATTCGCGGCGAACTCGTTGCGAATGGGAATCGTCAAATCCTATTTTTTATTCTATAAATCGAAAATATAGACAAATATAAGAAACTAATCTGAATATTTTCTTAATTTTTTTAATAATTATTTAAAATTTCTAAAAGTTTTGTGTATGACGTCACCACTGGCATTATGTACTAAGTTCACTTTTAAAAAATATAAGAATTTGTTGACGTTTGACAAATGTCAATGTCAAGTTAACAAGAAGGTTATTTTCTCAGTTATTTGACGCTTTTGACAGTTGTTTCTGACGAATGTATTTTTTTAATATTTGTAGGCAATGGAACTACCGCATTAGAGGCTATGATGACGTCATCGAAAGAAAAATGTAAGTAAAAATTTTTGGCAATAAATATTAATAATCCGTTTTAAGTTTACTTATTTAAACCCCTAATAGTAATCAGTATCCCTATTCCTCGAAATGGTTTTCAATTAACGACAATCGATGCCCATTCGCCGCGGATTCGCTACGCTTTCAACTTGCAAGAGCCATAACACACTAGCACGTTGAAAGCGAAGGGAATCCGCGGCAAATTCGCAACGCAACGAGTTCGCCGCGAATGCCCAGCGTCGACGCCCGCCATGAGCTAGTTGAAAGAGAAGAGAATCCGCGGCGAATTCACGCGCTTTCGCATCGTTTTAAATCGCTATTGTGATAAGGTTCTTGCACACTCGGTTACGTTAAAGGCATATACGTGTGGAGCCAACTAAGCCGTGGATTTCCTCAGTCACAGGCACTCCAGCGTTCGAGCGGTCACTTTAATTTAATTTAATTTAATATCTTTATTTCGAAAAAACTACAAGTATTCATATTTATATTTATCACAGTTATATTACTAGTGGTTCGCCCCGAACTATGAACTCGCGACCCCATATCTCAGCAACCCCTCGACCGATTTGGCTCATGTTCGAACTTAAAAATTCTCTTGGCCTCATTTACCTGCCTACCAAATTTCATAATGATCCGACTAAATTTACTCAAGTTATCGTCGAACGAACATTCATACATACATACATACATACATACATTCAAACGCCGGATTGTTCCAGTAGACTCGGAGAACTTCGCTCGCTTCGCTCGCTCGTTCAATTAATATTAATATCATCGATATTTAACATTATTATTATTCCCATTGTAATATTATTATTATAATATATTATAACAATAATTTACAATTTAATTATTATTAAATTTCATACTTATAAATAAAAGAAAACAGGCATTTTATCTATTTAGTCACTAAACAAGTGCCGGTATGTAGCCCTGTCCAGTGTCTAAGGAAAATACCGTCCATCCTGTTCGCCAATGTGGATAGGAGGAGGTTGGGGCTGCCCCGTACTCGGTGCATCAAGGAGGCAACTCTCTTACGCACTATGGCCTGGAAAGTGTCTATATGCGCCTATGTGAACATGCTTGATACACTACAATGTCGCGGCAGCCCCATCATCGCCCTAAATCCATTATTGTACTGGACGCGCAGGGCTCTGTATGCCTTCTTTGTATAGTCGACCCATAGGCTGCATGTGTAGAAGGACTGGCAAAGCGCCTTAAACAGTCTCGTTTTGGCACCCCTCGTACACCTCGCAAACCTACGGGCCAACATGTTACATCTGACAGCCAGCGCCCTGCGCTCCCTATCCATGTCGACATCGTCTCTTAGCGTGTCCAAGACCCAGTGCCCTAGGTATTTAAATTGTGTCACTCGCTTGAGAAGAGTACCTCCTAGTGTAACCGGCGGAACTATCTTATAAGTCTTGGTACCTGCCTTGAACACCATCAACTCACTTTTCTTCGCGTTATACATACAGGGTGTTGAAAGACCGCCGACAGACCCGAAAGGTACGCATACTAGACACCAAAACAAAGTACTTTTTCGATAAATTATTGCCGGGAAATTATGTTGGTTTTTTAGGTTATAATTTTGGAAAATATTTTATCACGCAATGGAAGTGTAACGCAAAGAAGTCATATTGCGCAAGCGTTGACATAAAGTTGTGTTACTTACGCTCGAAGTTTAGAATACATTGCGGGTTGCAATTTTAACGTCATTTTATGCAAGAAATATTCAAAATTTTGATATGGCTTCTTGAGAAGAAATGTTAAGTACTCGATATTGAGCAAATTTCTGCAATAAAAAAAGTTTGAAAAGTCCGACTTTGAACCTCATTATCTCGGAAACCGTTGATTTCCCAGGTATAGTTCCATGGGCAAAAATGTTCAGTATGATGAGGACAATGCGTGGTTTCCCGCTTTGTTGGCGGTCTTTTAACACCCTGTATACTGTAAGTGAAGGTGTCACTGGACGCTGTATAAATCATCACATTACGTAGATGCAAAGGCCTTAGTGTTTGCCCTGCAGTCGACTGTACATACACGCCATCATAATCACGGAGTACAATGAGATAAATTATTATTTCCGCTAAGTACTCGTATGCCTAAACAGTCAACAAAAAAAGCTCATATCTCAAAGCTGAAATACTCGTATAGGGTAAAAAAAATTCAACGCTCTACTAAAAACGTAGGAATAGTACGTCAACAGTTTCACAGTACGTACCCAATAACTCTGAGCGAAAGTGTATGCGATTAAACTCACCCTTTATAGACATATTTCGCATGTCTGGGATCTCCAAACATAACTAAGCGCCTTTTTCGAAAAGGTCAAACTGATCAGTATCTCGGAAAATTGGTGCGCGCGGTTCCAGACGAGCTCGGGCTGCAATGTTATGATCTTCAGTTTTTTAAGCTGTTGGAAGGCTATTTTTATACACTAAAGCGGTTTTTTTTTTCAAAATCCATACAATGTCAGGGGAATGGTTTACAACCGGTGACAGGCAAGTCATTAGAACAAAATGTTTTGTCTGTCTGCCTGTATAAGCTGCATAGGTACTTGTTTGTTAACGCATCATTTTTCAGCGTGTTACAAAAAGTCCTGACTTGCTTGAAGGGGTTTTTAAACTCTTCAAAATAAGAAAATCACAAATAAAGTGTCAGCTGTTCCATTCTTAAATTCGATAACTACCACAGCTGATGTTTTTTTTTAGGTATAGCAGTTACTGTTGACCCCATACTAAAAGTTGTCTTGTAACGATGACTTTTACCGACCTCTTCAAGTGTCAGTGTTGAGCACTAAATTAAGAATTATTCTTTTTGTATTTTTTTACTCAAAAAAACTACTTTACTTTTTTTACTTTTCTGGGTTTAGAATAGAAAAAAAGTTCTTTATAAAAAAGTAAAAGTGAGAAGTCAAGTTGCTAGCAAGCGGAGCCACGTGCAGGAGCTAGCATAGTATGATTCGCTGAATGTATAGGTAAATAAATTCCGATGCTATGGCAACCGCAATTCCACATGGCCACACGCAACGGATGGTAATGTTTAATTACTCTTAATTACCAGCTCACAATACACAGCCTTATGATCGCATATATTACGAGTATGATGTTGAAAGCCGTCTTATTTGAAAGCTTAGGCAAAGTTTTTATATTTACAAAAGTATACTTAAGTTTTTTTTTTTGCCAGAAACTGAAGATTGTTTCTGTATGTGCACATCAAAACAATGGAATCTTTTAACGGGATAATGTATCTTCTTAGCATTAGAAGTTTCCGATTACTAAGCCAAAAGAACTATAGTTCAAACTCGAAACTGATAGTTAGGGAGGCGAATAGGGGAATTTTCGGCAATACTCGAGCGTGGCAGTTTAAGATATGGGAGATACCTTAGACCTAATAGAACAACCTTGTAAAGTATTTAGCTCTACAAGGTGTTACAAAAGTACCTAACTCTTTTTACAGGGTAATAGCACCCGGTGATAGGGATCACCACCTAAATTTTTTTTTTGCTCTATGACATTCTGTTGATTTTTTAATTAATAAAATGTGAGCGCTGTGGCGGGAGAAAAGTATTTTTTAAATATTGTTTTCATTGACTTTCACAATGTTTTAACAACTCAAAGCTATGAAAATGCACCTACACACACAAACATATTTTAAAATTTGAGCTAATACCAAAAACAAAAAAAAATATGTTTTTTTTTCAATTTTGAGGTTATAAAATAAAATTTGTTTTTTTCAACTTTTTTTTACAGATCGCACATGAATAGTCAGAGGGTATTATCTCGGAAAATGCAAAATTTTTTTTACGACGGATTCGAGTTCGCATTTTTTTTCTCTACAATCTGGCAAGACAGCCATATCTGTAGGTTCATTTAAAGCCGAGAAACGGAGCTTTACGACTGTCTTCCAATTTGGTTTGCGATGCATTCGAACAGGCAAGACTGTCACATTTTAGTTAGCCGCTAAGCGCCGCCCGAAATTGACGGGTCACTCGTGTTATTTCAAGTTATGACAGGTGCTGTGTCAATAATTACTATAAAATGTTAAAATGTGAGCAGTCTAGAGCGTATTATCTTTTAGTTAATACTCTTTAGCCTATTTTGAATAATTTGTCAATTGTATTATTTTGACTTAATACTCTATAGCCCGATTTTTTTTCACAACTTTTTAAATATGTTGGTTTTATATTGACTTAATACCATATTGCCATCGGTTTCTTCTAGATACTACTCTCTGTCCAGTTTTTTTTGTAATATTTTTTTGTTGTAAACCGAATAATACCGTTTTGACCGATAATACATTCTAAATTCTTGTGCAAGGAAGGTGATTTTTGCCGCCAATCCAGCTATCAAAGTAGATAATAGTGCTGAAAACCTGGAAATAGCGTAAGAAGACTGTGATGCTGAATAAGCCGACCCCACTTATCGTCCATCTGGAGAATTTCTGCCTCTAAGTTCCCCAGATATTATGCCACATCACCGACTTTTGCATTGCTAACTTAACAATAACCTAAAATAGGTAAAATATTTGAGCCAGATCGCAAACGCCGCTCGGTAGGGTAGGCTGGCGGCCTTGCCTCACTGGATGGCGAGGCTCAGCCTTTGCCCTTGGTAACCACCAGCCCTCTGTTCTCTCGAGGCGTCAATCAGGCACAACGAAATCTCTTAAGAGAGTTTTCGCGCACCTGGTCCCTGAGGGTCTCTACGCCGAAGGACGCAAATATCTGTACCAGGACTGCATATTTGTGCCTCTTGTACCCCTATGCTGTAGCCGCACCAACGCCGCCGCCGGTGCGGCAGGAGGCCGCTTTTATAAGAGACTGTGCTACTATGTCGACTTACGTAGTGTCCCAAACCAGCGACCGCCACAATGAGCGTCACCCAGGCCTATTGCCATTGTCTCTGGCTATGCCATGCTAGGCTAGGCTTGGCAGGGGCACGGAACAGATTCAGCCGCAGATCCTGGCTTGGACCTGCCGTGTCTGGCCAAGCGCTCCTGGCCGATTAGGTCGATCGTGCTGTAGACTGAGGACCGGAACGCTGGCAGCGCGATGCTTGAAGGCTTTCTTATGCCCAAGCAACCGTGACGGATCGACAATTTGGTCTGGGTCTATCCTCTTAAGGGCAATTTAGGACTGCTTATAAGGTTTATCTAATAATTTTGCCTCAATGTTGAACAGCGTGATACGTACAAG
The DNA here is from genome assembly GCA_949319315.1 of Zelleria hepariella. Lineage (NCBI taxonomy): Eukaryota > Metazoa > Arthropoda > Insecta > Lepidoptera > Yponomeutidae > Zelleria > Zelleria hepariella. Next base: position 24,407,637 of record OX439378.1, on the reverse strand, counting down.
ATTTATGAGTAAGAAAAAAAGTAAGATGTAGCCTGTACAATGGGGTTTTTTCCAGGCATCAAAAATAGCCCGAATAACTGTCAAAATCTGTCTATTAATCTGTGGTTTCCATACAAACCACAGATTTAGTTGCGCGATAATTCGCGAATCGCGGTCAAATTTGACACTTGGAAAAATCCCTATTGTACATGTCCCACTAGCTAGGATGCGGATTGGAGATTTTTGGTGTAATGCCTCATACGCTCAGGTTTCCTCACAATGTTTGCCTTCACAGTCAGCGAGAGATAATTGCTACTACAAATTCACACACATAATTCTGTCATATTTGCCAAATTCATCGAATTTGATGAATTAAATCTTTCTTAGGAATGTCCTGTACTGGAGACCTTAGGAGGCACAGTGATAAGTCAGTAAAAATGTGAGGCCAAGTCATGTTTTTCTTCGTCAGGGAGGTTCTCTCTAAGCTCGCACTTCGATAAATTGAGTTCAAAATCAATTGGCTAACAATTTTGTGTCAGCTATTCCAGGTCTAAAATTACTGATTGTGCATCGCTTCTACATTTCCTCGCCAGAATTATTGATTGTTTCTAGATTTTTAATTACAAACGATTACCTTTAATAACTTTTTCTTAAAGTAAATAGCACAGAGGAAGTAGTTTATTTGAAATAAATTTATAAAATTAAATTATAAGTGACCTATAACTAAATTAGATTGTATTAGTTTAAGTACTTTATTGAAGACTGAAATACTCAAGTATGTATACCAATTTTTGTTTGTTGGGAAGATTGTGACTTATTTTGTTATTTACTTGATGATTACTTAAGAAAACTTCATTTAATGATAACAAAAGTCTGCTTTCATGATGTTTAATTTATTTTAATACACTTTAAAAAATATAATTTTCAAATTCAGGTAAAAAGACCAGTATTATTTTGAAATAATACATTAGAATTGCTAAAAAAATCTGGCTATAGAGTAATAAATACAAATTAATTTAATTTTGTCAGGCTATACAGTATTATCTTGATAGAGTGTCAGGAAAAACAGTATAACTATTAAACTACTTCTTTTCAACTCTATTTTTTTCATCAATCATGCAGAGAAAGAGTCAACCTACAACGCAAATACAAAAACTGCATCAAATGTTACGAATTTTCAAATATTCAAAACGCTTTTTCTCGAAACTCACTTTTTTGAGATAATACCCTCTGACTATTCATGTGCGAGATTTGACATCCTGTTGACCACCAAGTTACACCCTGTAAAAAGAGTTAGGATGTTTTGTAACACGTTGTATATGTAGTGACGCGCGCCTAGGATAGACGATCAGATTAGTAAAAAAATGGATAGTCTGAAATACTCGAGCGCGTCAGATTAAGATATTGGGGGTTGATTTTAGTGTTTAAAGACTAAATTTAACTAATCTGACGATAAGTCCTTGACGCCGCCGAGTTATAGGGTCGCGAACTTGTAAAAAAAAACGTTAATCCGGCATTCTCGAGCGCGATTTATTTTTTATTTATTTTGAAGAATATAATCTAAAACTTACTAAAAATACAAAATCTGCCGGTTTCCGCATGACCGGAAGTGTGGAGGAGCCATTTCGTCTTCCTAAGAACGCGTTACGGCATATAAGTCGCGAACGATACATTTTACAAAAAAAAAGTTTAAATAAACAAAAAAGGTAATTTTATTTTACACAAAAAAGGTCTCTTTACACTTTTGTCCAAAGTTAAAACGTTTTGACTTGAAGCATCATAAAAACTCAAACTTTTTCGGTCAGATTAAGAGAACCCACCAACATTTTTGTCAGATTAAAAAAATATGCTTTCAGGATACCGAGATAAACCTCCCCTATGAAAATCTGACGCGCTCGAGTATTTCAAAATAACTTTTTTTTTTTGCATTTTCAAAAATTCATCGTAACTTATCGTCACGCCGAAATCGTCAGTTTTTTTAAAGGGAGCTTCCTTGGGGCCTACTTAACACCCCTTCCGAAAATCTGACGCGCTCAAGTAATTTTTTTTTTTTGCATTTTTGACTATTTTTTATGTCTACCCCCACCACGCAAACCGGCAGATTAGTATACCGTTGTTATCAGAGGCACTCGGGGCATACGTAGTATGAATATCTGACGCGCTCGAGAATGCCCAAGTAACTGTTTTTTTTTACATTTTTGAATAACCGTACACGCCAAACCCACCGCTAAAATGGTTTTTGCCATACGAGCTTTTCTTTTCGAAATTATTTTATAAGGGTCGACGTGCTGTCGTGTGTACGAGAATGCGGTGATTAGGATATTGTTTTATATTTTTAGATGAGAACTACAAGGTGTTGCAAAATATCCTAACTCTTTTACAGTGTAATAGCACCAGGTGATTGAATTTGATCACAAGCTGATATTTTTTTTTGCATTACAACGTTCAGTTGATCTTTAAATTAATAAAATGTGAACGCTGTGGCGGGAGAAAAGTGTGTTTTTTTAACTATTGTATTAATTGACAACATCTCAAAGCATTGTATTAATTCAAAGCTATGCAAATGCATGTACACATACAAAGGTATTTTTAAATTTAAGCTCATACCAAAAACAAAAAAGTTGTGTATTAATTTTTAATTTTGACTTACTTGACTTAAATCCTGTTATCCCTCAGGAGGAAGTAGGGCTCGAAGATTTTTTCTGCACTTGGGACGTTCTTGCGCAGTTGGTTCAAGGTCGTTCCAGTCCAGACCGACCTTCCGCGCCTCACTGGTGACCGATCGGCGCCACGTGGATTTGGGGCGACCCACTCGCCGTTTACCCTCGGGCAGCCAGGTTAGCACCTGCTTTTGTGCCTGCTTGGTTGGGTATTTTAAATTTTGAGTTTACAAAATAAAAATAGTTTTTTTAAACTTTTTTTTACACCCTGTTAAAAGAGTTAGGATGTTTTGTAACACGTTGTATTGAATACATTTATTTTTTCCTTTTTTTTGTAAATTCGTACCTAGGTGCAATTTTTTTGTTAGCAAACGCAACGCATAATAATATCATTCTCTTTCTTGGCCAAAGGTGAGCTTAAATACCTACAATGTACCATATCGATATCCTTCCTTTTTTTTCTAACATATTGACAAAGATACCTAGAAATTCGCTCACCAGCCGAAACCACCTGAAGATAGAAACATAAATAATTTTGAATTTACATAATTATGTGTCTTATGAGATGCAAAGGTGGACTAATAATTTACATAAGAATTTGCTGAAAATATTCGGATCGATCCACAACTTTACGGAGACAAAGTCGTTATTTAGTAGCAATAGTTATAGTTAGAGAGCTGGTGACCAATCGAGATATTTTTTCGTACAAGGCTAGGAGTTGGTAGGCTGATAGAGTAGACTTCGCTGAGTATGGGAAAAATATTTTTTTGGCACGGTCGCGGTTGAAAGTTAGATTTTTTCGACTTTGATAGTTTAAATCTATGGGTTCAGTATTTTTTTTTTTGGATTGTTGATTACAAATCGTGTCTTCTTTAAGTGTCATAAAATCAATAACCCGTTGCTAGGCAACGTTACAAGTTGAAGGAGTTCCTTATTTCTTTTTATTAGGGCGTCGAGTTCAAATGTCGAAGCGCAACAAAATGCAAAATGGTTTAAAAAGGGTTTTCTACGATCGCATGTTTAAAGTAACAGCGTACTTTTCGAGCATGGGAGATGACAAATAACTTTTCTACTTGCCGTATTTTTACCTAATGTTGGCCAAGTGGCACGCTTAACACATCTACGGTTAACTTCGTGTTCGTGACTGGACTCCATAAATTACCAATTATGATTATTCTCTGCTGTTACCACGGAGAGAATCAATCAATAATTAATGACTCTATTATTAGAGTACGAACACAAGCATTACGAAGTATAAGAGTACGAAGCGCTCACAGCCTAGTTCGACTAGCCATTTTTAATCGATTGGCAAAGTTAAGCAACATCGGGCGCGGTCAGTCCATGGATGGGTGACCGCTAGTGGCAATAATTTCTTAGCGCTTCCGTGCTTCGGAAGGCACCTTAAACAGCAAACCGTTTTTGTTGATTGATAACAATCGTTAAGCCATATCAAAGTCTCTTTGGGCGGCCTAAAAACTCTGACAGCAGTTGGCCACTACCTCATACGATAACTTAACCAATTAGAGTACATTCATAGATTTAAAAGTTTAACAATTTGAAGAGGAGTTGCTGAGATCTTTAGTTTGTAATAGCCCGTTTTCAAAGCACAAATTCAAAGCACTTAAGACGCAATAGGTCTCACAACTAGCGCCGCCAATGAAAAAAAAAAATCATATCTTCTTTTTACTTGCGTTTTTAGCAAAAAACGCAAACCTTAGGCCCTAAAGATAGTTAAGTCTCGCGTTGAGAAATCGCAGGAGCGTTTTTTGCCAAATGTGATTTTTTTTTCATTGGTGGCGCTAGTTGCAGGTTAATAGGTGGCGCTTATAGGCGTGGCCATAGAAGGACCGGGGCGTGACTGTCAAATTTCGCTTAACACACAGATTCATTTTGACAGTTACGTCCCGGTTCTTCTATGGCCACGACTATAAGGGCCATATATGAAATGCTTTGAATTTGTGCTTTGAAAACGGGCAATTACTTTAGCGTTAGTTTGTAATTACGCAATGATAGGATTTATACAGCTTCTAGTGGCACCTTCACCCATACTAGGAGAGTGAAGTGAGCATTCGGACGGTGCATTACCTAGGACATGGTTTGGATCCAGAGTTTGTAATTAGAGCATGTTTAAAGCTACAAACTTTAGACGCCAAAACTAACAAATAATCAAGCAACACGAGCAGAACCAATAACTTTTAGAGTCCCGCATATTTTACTTCGCAACTAGCAACCCCATCCATTAGCGGCACTATAAATAACCCACGTAGGCCCCCATAACTCTGGCTCACGGTACAAAATATGTACTACAGAAGGAGTACTGCTCTTGTAGTATTTAATTTTGGAGCTCATTCGAAAGCTTTATTTATAAAGGCCAGAGGGCTAATTCTCGGGAATCTTGCATTCGATACATTTCGAAGGAAAAATCTCATGTCATTTCGATCTCGACTGCCCCCGAGTCGCAACTCAAGTCATGTCATGTCATGTCGAGCGAAAAAGGCAAACATCTCGCAGAAATCTCGTGCCTTATTTCGAGGATGACTTCGTGAAAATAGGAGATGTGACATTTGCCGCAAAATTAGATTTTTCTTTCGAGATAATTAGCCCCCTGTTTTTAGCGCGGATGAGTGTATGTATTTTTTCGTGAACACCTAAAGTTTAAACGGCGCCTGAGTTTCACGTATTTCAGCGACTGGGGTACCAAATGAAAGGTGAAAATAGTGAAAATGTTGGTTATCAAACTAATATCAGAGTTAATTCTGTTACTTTCAACTTGATACCGTTCTCTTGCAAAAGTGGGCCTGTTTCAGATGACCAGATGAATGGAAAGAGCGAAATATTCAGTGAAATCCAAATTAATTGGTACGATCTAAATATTTTGTGTGATTAATTTTTCCAAAATATTAAATATCAGATGACGCACCTTAGTACAGATTAAACCTTCTGAACTAAATGAGTGTTGAAAGGATATGTATGACTCTATCCCAGAGATCGAAGGAGAAGCAAGTGTTTTTTCGAGGCACGACGGCAAGCCGGTAACAAGCTCGAATGTAAATCAAACGCTGATCTAGTAACATCTGCATAGCACTGCCATGCGTTCATTACTACGACGTACAGTGGCCCACAAAGATTACAGATGTATTAGAATAAATATCCAAAAGATACATTTACAGATTTGGTTGACCAGAAAAAACGTATCAGAATTCTGAGTTAGCCAGAAATTGTTATTATTTGTTATGCAAGAATGCAAAATTATTGTTTGCAGCGAGTGCTTGTATTGAATACCGAGCTAGCGAAGGTTACTAAAATTGAGCCACGAGCGAAGTGAGTGAGTGATTAAAAAAAAGAAACCTGAGCGTAGCAAGGTATTCAGAAGCACGAACGCAATTATTGCGTTCGTGCGAAACACACCACTTTTCATCTCACAGAGCGAGGAAATGATAATGTATGTTAGATCCAAGAAAAACACAGGAGACAACTAGGTGTAGGTACCCCTATATAATAGTTATTTGTTATGCAAGAATGCAAAATTATTGTTTGTGGTGAGTGCTTGTATTGAATACCGAGCTAGCGAAGGTGTCTAAAATTGAGCCACGAGCGTAGCGAGTGGTTCAAAAAAATAAACCTGAGCGTAGCGAGGCATTCAGAAGCTCGAGACGCAAATAATATTGCATTCGTGCGAAACACAAAAATTTTCATCTCACAGAAGCGAGGAAATGATTTTGTTAGCCAAGCGTGACAAACAATAGACATAGGTAGGTAGAGACCTACCATAGAGGTTACTGAATCGAGTTTCCTTCTTTTTTGCTTCTTCACAAAGGAGTATGTGGCGTCGCCTAGCAACGGGTTGTTGATTACAAATCGTGTCTTCTTGAAGTGTCATAAAATCAACAACCCGTTGCTAGGCAGTGCTACAAGTTGAAGGAGTTCCTTATATTTTTTTTATTAGGGCGTCGAGTTCAAATTTCGAAGCGCACAAAAATACAAAGCGGTTTAAAAAAGGATCTTCTACGATCGCATGTTTAAAGTAACAGCGTACTTTCCGAGCATGGGAGATGAAAAGGTTAGTGAAATGCGTTTCTGTCTTCTTTGCTTTGACAGTCTGTGGCGTTGTTGCCTAGCAACGTGTTGTTGATTAACAAATCGTGTCTTCTTGAAGTGTCATAAAATCAACAACCCATTCCTAGGCAACGCTACAAGTTAAAGGAGTTCCTTAGATTTATTTTTATTAGGGCGTCGCGTTTTTCGAAGTGCACACAAATACAGATAGATTAAAACAGGATTTTCTTCGATCGCATGTTTAAAGTAACAGCGTAGGTACTTTTCGAGCCTAGGAGATGAACAATCTTTTTTACAGTGCCTCGGGTCAGCGATTAAACGCCTGAGATTCCGGATCTCGTCTGTGAAACGCATGCGGAATCGGAATTTGATCGCCGATCAAGTCACGGTGAAATTTCCACTAAGTCAAGTTCAATCAATAACGGAAATAGAACAGTGACCACACGTTGTACAGAAAACGGCTAAAAAAGAAAGAAGCACTAGATACTAAACGTCAGATATGGTCTAGACTACACAATACGCATCAGTTTTCCAAGAAAAAGGCAAATTAAAGTCTTATACCTACGAGCTTTCACTAGGCGAATTACTGTAGCCATCACCATCCATATGGATACATCCTCAATTAATGTTCAATAACGTTTATCCTGATTGGACGCGACGCCGCTGCTTCGCTGCAAACGTATCATTACCCAGGCTAAACCTATCGTCTAACAGCAAAAGAAGCGGAATAATAACAGCGTAGTATTGTAATTGAAACATCGCTGCGCGAATCTTGCGCCCCGCGAATATAGCCCTTGGAGAAAACGCAATAAGAACGAGTTGAGCTAATTTCAGAAGTACTCAGTTTCCATGGCCAGCGGCGGCTTAAAAAAAATGAATGACGGTGAGGGAATCATCGATTGAAGCCATTTTGATCACAGTTCCGATTATTCAATTCTTTTTTGTTCCTTTAACTGGTCTCGTGACTTGAAATTACTGATACGCCAAATGAAATTGATGCTTTTTATTTCAGCTACAGACACTCCTTGATGGAATCTTTCTATGGGTTTCATTTATTCCATTGTGACTTGGCATTATTGAAATGCCAAATGGAAATTGGTAATTAATTAACTGTGACCAATGACCACCTGTTGACGGTAGTTTTATTTGCATTTTATAGTGAGTGTTAATTTATCTAGTACCCTTATTACCTTGTCACAAACTTGATCTGGTTGACGAAGCTCAGCATGCAGATCGGGTCTGAATCACACAGCATAAAGTCTCAAACACTCGTAACATACGCAATGTCAAACACATCCACCCATCAGTATAGGAATCCTATAGGTGAACGAACAACTTCAAACGAAAGACATACTTATTCTAGACCCATTATTTCATTCCAATCTTGAAACTTTGAACTGCAACAAAGTATTTTATTGAGTAAAACAAAATCATATCCCCCATTTTGTGTCAGTTTGTGGGTCGCTTTTCCCAGACGTTTTATAAATTATTTTATTTAGTTTTATGCAAGTTTTATTTAATTTGTAGCAAGGTTTAGCGGCACTGCATGCCTCTATTATCCAAAAAATCCACTCACCGACCGACCTTCAAAACACAATAAAATTTAAATGAACAATATATTTTTTTTTATTTAAGAATGGGATTATTGAACGAGCGAGCGAAGCGAGCGAAGTTCTCCGAGTCTACTGGAACAATCCGGCGTTTGTATGTATGTATGTATGTATGTATGTATGTATGTATGTATGTATGTATGTATGTATGTATGTATGTATGTATGTATGTATGTATGTATGTATGTATGTATGTATGTATGTATGTATGTATGTATGTATGTATGTATGTATGTATGTATGTATGTATGTATGAATGTTCGTTCGACGATAACTTGAGTAAATTTGGTCGGATCGTTATGAAATTTGGTAGGCGGGTAAATGAAATTAAAAGAATTTTTAAGTTCGAACATGAGCCAAATCGGTCGAGGGGTTGCCGAGATATAGGGTTGTTAAGTTTATATGGGGTCGCGAGTTCACAGTTCGGGGCGAACCACTAGTTTAGTTAGAAAATACAGGGGCAGAGCCAGTGTTAGTGTTACCGATCGCTGTTAGTGAGTTTAATGCCACTATGCGTAATGGTGCGCGCATCACCTGCCTGCCAGTGTTAACAGCGATAAGAAATAGCTATATTGCATTAAGGGGGAAAGCTTATCAGCTCCTGATACTTGCGGGATCACTAAGCACATCTAAACTAGTATCTTTTATTATAGGGCTAACCCCTACATCACTAAAGAAAATTAAATGGTTTTCATACAATTGTAGATGCAACCAGTTGTAGGCCCGCATTGGGTTTTGGATGAGTACCTAATAAAAAGAAGAAGAAGTACAGAAACATAGTACGTGGATTCAATATTAGTGTAAAAACCGTTTCTATTGAAAGCTCCCTAGAGAGTCTTTCTACACTACTCTCTAAGGAGCTTTCTGTAACTGGTAGTAGATAGATCAATAAAGGAGAAAACTTTATTGTAAAAATCCTCGCTGAATAATATTATTGAACGAGCGAGCGAAGCGAGCGAAGTTCTCCGAGTCTACTTGAACAATCCGGCGTTTGTATGTTTGTATGTATTAATATTCGTTCGACGATAACTTGAGTAAATTTAGTTGGATCGTCATGAAATTTGGTAGGTGGGTAAATGAAGCAAAAATAATTTTTAAGTTTGAACATGAGCCAAATCGGTCGAGGGGTTGCTGAGATATGGGGTCGCGAGTTCGTAGTTCGGGGCGAACCACTAATAATAGAAGATCTTAAATCTACTCATGTCTGTTTGACCGCTAACATTCATGTAGTTGAAAATATGTCTAGATCTTAAACGTTGGCATTTCTAGCCTAGGACTTAACAAAAAAAATCGGTGATAAGCAAAGCAGGCAATTCGCTTGCACCACTCTTAATTAGACAACAACCTAGACGTCATCAATATTGCATTAATTGTTCTTTCCTTAATATAATGTGCATGTGAGATGGAAGCAGAGTGAATAGCCTAGCTAGCCGATCCGCTTGTTTTGTAAAATATTTGCATCACTAGAATAGAATAGAATTTGTAAGTTATAACATGAGCCAAATCGTTTGAGGGGTTGCTGAGATATGGGGTCGCGAGTTCATAGTTCGGTGCGAACCACTAGTAATTCTGTATTCATAAGCGGTTTCATTTACTTTTATTGATGTCGAGATAGTCAACTATGAAGGGATGCATGAGAGATGCCTTCACGACGCCGAAGCCAGTCTCGGAGCTGGTTTTTGAACGAGCGAGCGAAGGAGTCTACTGGAACAATCCGGCGTTTGTATGTATGTATGTATGTATGTATGAATGTTCGTTCGACGATAACTTGAGTAAATTTGGTCGGATCGTTATGAAATTTGGTAGGCGGGTAAATGAAATTAAAAGAATGTTTAAGTTCGAACATGAGCCAAATCGGTCGAGGGGTTGCCGAGATATGTGGTTGTTAAGTTTATATGGGGTCGCGAGTTCACAGTTCGGGGCGAACCACTAGTTAATATCAAATGAATGTGCAGTGCTTGCAACAGTTTACCTAAGTTATAACCTAGTACCTACTTACTTATGCTAAATCGATTAACAAGGCCTTAAAGATCTACAGCGTGCACTCTTAGTCGATAGCGAAAATTTAAGTTGGCTGTCTACTGATCACTACAAACAACTTGTACTAGGTGGCGAAAAAAATGGAGCGAAAAAAGTATCAGCTGTTCCATACAAAAGGTCAACTCAGTACTGCGCCAAATGTATGAAACAGTTGATATTTTTTTCGCTCTATTTTTTTCGCCACCTAGTATAAGTTGTTTGTAGTGATCAGTGGACAGCCTACTTAAAGTTCCGATATCGTCTTAGAGTGCACCCTGTAGATACAAGACACTCAGTTGACAAAAGCATAAAAAATAAATAAAATGTTATAATAGCCTATCAAACCGTTTTGTACCGGTAAACAAGGGCAAAAAAAAAACAGTTTCTAACTGTCGCAGACAATTTAATTATGAAAGAAGTAGTTGGTAATTAAGTAGGACAATTTAATTAAACAAAAGGGTGCCCGTCCGTCGGTATGCGGTACAAAGGTTCATATTCTCACATTGGAACTAATGCGACTTTATTTATCGTATTATTGTTAAACGCTTGTCGCCGGTAGGTTGTTTAATTGTTTATGTCCAGAAGCCATAGCCTGTAACGCCATGGTGTCTCGATGGCGTCCCAGCAGATGGAAAAAACCGCAGAAAAAACAAATTCCTCGTTTTTCTCCTACAACCAGAGAAATAATCCTCTAGAAATAGAATCAGAATATTCTTTGCTGTACTACAAAAACATTAAAAGGACCAACAGCATTAAATAAATCATAATTGAAGCCGTCAACTGGGAGCCAATGTTGGCACCATTGCGTTACAGGCTCTTGTATCTACGAATGATAGTCTTTATATCCCCTTAAGATCCAAATAATCAAAAAGAAATGAAGCAAATTGGTTCATATTATGTTCATACACATTACATTGTAATAGAACAGCTGTTACAAAAAGGATAAAGAGAGCAACCTTACTAATAAATTATTGTGTGCTATGCAGCTACATAAACTTTAGCTCAAAAAAAGGGGTGAATGCGCAGCAGAAATTCGTCTAAAAACGCAGCGAATAGGTTTCATAAGTTGCCCAAATAAAACCTACAATTCTATGTAAAAAAGCCAAATAATGAATTGGATTTTGGCGCAAAAAGATTGGGGAGCAAGTTTGTCGTTATTTGTAACCCTAACAATTCTTCTTCCTTCTTAAGCATACATACTTATTTGCTAAGTTTTTTTTTACTTTACTAGAGAAAGATGCTTATTGATCCTCACAAGCATCCATGTCATGTCTGTATTGGGTTTACCATACCAAACTAACAGGTCTAGCTAAACACGTTAAGCCCCCCCAATAACCAACAATTACAATTCACAGCAGCTTAAACGTTAATTGTATAACACTAAACGCAATTCAATCTACTTGCCACATACATTGTTGCTCGACATGTATTTGGCAGTCATTTATGGTGTCCACCACCACTGCTAGAATGTTACCGCTTGAGCTTTTTGTTCGAAGCGAAGTGGCAAAGCTAAAATAATAATAAAATTAATAGGTATATCCACACAGTGATGAACCAATATTTTTGGACATACAGGGCCGACCCCGATATCAGCCAAAATATTAGTGCTGATTCAAGAAATGTAACAACTGATTCAAGAAATGTAACAAATTATGAAATAGTTATTTGTTATACAAGTATGCAAAGTTATTGTTTGCAGCAAGTGATTGTATTAGCGAGGGTTTCTAAAAAATAAAAAATAAACCTGAGCGAAGCGAGGTATTCAGAAGCACGAGAGAGTCAGTCTAAGAAGAAGAAGAAGTCTCTAGTCCTCTACACTCCTTTACTCACATTAGATGAGTGAATTGACCACTCAGACTCTGCAGTACTTGGGACCTGATGGAGGAGGCTTGCTCAGAGACTAAACCATCCTCTCAGCTTATCGGCCTAGCTAGTCCATAAGAAAGTCTAGGTACCCTGAATGATATATAATCAAACATAGCATCAAGCATTGTACACCAAACAGCCAGCAAGCAGCCAAATCCCTAGTGGTGTTCACAGCAATTGTAACACCGAGTGTATTCGGCTACATTCAGCCGTAAATTCGCGGCACGGCGACGTGATAATACACCTATAAATAATCCTTTAAGATGAGTTATATCGACACAGTACAATAGAGATTGTTATCCCAACACAGTGTAAACTTGGCGGGCCAAAGGAAAAAGCGTGTAAGTGAGACCAATTTTGGAGCGACTACCCGTTACGCGGTCCTGTAGGTAAGGCTTTATTAGTTTGAGTGACTTTGGTTTTTATATGACTTATACATGTTATGACTTAAGGCTGGAAGATAGCAGCGAGGCGGGAAATTCAAAATTTTCACAGTTTTTTACATTTTGTAGCTAAATTGAGCTATTTTTGTTCAGCGATTTTTCGTTCGCGGCAATAACATAGTATTCTTTTCATTATTGTAAACAACAGAACAACAATAATTCAGCCGATTATGTGTTCTGGTCTTAAGGTCTTAAGTCACCCTTAAGGTGTTGTTTTGGTTAGTGACACCCGACCCAGGGAAGATAGTTTTAGCAGTAACGCTTGAAGCTAAAAATATGTTTTATTTTTTTCTAAAATTTATTTAGACGGAGACCCTGTATAATGTTTTCTAGCACGAGTTAGTATTTTAGAAAAACAAAAAGTGATTAAAGGTAGACGATAGCAACGTGGCGAGAAATTCAAAATTTTCACAGTTTTTTACATTTTGTAGCTATTTTTGTTCAGCGATTTTTCGTTCGCGAGAATAAAACAGTATTCTTTTCATTATTGTAAACAACAGAACAACAATAATTCAGCCGATTATGTGTTCTGGTCTACGAAGCAGTGGCACTGCCCAAAAAACATGTCTTAGACCAGAACACATAATCGGCTGAATTATTGTGAAATGAAATGAAATGAAATGAATTTATTGTGTTAGAACCTGGGTTACATTAGCTGATGTAATTGCATTGGTATATTTAGGTCGCCACGTTCTACCTTTTCAGGTGTATACACATTTTATATATCTTATATCTACATAATATTATGACTTAAGTATAGTATTGTACTGAATCTTAAGCTAAAAAATAAAATTTATTATCACAATTTATTATCATAATTAGTAAACCTATGGCTTAAAGTCTAAATATTCTTTTATGGTATAAAAACAATTTTGTATTAGATATTTAAATGTCAGTTTTTTAAAATCAGAGAGGGTTTTTTCTTTGAATGTGTCAGGTAATTTATTATAAATATCTATGCACATCATGAAGTTGTTCTGTTGTTTACAATAATGAAAGAAATACTATGTTATTTCCGCGAACGGAAAATCACTGAACAAAAATAGCTCAGTTTAGCTACAAAATGTAAAAAACAGTGGAAATTTTGAATTTCCCGCCACGCTGCTATCTTCCAACCTTAATGTAGGATCAAATTCTAATGTGCCTTTCGTCTGCAAAGATAACCGCATTGGGTGGTGGTGTAGATTAGTGCAAACTATCGCATGGCGCCCCGTCGTCCGTAAGACGAGTATTGTGATCAATGAGGTTGGAAAATTTGCATCAACAATTACTTGGCTCGGCAGCTCAATTTATTTGTAGAGCGCCTGCAAGAAGTTGCGGGTTGAAGGCCTGTCCCGAGCGAACTTTTTAACCATATAAAAATGTATAAAATGTTATCTATAAAATATAAAATATTTATCTATAAAATATTTAAAAAAAACACTCGGGACATGGCTTGAACCCGCAACCTCTTGCATACCGTGCAGGCACTCTAGCACAGTTTACGCGGTGTTAGCGAAGCGTAACTCACAGCTGATGCAGGCTCCACAAGTCTTGTGACGTCACACCGCGATAACATCGGTATTGTCTCGCTGCTGTGTAACTCATTTCGAACGATATTTTATTTACGATGTCTTTAGGTAGCAGTGTAGGGAGGTATTTAGGTGTTCTAGGCACTTTGTACGGTAATGAAAAGTTGAGTTTATTCTCTAGACTTTAAAACACTCCAGCCATATTAATACTTTCATTTCACTTTCTTTTAAATATTCAGTTACTATAAGATATTTTGAATACTCAGCCAGTATGCTTAGCATGGTCGTTTTCACACTCTCTCGAACTCGAGTGACAGACGTGCCATGTCTATTGTGCGAGCATGGCAGGCGGGATTCGAGATGGCAATACATTAGGGTCATGTCGAGCAGAAAGTAGATATTGCAATTTTTAATAAAAATTTTGTATTTTTGTCCCCATCGCCATGTTGGCGTAGAGCCAACTCAAGCCCGACCGACAAGTTGACAGTTTTGCATAGAGAAGGGCCTATCTCGGGCTTACCATGCTGCACGTACAGATGGTCCGACGACATAGCCCATGTAGCCGAGAAACCCTCGTTGCGTCTGGCACAGGATCGTGAGAGGTGGCGAGAGCATGAAGAGGCCTTTATTCAGCAGTGGGTGTTAACATTACGGGCTAATGATGATGATGATAAGATATTTTACAAATATTTGGATTGTTTTGCAAGTCACTTCATCCCACTAGCCCAGGGGTCGGCAACCTTTTGAAATAAAAGAGCCAAAATGTAAATTTTCAAAATTTCTTACTTTTTAAAGAGCCACAAAAAAACTTTTCAGTATTATAGAATTTTTTTGTTGATTTAAATAAAAAAAAATCACCGATTTCACCCATAGTTCCCTTGATAGAAAATCACATTATAAATAACCCAAATGCGCCCAACAATAACATCCTCTTTGCTGTAAATAGACACAACGCGCGCAGCGCGTCCGAAAATTCACTGAATTTGCCCTTAGCTTTTTTAATTAATAGAGTTTTTTAGGTTACGTAAATTTTTTGAAAAAGAATTAAAGGCTCGGTATAAGGCTAACTAGCGCCACCAATGTTGAAAAAATCATATGTCCCTTCAGAAGAAGTTTCTGACAAAATCCTAAGATGAGCTCATGCGCCATGCTTTTCTAGATTTTTTAAGTGTAGGTTCCCAACTCAATATCTAGTCTTAAGCTAAAAAATTTTCGATTACCGCCAAAAACGGCCGCTTTTGGCGGTTATCGAAATTTTTTTAGCTTAAAAATAAATTTCAAAGAGGGTATCTGCACTTAAAAATCTAGAAAAGCATGGCGCATATGCTCATCTTGGAATTTTTTCAGAAACTTCTTCTAAAGGAAGGTATGATTTTTTTAATATTGGTGGCGCTAGTTAACCTTATACCGAGCCTTAAAGAGCCGCAACTTTCATCGAAAGAGCCGCATGCGGCTCGCGAGCCGCAGGTTGCTGACCCCTGCACAAGTGCACAAGCCTATATCGCAATCGAGTTGGCACAATTTTTAGGATCATGCCTTTGACGCATTTGCTACGAGATCAGAGGTCGCTCTCTACACTTAGCGACCCTCCTAAGTTCTAAAAATAAGTAGTTTTACTGACAACAGTCAGTTAGTCAAAGAGTTATTGTGCCTTTAGGTATATTCTCCTTCGTCATACAGTCATAAATTACTCATGAATATAGTAAACGCTCCACCCTCAGCGTAATAAAGTAGATTAATTATGTTATTATGACTAGAAAATATTGTCAAACCTGTCCTAACAGTGTGGAAAAAATAATAGATGTGCTCGTCTAAAAAACTAGACTCTACTTTATGAGGGTAAAGTAAAATACATAACCACTTATAAAACTTACACGCCCTTAGCCTTATAGGGTTTTGAGACACTTTTTTGCACACCGAAAAGGAACGGACTCTAACTATCTCATATTCTGTCGTAAAGTGGTCTATGAGGGTACGCATAGCTTTGATAGCTCAAGGGTGTCCCAAAAAGAACAGAAAAGCCAAAGGCCTGATTTAGAGGAATCCTTGGGCTACCCGAATCACACCTATTGTTATTCTCACATATTTTATTGTATGTACAAGTACATAGCTTGGCGTTATATTAAAGGACGTCTATGTAATGTAGACCCGCCAATGAATTATATCAATGGTTGCCAAGATATGGGATTGCACAGTTTATACGCAAAGCGCGCGCGCCTGCGCGAATGGCGATAGCAAAGTTACACATCTGTAACTGGGGTCGCGAGTTCGTAGTTCGGGGCGAACCACTAGTTATTATGTTTTTAATGTCCCAGGCACTGCAGCGCCGAGTGGTCTCTTCACCCATCTAGTATGAGTGAAGGTGTCACTGGACGCTGAATAAATCATCTCATTACGTAGATGCAAAGGCCTTTTTTTTTATTACTTAATTTGACTGAAAGCAGATTTTTGGCGGTGAATGTAGCAAAATAATTGAACGAGCGAGCGAAGCGAGCGAAATTCTCCGAGTCTACTTGAACAATCCGGCGTTTGTATGTATGTTTGTATGTATGAATGTTCGTTCGACGATAACTTGAGTAAATTTAGCCGGATCGTCCTGAAATTTGGTAGGCGGGTAAATGAAGCAAAGAGAATTTTTAAGTTTGAACATGAGCCAAATCGGTCGAGGGGTTGCTGAGATATGGGTTCGCGAGTTTATACTCGTAGTTCGGGGCGAACCACTAGTTAATTTTTAATCTGATCGCCTTTTGGAGAATAAATATATAAAGTGTGACGTAACATCATAAATCCATCGAGCTGTGGCGAAGACGTGACTCCTACTTAAGCAACAATTTATTGACTATGAACCAACAACAAAATTATATTGCCGGCCGCACTATGTACATTAACCTTTACAGAAATGTTTCAATAAAGGCAACTCTTTTTTTTCCAAGGAAAAAAATTGCTTTGTACGCAAAATAACAAGCGTTTATCGGTTGATCCGATTCTCGCGCATCCACCGAGCGTTTTCTCTATCCTTAGACTCTTCTCTCTCACCTGGTGGAAAGGAGACAGACGTAGAGATGAGGGTCCGTTGCTCGATTCGTACACGTTAGAATCAGGATGTTTAAAAAAAAGCAGGGAAGAAATGTCAGGCTAAGTGTTAAATGGGCAAACAGAAGGCGTTGCAGGTGGTAAAAGACATAATTGTGTCGCACTCACTCACGACTGTGTGCAAAAATATGAGTTATTGATACAAAATAAGACCGCTTTGAGTATTAATTACTAATACTTAGTTATTTGAAAAAGCGATGACAGAATAGAGGACTCGTGGGCTCGCGGACTCACCGGTTCGATTCCCATCACGTTTTGTATCTAACTTTATTTCCAGACAAAGATCAAAAACGTTGAAAAAAATACGTTTTCTTTGTTATAAGCTTGGAATAGTACAGTCGCCCGTAACGGTTTAATTCAGGTAAAAGGTTACCGGCTACCCTTTTGATATGTTATAAAGTACGTAATTCTGCATAAAAAAACTAAATTTTTGATACTCCTAACCCGCCGCGAAGTTAAAAACAATACTTATTTATACAGGGTGTTAAAAGACCGCCAACAAAGCGGGAAACCCCGTATTGTCCTCATCATAAGGATAATTTTTGCCCAAGGAACTATGCCTGGGGAATGAACGGTTTCCGAGATAATAAGATTCAAAGTCGGACTTTTCAAAAAAAAAATTTTGCAGATTTCGAATATCAAAATTTCGAATATTTCTTACAAAAAACGACGCTGAAATTGCAACCCGCAATGTATTCTAAACATCGGCACCTCGAGCGTAAGTAGTCTAAGTTTATGTCAACGCTTGCGCAATATGACTTCTCTGCTGTACAATTCCATTACACGATAAAATATTTTCCAAAATTATAACCTAAAAAAACAAAATTATTTCCCAGCAATAATTTATCGAAAAAGTACTTTGTTTTGGTGTCTAGTATGCGCACCTTTCGGGTCTGTTGGCGGTCTTTTAACACCCTGTATACAAAAATACATTGGGTATCGAATTATTACAGTATTAATTTAATCAAATATCATCCATAAAATTACCACGTTGAAAGGTGTTGTTTCACATTAGTACTGGGGCGGACCATTCCATTTTGCCCCACCAGAGATGCCCCACTGGTGGGGCAAAATGGAATCGCACAAAAAATAATTCCATTTTGCCCCACTGGCCACCCCACTGAGTGGCTGGTGGGGCAAAATGGAATTTAAATTCCATTTTGCCCCACCAGCTTTTTATAGACAAGAGGTTTTTTAGGTCATTACTAATGAGTCAGCCTCGCCAATAATAATCTTGTATTTAAATTGAAGTTTAAATGTTAAAAACTATACTAATTATACAGGGTGTTTCAGAATGGTCTTGCGACTGAAAAGAAGTTTGTAATGGAGATAATTATGACAATTAATGGAGATATTAACCTGAGTGAAATCTCTTCAGTAATACACGCTAGCACTCTACTCGGTTACAATACGGGCGACTTTACAACCAAATTGTAAACTCTGACGTGAAGTCGTGGTACCTACCAAGGTAACTCATTTATTTTTAAAACATTTTGTTTGGTCCTTGGTTGATAATGATAAAATAAACTCGTTTAAGCTTGTGACTGGCGGTTTTATTTTGTAGGTATTTTTAAACATGACTATAAAATAAAATTAGTAGAGATTTTTAAATGGAAAGTGGTTTCTTTTGCGCGATCTCATATTAACTGCATAAAATACAAAAAAATAGAAAAAGAGCCTTTTACCCGTCCAAGGTCGAGGCCCTTGAAGCCATTTTGGGTATGCCCCATGATCCCATTTTGGGTATTTTTGATTGGTTATTTGGCGCCGCACTGTCTATTGTTCTAGTAATTCAAAGGACCCGGTGCACGTTGTAGTTTTCTACCTGGATTCTTATCAGTTTACTTACAACCGTTGACTAGGTTTGTTTGAGTGAAAATAATGGCTTCGTGTTCAAGTGGTACAGGCAGTGCATTAGTTTTTTTGAAGAATTCTAAAGCTAAAAAAAAACTTCTTCGTGCTGGGCACCAATATTGCCAAATAATTACAAAAATGATTCGGCAATATGGTAGTGCATACATAGGAGAAGTGTGCCTATTTTTTTATAAACAATTTCTAGCTTTTATTTGTTGTATTTATATATTTTTTTATTGTAAGTACTTGACAAAGTCCACCGTCAAAGTCAGCTCAAGCTTCTGATTGGTCAAAGCACACTTTCATGGCCCGCGTACACAAGCAAAGGAGCATCAAAGTAGTCACTCTGTCGAAATGTACTCTGACTTTGAAGACGCGGCTATAATAGGTACCAATTGGAGGCCATTAGTTCTTAGCCACAGTATTGTTTTACCACAATTTTCGTGTTCATACAAAATTGTGATTAAGAATGGAAACAAGCAAACGTTTATTTAGGTATTTTTTGTGATATTTAATTTAAATCAAGAAAGCAATAACTTGAATTATTTGTTTAATTTTAATGTTTTGTAAAGATTTAAAAATGACAAATATATGTATATTCATTCATAAATGACACATATTTTATAGAAATGATTATTCAGAATTATAAGCGGTCTTTGTGTTATATTGTACTATTTTAATAATGTTGTAATGTTAGATGCCATAATAATATACCAAAGTTATTTTTTTAAACAAATAAACGAATTAGTAAAGTTAACAAATTAGTTTTATTTATGCCGATTTATCACAAAATTAGGCTAGGCTACAGTGACTGCATCATTGTAATGAGTCAGCCTCGCCAATAATAATCTT
Organism: Zelleria hepariella; assembly: GCA_949319315.1. Lineage (NCBI taxonomy): Eukaryota > Metazoa > Arthropoda > Insecta > Lepidoptera > Yponomeutidae > Zelleria > Zelleria hepariella. The sequence continues at coordinate 24,387,694 of OX439378.1, read as the reverse complement.
GTCTATAAAAAGCTGGTGGGGCAAAATGGAATTTAAATTCCATTTTGCCCCACCAGCCACTCATTGGGGTGGCCAGTGGGGCAAAATGGAATTATTTTTTGTGCGATTCCATTTTGCCCCACCAGTGGGGCAACTCTGGTGGGGCAAAATGGAATGGTCCTATGGGGCTCAGGCTAAGACTGAAATTTAATTAGGACCAAAAAAGACAGACTATATTTGAATGCTAGATCATCTTTTACCGACCACTCCTCAATATCTTCATTAGGTTCCATGTCTATATTAATAATTTCGTTCAGAGGTACGGTAGACTCGAACGAAACCTTACCTGAATGATAAAACATAAAAAAATAATGATTTAGAGTCGACAACATCTATCCGCAAAATTCGGAATGTCGAGTATTTTGTTAAATTCTAATGGTGCTGAGTGCTGATAGACAAATCGCAGTCGCCATATTGACTGACACCGGATGACATCTAAAGCGTTCCGTTTCATAATATTTTTCAGTCGTTTCGCAAAGACCACTTTTTTAAAGGAGGTTTCGATCGAGTCTACCATACTCGTTGACGAAATGATTATTATAGATACTCTTTGATAGGAGTTTGACAAGGTAGTAGTGAGTGAACTGACGGCTGACGGCTGAACCATAGATATCAGGGCCGGCTGTAGGTCCGGGTCGCGGGCCACCGCAGGGGCGGAATCTGTTCGCATGTAGGTCGCTACAGATGTTTGACCAGCCCGGTTTAGTTCTTTAAAAAAACTAAACTATCGCTTGCGGCCGCACTCACAATGAATGTAGTGAGCAACTGCGAAAATTTTATCGGCCATTCTTTGTGATGATAAATTCTTGACTACTTACGAGTCCGCTGCTGAAGCTCGAAAGACGGAAGCTCGAATAACGGAAGCTCGAATGAACTGAAGCTCGAATAACGGAAGCTCGAATGAACTGAAGCTCGAATAATGGAAGCTCGAATGAACTGAAGCTCGAATAACGGAAGCTCGAATGAACTGAAGCTCGAATAACGAAATCTCGAATAAACCGAAGCTCGAATAACGGATGCTCGATTGAACTGAAGCTCGAATAACGAAAGCTCGAATGATCTACGTATAGCTCGACAACAAAGGTTGGGAGAAAGTTATAGGGGGTCATATATTGGGGTCATCACGGGGGGTCATAGGGGGGGAGGGGGCATGTTGTGGGTCAAAGAGGGGCCATGCAGGGGGTCCAATAGGGTCATGTCAGGGGTTCATGTCAGGGGATCATCATGGAGTGTCATATTAGGGGGTCATAGGGGAGTTATGTCAGGGGATCATCATGGGGCGTCATGTCAGGGCTCCATCATAGGGTGTGATGTCAGGGGGACATGGATTCCCTATGACTTCCAAAATGGCCCCCCTATGTCCCCCCAACATGACACCCCATGATGGACCCCTGACATGACCGCCCTTGATGATCGCCTGACATGACCCCCTAATACTCCCCTGTCCCCCAGACATGACACCCCATGATAGACCCCTGGCATGAACCCCCATAATGACCCTCTGACATGACACCCCTATGACCATATAATGACCCCTATGATGATTCCCTGACATGCCCCCCTCGAGCTTCCGTTATTCGAGCTTCAGTTCATTCGAACTTCCCTTATTCGAGCTTCCGTCTTTCGAGCTTCAGTAGCTGACTCACTACTTACCTCTTTTCGCTTTGTAGTCATATGACGCCCCAAATGTTATTATGTGGGTTTGTATTTTAATTACCTTTTGCTGAAAACCTAGCTATTTTCCTGAATGTTCCATCTAACTTACATGCAAACATTCTGCAGCTCTTGGGCTCTAAATCCTCAACTCAAGAGACTGAGTGCTTAAAACAAAGCGGTTTACAGAGAATAAACGTTAAAAGTTATATACAGGGTGTCCCAAAAAATAGTGTCAAGCGGAAGTCCAGAGATAGAGCACCCCTAGGGGTACCCGAATCACCCCCATGTATGTTCAGCGATTTTTTGACGTTTAGAAGTTATGAGGCTTTTAAGGTTTTTTTGGTAAGAATTACCTGGCATTGGTTTTTATTTAGTAACTTTTTATGTATTTAACTTTTATAATATTTTTTTTCTTTATTGGGGTCTTAGATAACTAGTCTATCATCAAAAAAAATTATGATCAGCTTTAAACTTGTAAAAGATACCGCAATTTTGATCCAAAGTTCGAAAATGCCATTTTCAAGAAAACTCCATCGAATAAGTTAGTATGGAGAGAAAAAAAGTAGAGGTCTGAAGGATTTTTTATTGACTTCTAAAACTTTCCTATAACTTGAACCTTCAGTATAGCACATAAAATCTGTCACTTTATGGGCCTTTTATTCGAGTAATTAGCGGTCAAAGTTAAAAAACTGGAATTGGGAGAAATGTTATTGAAATCGTTTTTCTTTTATTTTTGTTAATTATGACAAAAAACACTGCATAAAGGCTTTATGCCGTCTGTCAGTACGATCTGCATTGGAAATTCAAAAAAACGTGATAATATTTTTTGTATTTTTTTGTTTTTTTTTTGTCCAATAATTTTTTTTTTGTAGAGTTTTTCAATGAATTCGGTAAAAAAATTACTTAAAATGAAAATAATGAAAAAAAAACGCAATTTTTTTTTCAATCAGTTGAGTTTTAAAACAAAAATCTTGTTTTTTTTCATGCAGGCCATACTGACAGATAATTTTACCCTTGTCTCCAATGTTTTTTGTACGAATCAACAAAAATAAAAGAATACCGATCGAAATTACATTTCTCCCAATTCCAGTTTTTCAACTTTGACCGCTTATTACTCGAATAAAAGGCCCATAAAGTGACAGATTTTTTGTGCTATTCTGAAGGTTCAAGTTGTAGGAAAGTTTTTGAAGTCAATAAAAAATACTTCAGACCCCTACTTTTTTTTCTCTCCATACTAACTTATTCGATGGTGTTTTCTCTAAAACGGCATTTTTTAACTTTGAATCAAAACTGCGGTATCTTGTACAAGTTCAAAGCTGATCATTATTTTTTTGATGAAAGATTTATTATCTAAGACCCCAACAAAGAAAAAAAATATTATAAAAGTTAAATACGAAAAAAGTTACAAAATAAAAACCAATGCCAGGTAATGCTTCCCAAAAAAAACTTAAAAGCCTCATAACTTTAAAATTATCTTTTTTGAACTTTAAAATTATCTTAGCCTCATGTACCCCGCCTACTAAATTTCATGACGATCCGACTAAATTTACTCAAGTTATCGTCGAACGAACATTCATACATACATACAAACATACAAACGCCGGATTGTTCAAGTAGACTCGGAGAACTTCTCTCGCTTCGCTCGCTCGTTTATAACGTTTTTTTACTCAAAAAAGCTCGTAATGTGGTCGTAAAAAGCTCGTAAAAGTAGCTTGATAGGTACTTAGTATTAGATAGTAATAAGTATTTACTCAAAAAAGCTCGTAATGTGGTCATTAATTCGACAACCTTCTTTGACCAAAGGAGGACTTGCGGCTACTTTGATTAGGCGCCAGAAAAGTTGTATGGAATTTAATTAATATCTAGTTTTTCGGCCAAAAAAACTGTATGAAAATCCATTAATGTCGAGTTTTGTTTAAAAATTTTTTCGTGCAAAAAGTATGCGTCTTGCGTTATGCGCCTTGCGGCTTGCGTCTTGCGACTTGCATCTTGCGACTTGCTACTTGCGACTTAAGGCCTAGGACTTAGGACCAAGGACAGGATCTAGGACTAAGACCTAGGACCTAGGACAGGATCTAGGACTAGGATCTAGGACAAAGGACCTAGCACCTAGCACCTAGGACCTAGGGCCTAGCACCTAGCACCTAGGGTCTAGCACCTAGCAACTAGGACCTATACCTAGGACCTCAGATCTAGGACCTAGGACCTCCGATGTAGTACCTAGGACCTCGGATCTAGGACCTAGCACCTAGTACCTAGCACCTAGCACCTTGGACCTAGCACCTTGCACCTAGCACCTAGGTCCTAGGACCTAGCACGCCATGCGGTTTTTTTTATAGCCGGTTTTCTAGCGAGTGTTCTGAGATATACATTTTATTGAACGAGCGAGCGAAGCGAGCCTACTGGAACAATCCGGCGTTTGTATGTATGTATGTATGTTTGTATGTATGAATGTTCGTTCGACGATAACTTGAGTAAATTTGGTCGGATCGTTATGAAATTTGGCAGGCGGGTAAACGAAATTAAAATAATTTTTAAGTTCGAACATGAGCCAAATCGGTCGAGAGTTGCCGAGATATGGGGTTGTATAGTTTATATGCAAAGCGCGCCTGCGCGAATGGTGTCAGCAAAGTTACACATCTATAACTGGGGTCGCGAGTTCATAGTTCGGAGCGAACCACTAGTGTAAATTACTCACATTTGCCTCGCTCAGTCTCTATTGTGGCTCAGTGCTTCATAAAGGGTAAAAGTACACAGGCTCATATGCACAATTGTTAATTGGACATAGGAATAAGTTGCTGAAGATCTTCTGTCCAGATATGACAGTGACAGCAGGAATTTCGAAACGTTCGATAAGATTTTAAAATTTATTGTAACAGTGTTACAAAACAGGAGGACCCTTTTTCTTACTTAGGGTGGTATTAATAGTCGTCTGAAATCACCTACTTGAGCTCGATCTCAAGTAGGTGAACTCAGAAAAGTCAATGGCTAATGTCAAGCCTTGGGTATTGTCAAACTTGAGTAGCTGTCAGCATATTAATAGACACTACCTTGAGATTGACATTAACATTACCCAAGGCTTGACATTTGACTTTTCTGAGATCACCTACTTGAGTGTGATCTTGAGTCGACGACGCATTAATATGCCACCCTTAAATGGATAATTAAATTCGTAAAATACAATCAACTTTCACTATGGTGCAACTGCGAAAGTAGTCCATACTGAAATTTGAAACAAAATGGTACGTATGAATATAGAATACGCATACCCTACGTATGAATTGGAGATTTTATTTTTGCCCCGATTTGGTTCAAAAATAAAATCCTATTTTAAAAATGGCCCTGTTTTAAAAGTTGCCTGTATGATTAAAGATCCTTCAAAGTTTGGCTGGTAACTAAGGGTGGTATTCTAGAACGCTACTTAAACTCAGTTTAAACAGAGTTCAGACTGTCGATAAAGCAGTGCATGTTTTGATATGAAAGGAGGGATATTCAAATCAAAACATGCACTTTTTTATCGACAGTCGACACTACTAAACTCTACTTAAACTGAGTTTAAACAGAGTTCAAGGAGCTTTCAAGTTTGAACTGAGTTTAAACAGAGTTTATGTAGCGTTCTATTTTGAACTGAGTTTAAGTAGCGTTCTAGAATACCACCCTAAAAGTCAGTCGTTATAAAAAAAACCTTCGTCCGAATGAACGGATTCTTATCGCTAGCTCTCGAATGTAGAGCGTACACTCTGTTCTCAGTAATTTTACCTCTAACCTTGAAACTTTTTCCCTTTTGGCGACTTATTATGTTTTTTTGGCATGGTTAAACAAATTAATTACCGACACACAAAAATTTCAGATTTTTCACCAATTTACTTCGAAAATTTCATATTATATTATTTTCATATTCAGGCAGCAGGGATTGAAACTATACTCTTTTGCCAATGGTAAAATTACTTTGAACGGAGTGTAGAGTACGGTCGCACCGCCATCGTTGAGGGAACCCAGTCGGCCATGTGGCGGCGGTAAACTGCGATGAGTTATGACGACGCCGAACAATAGCCGACGGCACGAGAACACGACGCGACAGCCCTCGTTTGCTTTCAGAGGTAGGGATGCCCAGTTTGAGACTAAAGCCGCGTTTTCGAATCGAAATTATTAGCACGCAAGAGGGAGATTTGCACGAAGAACCGGAATAAGTTGCGCTGCAGCGTGGAGTTTTTTATTGTTTTGTCACTGCATCAAGATGAACACATTTAGAGAAAAATCCTTCATAACAATACTAATTCGATTTTTTATTGATCAGTAGACAGCCTACTTAAAGTTCCGCTACCGACTTAGAGTGCAACCTGTAGATATAGACTAGGGATTCATATATTTTAAGTGAAAAGTGAGGGAGGGCACTAGTGTTGATGTGGGTATGTAAATTGTAAAGTTACAGATGAGAAAAATGAGTAGAGAATCCATCTTACGCTAGAGTCAGAGAGATCAACAAATACCAGAACCGTTCACGGCCCGCCATCGGATATTCGTTTAGGCCACGCTACCGAAATTGACATTTTAATTTTATTTCTTTACCGACATTCCTAAATGAATTTTCAAGCGGCACTGGCTTGTTTGACCGCCCGATGAATAGCTTTAGGGTTTTCTCCATACAAACTAAGTCCCCGATTTCCTCCCTGGATAATTGCAATAGAGCATACATTTTTGGTATGCGAGGGCCTTCAAAAAATACAAAAAAATGCGTACCAGCCCCTCTACCCTTGGCGCACTATTTTCAATATGGCGGAATTTACAAAATTCTTTATTTCACGAATTAAGACTAACTTTATATTGGTATTGTACAAAATAGTATTACCTTCGAAGTATATAAAATCAAGGGATAAACATTACGAAGTATATAAAATCAAGGGATGACTATGCGATGTAAAAGATAAATTAATTTTAAAACTTTGTAAATATGAACGCAATGGCGTCAAGGGTAACCCTCCAGTTTTGAGAGAGGAAAATGGGGAATACGAAGCCTCGATTTTGTAGATTTTCTTCAGGTTGTCCCTTTCGCTTAGTGTTTCTAGCGCTCTATGCGCGAAACTATTGGTTGCATGCTGTTGTCAATAAATCTAACTGGTTGTGTGATCCATTGTCTTCGACTGCATATTATCACTTCATTTCGCATATTGCAGAGTGTGGTGTTTATTATTTATAGCACCAGAGCTTGATCTAAAGGTTTCTAACAATAGCTTCATATTTCAAGATAGAACCGGAGTACTATGATAAATAAGTGCGCTTGGTGATAAATTGTGAATGCAAACCATTCAATCGCATACTATTGCTAACATTTACTTACGTTGTAATAAAATTATTCTTCGAATGGGGGAAAATTTTAAACGTGGTTATTTTTAACCCCTGACCAAAAAAGAGGGGTGTTATAAGTTTAACCGCTGTGGGTGTATGTGTGTCTGTCTGTGACACCGTAGCCCTTACGGGTGGACCGATTTGGATGCTTGTATATTTTATTATTTGAAAGCGGGTTTTCTAGGGAGTGTTCTTAGATATGTTTAATCAAAATCGCTTAAGCCGTTTATCAGATACCAATACTTATTTATTATTATTTATTGTTTTTTGAAGGTAAAATGTCGGGGATATTTTAATTTTTTAATTTAGTAGTGAGTCTTATCAATTAATCTGCATAATACCTACATTGTATGTTTCTAATACCAGCTTGTCAGTATTAAGAGTTGTCCGTCAATGTCTAACTGACACAGTGTTAATAGAAAAGTCAATAATAGGACGTTATCTGCAGAGATTGACAGCGGTTGAAACAAGAACTAAGAGAGATGCCACACGGGCGTTGTGGCTGCGCTGCGTCGTCGTCGCAACGCAATGATTTCAACGCAGTGAATGCCACACGAGCGCTGCGTCGGCGTAAACAGATATGTTTCAACGCAGATCCCTTTCCCACCTCGTCTCCCTCCTCTCCTTGTGCGTTGCGTTGCCGTCCGTCACTTCAACGCATCGTGTGGCATGTCGTTCAGATTTATATGTAGAACGTCGTAGCGTCACCGCTCAGTCGACGCAGCGCTAACGCAACGCACACACAACGCCCGTGTGGCATCGCTCTTACTTCAGCGTAGCGCGAAGTAATTTAAAACTATGGATTTATTCATATTATTATCAACAGCTCGAACCAACACGCCGCTACCACTTCCGTCCATTTCCATTAATCCATTTGCACCGTTTTGCCGCAACACCAAAGCGTCCGATTTATAATCGTTGATTAAAAAGGAAAGAAGCACAGCACCCCTTCAGCCGTACAAGGACAGTTCATTGACTTGACACCTTTCTCTATAAAGTATTAGGTTTTATTTTAGTGGGCCTTTTACCGACAACTGAGGTCACCGACCAGAATGGCCAGAATACAATACTGTTACTCTATGTCGCTGATTAGGGATGACAGGAACTGATGATGATGAGGTCACTGGCTGAACAGTAATTCTTAAAATTAAAAGTAATTACCTACAAATAGCGGTGTTATCGCTGAAAGCTAAAATCTCTTCCAGACAACCATTGAGTAGACAGGGCTGAAGGTGACAAGAAAGTAGCAAGTTGCACATGCACAATAGAATAATAGGGCAACATATGGGATTACTAGTCCGCTGCACTAATGGTAGTGAGATGTGGTACACACGACAGCACGTCGACCCTTACACGCTAGCTCTCTACTCGGTTACGTTACGGGCGACTTCACAACAAAGTACACTCTGACGTGCTGTCATGGTACGTAGCAATGTAATTTATTAAACAATGTAGTTTTGTCAAGTTGAAACTTTTAACATTATTATAAAGTACTCTTTAAAATTAGTGCGAATGTGCCTTGTAGATTGGGGAAACTACCTTGTTAATATTATATCTTCAAATAAATCGATACAATATAGCAATAAATTGCATTTAAAATAAGTTGTTTTATGTAGGTAAACTGTATGCACTCTATACCCGACCACACCAGAATAGGTAAACAAAACATGTGAACTTATCCTGCGTTTTACCATCGAGAACCCTCAAAACCGCTACATACTTCAGTAGGTAGGTAATCGTATGAGGTAGACGCCACCCCCAAGGTCAGAGTTGCACTGATTACGTGTAGTTATCCAGTCACAATATGTCGTTGGAAAGCGTTTCACCGCTGCTTCTATCGTTTGCGGTCCTCTCAACGCATCGCCAGAGAGCGTGATTTCTGTATCTGCTCTACTAGCGGTGTTATTATCGCTCACTAATGGCGTCGCTTAACTCTCCGTGTTCTCATTATTCGTGCGCACACGCAGCCCCCCCCCCCCCCCTCCCGCGCTACGCCCCCTACTTATTAACGAGGGGGGCTCGGACGTTACGCTAATAGTTATAAGGTGGGGGAGGAGATCGATGCTGCTATCAGTGTTGATGGCAACACATTATCATTGTGGAGGCAAAAATGTATGCAGTTGGGAAACGGCCAGAGCTTATTATACCTACCCCCGAATTTATAGGTTATAGAAACTGTTTGATGAAGGATTTAAAAGTTATAACACTCAAAAGAAAAAGTACATGCATTGCAACGTACAAACTCGTTGTAAGTTCGATGAATTTGACGAATAATAATATAATAATAATAATAACCCCCGTGTGGTTCCCGGGAGGTAAAGAATTGGACCAACCCATTTCTTCCCGTGGGTGTCGTAAAAGGCGACTAAGGGAATGGAGGGACCATTCAGGTACCTCCACCGCAGGGCAGCTTGTGGCGAGCTGTTGGTATGTGGCGGTACCACGGACCCGAGTCTTCCGAGGGTCGAAAACTGGTCCTCGCATCCACGTCTTTGTACAAGAGTGGATTGGAATCCAAGAGGACCGGGACCCTCACCTCTGGCTTGCCTTTACCGGCCGTCCAGAGTGGAGCGCAAGAGCTATATGCTCGCAGGATGGAAATGAAACATGCATAAGACGCGACTTGGCACTGTGACTGTGGCTACCACTACAGTCACTGGGTAGAAAGCGGCGCACACCTCTCGACACCCTGAGCTGTTCACAACGATGTTGCCACCTTGCTGTCCAGGGCTAGCCCATAAGCGGCGGCATATTTAGGTGGCCCATTTAGTGAGCAGCAAGTCACGGTCTGCCAATTTAATAAGTTGAGACATTTTAGTGGCAGACGACCGTTGTCTCAACTCCATAGCCCGTTACCCAGTCCATCCATACGCATCCCCATAACCAAATTCTTTGTTCCCACCCAACCCTACAATAGCCTGTGCCCTTTGCGGGAAAGCCACCAGAGTGCATTTTGTGATGTGGTGTGCTCTGAGGGTGGATCCAATAAGTGTACCCACATTGCATCGGGTCGGCGTGACCTGTGCTTTTGACGGGAAAGTACTGCGAGTGTATTTTGGTGTATGGTACTCTCGCAGGATGGACTTTGAAGATGCGCATGGTCACGTCGCACCAGGTCAATGTAGGTGGTGCACCTGATGGGAACCCTCAAGTGTATTTTTGTGTATTTGTTGCACTCTGGGGGACCCAACAGATGCACCACGTTACATAAGATCAAAGCTGTCAAACGGGCCTCTACGTGTTGGATACGTCCCCACGCACGCCGGCTAAAGGACCGGGACTCTGTAGTCCCGTGAATCTTTACGATAGACATACATAATAATAATAATACCCCCCAGTAAGAAAGTAAGATGTAGCCTGTACAATTGTACATGTCCCACTAGCTGGGCAAAGGCCTTCTCTCAGAGAGAGAGTTCGAGCTTAATCACCACGCGTGCAATGCGGGTTGGCGATTTTTGCGTTGAGGGTATAATGTTCCTCCCAGGTAAGCATATTTTTTTCAGTTATTATTCCCTTTTTTTGTTTGTTAACAGAGGCACTCTTCCCCAAATTCAACTCCAATAATAGTCATATTTTGTGCTACCTGCCTCACTGTTTAGCATCAGTCTAGACGCTATTTTTCAATATGACGCATTATGGAATATTTTGGGAATTTACATACATTGTATGTTTTGATTGTACAAAATACCCTTTAGATAATATCCCTACATTTGAATAAACATTACAAAGTATGTGAAAATTAAATCGAAGCATGATTTTTAGCGTTGAGAGTAGGGGCTGAGCGTAACGTTGATTCCGCTCTACGATTTCAATGACCATCAGGCCTATTAAGGCGCTGGGCATAGTGAATTAGCCCGCGCGCAAAGAAAAATGCACAAAATCGATTCCTGTATCAAATACACAAAAAAATCGAAAATGTTCACATATCAAGCCCTAGAATTAGTTGAGACCTATCGAACACAGCCAGTTTCATGTTGATATACCTCTACATAACAGATTGCAAGATATTTTGCTTGAAAAAAAAGTGCGCCTATTTTTTTTTTTCAAACAAAATATTTTCAAAACTTGTATGAATGTCAACACAAAACTGGGTGTTTTAGATAGGTCTCACCTAATTCTAGGGTTTGATATGTGAACATTTTCAATTTGTTTAGTGTATTTGATACAGGAATCGATTTTTAGCATTTTTTCTTAGCGCGCGGGCGGTTTACTATGCACGGCGCCTTAACTAGCCTCCCGGAGCCAGATATTACCTCAGCCACTGCGCCAGCCTGCCAGCCATACAATTACTATTCACTACCAACTCGCTTCTAATTAACTGTAACACCCTTAAGCAGTGAATTTCGCGGTAATTTTGATACGAACCCGGCCGCGGCGTGGCTTACCTGTTCCGATAGTAATCGCTGATAACTTCAGATAATTAACTACACGGATCCGTAGATTAGGGACCGATTTATAGATGGTAGCGGTCGATGCGTAGTGGCAAAGGGCAAAGTTATAGAGGCCGCTTTGGCCTATGCGCCTATGGACTTCTTGTAGTGCATATATTGAAAGTGCTTAGTTAGATATTTGTGTTTTATCTAGAAAAAAATACTATTGTCAAATCTCCTTACATTACATATTTATAACTACCAAATATCGGCACGTTAAACCGTTGGTCCCGGTTGTTGTTGATTAATAACAATCGTTAAGCCATGTCAGAGACCCTTTGGGTGGCCTAAAAACTCTGACACCAGGGGTGGCCACTACCTCATACGATTACCTACCACCCTACTACCAAATATGAAAATGTTGGACAGTATACATAACAATTTCGGTTTAGGTTGAAAACAATAAAGCTTGTTTGTTAATACATAGGTATGCATACAACCTGCAAAGTTTTTTGTTAGTAACAAAAAAGTAAGTCACGTCTGCATGCAGCTGGGGCTGTTGCAAAACTCGTAATTAAAGTATAATTTAAAAATCTGTGAAGCTCCACGAATCCAGCGGTCATCAATGTGTATCAAAGAGATTTTTTCAACACATCGTCATCACGCCCCGCTGGCGAGTCACTCGTGGGGCGCCGCGCTAAAAAATAACATCGGACAAAAAACATCAATCCGTAGCAAGCAGCAAGTAAGCTAGACCCGGGTCAATGACTGTGGCTTCCACGAAATGCTCCCATTTAAATCTCGGGTACTTTTTGTACAGAGACACTCGAAAAACTTAATAAAGCACTATTATATGTATTTTGTGATAAAACCGGGGTTTTGTGCCCGAACGAAATGCAACAGAGAATCTGTTGACATTCGGATTTAGCCGAAATATTTTCCGTAATTATATTTATTCACGACATTGACGTTAACGAGATCATGAAAAAGTTTAAATGAGTAACGGGCCGCACAAAAAGGCAGACGATTTTTCAAAAGCTAACTAGTGATTAATCAAAAGTCCATACTTCGTTTGTTTGTAACATACTTAAGTACCGGCATCAAATTTATTATTCAGAAACTTTCCAAAATACGTAAAATATCATTTCTGCATATTATATAAAATGATTCACCGACCATTTAAAGAGAAGTGGATTTTTCTTAACTGAAGAACAAATAATTTTGACTCAATAGAACATTTTCAACGCATCATGTCTCGTGGGCGAAAACGCAGGAAAAGGCTTAGTCTTCAACATTAATAAAATTATAGGTAGGCGATATTTTTTTTACTTCAAGAGACTTTATTTCATTACCTTCCTTAACCCCTCAAGCATTTCATTCGTTTTTGTTTCTACCTCAAGATGGCAGATACGCGTTGGATTAGAACTTATAATTAAACTTGTACAGCCGTATTACTGGTAGTGAGGTTGCATTTATAACGTGTTGAGATTGTTTGACAAGATGATTCTGTGGCGAGATAGCGAATGAAGATGAGTATTGAGATTTGTTTGTTGATTTCAAAACAATAGGCATCTTGTTAGGATATCAATACCAAACCAAATAAGTATCCCAAAAACTATTCCCGTTCCTCTTTATTTAAGGCGCGCGGTTAATCTGCGGCAAATCTGTGAACTATGCACGAGATTTTTACATTGGATTTTTCGCTACATGCACGCTTATCCATTTTCATAGTTCACAGATTTGCTGCTCGCGTTAGGCTGGGTTAGAGCGTATCCATGGGTTTATAACTCTAGCTATCCCGCTCTACATCAAACAAAAGAGTGAGATACATAACCCCCCCTAAGTACTGCGTAGCCTAGTCTCATGCTAAGCAAGCTGGAAAAAATGTGCAGCTGATTAACCGCCTGGCCATCCTGTCAGAACTTAGAAACCATTTGTAGTTTGGGATTTTACCAGGAAAATATTTTTTTTATTCAATTATTATTTATGTAGAGCTCCTACGCAAATGTGATTTAATTACACTATGAATTAGAAAATTAAAATTATTGGACGTAAAAGTTTAACTGCGCATAAAATTCCTGTTCTAGCTTCCACCAGTAAGCATTATGGGGGTAAAAATGTTAATTAAGTTACAATAAGTACTTTTATGGGGAATTTTATCGGCATAAAGCGTCATTGGTGGAGTGATACCGCGAAACGTTTCTCGTATCACGGCCACTTTGCGGTCTTCATCGGGACCGGTACTGCATTGATTATGCATGAGAATATTCCCGTACAGGAACAACTTAGTTGGTCACCCTACGGACTCAAACTGTGAAAGCGCACAAAAGGCTGGGTTTGGAATTGAATGATCCTTACCACTCGCTCTGGAAGCTACGTATTTCACTCGGAGAAGAACGAAACTAACTGACATAGCCAAGGTTATAGCCCGAAGAAAGTGGAAGTGGGCGGGCCATATATGTCGTAGACAAGACCACAGATGGGGTTAAAGGTGGAGACCCAGAACAGGTCGATGAAATGTGGGCAGGCAACCGATGAGATGGACCGACGACCCGGTCAAAGTGGAAAAGCCCAAAACCGTAAAGAATGGAGTGCAATGAAAGAGACATACACTCACCATTCAAGATTCAAGATCAAGTTGATATTTAAAAGCTCAGCACATTCAACCTATTTAAGGCAGGCAAATATGGTGGGTGGCTATAGGTTGAAGAAGAAGAAGATCCTTACCACAGTGAAAGGAAGAAAGCAGTAACCTAGCTCCGCCATGACCTTGAATTAATTACTTACCCGCTCGGTCAATAACCAGACCCTCGTAACGCATGTTATGCCAACGACCGGCTGCATATCTGCATTCCTACATTCTGCATTGCGTAGTATAAGGCGCATTTATATGTACTTAAACTATCATTGAAATACCTAGTTGCCGAGTGCTTTAAATAATTACCTACGCCCGCCCGCTTGTGCCCGCTCGGTCGGAAAACGTCCGTTATCCTATGACCGTCCGTACACCTCCGCGGTGAACTCGACTCGCAACTGAGGCGTCTCAAGACAGCTGATTTGAGGCGCGTTTATAGGTGTTGCGGCCGTTTTTAAGGAGATAGAATACTTACTGATTCTACCGTGTCCTTATGACACAAAAAAACATAGTGTCTAATGTGCCATTTTGGTATATGAGTATTCTGTGCAATTTTCAGGTTTATTCGAGCTTTACGTTGAGAGAGCCTTGCCTACCTTCTTGTTTTGTGCAACGGATAATTAAGTGCATAAAATTGTGAATTCAATCTCGTTTAATATAGGATCGTGTTTTGAGTAATAGGTACAAATATTAGTTGGTCGCTTTTATGCTTTGGCTAAGCGGGTAATACTTGGTAATGGACTACCGCAGTTTCGCTGTTTTATGAATGAAATGACAGACGTTTATTGGTGCGTTAATATCGTTATGTTTCCTTTAGAAACATGGGTGAGGAATGGCTACAGGCTGATATGGCGTGTTGTTGTATTTATTGTGACATGGTGCACCTCCCCTTTAGAGCTATGAGTTATCATGATTTGCATTTTTACTACAGTTTTTATGTCCGTCCATATAATCAATTAGCAGTTTAGCACAGATTGCTAATTATTGTATTCGAAACGGGTCGAATCGCGATTGGTTTTTAGGCAAATTAATTACCTTATTTATCCCGACGTTTCGGCCGCGTTACAGCTGCCGTGGTCGCGGGTAGACTGGAGCGGAGAGTGTTTTAATTATTGTGGTGACAGTTGGGTAACTACCCTCACATCACTATTGTCATTTGCAGTCAGTTGCTAATATCTGAATGTAAAAAAAAAGAATGTAAATGTTTTTGAATGTAAAATCTTTAAAAATCTTTATTTGAATGTAAGCTCGTATGTGTGATTTGCTTTGTATGTATTTATGTTACTTACTTATTTATGTGTGTAATAAAATCGATCCAACGGAGCTTTGCTTAAATCCTTTTGCCACATATAATTAAAACATTAGCAGACGCGTTTGCGCTCAAGATTATTCTGCAACAAGTCCCGTCATCACAATATGTAATTTAATAATTATGTTAATGACTACCTCAACACGACGTGATATGGTACAGTCGATCGCATGGCGGAAACAAGTTACCTTCCTCATTTTTAGCCCTTTATCTCGTTGGGAGATCCTGTGATCTTGAAAATCAGGCGGCTAATTCCCGGGATTCTCGCATTCGACACATCTCGAAGGAAAAATCTTATTTTGCGGCAAATGTCAAATCTCCTATTCGCACGAAGTCATCCTCGCACGGGATTTCTGCGAGATGTTTGCCTTTTTCGCTAGACATGAATCGAGTTGACGGGAGCAGTCGAGATCGAAATGACATGAGATTTTTCCTTCGAGATGTGTCGAATGCGAGATTCCCGAGAATCAGACCCCTGTTGAGCGTCGGCGCCAAACGTGTTTTGTACCTTAAGGTTGTTATCAAAGTTACAATAGTTAACTATAGGGTGATACACAGGATGCTGAAAGGCTTAGCGTATGCTGAAATGCAGGCTATGCAGTTTCACGCAGCATCAAGCTGCGTACTCTGCGGCACATGCAAGCAAAAACTGCGTCGCCTGCATCTTACTGCCGTAATCCGAGTCGTTTAATTATCCAAGATAGATAGATATTGTACACCAAAGAAAAATTGGGTTGTTCCGTATTCATGACACGACTTTTCATGCTATAGGTATATTTTTCCGGATTCATGGTACGAGTTATTATTATTCCTACTCTTGATTATTTTCTATTTAAGTTTCCGGTTTCATTTTACACGTGTTCCGCATTCATGCTACCAATAAAATACCATTTAATATTGGAACGTCAGTATGGTCAGCATAACAATTTCAATTCTAAGATTGGTAAGTCGGACTAGGTATGTACCTACCGCAGTCTCTCCACTAAGGAACCAAATCATAAAACTAAGACATAACTTCACACGCACGCACCTTTCGATACACCCGCAGGCCCATTTAGTTATTGTAATAAAAAAAACCGTGGGGTTCGCGCACCGAGGATTCTGTTCCACCATTCTATGTATTTACCTATTTGGAAGAAAAATAAAAACTAGGTAGGTTTCATACAGCGCCATCTAAAGTTAAGGTTTGAAAGTAACATAGAGGGCGCTAGGCTGCATACAGCGCCATCTAGAGTTGAGGTTTGGAACTAATATAGAGATATAGAGAGCGCTAGTTTTCAGTCGTGTTACATACAACCCTCACCAGCATCATCAGGTATATTATTTTTTTGTTCTCCTAGCATCAGTTTCTCAACTCAGCCAACAGATGGCACGATACAATCCTGCATCGTGGATCGCGGTATGGCTTGGACTTTCGTCTAATGTATCTTAGTAGACTTCGTATGAAACTCTTCCTATTACACTGTACTGTAGCACTTGTGTGCTATCCCTAGCTATAACTCTATCAATTAAACTCGAACTTCCGATATTCCTATTTATTTCTTAGTTAAAATATACATTTTCGTCCGCACCCAGCGGCGGATCTCGTCTCTCTCTACTTGACAATCTTATTTACAGCCTTCCAACATATAATTTTAAACAGCCTACCTAATTCAAATATTATCATCAGCCAGTAGTCCAACGGAGGTTACATCATTACATCTTCCCCCTTCTAGTTCATTAAATTTTGATAGTGATCAAAATTTAATCAACTGTGGTCGGTCTTGAACATCTCTAAAATCAAAATTAGACATGAATCTTAACTATCTAACTATACATCAATAAATAACTTAAATATTTCAATTAAATAATAGTACAACACTTCACTGTCACTTCACTATCACCATCCCTAAATACCTACCTCCCTACTCATAAAATGCGAGAATACTACCCTGAATTCGTATAATACAATCTGGCAAAGCTGGTTAATAATCCGGCTGAGTTAAAATTGGATACTCCAAGCCATCATAATTTACAAGCGAGGCCCAAAGATTACTCGACTTCATTCGATATTATTCCGCCCTTACATAATTGGGCTACCCAATTGTCGACATAAAATATAAGAAACCTGCGCTATTAACAGTTGGGACCTCGGCACTATGTCAGTCAGACCCACCAAAAGCAACCAACTTCCTCATCAAGCTATACTTCTATCTGAGGGGTAAGTCCATCCGACTCATGCCAGTGTCTCCCCTGTCTCCCTTCCTATCATCACAAATGTCGGCCCGTATCGTATGGCTGTTGGAGTATCCGTCGACACGCATCGGACACGCTGCTGCCGGCAGCTCTCCGATCCACGTCAACCATCCTCAGCCTCGCTGCACTCTGCAGCTGCAAGCTTTGCCGCCTCAGGTAGTATTCCCCCGTCCAAACCGCACATGAAAATATTTACAAGCATTAATAATCTATATTATACATCATTGCAACAACAATCTACCTAACTATCTTTCATAGAAGAGTCTCTTTCTTTCCTTCATACTGTCTTTTCTTTTCTTAAACTACTGGATTATCTTTTCCTTCCACTTTAACACTTCACCAACCAACAGGGATCTCTGACTATGTATTTTTAAGGGACCCTTGAACTTCCAGCACCTATTTACAATTTTATTCACCACTCTCGCCGTGACACATCGTTGACCCATAAATCGTCGCCGCATCTCATACTTCGACCTCCTCGCCTTCTTTTCCGCACCAGTTTTCTTCTTGAAACTGCGCGCTTTGTATCCCCCATGCCGCTTGATAACAATAATTCTCCGCATTGCGTGACAATCAACCCTTTTGATAACACCTTTCATTCGAACTTTTTCACAACTGACATCACCATTGACAATGACATTTGACATCGCCTTTTTTAAAAGTACTTCCTTCAAATTTTCCTCGGACTTGACCAATGAGTCCGAGTTACTCACTTCGGTTGTCGATGCCTCATTTTGACAACTTGTCAGCTGTCCGCTTCCGTCAATAGCGACATGACAATTTTCCATGACGTGGGTTTTGATGAGTGGGGACCCTGGAAATGAAATTCCCGCACCGTTCTCTTGCAGCAACCCCTGTTCCGGAGCAACGTCAAGCTGCACCAACAACTCTTCTTCGTCTATCAACTCTACCTCAATAACTGGATCTGACCCACCGGATTTTTGTTTTGCTTCATCCGCCAGCTCATCCATCGGTTGCACTGTTGGGTCATCTTCCTTCTCGGGCACCTGCTTTTCATCATTGCGCCCTGCGGCGTCTGCCCTCGAAACTGGCGGCGTCGGTTGCTGCCATTCGTTGTCCAACTCGTCCTCTTCTTTTGGCTGAAATTCGTCCACACGGTTGCATTTGTTCGGGACAACCGGCTCACTAACTACATGCTGCTGCACACTTGGCGACTCTGGCGCTTTCTGCACCTCGTGGGTTTCATAACCCTCGTTAATTTTTGGCGCATTCCACGGCTGAAACTCTGCCCTCAAGGCCTCTTTCACCTCATTATACGTTGTAGTCGTTTCATACAGAAACCCCCTATAATAATAAAATGCGGCGCCGGACAAATACGCTGCAATGACAATCCTTTTATCTTCGTCCGACCAGTCTTTTATCGCCCCGATCATTTCGAACTGGCGAAAAAATTCATTGATGTCGACGGAAAACCCGTCGAAGGTCGACGCCATGGTTTGCTATGCAGAAACCCAATAACATCGACTAGCTCACTTTTTATAAAAACATCAACCACTTAGCTTCATTAATGTGTGCCGTCCTCCTGGTTGGCACTCTCTTGTCTCACTCTCACTCGGTGAGTCCACTCTGCTTGGCCGCTTGGCTCATCATTACCATCATTATCATCATTATTATCAGGTCCTCGTCCTTTTTATGGGGGCGTATCTTTGTGTTACGAGCTGAAACCTGACTTGAAAACTAGCGGGGTAACTCGCGATCTAAGGCGCCTCCACCACTGTAGCACTTGTGTGCTATCCCTAGCTATAACTCTATCAATTAAACTCGAACTTCCGATATTCCTATTTATTTCTTAGTTAAAATATACATTTTCGTCCGCACCCAGCGGCGGATCTCGTCTCTCTCTACTTGACAATCTTATTTACAGCCTTCCAACATATAATTTTAAACAGCCTACCTAATTCAAATATTATCATCAGCCAGTAGTCCAACGGAGGTTACATCATTACAGTACGTTTGTTGATTGTTGACATATAATTTTGTAATTTCACACACATGTATAAGAAATAACACTTAAAACCTGAGTAACCGAACAACAATTTGCAAGGTACTGTTGACCTACTTGTTTGCAGTGCTGACGTATAACGCATACGTGATTATCCCATTCCTCATGGCAATACAAAGAACAATTAATATACCTCGTGCCAGTGTCTGTGGATATCTTAACAAAATCCGTACCCTTAATCTTCTCAGCCTTTTATTTATTTCTTCCAATATTTTAGATATTTTTCTGACTGTACTTAAAAGCAAAGTTGTTTTATTATAATGTATGGTAGCATGAATGCGGAAAGGCTCGTGAGACAAAATGTAAAAAATAATAAAATAATTTCCAAAGCATGAATACGGAAGTGATGTAAAATGAATCCGGAAAAAATATCCGTGACATGAAAAGTCGTGTCATGAATACGGAACAACCCGAAAAATTACATTGTTTATTTTAAACTAATTAGAATGTATACAATTAGTCTTATCGCTAAGAGAGCGATCTCTGTCAGACAACAAAGGATTTGCATAGAATTCTTGACTTAAGACGTCCTTTTTACACTAACTGCTGATTTCTGAATTGAGAAATTCGCTAAGCAAGCACTTACACATTTTTGTGACAAATCTGCAAAGACAGAACGATACTTACATATTTGCTTAGTGAATTTCTCAATTCGGAAATCGGAAGTCAGTGTATTGTCTGGGTAGAATACTTGTGAGCAGACTCACATAATGTTCGTTTTTGTTAGTATTTTCTGCTTCATTTAAGCTTCATACAAACAAAACATTATTTGCCTACTAGAAACACGTGTGCTAATGCTTAGTTAAATGTTGAGGAATTTCAACAAGGACACTGTCTTGCCAACTGTACCCAGCCATGCAAATGGGCCGCATCGCCGATTGGTCACAGTTTAGATGCACTTCGATTGTTTTAGCACCAGCGGGGGTTCTAGCTTACGAAGATGGTATTTGATAAATGAGGAGGAGTCCATTTACAACTATGTTTATACACAGGGCGGTAGAAAGTTCTTGTCATATTTTACAGAGGCCCTACCATGAGTTACGTCCGACAAACCTACGGCACCGGCAAAGCAAGTTTCTGAAAAGCAAGCAAATACAGATTTTTATATGGTTAAAAACTACGCACGGGACATGACTTGAACTCGCAACCTCTTGCATACCGTGCAGGCGCTCTACCGGTTGAGCTGCCGAGCCAAAGCTTGCGGGTCCAAGTCCTGTAATGTAATGTTCGGACGGGTTAGTGTTTTAGAACAAAAAAAAAGTGGTTCAAACCGGTTTTGCCGTTGTAACTCGTGGTAGAGCCTCAGACCGGTTCATTTTCGACCAGAGGTACTTTAGATCATAGGTTTCATCTGTCATTCTTCTAAATACCTATGACTGGTACCTGGTATCAAATGTCATACTTACTTTAGGATGTCGTTAATTGTATACGTATAAAAGTAAACCAAAAATTAAATAATACTTAATTTCTCAGAAATGTATAGGTACAATGGACAATAAGAAACGTTTTAAATCTGTCGATGCACTAGGATTATAGCCTGTGTTGCAGCAAGGAGCGCCCACTCCTCTATTTATCTAAATTTAAACGTGTAGTGATCCAGTAGATACGTCGAAAAGATGTGAGGAAACCAGGTAGGGAAGCACAATTTCAAGATAAAAGTTTTATCCCACTATCGTTTAGCGGTATCTCGCTTCGCGCGGTGAAATAAAGCAAGATGGCGATAGCCAATAATGGGATAAAACTTTTATCGTGACATTGTGCTCCCCTGGCTGGAAAGTATTGCGAAGTTAATGGAGCTTTTACAGGCTGTGTGGGGGGGGTACACTGGGAAGACTATCCTAAGTTTTCGACCTCGAGGACCCTGTGCTAACTTGGGGAGGACCTCGAGATCGAAAACGTATGATAGTCTTCCTAGTATACGCCCACATTTCCAGGTAGAAGTACATAACTGCTGGACTATAAATCATTAGGCCTACTCTAAAGTCGGAATTATATCGTAGAATATTGAGAAATATTTTTGTATTGATTTTCACTTCACCTAGCTAACTCTAGAAACATTATTTACGGTGACATGTTCATGGAATTCCAAATGGGATCACAGTAGAACGTATCGTTTATTTACACCAATATGTCAGCTAAACGACCCGGATTAGGATAAGTCCGGGCTTACGGACATTCTTTACGCCAACGTCTACCACCTTGGTCTACGATTACTGGAACGTTTTCTAGCTCGACCACTGAACGCTATCCTGACAAGAACAAGAACGTATAGAAGCTTCATACGACCACAAGTATTCTTAGTGGAACTGATCGTACGTACATAATCTTGCAAATTCGATAAGCAAGCGCCATTTTCAGTAGGTAGTGTAGGAGTAAACTAATGAGTATGAAAAATCTTGGCCACTAGTAGCTCCTACATCGAAATAATAAAGGGTGTTAACGAAGCGAGAAACCACGTATTGTCCTCATTATAACAAACATTTTTGCCCAAAGAACTGTGCCTGGGAAATAAACGGTTTTCGAGATAATGAGGTTCAAAGTCGGACTTTACAAAAAAATTTATCCACAAATTGTATTCAGTATCAAGTTCGGAATCGGACCAGTTTTGAGACGGGAAAATGGGGAATACGACACCTCGATTTTGTAGATTTTCTTCAGATTGTCCCTTTCGCTCAGTGTTTGAGGGGTAGAGCGCACGCGAGACTGCAACAGATTTGTCAAATTGTATACTAGTATGCCCTTAAGGCGCTGGGCATAGTGAATTAGCCCGCGCGCAATGAAAAATGCACAAAATCGATTCCTGTATCAAATACACAAAAAAAAATCGAAAATGTTCACATATCAAACCCTAGAATTAGTTGAGACCTATCTAACACAGCCAGTTTCATGTTGATATCCGTAACAGATTGCAAGATATTTTGCTTGAAAAAAAGTGCGCCGCCTATTTTTTATTCAAGTAAAATATCTTCAAAACCTTTATGAATGTCAACACGAAACTGGCTGTTTTAGATAGGTTTCACCTAATTCTAGGGTTTGATATGTGAACATTTTCAATTTGTTTAGTGTATTTGATTCAGGAATCGATTTTGTGCATTTTTCTTTGCGCGCGGGCGATTCACTATACACGGCGCCAGCCTAGCCTGGGTGGCCCAGCTTGCCATTGTTTTCTAATCATCGCTCCATATTGAGCGGTCCTTCTATACAAACATCCCAGTCTGTTCCTGAGCAGGCGCAAAGGTCATAGCGATTTATTAAATCCGACGTCTGCGCAACTCCTGCGCTGCCGTGGCTGTATTAAATTGTTACCATTTAAAATATTAATCGGATTTTTGCCACAAACCGTCTCGGCCATCGATTTTGTGCGCCTGGAAGCCGGTCTTACAAATGGGAATAGGCGAAACGTAAAATAATATTTTTTACTAAAGATTGATTTTTGAACACAGATTTTAACGGATTTAACACTCGTTTTATTAACTTTCTCGAAACGTTGGAAAATGTAAAAAGTTAATAAAACGAGTGTCAAATCCGTTAAAGTCTGTGTTTAAATTATGTATAGTGCGCGTTCAAACCTAAGAAAATATTATTGATTTTTGAACTGATAATCCTGCTTTTTGCTTCACGTAGGTACTCGTAGTTTGGTAATGTTTGTGGACTTAATTCAATAAATCTCTGCTCTAATTTTAACTTAATTTTAACTACATAAAAATTTCGCTTTATATTTAGAATAGTGTATAGTTAATACACGTCGACCCTTACACGCTAGCACTCTACTCGGTTATGTTACGGGCGACTTTACAACAAAAGTGTACTGACGTGCTGTCGGATGTACCTACTACAATTTATTGAAGCTTCGATTATGTCAAACAGACTGGCAGTAAGGCGAGTCATGTATTTTATTATTTATCAACAATCAATCAATCTGCAACAATCTCCGCTGCGGAGGTACGGTTTCCCTATTCCCGTGCTTCCAAAGGAAGTCAAATAGAGAGATCTTTTACAGCGTTAAAACGGAAGAAGCATTCCGATTGCGAGCCACTACTTCCAACCAAACCAATTCATAGCCATCCATCCCACTTAGCACCGGAGCTGTTAGCCCCAATCTCCGGTCGGTAGGTAATTCCGGAGTCGTGCGCCGGCGCTGATGGCTCGTCGTAGCTCGATAGCGCCGATTAATGGCCGTGTCGGGGCCCAAATGAAATTATTTCGCGGCTATCGGCCATCTCCGCTCGGCTACAATCACGCCAACGCCTGGAAGGCTGGGGAGAAGCATGGGCTGTTAAGGCGACGATAGAAATCCGCTATTTCATTCTGAAATGTGTGAATTCGATACCTTAAGGCGCTGGGCATAGTGACTTAGCCCGCGCGCAAAGAAAAATGCACAAAATCGATTCCTGTATCAAATACAGAAAAAAAACGAAAATGTTCACATATCAAACCCTAGAATTACTTGAGACCTATCTAACACAGCCAGTTTCATGTTGACATCCATAACAGATTGCAAGATATTTTGCTTGAAAAAAAGTGCGCCGCCTATTTATTTTCAAGCAAAATATCTTCGAAATGTTTATGAATGTCAACACGAAACTGGCTGTTTTAGATAGGTCTCACCTAATTTTAGTATTAGATATGTGAACATTTTCAATTTGTTTAGTGTATTTGATACAGGAATCGATTTTGTGCATTTTTCTTTGCGCGCGGGCGATTCACTATGCACGGCGCCTTAAGCATGCCATTCAAGTCAAGACCGACATCCTGCGCCTCACTGGTGACCGATCGGCGCACTCGACGATAGATCAGGTGGTGGTTTCCATTTTTCTATTTATGATCGGGCGCTAGCTTTTGGTGATTGTAAAGCACGCAACTGTCCAAAGAAAGAAGAATTGGCCCCAGACTCCCAATTTGAATGGCGAACGAAGTATTTTTCAAGAATTTCACTTGTCAGATGTTAGAGAGTGAGGTGAGATCCGGAATCTAAGCGTTTAATCGCCAATCCCGAAGCTGAGAAATAGACGCTGAGAAAACGGAAACTATGTTTTACTTGGCTTTGTTTTTTTTTCATGGAATAAAGCAGCGTGAGGCAGTCCAGCAAAAGGTGTGACGGATTATTAGAGGCTTATAATGCTAACGGTGTTATCTTGTCATGGTTGACATCGTGATTTGGAGATCAAATCACTGTTAGTTTTATTCGGGTCCCGAAACTTCTTACACCGTATCGAATGACAACACTCAATCGACTTTGAGGCCCTCAAGAAGCCTTCGCCTTAACCTTGTGCAGGATGGGAGCATCGATTGCGGCGTGGTGTCCAACAATTTGTTTTCCGATCATATTAAGATCTCACTGCATCGACGCAGCCGCGGTGGGCAGTGCGAGATCGACGTTAAATTGAACTAACTGTGCCTCGTTGCGATGTTTTATCAATATTTATTTGAGAGAAGAGTAGCTTAGTGAGTAAACCAGTGGGTTTTCAGTCGCAAAAGCCGCGGTTCTATCAGCGTTTCCATCAGGCGTGTGCGACCCCACTCTGTTTTACAGCACTTGTAGTTGAAGTTGGTGGACGGTGGTGGAAGAAGAAGAAGAAGAAGTAGTTATGAGTTCATGGTTTATTCACTGTAGTTGCACTCTATTTAACGCTTATACAAAGTAGTGTTTTGGGCGAGTAGCGTAGAGCCGACTGTCGATCAAGTAAGTTTAGGTGCGGGTGTGCTGGACAATGCAGTGTCAGCAACACGCGACCTATGTACGGTGTTGGACCGTATAACCCGTAGCCTTGGGTGACTCATGAGCCAGATATGAGACGACACACATCTCCCTCGTCGTCAAGTGTGTCTGTGTTATATTATCTGGCTCCCTCACACTTACTCTCAACTCAGTACGGTAGACATCTAGCTCCCGTCACTTTATCTAGCTCACACACAGTGCGCGAGAGCGAGATCGAGATTGGCTCATTGGTTGACATCGTCCGCGAGATAAAAGAGCGACGAAAAAGCTCGCGCCACGAAAGATGAGTTAAATCATTTTGGCTCTTAACGCAATGGTTTTAAGGATTCCACCGAGAGAATTGATTGATGGCGCGAGCTCTATTAGTACGAGTGGCTTGTTCGGCTAACATCGGCTCACACACACTTATTTACGGCGTATGAGCGAGGATACAAGTGGTGAGCCAGATATGATAGGGATATTGTGTTTCTCGGTGAGCAAAGATACGAGATGTAACAACTCCCTCTAGGGACACACATTGCGCAAGTCTAATAACCCGTGTCATTAAAAAAAAACATTTGGGATGAACTTCAAAACACTCGCCCTCTCGCTCTAATTAATACAGTCAAAGCGAGACAACGCTAGGTTTTTAACTCCGTCCTAAATGTTTTCCTTTAATGACACGGGTTATACAGGTTCCTTACATTACATCAAAATATCTATGAAGGTTCATATGCCGAGGATACCATGAATGCCCCATGTAATCAGCCGCGTTATTAAGGGATAATTTTATTGCAGATAACTACCTTTCTTCTTCCTTCCCTATAATGGAATGGGCATCGTCATGTTTTATTTTTTATTCTATAAATCGAAAATATAGAGAAATATAAGAAACTAATTTGAATATTTTCTTAATTTTTTATGTAAATATTTTTTATTAATTATCTAAAATTTCTAAAAGTTTTGTGTATGACGTCACCACTGGCATTATGTACTAAGTTCATTGCCTTCATTCATGCTTTTAAAAATAAAAATATGTTGACGTTTGACAAATGTCAGTGTCAAGTCAACAAGAAGGTTATTTTCTCAGTTATTTGACACTTTTGACAGTTGTTTTTTTTTAAATATTTGTAGGCAATGGAACTGCGGCTTAGGAGGCTATGATGACGTCATCGAAAGAAAAATGAAGTAAACATTTTTGGCGATAAATATTAATAATCCGTTTTAATTTTACTTATTTAAACCCCTAATAGTAATCAGTATCCCTATTCCTCGAAATAGTTTTCAATTTACGGCAATCGATGCCTAACTGATCAATGCCCATTCTTCAATGTATTTCAACGTACCAATATATCAGCTAAATATAGCTAATATTGATAATAGACTCTTTCAGTTGCTAATAATTGGAAGTTTGTGTGTATCTTTCCATTGGAAGATCCCGCTACTTAACTGCCCTCCACTAGTATAGGCAGCATGCAGTGAATAAGGCTCTCTATTCACACCAATAAAACAAAACCAGTAAGCAATAAACACACGCCTCTACCCCAAATACATCTGCTTGGTGGCTAGTTAAGATACTGGCTGCAGATCTGCGAAGCTTGTACGCCGAGTTGTTACGCTCTGTCTGAGGATCGGCCGACGCAAATGGGAGCTTGCCACGAATACCGTCCTCGCTGAGTATTATGATTCTGCTGACAAGGCTTAGTGGAGCGAAGACGACGGAGGAATTCATTGTAGTAGCTGCTTATAGTTGAGTTCAAGCAACTTTAGCCATAATAAACTCAATTTTGCGAAATTCGCCAATCCGCCGTTGGCACGCGCGGTGACTATATCTTTTTCGTGTCTTTTTCGTACATATAAAAGCTACGTTTATACCAAGTTTTGCAGCTCCTGCTGGTTGGGACCATATATTTCGTTAAGGATCCCCAATATAGTAGGTATTTACTTTATAGTTTCAGGTAATATTGCTTTTCAGTCCCGTTTCACTGTAGCAGCGGAACACCTCTGGCCAACTCGATAGGCCTTGGAAGCTAGAACTCATCTCATCTCAGATGATAATACTTAGTAATCTAACAGTTATTAATAGGTAATATTGATTGATCAAAATTATGGCCTTAACTATGACTTAAGCCCCTGTTCCAGTATTCCTAAAATTTGCATCGTTTTCACTACAAGCCGAGTTAAATAAGATACTGGCAACAGATGCGGGAACCTTGTTACAGTCCGTTAAGGGATCCGCGGACGCAAATGGGGATTTGCCACGAGATCCGAGTTTATTATAATGCCACTGAGACGGCGGGAATGTAGTGCGGGCGGGGTGCGGACGATGTTAACCAGTGAAAGGATCTTGCCAAACTTTGGAGAATTATAGCAAACAATTAAATCTCTATCACAAAGTGGCGAAATTTTCATCCCACACACTTCCATGCCTCTTCTTTTCTACAATGCACCTCCTGCGAAAAAAATGCGCTTTTCATTCATACAAAAATGCTAACAAAACGCTTCGCCCGTTTCTATACTAATACTGGTCATGGTAATTAGAACTATTAACACCCAAGGAAGTATGTATTTGTTTCAAACACACCACAGTCAGAGATGAAGGAAAATTCTCGCTCAGGACAGTTAATTTAATATTTCAAACTTTCCTTTTAATTTATGCATGCCTAGCGAGAGTAACGGCCGATTTCTGCAAGAGCGATCAATTGTAACAGACATGTTAATCTCATGTCAAATAAAGTTAAATTTTACGTTTAATCACGCTTCCAGATCTTATCGGAAATCTTGACGTCATGGCATGACTGACGCATCAGTGCTTTAGAAAAAAAAAAACAAAAACATACCACATGTATGTTCTATGGACGACACTTTAGGTTCAAGTAGGTAACACTATAACTACAAGAAAACCTGTAACTCATTGTTAGCAAAAAATAACCCCATAATATTTTATTTCCAGGAACAACAACGGCTATCGTGTTTGCAACGAGGCGCTGCTTCCACACGAATCCAAACCTGCTGTAAGTTTTGTGATGCAAAATAATAAACGTTCGATTATACGTGTAAGAATAACATTGTTAAGGATTTGATAAGTAAAAAGATTTGGAGAAGGCATCCCATAGTACCGAGATGGCAGACGAACAAAGTCCATTGCGGTATGGCGACCCCGAGAGGGGAAGAGATCGGTTGACAGACCACCAGCCAGATGGTCCGACGACATAGCCGAAGTGCCCGGAAAACAGTGGTTGAGACACCGACTCTCTACCTCCCGCTATTCTACGGTAGAAGATTAGAGAGTAAATACAGCCTTAGCATGCCGCACATGAAATTGTAATAATCTGAAATAAAAATATTTTATTTTATTGTTATGTTCGATTGACGCACTTATGCCGCACGCGATAAGATCTATTATCCTAACGTGTAGTCGTATCATGGCGCCCCAGTGCAAGCATTTCCCGCATCTATGTGCCGGTAGCGTCCGCTAAGGTTGCAGCAGTAATAGCTTGTCGGGTAAAGGTCGCGGTACATCTAGAGCCATTGTTGGCTTCAGCTGGCATTTTGCCCGCCGCCGTTGAGTAATATCGCGCCCGGAGATAGTGTTGGCCGGCAAAGGCTAAGGACTGGAGACTAGAGATTGGCTTCGCGATGCGCAGGAAAAAAGAAGCGGTAGGATGAGGGATAAACATTGGTTCTATTCTGAAAAAAAAACTTTAGTGCTCGCGCTAACCTCCTCAGATGTTCCCCGTCAGATCTATGTCCGTATTCCATTTGAATAAAAAAAAAAAACAGCCAAGTGCGAGTGGGACTCGCGCACCGAGGGTTCAGCACCACCATTCTATGCATTTATTTAGAAGAAAAAAAAAACGGCCAAGTGCGAGTCCGACTCAAGCACTTGTAAGGGAAAAATTGTATATATTTAAAAAAATTCGTCGAAAATCGAAAATGTATACATTGTAAAAATAATTTTAAAAAACTTTCTTAGCTTGTCCTAAAAAGCCCTTTCATACCGATACCCCACATAGAGGTAGGTATAAAACCAAGATTTTAAAGTAGCGTTTACTTTTAATGTTATTTATAAAGTAAACTCGCATAGAGCTCAAGCGGCTGTTATTGGCATTTAAAGTGTACGTAAAATTAACGATGTACGGTCGGCCACAATCTCAGATACCCCATGGCAGCTCTTACCGCGCGCGGCATAAGGGCGCCAATCGAACAAAAAGGGGTATCTGAGACTGTGGCCGACTGTACATTCCATTGTTGGTGCGATAGGGCTCAGATTAATGCGCCGACGCGCAACAAATAACCGTTTCATATCTAAATTAAATAATTAATTATTTCCACTCTATGCTTGGTAGTTTTCAATGAGAATTGCTCGGTCAGGTTATAAATCAAAGTTGAACTGTTTGTTTCGTTATTTACCTAACTTAAGAATTAGGTTTTCATATGAACATTATATCCCTAGTGGTAAAACATTAGACTCGGAAGCGAGAGATCTAGGTTCGATTCCCGCCGCAGGCATATACCTATGACTTTGTTTCTTTTCAAAGTTACATACATTTGTGAATTTGAAGTAGCAAAAATACCACTCGCTAACGTTGAAGGAAAAACATCGTGAGGAAACCCGTGGTTTAGTTGGCTCCGTCGTACTTGTCTTTCCTGTGGGCTAGGCCGACTAAGCTGTCTGGCTGGTATAGGTGCTGGGCAAGCCTACTCCCTCTAAAACAATTCCCCAGGCACTGCAGCGCCGAGTGGTCTCTTCACCCATTTCGTGTGAGTGAAGGTGCTACTGGACGCTGTATAAACCATCTCATTACGCATACGCAAAGGCTTTAGTTTTATACAAAAAAACAACTCATTATTTCACGCAAAGCTGAGTTTCGCGCGAACTTTCAACGTTCGAGCTAAAACGCAAAGGGTATCTTACTCGGCGCACGAGCCTGACGATTTTACGCAGCGCCGATAAACGTATAAGTTATGCTAAATGCCGTTCGAAAAATCAGATATTGACCATTAAAGGAGAGCAATCTCTCGAATTACTTAATCAGGGGGCAGTAAATCTGTCACTTACGCCTCCTTCAGGGGCATTATAAAGCTTTCCCCCTTAAACGCGCGTTTAGACGTTATCTACCTACCATTATAACACTAATCGGTGGCTGGTTTATGTCTAGCTACGGGCTCGGTAGCGTAGGGACAATGTAGTATAGAGATACTGGGAGATATTGCTATTAGCCATAAGTGCTGCCTTTTGTGGGGCCGCTTCTTTATGTGGTTTACATGTGGTTGGTTTCCTATCGTGTCGAGTACTTTACCGGTAAAGCAGTTAGAGTTTACCTACTTTAAAATCACCGAATAAATTCGGCTTTCAAGATTACTTATTTAAAGGCTACATGATATACCTTTGTTACTGCTTTTGGGTTCCTATAGGAATTTATTGCCATTTGGTAACAAAGCGCTTTAAAACCCATAATATTACGATTTATTTTCCATTGCTCTAGTGATGTTCACGGAGAAAACTGAACAACCACACGGCCGTATAATCTTCGACACCTATTTTCGCAACTCCAGAATCAACTCCGCAGCATCCGGCCATCGTCTATTATTCCCCACATTACGAAACAATTTGATTGATCCTCTCAAATCAGCTCAAGTATGGCTGCGAGCAACACTTACACCCCAATAACACATTGGAGCGCATTTGTGAGATCTCACAGCTTCTGGTTTAGCATCCTACTGGTCGGAGAGTAGGTGGGTGCTGCTGGGCATCCTTATTTCACATTGGCAGGTGCCATAGAATGGTGCGACGAGCGTTTTATTCCGTGTTAGGTTTCGGCGGACAGACGGACAACCAAGTGATCCTATAATAGTTCCGTTTATTTATTCATTTTAGGTACGACACCCTAAAAACGCTAAAATAAAGTTAGTTGCCCATACAAATTATGTTGTACTGTACCCTCTTCGCTTTTATTGTGAGGCTTAGTTGGCCCCGCATGTCACTATTGACATTGTCTTTTGGGTGGGCTAGGCTGACTAAACTAACAGGATGGTTTAGGTGCTTGGCAAGCCTACTGCATCATAACAATGTCACAGACACCGAAGCGCCGGACACGTTTACCCGGAGTTCCACGTTCCGAGTTCTCAGATTTGCTTCACAAGAAGAACTCCGCGTTTTGATCGCTTCAGTGTGAACGGTTCCAAGCAGCCCTATACAAGATACTCGTAGAACGTGGAACTCAGAACTCCGGGCGTTGTGTGCGGCACCGGAACGTTCTAGTGTGAAATGGTGAGTCCAACTTCTATCTACAGTAACCACCTTTTCATGTTCATTGTGTATGTTATAATGTATTTATGTAGTTCTTATTTTATCTATCATACGATATATAATTATAGAAAAGTATATAGCTGCGGCTGCCGCGCTGGTGCAGTGCGTCATCGATGTTCGCTGAGGCACGAGTGGACGGTTTCCACGCCGTGTGGAGGAAGAAGTGCGCCTCGTTGCTTCTCAGGCTGCGCGGTAGCGGCAACACCATCTTGAGCCTATTCGCGGATCGGCCTGACAGTCCGCTCATCCACACATTGTGTGAAAATGTTAAATCTAAATTGGTAATTGAATATTAATCATTATTGAATTCTATGTTTGTTTGTAATTTATTTTAATATTTTGATTTTAATTTCATTTTATTATAATTTTATTAGAGTTTTGATTTTATTGTTGACATTTTTGTTATATATCATTTTAATTTTATTTTTTTATTTTTAAATTTTAATTTTCATGACATCTTTATATTTTTACAGTTAAATAACACTTTAACATGGAATTCAATTTTATATAATTTTACATACTTTATTTTATTAAGTTAGTAATTTAATTCACCATTTGTATCTCGCCCAATATGACCGTGTAATGGTTGAAATAAACGATTTATTATTTATTATTATTATTATATAAGTAAACATACAAAAATCACTTCGAACATCGCGCAAAGCGGCGAAAACAATATGGCCGCGCTTTTTTTTTCTATGCAATTTGTAGACTGCCAGCACCCAAACAGCCAAAATCTAAATAAATACTTTTTGTGCCTGATTTTTGAGTTCTATTTTTGAAACAAAACTCGACATTAATGGATTTTCATACAGTTTTTCTGGCCGCAAAACACAACATTAATGAAATTCCATACAACTTTTCTGGCGCCTAATCAAAGTAGCCCGCAAGTCCTCCTTTGCTCAAAGAAGTTTGTCGAATTAATGACCACTTATAGTTTTTTTTATAAGTAGTTTTTTTTCCACAAATAGTTTTTTTTCCATACAAGCCAGTGTTTTGGGGCCTTATTCTAGTCTAGCACTCGTAGGCAGGTTGTTGGGTCGTCTCGCCCTTTTATTAACTTTCTATGCGAGTCATTGACATTTCCTCGCCCTACATGGATGTCAATATAACAGGGGATTAATTAAGGTAACCCTTCGTTTGGCCTTCGCCGCCGTCAAGTAAAGGTGAAGACAGACTTAAAATTGGTATACTCCCAAAATTTATATTACATGCTGCATGAGGTTGGAAATATTGCACGAAATTACATGGAAATAATGCTTAGAGCCCGCTGCAACGTTGTTATTAAAAACTAAGGTCTTTGCATCTACGTTAAGAGATGGTTTATGCAGCGTCCAGTGGCACCTAAACTCACATTAGATGGGTGAAGAGACCACTCGGCGCTGCAGTGCCTGGGACACTGTTTTAGATGGAGTAGGCTTGCGACCTGGTTATTACGACGAGGTTAAAACGGGTGTAGTCTCCAAGTTAGCATAATGATGATTATTATTGATGACGCATGTCAATAAAAATAGTGATTGAATTAACATGGAAATACGCTCATATAGGGCACGCTACAAGGTGACCGTTATGCCAAGCTTATTCAAAAGCTTATGTGTGTTTTAAAACTTAAACTTTCGTAAGCACTGCACATTTTTATATCGCTTTAACGGTTTCACTTACTTTTATTTTGTCGGAATAGCCGACATGTTTCGACTTATGTGTGTGTTTTTTTTTCCTGAAACTGAATGCGATATTTTTATCAAGATATTGGTGAAGTATATTGGAAAGGTAAGCTGGTTCTTCTTCATATAATTACTATCAGCATTTGGAAAATATAAACTTGGATCTTGTCTATGTTCGTACTTACAGTTACAGCATCTACGTCCAGCAATATGTTGTAAAAATTTAGACACTACCATTAAAATAAATTCATCAAAACATTATGAGAGATTTTCATATTTTATTTTGACGCCATTCTATGCAGATTTCATCCCACGCTGGCCTTAGCAATATGGTAGGGAGGTTTTCTTTTCACTCAACGCACCTTTGAACAACCGACATTCGAATACGACGAATCTACAGGATTTTGTTTTGGTCAGTGTTCGCTAATTGTGTCCACCCTCGAACACAAGAGGGTGCGCAGCCACTCGCTCGGGGTGACCGAGCGGCCGCGATTGAAGGCGGGCGAAAGTTGGTTTGCTCCTTCCGATCGGGCCCCGCGGCTCCTCCTAGCGAATGCAAATTAACTAGGGGCTAAGCGAATATGAACAGCAATTCAACACTCACCGAAAAGCAGGCACGGCGACACGTAAATCAAAATCAAGTAGAGCGGGAAAAACAGTGAGCAACAACGGTGTATGAGAATGATGAAAGTGAGTGAGATGGGGCGGGAAAGTTAACACAAATACACAGCTTACAATAATAATAATACGAAATGAATGATAGTGGGACGAATATCAATTAATATAGAGAAATGCAGCGAATAACAAATTAAAATAGATGGGCAAAATTATTTCGTGTGCGACAATGAAGCGGGAAAAATGCATCTGTCAAAAAATTAAAAAGCGCGGAGGTCATAAAAAAAAACAAAAGAAAAAACGTTCCGAAATTTTGAAGTAAAATGAAAAGTGGCCAGTACTCGGCAATGCACTGAGGTCGCACTACCGAACATACCGCCGCCCCTGAAACCACGTATTCAGCACAAAGAAATAAAAAAATATGGAGAACGGGAGAAACAAATTGAAATGAGCTGGGTTCGAAATCACATCACTTGAAGATTACACCAAAAAATAAACAAAAAAGTAATTCAATTAATAAAAGCGATGGCTTATTGCTCCACATAAGGTAGAGGAGCTACCTTAACTACGGAACGTTTATAAATGCCGTGCGCAGTTCGAACTTCTACGACACGAACTAAACCGTCTGGACCAGGAGTAGCAGAGATTATTCGACCTATAGGCCAGTTGAGAGGAGCCAAGTCATCATCTTTGAGTAATACCATTGTGCCAACAGCAATGTTTTTTACAGGCATATGCCATTTAGCACGCGTCTGGAGTGTATGTAAGTACTCACGATGCCATCTGCGCCAAAAGGATTGGTGTATGGCCTGGATTAGGCTCCAGCGCTTTAAGGACATCATGTTGACATCACGAAGGTTGGGTTCCGGCATTGACGTCAACGGCTCCATCGTGAGAAAATGCGCCGGAGTTAGTGCAGTTAAATCGTTGGGGTTAGAGGACAATGGGATTAGCGGTCGTGAATTTAAGCATGCCTCGACGCGAGTGAGGACTGTGTAAAAGTCTTCGAATGTAAGGGAATGGAGACTGGACCCTAAAATACGAAACAGGTGAGTTTTTACCTGTTTTACCAGGCCTTCGAAAATTCCGCCAAAATGGGGACTGTAGGGCGGTTGAAAATGGAATTGAATACCTTGCGTATTACAAAAGTCATTTATTTTACAATCATGAGCATGAGTGCGAACAATACGTCGAAGTTCATTATTGCAGCCGATGAAATTACGACCCTGATCGCTAAAAAGATCCGAACAACGACCGCGTCGTGAGATAAAGCGCTGAAGGGCTGCGATAAAAGCATCAGTGGTCTGCTCACTTACAAGCTCTAAGTGGCAAGCTTTCGTACTCATGCACACGAACACAGCTATATAGCACTTTGTTAATGGAGCTTTGCGTAGCCGTGATGTTTTTATCATGAAGGGACCTGCGTAATCTACCCCAGTTTTAGCAAAAGGCTTGATCTGTTGAATTCTAGGTGGAGGAAGTTGTCCCATAACCTGCGTTGCGAGGCGAGGCTTGAGCCGGTAACAATGAGAACAGCGAAACGTGATGGTACGTACAACACGTCTTGCCGAGAGTATCCAATAACGACTTTGAAGCATGGATAGTAGAGCGTTTGAACCAGGGTGGCCGTGAATAACATGGTAATATCTCACCAAGAGAGTAGTTAGTGGACTATCACAGGGAAGAACGATTGGGTGTTGGTTATCGAAAAGCAATTTCGATGATTGCAATCGACCTCCGACACGGATCAAACTTTCGTCATCAATGTAAGGGGACAATTTACGAAGGGCACTGGAGGGCAATTCATCTTTTTTCAAACGACGAATATCATCACTGAAGTATTGAGCTTGTGTGACTTTAATACAAGCTTTGAGAGCATTGTCAATTTCACGCAAAGTTACAGACTGCGTGGTGAAAAGCGAGCGAGCGGTGTATGAACCAAACCGAAAACAATAGGATACCACACGAAGAAGTTTGGGCAGTTGAGAAAATTTCTCAATCAACTCAGTGATGGGGTTTTGTTCGGCATCATTTTTTGTAGTAAACAAAACCAGTGGCTGTTTGGACTCAAGAACTTTTGAAACACTTGAGTCGATAGTCAGAACTTCCGCTGGCTGCGACTGCCAATCTTCATCAGGAATCGATAAAAAATCCGGACCATTCCACCAGAGAGGATGTGAGACTAAATCAGCGGGAGAGGCGCCGCGACTAACCACATCGGCTGGGTTATCTTGAGAGCGGACATGGCGCCAACAATCGGGAGATGTAATTTCTTGAATGTGACTAACTCTGTTACTAACAAAAGTCTTCCACTTACAAGCCAACGATTTTATCCAGTGTAGAGTGATAAGTGAGTCAGTCCAACATGTGTAACTGCGAATCGGCAATTTCGGAGTGAACAATTTTTGCACGTGAGCAAGAAGATCTGCTAATAAAAATGCAGCACAAAGCTCGAGTCGAGGGAGAGATACAGTTCTGAGCTCAGAGACGCGCGATTTTGCACAGATCAAGTGTACTGAGATGCTAGTTTTACCGTCAACTACAGTAATAACACGAAAATAAATCACGGCTCCAAAACCTGACTCACAAGCGTCACCGAATCCGTGAATTTCGATGTAGCTAGCTTCTGTAGTGCGGATGAACCGTGGGACAGAAACTTGTTGGAGCAAGTGTAAGTTTTCCTTGATTTGTACCCATTGTTGGAGTACCTCATCGGGAATTGGATCATCCCAGCCGATATCCAGCATCCATAGTTTTTGCATTACGACTTTGGCTGCAAGGACCACGGGTGCTATGAATCCCATAGGATCGAAAATACGAGCCAGGTCTGAGAGAATACCCCGCTTTGTGGGCACAAGCGGAATATTTTTGATTTGATAAGAGAACGAATCTGTACTGGGACACCACTC
Organism: Zelleria hepariella; assembly: GCA_949319315.1. Taxonomy (NCBI): domain Eukaryota; kingdom Metazoa; phylum Arthropoda; class Insecta; order Lepidoptera; family Yponomeutidae; genus Zelleria; species Zelleria hepariella. The sequence goes on along the minus strand of OX439378.1, from coordinate 24,350,882 downwards.
TAAACCGAGGACTTTCAGAAACGAAGTTGTGTCAGGAGAAAACACGTCCTCTAAACTTGGTTTATGCTCTTCAGGAACATCGACTAAACTTTCTGGCCGGTTGCTCGCCCATTTGCGCAGAGTGAAGCCACCTGAGTCGAGCAGTGAATTGAGTTCACCGACGAGAGCGCGTGCAGATTCAACATCAGGGGCACCACACGTGACATCATCAACGAACGTAGTCTCAAGTAAGACTTGGGAGGCTTTGCTGTGAGAATCGGCGTGTTCAATTGCGAGTTCATTGAGAGTACGAATCGCTAGATATGGGGAGCAAGTCAACCCAAATGTCACTGTGGTCAAAAGATAATCACGAATGGGTTCATTTTCATTGAATCGCCAAAGTATCTTCTGATAAATGTGATGAGCGGGATCAAGTTTGATGTTTAAAAACATCTGTTTTACGTCGGCGACTAGGGCTATCTCATTCAAACGAAAAATAGACAACACGTCAAAAATCTCTTTGTGAAGTTTTGGACCTGAGAACAAAACATCGTTAATGGATTTTCCATTGTCACTTTGACACGAGCCATCGAACACAACTCGTAAACGAGTAGTGCTAGAGCTTTCTTTTATCACAGCGTGATGGGGTAGGTAGTAACCGCCAGACGAGTTGTCGGGAGCTAATCGCATGTAACCCTTATCAAGGTAATCAGTCATGAACTTTACGTAGTCTGATTTGTAATCGGGGTTTTTTCTAAACTTTCCTTCAAGCGAACGGAAACGTTTAAGTGCTACTCCACGGGAGTCACCTAGAGTGGGAGGAAATTCTTTGAAAGGGAGCGAAACCACATATTTACCGTCATCGGTTCGTGACACAGTTTCACGAAATATATCTTCACATTTTTGGTCATCGGGACTGAGAACTTTACTGGTCGGGGGTTCCTCGTAAACCCAAAACTTCTCTACGATTTCTTCGAGAGAAGCATCTACACGGGCATGAAAAGCCAAACAATTTCTGTTAGCTCCCACATGGCTGACAGCATTTTTTGGGGTTTGTGTTGATGAAGGGAAAGTGTGACCCATAAGAGCCCAACCAAATATCGTATTCAAGGCAATCGGAGTGCCTGGTGGACCGCTTATTATGCCTCCCAACACAATCTCGCGATAAATATCTGCGCCTAACAACAAAGATATGTTGGAAGGTATCCCGAAAGTAGGGTCAGCAAGAGGAAGATCCCTAACGTGAGGCCATAGTGAGACCGGAAGAGGCTGCGCGGGAAGATCTCCAGTGATTTTTGGTATGCACTGGGCTTGCAAGTGAATATTCTCACCGTTAGATGGATTAAGGATTGAGAGATCCACTACACCGCCTTCTAATTGGAGAGCTTGACCAGATATACCGTGAACGGTTGTGTTGACCTTTAGTCGAGGTAGGCCTAGCAGCGTAGCCAAATCTTCAGTAATAAAACTGAATTGGCTCCCTGTGTCGATAAGTGCGCGTGCTTGCTGCGGCACTCCTCGGTTGTCAGGAATTTGTAGAAGAACCGTGGCCAACAATATATGGGGCTTCACATCTGATGAAGCGGAGAGACACTCGACATTGGAGTTCATTGGTTCTGACTCATTCACCTTTGAAGAGCCCTGTACAGGTAGTGAACAAGGCGGCGAATCAGACGAGGGAGCGGGCAATTGAGCACGTGAGTTTGACAATTCACGAGTTGTGAAACTGTCCAGATGTAACAGTGAGTGATGTGTCTTTGACCTGCAAGTCATACAGGAATAAGATGACTTACACTGTCTCAAAAAATGGTCTGTTGCAAGGCAATTGAGACAAACCTTCAGTCTTTTTACTTCGTTCAATCTTTCTGGGGGCAACAACTTCAAAAAGTCAGCACATCTCGATAAGACATGGTCGCCGCTGCAGAACAAACATGGTCGCGATCGAGTGGCAGCTAGTGATACTTGTTTGTAAGGGCCGGCGGGCAAAAGGGACTTCGGACGAGTCCCGGTGCGAGGGAGCGGCTGTGGCGGCATGCGGGGTGCATTGGCCGCAGAGGGTACAGCTGCAGATTGTAGAGCATTAGACCTTCTTCTAAGGAAAGAGACAAGCTCGTCGTAAGAGGGAATTTCAGACGAGTTGTTGAGCTCAAACTGCCGACGAGTCTCAGAGTCCAACTTGTCAAGCAGCATGTTAAGTAGAAGAAAGGACCATTCTTTGGTCGGAAACTTTAAAGCATGAAGAGCGTTTACATTATCGACCACATCGTCAATGAACGTAGACAAGGATTTCGGCGAGGAATGGGTCATTGAAGCACCAGCAATTCGCCGATAGTGGGTGGTGGCTATCAGACGCTTGTTATTATATTTCTGCTCGAGAAGGTCCCAGGCAACGGGAAAGTTAGCAGCCGACAGCGGCAAGTGCTGAATTGTGCGGAGCGCTTCCCCGGTGAGCGACGAGCGAAGAAAATGCAGGCGGCTTACATCGCACAGACTTTCATTGTTCACTATGAGGGCCGTAAACATCTCGGAAAAGCCGACCCACTTCGTGACGTCATCTCCAGAGTAAGACGGCAAGGAAATGCGCGGGAGCTTTACTCCTCCGTCGGCGAATACACTTCGGTTTGGTTGCGCTGATTTCGCACGATAGGCCGAGGACTCAATGTCGAACCTTTCCTTGAGAGAAAAGAAGCTATGGACGTAAGTATCAAATATTTCGCAAAGAGCTTCTTTTGTTATGGGATGAGGCGGCTCATTTTCTCCTACGGGCTCCATTACTCGGTCGAGAATGTCGTAATGAAGCTCCTCTACCTCCGCATAACGGTTTAGCTCCTGACGTATGCGCAACACTTCACTGGACGTAGGATTTTTTATATCGGCAAGAGCAATAAGTGTGCCACACACATTATGAAATTTAAGGACCGAACGCGATATCCTTTCTGCCATGGCTTTTATCTGACCGCGAGTTCGCGGCATATGATACGTGTACACTAGGGTTTAATACAGACTTCAAGTGATGGAGACGAAATAACCGGACAAACAATAAAGAAAAAGTGGGAATTTGGAACAAGTTACCGAGAATGTATGCTGAACACGAGGCTTTGCACTCACCAAAACGAAGCCACAAGGCCCCCCAAAAGAAGCAAATCCGGCTCGAAGGACCAAATATGTTCGCTAATTGTGTCCACCCTCGAACACAAGAGGGTGCGCAGCCACTCGCTCGGGGTGACCGAGCGGCCGCGATTGAAGGCGGGCGAAAGTTGGTTTGCTCCTTCCGATCGGGCCCCGCGGCTCCTCCTAGCGAATGCAAATTAACTAGGGGCTAAGCGAATATGAACAGCAATTCAACACTCACCGAAAAGCAGGCACGGCGACACGTAAATCAAAATCAAGTAGAGCGGGAAAAACAGTGAGCAACAACGGTGTATGAGAATGATGAAAGTGAGTGAGATGGGGCGGGAAAGTTAACACAAATACACAGCTTACAATAATAATAATACGAAATGAATGATAGTGGGACGAATATCAATTAATATAGAGAAATGCAGCGAATAACAAATTAAAATAGATGGGCAAAATTATTTCGTGTGCGACAATGAAGCGGGAAAAATGCATCTGTCAAAAAATTAAAAAGCGCGGAGGTCATAAAAAAAAACAAAAGAAAAAACGTTCCGAAATTTTGAAGTAAAATGAAAAGTGGCCAGTACTCGGCAATGCACTGAGGTCGCACTACCGAACAGTCAGTGACACCCGATTCGCTTGAAACAAAAAGAAAGATATTTTTCTAAAATGTTTTTGACTGATATAATAACCGCGACGACCGTGCGGACACCACCAGCCTTCTCAAAGCGCGCGCACGATGTGGCGCCCGATAATGCGAGTGCGGCCGCAGCGTTAATAACGCTGCGTTATAATAGTAAGGGAAGCTACAATTTAATTATTTTTGGGTATTTTACACTAAATTATTTTTTAATTACTTTTATTATTTTTTTGGCTTTAGTATCGTGTGGTGGTCTAGCGGTGGTGGTCTAGTGGGTAGAACAGTGGACTCTGAAGTAAGAGGTACCCGGTTCGATTCCCAGTGCGGGCATGTACCTATGACTTTGTTTAATTTCAAAGTTACGTACATTTGTGAATTTGTAGTAGCAATACCACTCGCTAACGGTGAAGGAAAACATCGTGAGGTAACCCGCGGCTCAGTTGGCTCCACACGTATTGACCTGCCTTTCCTGTGGGCTTGGTCGACTAAGCTGTCAGGATGGTATAGATGCTGGGCAAGCCTACTCCATCTAAAACAATGTCCCAGGCACTGCAGCGCCGAGTGGTCTCTTCACCTATCTAGTGTGAGTGAAGGTGCCACTGGACGCTGTATAAATCATCTCATTACGTAGATGCAAAGGCCTTAGTTTTTAGTATCGTGTAAATAATTACCCCTGAGTCGGGTGTCACTTTACAAAACAACACCTTGTATCTCATTACAGCATTACGTGTATTATAAAAAGGCTCTTTCTCAAAAGCATAATACTTTGTTTATCGCTTATCGCTAAGCGCATCGCTCCAACTCTTTTTGCATGACAGCTACATAACAGGCGCGCTATCTAGTGTAATGTACAGTCACTACTTGTATCATTAGCCGGTAATATCACCCTTGACTGTGTTGTTTACGATTGTACTTGCCACGGTACAGTGGCTGTCAGTATTGTGGGCATTGTAATAAAGAACTGTTGGAGAGCTGGTGACCAATCGAGATATTTTTTCGTTCAAGGCTGGGAGTTAGTAGGCTGATAGAGTAGACTTTGCTGAGTCTGGGAAAAATATTTTTTTGGTCCGGTCGCGGTTGAAAGTTAGATTTTTTCGACTTTGAAAGTTTAAATGTATGGGTTGAGTCATTTCTTTTTTGTCTACAAGGCTGGGAGTTTTTAGGCTGCCTTTTTAGTCTCCGCTGATCACGAAATCACTATTCATTACTAGCCAAACGCGGTAGAAATATTGTTTTTTAAAACCTAGAAAGTGTGAATTGTTGGGTTATAAAAATCAAACTTTCAACCACGCTCGGCCAAAAAAACAAATATTTTCTTGTTAGACGGAGTCTCAACAACTAACCTAGAAGTTTCTAGCCTTGTACGACAAAACAAATATACTGAACCCATACATTTAAACTTTCAAAGTCGAAAAAAATTAACTTTCAACCGCGACCGTGCCAATAAAATATTTTTCCCAGACTCAGCGAAGTCTACTCTATCAGCCTACCAACTCCTAGCCTTGTACGAAAAAATATCTCGATTGGTCACCAGCTCTCTAACTATATCTGCCGATTTCTGAATTGAGAAGTTCGCTAAGCAAGCAACTAAGTATCGTTCTGTCTCTGCTGATTTCTCACAAAAGAACGTGACAGAACGATACGTAAGTATTTATTTAATAAAATTCTCAATTCAGAAACCGGGCCTGAGTCTTAGAGAAATAAACACTGCTGTTTATTGAGGTACATCAACGGTCATCATTGGCCTTTGCGTCCATTACGGACGATTTACTGCGTGTCTATTGATTGGAGCACTTTTTAAAGTGACTATACAGTCCGATTCGGGAGCGGCAGGCCCTACCGCACACCGAGCACACATGGGACCCCCCTGCTGATGGGTTGATGGGTCCTTGGTGCCTCCTGGCTCTTTTGTCGGCCAGTACGGAGCACCATGCTTTATCGCAGGTCTTGCGTCCATCCCTGATTTTATCCCTCCAGGCATCTCTATCCACAGCAAGCGTATCCCAACTCTTGTGGTCAATCCCGAAAGCCGCCATGTCACGCTTGACGCAGTCTTTAAACCGCAGCAGTGGCCTGCCAACACGCCTCTTGGCGTGCGCTACTTCGCCAAGCATGACAGCTCTCGGCAAACGGGCAGAGTCCATGCGTTGCACATGCCCCAGCCATCGCAAGCGTCGCTCCTTGAGCAGGGCTGTGAGGCTGGGCAGCTGTGCTCGCTCGAGGACTCTCTCGTTTGTGACCCTGTCCTCCCATGTGATGCCTAGGATGTTCCGCAGGCAGCGCATGTGAAACGCGTTTATCCGACGCTCTTGTTTTGCGTATGATGTCCAGGTTTCAGCTCCGTACAAGAGTATGCTCAAGATGCATGCCTGATACACGATCATCTTGGTCTTCGTAGTGAGATGTTTATTGTCCCATACTCTTGTACATCAACGGTAAAAGTGCCATATTGTTTAATTAAATTATAAATGCACGTGACATTCATCAAAATCGAGCAAACTTTCCCAAGTTATTTAAGGAATGTGCTTTGTTACGATAGGTACCGACTTCTTAATTTGATTTTCATGGACAAGGTTGCGTGGAGGGGCCTTGTTGGAGGAAAAAGGGAGTTGTGGCTAAAAAAATACCAGGCAAATTCCTTGGTGAGAAGTTGGGAATAGTATGGAGAGCTGATGACTAGAGTAGAGTAAGATTTAGTAGAGTCACAGTAGGAGAAGCCTAGGTACAAGGTTCTTTGAACATTAACCGAAATCAGTTTGGTCAACTTTGTATATCGACTTTGCAAACTGACTATACTAGCTGGTACCCTTGCTCGGATTACACCGACCATTATAATTGTTTTAGCCCTATCTTGATTCGCCATCGACGTGTGAGCCCTACTCAATTACAGTTGCAAATTAATTTAATTCTAACACGAGGATTATTCATTTTAACTTTTTGTTATCTTTGTCAGTCTAGAAAGAGTTGAGAGTTTGTATGTTCTGTGATAAAATCTACGAAAGAAGTGACCTAGGGGGCGAGATGATAGATAGAATACCTTAGTTGTGATGATGGTACCGATGAATATTATGATTTATCTATACTTATAATAAAACTCTAGCGAAGTCAATTCTGTATATTGAATTTTTTTAGAAAAATACTAGCAGGGGTTACGTAGTAAACTATACTGAATCCAAAAATGCAAAAATAACGGTCTATGTCTGTCTGTCTGTCTGTCTGTCTGTCTGTATGAACACGAGAAACGCGAACACCGCTGAATAGTTTTCAACCAAACTTAACATGGTCGTAACTCACGTTTCTGGGCATAACTTAGGCATCCGATGTTTAGAATACATTGCGGGTTGCAATTTTAACTTCGTTTTTTGTAAGAAATATTCATAATTTGGATATAGCTTCTTGAGAAGGTATGTTAAGAACGTGATACTGATCAAGTGATCACATTTCTGAAAAAAAAAATTAAAAGTCCGACTTAATTATCTCGGAAACCGTTGATTTCCCAGGCATAGTTCCTTGGGCAAAAATTTTCGTTATGATGAGGACTATTATAGTCATAGTCGTAGCACGTGGTCTCCCGCTTTTGTCTATCACGCTACAACTTTTGCCATTTGGGGCAAAATTGAAAATGAAAAGTTGGCATTTGTTTTTATTTTATTTTGGCGGAAAATGTTAGTTCTACAAGCGTAGTGATGTACGCTTGGAAACATTGCCACTCCCGGCAATGTTTCCACTGGAAACATTGCCGGAAAGTTTCCGAATGTTTCCCAATGTTCCCATAAATTCCCAGTAGTATTTGTGTTTATAATTCATGCTTATTCTTGAAATATCGCGTTCGTTAATCACGTGACATTGCATAAACGTCTTTCCTTACAGTGTTGCCATATAGAAACTGCATAAAATCGGTATTTTCTTTTAAAATTCCATGAAATCCCTACTTATTGCCAATAAAAGTGAATTATTTTTATGATTTTCATATATTAGTGAAGTCAATCATGCTGATTCTTGAAATATCGCGTTCGTTAATCACGTGACAATTCATAAGCGTCTTTCCTTACAGTGTTGCCATATAGAAACTGCATAAAATCGGTATTTTCTTTAAAAATTCTAGTAAATCCCTACTTATTGTCAATAAATGTGAATTATTCATATGATTTACATATATTAGTGAACTCAATCTTCAATGAAACTCAGAGTTATTGTGTTTTTTTGTCTTCAACCATTGACTACCGATGTTATGCTCCTTGACAATGGTCAACAGTGGGCTGAATTGATTGACTGATCGCGGGTTTCTATAATATTTGAAATTATTAATACTTATACTTATACTTTAACTGTCCATATCTCCTAAACGGCTAATGCTAGACCCATGTTCATGGTACTCTAAGAAAAGGGCTCGACGAGATCTACCCGATAAAAGTATCAAAACTTTAACTGCCCATATCTCCTAAACGGCTAATGCTAGACCCATGTTCATGGTACTCTAAGAAAAGGGCTCGACAAGATCTACCCGATAAAAGTATCAAAACTTTAACTGTCCATATCTCCTAAACGGCTAATGCTAGACCCATGTTCATGGTACTCTAAGAAAAGGGCTCGACGAGATCTACCCGATAAAAGTATCAAAACTTTAACTGCCCATATCTCCTAAACGGCTAATGCTAGACCCATGTTCATGGTACTCTAAGGTCTAGCATTAGCCGTTTAGGAGATATGGGCAGTTAAATTTTTGATACTTTTATCGGGTAGATCTCGTCGAGCCCTTTTCTTAGAGTACCATGAACATGGGTCTAGCATTAGCCGTTTAGGAGATATAGGCCCGGTTTCTGAGTTGAGAATTTTACTAAGCACATACTTACGTATCACTCTGTCACGCTCTTTTGTGAGAAATCTACAGTGACAGGACGATACTTACCCATTTGCTTAGCAAAATTCTCAACTGAGAAAACGGGCCATAGACAGTTACAGTTTTGATACTTTTATCGGGTAGATGTCGTCGAGCCCTTTTCTTAGAGTACCATGAACATGGGTCTAGCATCAGCCGTTTAAGAGATAGGTATGAGCAATTAAAGTTTTGATACTTTTATCGGGTAGATCTCATTGAGCGAGCATCATGATCACTTTCACTGATTTGATTAGCCTAATAAAGGAATCTCTAAGATTAATGAATAAGCTCTACTAAACTGTTAGTGAGAAGAGTATAAACCATGTTTAAACTCCGACTGTGCGGGAAGAGTTTAAACTGTGTTATCAATGAGCGTTCTGTAATACCACCGTGAAACCCTCATTTCTTATAAACGACATAAAATGGCTGAACACACATGCCACCTGTATAATTTTCGATTTATGAGGAAAAATAAAAAATAAAACATTTTTTTTCTTCTAAGTTCATGTTATGCAAGTATGCTACGGAAGCATCGCTGCGCGAATCCGACTCGACCTTGGCAGGTTATGGTAGTGTGTGGTTGGTTAGGATTTTAAGTTTTAGCTGTTTAAATCCAGAATTTCGTACTTTATGACATATCATAAAGGGAAACTGTAACCTTTTTAGTTGTTTAAAACGTTGCGGGCAACTGTTCCATTATCTTTATCATAAAATTCATCACAGCACTATACAAGATCATCGATATTTGCATAAATAATGGTAAAGTTTACCAACAAATATCCCGAGAAAGATTGCTTGGAAACTTTGCCGGAAATAAACTGGAAACATTGCCAGGAACATTGCCGGGAACATTCCCAATGGGAAACATTGCCGGAAATAAACTGGAAACATTGCCGGAAACTTTCCCAATGGGCTGGCAGTTTTCAAAGTTATGGGGTTTTTATTGATAATTCATTACCTGGTGTATAGATAATCCAAAATCATGTACAATTCAGCAAACAAATATTGGAATAACTCAAGATTTGAGCAAAGTTCCCAGTAAATTCCCAGTTGGGGAACATTGCCGGCAATGTTTCCAGCGATTGGCAATGTTCCCGGGAACGGTACATCAATATACAAGCGTAGCATAAGGCCGGGTTAGGGCGTATCTATGGGTTTAAAACAACTATGTATCTCACTCTTTTGTTTGACGTAGACCGGGATGGACAGAGCCATAGATACGCTCTAACCAGCCTTATGATGCTTGCTGGAGGGAATTGTGAGTGGTTTTCGGTGGAGGTCGGACAAAGTTTATCGATGTTAGAAATGTAGTACTGTTGTGTCGCGGTCGAAAGGTTCTGGGTTTGAACGCACGCGAGGTTGAATTTTTTTTTGTGTGTTTTGTAAATATTTACTCTATTGAGCCCAACTTGATATTAAAAAAAAATATTTTGTTTGCCGTAAAGCTGGGTTAGACAGAGTTATTTGCCGTAGATACGCTCGAACCCAACCTTATGCTTTGCTTGCTGGCTTAGCATGAGAATGGGTAAGACCTTATCTATGGGCTTATAACTTTATCTATCCCACTCTACGTCGAGGGAGATACATATAAACCCCTTTACTTCCTAAGCAATTCTTATGCTAAGCTTCCTGGTATCTTACACGGGCGATACCTAATCTAAACAAAACATATTTAATTATAAATGAATTGTTTAGATTAGGGCACACACAGACAGACACACAGACAGGCAGACCCTCATAAACACATAAACAGACACACACACAAAGCTATCAAACTTATGATACCCCTCTTTTTTGGTCGGGAGTTAAAAAAAACCTTCCTTTTGAGTTTTCCTCCACAGTCGAATTTAAATTAAATGACAAATGTGTAAAAACGCTTACGAAGTCGCGGGCACAACTAGTTTATTTAATATTTAGGAAAACTAGTGACTAAATTAATATAACTTAAAACTGAACACGTATAAAAAACAATTTAGTGGCTTGACTAAATTTGAATAACAACAGCCAGTCTTTTTAAGTCTCCACGGATAGCACCGGCATATTTAAATACATCTTTTCTATTAAATCACGGTTCTACTCACTAAAGTCTAATTCTTTATTCAGGATAGTAAACTGTCAGATGCAATGGTAACTGTCACTTTGCAAAATAATGTTGCCATATTTATTGTAATAGTGATGCATTCCACTCGTTGTGCGATTCAGTTCAGTCACAAAAAAAAGCGAAATACGAAATTCCGCATGGTAGCCCGTGCGTCAGGAATTCCGGATGGAAAAAAAACGTTCGGAACGCAATATTTCCATAGATCATTTAAAAAACACAATTTTTAACGCATTTAACACTCCTCAAAAAACTGGACCAAAACACATTTTCTCATTACTAATTAATGCATTTTTAGTTAATTTCATATGATAAGCTTATGTAAAGTTATCATCAATTTAATTTTCACCAGAGACTGGCCACACCGTAAACGTCAGTGAACTATCTTGAATGAAAAATTTGACTTTAGTACCGTGATTTAATAGAAAAAATGTGCAGTGCTCACGAAAGTTTAAGTTTAAAAACTCTAATACATTTAAATCTAAATCTAATCTAATCTAAGGACCACCCAGGAATAGGCTCTGTGGTTATTGGTTACATTGGGAAATATTGAAAAAAAAAAAATTATAAGAGACCTCTCGCCGCTCTCATACTGCCATGAAACAAGTCAATGTTGATTTCCTTAGCCAGAGCATTAAAAAGGTTGCACGATCGCAGAATGTAGCAGTTCCTGTAGTTAGTGCTTACCACGGGTACAAAGAATATTGCGTGAGATCTAGGGATGCGAGCCGGGGCCAGGATCATTATTTTTGAGAGTAAGTCTGGACAGTCTAATAAGCCACGTACGATTTTAATTAAAAAAACTACGAGTATGTCTGATTTCTCCCGATGATGAATCGCCTTTTCGCTACTATAATTATGAAACGTTAATTTCTCTGAAGGGGCGGAGTGTACGAAGGCTGTGTAGCCTTCATGGTTGTAACCAACATATTGAAGTGTTATGCATAAGACAAGACTTGCTACCGAGCTCGCCCAGTGGTGGTCACCGCAGACAAGACCAGAAAAGAAGAAGGTGGACTCGTCAAGTATTTGCTGTATAGTGATCAGAGGTGGCTCAGGAGTTCAGAACCCGAAAAAATGTGGAGAGAAAGAAAAGGAGTCCTTTTCCGAAAGATGCATAAATCCTAAATATGCAGAAACAGAAAGCTGTTTGTGAATTTGAAACGCCTTATAACCTACATTGGGAAAGACTTCTTTTTCACACCAACCCTCTCGGAGCAATGCGATCCAGTTAATGACATACCACAACCAAATCCTATTTACACAAGCATTTCAATTAGAAAACACGTCCCGAATAGCTGACCAAATCTAGAGGCACGCGTCAAATCCAGACCCATTATAGTTAGAGAGCTGGTGACCAATCGAGATATTTTTTCGTACAAGGCTAGGAGTTGGTAGGCTGATAGAGTAGACTTCGCTGAGTCTGGGAAAATTATTTTTTTGGCACGGTCGCGGTTGAAAGTTAGATTTTTTCGACTTTGAAAGTTTAAATGTATGGGTTCAGTATATTTTTTTTGTCGTACAAGGCTAGAAACTTCTAGGTTAGTTGTTGAGACTCCGTTGAACAAGAAAATATTTGTTTTTTTGGCCAAGCGTGGTTGAAAGTTTGATTTTTATAACCCAAAAATTCACACTTTCTAGGTTATAAAAAACAATATTTCTACCGCGTTTGGCTAGTAATAAATAGTGATTTCGTGATCAGCGGAGACTAAAAAGGCAGCCCAAAAACTCCCAGCCTTGTAGACAAAAAAGAAATGACTCAACCCATACATTTAAACTTTCAAAGTCGAAAAAATCTAACTTTCAACCGCGACCGGACCAAAAAAATATTTTTCCCAGACTCAGCGAAGTCTACTCTATCAGCCTACTAACTCCCAGCCTTGTACGAAAAAATATCTCGATTGGTCACCAGCTCTCCAACTATTAGGATTATTGTATAAACAGTATTTCATTTGCTACATTGCAACCATTCTAGCTCTCTAGACGTCGCTTTAATTTGAGATCGAACTTCTAAGCACAAGCACAAGCGAGCTCAATGACTCACAATTTTATGCGTTGTCTGAATTGACGCATTTTTTGTAAAATAGGTAGTGTTTTATACAGCGATTCAAAACCGATGGAATGCTTTTTAATTAAAAAATACGTCTATCGCGATATTGTATTTATTTATAAATTGTCCATAATTCATTGCTCATGCCCCACTTCAAAATGCGTTTGTCACTCCAAAGCCACATCTGCCTTAAACATATATTCGTCAATAAGGTTTAATTTGACACATAATTTGCGAACATGAATGACAAATTCGTTGCCAGCCGCGCAACGTGTCGACTAACGTTCATTTTCATATTTTACGTGCATTGTAGAAAGTATGTTTTACATTCAGTTGACCACATTCTTCGTGAAAATCTAGCGGAAAGGCAGTAGCGCGGTTGGCTAAATATGTGCTGGTAAGCATTACCATTCCAACGGTCTATATGAGGCGACTTTGATGTACAGTGAACACCGATATCTAGCGAGAATGCCGCACTAACAATCCGTCAGCTTATTGGACAACTTTACATCTGAGATCCGCTTGGGGGCTCAGGAGCTACGAATGATTAATTTATGTGAAAATTATAGAGTAAGGAGTTAGTAATGTCATTGTTTTTTTTTGCCTTATTTAGCAGTTGTCTGTCAGCGCGAAATTATATTCTTATTTTGGAATTCATTATTCTCAACGACAACACTTTGTTACTTTAACTGCTCAAGCTGCCTGTTTCTCCAACTACGGGTCATAATTATAGAGACAAAAAGACATTTTAAAAGTAATCGATGAAACTTATGCAATAAAATGTGACCCTAAGGCCCGGTTTCTGAGTTGAGAATTTTACTAAGCACATACTTACGTATCGCTCTGTCACGCTCTTTTGTGAGAAATCTGCAGAGACAGGACGATACTTACCCATTTGCTTAGCAAAATTCTCAACTCAGAAACCGGGCTTTACTCATTCTTGGCATACAAATTCAACGTTCAGAACACCACGGGCCGGGTTTTGCCATTTGCCTTATCTTACAATCAAATACGTTGATTCTAAGTATTAATGCGCTTCGTTTGAAATCGTTTAAGACCCGACAGGAGGTGGAATGCCTTAGTACACCCTTAAAGGAAATATCCGCCTGTGTTCAACACGGCCCGCTACGTTTTATACAATTGCCCCTCGTGAATAATGGCCTTAAATGTAGGCTTTTTGCTTTTTAGAACGACGTATAATTTCGACGTTCATAACGTGTTGAGAGAATAAAATGTATGAGACATTCGTTTGCGTAAAAACAAAGTTTATGCATCCTCGTTTTGATGAGTATCTACCATATAATTATAGTGTTTTTTTTTATTGGCACTAATGTATGTCAAAAGGCATTGCAATTGAGTAATAAAACGCTCAAGTGGTCGTTGTGGGGCTTATTGCACTTGGAGGCTGATAGCGACATTCTCGTTTACCTACAATGGAAAGTAAACAAAAAGGGTTGCATTCTATTATCACACGATGATACTTTGAAGTAGCTTATTTAGAGCCTATATTACCTTATCTAGCGCCACCAATGAAAAAAACATAGTCATCTTTTATACAGGGTGTATCATAAAGGCCCTGCTATACATTAGGTGCAGTAGGTGTCTAATTTTAGTATGGAACAGCTGACTTTTTCTCGAGATTTTGCAGTTGGTCCCATAGTGTAAGTTGATTATATTGATTATTTTACAAACCCTTTATGTATGATAGGACCGTTCTGTAACAATCTATATCCATTTTGTTGATACAAATAGCTTATACAATTTTTCAAATAACATGCGAGCCCTCAACCGTGGTAGTAGTATTTTTTAGATCTAGTGCCAAGATCCTAGGGGCAAAGATCTAATTCAAAACACACCCTTGGCCCCAGGATCCTAACCCCCATAGCAATCCAATGAATATAAAATGTAACTTTGAATTGAATCATAACGAAAAAACATGTTTTAAAACATTAATAACACTTAATAACCTGTGGTTTCACACCCAGTTTATAGAAAATTCGTCAAGTGTAAACAAAATTATAATGTGACGATTGTTAAACGACCGCGAAATGGAAGATAAAAATTCTTGATCACTGAATTATCTTCTGTAGATATTTTAGAGCGTTTTAAATGCACGTTCTTACATTACTCTACGAAGGTCAGGTTCAAATGAGCGTCACTTAATTGTTCAGTCAGTTATTAATTGTAATTCAACTTTTTCTACAGTGGCCTCGTCTTCTATACTTCTCTCTATCAAAGCGTGGGTCAAACGCGTACACAGCGTTTTGTAAATGGAGATTACAAAAGGTTTTTCTGAATTAATGAATGCAAATAATGTAATTCCAAAGGCAAAGTAAAGTACTTGAGTGTCTTTTAAGGTCTATTTGCTTATCTGTTCTTGCTGCTTCTGTTCATTTATTTTAATTTCGTCACTTTAAAATTCATTATTAACCTTTTGACAGCTGCATTTGCATCTTTATTTATTGGACTTGAATAATGGACAAAACATCTCGAGTGATTAATGTGGTGTTTTAATGTTGTATCAAGTCATTCCAACATAATCATCAGTAAAAGTACAACTTTATATGGTCAACTTGCATGACAATTAAACAGTAACGACGAAAAAATCGTAAGGACACCATTAAAATGAGGTGATACAATGTAACCGTTTCTGTTTAAGTGTCGTTTCGTTATTTCTGTTAAAATAGAACGATAAAACTGAGTACTGACTTAAAGTCAGTATTTAATTCAGAGCTAAGTATAAGTATACAATTTGCTAGAAGTGCTAAAAAGATACTAATTTATGGAGGATTTAAGAAAATATACAATTGTTGTTTTATAAAGTGACACCCGACTCAGGGGTGATTATTTACGAAACTGAAACGAAAAAAAAAAAAAAATTCAGTGAAAAATACCCAAAAATTATTAAATTGTGGCTTCCCTTACTATTATACGAACGCTTACTGCCGCACTCGCATTATCGGGCGCCAAATCACGCGCAGGCTTTGGGGCGGGGGTGTCCGCATGTCGCGCTTACAACAAATTGAACAATTTGGCTATCAATAACATTTTTGAAAAAAAACTCTCTTAGTTTCAAGAGTTACTAAAACTATCTTCCCTGGGTCGGGTGTCACTGACCAAAACAACACCCTGTAGACTTAGTAGGCCAACCCTGAAAACAACACCCTGTAGACTTAGTAGGCCAACCCTGAAAACAACACCCTGTAGGCTTAGTAGGCCAACCCTGAAAACAACACCCTGTAGACTTAGTAGGCCAACCCTGAAAACAACACCCTGTAGACTTAGTAGGCCAACCCTGAAAACAACACCCTGTAGACTTAGTAGGCCAACCCTGAAAACAACACCCAGTAGACTTAGTAGGCCAACCCTGAAAACCTGAAAAATATTATATGTGTTTGGTTAAGGTTCCGTAGCTGTATTTAAACAATGTGGCCACTTCACCGATGGACGCTGTAATACCTATTATTACGTAGTTGCAAAGTCCTAAATTTGTAACTGCATTTAGAAGGTATTTATACTAAGGCTATTTTAGTACATAGTAGATATGTCTGTGGTAGGTACAGTTCAGATAATTTACCGCAATTAGAGATATCTCGCCGTAAATAAACAATATTACTAATTAATAGGCCAACAACTGACTCACGTTTCCAACACCTAAACGGCAATTAATCTCGTGCGTATTTCAACAGAATGTTTGTTCAATTAGTCACAATCTCGCTGGATTCCTGAACGGGGCCAGTTCGTAATTAAGCATGGATTAATGTGTTAATCTTACGCTTAGACCCGTTATTATTAAGATGTTTATTAAGTTAAGGCTGACAAATCTGATAGGGAACTGTTTACTGCAGGCTGCCAGCTACAGGTTTTAAAAAGTAGAACCGTCGAGTGGCCAGCGAGTCTAGCACAAATGACTATATCAAGCTTTATATTTCACTGAATTTTCAGCTGTAGGTGTTCAAACGAATAAGAGAGCACAGTATGGTCGTCCAAAAAGTTTAATTATCCATATTTTATATTAATGGAAGAGATCGCTCTTAGCAATAAGACTGTTATGTGTGTTAGTACTGGCTGTTCTATAAAAAGGTAAACCTACATATTACCTATAGGTTGGCTTGTCTTGTCACTTGTCTCGTGTCGTTTGCCATATCTAACAAATAATATATCTACAATGAAATTTCTGCTGATAATCCGAATCCTTTCACTGGTCGCCCATAACTCAATAATGTGTAGATACTAGTAAATTTACGTATAGTAAGACAATTATTGCGACCATGTATGTACGGTCGGCCACAATCTCAGATACCCCATGGCAGCTCTTATCGCGCGCGGCATAAGGGCGCCAATCGGAAAAAAGGGGTATCTGAGACTGTGGCCGACTGTACTTAATATACATTGACTTATGCTAGTTAAAGATCAAGATAAAGATAAAATATTCTTTATTGTACACCAATATAAATACAGGCTAGGAAAAAAACTTAACTAAACAAGGTACAATTGGCGGTACAGTTATGCTGTTTAAAAAACTCTGTATTGCTAATCGTATGTGTGTTGTAAAGTAGTTTCTGTAAAATTTTTGTTGTTTTTTTACTTTACTTTTACAAGCCTGAAATGCTTTATCCCAACCCCCGCTAAAGGCATAAATAAGCGTCGTCGAATCAACGAAGGCACAATAAGGTTATTTTCTCTAACAAATAGGCCCTACACAGACGAGATAATATAATGTTCCATACAATGTATTTACATAAGAAGTGCATTAGGTACGTTTAGCATTTATAAAGATAGCAACCGGGTTTACCCCCGTAGGGCCACGCTTCCCGCTGCGGCTATAGAGTGACCATCGGTGTGGATGAAATTAGTGATTCGGTTCAAGACGATACTTTCAAGCAACTTGGCCAACCTTTATCGAATTTGTGTTTTGTTTCTTGTTTTTGTCTCGCTCGAATCAAACGATCGAGACAAGACCAAGACATTGTCTCGATCATTTAATTCGAGCGAGATCGAGCGATCACTGGAATCGGATAATATTAACACAAAAATAATAAAACAAAAACAAACATTGACTTGTTTCATGGCAGTATGAGTGCGGCGAGAGGTCTCTTATCAAAATAATTTTTCAATATTCCGCAATGTAACCAATTACCACAGAGCCTATTCCTGGGTGGTCCTTAGATTAGATTCGTTTTAAATTTTAATGTATTAGAGTTAGTTTTTCTACTCCTTTTTTAAATATGCCGGTGCTATCTGTGATACTATGTTTTTTTATACGTGTTAAGTTTTAAGTTATATTAATTTAGTCACTAGTTTTCCTAAATATTAAATAAATAAATAAATTAATTAATTAATTAATTAGGGTTAGCAAAACTGTTAATTCTCTTACTACGTTTGTTTCTTTTTCTTTTCTTTCAAAGTTTGTATGGGCGGGAGCGCGGCAAAGCGCGCGGTAGTCGCTCCTCAATGATGTTTTGTGTTGTTCCTAGATGGCAACTTTTGCAACCAACTTAACATGCTATGAAATTAAGTTGACGCACTTCAGTCGTCCTTCTTCTTCCTAAAATTCCGTCTCCAATTATAGGTTGGCAATCAGCTTAACTACCTAAGTACCTATTTGCCAGACATCCAGAGTAGAAAAATTGGTAGCAAATAATAAGGGAACAAAGGGTATTACTTAGACGGACTTCGACTGAAAAACGCAAATTGGAAGTTCTACTCCCCCCGTTGATGTCTTTTGCTCCAAGGAAATTCTCATATAGTTTTAAATAACAACTTTTATAAACATAACACACAACATGTTTTAGCATAAGCAGCACCGTCTATTCTTCACAAATAAGATACCCCAATCAGAAACGAAACTAGTCTGCTATCCCGCCTTCAATCCATATAAGTGAAACCGGGCTATAAATACTTTGTTTTACTTGAACTTTTTCGACGTCTTCGACAAAACAGAAAAGAATGGGGGGAAAAACTTTAAATGTGACATAATTTTACTAAGTATGATCCCAGTCATCTTGATCACTTACCATCAACCTTGATGCTATTTTCTTGAAAATTCTCCCAATACATGGGCACCCTGCTCGCGTGACCGTGGCCATCTCCAACCCGAACTTCACAGTTGGGATTATACGCGATTAATTCGTACACACCACAGCACGTCGACCCTTACACGCTAGGACTTTACTTGGTTACGTTACGGGTGACTTTACAACAAAAGTGTACAGTCTGATGTGCTGTCGTGTGTACCGTGCCGCTTTCCGTCCGACCAAACAGCCATATAACATCTTCATTCATGAATATTCTCTTTACTTAATATTTTAGCATGAAAAAGTTGTGAATAAACAATACTATATAATTATATTGTCCATTCATGAATATTCTACTCTTTACGGACGGTGAGCCGCATCGTAATGTATACGGCTGGCTCCAATTTTGCTTGACATAGATGCTAGTTTCAAGTAAAAAGTAGAATTTTATGATTTACCTTACGGTACATTAATGTTCGTGTGCAAAAAATTATGTGCAAAAAATATGTTGACTGGAGTGGGAGGTACTGTCTATTAAGCACCAATAGAAAAGTAGCACGATTCTTCATGCTTTTTACGAAAGTCCTAATAAATATTCATACATATGAAACATGTCTGCGTAGTCACTTCACCCATTTGTCATCAGAGTCACTTAGCGTTTGATAATAATTCATCAATAATACAGGGTGTTAGTTCACCCGACACAGGGAAGATAGTTTTAGTAGCATTTTTATACAATTTTTTAGTAATGTATTTTTTTTTAAATAAAAATATGCATTGCTTACGAAAATACATATATTCTGTTTGGCTTTAGTATCGTGTAAATTATCACCCCTGAGTCAGTTGTCACTTTACAAAACAACACCTTGTATATTTCGGATGCAACGTAAATCTGCAAAAAGTCTCTTTACTTCTTTGGACTAATTTTTCATCAATAAATTAAAGATTTGCATAAATACAACAAAACAAACATTATTTTCTGCCAAGAAAAATTTAGTTTTTTGCAAAATGACAATCAATTAGTTCCTAAGAGAAACGTGTGTTTTTTTAAACCATAGAGACAAGAAGACAGACTGACTCATATAAAGTAATCGATACAATCAGATAGAGCAATCGTTTACATAGTTTCCGTCTGCATAGTACAACCTGCGAAGCAGTTAACTGCTCATTACCTTGTCAAGTTCAGGAGAACCTTGTTTGCTATATGAAAGACCAATAGCAGATCTTTCCTTACTTTGTTGTTTAATACTATTAATTAGTTTTTCTATTTGTGCACTACATATTAGGCTTTGCGCATACACTTACGCATACGTGTTCAACGATCGTGGTGAACTGAGTAGCTACCACGAGTGCGAAAAAGCTGTGCCGGACGTCTGTCATGTATCCTAATACTATAGTAGTAAGGTTGTTTATCCAACTTATCACTTTCAGTGACAGTGACAGTAAGTAAGCACTCGTGGTAGCTGCTCTGTACTGCGATCGTTGTAACCAAACATTCTTTAAAAAGTTGGGCTTCTCTTGTCATATTCGCGTCCATCGCCGCAGAAGTTCCCACTTCAACCCCTGAGGTCACCGTCATCGGACCACGATATCATCACGCTTTGCAAAAGGCTGAAGTTTCATGGTTTAAATCAGGAAAATATAATGATACCAATAACTCTTTTGGGGCCTTCTCTATAACTTATCGGTTATAAATGTGACTAAGCTATAATGTAGAAAAACTCTACTTAAATCCGTGAGAGCAATTCTTACCTCTACACAAGAAAAACTATCAAGATGATAGTATCAGATCAATAGTTATTGAAATATTTTGCCTATAAATTAACCTTCAACCATGTACCCCGTCAGTATATCATACAAATTTACAACATACTTCCACTAGAAGGGACCATAACTCTTAACATACCACTGTTTACTTCATAATTCAATTAATATAACTTACTCAAGATCTCCCGATAGAGAGCACTTCAATCAAAGCAAACACTCATAAAAATATTGATAGACCTAATAGCAACAAAGAGGATACAGTATCTTATACGGCGCCCGCCCCCTCATTACCCTGCCAACGTACGAAGTAGGGGTTTAATTGCTAAAACTCAATAGCAACAACTCATCCTATATCTGACCGAGTATTATCATAGCACTCACCTGAATGGCGAAATTAGAAGATGGAATCTTTAATCATTCGTGCCCACCTCCTTATTAGACTGCCGTGGTTAGAAGTATAGGCTCATTACAGTGGCACTAATAATACTATGTCATCTAGTACATTGGTTGCTGCGCTACTGTATGACTTTCAATTAAACTAATACGTTACTGAACTAGTGAAAACCAATTTACGGATCAGTGAGCGATTTTATTAGTTGCGCAGGGAGACATTTGTGTGGACTCTACCAATAAGTTAAGTTAATAAGTCTACATTCCTGCGTCTGTGGTGCCCAAGTGGATGCACAGGGGCGCCACGGGTTGCATTGCGTTAGGAGTGCGGGTAGATTGTCGAGGCACCATTCTCTTAACGACATCATCCGCAGGGCCCTTATTTCAGCCGGTGTCCCTTCGGTTTTGGAGCCGCCGGGACTGAGTCGAACTGATGGGAAGCGTCCGGACGGCTTGACTCTTATTCCGTGGGAAAGGGGCCGTTGCTTGATTTGGGATGCAACCTGTGTGTGTACCTTTGCTCCCTCCCACTTGACGTCGACCGTGTCCACCCCCGGTGGCGCCGCAGAGACGGCAGCGAGGCAAAAGTGCCTAAAATACAGCCCACTTTTGGGGAGGTATATTTTTATTCCTCTTGCCATAGAGACGATGGGAGTGTGGGGAGCGCAAGGAAGATCTTTTGTTGGGGAGCTGGGCCGTCGCTTGAGGGACCGAGGTTTTGACTCTCGCTCCGGGGCATTTCTAATGCAGAGGATCTCCCTCGCTGTGCAGCGCGGTAACGCGGCCAGCGTGTTGGGGACCTTTGGATCGGAGGTGGCCCGGGGCGGGTTATTTAGTTAGGTATTTTGTGTATTTTTCTTTTGTATTTTGTTGTTGTTTTTTTACTCTATTGTGTGTGTGTGTAGTTTGACGAAGCTTGCGGTGGATTTGTTTTATATTTTGACATGTAAATATGTTTTTGAATGAATAAAGTAATATGATAAGTTAAATATTGTATTCTAGTTGTCTGATGTTGGCAGCAAAACAGGCTCTTTGCAGCGTGTATTGGCCCGTTTTTTCCAGCGTGTAAAACAAGTGTTCACCTAAAGACAATTATTATTAAAGATAGTAGGTAAGATTTAAATACTGCCTTTCATCCTTTGTTTTTAAAACCTCCATCCGCCATGGCCCGAAGCGTGCGCGCAATTATCCATATTTTAATTGTCCGCAATTATCGTAAAATTAAATTAACAGCTATCTGGAATGGAATCTGAGCTGTGGGAAGAGCGATAACAAATTATAAGCGCCTGATTACGCCTAAGATAAACGTGTAAAGTGCAAGTTAGAATAGTCGCTACGAGAAGCTAAAGAAAGTTTATTGCAAATCGGTAGCCAGTTAACCAAGGCTGAGAATTTAATTATGGGGGTATCACGATGTTTTTGAAAAAAGGTTGTACGGTCGGCCACACTCTACAGGGTGCACTCTAAGTCAATAGCGGAACTTTAAGTAGGCAATCTACTGATCAATACAAACAAATTGTACTAGGTGGCGAAAAAAATGGAGTGAAAAAAATATCTGCTGTTCCATACAAAAGGTCGCCTCAGTACTGCGCCAAATGTATGAAACAGCTGATATTTTTTTCGCTCCATTTTTGTCGCCACCTAGTACAAGTTGTTTGTATTGATCAGTAGACATCCTACTTAAAGTTTCGCTATCGACTTAGAGTGCACCCTGTAGAATACCCCATGGTAGCTCTTACTGACTCATAGTCCAAAATTATGCCCGTTTACCTACGCATTATGAATGAAGTCATTGCGGAACCAAGATCAGAACATCTTTGCGCTACATAAAATAAGGTAGAGCCATGTCGTCGCAGGAAAATCATTACATGTTAAACTTCACACTTTTATAGGGTATAGTAGCGTGCGAGCCGCAGATAACTGCCACGTTTTTCAACCATAGCTAAAGATGAACTGTCGTTCCTACAGATTCATCAATGCTACAGATAAACAATAATTTCAACGGCAAGAAAATGTAACTAGTTACTTAATAACATCTACCTAGTATGCAAACATGCAAATAGATTGAATCATCGGCTTTACCAATCGATCTAATGACATACTATACAACCTTTGCAACTCTAGCTCAAGGAATCCACCTTCATTGATATCTGATGTTTAACCAGCTCACGATTGGACAATTACATAAATCTCGAACCTTTAATTACAAATTGAAGAACCGTTTCCTTTCGCAGCGAGATTTTCCACCGTTCGTCCCGCGGGAAAAATGGCTTAATGAATCTGGCCCATATTTTGTTTCCCCAGTTAATTGGTAAGAAGAGATGGCTCGATAAATTAGAGTGAGGGATAGACTTGGTCTGGTGATTTTTATTAAACCAGACTACTTGATAATTGATACTGTAGTTCTAAACCCCAAAGTATAGAGCTGAGATTAGAATGATACACATTTTATTGTTGGTGGTTGCGGAGTGTACGGAGTCGGACCCTTGAGAACGGAAGGCAGAAGATTCTTTGCAAGGAATGTGATGATATATTTTTGCGTCGTTATTTGTTATTAATTGTGTTTTTTGTGACTCAATTTGTTACATTCTTTTATCTGGTTGTCAGGGATGTTTATTACCACCCGATTGCAACTTAAATAAGGATATTTTTCGCAATTGCAAATCTAAAAATCACCGACCGTAAAATTTACTGATTTAAAATATAAGTACCCACCCATGCGTACCTAAAGTTAAACTAGTGACGAAGTATCTCGACTTTTTGTTCCTTCTGGCTGTAATTTGTATCTTTAACTCGTAATTATTTCGGGTACCTACTATTTATCGAAAATTATACCTGCTGAACTTTAATAATACAAAATTATGAAAATAATCGCAATGTAACACGTATGGCATTATTTTATTTAAATAATGGAACAATTTAGGCAAACCGAATGTAACGTAATAATTTACACGTCGAAATGTGCATTCTTGATACATTTAACAAAGTTATCATAAAACCGTAATTGTACCATATAAGTTTTTTTTAAATATACTTATAAGTAGGGCTGAATTAAGTTATTTCGTTTAATCTCTTTCGTTTTTATGATTATATCTTTCCTGGCACTTGAACTTGGCTGAAGACAGGCCATAATTGTGTATAGTGTGTTATGCATTTTTTTTTTGCCACAGGCATAAGTCTCGCGAGTTAATCGTATTGTCCTAAGTACTACCTGTCAGCCTACTACATCTTGTCCCTGCTAACGAGATTGGAAGGTGAACGAGAGGCAGCGGTCTTTTATACCGTTGTACGTAAAAAATCTATACTTATAATAAAACTCTAGCGAAGTCAATTCTGTACATTGAATATTTTTAGAAAAAAACTAGCAGGGGTTACTAAGTAAACTATACTGAATACAAAAATGCAAAAAAATCGGTCTATGTCTGTCTGTCTGTCTGTCTGTCTGTCTGTCTGTCTGTCTGTCTGTCTGTCTGTCTGTCTGTCTGTGTGTTACCTCATCACGCGAATACCGCTGAATAGTTTTCAGTCAAATTTAGGATCGTGATAAGTCCTGGTTCTGGGCACAATCTAGGCTATCCGATGTTCAGAATACATTGCGGGTTGCAATTTTAACTTCGTTTTTTGTAAGAAATATTCATAATTTTGATATAGCTTCTTGAGAAGATATGTTAAAAACGTAAGACTGTACACATTTCTGAAAAAAAAAACCGAAAAAAAAAATGTCCGACCTGGAACCTCATTATCTCGGAAACCGTTGATTTCCTAGGCATAGTTTCTTGGGCAAAAATATTCGTTATGATGAGGACTATATGTGGTTTCCCACTTTTTTGGCAGTCTTTTAACACCGCTTGGTATTCAATACAAGCACTCGCCGCAAACAATAATTTTGCATTCTTGCATAACAAATAACTATTGTTTACCGTTGAGCGGGATAGACAGAGTTATTAGCCGTATGCTTTGCTTGCTGGCTTAGCTTGAGAATGAGTAAGACCTTATCTATGGGCTTATAACTTTATCTATCCCACTCTATGTCGAGGGAGATACATAAACCCCTTTACTTCCTAAGCAATTCTTATGCTAAGCTTCCTGGTATCTTATCACGGGCGATATATTAATGTAAACAATACATATTTATTATTAAATTTTTAAATGTATTGTTTAGATTAGGGTTTTTATTCTATTGCTTTATTTTTAGCCCTGCTACCGCAAGTTAAGAAATAATAACTATTAAATTAAAATACCCCCGACATTTTAGCTTCAAATAAGCATATTTAATAAATAGCTGAACCAATTTTGACAAAACATAACTAAGAACATTCGCTAGAAAACCAGCTTTCAAATAAATAAAAAACACCTAAAGCTTCCAAATTGTTCACCCATTTAAGAGCTACAGTGCCACATACAGACACACCCTCATAAATACATAGGTACCTATACAGACACACACACAAAGCTGTCAAACTTATAACACCCCTCTTTTTTGGTCGGGGGTTAAAAAAAACCTTCCTTTTGAGTTTTCCTCCACAGTCGAATTTAAATTCAATGTCAAATGTGTAAAAACGCATACGAAGTCGCGGGCACAACTAGTTCAGTTATATTTCCGTGGCTGTAATTTCTTTTCAGTGTGTGTGGCCGACCGTGCCGCTCCCAAATTGGCTTATGTGCCAAAAACACTGCGCTGCATAAATCGTCCGCAATGGACGAATAAAGCCTATGATCAGCGAGCAGAAGAAAACATGGAGAACTCACTAGCCCTGAGAAATGACCTAATGCATGTGCTTCTCTTATGGGCGGAGTCAGATGGTTTCTCTCACGATTTTAGTAATTCGATAGACGTGACTTAGAGAAGACGGCAGCATAATACACTGTCAGCATAATACGTCCAATAACATCAATAGCGCGACAACTATCCACCAATGACGGAGTTTCTTGTCAATACTTATAATAAAACTCTAGCGAAGTCAATTCTGTACATTGAATATTTTTAGAAAAAAACTATCAGGGGATACTAAGTAAACTATACTGAATACAAAAATGCAAAAAAATCGGTCTATGTCTGTCTGTCTGTCTGTCTGTCTGTCTGTCTGTCTGTCTGTCTGTCTGTCTGTCTGTCTGTCTGTGTGTTACCTCATCACGCGAATACCGCTAAATAGTTTTCAGTCAAATTTAGCACCGTGATAAGTCCCGGTTCTAGGAACAATCTAGGCTATGCGATGTTCAGAATACATTGCGGGTTGCAATTTTAACTTCGTTTTTTGTAAGAAATATTCATAATTTTGATATTGCTTCTTGAGAAGATATGTTAATATCGTGATACAGAACACATTTCCGAAAAAAAAAATTGCGTTTCCGGAAAAAAAAAACCGACTTGGAACCTCATTATCTCGGAAACCGTTGAATTCCTAGGCATAGTTCCTTGGGCAAAAATGATCGTTATGATGAGGACTATACAGGGTGTTAAAAGACCGCCAACAGACCCGAAAGCCACTAGACACCAATACAAAGTACTTTTTCGATAAATTATTGTTGGGAAATTATTTTGGTTTTTTAGGTTATAATTTTGAAATGATTCAACTTTGGACGATAAAATATAGTTGCAGACATAGATAATAAAGCTATCGATATGTAGACATACTTTAAACACATTTATAGTTTAAAAAATAAATTACTGAACTACTACTTTTAACCGAAGTTCAGAGATATTTTTTTTTATTAGTAGGAATATGAAATCAAAAGTGTGTCCACATGTCGATAGCTTTATTATCTATGTCTGCAACTATATTTTATCGTCCAAAGTTTAATCATTCTCTTACAATCAATTAAAATGTTGAAAAGTGCGAGCGAGAGGGCTGCAGACCTTCAGGGGATTCTTAAGAACTAGATACTGAATACATTTCAGCAAAAAAAAGTTTGAAAAATCCGACTTTGAACCTCATTATCTCGGAAACCGTTGATTTCCCAGGCATAGTTCCTTGGGCAAAAATGTTCCTTATGATGAGGAAAATACGTGGTTTCCCGTTTTGTTGGCGGTCTTTTAACACCCTGTATGTGATCTCCCACTTTGTTGGCGGTCTTTTAACACCGCTCGGTAATTTTGCATTCTTGCATAACAAATAACTATTGTTTACCGTTGAGCTGGATAGATAGAGTTATTAGCCGTATGCTTTGCTTGCTGGCTTAGCATGAGAATGAGTAAGACCTTATCTATGGGCTTATAACTTTATCTATCCCACTCTACGTCGAGGGAAATACATATAAACCCTTTTACTTCCTAATCAATTCTTATGCTAAGCTTCCTGGTATCTTATCACGGGCGATACCTTAATGTAAACAATACATATTTATTATTAAATTTATAAATGTATTGTTTAGATTAGGGTTTTTATTATATTTTATTCTATTGCTTTCTTTTGAGCCCTGCTACCGTAAGTGAAGAAATAATAACTATTAAAATACCCCCGACATTTTAGCTTCGAATAAGCATATGTAATAAATTGCTGAACCAATTTTGACAAAACATAACTAAGAACATTCGCTAGAAAACCTGCTTTCAAATTAAAAAAAAAACCTAAAGCTTCCAAATCGTTCACCCATTTAAGAGCTACGGTGCCACAGACAGACACACCCTCATAAACACTTATACAGACACACTCACAAAGCTGTCAAACTTATAACACCCCTCTTTTTTGGTCGGGGGTTAAAAAAAACCTTCCTTTTGAGTTTTCCTCCACAGTCGAATTTAAATTAAATGTCAAATGTGTAAAAACGCATACGAAGTCGCGGGCACAACTAGTATAAATTATAAAAAATAAACGAATTAAAAAAAAATGTTTTATCATTGGTGTCGCTAGTGGACCTTACGTAGGGCAATTAGTATGACAGACATATTTGTAACGTATTCATATTATTCTACAGTCCTACCTGCCTACTCATTTTCGAGTGAAACACTACTCGCACCAAAATTAGTTCGAGGTTACAGAGGCCAATCAATTTCAATGTGGCCAGTGTAAAGACAGAAGCAAGTACTGGTTTTAATGTGCATGTTTTATTGCATAAAACCAATAAATTGTATTTTAGAACTGCAGCAAATTAAAGCTGAATCTTTCCGTAATTAAACGTTGATCGTTGAAGCGCAGGAGCATGAACGGAGCGATTCTCGATTGTATGGTCAGCGACACGGTAGGATACTCCACGGTTGATCTTACCGCGGGTGGCATACATAGTGTGTCATTCTAACACACATAATTTGCCTACAGTAAGCGCCATGATTGTCGCACTACATTTGTGACTTGTAAGATTGGGACAAAAATAAACCCATGTTGAGTGGAGCAGGTGACGTAGGGATAAAAATGCATATCCCATTTCTACAATATTCATAGGCCGTTAGAGGGAGGTATCCAAAAGATCGACGAGGCCGATGCCGTGGTGGCAGAGAGGGTCGATGGCCTTCCTTTCACACTTTGATGTAGGCTGCATGCCATACGCAGAATAAAAAAAACTAAGGCCTTTGCATCTACGTAATGAGAAGATTTATACAGCGTCCAGTGGCACCTCCACTCACACTAGATGGGTGATGGGTGACTCACACTAGACCACTCTGCGCTGCAGTACCTGGGACATTGTTTTTTAGATGGAGTAGGCTGGCCCAGCATCGTAAGGAAACCTGCGGCTTAGTTGGCTCCCCACTTATTGACTGGTCTTTCCTGTGGGCTAGGCCGACTAAGCTGTCAGGATGGTATAGGTGCAGAATAAATACGTATTCATAAAAGCAAGTACAAGTGCCAGAAAAGCCTCTTCTCGGCAGCGGACGCCGCCGTCTGATTGCTACCGGCACATCCATTACAGTCTGTGGTACAGTGTTGGGTGTTCCGTCGCGCGTCGTCTGACCCCGCGCTCTGCTTGGAGATTAAGAGGGACGGATAACAATGATTTTGTCCATAAAAAGGTGCTCCCCATTTTCCTTAAGTATGCCTGGATTATAGTCCAGGCAAAGCAACCATTTTTGTTTTATATTCTTTGAAATTTATTGAATGTAGTTGTCACTGTATCAACTGTATCAACGAAAATCAAAACAACTTTATCAATGAAAATCAAAACGCACAGACATCAAGTAGGTTCTTGATAGCAATGACAAAAATAATCGAAAAATCGGTCTATAGTTTTGATAGAGAAAATGAGGAATTCGAGCTGGAATTTGTCTCTGCTATCGTTCCTTTTCCACTCTGTGGGCTTGAAGATTAATGGCCGGACTATAGGGATTCATAGGTTGTCAGGTTTATTTGGCGCGGCAGGTCTGCGGTCGGTAGTTTGTCAGACTACCTTATTAGAAGAATCGTATAACTTTAGTCAGTACTGTCAGGCACCGTATGACACTTATTACGACCGATTCTGCAAGAGCAATCAAACGTAACATAAAATGTTTGGGAACATATACAGATTTAGATTTGACGTTCAATGTAAATAATTTGTTTATTGCATATTGAATAAAAGCATTTGAGTTTTAGTTTAACAGACATGTTAATCTTATGTCAAACTTATTTCAGTCACTTTTGATCGCTCTTACAGAAATCGGGTGTTAGCGAATGAAAATAAAACTCAAGATTCACCTAATATTACGTCCAGAACCATAACAAGGTGGTAACTAAAGGTATAAAGCGATGGCGACTGCAAACTGCAAACCTCGGACTGCAGCAAACTTTACTCCAAATGCGACTGAAAAAAAACTAAATGTTTATGATAATATGAAACACAAATAAGCCCTTGGTTTCTAGTAAAAGCCAACCGAAATATGTAGATAAAGCTATGATATACGAAGACAGGATAAATATTAAAATTAAATCAACCACACTGACGTTTAAAATATTGTATAAGTTTAGCAATCAATAAATAGCCAGATCGATTAGGTAATTTATAATTTATCTATCTTTCGCATAAACGCGCAACGCCTGAGGTCACACGGCGATCGACTAACTAGCCAATCTTCACGGCAAGCGTATCATTAATATTGGTCCAGCCGCTCGTTGCTGTCCGTTCGGCGTCGTTCTAATTGGCAAAACGCATAATATACAGCCGGTCGCTCCGAATCAAACGGAAATGGTTTTGTTTCTAAGACGTTTATGTCGAATTGATGAGCTTGAGCCCCTGAAAAGACCTGATTTGGTATCTTATTCATATTATCAACGATTAGGGTTGAAACGAGGTTTTAGGGAAAGATAAGTATTATCTATTTGACAATCTGAGATGAACATCTAAACATCAATATAAAAAAGACATAATAAGAAGAAATTTTAATATAAAAAATAATTAAAAAAAGAATAATACTACAATACAATAATACTTAGGTACATTTCTATATTCTGACAAAATCTTAAGAACCCCGATTAGAAATCCGATTTGTTATAGCAGAATAATGTTTGAGATGCATCGATCTAGTCCCTCGTACTACACACATTCGTGTCGAATTCGATAATTCGTATATTTCACTCTATATCCCACTGAAGAACTATCTAA
The DNA here is from genome assembly GCA_949319315.1 of Zelleria hepariella. Taxonomy (NCBI): domain Eukaryota; kingdom Metazoa; phylum Arthropoda; class Insecta; order Lepidoptera; family Yponomeutidae; genus Zelleria; species Zelleria hepariella. The sequence continues at coordinate 24,320,435 of OX439378.1, read as the reverse complement.
ATGGCTCTCTAGCGAACTGTACAAAAATCTTAGTGCTAGTGTTACAGGAACGGCATTTATATCTGTTAAGAAATTTGCTCCACATTTTAATTTAATTAGAGCCAGGCCAGACACGTTGACGGCTAAATTGTAACAAGTAAATAATCGATGGGAGGATTTAAATAAACATTCGAGATTGGTTAATGGTTTTATAATATCACGGGGGGAATGCTAGAGTTGCCAATCATACTGGAGGAGTGGGTAATTTTGTGTCAATCCGTTTAGTTGGTTGCTCAAGAAATCGCTGGGGCGGGACAACCAATCGTCTGTTATTAGAAGATAGTTAGATAAATGGGTAATTACTCTACTGCCATTTGGCAGTCAACTTGGCATTCTTTGGTGTATGGAGAGATCTTGTGAATCATACATAATTCCACCTTGGTGCGTAGTGGTTTACGATTAATATTATTTGATTACTTTTTTTTGTTACTTACTTACTTATTAATTAGGCCGTTGTATCTACGTAATAATTAAGATGATTTCTACAGCTTCCATTGCCACCTTCACTCGGCAGCGAACTAGAAGTGAACTAGTGGTCACTTCACGAATCTGGGGTGTACACACGACAGCACGTCGACCCTTACACGCAGGCACTCTACTAATGGTTACGGGCGTATTTACAACAAAAATGTACACTCTGACGTGCTTTCGGGTGTACAATAAAGATTTTTCTATTTATCTGTGTTCTATACAAAAAGTCCACTGAACACTAAACGTAAGACATTTTATCTAACTTTACTTGAATTTAACGTTAGTAAAATCGTCATTCAACAAATTTCTGTTCAAACCACATAACTAAGGATCTTTTGACGCAATAGCGTGGAAGGAAGGAATCATTACTCTATCTTCTACTATATTATGTCAATTTATGTCCTATAGATATAACAATCAGCCGTATGAATCGTTCGTTCAAATGAACGAACGGTAGTGAAACGAAAGCCATTACAGGATGCTGACCTAAAAACAAAATCCATACCGACTCAGACTGAATTTTAATGGGATGAAGTTTATTTGCTATTTTTATTTTATGTTTTCTGATACATCAATTAAATAGTCGAAACATCTGAGTATCTCAAGTATCATTTAGAACAGATTTGTTTAAATCGATTGATTGAGATTGTATGAATCGACAACGTTATGTGTCAAACGCGGCGCCAGCGCAGTCAGTGTTGCCACCTTAGTGGAATCACCACTAAATCTGGTGGTTTGGACTCCCTGTCTGCTCGCGTAGCATGAGGTGGTGTTAGAGACTATGGGTTTAAAACTATGTGTATCTCACTCTTTTGTTTGAAGAAGAGCGGGATGGAAAGAGTCCTAACACTCTTACACCGCCTCATGCTACGCGAGCTGGTGGGCAAAGAAATCAATCTAGTGGCTGGAGGAATTTGGGAGAGCAATTTCCCATACAAATAATGTATTTTTTATTGGAATTGTTACATTAGTCGATAAAACTATCTAAATCATAATTATTATTTGCCTCTTACCGGTAGTTTAGAAAGATTTATATTTTATTATTTTTGCAATGTTTTTATTCATCTCATGTGCGGAAAAAGTCATCTAGTTTTTTGGATTACTTAGCGCAAAATAAAGAGTTTTTATGAGGTTTAGGCCCGGTTTCTGAGTTGAGAATTTTGCTAAGCAAATGGGTAAATATCGTCCTGTCTCTGCAGATTTCTCACAAAAGAGCGTGACAGAGCGATACGTAAGTATGTGCTTAGTAAAATTCTCAACTCAGAAACCGGGACTTAGGGGGTTGCATTTAGTTAGTAGTCGCGGAAAAAAATTGTTGGCATGGCAACACCGCGCTAATAACAAAGGAAAACAAATTTTTAGAACTTTATTTCGCGATTTCGCGGCTGCAAAGTGTTTATACCTGGTTTGGTTATGATTCCCGTGTACGTTAATAGTTAATAGTTGAAACGAACGTATCCAGCAATTCGGAAGGCAAAGTTTTTTGTTCGAAAGTCCGTTATTGGCTTAATCTTATCTTTAGACAATATTGAGAAACTAATTTCAATATTTTTTATTTTGGTTCAGTAGTTTGGATTTTACAACGTTTCAAAGATACGGTTTTATGACCTTCACGCGACGGTCTGCATACTGTTGGCGGTCATAGGAACAAAACATTTTAGCGCATAAAAACAAAACTACTGGACCAAAATAAAAAATATTTAAATTAGTTTCTCAATATTGTCTAAAGATAAGATTAAGCCAATAACGGACTTTCGAACAAAAAACTTTGCCTTCCGAATTCCGTGATCGAGGAAAATACCTGACTTCAACCGAAAGCACGTTTGCTCTCGAAACATACAATTCTTCTTGTCTGATGATAGTTTCTTCATCCACACCATCTGCTATGTATTCATATCGTAAGTACTTAACATAATTAACACTATCCACTCTAATCCGACTCGAGTGTAGTGTATAACTATTAATTTTAGGTTATGTTTTTTCCAACTTGACCCACCGACCGAAGAAGGTTGTTATGATGCATCTTTTCTGCGTTCGATGATACGCGCTAAGATCGTGACTTTCTATTGCCAACATTTATGTACCTACAAGTAATTGATTATGCTTTTTTTCAGCTTCCAACTTTAGGTACTGGAATCCTCATATTATACCAATACTGAGATACAATTCCGAGAAGATAGGATTCTAGTCAAGGAACAAAAATGTTAATTCATCTCGTCAGGATAAACAAGGTACCTATTTATAACCATTAAATGTGTATTCAAACAAATCAAGCTATACTATAAAAGCTCTCTGTTAGCATGCATGGAACATGCGCCCCGTACAATGCTACATTCTTGTATCACAAATATCTATTGACTAGCCTAGAGAATAGTTGACAGGCGCATTAAAGGTTGTAATTACGGTACACAAGTTGATTACGGTACACAAGTTGAGTTTTTTTGTTCAAATAAATTCTGCGATCGGCTTCTCAAGCCATTAGCAGATCTGTTCTTCATTAGTTGTAGCGTGTGAGGCAGGGTCTTCCATTAAAGACTCCTCTTCTTTATTTATGGATTATGTTTGTTTTGAATCCCATCATCTTTTATTAAAAGTATTTTTAATTTCGTATTTACAGCCACAAAGTGAAGAGACATGCGTCCTCGCCGGACGCGCCCTGTCGCCCTGCGCGACGCTCGAAGGCTGCCTAGCGTCGATAGGACCCCAAGAGGACGACCATGGCCACGAAACGAAGCAACAAAAACAAGCGATGGACAATTTTCACCAACACAACCTTGTTATTATGATAAGCTTTAGAAGTAGCATACACTGAAAATGATTGTATTAATAGAAATATGATGCTGATTACTAAAAGAAAAACTGGCTAAAGAAAGTCCCGGGGCTCCATGGTCCTATGAATCTTTAAGGTGACATATAATTATTATTATAAAGGTAAAGGCCTCTTCATGCTGTATTGTATTTGTTGTTTTTGCTGAGTAATTCAAGCTGACTTCAACCATTAACATTGTAATTAAGTTATATTTTTAACCCCTGATACAAAAAGAAGGGTGTTATAAGTTTGACTGCTATGTTTGTCTGTCTGTGGCCGATTTAGATGCATTTTTTATTTATATTTTAAAGTAGGTTTTGTAGCGAGTGTATGTTCGTACAACGTACATGTTTAATAAAAATCGGTCCAGCCATTTATGAGATATTCCATTTTTTAAGTAAAAATGTTAGTAGTTATGTTAAGTCAAATCTTTGTCAAATATGTATTGGATTTTCAGTACCTAACATTGTGACAGTTACAGTTTTTACAATATGTATTTAACTACGAGTATTTAATTTATAAGTTTAAGACACACTGTGCCAAAAAGGCAATTTTAAATTAGATGACAATATTGTCTGTAGTCAACCACTTTAACTAAATTACGTTGATCGTACGAGTATCACTTGGGTCATCTAGTTGCAAAAATTGCATATTTTTAGATAGCGGAGAATTTTCCAAAGTGAAAAATATAGCGGCCCTTGCAAGTATTTGTGATAAGTATGTAATACCTAATATAGGTACTTCCTAGAATTATTAATCAGTTATTAATAATATTTTGTAAGTAGGTAGTTACACACAATATCGAAAAAAGTATTCAGGAAGCCAGATTCTTTCTCAGACTAGTGTAGCTGGCAAAAAAAAATTAGGTACCTTTCATAATCCATGAATAAAACTTCTTATTTACATATTGACGTATATTTTTCTTCAATTAAACCCTAAAAAATAAAATAAAACTACCAAGGACAGTATTTTATCGACATTTTATCAACCCCATCCCTAGTACATCGACAATAAACTATCGACTTTAGGCCATGCCTGCCGTGTGCTGTGATGGATGCCGCCGTCAAACGCGACTAACTTCCGGGGGTTAGTATGACGCGACTCGCATCTGTTCTTTTTTGTAATCTGTGATAACAATCCTTTTCACCGAGGCTATTCATCATGGGGCTTACAATTAATGCTGATACAATATATTAAGTGTCTCTCGTTATAAGTAGAGGTATAACTTAGGGGGTCTACTGGAGATTGAAAACTTACGACAGGTTTTTATTTCAGAAGTGGAATTATTTATTCAAGCATCCTGGAGAAACCACTTTACCAAAACTTTTATAAAATAAGAAAATAAAAGAATATAAGCAAAATAAGAGATCGCGCGACCCAAAAACGACCAAGAAAATCGCTATTGCTAGGCTGAGAATTGGTCATTTTATGCTTAAAATTGTCGGCCCCAGATTCCACTGAGAAGTAAAAGAGTAAATAGATTCAGAATACACAAAATCTACGGACCCAACGTAAAAGATGAATGGTTAACAGAGTAGAGGCCGCGTGTTCTATGCAGCGGAGGGTCATTCTTCAGTCCAATTAGCTATGAACGTTACATCGGTGCCCGCGGCTACTGACTGCTTCACGCACAATTTATAGCTAACTATGAGGATATAGACGAATATGTATTGGAAAAAGTTGCAATAAATCTTCCTTTAGATGTGCTAGATCACGCGGGCTGGTACCGTGTGTGATGGGCCGCTTCGTTTCATCTGATTGATGGCTCTACAATGAGTGATCAGCGGCACTTTCCCTTTAGCACATCACTACTCTACGAAGATTCAGTTTGTTTCATAAGTGGCGGATTATGAAAATGTATCCAAAAGGCGAGCGAACGCACCAAATTCTAGGCCTAATTATGAATACTCAGTCAGGCTAAAAAATTTCAAAGTGAGTCAGGCCGCCACAGCGAACGAGCTGAAGTCATAAAATTGGCCGAAACAGAGTTCCTGATTATGGATGACAGAAAGATTACCTGAGTGAAAAACTGCCTTGGTTGCATCCTGAATGGAAACCAAACCATTGGGCCATCGGTGGCGGGCTAGCGAGTGTGGACAACTTCTTAAATTCATTTTAGTACTTTTGTATTTTCTAAAGCCCTAACCCGTGATAGGGACATTATAAAAATCTTAATTTTAGTATCCGCGTTTTGTCGTTTGCCTCGCAGGGCCACGGTTGCAATTGGAGGCCACTAGAGTGATATGACCAAAGACACTACGTTTAGTGATTATAGCCAATGGCCTAGTGTGCAGTTGCTCGAAAATCATGTTACTTCTTACTTTCTTAAGCCATACAAACCTTTGTGGATCTTGGCGTCCTCCTCAGCAGATTTCCATTTGTCTCTGGCCTTTGCCTCTCTTTGCCAGTTGATGTATTTGCCCATCTTTCTGAGGTCTTCTTCAATGCAGTCAATCCAACGCTTTTTAGGTCTGCCTCTTGGTCTCTTCTGTTTTGGATTCCTTCTGGTCATTGCGGCTCTGGTGTCCGGCATTCTCTTAAGCCCGGTTTCCGAGTTGAGAATTTTGCTAAGCAAATGGGTAAGTATCGTCCTGTCTCTGCAGATTTCTCAGAAAAGAGCGTGACAGAGCGATACGTAAAGTATGTGCTTAGTAAAATTCTCAACTCAGAAACCGGGCCTTAGATGACTAGCCCATCGAAAACGTTGCGACTTATAATGCGTACCACGATAGAAGAGACTTGAGAACCACATGGTTTGACATGCGCAGTGACGATTTATAGGTCTCTTTAGTGGTAATGAGGTTGAGGTCTGAGCGCGGGAAGGGACCGGGCGCCATCGGTGCGGCGGAAAGTGCGGGAGGCGCGGTGAAGTCTCTTCTTTCGTTGCACGTGTTGTACAGAACCTGACAATGGTATCTCGCTCTACAAGCGCATCCAGGGCCCTTAGCCTGTAACGCAATGGTGCCAAAATGGGCTCCCGGTTGACGGTTTCAATTAAGATTTATTAAAACTGTCGGTCCAGTGTCGGTCCTTTTAATGTTTTTGTAGTACAGAAAATAAGAATATTATGACTCTAATTTTAAAAGATTAGTTCGCTGGTTGTAGGAGAACAACGAAAAAATCCCGGTTTTGTCCTTCTACCAGGTGCACGTTTCATATAACTGACATAAATATTTTATTACGATAATTCGATATAGATTGCGTAGTCGATTTGACATGAGGTTACAAAAAAGGTTTGTTTACAAACCGACCTATCAATGAACATCGAATTGTCATAATAAAATATTTATGTCAGTTATATGAAACGCGGGCCTGGGATGCCATTGATATGCCATTGTGTTACAGGCTAAGGCCCCAGCTCGAAAAGCACCAGCCACTGGTTTCCCGGCGGTTGCCCGTGCTAATCGAACCAGTGGCGGTGTTTAATCACGGGTGACGCGCGCCGCCGGCGCAGCGTAGCTCATCCCGCTGCCGCCCGTCGCATAAATCTTGTGCTGTAATTAAAACACTGTTTGATGAGCGTTTATGCTGCTAAGCGCGGGAGGCACTTGCAGTGTGCCGTTTCCAGACAAAAATGTGCCGGAAGCATTTATAGAGGCAATTTTGCCGATTTCCGAATCGGTGATCAAGCGCCTGAAATTACAAATTTCACTTGCAAACGCATGCGATAATGCCGTATGATTGCCGATTCTAAAACTAAAATTACCTCTATAAAATCACCAAATTAATCTCCAGAAAGGGCAATGTTGTTCTCCCATATTTGAAGAAGCTTATCCAAATAAAGCGTTTTTTTTTCTCCGCATAACATGTTTTTTTTAATACTTGGAAAATACGTCTTCAATATTAAACGACATTTTATAATTCTACTACGCGACAGATACGTATCTTAAAAGTCTTCACATTCAATCCTCTTCTATAACGAGCTTGATGACTGATCACGCAAATGGTTTGCTAAAAAAAAACCTCGAAATACTATTGAATGCAAATGAACCAAAATACATATTGACAGAACAAAGTGACGCATTAATCTAATCTTCCTGCTGACTGACAGATGGATTCAACAGATCTTTTAGGAAAAACTAGAAAGTAGACTGAATCAGAAGTTCTGCTTTGGCCGTTCCGAAATATCTTCTCTTCTTTACATAGTATAAAATAAATTATTTTCCGGCCTCTGACTGTCTAACTCCTCCTGTTTATCCGCTAATTCCTCCTAAGCCACGCAAGGGATCTTGAGTTTCTTCGTCAGTTTGTCTTTTTTGTTCTATTATCCAATGCTCGCTAACGCTTAATTATTAAACTTCTGGACCTTACACTATCAATGACATAACGAGCAAAAACGACGGACAATGGCCTAGGAAGGATAAACGGGGACGTGTCGCATATATGTTTATTTATTCAATGTAAATCAACGCCCACCCACTCGCGCTGCGTCCTTGCATCTACAGGTTGTTATTGTTTGATATTTAAATGTTTTTTGTAAATATCTCTGAAATAAACTAAATTTATAGGTTTATGCCCGAACAGAGATTCGAACCTGGGACTTCTTTACTTTATTTTTAAAGTAATATAAGATAAAAGATAAGATAAAACATTATTTATTGCCAAAACTAAATTATTACATTAAAAAAATTCACTTAAAACATTAGAGGTTATCGTTTTAGAATTATATCTTACAATTTTGGCAAATGGGGAAAGCTCAGCTTTCTGCTGGTTAGCCCTTGAAGTGTTATTGCGAGCGGAAGTAAATGCAGGTACCTATACACACCATTAAAATTAAATAAAGTTATAAAATAATAAAACTATTAAGGCTGGAAGATAGTAGTGTGGCGGGAAATTCAAAATTTTCACAGTTTTTTACATTTTGTAGCTAAACTGAGCTATTTTTGTTCAGCGATTTTTCGTTCGCGAGAATAAAACCGTATTTTTTTCATTATTGTAAACAAGAGAACAACAATAATTCAGCCGATTATGTGTTCTGGTCTACGACAAGTTTTTTGGGCAGTACCACTGCTTCGTAGACCAGAACACATAATCGGCTGAATTATTGTTGTTCTGTTGTTTACAATAATGAAAAGAATACTGTGTTATTCTCGCGAACGAAAAATCGCTGAACAAAAATAGTTCAGTTTAGCTACAAAATGTAAAAGTCTGTGAAAATTTTGAATTTCCCGCCACCTTGCTATCGTCTACCCTTAACATTACTTAGGGTGGTATTCTAGAACGCTACTTAAACTCAGTTTAAACAGAGTTCAGATTGTCGATAAAACGGTGCATGTTTTGATATGAAGGGAGGGATATTCAAATTAAAACATACACTGTTTTATCGACAGTCGACACAGCTAAACTCTACTTAAACTGAGTTTAAACAGAGTTCAAGGAGCGTTCTAGTTTGAACTGAGTTTAAACAGAGTTTAAGTAGCGTTCTAGTCTGAACTGAGTTTAAGTAGCGTACTAGAATACCACCCTTAGATTTAAAGAAAAGTAGACCAAACGAAGTATATCACTCTCCTGTGTGACAGTTTATCGTACTTAGATAAGTGTGATGAGAGTAATGGTGTATAAGATGATGTGTGGAGTGTTTTTGTTGTGTATAGGGTATTGTGTCTGTGTGTGACGTATGTAGTGAGGATGTAGTTCAAATTGGCAAAATCAAATTATCTAAATCAACCAACAAGAGTAGGTAAGTAGGTCTTTTATCTACAGGAATGTCTGAAATTTTCATATGTGGGATTGCTGGTGAAAAGAAACGTGAATGGAATTTAAGATGATGCATGAAAGTGTGGGCGAGAGGAGGAAAGAGGACGGATTTAGATTTAGAATAGGGAAAAAATACTGTTATAATTATTTGAAGATGAAGAAGTAAAGACTGATTTGGCAATAGCAAAACATTCCATCATTGACATTTTGTGAATTTGAAGTAGCCATACTACTCTCTAAAGGCGGAAGAAAATATTGTGAGGAAATCCGCGTCTTAGTTGGCTTTTCATGTATTGACTTGTTTTTCCTGTGGGCTGGGCAAGCCTATTCCGCCTAAAACCATGCCCCAGACATTGCAGCCTCCGAGAGGTCGCTTCACCCATCTAGTGTGAGTAGAGATGCCACTGAACGCTGGATGGATGCAAAGTCCTTAGTTTTTATGTAAATATTTAATCGAGAAATGTAAGATAAAGCGTGGAAAGGTACGATTCATATCTACGATTTTATTGACCCGTATAACATAGGTTTTATTACTGCCATTTAAAATGTTTTCTATTATTCTCTACAAGACAAACCTTAATGGGAAACAGATTGAAGTTAGGATAGGAAATGCGAAGCCCGTTAACAAACATGTATCCTATGGGGTTTTCCACAAACTTTCATCCAATTAATATGCCATTACTTGTTTTGACAATTAAATTTTTAATGACTGCGAGCGAGTAGCAAGATTCAGCATGGCAGATGCAGATGGCATCAGCGGCGCAAACTCCACCTCTCCTCCATGATTAAGGTTTCCAAAATTAAAAGAGATCCGAAACTAGTCGGCTATCCCGACATTGATATAAGTTAATTAAGGCGTATTATTAAAAAATGTAGCTAATAGAAGAGTTCCTGCTCCCGGCTTTGCACGGGTGAAAAAAAAGATTGTGATAAACCTTACATAAAAACTATCTAATTGACGGTGAAATTTGCATAAAAATCCTTTGCGTAGTTTATGAGGAGGTAGCGGATAAACAAACAGACAGACGCGAAAAGTGGCTTAATTTTTTACTATACTATTTTTTATTTTACTAATTAGTAAAATTACATTGATATAACCCTTGTCATTAAAGAAAACATTAAGGATGAACTTCAAAACACTCGCCTTCTCGCTCTAATTAATACAGTCAATGCGAGACAACGCTAGGTTTTTAACTCCGTCCTAAATGTTTTTATTTAATTTCACGGGTTATAACTAATACAGATAAGAACACCATTTTCACACCACATATGATTTATGGCAATAAAATTAATTTGAATTTAAATTTATAGAGATACAAATCTAAATAAGACAGTTATTAAACACCCTGTATAGCATGAGCTACCCACGTGCGTGGTCAGTCGCGTACTGGATCAATGAATCAATCAAAGGACAGAGGCCGCTCCGGCTCCGTGGCGGACCGATACATTGTTTCACGAAGACTTGTGTCGCGAATGGAATTAACACGGAGATTTGTATTTCAAACCAAAGTGGCCTGTAAACATTTGAAACTGATTTGGAACCTTAGTACTCAGTATTTAGAGGATAAACCAATTTCATGTCTTTGCTAACATTTACACGAGACGATACATTTTTTTTTTTATGAATCATAATATCTGGATGTTGTGATTGTCGTCAAAATTCTGCTGCAGTAATGCACACCAAAGTTACCAAAGTAAGTCATGATGATCTTTCTTAGTCTCTCTATGTTTAATATTTTTTTATTGTCACACCATTTTTAGTTGCACGCAAATATGTTTAAGTGTAAAATACTACAGACCTCGCAGTGCGCGCACATTTTTTTATCAGTCAAACATAAGCAAAGGCATTCAGCAAAAACGAGGAGCATCAAATCGACAGGCACGTTACTTAATCCAATCGCATTTACAAACATCAAGTGTCCAATATAACGTGCTTACAGACCCCGGCACTACTGGTTCTGCCACTATCGAGTTGTCCTACGATCAATTTATGCACATCCCATAGTGGGACAGCTTTAGCTCTGTGGGTAGAACGTTTAACACACAAGTGGAAGATCCCTGGTTCAAATCCTGGTCCGAGCGTGTAGAGCTATGTTGGCACACACGACAGCACGTAGACCCTTACACGCGTGCACTCTATTCACTTGCGTTACGGGCGACTTTGCAACAAAAGTGTACAGTCTCACGTGCTGTCTTGTGTACATTTGTGAATTTAGTAGCAATACCACGAGATTGGCATTAGACCGAGGGGGTTGGCGTGAAAAAGAAGAGGTCTATGCCAGCATTGGACTTTATTTCTGAGATGCATAGATACGTAGATAGAATGTGAAGGAAAACATAGTGAGGAAACTCGCGGATTAGTTGGCTCCACACGACAAAGCTGGCAGGATGGTATTAGGTGCTAGGCAAGCCTACTACACTCAACAATGTTCAACATCCGAGTGGTTGATGAGTGAGTGGAGATGCCACCGAAAAAATCCGCCCAGTTGTTAGTCCTCAAAACCGCTTTATTTCCGGGAAAATATAAATAAAAGTAATTATTATTTCGATAAGAGCAATTTTCCCGCAAATGAATTGGTTTTCAGGACTAGCACACAGGACGCAAAGTCCTAAGGATGTAGTGGCTCCTCGGGCTTGTGTCCACGCGCATCCCACACAGCCGGGTATGTCCTGCGCGTCGCGAACTCTGAATCGATCAAATCAATCACGAATCGGTATATCTAGTCTAGGTTTGTGGAATCCCGTTTATTCGTACTTGTTATCAACGGTTAACCAGAAAATATTAAGCTATATTGAGAAGCGAAATATTGAGCAAAAGGGTTTTTTTAAGACAGTTTGTAGAGTCAGCGTGAGATAGAATATCTTTGAAAGGCCAGGAATATGCTGGTCAATCGGGACCACGTGAGATGGCCCCCCTGCCCTCGAAGGACAGTCTAGCTATCTGTTTTGCTATGATCGTCTAGTTAGCTTCAAAATTAGTTAATAAATATTGATTCCTAAGAAACCATTTTTGACTGTAGTAAAAGGTATAATGAGTTAGATTTAACTATTGAGCTGAATATTTAACTGAGCACTTGATTAAGATCTAGGTCTTCAGGTATTTTCTGCAAGACCTAATTCCACTTTTGGGAACTCGATTAGATTAGATATGAGGGAAAGACCCCGGAGTAACGATCGGCTTCGGCTCTAAGCCTTGAGACTTACGACGGTCACAGGTTCGCAACCCAGTATCTTTCATTCCATGTATTAGCTATGTGATAGTAGCTTTGAGTTATTACTCACTTGAGTATATTATATTTTATATTATCCAACGATTCTGGATCGTGGATTAGCTGTCTCTTTATTGTCCCAATCTGACTCGAAGGGATCATTTTTTTTTTTTTTAGCATTGTCAAGCCGAATGCATTCGGATATTAGATATGAATATGCATGCCTCAGCATACATACGCATATCAATATTTTGGATTATTATCATCATAGGTGTGCGCACACTGAGATCAGCTTTTATTTGAATACAATGGTAATGAGATATCTGAGAGTCGAGTGTACAGTCCCCCATTGTGATATATTATCCACACACAAGTTTATAATATTTGTGTATTCAAGTATGAGGATCATCACTTTATTTTGTATGTTATGTCTGAAGGACTTGTTATAGCATTTTGTTCTCGCTTGTAACTATGCGAGTCTTTATTATGACAAGTACCTCTGTAAAATAGGGTTACGTCTATGTTCAAGGGAATGTTGTCTGAAGGATCCCAAAATAAATTATATTATAGTTTGATTATTTCCAGCATGCGTGTTTGATTGAGTGGATTTATTTTCGCAGCTTGGTTTGAGCTAGTATGTGTGCTAGTTATAAATGTGACTGAAAATCTTGTAATTTGCCCAGTTCAATTAAAAAGGATTTAATTAAGTGTCAATAAGGAAAATGGCTCTTAGGTTTCAGTGAATCTGGAATTAATTAATGAGTAATAAAATATGCAATCATTTTATCAGTCATATTCCTGAAGGGATTTAGCAATATTTTAGTGAATATTGTTTCTAGCTTTATTTGTGGAGATGAAAGGAAACAGCAAGGTTTGAAGTTTGAAACATTTGAATATGCGTATATTAACTTCAAAAAAAATCTGACTGTGTAACTTGTGACTTGAGATTAAGTCTCAGTCCAGCTTGGTTAATGCTTTATTATACAATTTGACGGAAGGAAAAACCTTAAGAGCTGAATCTGAAAAAAACCTTCCAAGCATATCAAAATATCAAGAATAATCAGAATTCGTTTAACGTCTATATTCTTGAATTTTCTTTTAGTACATGAAATATTTGCATCGTCCAAAATGGATGTGCTGGGAGTTAAGCTCAGATATTATATTAATTTAATTATGTCTGCGACTCACATATTTCACAGTATTATTGGCTAATACAATGCCGAGTATTTACATAATTATTATCCACTTTGTGCATTTACATATTATAATATTATTTGACCATGTACGGATAGCGTCAAAGTTTCCGCTCAAATCTATGAATTATTATACTAATAGAGTCTATGGAAAAATATCAGTGATTACACTTAGTATTTCTCAACCTGTATTCTCGGAGGTAAAAATAGAATTCCGCACATTTAACAACAAACAATGTCTCCAGGTCTTATGACTTTGATTTCTACATATTTAATGGAAAATATCAGTAACATTCTCAAACTGTACTCGATTCATACATTTTATAGTAAACTGGTCTTTACTCTAAAAAGGCTTTCGTCTTCACATATTTATGCACATGATCTTCTTTCATTCAGATTCGTCCATTCCACACATTAAAACCAATAGATGATTTATACGGCGACTCTCTGCTAAAACTTATATCTCTCCCTATTGATTCGATTAATTCATCATTCATTTACCCTTTCAAATACATAATTATTTGGGCTTCATTGGCAAAAGTTAGATTATTTCGAAATAAAACAGGACAATTTTCAGCATGAGAATAAATTTTGAAAGGCGTATTTTAGGCAAAGGATTATATTAATGGGGATTTCTGTCTTCTGGCTTCTGCGGTCTATGATTTTCTCAATTACTTTTAAATAACACCTGCCTTCCAAAAAGCTGATAATTCTCAACAACACAGATAAATTGCAAATTACGAAATCACCTTGTGGATGAAATTAGCCTCCTGTCTTAAACTTCCCTCGTGACATAAAAATATGAAATAGTTTTCCAAATTAAATACATTTAACTGAGAAGAAAACAAGGTGAATACGCAATTTAGACAAAGGAAAGAAATTACTCAACTTGCCCAATCCTTGTCTGGCTCTAACCACCGAATTTACACAATTTTTATCTCCAATCTCGTTCCAGGAACAATTTAGCTATCTCAAATACAATCAAAACTCGATAGGTCTTAGTTCTTCCTCGGACGTCGATCGAATGTCCTCCCTCTAGCACGGCTCTAGATTGAATCTCCCGAAAGATTTCTCTCTGTTTACAATTTTTCAAAGTCTGTCGACCAGTCTAAATTTACATAAATTAAACCCTATTACAGTCTAAATAAAGTCTAGTACTCCTTGGCAACCACCCCTTTTGGGAATGCGTATGCGCCTCCTACTTTTTGTCGTAGGAAATTTTGGCAGCTTCTGATTGGCTCGTTCCTGTAAATATCCATGCTTTTTCCCTTGACTGGAGCGAGATGCAAGACGTTCCATTTCTTTCCTTACACAGGCCCTCCGCTGATACACACTGAAGACGATTAACGGCTTTTTTTCTTATAATTATCTGATCCATATTTTATTGATGAAATGGGGTCTTCTTCCAAGTAGGTATTTGTAAGATGTCGATGTCTGGATCTCTGGTCTCCCTCGTTCTGGTTTTGCCTAGATTGTGCCATCAGTCTAGGTCAGCTCAGCGCTCCCAGTGCCAGGTCAGTTGTCTCAGGTCAGATTTCATTGTTTCCCTGAAGTTAGAAAGAAAACAAAAAACGCGTAATTTCCAAATATACAAAAACAAAATATTACAATTTTGCATCGGTCGTTTATTCTCTATGTTTGTGTGTGTGTATTCATTTGTTTCGCCATGCGATGGCTTTGGGCCACCTTTTTTATAGCCTTTCGTTTTTGGGATTTTCACCTCTAGTCTCATACAGCATAGAGCTTATTTTAGCCTATCACAACCAATCCACACAAAATCAACACATGCGCTTGAATTTCAGGGTACTCCAATCTTTTTTTGTTAGAAATTCCTCGCGTTAGTTTTAGTCAAGCGTTCTTAAAAAAAATAATTTATGTGACGTCCCACTTTAAATAAATTATGACCACTCCGAAGCGGTTGCAAGATTGTTTATCGAAAGCGAGTTTGAACTAGGTATACAAGGTGTTGTAATGAATAAGGCTAAATCACATACTATCACAAGCGTCGCACCTGAATTTGCAACTGGATTGGTTACCATACAATATTTATTTGAATGCGCTACGTACTCGTAAGTAGGTACAAGTCTTGAAAACGATTCTATGAACTCACAGAAAGTAAATACACATTCAAATATTGTTTTATATGGCAAAATGTTATTTTGTTTCAGATAAAGTAATGCAAACTATTATAGAAACAGCTTTTTTTTACTGTAGATATATATGGTCGGTGTAACTATGCATTTGTTTCAAGTCAGTCAGTCATCATCCAGCCCGGTTATCGATGCACCGTCCATTAAATAGTGAACTAGCACCCTTACAAGTTCACACTGTTGGTAGGGTCAGAAACGGCAAGCACCCACGGGCTTACTCGCATTGTGTGGTCTAAGTTGTAAGACTATGGACCATTTTTTATTGATTTTATTTTCATATGTATATTCAAAAATGTCATTATACAGATTGATTCTAATGCGACAATTGTATTATAAGTCCAAATTGTAAATAATTAACCAATTAATACATTATACATGAAATTAAAGACTGAAACAATAATTAAATTAACCAATAATTCATTGTATTAAAAGCTAAGTTATCAAATTATATTTTTTAAGAATTTAAATCTGAATATGTAAACTGCTATTCGCTTCCGCCCTTGCCCTTACCTTGCGACGTAGTTTAAAGCTCTTCTAGTAAGTCAGATCGGCGCGCGAATGACGCGGGCGCGTTAAGTCGAACACCGTGATTTACTCCAGCCTCTTAAGCGCTTTGTACGGTTGGCAAATAAAGTTTCAAATAGAATATGGAAGGGCAACATGACATCAAAATCGGACCGAGTTTGACGGAAAAGTGCAGAGACCAGATAATGCCAGGCCGCGACGCGACTTTTATCTACGCTTACCCGAGAAATGCAATTTCTCTCCACTGGAAGTCATGTTAGTGACTGAAAGTGAAAGTGAAAAATACTTTATTGTCGAGAACCTAAAAATAAAAAACTAGTTGTAGACTGTAGACTTGCTTTTGATACGCCATAGAAAAAAGGTTGATCCGCAAGAGAGTGAAGTCTACAAAAACTTATCAGTCGCAGAGAGTAGCCATATTAGCATTTGCGACATATTTCACGTCGGAATCTATTAGCACCGCGTTGCGCATCTTAGACGGGCTGCGGCTTAGGTTATTGTAAACAAATATTTTCGCTGCAGTAATCAAACCCTTAAGCACATTACCAAGTAAATAAATCACCTGGCTGATATACCGAGGAGAAGTGTACATATTCATTTAAGTCCGCTTTTTGATAAAAATATAACAATCATATTTCATTACTTTACTAACAATTTGGCGTTCGTCAACCCACTGTAGTTCAAAAATATTTATACCCATTATTTTTTCAACTTTCTCCCACCGTTGCTGACGTTACATAAATCACAGTGCAACAATGCATTCCACCTCACTTGTAATACATTTCAATTTAGCCGCGAATAGGCGCGTTATTCCAAGTTATAACCTCCTATGCCTTAATTTAATGTTAGCCCACAGATGTTGCAGGCTCGACTGGCCCCGTTTTGAGCTTCAACTAGAAATAAATTGGAATTAAGTTTCGCTTTGTTCCACTTCCATCTTTGAACGCAAAATTCCGAGAAAAATCTTAGGTCCTGTAAGATAACTTAGGGTGGTATTAATAGTCGTCTAAGTCTTAAGATCACCTATTTGAGCTCGATCTCAAGTAGGTAAACTCAGAAAAGTTCA
This sequence comes from Zelleria hepariella, assembly GCA_949319315.1. Classification (NCBI taxonomy): domain Eukaryota; kingdom Metazoa; phylum Arthropoda; class Insecta; order Lepidoptera; family Yponomeutidae; genus Zelleria; species Zelleria hepariella. The sequence continues at coordinate 24,303,276 of OX439378.1, read as the reverse complement.
AACTTGAGTAGCTGTCAGCATATGAATAGACACTATCTTGAGATTGACATTGACATTAGCCAAGGCTTGACATTAGCATTTGACTTTTTTGAGATCACCTACTTGATCTTGAGTCGACGACTATTAATGCTACCCGTGACTCTTATTACGCACGGATGCACTTTTAAATCCAAAAACCACCGTCTCTGTCATTGACTTAGCCAAAAAAATATTATCTCTAGAGTAACTGTGGTTTTATAAGTTCGTGAAAACTGAGGGTCTGACAATTAATTTGTAGACCGTCGACGCACGTTTTTTGCGCGAGGATCAAAACTATAATACTTAGAGCAATTAAAATATCCCAAAAAATAAGATAACTTGTAAAGTAGGTACGAAGAATGGCTAAAGAAAACGAGGAATATAGCCTGACGTACTTTCTACAGGCTATGGTGAAAAAGGATCATTTTTATAAATAATATTTTATTTTAATGTCACTGTGGCAAAACAGGAAAGCAAAAAAAGTGTGCCAAAACAAAACTGTGGCAAAGAAGGGACAAAACCCTGGCTAAACATCTAATATTATCGGGATGCTCTACCACCAGTGTTGTCGAGCTTGTCGATTTGTCGAGCAAACTTTCATTCGAGCTTGCGATCATCTTCATCATCATCATCGTCAGCCCACCTCTGCCCACTGCTGGGTTTAGGCCTTTTCCCCCTCACGCCACCGATATTCGCCGAGCTTGCGATATTCGACCTAAAGTTCATTCGAGCTTACGGGAATCGAGCTTGCGGTTGTCGCTCTTTAGTTCATTCAAGCTTGCGTTTTTCAAGCCGTCATCCATTTGGGCTTCTGTTTTTCGAACTATCCCCTATTCGAGATTGCATTTTTCGATCTATTATTCGAGCCAACGTGATTTGAGACTCCATCTTTCAATAGCTTCAAAAGCGGACTCTCTGCCACTGAGCTTGAGGAAATCCGGTTGTAATCAAAAAGAAGAATCCTTACTTACTTCGTGTTTCCTTTCTTCTATTATAAGATTTCCGATTACCGTTAAACGAAAAATAAAACAACATAATAAATTCTCGCTACAATTTTGCGCAAACCAAAGAGACATTGATGGTGCATTACACGTTGGTTTAAAACACAGACTACCAATTCTAATAGACCCGCACTGGCAAATAAACATTCTAAAGCTCGAATCCGGACCGAAGTTACTTACTTACTTCGTGTTTCCTTTCTTCTGTTATAAGATTTCCGACTACCATTAAACGAAAAATAAAACAACATAATGAATTCTCGCTACAATTATGCACAAACCAAAGAGACGTTGATGGTGCATTACATGTTGGTTTAAAACACAGAATACCAATTCTAATAGACCCGCACTGGCAAATAAACGTTCTAAAGCTTGAATCCGGACCGACGGTACTTAGGTACTTTCATTGCTCATTTTAAGAATCCACAAAATTTACTCGGTTTAGCAGTTTAGACTTTTTATATGTTTCATATCGACTTATTTTTCCTGCCATTCCATAGTCCATAAGTACTTTATAGCTTGGCAAATGCTTATTTCTTTTCACACCAACTTCCTTGGCCAAGAGCTGATCTTTTCTATTGTTTTCTTCTTTTTGATCTATTTACCGACTGCCAACCCATTCTATGCCACCACCCCACGGCTGCCCTAAACCACCACCTATCCTCCCACAGAAGCCTTCTCATGTCCACTTTCCTACATCTTCGACTTTCGCCTTTTGCAGAATGTGACCCATCTTACTTAACTTTTGGCCTTTGATGATCGAAATAAATTTAATTGGATCGGATTTTGCATCTCCAGTGCCACCTTAACTCACACTAGATGGTTGAAATTACCTTTTTGACGCTGCAGAGCCAGGACAATATTTTATATGGACTAAGCTTGCCCAGCAGCATATATCTTTACTAGCTTTTGCCCGCGACTTCGTCCGCGTGAACTACAGAAAAAAGATATGTGGTTTACATTGCCCCTAAGTGTGAGAGCGTGATAATATGTAGCCTATGTGTTATTCTAATGTCTAAGCTATCTCCATTCCAAATTTCATCCAAATCCGTCAAGCCGTTTCAGCGTGAAAGAGTAACAAACATCTATCCATCCATCCATCCATCCATACTTATAAGTAGGAAAAGGAAGTAGGATATACAGTCCAACTAAGTCGCGGGTTTTATTTCAGATGTACCCCTATCAAGTTACTAACCCATCTATGCCATCTTTTAGGTTGTGTCCTCTATGGTATAATAGTCCGACCCAAGGCACAAGAGTGCAATAAATCATGCGACTGTACGGCTTTATGTCACGCTCAGTCTAGATCCAGGCTTACCGCGAGGTGCATTAAACTCTTTACCTTGTCGTCTTAGCGGACCGGTTCGGTAACTGTCATGTTTGAGATAGGTGCGTATTTTGGATAGTATTAGTTGTCTATCTATAGGGTGTTACAAGAAGGTCCTTCCACACTTTTGAGAGGGTCGCTAAAATCATCAACAGAAGCTACTTTTAGGGTGGCATTAATATTCGTCATCTCGAGCTCGAGCTCAAGTAGGTGAAATCAGAAAACAAAATCACCGAATTGAGACCTTGGCTAATGTCAATTACAAGCATAAGCTAATGTCTATTAATATGCTGACAGCTACTCAAGCTTGACATTTATAACCAAGCTTGACATAAGCATTTTTGTTTTCTGAGATCACCTACTTGAGCTCGAGCTTGAGTTGACGACTGATTTTATTTTATTTGTTAAGGAAAACAAACAGCAGTACAATGGAGTGTTAAATTTAAAGCTTAAATACATACGTTATGTTAATTAATTGTACAACCAGCATCGTAATCCACAGATAATGTTATAAATAGGTAAGTGTACGGTGGGCCACAGTCACAGATACCCCATGGCAGCTCTTACCGCGCGCGGCATAAGTATTTGTTCCTAGCGTGTGGCTGACTGTACCAAAATAATTTAACAAAACATTAGTTAATAGTAGCTAATTACTTGTCTTCTTCTTTAAGATTATAATTTAGATATTTTTATACAGTGCCCATAAAATAAAATAAAAAGTGATTAAAGAATTATAAAAAAATACATCTGTTACGCAATTTGTAATTTTGAGTAGGTATGAGTTAATGATTCAAACTAATAAATGAAAATAGCAAGACTAATATTTGGACTTGGGGCAAAGTGCAGAAACTCTAAATCAAAATGCACCATGTCCATGCAAAAAAAAACTATCTAAGTATTATACTGAGCAACAGATTTTTGGTCCCTTAATAAAAGTAGCTTGTATTGATGAGCCAAACCATATTACCATATTATTCACGCTATAGTTGGCCTAGACTACAGTAGTAGTAACTGGAAGACGCTTTTTGAACACGACTTAATTTCATCAAGACTGGAGTCGCACATTGACAGAACTTGACATTGTGCAAATAGTCAGTCTATACAACGTGTTACAAAAGATACTAACCCTTTTTACAGGGTGTAACCTGCTGGTCAACATAATGACAAATCTGCAAAAAAAAGTTGAAAAACACAACTTTTTTTTATAACCTCAAAATTGTAAAATTTACAAAACTTTTTTGTTTTTGGATTTAGCTCCAATTAAAAAATATGGTTGTTTGCTTAGCTGTATTTTAATAGCTTCAGGCTGTTAAAACATAGTGAAAGTCTATGGAAACAGTATTTTAAAAATACTTTTCTCCCGTCACAGCGCTTACATTTTAATTATTTAAAAATCAACGGAACGACATAGAGCTAAAAAATATTTTGGTTGTGATCCCTACCATCAGGTACCATGACCCTGTAAAAAGAGTTAGCATCTTTTGTAACACCTTGTATACTACAGACTCTATAGCATTTCTTTCCACCATGTCCGATACAATATCGGCCAGGTCAAGATTCCACGCATCGTCGCCGATCTCTTTTACATTTATAAGCCATTTTCCGTCAAAATATATCATAACGATCACAATCGGCTCAATGATAAAATCAATCATGAATGTCAGCTTCTTAAAGCTAAAGCTCACCCGTTCGTTGCTTACAATAAATAAATAATTCACTCTAACAATATAATTTCTTGTATCAAACTTGTTCCTTTGTCTATAGAAATTATTAAAATGCCATGCGTTCCGTGGCGGGTAAAAAATCACTTGAAGAATAGAACCAGTGGAGGCCACGGATCCCGCAAAAAGTCATCTGCCGCTGAGCTACGTAATCTACACCTACTTAAATGCTAAAGAAACAAATTATTCAGTGCCCGTAGATAAACGGAACTGACTAGCTTAGCTATCACGGAAAATGTTCTATCTCAATAGCTGTCTGCTGCGTAATGAATGATTAATGAAATGATAATTTTAGACGTTTCTAGTCGATTTCAATTAGTTTCGCTCATCAGTAAGCAGCTATACCTATTACATGATTTACATAGATAGCAACGTTGTTAAATTCATTTATCTTTTCATCTAGGCTGTGATTATCATCTTTGTAATTGAGCTTGTTATTATCGCTTAATTCTAAGTTGCATAGATACCGCGATACCGAGATTCGACCTGTTTCGAATACAAATATGTATATTGTGTGAATATCACAAATATAAAAAAAAAACTTAAAAACAGAATAGTGAACATATACTTTGACTTCAAATACGTTAAAGGCGTCGTATTTTTGGTTCAAAGCGCAAATACGCGTTTATTGTTTTTATTTTTTATAATACTTTATGATTGGAAAGTCACTAAGTATATTGACATACAATTATTATAAATTACTTTAATTAACGATTTTGTGTTATATGACAGCAAATATATTTCAACCTTACTTGCTTAGCTAGCATACCTTTACAACAAATATAAAATATTTGGGGACCTTTGGGTCGGAGATGGCCCGGAGTGGTTTACTTGCCTTATTAGTAATCAAAACCCAAGTAATCAAAAAAATATCACAGAACTTCGGTTAAAAGCAGAAGTTCAGTTTTTTTTAAACAAGAAATATGAAATCAAATGTGTCCACAAATCAATAGCTTTATTATCTATATCTGCAACTATATTTTATCGTCCAAAATTGAATCATTCTCTTACAATCAATTACAATTTTGAGAAGTGCGAGCGAGAGAGCTGCGGCATTCTTAAGGTGCATGAGCTTACCGCTTGCCCGCTTAGTTCCATGGCACCCGCGTAAAGTCTCGCATTAATTATGTGAATAATTATGGGACGCCATGTTCGTACCGACACGTTTTTATCAGATCGTAGGAATCCTATAATTGAGCTCGCGACGTGCGCGGGATGATTATTCGTGTATTATAGGCGAGATTCAATTTAATCCCTCATACTGCGCAGTGACAGCTCCATGATTGTATGGTTTTTGTGCGGGGAAATGTTTTATTCATGTGCAAAATCGTCATTTGAAATATTTTTCAAAGGGGTCTAGGTGGATTTTTTCCTTCGTTACTTTGCTAGAAATGATACCGGAGACTAGAGGCGGGTCGTCTGCTGAAGAATACGTGGAAAGTGAAAAAAACTGGAGCTGTTAGCACGCTCCTTCATTCTTTGAAGCTCATCTAGCGTTATGAGCATCGACATAGGTTTGCAGGAATAGGGACCACCGTCTGGTATTTCAGAAAGCTACCGCATGCCTTGAATAAAGGCCTTATAGACTTACTTGTAATGGGTGGTCGGAATGATGAACTGGAAGGCTTTTTCAGCAAGTAATGGATCCAAGTCTTGTCAATGTCTAATATCTTATACTAGACTTCTTCCGCGACTTCGTCCTTTGAAGATTTCTGATATTTACTGGTGGACCCATTACACCCTTTCAGGAGATGGTTTTCAGAATTTTACTTTTAACGTTTATTTACAAATTTAACGTATTATCTTCACTTGCGTCGGGTAAGCTTCGGCTGTGTCAGTCAGTATATCTGTCACAGTCTTGTTTTATAAGGGTAGGGCTAGGTATACATATAGCTGAGGATAGCTGATTGTATTGATATTTTCACCTGTTCTCTGGGCTAATTTAAGAAGGTTGCATTGCAAATTTTATCTTTAAATATTTAAGTAATTTAAACTGAACTGAAGTAAATTGTGAATTATTATTATTGTGTTATTGGTTTTTTGGTTAGAAACTATTTCTGTTATGTTTATTATTGAATTAGGACAATCCTGGAATAATAGTGTAAATTATGTTGAATAAATAATAATAATAATAATGTTGTCTTGTAGGTGATAATATTATAGAACACTGCTTAGAATAGGGCATAGCTAGTGAACAACTTATCATATAGTTCGACTGTTATAAAATTAGTATAAATGTCTCTTTTCTTTTGTAACAAGGTGTTCTCCACATTTGTAGGTAGAGCTCAACTACAAATGAATTTAATTACCTCGTGCATATAAAGCTGCCACAGCATGTTTCACGCTATACTACACTATAATATTAAATATTGGTTCGTACAGCGTTAGACACAAGAGCTGAATTACAGGCCAGTCCCCGGGCAATTTGATACAAACTATCAAATGTGTATTTATGCGACTCTTACTACACTTACTACACACATAAAGGTTAAAATTCCGCATAGGTCTTCGTTCGACCCGCTGTTTGAGTTTTCATGGTGTATTTAAAATATCACGATTGTAGGTCTTGTGGATCTTTATACAAAGTTGAAGGTGCCGTGGGACGTTTTGGTGGGAGCGAAGCGCTAGAGCGTTCGCTTGTAACTCAGCAGCGGCCGCGAGCGATTCGGTTCAGTGCAAGCGAGCTTTATGCTGAATTAATTGATATTGTGGCGGGTGACTCCTGCTGCAGGTGGGGAACCATGAGTATGCGAAAATATTTTTTAAATTCTTGCTAACCAAAATGTAGATAAGTAGGTATTTACACATTATAAGGTCCGATTTTTCAATCGCCAGATAAACACTATTCCTAGGAATAATTTTAAAATGGAACAAATTTTGTATGGGCTATTGGTTGAATAAACTAACTGGGGGTTTAACTGAGAATTGAAAAATCAGACTAATATAACTTCTGTGGCGCGATGCTCGTTTGTCAGTAAAATCTATGGCTTAGGAATCGCATCTTCAAAATTTAAAAGATCCCGAAACAGCACTATGCTATTGGTTTTGTGTGCAAAAAAGTGTAGCAAATTCTTCTTCATCTCATTCTTATCAGAGCTGTTTTTTGTCCATAATCCACGTGTAGCACCATTAATTACTCTTAAAATTAATTAAAATGTTGAGAAGTGCGAGCGAGAGGGTTGCAGTTGTCCAGGGTATTCTTAAGTTCTTCTTGTCTCGTGTCAAAAGCGTCAAACTATGCGCTCCCAAAAACGCACTAACTTGATCGCGCTAGGAGGGCTTGCCTCAAGGAAATTCAGCAGATCTATCAATCCTATTAGTTCGACAAACTATGGTACCGCTCCAAGCTTTACGAGCCGCCACGGCAACCCAAAGGCGCGTATTTATTTGTGGAAAGACCCGCACTATACATTCATATCGTGAAGCAAGAGGCAGCGTGTTTGCACAGCCGCTCGTCGCGTTTATTAACGGCGACAAATGAGGAATTTTACGGCCAAAGCCTCCTTGGTGCCGGGCTGTTATTAAAAACTAAATGATACATTTATAGAGGCCTTTAAAGTTACTGACGCTAAAGGAGAGAGGATGCTAATAACTTTCTTGAGGTGCTTTATTGGTCCGCTATGACTAAGTATATTTAAGAAATGTATTAGGATCATTCCTGAGAAAAGCGTTCTTCGCTGAGATCGGTGGCTTTTATTTTTTTTCAAGATAGGTGAAAACTAAAAATACACCGTAAAAGATGGCTTAAAAACTAGTCAATATGTCGATGAGGCACACCTGTAGGCTTTATAGATTAATGAAAAAAAAATCTTCTTTTTTGATAAGCCACCGATCTCAGCAAAAAGGCCACCGATCTCAGACAGTGTCTAAAATTATTATAAACAGTAATTACAGTGAATAATAAACGTTTTTTCTAAATTTAAACGTTACTCATGAACTGACACAGATAAAAGGGGGCTAAATTAAGCAAAACATTTGTATTAAACATCATAAAAATTATCAAAAAAATCATATCTTTATTTTCATAAAATCATTGTAAAAGATCAATTCCTAAGCTAAACATGCAAAATTGTAGTCAACAAGTCTTTGCATCTATTTATACAGCGTCCAGTGGCACCTTCACTTACACTAGATGGGTGAAGAGACCAGTCGGCGCTGCAGTGTCTGGGACATTGTTTTAGATGGAGTAGGCTTGCCCATCCTGACAGCTTGGTCGGCCTAGCCCACAAGAGAAGTCATTACGTGTGGAGCCAACTAAATTGCGGGTTTCATCACGATGTTTTTCCTCACATTAGGGAGGGGTTTAGCTACTTCAAATTTACAAATTTATGTAACTTTGAAAAGAAACAAAGTCATGTTACATGCCTGCGCTGGGAATCGAACCTGGTTCTCTCGCATCGGCGACCAATGCTCTATTATATGTGTGACTGTAATAATTATACACTATAATTGTCTGTCTATACGGATTTTGCTTTTTATTTGCGTGAAATTACATTTCCTTGCAAAAAACAGTACCTTAATAGCTTAAATGAAGTCTAAACTTTAGTCGATAGAAACAAACTGATACATTTTGAATTAGTCATAGCATCTCGTTCGGTGTGGTATCTAAAGAATCTGTGAAATTGATACAATATGTTGAAAACTTCTTTGAGATCCTTGGCTAATAACTGAGATCGGTGGCTTAAATCCACCGATCTCAGTGCCACCGATCTCAGAAATAACTAAAATGTAGCTATTTCTCTTAAACTATAGAAGCAATCGTATTTATTTTTACGACAATGCCTACTCAGGGATATACGCATTCATGTACTTAGGACAGTTTAGTGTAGTCTTGTTTACTATACTAGCAAAACATGCCACCACTTTCAGCTACCTTACCGAACCAAAGTTTAAAAAAAGTCAAGAACTTACGTAAAAGTTTAGGCATGAAAGATAGCGACACATACGAACCATAATAGTTGACAAGGACCATTTGACGATATTTTGCACCAGTAACTAGAAACTTGCAGCGTATTTAAGCTTGTATAAAAACATACTTTCGTTGCACCATTTAAACTTTGCTCGCCGCGTGACATTTCTAGGAATGTCTACAGACACAAGAGTTTTCATTCTATTACAATTCTGGATATACGATTGGATAGAGGCACTCATTGGGCATTTAGAAAGGTATAAATTAGCAAAGTAGTGGGCACATGAGTAAAACCACAAACAAAAACATACCAGGCCCACACGCGTGTGACATGCAAAATACTCGCAAAATCACCCATTTTTTGACCTTCAAAGGGATATTTAGGCAATTTCCTCTATAAAATATTGATTTTATTTGATATGCCTCAATGGACCGTTAGTTAAGTAGACGATTAAGTGCTAATTTAGTACTGTGTGATGTATAGTTTAGTAGATACTAGGGTGTGACCAAAAAAATCGACCTCTCAAAGAATGACCCATTAGTCGCTGCTGCTGATACCCAAATCTGGATCAGGATTTCACGTCGACCTTTATACGCTAGCACTCTACTCGGTTACGTTACGGGCGACAAAAATTTAGGTACAGTCTGACTTGCTGTCGTGTGTACCAAACGATTAATGAAAACCCTTTAGATTAGAATGTGTTGTAATTTTATACGTTGGGTGTGTTCTCTTAACATGCATAGTGTAAATTAAAATTGTAAAAAGTAATAGGTGCTGGATAAAACCTATTCCGGTAGCTTCGATGTTGGTTTTTTGAAAATTAAAATACACGAATCCTGCATCAAAGCGGCAGTCGTTATTTATGTAGTGTGAAGGGTTGGACCGGTAAAATAAAAGACCGTTAATGACCAGAGAGCCCCAGATATTATACCCGACAAGTTTTTGTTAAATTAATAAATTACACAGTGCGCCAATAAGTGGATAGAGTACGCTGAAAAATTAAACACCGTATTTAATCGTTTTTGTAGCCAGCTACATGGATTATAAGTACAGCCTACCGTGAATCGATAATAGCAGCCGATTCCACGCTATAGCTTTTTTGCCACTACGTGAGATGTCGTTCTCTAAGGGTGGTATTCTAGAACGCTACTTAAACTCAGTTCAAACTAGAACGCTACTTAAACTCTGTTTAAACTCAGTTCAAACAATAACGCTACTTAAACTCTGTTTAAATTCAGTTTAAACTCAGTTTAAGTAGAGTTTAGTAGTCGACTGTTGATAAAACAGTGCATGTTTTTGATTTGAATATCCCTCCCTTCATATAAAAACATGCACTGTTTTATCGACATTCTAAACTCTACTTACACAGAGTTTAAGTAGCCACCCTAAGTGTTTTGAGTAATATAATACGGTAGGGACCTTTAAAACAATGTCCCAGGCACTGCAGCGCCGAGTGGTCTCTAAACCCATCTAGTGTGAGTGAAGGTGCCACTGGACGCTGTATAAATCATCTCATTACGTAGATGCATAGGCCTTAGTTAGGTACCTTTAAGACTGAACCATTGTACCTACCATAATGCATTTTAAAAAATAAAAAAGATTTTTATTTTTTGCTTATGTAATAACGGGGATTTACATTTACTTTAACGAACGATATTTATTGGGGTGTATACGTATGTACATAATTAAAATTATTACAAATTTAGGTAAAAGATTTGGGCCAGATCGCCACCGTCGCGCGGTAGGGTGCCAGAAGGCTCGCGGCGTTTCCCCGCTGGATGGCAAGGGTCAGCCTTTGCCCGAGGTAGGCACCAGCCCTCTGGTCACCCGAGGCGTCAAACAGGCGCGACAAGACATTTATTATGTTATTGTCCTTGCCCTTCTTCAGATTATTTCTAAAGGCACCATGCTAGGATCGCTACTTGCATCTTTCCTTTTCATGATATTCACGATCGATACGTCCACCATGGCGTAAAATTATTGTGTATGAAAGCATCTACCTACTTTGCATATCCGTACTATCTACGCCAAGATAATTTATCATCAAAAGATCTACATCCTATCTTACATCCTCTTATAATTAAGCCTTAGTAAATACGTAGTAAAATCAAGCTAGGCAGTCCCCGCAGCAGTATTATATAAAAGAGTTAAATTACATCCCAACAGTGGGCTGAGCGTGAAGCGATTGAGTTTTACGACACGTCATCTCTGTGATGACGGGACTGACGCTTGCCCATTGGTTGTATAATATTGCGTTTAGACTGTCCAAACTAGTCCACACCCCGTAAAATTTTACTGTGACAGACTGATTGGCAGACAAACATAGGCGTTAGCATATAGATGAAACTAGCCTTAAAGTATACAAATTTGTGGAGCTCGGTTCTCTAAATTCTAACACCAACGGTGACTGCTACCTCAAACGATTCAACCATTATTTCCTCTATACCTCGAAAGGAGCATATGTTCCACAGCTCTGCGTCGTCTGTCAGTCAGTCAATCAGTCAGGCTGCATGTCATGTGTCTAATGAAGATGATACCAAACATACAGAAGAAAGCGTGTTCAATCGTGTAATGTTAGCCATTCCGACTATCTGAAGCAAGTGGAATATTTTTTTTAATGGATATCCTTCGCGGTTGCTCTATCTGGATACATAGATACGTAGATAGATAACTCTTTATTGTACACCGAAATTAATTACAAGGGAATTCTTAAAACTAATCAGTAAGCATACAATTGGGGGCCTTATCGCTAAAAGCGATCTCTGCCAGGCAACCATTTGTTGGACAGGACAGAGATAATAAAATATTCGGTAGATTAGCGTATTCTCCAAATACTCCAACTCGCCTTTTTAGTGTAAACGCACATAAACCGCTGCTTACAAAGCCATTTGGTCATATAACCGGCCATTTTGCTGTGTGCAACCAATGTTTATGGGACCACTGGAGGACCACACAAGTAGAAGTTTGATAGGCAGTGTTTTAACGTTAACATTTTGCAGCGTTAGACTTTTTTATCGCTATCGGTGATAGAAAGTTTATAAAGCACTATTATGTTGCGTTTTGATTAATGGTTGGCTTAAGTTTTATATCCTGTGGTGGTTAATACCTTTAATACTGGTAGCATAGTTTGATTAATTATATTGTAGAAAAGCGAATATACTTAAATTGCAAACCATAGTGAGGAAAAATCATTATTTGCCGAATATGCCTTTTGTTACGTGAATGGGACATACATAAAACCAGGCCTAATTAATATCCAATGAGAAGATACCTCCGACCATCTTTCGCACTCCGGGTACAGAAATGAGGTTATGGCATATTAAATGAGTCTACAAGTTGTTAGAGTCGTGCAAAGCTAACTTTGCAGTGGAGCATTCGAAATAGTAATTTCCGTACGTTGCTTTTGTATGTTTTCACCATTTTTCGGTGGTACAAGTTACGTCAGTTATTGTCTGTTACAATTTTGTTTTGTGGAATACATTGAAAATATGGTGAAAACATACAAAAGCAACGTATGGAAATTACTATTTCGGATGCTCCACTGCAAAGTTAGCTTTGCACGACTCTAAAAGACCGCCGACAGACCTGAAAAGCACGCATACTAGACGAGAACTGAAAAACAAAATTTCCATAAATTATTGCTGGGATATAACTTTTTATGTTATAATTTAGTTTTTTAAAATCACGGAATGGAAGTTTAACGCAGAGACAATACGACTTATTCCGCAAGCGATGACATACAAATTATGCTACTTACCCTCGAGGTGTCGATGTTTAAAAAACATTGCGAGTTGCATTTTTAACGTCGTTTTTCATGAGAAATATTGAAAATGTTGATATAGCTTATCGAGAAGAAATGTGAAGCACTCGATATTGAACATATTTCAGCAATTTTATTGTTCATGTCCAACTTTGTACAGTCGGCGACACGCTAGGATACCCCTTTTTTCGATTGGCGCCCTTATGACGCGCGCGTTAAGAGCTGCCATGGGGTATCTGTCACTGTGGCCGACATTGCCGTGGTTTCCCACTTTGTTGGCGGTCTTTTAACACCCTGTAAACAGTGTCATTTATATTGTTTTTTTTTGTAACTGTTGTGGACGTGCGTTAGAGATTGATCTAGAGAAGTAGAGATGTCATCTCCCAACAAAAAAAACTCATCTTTATTGATAAGACTCTGAAATGTCAGATTAATTTATTGACTTTCCGAGCAAGATATTAGGGCTCCGTAGTTGAAAATTATATTGTTTATATTAATTTAATAGACTATAGCGCAGTATTCAACCTTAAATTCGACAACCAACAATACAATAATAAGTGAAGTTAGTTTATTAAGTTTTTATACTGATTTTCATATGTTTTATTTTGATAGTTTTATTCAAACACTGTCGTACAAAAAAATATATTAGAGGCACCATCTCTTAGCATTCGAGCGAAGCTCGTTTGCCCAGGTACTTAAGTTTTTATACTAACAAACTGTATGGATCCTTTCCGAAATAAAATATATTGATTGATTGATTGAATAATGATTCTGAAACCAATAAGTAAGTGCCTCTACTTACGTCTTCGGAAAAAAGGCAAGAAGTCACATGGCTACGGAAGATGTAGGTACCTAATTGAATTAAGTCATAAGCTACGTGGAACAGTAAACTATTTCAATTATTTATATCACTACGGAACCGATATCAGTGGGATATTTTTTTCTTCTGTCGAAGACAATAAGCCCATGTGCACAATCTGTCATGTCAGCCTGCCTTGTTGTTTTTCAAAATGCCTGACACGTGCCGCGGTAGTTCTTCGATTACGGCCTTCGATCAAGGATAAAACTATATAGGTACAACATAGAACTCTGAAATGTGTCTAGAAAAATAGATGCCCAAATTGCCTTTGGGAGCTTATTTGCTCGTAGTCCATGCAATTAAAGTAAAACTGTACACTAATGCAATAAGATTGACATTCGAATATTAGACGTATGGTCGAAATGATGTTTCGTATTGTTCTATTGCTGATATCTTTTGTTTCTGTGGGGACAAGTTTTTATTGTGATTTTAAACCTAATGCGGATTCTATGGGATTTAGTTCGGTGATTACGGCCATAAAAAGCGATTTGTTTTTTATTTGCCTCACAAGTGCAGCATCATCTTCTTTTTATTATTAGTACGGTAGTCTCATAAGGTTGTTTAATTTTCTGAGTGGCATTAATAGTCGTCGACTCAAGATCGAACTTAAGTAGGTGATCTCAGAAAAGTCAAATTCTAATGTCAAGCCTTGGCTAATGTCAATGTCAATCTCAAGATAGTGTCTATTAATATGCTGACAGCTTAAGTATGACATTAGCCCCGGTTTGACATTAGCATTTGACTTTTCTGAGTTCACCTACTTGAGATCGATCTCAAGTAGGTGATCTCAGAAGACTAGTAATAGCACCCTGATTCACTATGCCGGTCTGAGTTTTGGAACAAAGATAGTTTTCATATTGCATGCTACAAAATCAGTTTAAAGTACGGTCAGTGACAGCGGCTAGGATTATAGTACTTATCTCGTGCGACATAAGTCGCATCAATTGAACAAAAAGGATTATCGTGTCGTCGACTGTAAAAGTAAAATGTAAATTGTGCTAGGTGCTAGCACCTATGGAGTTCTGATTTTACAACTATACACATATTAGAAAAAATCCATTTTGATGATTATTGTAAATTAAAACTAATTCCATTGATTTACATTCTTTATTATGATAACCTTTATTTAAAGGAAGAAGAGGAGCCTACTCACTACAATAGTCTTTCAAATCGAAATGTACTACATTAAGAGACACTCTTATCCCTTTTTAGCTCGAATCTCGCATTTATACCACCTACGTAAGATTGAGCTACCTTGAGGCAAATAATATTAAAGACACAATGACACCTTCGGTCCTAAAACATCGTAACCAGTCTGAATGAAAGTCCATCCCTATTTATAGAGTTCTGATAGTCTAAAATTACGGGTTATAGATACACACTGCGCCTAACGTTGGGCACTCAGCTTTTATAACTTCATCAGAGACGCATAAACACAAATTATACCCTGTACAAACTGAATATTGCCACAAATAGGAGGACACAAAACGTCTAACTGATCTTTGATTCAAACTACAGGGTGCACTCTAAGTCGATAGCGGAACTTTAAGTGGGCTATCTACTGATCAATACAAACAACTTGTAGGTACTAGGTGGCAAAAAAATGGAGTGAAAAAAATATCAGCTGTTCCATACAAAAGGTCGACTCAGTACTGCGCCAAATGTATGAAACAGCTGATATTTTTTTCGCTCAATTTTTGTCGCCACCTAGTACAAGTTGTTTGTATTTATCAGTAGACAGCCTACTTAAAGTTCCGCTATCGACTTAGAGTGCACCCTGTAGATTCATTATGTAAAGTGTCTTCCCAAGAAAACTTATTCTTGAAGCCTACTCCGGGCTGGCCTAGGTTGCACAGCACCACGTTTTTATTGAGCTATCGAGTAACGCCGGCTTGCTTTAAATTGTGCATATGTCGTAGGATGATTTGATAAGTCGATTTTTTGCAAAAAAAATAGGGATTTTGCAAAAACACGGATAATTAGACTGTGCTGATGATATTTCGAAAAAAGATAAAAGATAGGGTTTTTGCGAAAACACTGGTAATCATTAAATATCCTTTTCTCTGATTGGCTCGATTTTCGCTTGCTGGCCAAGATTTTTCAGTAAGATTAAGACATGTCTTCAGCGTTGTCTAATTATCCGGGTTTTTGCAAAATCCCTAATTTTTTTGCAAAAAAACGATTTATCAAATCATCCTACGACACATATATAGTTGTGCAAATAAAGCAATTTGACGCTAGACTACAACGAGATAAAAAAAAACTTATGTCGCGGTGTCGTGCCACGGGACTGGCCTTAAATTACAAAAAAAAAACGCTTTAACTCTACTCGGTAAGATCAAAAACAAAGCAAACATCCACTCAAACTTTCGTAAGCACTACAACGCGTCGTCCGTCCCTCCTCCATGATTAAGACTTCCGGACGAGGTCAAAACATGTCGGCTATTCCGACAAAATAAAAGTAAGCGAAACCGTTAAATCAATATAAAAACATCCACTCTCTGCAAAGCAAAACATCTGTACACTACTGAAAAAAATGTGCAGAAATTCTGTACTTAGAGGGTTATCATTCTTGTGTGTGTGGGACAGTAATATATGAGGTGGCATAAAATATATCTCGCATTTATCGCTGAGAGAATTGTTTCGCGAATAACTTTAATTTTACATGTCAAAGAAAGGTCCAACCAAGGTCCACCCTATCTCAACTTAATCTACACGGTGAAATAATATGTTCTTGTTAACTCACCGAGCATAGAACATTGTGCGTACTATTCAGTCTTTTGTAGAAACTTATATTTCTCGGATAAAAACCGGCCAAGTGCGAGTCGGACTCGCACACTGAGGGCTCCGTACCATCATTTTATACAAATCTGTTTGTACGAAACCTCGGTGCATAAGTTCAACTCTAATTTGGCCGTTTTTTAATTTGTTGTTATACTATAAAGTAAGCACTATAATAGGGGACAATCGCTTATCTTTTATTATTATGTTATTTTTACTATTTGTAATTATGTCTTCTATACTAATACATATTACATATCCTGTGAAAATTCCAACTGGCTACCTATTACAGTTCTAAAGATATAAAGGTAGGACTTTAAATGTAGGACAGAAAGATAAACAGTGGAGGTAGAGTTCTATTAGGCCCCGTTTGGTACCCTTCGGGTACGGAACCCTAAAAATATTTTAGCAGTTGAGTAAATGTTATTTGATGCAACATTTAACATTTTGTTGTTACAGCGACCATAATCGAAATAATTTTAATAGCTTTGCATTCAGCTAACAATTTTATTATTCATTTCAGGTACTTTTACAGTGACAGCCACAGCCCGATGGTAAGTTACGAAAACCATATAAAGGTAGTGTTATCGATCCGTACAATCTCCTACTACAGAGGGGAAATCTAACAACCACCCGATACGAATACAAACACTTAGTACAACATTTCAAACTAAACGCTTTTAAGGGATACGCAACAACGCGTTTCCATTCCATCACGCCACGATCAGATATGCCAGTTTGGTCGCCATGACAACAGAAGTGTGAACGCGGCACTTTTGATTTAGTACGCACCGCTTTTGCCAGCGGTAAATAACGGTGCCAGAAATCTTGGCAGAAATTGGCAGTACCTTGTACGGAGCGCCGTATGGCGTCAGACGATGTGTAGACTTGCGACTTGACAACCCTTACATTGGAGATAAGCTTCAGTAAACTAACGCTGTTTCCGCTGGCTACCTTAATTTCTACATGGTATTGCTCGTTTGATTTTTAATGCAATTACATACTATCGAGTATTTTGCCATATTTTGCGTATCCGTGTAGAGTCGTGTCGTGTAGAGATTGGAACTTATAGCATTGAGGTCAAATCTCCTACGTTTTGTTTTTTTTTACGGAATCCAAATTATTTCCTTCAAAAACATATCGGCAAATAGGCTGCAACTGCGCTAGACCCATCGTCGTTTGGCGAGTCGCAAGTTCGCGACTCTACGGGCAGCCTAAGGATCCGCAATTGCAAGACAAATGCTCGCGATAGTAAAATGATATCGCCTCAAGTGCGATTTAAGGCACAATAGAACCTCGTGAAATTTACGTGTGCCGTTCGGATTTATTCACAAACGGACAAGAAACATGGCCCAGGCAAGGCATCCATTACTCCACTGTACACAATGAGGGTTTGTCCCGTTTGTCTGTCCGTAATGGAGCTAATGAGTGTGGTAATGTACCTACACACACGCTTGTTCATGTTGACTCTAAGTTGATCACACCTATTTGTTGCATTTTTAGCTAATTCTAACAAAACAAAATTAAAAATAATACTTCGCCGTCCCATGATGGTACATAAGATTACTGAAAAAATTTCAAAGTCCGCACCCAAACGCTCTTTGAAAACTTGTAATTGTTTTATCTTCAAAGCAAACCTCCTATATTTTTTTCTTGAATTACGTTTTTAAGATACGATAAAAAATAATGATCTTAAAGATTACTGACATTTTTATGACTGTGGCGTAAAATATGACTGTCGCTATGGGAGGTGAATATTGTTTTTTAACTGCCCTATTAATAGTAATTACTGTCTAGACCGTCAATTGAAAATTAGCAGTGCTCAGGAATGATTTGCTGCCTCTGCGCCTTTGTTGAAAAGCAAATATATGCCTTTAATTCTTAAAACGTTATTCTCATACTTTATTGCTACAGACTATCCAAAACCTTCCTTAATTTTTATTTTTATTTATTTTGTGGCTAGATGGATAGACAGATAAAAACAAGAAAACGCATGGAAATCAATCACATCTCTAAGATATTACATCTGAACCAACTCGTTTATTTTTTAAATTAAAGAATCAAAGTTCTTAGCACACTTTTTCCTCCATATTTGTGCATCAAGTCCTAGTTTACCCCTTTTTACAGGCAATACTAATTTACCCCCCGCCGCTTGGTTGCCTAGCAACCGCTGAGCGATGGCCGCGGTCTGACAGACGCGCGTATTAACGACTGCTAAATGCTAATGTGACAAGCCATCGTTAAGGGTCCGTATAAGGCTAACTAGCGCCACCAACGTTGAAAAAATCATATCTCGCTTCAGAAGAAGTTTATGACAAAATCCTAAGATGAGCTCATGCGCCATGCTTTTCTAGATTTTTAAGTGTGGGTACCCAACTCAATTTCTAGTCTTAAGCTAAAAAATTTTCGATAACCGCCAAAAACGGCCGTTTTTGGCGATTATCGAAAATTTTTTAGCTTAAAAGTAAATTTCGAAGAGGGTATCTACACTTAAAAATCTAGAAAAGCATGGCGCATAGGCTCATCTTAGGATTTTTCCAGAAACTTCTTCTAAAGGAAGATATGATTTTTTCAACATTGGTGGCGCTAGTTAGCCTTATACGGACCCTTAAGTTTCAACTAGTTACTGGAATGAAGTGATTTCCAATTGCCGTTCCTGTCTGTTCTTGGTGATTCATTGTGATTGATAATTGCTGTTTAAGTTACCGTAGATTGTTCGAGGATTGGACAATCAGGTTCCACGAGCAAGGCATTTTAATAATGATTAAACAGCTGTAAGCATGTTTATTATAAGCCTGCACCGAGAAAAATACAGCTCCAAAACACTTTGATTAAATAAACTTTCAAAGCAACGTGCAACGTTGCCAAAACGTTGAAAAAAATAATGTATCAAAAACAACCTTGATTTCGGTTTGTATGAGCCGGGGTGTTAGAAATGAATACTACCATTTCATCTAGTAAGTTTCTCTATTTATTTCTTCGAGTACTAATAGTTGCAATTATTTTCATCGTAAAATGAAAACAAGAAATGCCACTATTTTAGATATCACGTGTTTCTTTTCGAGTTTATTTCTTAAAGATTACTTATAATAAGTGACAATATTGCAAGTATAAAAGTAAAACCGCGTTTGAGATTACCTTATCAAATCGCAAGTTAAATGGTCTGTTAAAAAGCTAGCTCCAGTCAGTTCTGGTTATAGCTTTATTATCATAGTAAGTCGGTATAAACAGTCTCTAAACCATATTCTTTACGGTATCACTTATTCAAATATGCATCTTGAATGCTTTAAGTTCCATGTCGCTTGCATACGTATGTATAAACCACCTGTTTTCAACTAAAGATCCTGTTTTTAATAACTTTATGAAAATGTTGTCGTTCAAACTGAGGCACGCATGCATAGTTAATTTAATCCAGCAATTTCAATAACAAAAACTGAACTAGACACTACTTTCTTCATTCCGTAGTTGTTGTCACACAAGGTATTTTTGTGATAATAGTGAAATTGCAGCTGCACAAACAACATCGCACCTTTACCTATCTTCTGAATTTCTATCTGCTGATTTCTGAATTTATTTAGAAATTCGCTAAGCAAGCACTTAAGTATTGTTCTGTCTCACAAATTAACGTGACAAAACGATACTTAAGTATTTACTTAGTAAAATTCTCAATTCATAAACCGGGCCTATATATTTGACGAATGATGAGGACGTTGACACTTTCATTGCCATACATTAGTAAATCTGGGCACAAGCTTTCTCTCTGAGTTCCCACTGGCTATTGGTGATTTACGCGTAGAGAACTCTCTCTACGCGTAAATTTTTAAATGGTGCCACAGATACTCAGGTTTCCTCAGGATGTTATCTTTCACAGTTACATAGTTCAGAGGTGTGCTGATTCAAATACAAATCGCGGAGCCTGCGCTAGAGAAGACTATACCCATTCAACTGTTGCAGCAGCCCAGCCGCGGTTAAAATACGGGCGTGAACGAAACAAACAAGCTCTAATCTCTATAGTGCTATAATTTACTAAGTTAACCGTAAACGGCTCTATTGGAGCTTAAGGCTTTGATTCAGATTGCATTTTGTTTTGTCTGGAGAATGTACTTTTAAATAATATGCGTTCACAGCCCAGTAGGTAAGCTAAGGTTTTGATAATCGAGAATATAATAATATATGTACGAAATCAATAATGAACGCCAACGAAATTGTCTCTTTTCTTTACCTC
Source organism: Zelleria hepariella (assembly GCA_949319315.1). Classification (NCBI taxonomy): domain Eukaryota; kingdom Metazoa; phylum Arthropoda; class Insecta; order Lepidoptera; family Yponomeutidae; genus Zelleria; species Zelleria hepariella. The sequence continues at coordinate 24,282,677 of OX439378.1, read as the reverse complement.
TTCATCATCATCAGCCCACCGCTGCCCACTGCTGGGTATAGACCTTTTTCCCCTCTTACCAGAGCAGCTACCACGAGTACTAACTGTCACTGTCACTGAAAGTGATACGTTGGATAAACAACCTTACTACTATTAGTATTAGGATACATGACAGACGTCCGGCAGACATCCGGCACAGATTTTTCGCACTCGTGGTAGCTACTCTGTTACCTTTTTACCTTCTTATTCACGAAAAACCCATAATTCGGTACGCAAAGTTTTTTGTTCGAAAGTCCGTTATTGGCTTAAACTTATCTTTAGACAATATTAAGAAACTTATTAAAATATTTTTTATTTTGGGCCAGTAGTTTTGTTTTTATGCGCTAAAATGTTTTGTTCCTATGACCGCCAACAGTATGCAGACCGTCGCGTGACGTCATAAAACCGTATCTTTGAAACGTTGTAAAATCCAAAGTACTGAACCAAAATAAAAAATATTGAAATTAGTTTCTCAATATTGTCTAAAGATAAGATTAAGCCAATAACGGACTTTCGAACCAAAAACTTTGCGTACCGAATCTGTTTTGATTTGAATAGAATCCGCAATTAGTGCTTAATGTGCCGATCGTCTTTTGAATCAAGCAGTTTATGGTACGACAAAGCGCATCAGAATATCCATCGATCCGCCTCCACATTCACCCAAGAACTTTAATGCGTCTCTAATAAGGTACCGCCTCAATAAAATCAAGTAAGAAAACGCGCGAAAAACGTTGAGACATCCCTTAATAGGTCCCCATATTCATTTCAATAAAAGTGTATTACTCATTTATCTTAACAAGTCCTAAGTATAGGTGCAAAAAGCACTTATCGCACCGAGACAGTATGTGACCTGACTGTGCATAGACTAATACAGCCTTCGGGGAATTTATTAAAGACCTATTAAAGGTACATTGTTGTTTCTTAGCGTGCTTACAGGCAGTACGTGTGTTAAACTTGATTTAAGAAAGTCCGACTTGTTAACTCGATCTTAAACACCAAACACTTCAATTAAATAGTTTTTCAGCATGCCTAGTTAAGTGTTAGGGCTTTTACACACGACATAGCGATGGCGTCATAAAGTGACTACACTACAATTATTCTCAAACATAAAATTACATTTGACAGTTAGCGTATAATTTGAATTGTACTACTGCGTTTTATTATTATAATAAGTGCTACTCTTAATGGGAGGAGGCGTAAAATCGTATTCCTACTTACTCCAATTACGCTTAAATGCTCAAGATCATCAAGAGACGGGTCCTTAATCTGATACCTCGATTAAATCCACCAATAAGCCTTTAAGCTAATATTACTGACCATAAACACGATTAATCACGACATTTTTATTCTGAACCGCCTGCGTAATTGCGCTCGCGCATATCAGCCAGTAGTTAACATCTTACGAGGAGGTGACCATCTCGCAAATTATTCTTAGAGATATTATATCATCGTGCTAGCGTCCAAAAAGCTATGTGGGAATAATACACCACCCACTGATAATTTTACATCTTTGCTTTTCACCTTTAGGAACAAAAGACATCAACGGGAGGGCGAACTTCCTTTTTTTAGTATACTCTGATTACTCTGTTATTGGAATTGTAACTCTGATTTTCTTACTATTACTAATTGTGAGTGTGTGTGTGTGTGTATGTGTGTGCGTTTCTGATTGTGTTTTTGTTTTTTATATGTTTATTTTATTTGCTACTACAAATTCACAAATGTACGTAACTTTGAAATTAAACAAAGTCATAGATACATGCCCGCGCCGGGAATCGAACCTACACCCGCATTGAGCACGCGTGGTGATTAAGCTCTTTGCCTTTGCCCAGCTAGTGGGACATGTACATTTGTACAGGCTACATCTTACTTTTTTTTATTTAAATTTTTTGACAAAGCTTTTGTGAATTTATTATTATGATTTATTGTATTTTTTGACATTTGTTTGTATGAAATAAATATTGCTATACTTTTTTTTTACATTCTAAGTTTAAAAAAAGTTTTTAATCAATGTGTGAGTAGGTACTCGTCGTAACTTAAAAATATAAAAAGTCCATTTGAAACAAATGCCATAGACACCCTTTTCTAATATGCAATCGGTCTCATCTAGCGCGGTGCATCAAATATGCAAATGTGGCTGATTCTGCTCCAGATACGCCTATTTGGCCTCTGGTTCGGATAACATCGCTTATACATCGCTACTGCCTGCCTTCGGTCGTCTAATTATTGCTTTATTAACATTTTGACCCTGTTGCGTAATTTTAAAATGTATAATTCAGCTGGTGGGCAATACCATATCGGTTTTGGCTATGATTACTCGATTATCTTAAGATTCTAGTGATTTGAATATAGTTAAGTCAATTTATTCATGAGGTATAACTAGGTGTCAAGTAAGTCCGTATATTCTCAGACCAAAAAATCGCAGATTGTAAGATATCGTAGACTTGGATTTTGTCCATAATTTATTTCTTTGTTTTGTTTGGCGACAATTATCTGTGAATATCTGCTTTTTGTCTCCATTGCATATAAGTCTGTAGAAGTAAACCATTTAAACTTGTAAAATAATAGATAGTTTTGGTTAGCGACATGCAAGAAAAAGAGCATCATTCGAACAAAAATCTTGTCCTGATCAACAACACCTAGTTAAAATATATCTGTAACACTCTATGTATCACCTTTTACGCAAATAGGTAAACTTATTCTTATTTTTTAATCCTAGCGTGTCGCTGACTCTATATAAATAAAAATATATAGTCCGCATTGAAATTCTTAAAGACACTTAATCACAGTCATATGTAACTGCAAATAATAGGGAGCTTTGTCGGTCCCCTATAGAGAATTTATTATATCAATCAATGATTGAAAAATGCTCCATAATTTATATGACAGATGGTCGTAAGTCAGGCGTTTTGCAGCACATATTAAGGGCATCAATAATTGAGATAGCATCGCTTTGAGACCAACTTAGACTGAGGTTAGTCTTAGCTCCGGAATCCCATGGGTGCCACGCGACCAGCGAGAAGATACCGCTAGTAAACGTTATTTTCATTCATTCAAATTACTTTAGACAAAAAAAACATGTCCAATATCGATGATATTAGGGGTATATAACGTGTTACAAAAACTCTTTTTGCAGGGTGTAACCTATTGGTCAACAGAGTGACATTTCTGTAAAAAAAAGTTTTTTTTTAATTTGAAAAAAATTTAAACACATGATTGACTGCGTAGGTGCATAGTTTTAAGTTAATAAAACCATGTGAAAATCACCAGGCGCTATTACCGTGTAAAAAGAGTTAGGATCTCTTGTAACACCTTGTATTAATTGCTGACGGGTTTGCGTCAAAATGGGTGTTCTTTAATAATTACTTTAGACAAAAAACTTGGGCATCCATCAACTTAGACATAAGCGTCAAGTGGTATCTACACTCACACAAGACGGATGGTGAGTGGTGACCAATCGGGCGCTGCAAACAGAACACATGTTAAGGTGTATTAGAGCCTTATGCGGCACCTATACCACACTCTCAACTTTTTTGGCCTCACCCACAGGAAATAAAATGTCAATACGCCCGGACGCCACCTATTTCAGACATCATTTATCAAAAAAAAACATACTACCGGCTCACATGTCCTCTGAAAAGTCTTTAATGAATTTATTAATAACTTACGCCGACAAGTGCTAATGGCACTAAGAGTGGCATTAATAGTCGTCATCTCAAGCTCAAGCTCAAGTAGGTGAACTCAGAAAACAAAATCACTGACTTAAACCTTGGCTAATGTCAATGTCAAGCTCAAGCTAGTGTGTATTAATATGCTGACAGCTACTCAAGCTTGACATTAGCCAAGGCTTTTCTGAGATCACCTACTTGAGCTCGAGCTTGAACTGACGACTATTAATGCCACCCTAAAAAATGTAGACACGAGGTACTTGATCCTTTATTTCCGTTAATTAAGGAGCCTTAGGAAAAAATTGCATGTATGTTTTCTCGTGCAATGAGGCGTTTTCAAAAACGAATTCGAGTCAGTTCATAGATGGCGCTAACAGCTAACTAACAAAATTAATCTGTCCTACCTAAGCAAAATTTTACAGTCGTGTTCCAGTTCTTGAATTTGTGAAACTGAAATTGTCAGAACTGCTTTGAATTTGTGCTATGAAAATGGCTCATTGTTCCACACCTTATGGAAACATGAGGTTTTCCGCCTATTATATGGCAGCCGCCTAGCTCAAGCTAGGTCCAAGCAGCCACAGGCGGCGCTTTTGACTGTCGATGCCTATCTCCATATGACGGATGGTCACTTGTTTCGGCCTGTTCCACATACGTACAGTTCTACTCATAGTCTAGTCTAGGAACCCTCTTCTTTCTTACCCTGTTTGAGGGTTATAATAGCTCTCGGTATTTGTAATGTACGAGGAAATTTAGTTCAATCATGGTTGAGATTTTATGAATCTCACTATTAACCACCCTTTCCAACCCCTCCACCCCTCCCACTTTATATTATAAATGCGAAAGTTTGTGAGTGAGTGAGTGTGTTTGTTACTCTTTCACGCTGGAACGGCTGAACGGATTTGTCTGAAATTTGGAATGGAGATAGCTTAGATACCAGAATAACACAGGCTACATAAATCACGCCTTTACACTTAGGAGCACTTCCCTCTCCAGACTACCTCTTTTTTATTACAGTGGCCCTTTTACCGACAGCCTAGGTCATGAAAAGGGCACACTAAGTCCAACAAACGATCGAAACCGAGTGCAGGGACCTATGTGCCGCCTTAGCTTAGGAACAAAGTAAAACACGAAGTCACGGGCAAAAGCTAGTTTTAAATACGAAACTATGTGAGTGAGTGTGTTTGTATTTGTTACTCTTTCACGCTGAAACGGCAGGACAGATTTAACTGAAATTTGGAATGGAGATAGCTTAGATATCAGAATAATACATACGCTACATATTATCACGCTTTCACAATTAAGGGCAAAGTAAAGCACATATCCTTTTTCTGTAGTCCACGTGGACGAAGTCGCGGGCAAAAGCTAGTTTACGTTTTACCTTTTTCTGTTTCAGTGTATTTTCACGTAAGCATAAAAAAAACTTCTAAAATCGTGTGGAAAAACAATTTAAATACAGATTAAACTGTGTACTACAAGCTCGTTTACCAACAATTAAGTCAATATTTTTACTCGATGTTTCTTGGACACTTTTCTATTTAGGGTCTAAACAAGACAAGACATGTTTGACCGTTATTAAAAAAAACATTAATACCATCTTACATAACAGCAAAACACTTTATCAAAGATGAACAGAAGACCTCTTCTGTCGAATTACGGAATTACGAAGTCGAATACAGACAAAATTAAGGCCTTATTCTAGAGGAACATTCACTCTTATGAAGTTACCACTCAGCCGCTGATGCCTTTTCCGGTAGATCAGCATAATTAAGGTACTGCTTTAGTACTCACTGGCGCCACAGTCGAGTAAGACCATTTAGGCGGCCTAAAAACTTGGACGATTACCTACCAGTTAGATATTTCTTAAGGTATGTACCTACGTAAAAAAAAGTTTATTTGCACGATGTATTTTATTAGTACAGTTTTAAGGTAGGTAGGTATTAAATATGATTTTCATAAATGATTTTAATAAATCATATTTAATACCTACCTACCTTAAAAATGTACTAATAAAATACATCGTACAACCCCGGCTTGTACGAAAAAAAATAGGAACACAAATTTTCGAAAGATAAAACTGTTACATTTGCTCGTTTTATCACCATTCAACTACTGCAGCTCCGTCTTTGGTCCCAGATTGAACGCCAACACTGAAAGAGCAATACAACGAGTACAAAATGCTTGCATCCGGTTTAGTTTTAATGTGCCTAGAAGAGAACGCATCACCCCCTATCTCAACAGAAAAGGAATCCTAAATATGAGTGCTAGAAGAGATCTCCAATATGCTTGCACCGTACAAAAGATAATCTGGAATAAAAAAAACTGCTTTTTAAATCCTACCTAACTCTCCTACCTAACTCTTAACCATTCATGCACTCACACATCACATATATGTACCCTCACACACATATACACACCCTCACACACACATCCTCACGCACACCCTACCTTACAAACACACTTTTCTCACAACTCACCTGCCAGAAGTTTTTTAACTTGTTTCAAATATTTATTTTTTGTTTTCTTTCTTTGAAGAATTTAATTGTTTATGTTATTTCTTTAATTTAATATAAGCATAATTATTATGTCAACTTATTGTTAGCCCCCGCCTATCATCTTAAGGGGAAAGGAGGTATCTGAAAACCAGCGCTCCCCGGGGTCACAATGAGGTTCCGGGGCAGCAAAAGCTGAGACACCTCCTTTTGCCTCACTGATCTCATTAGTTATAAGTTTCATCCTATTGTAAAAAAATCTTTGTGAGGCAATAAACACCTTTTTATCTTTTTTTATCTTTACAAAGCAGTATAGTTAGTTGCGGGACAACAAATCAGCGGGTCTAATATGTAAAAAAACACTCAACCTTTGAGTGTCAAAACACTCGAAAATAGCCCTTATTGAAATGAACAATCTTTTATTTAACATTAAAAAACCTGAGCACGTTAGCACTCATTGGCTCCGCACGTATCGACTCTGTCTTTCCCGTGGACAATAAAATAAAATATAAAAAAAAGTAAGCTAACCGTTAAATCGATATAAAAAAGTTCTAAAATGTAACAGGAGAGCGAAACTAAAGCCATCCTTTCATTCATAATTATTTTGTTTATCTATTTTCAAAACCCGCTGGAGTGAAGCCGATGCTTATCTGCCAATGATGGATGACGTTAAAGGTTCTAATTAGAGGAGTGTTCGGGCGTAAGCCCTGTGCGTTAAATAGCGCTAATTTCCCATCAATGAACTGGTTTCTTAGTGGACTACCTGTTAACTTTAGCTGAGATAGAATGTTATTTATATTACGTATAATTACGTACTGAATGATTTTAGTCTCTGGTACGTACCGGTGACTTTAAACGGATAAAAATTCAATAAGATAATTGGTTTCCCTTACTGAGCCATGAGAAGACACAATTTGTACGGGAGGCACCACAGTCATGTTTTATCGCGCATTTTCAATGTTAAAGCCTGTATCTCAACAGCCACTATTTACCCCTATACGCTGTGCATAAAGAATATTTGTGCTATATCTAATATTTTATTGATTTGTCTGACATTTATATTAATGACAACTGTTATTTTAATGAAATATGTTTCCTATCATATTTTAGTTATATCGACTTATGTAATTAATAATGTAATACATACTTAGGTACGAAACTATGGCTTTTGTAGAGTAATTTAGCTTATCCATGATAAACATAAATATTAAATAACTTGATGTGTAACTTGAACCTATTTTATGAATAAAGATGTCTATGACTAATTGACAATGCCATTGTAAAGAAAGTTAACGTACGTTATTGAGGTGTTTAATGTATGTGAATAACTACTAAAGGTGAAATGCAACAACCAATGACAACGATACGATAAAAAGATTGTTTAAAAAATTCACTAAATAAACAAAGTATTGGCACCAATGGTTAAAATAACAATAACTTTTGATTACACAATTAATACAGCATGTGCGTTTTCATAATAATTTGTTTTATTATTGCCTGGTGGCTATTGTCTATTAGTTATTATCATGGTTATTGGTCGATGTTTGGGCGATAATATCAAATGTAATTTTATTGTTGAAGAGAAAACTTGTATGTTTATGTAATGGAGTTGGAAGGCAAAATAAGGCAAAGGTGTTGGAAACAATTTTAATCGAATAGCCTGATTAAAACATACATGGTAACCCATTTTTAGCAGTCCAATTTTTTTTAATTTAGCAATGTTACAAAAAATTGTGCGCTGCCGGTCTAGAATTATGTTTAAGTACTTTATGATCCTATCACATTATTTGTAAAATGCCTACTCTCCGGAGGGTTAAATATAGGCAGGAAACAAACAACTCGTCAAGTAAATTCATCATATTATTATAAAAATTTATGATTTGGCAAGCACTTCAAAGTAACTGCATTTTTTTATGAGGTTACAACTTGCTCGGGACACAACTTGAACCCGTAACCTCTTGCAGGCGCTCTACCAATTGAGCTACTGATGCGAATTTTAGAACCTTATTGTTACTCGTCTTATGGACGATAGGTCGCCATCTGGTGTGATAGTTTGCACTAATCTACACTACGTATGCAACAGGTCCTGTCCCGAGCGAATTAATGTCTCTAGCACGAGTTAATACTTCAGAATATACAGGGTGTTAAAAGACCGCCAATAAAGCGAGAAACCACGTATTGTCCTTATCATAATTAACATTTTCCGAGATAGTGAGATTCAATGTCAGACTTTTCAAAACTTTTTTTTTGCAGAAACGCATTCAGTATCTAGTTCTAAACATACCTTCTCAAGAAGCCATATCAAATCTATACTTATAATAAAACTCTAGCGAAGTCAATTCTGTACATTGAATATTTTTAGAAAAAAACTAGCAGGGGTTACTAAGTAAACTATACTGAATCCAAAAATGCAAAAAAAACGGTCTATGTCTGTCTGTCTGTCTGTCTGTCTGTCTGTCTGTCTGTCTGTCTGTCTGTATGAACACGATAAACGCGAACACCGCTGAATAGTTTTCAACCAAACTTAACATGGTCGTAACTCACGTTTCTGGGCGTAACTTAGGCTATCTAATGTTTAGAATACATTGCGGGTTGCAATTTTAACTTCGTTTTTTGTAAGAAATATTCATAATTTGGATATGGCTTCTTAAGAAGATATGCTAAGAACGTGATACTGAACATATTTCTGCAACAAAAAAAATTTAAAAGTCCGACTTTAAACCTCATTCTCTCGGAAACCTACATTGCGGGTTGCAATTTTAACTTGATTTTTTGTAAGAAATATCCATTATTTTGATATGGCTTCTTGAGAAGGTATGTTAAGAACGTGATACTGAACATATTTCTGAAAAAAAAAAACAAGTCCGACTTTATTATCTCGGAAACCGTTGATTTCCCAGACATAGTTCCTTGGGCAAAAATGTTCGTTATGATGAGGATTAAACGTGGTCTCCCACTTTGTTGGCGGTCTTTTAACACTCTGTATAATATCACGCTACGACTTTTGGCATTTGGGGCGCCATATTGAAAATGAAAAGTCGGCATTTGTTTTTATTTTATTTTGGCGGAAAATGTTAGTTCTACAAGCGTAGCATAAGGCCGGGTTAGATCGTATCTATGGGTTTAAAACAATAGGTATCTCACTCTTTTGTTTGACGTAGAGCGAGATGGACAGAGCCATAGATACGCTCTAACCCAGCCTTATGATCCTTGCTGGAGGGAATTGTGAGTGGTTTTCGGTGGAGGTCGGACAAAGTATATCGATGTTAGAAATGAAGTACAATAAACCCCTTTACTTCCTAAGCAATTCTTATGCTAAGCTTAAGCGGGCGATACCTAATCTAAACAATGCATATTTTATTATAAATGTATTGTTCAGATTAGGGCACACTGACAGGCACACCCTCATAAACATATAAACAGACACACACACAAAGCTATCAAACTTATGACACCCCTCTTTTTTGGTCGGGGGTTAAAAAAAACCTTCCTTTTGAGTTTTCCTCCACAGTCGAATTTAAATTAAATGTCAAATGTGTAAAAACGCATACGAAGTCGCGGGCACAACTAGTTATGAATATTTCTTACAAAAAACGACGTTAAAATTGCAACCCGCAATTCATGCTAAACATCGACACTCCAAGCTTAAGTAACATAATCTTATACCTACGCTTGTTCAATATGTATGACTTATGTGCGTTACACGTCCATTGCGTGATAAAATATTTTTCAAAATTATAACCTAAAAAACCAAAATCATTTCCCAGCAATAATAATTTATCGAAAAAGTACTTTGTTTTGGTGTCTAGTATGCATGGCTTTCGGGTTTGTTGGCGGTCTTTTAACACCCTGTATAAAAACTGCATTTTTGTTTGTAAGAATTTAACCGTGCCACGGAAACCTACGGATTCAAGTGCCAACTCGAGCGATACTTTTGGTCTCTACACATTGTTTTTAATTGAACGAGCGAGCGAAGCGAGCGAAGTTCTCCGAGTCTACTGGAACAATCCGGCGTTTGCATGTATGTATGTATGTATCTATGTTTGTATGTATGAATGTTCGTTCGAAGATAACATGAGTAAATTTGGTCGGATCGTTATGAAATTTGGTAGGCGGTTAAATTAAATTAAAATAATTTTTAAGTTCGAACATGAACCAAATCGGTCGAGGGGTTACCGAGATATGGGGTTGTTAAGTTTATATGGGGTCGCGAGTTCACAGTTCGGGGGAACCACCAGTTATTTTTTACCGAGGAATTCTATTCCCTATTCCCGCGTAAATAAAAACGTTGAGGTATTACTCTCTCCTCCATAGTAAAGCCAGCAAATCCGTATTGAATGCCCTCGCGTCGAGGGGGTGAGCCAGACAGTGACAGTTCAATCGACGAGCTCGCCGCGCGCGCGCATTCACCGCGTCAACAATAACTCGTGAGATCGAAGCCCGGGTACAAGCGAGAGCTTAAAGGCTCGAGAAAACCAAACAACAAAGAATATTTTGTTTTTCATGAACGGTTTCACTTACGTTTATCGATGTCAGGATAGCCGACTAGTTTCGGTTTTCATTCGGAGATCTTATGGCCCATGTGGCAGCCCCCGCCTCCATATCTGCATCCAGTATTATCCCCACTCGCGCGTATCTGTTACTTGCACGCAGTGAGAGGTTGGCTGCGTCGGCGTGAGCACTATCTCTCCTCCACGATCAGGGTCTCCGAATGAAAACCGAATATACTGCCGATTTCTGAATTGATAAATTCGCTAAGCAAATGGGTAAGTATCGTCCTGTCTCTGCAGATTTCTCACAAAAGAGCGTGACAGAACAATAGTTAAGTATTTGCTTAGCAAAATTCTCAATTCAGAATCCGGGCCTTCTAGACTCTAGACAGGTAGACAGACAGACAGCGACGGTTTAGTAAAAGGGTCCGGTTTGGTACCCTTCGGGTACGAAATCCAAAAAAGCAATTTGAAATTGTCTTCAATCAGATCGCTTTCAAAAGAAGCTTTTTCAGAAAATGTCCTTCAGACGTAACTATACAGGGCGTCCCACGGCTATGCCACATGGAGGGAAAGTACCTTAAATATTGTAGATGGAACATTTTACTGAAAGAAGACATTATTTTAATTTAAAAATCAATTTAAACTACATTCATAGATATTTAAATAATTACATGGTTGAAACGGGAATCGAACCCGTTACATGAGAAAAAAAAATTACCCTGTAGTTTTATCATACCGATCGAAAGGCTTCATGATAAGGATTATTTTTTGCAAAATAACATAGTGTCAGAAATAAAAGGAAGACCATGAATTTTAACATTTACCTGGTAGTATGCAACAAATCGAGCCGTATCCTGAGCCGAAAGACGCGTAAAATGTGTCCATCGCAACGCGGCTGGCTGATTATAAAGAAATAATTCAAAAATGTGTTTCATTTTCATACTTTTATTCTTTTGTTGCTGTGATTTTCATTGATACATTGATTAATGTTGTATTAAAAATGTTAAAATTCATGGTCTTCCTTTTATTTCTGACACTACGTTATTTAGCAAAAAATAATCCTTATGATGAAGCCTTTCGATCGGTATGATAAAACTACAGGGTAATTATTTTTCTCATGTAACGGGTTCGATTCCCGGTTCAACCATGAAATTATTTAAATATCTATGAATGCAGTTTAAATTGTTTTTTAAATTAAAATAATGTCTTCTTTCAGTAAAATGTTCCATCTACAATATTTAAGGTACTTTCCCTCCATGTGGCATAGCCGTGGGACGCCCTGTATAGAACACCAAAATATTGTCACATTTGGTGCTTAAAGGATTTGGCCAACTGGTATTTTAGTAAGCACTAGGATATTTTTGTCAAGAAAAACCTTTGCAACTGCTCAAAGTTAGCTAGCGCCGCACCCAATATGACTTTACATTATTAACCTCGACACGAAGGCGTAACTTACTACACAGGTTACCTAATATGCATACGACACTGTCTCCTCGTATCTAATTTATAAAACCAGTCAAACATTGGTTTGCACTAGTAATCCTGGATCAACGTATAATATATCTGTACTTAGGAGTATTTGACGGGCATTAGATTGACAGAGAGGATGCGCCAGACCAATCAATGAGGAAACCGGACCTGATTGAGAAATAACTAGGCGTAAACATAGGTGTTAGTACAGGAGTGGTGGCTAGTAGTTCAGCGTACATTAACCCGAAAGTCTTGATTCGAAGAAGTGGCCTTCGGTATTATTTTCTCGAAGTTACATGTCCGATCCATAACGAAGAAATGTTAAAATTTCTTGCTTTCATTGTGACTAAATTACAATTTGCCTTAGTCCCATAATGCTTGAAATCCGCAATGACTTCATTTCAGATTGTCTTTAATCTCAATTTGCCTTAGTCCCAAAATACCTGAAATCCGAAATGACTTTAGTAGGCTTTAGTGACAGACACCAATTTTACAGTAGCAGTACCTATATACACACTTCCGTGAACATCTTATCTTACAAACTTGCTAAGCTTTTTTAACCCCCTTAGTAAAGTTAGGAGATGACTTTCAGGAAAACTTTCTTAGTGCACCTCTACACCCCGAAAAGAAAATGATGTTCCAAACTTCGTGTCTCCAGTAGTTCCGGTTCTGCGTTGTCTATTTGAGGAGCTCCGGAACAAAAGCTGATAATTCCAGTTAACGACCTTTATTTTTTTATATTTTTTTGGGCTAGTCATACTAATTGCACATACCATACATCACTCTGGTCGCAGCAAATGCCGTTTAAACCATATTAAAAAGGGCTCTAAAAATGGGCAATCGGAACTAAACCCGACAAATACATGTATTTATTCGATTTGTTTTTATTTTCGTCTCAAATACCGATAAATTATAGGGGTAAAAACCGATAACGGATCAGAACCCGATAATTCCATAATTTAAATAAAACTATGAAGAAACTATCAATACCAGATTTTGTTGATCATGCCTATTTGAAAGCTCTTGCAAAATGCTAATTTTACCATATTTTAGCTCAGCAAAAACCATAAATATTCTTATGTAAATCATTGTTTTATGATTACTGTAAAAATAAAAAAAGGGAATGTATTGGCTTTTGTTCCGGAGCTCCTCATTTGTCCGTGTGTCACAGTATTATTTTATCAATTATGGATTTCCTCCTGAAATTCCATTTTAAAAGCTTTAGATTTAGATGTACAATAACGCATTAGCGCGCGAGTGTACTTCACGAGCTCCGTGTCTGCAAAATAAATATTTTATACAATCAATGCACACCGCGAGGCACGCGTTTCTTAGATTACAACCTATCAAGTGTTTCCTTTCGTGAGCGCGTCAATATTTTGTTTTTGTAAACGTGACAGAATATGGTTAACAAGCTGGACCGTGTTATTTCTAGGCACAGAGGCTCTATTGATAAAATGCAGCCTCTATACTACATGTTGTATAAACCTCTAGTATAATAATCTTGCATATTAGTGCAACCAAAGTTCCGCGCAAATTATTCCAATGATAGTCCCTGCCTGACTTTAGAATTGGTTTAAGTTCGTAGTTATAGAGCTCATATTTAGGAAAAAGAAGTGCACGAAAATCTTCATTAGATGGACAAACATGTTTTAGTACCTATCCTGAAATACAGAATACAGCTGTATTCTAGAAACTGTAAATTTTTACCTATGTTATATTTTAGGTATTATGAATTATGTAGTACTTAATATTATTGAAATAAATTGAATTGAAACTCCAAATGTTTTCAAATATTCTTACTCTGGCCCCTACTTGAAAATAAGTTATATGATTGCATTAACATATGAGTGTAAGATATACTTTGTTTGTTGAGACAAATAAGGCTTTCAATACAAACGAATTACAAGTGACGAATGTTGAAACATTTCAACTCGGGAGTTTACACTGGCTGGTAGGCATTACCCCTGGGGCGTAGCTTGGAGCAGCAGATGTGTTTGTCTCAAGGTGATGGTGTAGACACACTAGCGGCGCCAATGAAAAAACAATCACAAGTATCACAACTTATTTTTTATGCATTTATTTTTGCAACCTATCAATAAATCCAGCACAAGTAAAAAACGTTGTCTATGATACTGACCCAGCTTCCTAAAAATAGTTGAGCTCTTGAAGGAACTTTTTTTGCAACTAAAAATACAGGGTGTTAAAAGACCGCCAACAAAGCGGAAAACCACGCATGGTCCTCATCATAAGGATCATTTTTGCCCAAGGAACTATACCTGGGAAATCACCGGTTTCCGAGATAATGAGGTTCAAAGTCGGACTTTTCAAAAACTTTTTTTTTGCAGAAAAGTGTTCAGTATCAAGTCCTTAACATTTCTTCTCAAGGAAACATATCAAAATTTAGAATATTTCTTACAAAAAACGACTGAAATTGCAACCCGCAATGTATTCTAAACATCGGCACCTCGAGCGTAAGTAGCCTAAGTTTATGTCAACGCTTGCGCAATATGAATTGTCTGCGTTACACTTCCATTGCGCGATAAAGTATTTTCCAAAATTATAACCTAAAAAACCAAAATTATTTCCCAGGAATAATTTATCGAAAAAGTACTTCGTTTTGGTGTCTAGTATGCGTACCTTTCGGCTTTGTTGGTGGTCTTTTAACACCCTGTATATATGTTGGTGGTGGTAAGTGTACCTATACCACCGTCTTAAATTATTTTCTGCGAATAATCGGTGACGTGTGAAACAAATACACCATGTCTCCGGGACCTTTGCGCCATGAGTTAGCCTGTCGCCGACCCAGCGTGACGCCTGCACTTTCACAGAATGTCTAAATGATGTCCCATTTATTTCGATACTGCAACATTAATACACCAGTCTCTTTTATAGGCTGCTAAGTTTTTAAAACATTTAGGGGATAAGAAGTAAATTTTTCATGCGACGTTTTGAACGCAAATAATTAATTGAAAACGAAAATGAAAATGAAAAAGGTCTTTATTTAAAAATAGTGAAGTAACATATTGAAGATGCATTGGTGGCCCCCACACTTAGGCATGGCCTGTGTTGTAGGTGCCGGATAAAATATTTAAAAGAAATAAAATAATGAAATTTAGCAACAACAATTCGCTTTTACAAAGAAGTCTATACTAAGCTCGTAGGTGGTTTCCACACTAGGCCTGGCCTGTGTCGTGGAGAACCAATATTGGTGGTAAAATTAATACGTTAACAACAATTATCTTGAACTTCTGCCTTGATGCCTTTGATAAACAAATACTTCGTTAAAACCTGTGAAAGTAGGAAGGTATTGACCAGCAAAGTAACGGCTCATTGTTTCGTTTGACAGCTTCGAAGGACAAGCTAAACTGATCAGAAGTGATCGTCAACCTTCGATAAGAGCCGGCACGCAAAGAAAATTTACCAGTAATAAATTCGTTTTGTAAGTATATCCTATTCATTGACTATTACAACAAGTTGGTTTATAAAAGGCAATTTTTAATAGCTTTTTCCCTGAAACACATCAACTTCTAAATATGTGTCACCAACAACTTTTGTTCCACGACTTTTCGAAAAGCTCTATATTTGTCTTTTATTTTATTGAACGTTTCTTATTCTTTAAATGTGAGCATTTCTCAACTCTTACCGCCTTTCCAGCCTCTCCTGCTCCTATTTATTATTCTGCGCCGAAAAAAACCCATATATTTCTTTAATCTTTTGGTATTGAAAAAAAAATGCGTTTTCACCAAAGCCGTTGAACAAAAGTTGTTGGAAATCCGATTTAGAAGGTGGGTTTGAGGAAATAGTTATTTGTTATGCAAGAATGCAAAATTATTATTTGCGGCGAGTGCTTGTATTGAATACCGAGCTAGCGAAGGTTTCTAAAATTGAGCCACGAGCGTAGCGAGTGGTTCAAAAAAAGAAACCTGAGCTTAGCGAGGTATTCAGAAGCACGAAACGCAATAGTTATTTGTTATGCAAGAATGCAAAATTATTGTTTGCGGCGAGTGCTTGTATTGAATACCGAGCTAGCGAAGGTTTCTAAAATTGAGCCACGAGCGTAGCGAGTGGTTCAAAAAAAGAAACCTGAGCGTAGCGAGGTATTCAGAAGCACGAAACGCAAATAATATTGCATTCGTGCGAAACACAAAACTTTTCATCTCACAGAAGCGAGGAAATGACTTTGTTAGCCAAGCGGGAAAAACTCTATAGACAACTACTTACAGGCAGAACAGGTGAATCAAATAAGTTCCTTTTAAAAGCATATTTTACTATAGTTACGGCTGCCGCACTAAATTTTTGAGCTTCGTTGGTATTAAAAACATTCGTTTTATTAATAATTTCCTGAAGTTTATTTATCCAGGCACAAAAATAATGTAAATAAAAGAATGTTTTTTTTTCCGGGTGCATTCTGAACTTTTACCATATAATATAAACATTTCTAGGAGATAAAAAATTAAATTAGTAATATCGTTTGAAAAAATTTATTTAACAAACCAAAACATAATTATCTATTTGATAAAACAGAAGCGAAGCATTTTTTTTTATTTACTGGTATTATAAAATAAATATTGTGTACAAAATATTGAAAA
Organism: Zelleria hepariella; assembly: GCA_949319315.1. NCBI lineage: Eukaryota > Metazoa > Arthropoda > Insecta > Lepidoptera > Yponomeutidae > Zelleria > Zelleria hepariella. The sequence continues at coordinate 24,265,950 of OX439378.1, read as the reverse complement.
GACTATAAGAAAAAACCGCGTTTCTGAATGTTCTATTCCGTGACTTAACCTTTTTAAAAGATGCTTATGCCCCATTTACATTCACAGTTTTGTATAGAGAATGGGCACGAACAATCACTTTCGCTGAAGTACGCGTGTAAATGAACTATGAATGAGGCTCTTTTTTCTCTCGGGACTTGGCATCTTCTTAAACGGCCAGTGTTTTTTTCTTTTACAACACCATAGGGCGCGGGAAAGACTGTCCCGGCGTCCCGTTCAAATTTCGAAGCGCACAAAAATGCAGATAGTTTAAATCCGGCCTTTACACGATCGTAACAGCAAACTTTCCGAGCGTGGGAGATGAAAATAATATTGCATTCGTGCGAAACACAAAACTTTTCATCTCACAGAAGCGAGGAAATGATTTTGTTAGCCAAGCGTGACAAACAATAGACATAGGTAGTTAGGTACCTACCATAGAGGTTAGTGAAATGAGCTTCCTTCTTTTTTGCTTCTTCACAAAGGAGTATGTGGCCTTGCCTAGCAACGGGTTGTTGATTACAAATCGTGTCTTCTTGAAGTGTCATAAAATCAACAACCCGTTGCTAGGCAATGCTACAAGTTGAAGGAGTTCCTTATATTTTTTTTATTAGGGCGTCGAGTTCATATTTCGAAGCGCACAAAAATACAAAGCGGTTTAAAAAAGGATCTTCTACGATCGCATGTTTAAAGTAACAGGGTACTTTCCGAGCATGGGAGATGAAAAAGGTATTTAAAATTGCCCTGTATAAGTAGACTCCTTCGCTCCTTCCTTCATTTGCAAAGTATTTGACAACAATTTCTGCACATAATCCTACTTTCTATCTACAATGTATGTATCTCACGATCTTAGGCCCTCGGACATCGCATAAAATACTGACTATCGGTATTCTGAATAAGCGCACGCGTGGGTTTTTAGCAGCTCGGGGATATATGACCGCCATCTTGCAAATGATGCTGTCATTTGTTCTCTGATCATTTACTTGTTTGTGGGAAAATCCTGTATTTATCTTGTTGCTGAGTGAATTGTTTGAAACATCAGCTGGGTTAGCATAAGGTTGGGTTAGACTTTAACCGTTAGAGCGTATCCATGGGTTTATAACTCTATCCATTCCTCACTATGTCAAACAAAAGAGTGAGATGCGTATAGTTATAACCCCCTTAAATACTGCCTAACCCAGCCTAATGCTACGCTTGCAAGAATTCACACGATCGATGGAAGTGATGATTTTTGTTTTGAAGTACCTACTCGTATTTTGTTTTAGGTTAAACTCTGCAGAAACGTTTTATTAAATTACTACACTTTTTTATAACATTACTAGCTGACCCGGTGAACTTCGTATCAAAAATCCATGGTGTATCACAATAGTTTGAGTCTCCGCGTCAAAAATAGCGATTCCAATACAAAATGACCAACTTTTATTTCTTCCGTTTTTCAGCTAATCCCCATATTTTTCCCATATTTCTTTGCTTTTAAACCTACCCTGAACTATGGTGAACTAAACAAAACAGTAAATATGCAAATCGGTCAAGCCGTTTCTTAGTTTTAGCGAGACTAATGCACAGCGATTCATTTATATATATATAGATATAGATAAAACCTTAGCTTTATTGATAAAATGAACATTTGTTGGAAGCGTGTTTCAGAATTGACAACAGCTTGGCTTATTGATACAGCTATAATAACAGGGTGTAATAACAATCCTTTTCCGTAACAACCTGTAGATTAAATAGTGACATTACAATGACAACATATTGACGGCATCAAAGTGACAATAACTGACTTGAATCGGAAGCACATTTAATCCTAACGAATTTAACGGCAATTCATATTTTATGTCCTTCCTTTTTCTCTCCACACCATTCATAAATTCATAAATTCCTATAGACTACACAGTACACAGCAATAAAAAATACTTCAGCACTAGTAGGACGACATTTCTAACCGACTTCGCGAAGCTAAAGGGAGCGCAACGTATGTATATTTGTGTGTTTATCTCAGTCGCTTGCAGGGCCTTTTGATAATGTATAGATTGCCAGAGGTCCCATTGCTTCTATTCACATTTGGTAAGTATGATAGACACTATCACGAAAACAATCAATTAAATCATTTAAGGGGATAAGGTTTTGTAAAGCCTTTTCATAGTCGGGCTTTAGATTTTAAATTTGTCATCGAAGAATATAAAACAAGGTAGGTATATCGTAGCTCAAAAACTCAACTCGCGCTCGAATAAATATGGAACGGCCATAAAGTACTCAGATGTATGTTTGATCATTAGTTTTATTGTGTTGAATTGACTTGAATGGCGTGCAAGTGCCGGCGCCATTATTTTAGGGACCCGCAGTGAGAGACCCCTTGCTGAACGGATAGAAGAGTTTTAAGTTGTATAATATTGTTAGAGTTACAAACACTAACGATTTTCTCTTAGATGTACCATAACTTTTTCGCTCGCTAAGATTTAATTTTTTTTGATTACAAAACGATACAGTTATTCGAATTTTATTTTTTAGTTTACTTGGGATACAAACAATACAATAAATAAATTATTAGAACACAAACATAACAAACACCAGTGAAGTTTCCACTTAAAAATAACACTGGCACAGAGACAGAAATAACATAGATATTTAATAGATTTTTCTATGTTTAAATTTAAGCAACGAAACAACTTTTACTTGAGGATACAATAAAATAAGATATTTTTATATTAACTAGACTTAAAAAGGATTTTTTTTGTATGCTCTACATATTTAATAAATAACTGAGCGTAAACTCTTTCGACATAACGAATCGGCTAAAAAGGAGAAGTTGTTCTGCTTCTTTCACGGACTTCGAAGGCATCTGTCACAAAGACTCGCCAATCCTCTGTTCCGCTGACTTTATCAATGAAATGCCATCCCGATAATTAATGGAGGTATCACGAAGCTATTAAATACGGCAAATTACAGAGCGGGACCCTCACGTACTCCCATTTAATTCGCGCTTGGCCCGCTTATCTCATAATGCGGTTGATTTTTGCACCTGCACCGCACGGATGTTGCCACGAGTCGCATGTATCATACTGTGATAAATGACGAGAGGTTTTTGTACCGCACGCGTCATAAGTACTGTCGCCGCAAAAAGTGCTTACTTGTTGGAACGCCCGCCGCGGCCGCCGCTTTGGAAATAACTTGAGCCTTTACTTCGATTGTAGCTTATATCTATCATAGACATAATTGAACGAGCGAGCGAAGTTCTCCGAGTCTACTGGAACAATCCAGCGTTTGTATGTTTGTATGTATGTTAGTTCGATGTTAGTTAGTTCGACGATAACTTGAGCAAATTAAGTCGGATCATCATGTGGTAGGCAGGTAAATGAGGTAAAGAGAAGTTAAAAGTTTTTAAGTTTAAACATGAGCCAAATCGGTCGAGGGGTTGCTGAGATATGGGGTCGCGAGTTCATAGTTCGGGGCGAACAACTAGTTAATTTTAAGCACCTGAAAAGCGGGAAATTTCGCCTATCGCCTGACGACACAATTTATGTAGATTCGATCTATTCTCGACTATTACGATCAGAGCTAGTGAAGCTGAAGAAAAAAAAGAGTATGAGATAGTAATAAGTATTTGATTTATATACTTTTTTTTACTTTTGATAATACCTATTTTGACGTTCAATGTAAATAATTCATTTATGGCATATTGAATAAAATCTTTTGACTTGACTTGACTTGACTTGTAGATAGAGTGATGAACTACTTTACTCAGGTGCACAGATTACAAAAAAGAACTCAGGTGCTCATATTAACCCGCGATTGGTGACGTGCATTTATGTGAGACAGGGTGGACAAAAAAGTTTTTTTTTTCTTCTTTTTTATCTGCTATCAGTCCTTGGACTATGATCAGAGATGTTTTGATGTTCAATGTTTTGCAGTGCCCCCTACATTAAGAGCATCTCGGCATATTGCACTTGATGCTATCATCTATTTTTCAGATCCTGTATGCAATTTTTTAGCCGTTTTTCATAATCTATTGAGATTAGTAAGTTGTTGAGATTAGTTGAACGAGCGAGCGAAGCGATCGAAGTTCTCCAAGTCTACTGGAACAATCCGGCGTTTGTATGTTTGTATGTATGTATGTATGTATGTTTGTATGTATGAATGTTCGTTCGACGACAACTTGATTAAATTTGGTTGGATCGTTATGAAATTTGGTAGGCGGGTAAATGAAATTAAAATAATTTTTAAATTCGAACATGAGCCAAATCGGTCGAGGGTTTGCCGAGATATGGGATTGTTAAGTGGGGTCGCGAGTTCACAGTTCGGGGCGAACCACTAGTTATATCACTTTTTTACTCTCCATCGACTTGCCTCGCGATTTCGAATCACTTTCCGTCCCTCATCAGTCTGTCTATCGTGCAACAGCACGGACGCACTTTTTGGAGTTTTTGCGCTAACACGGTGCGTGATACCGGGATCACCAAAGAAGTAAGTAAAATGTTCATAGATTATTATAGCATTATGACTGATAAGGGCCAAAGTTACCTACAGGGTGTTAAAAGACTGCCAACAAAGCGAGAAACCACGTATTGTCCTCATCATAAGGAACATTTTTGCCCAAGTAACATTTTTACTATGACTGGGAAATCAACGGTTTTCGAGATAATGAGGTTCAAAGTCGGACTTTTCAAAACTTTCTTTTGCATAAATGTATTCAGTATCAAGTTCTTAACATACCTTCTCAAGAAGCCATATAAAATTTATCAATATTTCTTACAAAAAACGACGTTAAAATTGCAACCCGCAATGTATTCTAAACATCGGCACTTCAAGCTTAAGTAACATAAACTTATACCTACGCTTGCGCAGTATGACTTCTGTGCGTTACAAGTCCATTGCGTGATTAAATATTTTTCAAAATTATAACCTAAAAAACCAAAATTATTCCCCAGCAATAATTTATCGAAAAAGTACTTTGTTTTGGTGTCTAGTATGCGTGGCTTTCGGGTCTGTTGGCGGTCTTTTAGAAATGCTTGTGCAAATTTTTAGGGCTCCGATTGTCATAGTATTTTGAGATTAAAAAAAGCTATATTTATGAAATAAACGTACACATTTCACGAAAGAGTTCCCTCGACAAAACGCTTATTACGATGTGATAGGGACAATTTTTGTTAAACGGACTGTAAGTCAAATTGATGTCACCAATGGCGGTTTAAAAAAATTTACAGAAAAAGTGGTTCGTTACTAACAGCTTTTGCATCAGAGTGTAGTGTAGGTGCAAATACTTCGAACTGGAGTATGAAGTAGGTGTTAAAAATACAAGGTGTTACAAAATTACCTAACTCATTTTACAGGGTAATAGCACCCGGTGATAGGGATCACAACCTAAATATTTTTTCTGCTCTATGACGTTCCGTTAATTTTTAAATTAATAAAATGTGAACGATGTGGCGGGAGAAAAGTATTTTTTAAATATTGTTTTCATTGACTTTCACAGTTTTTTAACAACTCAAAGCTATGTTAATGCACCTACATGCACAAACATATTTTTAAATTTGAGCTAATAACAAAAACAAAAAAGGTATATTTTTTTTTTTCAATTTTGAGGTTATAAAATAAAAATTGTTTTTTCAACTTTTTTTACAGATTTGACATCCTGTTGACCAGTAGGTTTCACCCTGTAAAAAGAGTTAGGTACTTTTGTTGAACGAGCGAGCGAAGCGAGCGAAGTTCTCCGAGTCTACTGGAACAATCCGGCGTTTGTATGTATGTATGTATGTATGAATGTTCGTTCGACGATAACTTGAGTAAATTTGGTCGGATCGTTATGAAATTTGGTAGCCGGGTAAATTAAATTAAAAGAATTGAGCCAAATCGGTCCAGGGGTTGCCGAGATATGGGGTTGTTAAGTTTATATCCACTATATATTATAATTATAACCACTAGTAACACCTTGTATAGGTAACACACGAGCGAAGTGTTATGACTTTTAAATGACAATATCAATGGATTGATAAAAACTTGGCTGAATACTGTGCATTCCTTATAAATAAATATCAACACTTGAAAAACCTACTTTTTATTTTATTACCTAGCCCTATGGTGGACTCGCTTATTTATTAGATGTAATTAATCTACATAACCATATATTATTTATTTCTCATAGATAATTCTAATTAACGGTATCTTTTATGTCCATTCATGGAAATAAATGTTTATTTTGTACGCTCATTTGATAAAATTATAGTGTAGGGTTTGCAGCTGAATCTTGTGCAAAATTCTATCATTTGAAATGTAAGCAAATAATTATACCTCTTTGGTATAATAAGTTACTATCTGAAATGGCATCTGTTTTGCCACTGCAAAAGTTTAAAATATTATGAAAATATATTTAAATTGTGTACATGTCTTCATTAAAAGTAAATAGTATGCAAGATCCATCGATAAATTTATAAATGCACACTTCACTTGTTACTAATGTTACTGTAATATATCAGCACTTAAGAGACGAGACGAATAACTTATTGAGAATTTAAACTATCCAGGCATAATTGCCTTGCAAGGTGTTATATGCAATAAGAAAGCATTAAAGGAATGAGCATAAACTTTGGCTTAATTCTCCATAAATATTTGAAAACATTGTCACATTTCATGCATTATTTGGCAAAATATAGGCATAACTAGATAATAAACTTAGATCAAAATTACACTCACTCACTTGTAGAATGTCTCCCACAAAGCTTCGTTGGAGTTTTCCTTCTGTCGTATAGGCGCTGTTTTACTTTTAGTGAGCTAGCAGATATATCAGAATATCGTAGGTGCATTATTATTATGCGTTATACAGTAACAAGCCAAAAGTGCCAAATCGGCTTTTATCGAATACGGAAGCTCGCACGTTGACAGGGACTTACTAGTCGCGTGAATCCCAAAGATGACATAAAGAAACCTTCTCGACTTATCAAGCTTTGCTTTATCCGCGGCTATCCTCATCAAATCACGCCATCAATTTGGGCTACCGTTTTATTGCTCACTACAGGGTGCACTCTAATTCGATAGCGGAACTTTATGTAGGCTGATCACTACAAACAACTTAGACCAGGGTGGCGAAAAAATTAAGCGAAAAAAATATCAGCTGTTCAATAAAAAAGGTCGACTCAGTACTGCGCCAAATGTATGAATCAGCTGATATTTTTTTCGCTCCATTTTTTTCGCCTCCTAGCACAAGTTGTTTGTATTGATCGGTAGACAGCCTCCTCAAAATTCCGCTATCGACTTAGAGTGCACCCACTGACGAGTTACGCCATGAAGTATAGCTCTCAAAGATAGATATTTCTTAATGTTGGTACGTTAAAAAAAAGTTTAATTACTTTAAAATCATAGTATTAATACTTACCTTAAACTGTACTAATAAAACACATCGAGCAAGCAACGTTATGTTCCAAAAGAAAAATACAGTTTTCCGAAAGATAAAACTGTTTCAAAGCAGTAGTTAGGTACCTACAGGGTGCACTCTAAGTCGATAGCGGAACTTTAAGTAGGCTGTCTACTGATCACTACAAACAAGTTGTACCAGGTGACGAAAAAAATGGAGCGAAAAAAATATCAGCTGTTCCATACAAAAGGTCTACTCAGTACTGCGCCAAATGTATGAAACAGCTGATATTTTTTCGCTCCATTTTTTTCGCCATCTAGTGCAAGTTGTTTGTAATAATCAGTAGACAGCCTACTTAAAGTTCCGCTATCGACTTAGAGTGAACCCTGTAGTAGCGGGACAGCAACTATTTTCCATAATTCGGAAGGCAAAGTTTTTTGTTCGAAAGTCCGTTATTGGCTTAATCTTATCTTTAGACAATATTGAGAAACTAATTTAAATATTTTTTTATTTTGGTCCAGTAGTTTTGTTTTTATGCGCTAAAATGTTTTGTTCCTATGACCGCCAACAGTATGCAGACCGTCGCGTGACGTCATAAAACCGTATCTTTGAAACGTGGTAAAATCCAAACTACTGAACCAAAATAAAAAAATATTGAAATTAGTTTCTCAATATTGTCTAAAGATAAGATTAAGCCAATAACGGACTTTCGAACAAAAAACTTTGCCTTCCGAATTAATCTCAGGTATTGCAAAATATTCACGACATTATTCTAATTAGAAATACACCCGCGTAGCCTATACAAACGAGTGACATTTATGGACCTCGCGCCACACAAGCGCCCCTAGCGGAAAATCTGAACGCGCTAGCCCTCATCGCAGTAGAGGTAAAGTCTGTGGCCAATCATAATGGCAATGCAATAGAATCACGTTCACCGATCGAAGCTCCCATAAAGCACACTTATCGGGTGGCATTTCCCGGGGCGTGCCTCACACATTCAGGGCACGGAAGTCGCCGGGGGCGCCAATTATTCATGACCCGACGCGCTAACAATCATACGAATGCCATTAACACACAATATATTCTGTAGCAGTCGGCGAAAACACGGCCCGGAGATAAATTGTGGCAGCACGGTTAGTGTGGACTTGACGAAAACTATTTGCTATTCATTGAGCGCCCGGGTGGCCAAATTATTGCAACGTTGGTATCACTGGAGTATCATTTTGTCAACCACAAAATATGTACTCGGTTTTACAATGGTTAATTGCAATATTATATAGCCTGCACCCTTACTTATTTATTAACAGCATCCGGGTGGCCAAATTATTTGCAACATTGCAACTCATCGAAGTATTATTCGTTGACCACAAACTGTAATCGTATAATAATTATTTAAAAAATAATTGGCCATAAAATTTTATGAACTGCGGTCACCCGACAGCGTAAAGCAAGAGTTTCCTTTGATTAAAATAACTAACCTGATTTTGACTAGTTATTTTACTTCATTCAACCCAACGTTTTCAGATCTTTCCCACCGTTACGAGAAACCGAGATGACACGTGTTTTGAAAGTCATTTGTGGTTACAACATTTTAATACTCATGCAATACAATGTTCGCTTATTGTTCATGTTCATGTGGTTGGTACGCATATTCTTATCGTCGTACACAAAATTATTAACTCCTGTTTCTCAGTTCTTATTCATTGTGCAATAATCATACATACATGAAACATAAAACATAACCGACCGTACGTAGCACACTGACTGACATCGTAGAGCCAAAACGTGGGATGGAATTAACGTCTTTGGAACATAATGTTCATTTGGTGTAGAAGTGTACCCAAGACAGCTCGTAGACCCTTACACGCGTGCACTCTATTCAATTACGTTTGGGGCGACATCTGAACGAAAATGTAAGCGTCTACATGCTGTTTTGTGTACTACTCGTAAGATAAGATTTGCTGAACATCGTCCCCTAAAATAATTGGGGTAAAATAGAGAAATGAGAAATCTTCGTATCATGAATATTCATGAAATAATTTATCGAGAAGGCTAGTGCTACTTCATATGGTATAAGGAACGTAATGTGTTGTTTTTTTTTTTGCCAGCTTACTGATCGTTTTCTTGGAAAATCAGTATGTACCTCTGAATGTTATGGTCATTACGTGATTTTACCTGTCAGTCAATTGTTTTATTGTATGTTCTATTAACGACAAAACTTTGGCAAGCTTCAAACGCTTCGTGGGCCCCCGACAAGCCCACGAGATACCAGCCGGATTCCGAGCGCGATGTTCGTATTTCGATCTCGATTGTGCCGATAACAATCGGCGATATGCAGATGAGCATCGATAATGCTGGGGGCGACAACATTAGCACCGACAGGTATCTTTGCTCGAGGTAGAGTGTTGCAGAAGGCCTGCCCCGCCTGTCATGCTAGGTAATATTCATACAAACGAGGTATGAAGAAGATTGCACGCCTCACATCAATGCGATTTTAGGAGGCAGTGAGTGGCAGTCTTCAGTGTGGGTCACGCGCCTCACTTTTTGTTAATTTGGACGACATTTTGTACGGGAATGAACACGCAACGCCTCGTGCCGCGCGTGCTCCTGCCCTTCCCTTAATAATGACGGACGGCCATGCGCGTTCGACTGAACTTGGCTACCAGGTTAAGCGTCGCGACTGATATTGCGTAATATTATATTACAGGTAGCGTCACGAGTTATGAGCGCTCGACGAAACTGGTGGGGATGTATGCGCTGCTAAGTGTGTACAATCGCGCGCAAAATGTCTAATATCCACGCGGGATCTAACGACGCTGAGCTGAACTATAGTTGAGTGAGATACTATAAAAATCGGAGAAACTGACTTAACTTAAAGATTGAAAGTATTCTTTGCGGATTTTGCACTCGTTATATTTTAAATGGTTTTCTATACAATTATTTTAACGGACATTACGATAAAATGGGTGTACACACGACAGCACATAGACGCTTACACGCGTGCACTCTATTCACTTACGTTACGGGCGACTTTGCAACAAAAGTGTACATTCTGACGTGCTATCGTGTGTACAATCAATGAAAAATAATCTCAATCCAATATGTATGTTTCTCAATAACTGAACTGAACTGTGTTTTTAAAACATTTTGTTTCGGCATTCTTTCTGCGACGAAACATAAAAACGATGTGCGCGACTATACCCAGAGGATAGAGCGACTGATCTACGAATCACGCGCCCGCGCTCGCCGGCGATCGCGCCTCTCCGTCGCCCCCCGCGTACCCCGCCAAACAGACCCAAAAAATGAGTTCTGCGCATTCAAGGTCAGCGCTCATAACTCGTGACGCTACCTGTACAGCCCGAAGATATCAAGCCAACTGCGCGACAAAATAAGCTCTACCTAGAGTGGGTCACACTGCATTTTGTAGCGCCCTCGAGCCCAGGGGAGGTCTAAATGCTCGTAACTGCCTGTTCATATTTTCACGAGAGGCATATACTCCAATACTTATACCGAAATACACTTCCACTATCCATCTGCGCAGTTTGTATCCAATAATGTTAGATCTAGATTCTGCATGTTTAATCTCAATAAAGAAATTGAATTGAGAGAAACTCCTGGTAGCCCAGCCCGCCAAATGAACAAGACTGGATCTGAGATCTTTTGTCACCAGTGAGCAGTGAATAAATTACGCGATTTTATTATCCTACTCTACGCAGCAAACTTGTGAAGTTCTAATTTTACGTGTTCTTAATTAATAGCAATTTGAATAAATCAGTATGCAACATCCTTTCGATGAGGTGCTAAAAAGTGTCTTTTCAAAATTTCATTTCAGTTATTTATTAATATTAGCAACCGTTAAGCCAATTAATTTAATAGTGATGAGTTTTTATTAGGTCTGCCATGGCAATGGTGTTGCTATGAATGCTATCAAGTGACGGTCGCATTTCTAATGGTAGCTCCACACTCTCTAGGAGGCAAGACAAGGCGACGCGAGGGGGAGAGTGTAGATGAGGCACTCGCCGCCGCTTGTATTAATTCGCCCCGCCTCGTCAAAGCTCCGTTCGTTGTCGGTTTTTTAACCGGAGTCAAAAGAAACGAGGTGCGAGCGGCGAGCGCAACAACCATACTTTCGATTGGGCGCTCAGTTAAGCTAGACGTCCATTAGCGGCGAATTGGGCCGGGCCGCATCCTAAGATTCCTACGCAAAAATCCGCCTGCCTGTATTTATATGAGACTGCGTCCACTAGAGGCGGATCGGGGCGGGACGGGCCGCAGCGCAATAGTCCGCCGCTAGTGGACGCTGTTTCATATAAATGCAAGCAGGCGGATTTTAAGTTGCGGCCCGCCCCGGCCCGATCCGCCGCTAATGGACGTCTAGCGCGGAGGCTCCGCGTGGCGCACTCGCGAGAGTGTGGATAGCTAGCACCCTTGTAGCCTCCGCTCGCTGCGCTTGTGCGAGAGCCTCCACGAGGCGCGAGAGTGTGGAGCTACCATTATGCGAAGTTAAATGCCCTCACGTTTCTTGCACAGGCCAAGTGTCGCGGAGAAGTCATGCTGCACCCCGGACAAAAAAAAACAACCATTCCCTAGACTTCAAAACTGCCAGCTAGATCGATATCACATACTGAGCCAAGCGAAGCGCACTCATTAATTTACTCGATACCGAATATCGCTCGGTTTGTTCATGCGAAAGCCTTCAATGCGTGATTTATCGTCCCCGTCTGCCCCTTAATTGATCGATGCCAATCGCTAAATGAATCGATTCATTAGGCAACTTAAGGCGATGTCACAATACTCATCGTTGTCCTTATTGGTAATTACTATGTGGTTAATTGAACATAGATCTGCGCTACTGTCGGTGGAGAGTATTTATTAGTGGAGGGTCCGGGTACATGGTGGCTGGAGAATTTAATGGCAGTGTTAGGACGTTATTACCCGACTACGCGAAGCAAAAAGGAGGGTTATGATTTTAGCAGCGTATGTATGTATGTATGTATGTATGTATGTATGTATGTATGTATGTATGTATGTTTGTGTGTTCATCTGTTCCCTCGCAGAGCCTAAACTACTCGGCTGATTTCAACAAATGAGGTGTCGTTGGATTTGTCTTAATCACCCAGGTAACATAGGATAGTTTAATTAAAAAAAAAATCAAGATGGCGGCTGTGCTGCGCCCTAAAGTCGTGGACCTAAAAATAAAAATTATCGGATACCATCGTCATGGGTATCAAATGAAAGGGCTTTAAAAGACCTTTTCAAAAATGTATAACACATGTAGCGTCAACATAACAAATAGAACAAAAAATTCAAAAATGTGTTTTTTTTGCCCTTCTTGGTTCTATTCTTGGTGATCGTCGAAAATGACTTACTAAAAAGCTCAAAAAAAATAGAAGTTAAAAACTAAAACCCGACTACTAAAATGCTTAAAACAAGACCTGTTTATCCTTAAAATAGACTCTTAGATAATTAATCGTAGTCGGAGGACACCACATTCGCATTTGATAAACCGATGGCCTCCGACTACGATTAATTATCTAAGAGTCTATTTTAAGGATAAACAGGTCTTGTTTTAAGCATTTTAGTAGTCGGGTTTTAGTTTTTAACTTCTATTTTTTTTTATTGGATGAAATTGGCGGAGAGTTATTTCTCCTCCGGCCTATACAGGGTGGCCCAAACATAGACGTCAAGCGAGAAAATCTAGATAGCTGACACCGAGGGCTACCCGAATCACCCCCATGTATGTTCAGCCATTTTTTGTCGTTTAGAAGTTATGAGGCTTTCAAGGTTTTTTTGAAAAAAATTACCTAGCATTCGATTTTATTTTTTAACTTTTTTTTCTTTCACTTTTTCAGCAAATTTTTTTATTCTTTAGAGTCTCAGATAAATTATCTATCACCAAAAAAATAATGATCAGCTATGGACTTTTAGAAGATACCGGAATTTTGATCCAAAGTCCAAAAATGTTGTTTTCAAGAAAACATCACTGAAATTGTTAGTATGGAAAAAAAATAAGTAGAGGTCTGAAGGACTTTTTATTGATTTCAAAAACTTTCCCAAAGCCCCATTCTTCAGAATAATACAAAAAACCTGTCACTTTATAGGACTATTATTCAAGTAATTTGCGATCAAAGTCGAAAAACTGGAGTTGGAAGAAATTTTATTTCAATCGATATTCATTTATTTTGGTTGATGCGGACAAAAAACATTGCAGGTAGGCTTAATATTGCCTGTTAGCACGGTCTGCATAGGAAATTCACGAATAAAAAAAAAAAATACCATAAAATATTTTGTTTTTTTTTGTTCTTTTTTTTTCATTATTTGAATTTTAAATTATTTTATTATCAAATTTACTTACAAAACATGAAGAAAAAATAAAATTTAAAGAAAAAAAATAAAAAAAGTCTGAAAATTAATGACTTATTATTTTTTATTTTTTCGTGAATTTCTAATGCAGATCCTACTGACAGATGATTTTAAGCCGATCCGCAATGTTTTTTGTCCAAATCGACCAAAATAAATGAAAATCGATTGAAATAAAATTTCTTCCAACTCCAGTTTTTCGACTTTGATCGCAAATTACTTGAATAAAAGTCCTATAAAGTGTCAGGTTTTTTGTATTATTCTGAAGAATGAGGCATTGGGAAAGTTTTTAAAATCAATAAAAAGTCCTTCAGACCTCTACTTATTTTTTTCCCTATACTAACAATTTCAGTGATGTTTTCTTGAAAACAACATTTTTGGACTTTGGATCAAAATTCCGGTATCTTCTAAAAGTCCATAGCTGATCATTATTTTTTTGGTGATAGATAATTTATCTGAGACTCTAAAAAATAAAAAATTTTGCTGAAAAAACGAAAGAAAAAAAAGTTAAAAAATAAAATCGAATGCTAGGTAATTTTTTTCAAAAAAACCTTGAAAGCCTCATAACTTCTAAACGACAAAAAATGGCTGAACATACATGGGGGTGATTCGGGTAGCCCTCGGTGTCAGCTATCTAGATTTTTTCGCTTGACGTCTATGTTTGGGCCACCCTGTATGTTGCTGTCAGCCTTCTCAGCCCTTTCTTACTTTGCTCCATTTCACAAAGAAGAATAAATGTATACCTAGGTATCTCTAGAGTCTAGAATAATTAGTAAAGTGCAGTTTGTTGGCCAAAGTTAGGGGTATTTCTACTGACCAATATGTCACTTACGATGGGCAATTTTTCTGACCTTCCTTATTATTACTTTCGTGAATTTTTAGTAGCAATACCACTCACTCACCGTGAAGGAAAACATCACGAGGATAATCTGAGCATCTGCGGCATATTATTCTCAACGCGAAAATAACCAACATGTGTCCAGCTAGTACAAAGCTAGTCCAGCTAGAACAAAGCTAGTCTCCAGCTACTCGTAGTTTTGACAAATAGGGCAAATTGTATTTTCCGAGTTAGGCGTTTCGCGTATATGGTTTTATGCGGCATCACATGTTGATGGTTAAACGTTTTCGATGAAAAATGACTTACTAAAAAGCTCAAAAAAAAATAGAAGTTAAAAACTAAAACCCGACTACTAAAATGCTTAAAACAAGACCTGTTTATCCTTAAAATAGACTCTTAGATAATTAATCGTAGTCGGAGGCCATCGGTTTATCAAATGCGAATGTGGTGTCCTCCGACTACGATTAATTATCTAAGAGTCTATTTTAAGGATAAACAGGTCTTGTTTTAAGCATTTTAGTAGTCGGGTTTTAGTTTTTAACTTCTATTTTTTTTGAGCTTTTTAGTAAGTCATTTTCGACGATCACCAAGAATAGAACCAAGAAGGGCAAAAAAAACACATTTTTGAATTTTTTGTTCTATTTGTTATGTTGACGCTACATGTGTTATACATTTTTGAAAAGGTCTTTTAAAGCCCTTTCATTTGATACCCATGACGATGGTATCCGATAATTTTTATTTTTAGGTCCACGACTTTAGGGCGCAGCACAGCCGCCATCTTGATTTTTTTTTAATTAAACTATCCTATGTTACCTGGGTGATTAAGACAAATCCAACGACACCTCATTTGTTGAAATCAGCCGAGTAGTTTAGGCTCTGCGAGGGAACAGATGAACACACAAACATACATACATACATACATACATACATACATACATACATACATACATACATACGCTGCTAAAATCATAACCCTCCTTTTTGCTTCGCGTAGTCGGGTAAAAAGACATTCTATTCGGCTAATACCTATGTACTTACTTTTTATCACTTTCGTACCGTAAGTTTTATTGCAAGTTATTTTCGCCCATGGTTGCCTGGCGAGCTGGCGATGATTCGCCACACCTGTCACCGTAAGTGTTCGGTCATGGCGCGTCATCTCGTTAGCTCTTTGCCTCTGCTTGTCGCGACGGTAAACGGAACCCAGTAGTTTGACTGGCCGCTCGGACAAGATAAAAATAAAATATTCTAATATTCTAGTGTAATTCGAAAACCCTGCCGTTGATAAATCAATCCTCTTCCTTGCAATTCAAATCCTCATACAGCTTAGGGCAATTTTCATTCATATGGAGTAACTTATCGTTATGTATGACGATCCTGACATCAATAAAAGTTAGTAATGTTATTATTAAAAGTACAAAAAATATCAACTTTTTAAAACTAGGGTTCTACCCATTGTTGACTACATTAACAGTTTTTTTTTTGACTAACGAGTGTATTTAATGTCGTATCGTTACTTTTTACCTAAAAGGTAAGCAACAAAACTCAAGTTGAACTTTATCTAAATAAGGAAATTCTCCCATAACGGACTGTAAAAGTACAAAAACCATATCGCAAAAAGTTTATCTATGACATCTACGGCATCGTTGCCAGTACTAAGTAGTCTCGTTCACTTACTTGTTTCGTTGTACTATGCTGTCGCCTTAAATTATGATTAATTTCGTCGCGTCCGACCGAAGGCGGTGGTGACACGGAGCTCAGGCCCATTAATCATTTGTAGAGCTGGCCGAAGAGGAAGAAGATCAATTATTACCCGACTACGCGAAGCAAAAAGGAGGGTTATGATTTTAGCAGCGTATGTATGTATAGATGTGTGTATGTATGTATGGTTGTATGTATGTATGTGTGTATGTTTGTGTGTATGTTTGTGTGTTCATCTGTTCCCTCGCAGACTCGGCCGATTTCAACAAATGAGGTGTCGTTGGATGTGTCTTAATCACACAGATAACATAGAATAGTATAATGTTGAAAAAAAAACAAGATGGCGGCTGTGCTGCGCCCTAAAGTCGTGGACCTAAAAATAAAAATGATCGTCATGGGTATCAAATGAAAGGACTTTAAAAGACCTTTTCAAAATGTACAACACATGTAGCCTCAACATAAAAAATAGAACAAAAAATAACAAAATGTGTAGTTTGCCCTTCGTGGTTTCATTCTGGATGATCGTCCAAAATGACTTACTAAAAAGCTAAAAAAATTGAAGTTAAAAACTAAAACCCGACTACTGAAAGGCTTAAAACAAGACCTGCTTATCCTTATAATAGACTCGTAGATAAAATTAATCGTAGTCGGAGGACACCATATTCGCGTTTGATAAACCGATGGCCTCCGACTACGATAAATTTTATCTATGAGTCTATTATAAGGATAAGCAGGTCTTGTTTTAAGCCTTTAGTAGTCGGGTTTTAGTTTTTAACTTCTATTTTTTAGTCGTACGACAAGTTTTTTGGGCAGTGCCACTGCTTCGTAGACCAGATCACATAATCGGCTGAATTATTGTTGTTCTGTGGTTTACAATAATGAAAAGAATACTAGGTACGTTATTGCCGCGAACGAAAAATCGCTGAACAAATATAGCTCAGTTTAGCTACAAAATGTAAAAAAAACTGTGAATTTTTTGCATTTCCCGCCACGTTGCTATCGTCCCACCTTAAACAATCTTCGCAGGTCAAACAGAATGACAAGAACCAATTGTCCCATCTATCTACCCACCCAAGACGAAGGAGTTATAAGTTACGACTGCCAATTCAGCTACCTATCTTGAGCTAAAATCGTCCGTAACAATTTCCATCAGCTGTCAACATTAAAGCCTCACCAGACTAGTATGCCATAGAAGTCTCAGCGCTGAGTCGGTGATTACCGGAATTTATTTTGGTGCAACTTGAAAATCGGCTCTTTCACGTTCCACTTATAACATTTAAAAGATCCACACTGTAATACGGACCTCAACCGTTAATACACCGGGCTACAATTGTCGGTTGACTGTAGATAAACGCATCAGAGGCAAAAAAAACTCTTCAAGGCCACGACATGTTAGTACGAAGTGCAATTTGCATTCTGCGGTACGCTAAAGGCGAGTGTGGGCTAGTTTTTATATCAAATTTATAAAAAGACAACCGTCTGTCTAGTGTACTTAGTTGGAGTGCATAATCGCGTTGGCCCGGTGACCTCCACTTTTGCAATAATTGGTCCTGACGAGCAAGGGTCTAAAAGTGTCCTCGTTTGTTCATACTAGGTAATAGTTTATGATGCGTAATGTCATAGACGGTGCGACTGGGGTTATTATTTATGAAGCCAGCTACGAGGTGGAAACAGGTGACCGGCTGAATATTGATATTAAGATGTCACAGCATACTGCGTTACAAGACAATCCAAAGAACCAAATTGATATGAATGTGGTGTCTAAATGATACTTTGGTGCCTGACGCTTGACAAGATAATTTTGGCATCTTTGTGGCCGATAAGTTAAGTGTTAATTTATAGGCCGTCAAAGGCCAATATGGTTGAAAACACACAGTTCCACACCCTGCAGGGCTTATTTACTGCACGCAGTCGCCGGGTTACACTGTTAATAGGTAGGTTATTTTTCTTTTCGCCAATTACGTTTTCTTTAACGTATACATATAAAAAGTACTTGCCACGAAGCAAGGAGCTATCTAATGAATGAAGCAAACTATTCTAGTCGCAAGAAAAATTTTAATTTACACCAATAGCCGTTGTTTTAATTACTCTACTTTTAGATAAAATAATTAGTTTGGTGTTTTTATTGACAAGCTGCTGCCAAAGGAGATCTAATTGAATGATGCTATTATTTACTAAGGAATGCGCTTGTCTACTTTTTCAAACATCTGTCTGTCACACCCAATTTGCTCCGAAAATACTAAAACGATTGAGTTGAAATTTGGTACACAATGTAAATCAGTGACCCAAATATGGACGTGTAACATAAATAATGGAATTTTAATTATGGGTGCCACTTTTGGGGGTGAATCGGAAAATAAAAATAAACTTTTTCGAAATATATCTTGTGACAGTTGTTAAATGAAAGGTCTCATTTTTAGCTACACAATATGTTTTTTTTTCACAAAAGTTTTGAAGTTATCTAAGAAAATACGCTAGATTACAGAAAAACTTACAAGAAGTCTCTGGTATTTATAGAAACTAAAATAAACATTGTTTATTGTATGACAGTACGGAACCCGTGCGCGAGCCCGACTCATAGGTACTTGGCCGGTTTTTTGTATACTTTTTTTTTTTGTTCCAGAAATTACTTGCAATGCAAGTGTGTTGGAATTTTATCAAGATAGAAATACTTTTGTCATCATAAAATGTTTACTGTGTTTTTCCACTTGGAAATACACTCAATGTAATGATAGTTATATACAAGGCGTTACAAAAGATGCTAACTCTTTTTACAGGGTCATGGCACCTGATGATAGGGATCACGACCAAAATATTTTTTTAGCTCTATGACGTTCCGTTGATTTTTAAATAATTAAAATGTAAGCGCTGTGACGCGAGAAAAGTATTTTTAAAATACTGTTTCCATAGACTTTCACTATGATTTAACAGCCTGAAGCTGAAAATACAGCTAAGCAAACAACCATATTTTTTAATTGGAGCTAAATCCAAAAACAAAAAAGTTTTGAAAATTTTACAATTTTGAGGTTATAAAAAAAAGTTGTGTTTTTCAACTTTTTTTTGCAGATTTGTCATTATGTTGACCAGCAGGTTACACCCTGTAAAAAGAGTTAGTATCTTTTGTAACTCGTTGTATTACACAGTGTTGTTTCTTATCGATCGGCGCATGACGGTGTGGGAAAACTGTCACCGAGGCACTCTGTATAAATTATCTACATCTACAAGAGACCCTTGCCTCATCATCTGCAGGGGCTGTATAAAATGCCGGATATAGAATCCGTAACACACAACTTGTGTGTATTTTTTACCGCAGCGCGTCTAAGCTCGCTCGGAGCAATCGACGCGGGCGCACCGGCGGCGGCGGCGGCGGCGGCGCAGTCCGACAAGGTTTTCACTCGGCAATTGCACCGCAAAAACCAAGACATCCCGCCAGTTATCTGTGTACTATCAGCACTGGAAGAAATTATAAAAATGTACGCTCATCTCTTCATTAGCTTTGGTCTTATTTTCAACCCCCGACTAAACGGGGCTTCATAATTTTTAATAACGTATGAAGGTGTATGTTTGATGGTAGCTCTCAAACGAATAAACATTTGATTTCGAATAAACATTTTTGGGTCGCATTTGAGGAGCGACGGAACCAAAATAGTTAAGGCTGGAAGATAGCAGCGTGGCGGGAAATTCAAAATTTTCGCAGTTTTTTACATTTTGTAGCTAATCTGAGCTATTTTTTCAGCGATTTTTCGTTCGCGGCAATAACATAGTATTTTTTTCATTATTGTAAACAACAAAACAACAATAATTCAGCCGATTATGTGTTCTGGTCTACGAAGCAGTGGCATTGCCCAAAAAACTTGTCGTAGACCAGAACACATAATCGGCTAAATTATTGATGTCTTGATTCTAGTAAAATGCAAAAAACTGTTTTATTAAATACCATTATCGCTCCTCATTTATAGTCGTCATCTCAAGCTGGAACTCAAGTAGGTGATCTCAGAAAAGTCAAATGCTGTCAAGCCTTGGCTAATGTCGATATCAATCTCAAGATAGTGTATATGCAGACAGCTACTCAAGTTTGACATAAGCCAAGGCTTGACATTAGAATTTGACTTTTCTGAGTTCACCTACTTGAGATCTAGGTCAAGTAGGTGATCTCAGACGACTATTAATACCACCCGTTTTTTTCTTTTTGTTTGAAATGTGACTGGGTCGAGAGTGTTATAAGCGATGTTTCAACAAAATCAGGTTAGAAATTTGAAGTCCATCACCTCTTTATTGGTCGATGAAGGGATGTGCGCAATAGAAGAAGTTATAACCCGTGAAAGTACCTTTGCTGTAATGTTGTTGGAAAGCAGTTTTCTGGTGTTTGTTTTTTAAATTTCAATGTAAGCATACTTTTCGAATTCCTTGAGGATGTAAGGGGTGAGCCCATTATTACCTCTCTACCTCTCCTTCCCTCTCTCGAGCACCGTACCACGCGCTATCCTATCTTGCTGATGGAGCCATCTTGCTAATGGAGCCATCTTGCTGATCGAGCCATCTTGCTGATGGAGCCATCTTGCTGATGGAGCCATCTTACTGATTGAGCCATCTTGCTGATCGAGCCATCTTGCTGATCTTATCTTATCTTGTCTTATCAGTATGGGGCCAGGCTGGGAGCCCGGGACACTTCGACCCAGTGGGATCTTTTGTGTCACCCCCGTCCTTATTCCTGCTCAGAACGTGCAAAGAACGAGGTCATAAGTTTTAGAAAGTCACCGAGTTTGAGGAACTTATATTCTTACGGTCTAGGATATTCTACATCTTGCTGATGGAGCGATCTTGCTGATGGAGCCAACTTGCTGATGGAGCCATCTTGCTGATTGAGACATCTTGCTGATCGAGCCATATTGCTAGATGTTAGGTAGCTAAATAGTATCACATCCAGCGCTCAGACAATGTGGGTAAAGGCAAAGCATATGCAAAGAAGAAAAACTTACCCTAAAACAATCATCGATGGGCGAAGTGACCATCAGCCATTAGCGAAGATGCCTAGATAGAGATACTCCAAGAAAAAGTGATCGATTGATTTATTATGTTGATACCATTAGGCATTCGGCGTCATTGCTGTAAGTGTGGAATAATAATGGTTTTCATGTGCATAATGCATGTTCTACGGGTATTAATCGTTTACTAAGCTAAGTCAGTTGGCATAATCGGATTATATCTAGTAAAAAGTTTCGCAAGAACCTTTTGAGTTATTAGACTTATTAGCTTTGTCTGATACTTTGTTGTCTACCTGACTTGTTGTTGTAAAAAAGAGATTTTAATTTCAGACACGTATACTGTATTCTATGTATGCATGTCCATTAAGTCTATATTTATGTGTTTATCTTTTCTCTCACATAGCTTAAACTACAACCGAGACATTGGAGGATTAGGCTAGAATAGAATAAGCTAAGAAAATATATGATAGATATTTTAAAAAAATCTAATAAGTCATGGAGAAATTAACTCAAAGATCCAAATGTATCATTTACCTCCAAGGTATCAATAAAAGGATAATCTTAAACTAATATTACCTACATCATCATCAGAGTGTGTGATGTTTTAGAACATTCAAATATTTTTTGTCTCTCCTTCTATTCTGGCTAATCGATCACAAAATAGGTAGTGGGCTACGATCTCTGAACTAATGGCACAAATTGGTAACCTGCGTCAAATGCGTGCGGCAGCAGCATGCAACGTGATTGACCATAATAAGGCTTCGAACAAATACTGCCAAAAGTCATGATGGCTGCCGACTGCGAATTATTCAGTCATTCAAGGTGGTATGTTTTTGCCTTTTATTTTTATTCAATCAGAACGAATCGCGTTACGCTTCATAGGCCGCCGAGCGTACATCCGTTATCGCCTATAACACGCGCCACCCCTCCCCCCGCCGCGGGCCAATCACAGTAATCTATTCGACACTCCTCACTGACCCAAGTGCCACTTGCGCACGCGCAATCATTGTGATCTACACAATCGCGTTGCGGTTGGAAAATGGGAAATTGGAACGCACCGACCTGTCGCGATACAGGGCCCTTAGCCTGTAACATAATGGCGTATCAATGGCGTCCTAGGTAGAAGGACAAAACCGGGATTTTTTCGTTGTTCTCCTACAACCAGCGAACTAATCCTCTAGGATTAGACTCTTAATATTCTTTGCTGTACTACAATAACATTAAAAGGACCGACACTGGACTGACATCATCAATAAATCGTAATTAAAATCGTCAACCGGAAGCCCATTTTGGCACCATTGTGTTACAGGCTAAGGGCCCAGATCGTAGAATGTGTATGAAACTAGATTGCTATGTGATAAGTTAATTAACTTGAGAAGCATAACATGACAGGATCGGAAGGCCTATCACGGTTGCAGTAGATATGGTCGACTATAGGCTTATTTGGTTTCAGAAAGTACTGGCTATCTCGTTTCCTCTGGCAACTTTAAAGGATCATAAAGCCAATATGAGACGGCACCAAAATGAGAAGATTTAATATACTCTGGCTATTTACCCCCGTATGTTTTTCTTTAAGGCGGCATGCATAGTAAATAGCTCATGCGCAAAAAAAATAAACAAAATCAATTCCTATTTCAATTACACTAAATGAATTGAAAAAGTGCTCATATATAGAACCTTAGAATTAGGTGAGAGCTAACACAGCCAATTTCGTGTTAAAATTCATAACGTTTTGATAATATTTTCGTTGATAAAAATAGGCGGCGCGCTTTTTTTCAGCGAAAATATCTTGCAAGCTGTTATATAACAACATGTAAAATGCTGTGTTAGATAGCTCTCACGTAATTCTAAGGTTCTATATGAGCTTTTTTTTTATTCATTTAATGTATAATTTGATATGATATAGGAAGGGATAAGGGAATTGATGGCTGCCTTTTGTACCTCTACATTTTATTTTGCGCACGAGTTAATTCACTATGCACTCGCGTATCTAGTTTTAATATCGCCTTGGAATATAACTCGCAATAGGGCCTTTAATAAACGAGGTGTTAACACGTATTCTGATACACCTTGCAACTTGTACGAGTGTTGCTAGATTGAGCTATAATCAATAATCATTGTGATCTACCTCTGTATGCACGCGCCACAGCTGGCAGCAGCTCTAGTGAGCTAATTTTTCCTACCACCACAACATTTTAAACCCCTGATACAAAAGGTGAACCAATTTGGATACGGTTTTTTTTATTTGAAAGCCGGTTTTCTGACGAGTGTTCTTAGATACCTATGTTATATCAAAATCGGTTTAGCCGTTTATGAGATATGCAAATTTTAAGCTAAAATGTCGGGGATATTTTTTTTTTTTATGATTTACATAATTCTAGGGTCGGCGGACTTAACCACATAAGTCCTATACAATTTATATAGGACTTATGTGGTTAAGTTCGCCGACCCTAGAATTATTCTTCCATTAAATTTTCGAATTCGGTCAATTTTTTTTTTTTTTTTTATTTATTTTCTTAGAATATTAACAAAACATAGATGCTTGACACCCCTAAACCGCATGGTTTGTATGGGTGTTGCACATTCCACCAATTCAATTATACGCGTACAATGTGGCATGCTCTCTAGGACCTGACTGCAGCACTAACAAATCTGGACGAGGTTAGCGATTTGCAAACCAAAGCATTACATCGCAGTCTCGGCTACTTCAAACGATAGTTAACTCCAAATGCCCACTTTATGCGTGTCAACTATCAACCACAACTTTTTTAAACGAAGCAAGCTGCCCAGAAAAAAGACGTCCGATTAGGCGACATCGTTAGCGCAAGCGCAGCTGAGCTAGAAAATAATATTTCAAAGCTCAATTACACCATCCGTCAAGCCGATCTTCCTGCAATTTTGTCATTCAAAATCGGTGGGACTAGTCCCGTTATGGGCTTAATTATGAGGTGGACGGTGCGCCGGAGCCATAAGGCGATGTTAACGAGTGTCTCTCATGTGTCCACGGGGCGCTTCCGGTCTGACTCATTCATGGCTTGAACTCGCGACTTTTCTTATTTCATCATCACACTTTTGAATTCGGACCGTAGTCGGTGGTTTTTTTATTTATTTACACTTTCTAGTTTATTAAAAAACGAACTTTCAACCGCGCTCGGCCAATAATAGTAGTGATTTCGTGATCAGCGGAGTCCAAATAAGCAGCCTATAAACTCCCAGACTTGTACGAAAAAAAACTCGGCTCGAATCACCTTCAAAGTCAAAAAATCTAACTTTCAACCGCAATCTGCCAAAAAATATTTATTTTCATGATGAGCAGAGTCTAACCAACAGCCTAGGAGCTCCCAGCCTTGTACTGTCGACCACACGCTAGGATACCCCTTTTTGTCCGATTGGCGCCCTTATGCCGCGCGCGGTAAGAGCTGCCATGGGGTATCTGTAACTGTGGCCAACCGTTCAACAAAATAAGTTGATTGTCATCACCACTATTACTAGAACACTACAATGGCGTTATACCTTCTCTACATTCCAATGTGATATCTTTATAGAGCATATAGTCGATGCAATTACATAAAACTAAGGAAGGAAGCGATGATTGGCGCTATAAAGCAGCAATCTCCGTCCAGACGGCATGTATCGGCAATGCGCAAGCTTGATTAGGCTTGCTCTACAACGTGTTACAAAACATCCTAACTCTTTTTTCAGGGTGTAACCTACTGGTCAACAGGATGTCAATTATGTAAAAAGTAGTTTAAAAAAAACATATTTTATAACCACAAAATTGAAAATTTTTAATATTTTTTTTGTTTTTGGTATTAGCTCAAATTTTAAAATATTATTGTCTGTGTAGGTGCATTTGCATAGCCTTGAGTTATTAAAACATTGTGAAAGTCAATATTATTTATTTTTTATGAGTCTTTTTTAACCAATATTTAAAAAATACTTTTATTCCGCCACAGCATTCACATTTTATTTATTTAAAAATCAACGGAACGTCATAGAGCAAAGAAAAATTTAGGTTGTGTGATCCCTATCACCGGGTGCTATTTACCTGTAAAAATACTAAGGATCTTTTGTAACACCTTGTATATTAATCATCACAGAATAAATTAAACAGTAGGTTATCGTGCCCTGCATGGATTAAACCGACCTACTCTCGACCGGATCTAACATACTAGGTCCTCACGGCATCCTCCATAATCAGCTTAGG
This sequence comes from Zelleria hepariella, assembly GCA_949319315.1. Taxonomy (NCBI): domain Eukaryota; kingdom Metazoa; phylum Arthropoda; class Insecta; order Lepidoptera; family Yponomeutidae; genus Zelleria; species Zelleria hepariella. The sequence goes on along the minus strand of OX439378.1, from coordinate 24,240,496 downwards.
TAACCACATGCCTCTTCGGAAAAATTCTGTTAACCAGCAGCTGTTGACAGTAAAGTTGTTAATTTGACATACATCCGTTTAAAGAGATTAATAACAGCCTATTAGGTATACAAGGTTTATGAATAGCTTTTTTGCTCAACTTCTTAAATAATGTGTGATTTCCAACAACTTTTGTTCTACGACTTTGGTGAAAGCGCAATATTTTTTTTCTATTATTTTTTTAAGTTTTTTGGCGCAGAGTAACAAATAGGAGCAGGAAAGGTGGTAGAGAGTGGAGGGGCACGAAAGCGCGCCGCGCAGGCAGCGCTGGAATGGTAGAAATGTGCACTTCTAAAGAATAAGAAACGTTCCATTATATATAAAAGCATCGAACTTTTCAAAAGGTCGTAGAACAAAAGTTTGAAATTGACATGTTTTCAGGAGAAAAGCTATTTAAGACGACGTACGTCTCACAACTAGCGCCGCCAATGGAAAAAAAAACATATCTTTTTTTTGGATGCGTTTTTAGCAAAAAACGCTCCTGTGATTTCTCAAAGCGAGGCTCAACTATTTTTAGGACCTAAGGTTTGGATTCCAGATCCTAGAACTTAAGAATGCAATCGATTCTCGCCAAAAGTGGCCACTTTTGGCGAGAATCGATTGCATTCGTAGGAAATCTAATCCTGGAATCCAAACCTTAGGTCTTAAAAATAGTTTAGCCTCGCGTTGAGAAATCGCAGGAGCGTTTTTTGCTAAAAACGCACCCAAAAAAAAAGATATGATTTTTTTTCCATTGGCGGCGCTAGTTGTGAGACGTACGTCGTCTTAAAAATTGCTTTTTATGCAGTAAACCTGTAAAACATTAAACGTCAAACCAATCGGCAAATTATGTATATGCTGCCTCCAAATTTACAAGCTTTATACGCTGCATCCTCCACAGATGAAGCGACAAAAACATAAACGGTATAATGTAATGAGCTCACTCATTGATTTGACTCCCGCTGGGAGGATGCCTTTAGTTGCACGTCTTACTTAACTAACTTAATGGCCAGTTTTAATTAACTTAGCATTAAGCTTTACTGGAAGTCTATATTATGGTTTGTGTTTTTTCATACCGAATAAAAAATATGCTCCGATACGGTTTATTTGATTGCAAGTAAGGAGACTGGAGGGTTCGGAAACACACCGACAAACCCTGCTGGCCGAACTCAAAACTCGTTTTCTCACAGATTTAACTGAAATTGAGCTACATACTCCTTCGGGTATACAGATTTCCATGAACACTGACTTGATGATGAGTGAGTCGAATTATAATAACAATGCTGCCTCGAAGACACAGCTTAGAACCGAGAGTGTTTTAAACTTTTAAAGAAATAAAAACTGAGTCAAACTAGCTTTATGCTTTTTGGGATTTGGGAACTGCACATATAAATACACTGATACCTTTGTTATATTAACTCCCCTCTGTCGGGTATTAATTGCTTAATGAAAGTCAACAGAGTAGTTCACCGTGAAAGGTAAGTTTATTAAAATAATAACAATAAGCTTCCTATCCATAAAAACTGGCACCTTAGAATCAGATGAAAAAGGTTAAAACGGATCGCAACAGAAGCAGCCGCCGTAAGCAAGAGAAAAACGTCGCAAGCGCGTGCCGGGTCGTGACTGCATCAGTCAAATCAGGGCCCTTAGCCTGTAACACAATGGTGCCAAAATGGGCTTTCAGGTGATGACTTCAATTACGATTTGCTAACGCTGTCTGTCCTTTTAATGTTTTTGTAGTACAGCAAATAATATTTTGATTCTAATTCTAGAGGATTAGTTCTCTGGTTGTAGGAGAAAAACGAGGAGAGCCCTGTTTTGTCCTTCTGCCGGGACGCCATTGACCCGCCATTGCGTTACAGGCTAAGGGCTCTGCTCCCTATATGCAGCTGATAGGACTCGTTATGCCACCGGCGACGGATGCCACACCACTGGGTGCCGGCCGCAGTAGTTGACACTTGATGCGACGGCGGCAAATCAATTGTTTCAAAAGGAGTCTTGATTTCTGCAAGAGCAATAAAATATAACAGGTGATTGATCGAATAGCTGTGACATGAGCTGTTACATTTACAGAAATGAGGAAAAATGAGAAAAAAAGCGTGTGTTTTCCGGGATTTGACAACATCTGCAGTGGTGAAAAGTCACCATGACCAATCAGGTCAAATGTCACCATGAACTGATTTGGACTCTAGATCCCGGAATAGTCATTTTCGCTAAATTAAAAGTATTTGCATGTTTTTTTATGAATTTACCTAGTGAAGCTGTTAGAAAATATAACTAGATAACTACTTAAAAAAAAACAACTTTAAGATATGTTTTGCTGTTATTTTATACGTGACCTACATTCTGTCCACTTCAATGTGAAATGCAAACATGATGTGCACTTAAATAAAATTACATAAGGAAATAATAAAGGAACCACAACTAATACATTGACCCTGCATTAAATGCTGCTGCATTACATGCTGAATGTATTATTGTAATACAACTTGTTTGAATGGAGTACACAAAGTTATGTTTCCTTGCAAACGGCTGGCGTAGCATGAAGGGGCATTGTATGTACATAGATACGATATCTCTCTTACACTCTTTTGACCTACATAGAGTGTTACAGACCTAGTTGTATCGAGCTAGATAATAGCCGTTCATGCTAAGCCAGCTTAACGTTCCCACTGATGTGCGAACGCTTTTCCTATCGCGTGATCATCTCATTTCTGCGAATCCCTAACTCCTTTTCGATTAACCCCTAAGCCTAAGACTATCTGTCATCAAAACTGTTCGTATTCCTAAATAAGAGACTTTCGAATGTGGTGCCTGTTCGCCAAATTCTCCTTCCTTCCCCGCCACAATTTCGTGCAATCTTGTATCTTATTTTATTATAATTACAGTCCACTACAAGACCAATTCATATAATTTCAATTATCTAGAGCTATTAACCTAACGGTACCTTTGTGCGGTAGTGGGCGCCTTGACAGTAATTAACATCGGGACCGCAAATCTGAACAATATGGCTGCAAATTCTATTGCCCATCTGGTGACCTCCAACTTCGTTCTAATGGTAAGACCACAAGAGGTCTCGTATTGTGTACCGATAATAATTATAACGTGTTACGAAGTTATTTATGTTAGTGCCGATGGGGATATCCTTTAGATTTGCGGTTTTAAGGGCTTCAGCACAAATAATTTTCTCGTAGTTTGATTTTGTAGAGTTAAGTTTTTGATCCCATAGAACATCTACACTAAGCATCCACTGCTTTTAGTATGTGTTTTATGGAATCCATGAGTAACATCTTGAGAAAACGCTACGTTACTCAAAAAATATAAATAAATCTTAGGCCGTGAAAAATAATACTGTCGATAATACTGTAAAAGAGAGAAAAGTCGTTATTGCACGTGCTTTATTATTTAAATGAGGTACAATAATACTCGAAAGATAAATCTAATCCCACCCCTGTCTCCATAAAAGGTCCAATAGCTTGATTACACTACCATAATCTCTATGACATTATAATTAAGCTACCACAAACTCAAGACAATCAGCCTCTTTGTCCGAAGCCCCCAATGGACTGCGACTCACACGCATAAGGCGTTCCTTCGCACGCAATGAAGCGTCAAAAGCACACGCATTACTCTACCACTGACACAAACAAGTTTAAGACCTAAGGCTAGGAGTTTAAGGGTCATGGAGCTAGTATAAGCAAAGTTGTAAACCCGCACATAAAGGACAATGCTAATAAGACAAGTGCTCGCTTCTGTCTGCTCTTCGTTACTATGACAACCAACATGGACTTGAGATGTCTTGTAAATTGTTTTAGACTTGTTCCTTACGGGATAAAACATGAACGCTTTCGACAATACTTACAAGGAATGCAGGAGTTAGTGAGGGTCGGAGGTTCGTTCCAAATTGAGCACGTTGGATCCTTATATCGATGGTAACGTTAGATCTTGCAAACCAGCATTTAAATGAGAATTGGGAAGCCTAGCTTTATACAGAACTATGCATGGGTTAAAATAGCATAATAGAATACATTTAGAATAGAATATCAGCTTTGTGTAGGATAGATAGAAACAAAACTACACTAGTGGTTCGCCCCGAACTGTGAACTCTCGACTCCATATAAACTTAACAACCCCATATCTCGGCAACCCCTCGACCGATTTGGCCCATGTTCGAACTTAAAAATTCCTTTCATTTCATTTACCCACACACCAAATTTCATAACGATCCGACCAAATTTACTCAAGTTATCGTCGAACGAACATTCATACATACATACATACATACATACATACTTACATACATACATACAAACGCCGGATTGTTCCAGTAAACTCGGAGAACTTCGCTCGCTTCGCTCGCTCGTTCAATGAAAAAATGTTTTTTTCAAAATTTTATGAAAACACTATAATTCGTTTCCAATGTCAAACACACAATATAAATAATTTGTTTATTTGATTTAAGGGCATAGTGAATTAGCCCGCGCGCAAAGATAAATGCACAAAATCGATTCCTGTATCAAATACACAAAAAAAATCTAAAATGTTCACATATCAAACCCTGATGATGATGATGTCTTCCTAGCCGATACGGCTACGGCGACTGCTGTTGGACTTATGGGCTTCGCTGATGTGCCCTAATGTGGCTGACGAATCCAATTTTAGCAGTGAATGTTCGTCCGCAGGTGCCACACGTGAGTTTTCCGTTTACATATGTGTAGTTTATTGCCGCAGGTGTATCAAACCCTACACTTGGTTGAGACCTATCAAACACAGCCACTTTCATGTTGATATCCATAACAGATTGCAAGATATTTTGCTTGAAAAAAAGTGCGCCGCCTTTTTTTTTAAGCAAAATATCTTCAAAACGTTTATGAAGGTCAACACGAAACTGGCTACTTTAGATAGGTCTCACCTAATTCTAGGGTTTGATATGTGAACATTTTCAATTTGTTTAGTGTATTTGATACAGGTATGCATTTTTTTTTGCGCGCGGGCGATTCACTATGCACCGCGCCATAAAGACTTCTACATATTCACGACGCAAACCTCCGCGAGAAGTTCTTACACGCCACCCCTTGCGTAATTTTTCTGACAAAACTGTATCCGCCCCAAGCATGGGCGGAAAAAGTGCTTTAGAGACCTAGTAGTGTGACGCTGATATTGTACATAAGCAGAATCTAGCAATTCATGGTACAGAGCCGACTTAGGATGTTAAGGGTGGCATTAATAGTCGTCAGCTCAAGGTCGAGCTCAAGTAGGTGATCTCAGAAAACAAAATTTGCTTATATCAAGCCTTGGCTAATGTCAAGCTTTAGTAGCTGTCAGCGTATTAATAGACACTAGCCTGAGCTTGACATTGACATTAGCCAAGGTCTCAAGTCAGCTCGAGCTTGAGATGACAACCTATTAATGCTACCCTAAGAAACTTGAATTTGTTGCTTATAAAATAAATAAGATTTTAAAAAAAACTTGTGTTTGTTTCCAATCAAATCCATTAGAACTGCTCACCAACTCTTGAGATTAGGTATTTAGAACAAATCGTTCAATCTGCGTAGCCATAAATGGAAAATTCTCCTCCATCTGCACTCTCTACAATATAGACATGTGTAGGTAATGCTCGTAATATTACAAAAGACATATCACACAACGGTTTCATGAAATATTACCCATTACACGAGAGAATAAAGCTTGACACACATAGCATTTCAGTACACTTCATTGCAGTACAGTTCATTAGTTTCATTACACTAGATGACATGAAACATTATGAGACATGGTATTTCAGCACACTTTCGGTGCAGTACAGTTATTCATTTCATTACACCAGATGACATGAAAGTGTGCTGAAATACCATGTGTCATGTTTCATGTCATCTGGTGTAATGAAATGAATAACTGTACTGCAATCAGAGTGTGCTGAAATGCCATGTTTCATGACGTGTCATATTTCATGACATGTCATGTTTCATTTCATGACGTGTGTTGAATTGAATTGTCATGTGTCATGTTTGGTGTCATGATTGAACGAGCGAACGAAGCGAGCGAAGTTCTCCGAGTCTACTGGAACAATCCGACGTTTGTATGTTTGTGTGTATGTATGTATGTATGTATGTATGTTTGTATGTCATTGTATGAATGTTCGTTCGACGATAACTTGAGTAAATTAGGTCGGATCGTTATTAAATTTAGTAGGCGGGTAAATGAAATTAAAATAATTTTTAAGTTCGAACATGCGCCAAATCGGTCGAGGGGTTGCCGAGATATGGCGTCGCGATTTCACAGTTCGGGGCGAACCACTAGTAGTATGAAATGTCATGAAATATATCATGACTTTGAAGTGCACTGTTTTGCGCATGTCTACTACAAAGTCACCAGGCGCGCTTCGCATATTTCATAATACAATATTCGTTTTACATATTCATGTGATGTCTGCAATTAATCCGCCCTGTTTTCCGCGACATGCTAATGAAAATATGAGGGCATACGTCTTGCTGGCATTCACTGAGGGGTTTGCCTAGCGAAATAAAGGTATGCGACTTTGCATGGTAAAGGCATCTTTATGTATTTTCTAAAGCACTAACCCGTGCTAGAGAACTTTATAAAGATTTTTATAAGGTTTTTATTTGTGTTCCGTCCCGAGCGAATGTTTTTAACCTTATAAAAATCTTTGTAATGTGAGATTTCAGCGAAAGGTATCTTTGTAATGTGAGATTTTAGCTTTTGCCCGCGACTTCGTCCGCGCAGATTTATAAGATAAAAAAATCCATTCCTTTTCCAATATTAATAACGATATCCTTGAATAACAATGCGAGGACAAATTATTGGTGTTCAAGCTATTATTTTTCATCAAAATACATGTAGTAGTTTTTTTTTTTTTAGGTAAATTAGTGTGGTGTGATGCTGATTTTTTTCAACGTAAGTTCTTTTTGACGCGTATGACTGTACAAAAACGACAAATCTTAGTTGAAATCAGTTAAGGTCTACTGTAACATTTCTATTAATAACAGTAATCTCCGCCTTACCCCCTGTGGAGAGCAAATCGGCAAAATATTGTGCTCGTTACCTAACTTCGAGCTAATCACCGATCTTCATTTGCTAACAGAAAGAGTAATTTATTAAAATGATGAGCTCGCCACGGGATGCCTTCTGCAAGGCAGCTTGGGATTAGACTTTAGGATGTCTAGGAAATGTGCTCAAAAAATGCAATCACCACGGTTGCCCACTGCGGATTGGTGATATTTGCGGTTCAAAGAAAGTAACTTGGCGGTAAATGCACAATTTTCACAGGTTTTTCAATTTTGTAGCTTAAGACGCGGTGCATAGTGAATTAGCCCGCGCGCAAAGAAAAATGCACAAAATCGATTCCTGTATCAAATACAGTAAACAAATCGAAAATGCTCACATATCAAACACTAGAATTAGGTGAGAGCTATCTAACACAGCCAGCCAATTTCATGTTGATATGCATAACAGATTGCAAGATATTTTCGCTGAAAAAAAGTGCGCCGCCTATTTTTTTTTTTCAGCGAAAATATCTCTTTAAAACGTTTACGAATCTCAACACGAAACTGGCTGTTTTAGATAGCTCTCAACCAATTCTAGTGTTTGTTAAGTGAACATTTTCGATTTGTTTAATGTATTTGATACAGGAATTTCGATTTTGTGCATTTTTCTCTGCGCGCGGGCTATTCCCTATGCACAGCGCCTTAACTGGGCAGTACCACTGGTTTTTCGATCAGAAAAACAAATCAGCTTAATTATTATTGTTATAAGTGGCACTTGGCAGCGTTCTTGAGGACATATACTTTTTGTAAATAATTAAGGTTTATTTTAGATAAAATATATGTCTAGAGATTTGGCTCTTTATGTCGGATGGCGGCGGCGGTTATGCGACAAACCTTGGCCGATTGAATCTTGTTAGAGCCGAACCTACAACGAAGCCCGTGTAAGGTCGCACTTATATTCCTTAGCCTAGCCCTCCATCATCACGAATAACATTAACACCCCGTTGGAACAACAATGACATAGCTTCGCTGTCAGGGCGGTACACCGCACGCGCACCTACGCGCAGTCACGTGCCAAATTCCCCAATTGAGTAAGTCTTAACCCCTTTGACACAAGAGCGAATATCGCACTTAGTGGTGGGGTTTACAGAGAGGCGGATTGTACTAGCGAGCGATTATTTAGCATGGAGTGTGAGTTATTGGCGGTGAGACGCATTGACACTTCGGTGATGGTCGGATGAGGGATGGCGCTGTTTTATTAGCTGTTTAGTTTAGTTATCTTTACATTTGGCACCATTAATTATCCATAAAACATAATTGAAAAAAGTTTTTGGCGAATTTATATTTATAACTCGTTTTTTACTTTCACAATTTGCCAACTTTTCAATGCAGAGGTTGTGGTCGCGGCGGATGAAGATAAAAAAATGTAACTACGTACTATGAACTATGTACTAGCCCCTTCTAAGCTTATTAATTACCAACTAATAATTTTTACGTTAACGAATAAACCGACTATTCCTAGCACTCTCCTCTTATAGCAATTAGGTATGTCATAGTAACCTAAATAATGTAAAATGTAACAAAGATCGACCGACGGGATAATTAATCTTTAGGATACAAACTTGTAAAAAGCATAGCAAGTTGTCTTACAAGCAGCCTTGTATCAGCATTGTATTTATGATTTTTATTTCTGTACCATAAATCATTATAAAATGCATGCCTCATCGGATCCGCGACCGAGACTTGAAGTCATGTTTCAATCGTTCAAAGATGCCTGACACGGGTTAACATCGTGTCATAATAATGTATGGAACATTAGCTAAAAAGTTGACATGTTATGTTTTAGTTCTGACACATTGGAACTTCACTACAATTATGTAGAGCTTCACGCGTCAGATTTATCGTGACCGACGATGTAAAAACTAAGAAACGAAAATACTGCCATAGGTGAAGCTGTCGTTTGTATGCCAGTGTCGCCCTCCTTTATTGGCCAAGTCACGTGTCCAGCTCGGCAACAAAATATTACACGTCCTAAGCTAAAAGCTCGACGTGATATGAATTGGATTTGACAGATTGGAATTTAAGTTTGTGCGTAAGAAATAGGAGCATTTCGAGGTCCGTAAAACATTGCGACAAGTGTCTTGGGAATGTCTCGCCAGCCACTTCGCATTCCCGGTCCCCATTATAAGCTGAACAATACGTGCAATTATGTGCAATATGTGCCGACGCCCAGCGGTGACAAGATGGTTGTTAAGAGCCCCTGTTGCCCGCGACCAAGCGCAGTTTCGTTTTAAATTGCGAACGACCTGCCTTTTTTTAGGTTTTCCATACAAACCTACAAATGGTTCTAGTTTTGGAACCCCCAACCAGGATGGTTATTAAGTTTTACATCATCATCTTTATGTCGTGGGTTACGCAATACGCATGCACTGATTTAGATTTATTTTTTACTAGCTTTTGTCCGCGACTTCGTCCGCGTGGACTACAGAAAAAGGATTTATGCTTTACTTTGCTCCTAAGTGTAAAAGCGTGATAATAGCCTTTGTGTTATTCTGATGTCTAAGCTACATCTATTCCAAATTTCATCCAAACCCGGGGGGTTACCCTTGACGCTATCGCGATCAAATTGAAAAAGTTTTAAAATTAATTTCTCTTTTGAATTCGCATAGTAATGCTTTGATTTTAAATACTTTGTAATGTTTATTCGAAGATAAGGCTGTTTTATTCACTAAAAACCAAAAATGCGTCTTAATTTGTAAAATATTACATTTTGTAAATTGCGCCATATTGCGGCCGTATTGGAAACATGCGTCAAGGGTAGAGGGGCTGTTCAGCCCATTTAGCGTGAAAGAGTAACAAACATCCATCCATCCATCCACACTTACGAGTACAAACTTTCGCAAATATAATATTAATTAAATTGGGTTTTATTTAAGGGTAAATATACATCCATCCACACTTACGAGTACAAACTTTCGCAAATATAATATTAATTAAATTGGGTTTTATTTAAGGGTAAATTCATATCTACCAGATGCATTTACAAATAAATTAAATGGATGACAAAAAGGACGAAGTCGCGGGCAAAAACTAGTCTCTAATAAAACAATTTAACGACAATAGCGCGGCGCTGGCAGTTATGCCAGCATCGCGGACTATTGGCCGCTATTACTGTTTACCATTTATGCTACCAGTGGAGCCATTGTAAGGGCCTGATTGTTGGGAATGCCGGGGAAAAGCTGGAATGAAAATGGAGTTAGTTTCTGATTTGCTTGATGCCACTCCTAAAAGCAGAGAGTAAGTCAAATTAGTCCTCAATTTTAATCATGTCGGCATCATAAATCAACTGAAAGCCAGTCTACTGTTGCTTCACAAGTTAGATGTCTCAGGTTTTATTCCCAGTGAGTTGGCAAATGCATGACTATTGCTTATTTCAGACAAGCTTTTGGCAGCAAATAGGTATTAATAAAAAGTTAGTTTCTTAAATAACTAACAATTTAGAAAAGGTCGGAGACTCAGCAAAAAAGCTGTTTTTCAGTCTCCGCCGGTTTGATCGCTGGGTACTATAAATCAATAACAACGGGAACCAACGGTTTAACGTGCCTTCCGAAGCACGGAAGCGCTCTTAATTATATTATTGCCACTACCGGTCACCCATCCGTAGACTGACCGCGGCCGATGTTGCTTAGTCCAACTAGGCTGTGAGCACTCCAACTCTCCACTGCTAACAGTTCTCTACCTAACAGCCTCTACTAATATAAATGCATGTAGCAAATGGTCTCACGTGACCGATTCCATTAAGCTATCGCGGCGCAGCGTGCGATCTAATGGCGGCAGCATCCGGGCGCAACGCCTAGTCAAGACTCGAGATACACTATCTGGCCAGCTTCTACTTGGTTGAAACATTTGAACTGCCTCTTCGATCTAGCGGGTAGTTGCTAAATTGAATAGAGGGACCTGGGCCCTTAGCCTGTAACAGCCAAAATGGGCTTCCGGTTGACGGTTTTAATTACGATTTATTGATGCTGTCGGTCCAGTATCGGTCTTTTTAATGTCATTGTAGTACAGCAAAGAATATTATGACTATTATGAGTCTAATTCTAGAGAATTAGTTCGCTGGTTGTAGGAGAACAACGAAAAAATCCCGGTTTTGTCCTTCTACCTAGGACGCCATTGATACGCCATTGTGTTACAGGCTAAGGCCCCATTGTCTGTAACGCAATGGTGCCAAAATGGGCCCCCAGTTGACGGCATTAATTACTATTTATAGATGCTGTCGGTCCTTTTAATGTTTTTGTAGTACAGCAAAGAATATACTGATTCTAATTTTAGAGGATTAGTCTGGCTGTAGGAAAAAAACCAGTAGCAAGCCCGGTTAAAGCCGGACATAGGTAGGCTTTTTGATCGAGTGTCCGGCCAAATAAAACGGTGTCCGGCCTGTCCGGCTTTTGTTAGGCTTTACCTCGCACCTCGGTAGCGTTTTTTATTATTAATTTTAATTTTGTGTTTTCCCTTGGGAAATAATAATATTAATGAATGATTAGTAGTAATAAAAAAGACTGATTCGTTATTCAATTTTATTTTATTTCATTAGAATTTAAGAAATTTTATGGTAAATGATCAAGAAAATCTTAGTTTTACGTAAAAAAAAGTTTCGTATTATTGCTAAGACAGAAAATCCTTAATAATTTAGGGTGTCCGGCTTTTTTACCCAAATGTCCGGCCAAACTGGCTGGTCTGTCCGGCTATTCGGTTAGACGACCTGGCAACCCTAACTGGGACTCTATCGACACGCGATTGTGTTACAGACTTAAGCCCCAAGTGGTTTGTTCGATGACTGCAAGTTTTTATATTTTTCGGTTTGAACGGACGGACGGACTGTTTTTGGTGTGATTGTACCATTTATATCAATATTATACTAATTACTTTATTTACACAGTCATAATGATATGTCGATTCTCATCTCCAAAATCATGTATAATTTTCAATCCTGTAATTAAATAGATAGATAGAGATTACTCTTTATTGTACATATACCAAAGATTAAAAAGCGGTGGTGGCCTAGTGGTAAGAACATTAAACTCGGAAGCTAAAGACCCAGGTTCGATTCCCAGTGCTGGCATGTTCCTATGACTTTGTTTCTTTTCAAAGTTACAAACATTTGTGAATGATGAAGGTGAAATATGAAGGAAAAACATCGTGAGGAAACCCGCGGCTTGGTTGGCTCCACACGTATTGACCCATCTTTCCTGTGGGCTAGGCCGAATGCTTAGTTAAGCTGTCAGGATGGAATAGGTGCTGGGCAAGCCTACTCCATCTAGAACAATGTCCCAAGCACTGCAGCGCCGAGTGGTCTCTTCACCCATCTAGTGTAAGTAAAGGTAGCACTGGAAGCTGTATAAATCATCTCATTACGTAGATGCGAAGGCCTTAAAGACCAAAGAAAAAAAAATGAAATTATAATAATTAATTATAGTCGAAGTTTGAAATTATTTAGTTACAACTCCGAAGCATTCGCTAGTATAAGCAATAAAGTAATAATAAGTAAACGAGCCCGACTCGTTTACTAGCACTATTTGAGCTTCCAGAATGAAGTTTACTTACAATAACATTGTACAACAAGTATAAAATAAAAAGCAACACAACAATAATTGCAGCCCAAGGCTAGATCTTCAAATAAACATAGTTATCTCAAGTGGACACTTTCGTCTTGACAAACAAACCACCAGACACCCGTGTGCTGCTAAATGTCTTTTTAATGAGGAGCTTTCAGAAAGTTATCCCCTTGACCATCTATCGATGGTGGTTTATAATTAAGATTGAACTTTCTTCATATAATCATTCAAATAAATAAGAAGGACAGGGCAATGGATGTATGACAGTATATTATTATATACTGTCATACATCCATTGCCCTGTCCTTCTTATTGGGTAAAGAAAACTGTCATTTATTTTGCTCAAGAGAAGAATACAATTTGTTCTAAAATCCCCTCCTTGACTCACCTCTTGGAGGCGGCCACGGTTAAAGATGGTGGTTAATAATTAATACACGTCTATTATAACAACTCAATTTATCCAAGTTTATACCCCGTTTATACGGTTACAGGCAGAACTAACTTTTTTGCTCTTTTTAAATATACTTACTATGTACCGTTGTGGCTAAAAGTGCCAGCATACCATACGATTGCAATCCACCCAGCCATATGACCCTGACATGGCCGTATATAGTTCGAAGATGAATCAACCTAGGGCAGAATTAGGTAAATGCACGCACCGATTACGTCAAGCCAGTGCCAGTAGAAATAAAATCATTAAAACAGTCACACACCATTTTTGCTAATGGCTTCCAAAAATCTCTATCTTGTTTTGGTAGTTTATCAAAGCACGTTCTTTTGCTCTGTTGCGATTTCACTCGCAGTTGTAGATTCATTTTAATATGTTGATATAACTTTTATAATAAAAGTGATACTTTATCGTTGGTATCAAAACTGGTTTTGCAACTTTAAACTAGTTATTTCTAAAATCAAAATGTCAAGATTCCCTGCAGAGCCCTGTCGACTCAAAACAACTAGAGCACAAAGACTACCGTGGGCCGATAGACAAACCCTCACAAAGACTTCAACTTATGTTCCTTTATTTACTTACCGAGCACTAAACAAGAATCTCCTTCAATAAACTCCTCCAAATAAGCTTGTAATCCAATATTATGAGTACTTTACTGCGGCACGCGTGCGGAGTTATTCTATGAATAAATTTTCCTCAAACGGTGTGAAATCCCGGCGCGCGCGCCATTTACATTTGGACCTGTAAATTGAACAAATTAGAATTTCATCGCCGGTCTATTTCAACGCTCATTGCTATACGGTCCGCTGTAAATGTTGCAAAGATTTGTCACTTCCCGTGAAATATTGTGGGAAAACTCGCGTGGACAATTATGTAACATCCATACACGACTGGACTGGCTACGCCCCAGGCTAAATGACGACGAAGGTTTATCTGCTTCGTGTTATTGTCACTTTTCAGCACCGCCCATATTGGACATCATAGACTAAGCATACTAGTAATATAAGTAGTTATACGTATGTTAATTATTATGTTGTTTGTCGCCAAACATAAAAATCGTGTAGACTCAGACTCACTCACTGCAAAGTGTATAGGTGTATCTGCTACTAACTATGCATATCTCAAAGCTGCTACTAACTATGCATATCTCAAAGCTGCTACTAACTATGCATATCTTTTCAAAATCGAAACACAATAAGTATACTTTCATAATGTATGAACGTTAATAATCAACTCAGCTAGCTATCTAGTTTGAAAGCATTTTTCCTAAGTAGAGAAAACGCCCGAAATTAATTAAGAAAATGCCGCTAACTGAAAGAAGAGGCAAAGAAAAGTTTATAACGTTGGTTTTCTTGCCGCGAAGGATTGCTCGGCATTTATAATTTAATTTTAAAATTGCCCATAATACACTCTACAACGCACCGCATACATACAAGGGCATTGTGGCAAGTTTTTTAAAGTGCCACAAACAACTTCATCGTAATCAGAACTAGATAGTAATTGCCTTATGCGACAGTTGAAGTTAGCACCAGAAAAAACTTACGCTGGCTGGCCGGCGGGATACTTTACACAGGTAGATGCCATTAAAATGTTAAGAAAAAAAAATGAATTGCAAACGCGAGAATGACAGCATAAATGCTGATGATTTTAAATCACCTACTTATATATAAAGTAAGTTTGCAAAACGACGTTGTAGAAAAGGGTTGCCTTCTAGACCTACGAGAGAGTATACTCCGTGCAATTTTAGTGATTTTAAAGCCGAAGGTATTTTGTTGCACAGGTGATTCTGAGCCAAATTACAAAAATTTATTCCAAAACGCGCGAAAAAAAATTCACTTCTTCATACAAATGGTGTCGATTGGCGATAGCCGTTTGTATTGGGAAGTGTTTTTATTTCGCTCGTTTTGAAGTAAAATTTTGGAATTTGGCTCAGAATCACGAGAGCAACTAAATACCTTCGGCTTTAAAACCACTAAAATTCCACAGTGTATACTACCTCGTCTTACTACCTCGGCTCGGGCTGACTCTGGAACTACAATGCAGCTAATGACTGGTACCATCGCGTAACCAAACAGTCAGTTTTTTTTAATTGTTAGTTATGATGTTTCGAGACAGGATAAGTAGGTTTTAGTTCAGAGTAAGCGTAATTTTCAGGATTAATGTTATCACCTTGAAACCTTATCTTGGAGGTAGGCGATGAATGAAAAAAAAAAGAGTATTTTTGGTTGTTTCCTATAAACAGTTATAAACTATGAAAGTTTCTCAATCCTCAAACATTAACCAAAGTTATTTTTAATCTTTTTATGTTTCACTCTTTGTGACGACGTGTCAAGCATCTACAGGGTGCACTCTAAGTCGATAGCGGAACTTTAAGGAGGCTGTCTACTGATCAATACAAACAACTTGTATTAGGTGGCGACAAAAATGGAGCGAAAAAAATATCAGCTGTTTCATACATTTGGCGCAGTACTGAGTCGACCTTTTGTATGGAACAGCTGATATTTTTTTCACTTCATTTGTTTCGCCACCTATTACAAGTTGTTTGTATAGATCAGCAGACAGCCTACTTAGAGTTTCGCTTTAAACTTAGAGTGCACCCTGTAGAGTCGACTTAGGCGTCATCTGGCAGACAAAAATTCTGGCACTAGTGCCAAAGGACAGTTCATAAAAATACACACATTCTCGTACGTCCGCTTCAAAAATCACTAGGAGTCAAATCGCACTTCTTGTGTTACTAGCAGGTTTGTGATTGTTCAAATCAAATCAAATATTTTTATTGTGTCACCCGGGTATCGAACCTGAACCTATGTCTAAGATCTATGTAGAGTCGTAGAGTCAGTGTACTCTTCACTTATCTAGCTAGACCAAGCGCCAGCGCAATTTCCATCACAAAAACACGAATACACGAATAGCTTTGCGTAGACGAGCTATAAAATCAAACGATTCCCCTTATACGTGCGTGACTATTACACCTCCTGTGATCCCCACACGTAATAAATTTATGATTTCTATAGCTTTAACAGGTGTGCAAAAACTAGTCAATGGGTGTAAATATGGAAGAGATGTCCACCAAATGTAGAAGTCATCGTGTCCTGACTGTATAATCGAGTTCCTTAACTGATGTAACAAATACTATGGTCTATTTTTTTTTAATTACACTTAAAAATATCTGCTATCTTTTCCAGTAAATCAGCCTGTTATGGTTATCCCACTTATTTTATATATGAGATATTGTGTGAGTGGGTGAGTGAGTGTGTGTAACGGCTGGACGGATTTCGATGAAATATGGAATGGAGATAGATATGAAATATGGAATGAAGGAGATATTCGAATAACACATAGCCTACATATTATCTCGCTTTTATATTGAGGAGCAAAGTATTAAAGCACTTTTTTGTGTGGTCCACACGGACGAAGACGTGGGCAAAAGCTAGTGCACGATATTTCGAAATCAACTAACACTCAATATTCTACAACGAACTTTTATAACCACTGCCCATTTTTTTATATTTATTTAACGTCTTCACTTACCTACTCAAACCATCAGTAAAATGTCTAAGGCCCGGTTTCTGAGTTGAGAATTTTGCTAAGCAAATGGGTAAGTATCGTCCTGTCTCTGCAGATTTCTCACAAAAGAGCGTGACAGAGCGATACGTAAAGTATGTGCTTAGTAAAATTCTCAACTCAGAAACCGGGCCTAAATCTCTATTTTACTTTCTTTTCGAAGGAAAACTTACGGTTGAGATAATATCAGAGTAAGCAAACATATATTATATTATAATAAAATGCCAATTACAAGTTTTTACAGATAGAAGAAACAATAGTCATAAATCGTATCTGAATCGTATCTACCTAAATACTT
Organism: Zelleria hepariella; assembly: GCA_949319315.1. Taxonomy (NCBI): domain Eukaryota; kingdom Metazoa; phylum Arthropoda; class Insecta; order Lepidoptera; family Yponomeutidae; genus Zelleria; species Zelleria hepariella. The sequence goes on along the minus strand of OX439378.1, from coordinate 24,223,549 downwards.
AACTTGTGCTGTTGATTCTGTTTAATAAATAAAATAAAATAATAAAACAGAAATAGAACATTAAAGTACCGAAGTAGATTATAGAATGAAAAAAAATATATATATTTCAAGAATAATAAAAAAAAACAAAACTCATAACAAAACAAAGTAAAAAATAATGCAGTAACATAGAAATATCTGGGAGCTGAGCTAGAGCGAGCTACAGAATATGTCAACAATCTACGAATGCTACTTATTGAGATTATCACTAAATAAATCGATATCACATTTGACCCTATAAAGTTTATTAAATGATTGAAAAGTTCTCACGAGGAAGGCAATCCTTCCATTAATAATAGCGCTGGGAACAGAAAAAGTCGACTTTTGACGGGATGACAGACGTGACCAGATATTCAAGTGAGATAGTGGTGAGATGTCTGTTTCTATTTTCATTGTAGGTACGGATTCGATTCTGAACTATTGGCATTGTAATTACAAAACAATCCAACAAGGAGCGAAGTTCCGATTCCCTCCGAACACAAATCAAAGCTAATGCAGCTAAACAGCCGTTTAATCAACATCAGTTAAAACAGACAGACGGACCATATCCGTTATTGATAATAGCCAGATGGATTGCCCCTTTGATAGTACTGATCGTTCGTCCATAAATCATCTGTAATACGCGCACCCGTGCAACAACAGGTTAACTCACCCTTATGTCGATTGATGATGAAAAACTTTAAAGGCTCTACTATACTCATTCATGAGGCGAATCCCTAAGTTTTATAATAAACAACTTTCTGGCCCAGACATAGACCCATTTAACATCTCTTTAGACGCATTTAAGTCGAAATTAAGGCAACTTTTGTCCAATTTTGTGTAATTCAAAATTTGTTAAAATTAGAAGTGTTTATTCTTATGATTTATTGGCACTTAACACTGATGATATTGATTTATCATACCTAACTTTCAATTTTGTTCTCGCAAAGGATGTTACTTTTTAAACTTTTCATGAAACTCAAGGTCTATTATGTAAGGTTATCTCATATGTTACTTTGTACACACGACAGCACTCTTTTGTTGTAAAGTCGCCCGTAACGTAACCGAGTAGAGTGCTAGCGTGTAAAGGTCGACGTGCTGTCGTGTGTACACCTATGTGACCATTTGTTTTCTTATAATCAGGCATTGAAAAAATCGTTTGTCAGTTGAAGTAATACCAGTGCATGCCGAAAAATAAATAGTGATGTTCTAAAGATTTTGTGTTCGTTCATTCTATTGGTGAATGAGTTAATATTTTTACCTTACTCAGATATTTTTAATGATTTACTTTTGCGACGCTTTACCAACCGAGTTTGTAATCTGAATATTTAAAAATCAACGGAACGTAATAGAGCAAACTTAATATGTAGGTTGTGATCCCTATCACAGGCTGCTATTACCCTGTAGTTTATTTTGTAACAGGAAGAGGATATTTTGTAACATATATAAGGGTTCTATATTATATCTCTACCTATACATGGTGTTAGTACGGAACCCTCAGGGTGCTATGTTGATTTGCATTTGGTTCTTATTATATCAACGAAGGAACAAATCAAAAATACGGAAGGGAAAAGACGAATGCAACCTGAACCAAAGAGTGTGTACAGGGCCCTTAGCCTGTAACGCAATGGTGCCAAAATAAGCTCCCGGTTGACGATTTCAATTACGATTTATTAATGCTGTCGGTCCAGTCTCGGTCCTTTGAATGTTTTTGTAGTACAGCAAAGAATAGTATGAGTCCAATTCTAAAAGATTAGTTCGCTGGTTGTAGGAGAACAACGAAAAAATCCCGGTTTTGTCCTTCTACCTGGGACGCCATTGATACGCCATTGTCTTACAGGCTAAGGCCCCAGTACTCCCAAATTAATAATGCGCATAATGTTTTTCGTTACTGTTCGGAAACGGTCGTATTTCGGGAGCCTCGGGAGACAATATCTTTAGGGAGTGGTAAAATGCATTTACTTCATGCATAATTTAGTAGAATTATGTATTTTGTGCGAAAAGATGTGTGGGATTACGCCCACTAGCGAAGATCTGTATCCGCATTATGAATTTGGGAGTACTGTAATGGTCGTTTTAAGTTGGAGGCTGCAGATTTGCTTCACCAAATCTGAATACAGTGTAGTTCATTCATGATACGAGTATGAAAGCGTATATCCGTACGCATAAAACAGAAGCTGTTTGACCGTCCATAGATCATCTGATACTCGCTTAGTGACAGCGCGAGATGTTCCCATGTGTATTAAAATCTATGAACACACACATAACTTCATGTCTTTGATCCGAGATTAACTTGTAAGTCGCTGCCGATTGATTTCAATGGATTTGTGTTTCTTTCTTTTTTCTCGGGAATTTCTTTTCAGGGGAACCGAGGTGGGTGCTGCAACGGCAATATGAAAACCAGTATTATATTTATACACTTCTTTCCTACCTATATAGGTATAAAGCAAGTAGCTTAGGATAGAAAGAACTGAACTGAGAACATGAAACCTATCCTTCTAGCCGTATTCGGCTATAGCGACTGCATACAGGACTCTTATTTGGTTGGATTGGTTCCTTATTAAATTCCAACAATTTTTTTGAACTTTTTTGGAACCTGTTTTGAGGCAATGGACTCTATACTCTACTCTGGACTTACTATCTAAGTATATCGGTACGCGGAAATTTTATACTACAATACTTTGTATTTCTTAACGTCATCGTTATCGTAACCTGGAACTCGCAATAACCCCTCAAAAGGCGTTGTATGAGTCGGCGAGTCTTTTAGCCTAATGTTATTATAGTAGTTGACTTGATGTTAGAGCTTCTTTTGATAGATTTGTTTAGTAGAATTCAATAGGCACTTAAGTAGAGTGGCCTGTGTTTGAAACATCCAGGGGCCATTTAGTTTTTAGTCAACAAATAAAGATAGTATAATGATAGGCCTTACGCTCCCATTTGCAAGCCAATCTGCTATTGTTTGGTGATGACTTGATAAGGTAAGCCATTTTATATACTCACGCTAGCTCACTCAGTTAAAATGTGATTGATATTGAAAAAAAAACTACTGGGACTGATAGGAAGACATTGGGAGACGACTTTAACACACTACAATAAGTTACAGGTTCCCACCTAACCAGAAGCGATTTATTGACGAAAACTCCAAAACATTGGAGAGGTCAATGTTAATTTATTGTTATAACAGTTTTTCTGAAATACTATTATTTTATTTCTGAGTTACAATTATTCGTCACACACAACAAAAGTTCATACAAAAAATTGAGATCCTGCATAAAAATAATCTAGGAACACCAACAACTATTTCACAAAGAAGTACCGAGGGACAATTTTTCACAAGCCAAATAGGTGAATACCCCCCCCTAAGGTCCCCTTTTTATAAGGTCTAAGTACAGTCAATGCAGTTCCTTATCATACGATAAGTTCAGCTAACCTATCAATATTACGTCAACGCAATCCATGGACATGTACCAGCCGCGCTAACTTTTTATCGCCAACAGTTACCCGCTCCATGTCCTACGGCGTACTACCGCATAAAGGGTACAAAAACTCCTCTAATACGAGGCATATTATGCAAATAGTGGTCAAATTGCCATGTTACGTAGCGGTCGAAGGGTTTTGCATGCTTCTTGACATTTTATAGCGTTATTAGAGCTGAGGTTTTAGAAATTAATCCTTTTACTCAAGGCTATTATGTTTTATAGGAAGGATAAGTACTGGATAGGATATTAAATTCACTGATTGTAATGTGTTGGTGACCATATTATGAAACTTGGCAAAGCAATAAAAACATCCACATAATCTTATATTTATGTAAACGGGAGATGTTGATAACGGCTCTAACTATTTGGATGAAATTTGGAATACAAATAGCTTAGACATAAAAAAATACATCATAATCACGCTGGTTTACTTATGAGCAGAGAAAATCAATAAAGATCAACATAAATTGGCTATTTATAAGCATCATATAGCGTTGAGATTTTGACTTTACTTAAATTATCGAAACTAGGCTTTGGTGGATTTCTCCGTATATTTTACTTTTACAAGTTTATTTACATACAGGGTGTTAAAAGACCGCCAACAAAGCGGGAAACCACGTATTGTCCTCATCATAAGGAACATTTTTGCCCAAGGAACTATGCCTGGGAAATCAACGGTTTCCGAGATAATGAGGTTCAAAGTCAGACTTTTCAAAACTTTTTTTTTGCAGAAATGTATTCAGTATCTAGTTCTTAACATACCTTCTCAAGAAGCCATATCAAAATTATTAATATTTCCTTCAAAAAACGACGTTAAAATTTCAACCCGCAATGTATTCTAAACATCGGCACCTCAAGCTTAAGTTACATAAACTTATACCTACGCTTGCGCGATATGACTTCTGTGCGTTACACGTCCATAGCGTGATAAAATATTTTTCAAAATTATAACCTAAAAAACCAAAATCATTTCCCAGCAATAATTGATGGAAAAAGTACTTTGTTTTAGTATCTAGTATACATAGCTTTCGGGTCTGTTGGCGGTCTTTTAACACCCTGTATGTTTAATTTTGATAGTTTTATTCAAAAATTTTTATACAAAAAAAAAGTATTAGAGGCGCTATCTCCTAGTAATCGAGTGAAAATCGGTCGCCCAGGGCCCTTAGCCTGTAACGCAATGGTGCCAAAATGGGCTCCCGGTTGACGATTTCAATTAAGATTTATTAATGAATAATCGGTCCAGTGTCGGTCCTTTTAATGTTTTTGTAGTACAGAAAAGAATATTATGAGTCTAATTCTAGAGGATTAGTTCGCTGGTTGTAGGAGAACAACGAAAAAAATCCCGGTTTTGTCCTTCTACCTGGGACGCCATTGATTCGCCATTGTGTTACAGGCTAAGGCCCCAGGTAATATAAGATGATGTGTCTCTACTCTACAGTTTACAGTGCTCCAACAATGCACGTAGCATCTAGCAATGTCAATTGTGGCTTGGCTTTAAAGAAGTAAAATAATGTTATTATGGAGATTACCAAGTAATTGTGAAACTATAGGCGATCTGTGGTCCAAGCCTAATACCTACTTTTGCATGAAATATAAAAAGTTGTGGCATAGCTACTACCCAAGTTTGGCGCGGGCTCACCATGCAATTCCTCGCACATCACCCCCCGCGATGCTCAGTAGCGGTACTCCCTTGCTAATCCCGGAAAAGGCACACCTAAGCATCTATGTATGTAGGTATAGACACGGCTGTTTGAATCTCGTGCAAACAACACCACACTGTCCATGAAATTGCAAGAGAAACAGAAGATGCTAATCAAAACTTGTACTTACATTAGCCCAGCTTCATGTTTATGGAAATAGGCTCCAAACAGCTTCATTTTAGATCCTCCTTTGCCCATAATTACCGTGGTGTTAATCGCGCCGCGTGAAACGTTTCCAATCTATTTTCTCTATGAAGACTGGGCCCCCACTCTCGTACTTCAAGGTATTGTACCCCTTGGGTTGAAGAAATATCAAATCTTGACGAATTTGACGTCGATGAACGAAAACAAAAACCGCTGCTGATTCAAAAGACAAAACTTGGCTTATCAGTTTGTTTATTCTTTGTAGTCTATCGTCACCTCTATCCTATTCCCATAGCACAGGGAATCCTAGTTTGGGAGCCAGAACATGCATCTGTAACTTTTTTTTAACTAATCAACTATTTCATTTCATTTTATCTCACGTAAAAATATAGCGACAATTAAAGTTCTTTGCATTTCATATTCTTTTGGATATGGGTATGTCATACTGGCAAATACTAGAATACACTTCAAAGAAAAGTAGAAACGGTCAGAGACACGCTGGAATACTTACCTACCCCGTTTTGTCGATTGCCGCACTTAAGCCGCGTGCAGTAAGACCTAAACCATGGGGTATGTATGACCTACCGTACTTATTTGGTTCATCATCATCATCTGTTGTGTCTAGGCTTTTTCCCTCGCGCTAGCTCGCAAAGTCTCTCACCATCCGCATCCATAAGCCCTCCTCCGGCATAAGTTATATTATTATGGTAACCTGCTGCTCCCAAATATTCCGAGTAGTCCCCCTAGTACAACGTTTGCGTGGCAACGTGCAATAATCGACGCGCCCGTATATTTGTTTATAGCGTCCAAATGGCTTCTGGTAAAATATTGAAATTGAAGTCGCGATCGAAACTGAAGAATGGACCACTATATTGCGTGGCCTGTGACCTTCTGTGGAAATTAAGCCAGAAATTTCAGTAGTTTGGTTTTCTTTGTTCCTAAAAATCTGGAAATGGTAATATTGAACAACGTTTTATTCTGGCGCTTTTAAAAAAGCGCGATCTTTACAAATTGCGTCAGATTGTATAAATCCTTATTCGCATTTTGTTTACATTTTCAGTCAGTACTTCATCGGGCCAGTCGGTTTTAGAGAGTAGGCATTTTTAACGTTACTAGGCAACTTTTTAGGTACATCCAAAACAGATATTTTAATGATACTGTATTGTTTATGATATGATACAGCCTCAGGACCTTGTCAATGTGCATAAGCTCTGATAATATAATCCTCGTCATTGTAAGTATCCAACAAATTGTAAAGTATCTATAAACTAAAAAAAAAGTAGTTTCCTCGCAACCCGTCAAGGAATTCTAATCTGAACACCCAGGAATACGGGGATTACCAGAAACGCGGAAATCACCAATAAATTCCTGAGCCTGTATTAGCAGACGGACACATACCTATCCCGCTCAACATACCGCTCCGATGTTATCGCGGGGCGATAGCCAAGCGATCAAACGATAAAGCCTCTCGTTATCCGTTACATATGTGTGAGTGGAACTCGTCCGAACGGAAAATTAATTAAGCGAGTGTTGCCCGAAAAATAAAGTCGACGCGTGTTAAAACTGTCGTGTCATTGTCTGAATACAGATGAAAATGGGAGACGAGGGAGGCGATTTATGTTTATCTCGTTTGAGGTTCGCGTGCCTAACATAGTGATGTACGGACTTTCGTCTGTCAAATGTCAAAAATATAGTCAATAAGTACCCAATTTAAAATTTAAACATTTTAGCTTCAAATTAGCATATCTCATAAACGGCTGAATTGAATTTCATATCTAAGAACACTCGCTAGTAAATCGGTTCATTCGTTTAAGAGTTACGGTGCCACAGACATACACACAGACACACACACAGACAGACACACATAGCGGTCTAACTGTAGTTCAATGTCTAACGAATAGGTGTTATGTTGATCAAAACAGATGTGGAAAACTTCCCAGCTTTTATAGCAACTGAAAAATGCCACTGTAAAATTGGTGACGTGTCATGACTAACACAGTTAAGCTCTATTCCTTCGTGTAATAACTCTCCGCTTACACTCGATATTTTACTATGGCACACAGCGCGAGCTCGTTCGATTCACATCTCGAATCCGGAGGCAAATGAGAGCCAAGATCTGAATCCGATAACGAATCGATCCAGAACCGATAACGTCACTCGCCACACATCCGCCCCCGGATAAAACAAGCTAATTTCGCCTCTGGGACCCTAAGCTTAAAGGTTAGAAAAAGTATTACGAGTGTTGTTTAGTTTCCAAACGGTAAAGCTGGTTTGTGAAGAAGATTGACGTGTACGGACGGATAGCGAAAATACCTAATGAATTAGTCTTTGGTTGGACAATCATTAGTGTAAAGCTCGTTTAAGGCGCGGTGCATAGTGAATAGCCCGCGCGCCAAGAAAAACGCACAAAATCGAGTCCTGTTTCAAATACACTAAACAAATAAAACATTTTCACATATCAAACCCTAGAATTAGGTGAGACCTATCTAAAACAGCCAGTTTCGTGTTGACATTCATAAACGTTTTGAAGATATTTTGCTTGAAAAAAAAATAGGCGGCGCACTTTTGTTCAAGCAAAATATCTTGCAATCTATTATGGATATCAACACAAAACTGGTTGTTTTAGATAGGTCTCACCTAATTCTAGGGTGATTCACTATGCCCAGCGCCTTAATTTGTGGCAGAAAACCTAACAAGAGAGCTTCTTAGTCGAACTCTTGCTATAAACGGTAATCCTGCTGTTAGAGTTTTTAGGCCGCCCAGAGGGCCTCAGACATGGCTTCATGGAAGAGCTTAGATATTATTGCCACTAGCGGTGAACCATCCATGGACTGACCGTGGCCGTTGTTGCTTAACTTTGCCAATCGATTAAGAACTGCTAGTCCAGCTAGGCTTTATACGGTCAGAATTAGTAGCACCTTTTTCTTCTACATGTCCTTCTTCACTCCACTAAATGAGATTGGCCTTCAGCTCTCCTTCCTCCCCTCTATTTCTTGGAAAGCGAAACTGATCTTCGAGGCTGGCACATTCCCTGATGTTTCCGAGCCACAATTTTTTTTAACCCCTCACACAAAAAGAGGGGTGTTATAAGTTTGACCGCTGTATGTGTGTGTGTGTGAGAGAGAGAGTGTGTCTGTCTGTGGCACCGTAACGCTAAAACAGGTGAACCGATTTGGATGCGTTTTTTATTTTATTTGAAAGCCGGTTTTCTAGCGAGTGTTCTTAGACATGTTTTTATCAAAATAGGTTCAGCCGTTTATAAGATATGATATTTTAAAATTGAAATGCAGGGGGTTTTTCAAATTTTGAATTTTGCTGTAATTTCTCTGGCAACTAGTGATAAGACGACACACCAGACCATAAACTGCATCTTTTTATTCCGCTGTACTATTTCCCTTACAATAACGGCCCGTTTTCGACTGATGGTTAAAAGCTGAATTCAAAGTACTTTATAGATGGCGCTTATAGAAGAACCCAGGACGTGGCTATCAAATTTCGCTTACACAGATTAATAGTATCTTCAGAAACGGCACAAATTGACAGCCGTGAAAACGCATTACCCAAATCTTCAAATCTCTACTACATTCACTACTACACAGTTAAAGGCTTGAAGATCTTCGATTTCTCCACCTGGGTTTTAAGTCGTATCAAATAGTATCAAATTACATCAAAGTAATTATTCTTAATTGCCCATCAATTAGTCTATTCCTACCTACCGCAATCGTCGATACCTTGTTATTTAAATCAAAGGGCCAAGTTGTGACCACGATGTAAGGTCTCGATATCTCTATCAAAGTATTACTTTTAATTTCGAAATACCATGAAATTGTAGACTTTCAATAAGGAAATTGTTTCATCCATGTAGCATGTAAGTACTACCAACTTCACTTTGTTTCGAAAATGTTTTTCTTTTACGTTTTTTTACCTTGCCCTAGAAGGCACGTTAAGCCGTTGGTAACTACGACTTGTTGATTAATGTTGGTAAATATTGGGTGGACTAAAGGAGTTGCCCACTATCTCATACAATTACATTATATCGTAGGTATACTTTTAATAGCAGTATTTTATAAACATAAAGGAAAACATCTTGAGGACACCCGCATCATTATTATGAAGTATCTGTGAGATGATGGTATAAGTGTAGCCCCGGTATTTAAGCCTGTATTTTCTAAAATATCCACCGTAAAATAACCGTTTTATAATGTCAAAAAAGATGGTTAATTTCAATAAGGCCTATTTTCGAGTGTTTTGACGCTCGAAGGTTGAGTGGATTATTTTATAGAATAGAGGGCGCTTGGCAACCTTAGTTCCATCTACATTCAATTTTCACATGAATTAAAATATGGTACTTTTTGTATTTTCTAAAGCACTAAACTCGTGCTAGGGAACTTTATAAAGATTTTTATTTATAAGGTTTAAAAATTCGCTCGGAACAGGATTTGAACCCGCAACCTCTTGCATTCCGTGCAGGTGCTCTACCAATTGAGCTACCGAGTTAAGTAACTGTCGTTGCAAATTTTCTAACCTCATTGAAACTCGTCTTACGGACGATGGGGCGCCAGTTACTTGCCTCGGTAGCTCAATTCGGAACCCAAAGTTTTTTGTTCGAAAGTCCGTTATTGGCTTATTCAAAACTTTTGGCTATTATAAGAAACTAATTTCAATATTTTTTATTTTGGTTCAGCAGTTTGGATTTTACAACGTTTCAAAGATACAGTTTTATGACGTCACGCGACGGTCTGCATACTGTTGGCGGTCACAGGAACAAAACATTTTAGCGCATAAAAACAAAACAACTGGACCAAAATAAAAAAATAAAAAATTAGTTTCTCAATATTGTCTAAAGATAAGATTAAGCCAATAACGGACTTTCGAACTAAAAACTTTGGGTTCCGAATTGGTAGAGCGCGTGCACGGAATGCAAGAGGTTGCGGGTTCAAATCCTGTCCCAAGCGAATTTTTTAAGCTTATAAAAATCTTTATAAACTAGTGGTTCGCTCCGAACTATGAACTCGCGACCCCAGTTACAGATGTGTAACTTTGCTTACGCCATTCGCGCAGGCCCCTCGACCGATTTGGCTCATGTTCGAACTTAAAAATTCTTTTAATTTCGTTTACCCGCCTACCCAATTCCATAACGATCCGACTAAATTTACTCAAGTTATCGTCGAACGAACATTCATACATACAAACATACATACAAACGCCGGATTGTTCCAGTAGACTTGGAGAACTTCGCTCGCTTCGCTCGCTCGTTCAAATATGGTAGTTCTTCCAAAGTTTCCAGCTTACGTAGTCCATCAAAACCGCTCCCTTCAGAGATATACATTGCTTGCTTGCCGCCGATAGCGCGCCCCTCACTGGCTGCCCGGCCATTAATGCAGAGATAGCAGCCCGCCACGGTGCCTGATTAAAATGTGTAATGTGCCTCGCGTCAGTACATTTGTACCTATTAGTGCCTGTTAAGATTGTAGCGCATAGTTGGTTGAGAGTTATGATATTGGGCTTTAATAGCGCAGCACGCAGCTGCACCCTGTATAGGAATGTGTTCGCAGTGAAAATAGACACTTCTTTAAATAATTTACGATTGCCGGAACGAGTTTATTCGCGGGTTGTGATAAGACAATAATCAAGGCAATACAAATTGTAGTAAGTAGATACATTGAAAATTACTTTAGATTCAGCAAGTCTAATATTCAGCAAGTCGATGGCTTAATAATGAGTTAATAATGAGTGGCTATGTAGTAAAAGTAAATTAGCCAATACATTATTTATCTTAAATTGCCGTTTTTTATACCACCTCCACGGTAATAATTCAATTTAGCTGTGTCACCTTTACATCCTTTCCTATTGATTATACAGAGTGTTAGAAGTTGCTCGATACTCAATGCGTTGTAAACAGTTGACAATGTTATTTGAAAGACAGTTTTCTGTGTTGAAACATTTTAGATTTCGTTATTGTTGTAAAATTACTTTAGCCTACTTTAGCAGATATTGGGAGATGTTACCTATTTTTTTTACATATTTTAACTTATGTAGACATTGAAAAAAATACTGTCACATTGAAAAAAATACTGTCACTTACAGTATGATAATTACTTCTTTTGGCCATGACTTCATCCGTCTACACAACCTTTTAAACTCCTTTTCACTTATTGCAATATGTCTTAGTTTTCTTGAAGATATATTTTGAAAAAGGAAAGTTTTTCAAACGGGGAGTCGTCGATTAGTAATTTGTGTTCTGTGTAGATCTTTGAACATTTGACGTTATCTTTCTTGTGGCCGATTAAGATTAAACGGATGGTAGGTAAATGTAATGAACATAATAACTAGTGGTTCGCCCCGAACTATGAACTCGCGACCCCATATCTTAACAACCCCTCGACCGATTTGGCTCATGTTCGAACTTAAAAATTCTCTTTGCCTCATTTACCTGCCTACTAAATTTCATTAAGATCCGACTAAATTTACTCAAGTTATCGTCGAATGAACATTCTTACATATAAACATATAATACATACAAACATATATACGTACATACACCCATACATACAAACATACAAACGCCGGATTTTCCCAGAGACTCGGAGAACTTCGCTCGCTTCGCTCGCTCGTTCAATTATCCCAGGCACTTCAGCGTTTTTAATATCTCTGAACACCCTGTCTACTACCTATTGTGGCTTGTAGCTGCATATTTCGATGAACATAATGATAACAATTATCCGGTGTCGCGGCGCTAATTGTCACGCAACGTGACAGTGACAGACGGTTTTTTAACGAACAAGCTCGATCAAAATAGCTTTTCAAGTCTGTCCCTTCGAATTACCTTTAATTTAGTCCGCCTTTGTCCAATATCACCTTCTTGAGCTGCATACCATAAGATAAAGGTGACAAGGCTAGATAAGACGACGCGACGGTTGCTTACTGACATGACAAGGGGATTTGCGGGAGAAGTGGACTCATGCCCGTTTTCACCAACGACCCCTAATATTAAAAGGCCTTTTAACGAAACTTATTTGCACCTCTGCAAGTCTATGGGGCATGGATGAAGGATCATACACACTGTACTCATAACGCTTGTGAGTGGGATTCGTATGGTCCTTCATCCATGACCCCTAGACTTGCAGAGGCGCAGATAATTTTCGTTAAAAGGTCTTTTAAAATTAGGGGTGGTTGGTGAAAACGGGCATTAGTCTGGCTAATGTCTATTTTATTTATGTATTTATATTACGAGTATACAAGGTGTTACAAAAGATGCTAACTCTTTTTACAGGGTAATAGCACCCGGTGACAGGGATCACGACCTAAATATCTTTTATGCTCTATGACGTTCCGATGATTTTTAAATTAATAAAATGTGAACGCTGTGGCGGGAGAAAAGTATTTTTTAAATATTGTTTCCACAATGTTTTAACAACTCAAAACTATGCAAATGCACCTGTACCCACAAACATATTTTTAAATTTGAGCTAATACCTACCAAGAACAAAAAAGTAATGAAAAAATTTCAATTTTGAGGTTATAAAATAAAAATTGTTTTTTCACCTTTTTTTTACAGAATTGACATCCTGTTTACCAGTAGGTTAAACTCTGTAAAAAGAGTTAGGATGTTTTGTAACACATTGTACAGACGGGGCCACACCAAAACAACAAAATTTTGAGGTAATCCCGTCATCAACTCATCGGTACCAATTTCAATATGATCTTGACTGAAATGATCTCGAAATCTAAAAAAACTGTAAAATAGACAAATAAAGATATCTCATCGAGAGCCCGACTCTTTTCGAAGCAGCATTTTCTGTGACCCTGTGACCAACTGTTTCAAAGCTTGGTAGATACGTCACAACACCCAACTTCATTCTAATTTTGTCAAAATTGCTTCTTCGTTGCCTTCCTTGCCGCTCTTGTCTTTTAGTTTGTCTTTCAAGTATGTTATATTGACGTAGCTAGTGACTGGCTACTTGCTTGCTGGCCTAGCACTAGAATGGGTTAGGTCATTCTGCAAGGATATTGATATCGTCAACCTTGTGCTGCTGTACTTTACATAAAATCCTCCTCAGAATAGTCTTCTCTCCTTTATGAAAGGTTTTAAAGGTGCTTTTTGCATAGGTAGTAGGTATCCCTAACAAAGAGTATACCCTGGCAAATTGCAATTGTAGTCCAGTATCGCCGCATAGCTAGAGGTCCAATCCAGTGCGACAATTAGGGTTTGTTGCGTTAATTGAGGCAGTGCGCTAATTAACTGGTGTGTCCGCGAGTGGGCCGCGACGCCCGCGCACTCTGGCTATTGTTGTCGGGTACTGTCTGCACAAAAGGGACGGTCTAGGATAGATTTTATGCAATTTGTTGCGATCAACTTTGAGGCCACCCCTAGCACGATCAAGTTGGTTGGCGCGTTTTTGGTAGCGCGAAATTTGTCGCTTTTGAAACTAGAGAAGAAGATCTACGAGGAACATACGCGATACAGCACCAGTTGTTAGTGAATAAATAATTGAAACTTAGCCTAGGTAATCATTTAAATTTGACAATACGGTGATGATAGAACAGTGGTTAAAGTACTGAAAAATCAAAGCAGCTTGCATAAAATAGGAAGGAAAACTATGGGGCCAAGAGCGATTTCATCAGCTGTATTTTAGTTTTTAAGATTTCACAGTTCGACTCATAATCAAAATCCGTTGTATCTAAACCATTAAAACAATATAAAACGTATTAATGATTTATCATAAGTTGGAAAAAAAGCACTCGGGAAACACAGAAAGTTGTTAAATTAAGGGTAGACGATAGCAGTGTGGCGGGAAATTCAAAATTTTCACAGTTTTTTACATTTTGTAGCTAAACTGAGCTATTTTTGTTCAGCGATTTTTCGTTCGTGGAAACAACAAAGTATGCTTTTCATAATTGTAAACAACAGAACAACAATAATTCAGCCAATTATGTGTTCTGGTCTACGAAGCAGTGGCACTGCCCAAAAAACTTGTCGTAGACCAGAACACATAATCGGCTGAATTATCGTTGTTCTCTTGTTTACAATAATGAAAAAAATACTTTGTTATTTCCGTGAAAGAAAAATCGCTGAACAAAAATAGCTCAGTTTAGCTACAAAATGTAAAAAACTGTGAAAATTTTGAATTTCCCGCCACGTTGCTATCGTCTACCCTTAAATATAAAACGTATCTCGTTCCCTCAAAAAAAAGTCAGCTAGCGTAGCTTTTCTTCCCGACCCTACAGCAGGAAGAATCTACGATAAAACTAAAACGGTCAAGTCGCGCGTGGCTCGCTCCCTGCGCTTTATGACTTAGTACAGAGTACAGGCGGCGGTCGTGAGCCGCTCCTCAATTGGAGAAACCTCGGAAGTGGACCTCTGATTGAAATTCCTCGCCCATTGTCCGCGCAACGATTTATTGGCCGAATACAGGTGGACGCGGTCGTGAGATGGTTCGCCGCTATACAAAATAAGTTGGCAGAGGTAACGGAGACGTTTATAGTAGGTATACTCAAAGTAAAAGTAACCACAACTTAGTTAGTCATCGTGAGGAAACCCATAGCATATTTGGCTCCACACGTATTGAGTAGTACTTGTCGTAGCCGTGGTCTTTTCTTAGATAATAATTAAATTTAAACTATAAATATGCAAACTAAAGCTAATAAGAAACTAAGCTACACTAAACATAATATTTACAAGTAAAAGACCTGCCCCAGGTCGCTGTCCCGCGGCAGTGAGTCCAGAACGCTGGCGACGTTGCCTCTTTGGATGGCCAGGCTTATCCTCTGGCCGAGATACGCGCCAGCCCTCTGGTCTCCCGAAGTGTCGATTGCGCCGCTAGGTCTTTGTACAGCAGGCGCGCCTCTGGGCCCCATGTGCCCATCATCGTTTCGACCCCAAACGGCGCAAATATGTAATTGTTTCCAATTGAACCATATTTGCGCCGCTTGAGGCTTTCGGCCGCGCCCGCGGCTGAGCCAGCAGCTCTTCCGCTCTGCCGAGTGGTCACTTCATTATGAGTGTAGGTGCCTCTGGGCGCTGCCGCTGTATAAACTAGTGGTTCGCTCCGAACTATGAACTCGCGACCCCAGTTACATATTTGTTACTTTGCTTACAACATTCGCGCAGGCTTTGCATATAAACTGTACAACCTCATATCTCGGCAACCCCTCGACCGATTTGGCTCATGTTTGAATTTAAAAATTATTTTAATTTCGTTTACTCGCCTACCAAATTTCATAACGATCCGACCAAATTTACTCAAGTTATCGTCGAACGAACATTCATACATACAAACATACATTACATACATACAAACCCCGGATTGTTCCAGTAGACTCGGAGAACTTCGTTCGCTTCGCTCGCTCGTTCCATCATCTAAAATGTAAAGGAGTATTACAGGATCTTTCTTTCTGTCATAAGTTTTCCGACAGTACGAGTAGGCTGCTTGTCCACCGCACCGACGCTACACGCGACACGACACGTTATTTTTTCGGCGCCGATATAGCGGTAAATCGGTAATTTTAATACATTTACATCAGATATCGTGTCGTGTAGTACCTATCAGTTCGGTGGACATGCGTACAAATAGTAAATGTCTTGCCTTAACGGTGCGTTGCACAAGCAGCCTGCAAGCAAGGTAACAAATTTTCGTACGGAAGGTTTTTTAAGATTTAATTTCTTTGTATTGATAATAACTAGTGGTTCGCCCCGAACTGTGAACTCGCGACCCCATATAATCTTACCAACCCCATATCTCGGTAGCCCGTCGACCGATTTGGCTCATGTTCGAATTTAAAAATTCTTTTAATTTCATTTACCCGCCTACCAAATTTCATAACGATCCGACCAAATTTACTCAAGTTATCGTCGAACGAACATTCATACATACATACAAACATACATACATACAAACATACAAACGCCGGATTGTTCAAGTAGACTCGGAGAACTTCGCTCGCTCGTTCAATTAGATTAACCCCCTTATGTTTGGCAATATTCGACCTTTCTGTAACTGTAACGGGCTGAATGTTTCAACATACCAACGGATGGAAGGCCCTTACCTCCCCGTACCTATATGTTTATTTATCTATGTGACGCGAGGTTTGCACACGGCGGTGGTAAACTACTCCCTATCGTGCACTCATCGATCGCCTCTGGGTAACAGGTGTTCTTTCCGAGCGTACTGTTTGTACAGTTGGACGCAACAGTGCTTTGGCCTTTTGGGATGATCTTGCTGCCGTTAAAAGATTTTATTTGTCAGCTACGATTTTCATTGTTTGGGCTAAATTGCTACGTTCCACTAAATATTACGAGGTAGATAGGCGGTATGCGAGAAAAAGAGATAAGGCTATAGCTGGTAGATGGAAGTATTTTATTTATTTTATCCTCCCCGCACAGCACCAAGAACCAGTCACCAAGCTGTATCTCATGAACTGTGATCGTTAGACAGTTGAAATGTTCACAGATGATATATTTCGGTTGCCGCTATAACAAAAAAACAGAATAAAATTAATACTTAAGGGGGTTCCCATGCAATAAACGTGATTTATTTGTCGTAGGTATAGATAATGGTACGGAATCCTTCGTGCGCGTGTCCGACTCGCTCTTGTTTTTCATATCTTTGTGAGAACAAACGTATGAGATTGTTCCTTTGGCTGCTTTGATTACATTCTGTTGGACTACTTAAGTCATGAATGTGACTGTACCAAAGACTTGGACCCGGGATGTGCGGTTCGGTAACTTATACGCCGTTGCATATTATTATGAGAGCTTATAATAAGCTAACAAGTTGGAACACAGCAGTTATGTGAATATAATAATACAGTTCCTGATACAAGCTTAGTGGAAATGTAGGGTTAGTGGAAATATGAATGGGAATGGGTGATCAAGGGTGCTTGCTTGTTTTTGGTATGGTCTACTATAGAATTAAAGACGGGTCATCGTCATCTTAAGAGTCACTCGAAACGAGCACCTTTCCAACCACTATTTCTATTTGTATGATAACTAGTAGGTACGGTCGGCCACAGTCTAGGATACCCCATGGTGGCTCTTACCGTGCACTGCATAAGGGCGCTAATCGAACAAAAAGGGGTATCTTTGGGTGAGGCCGGCTGTACCTACACCAATATCAACACATAATAAGCCTTTGGGCGGAGGTTACCAAATTCGGAATAGGTTCAATCCTTTCCAGTTTCTTATTTAGTCAGCTTCTAATAGATCATGTTTTTATTAGGTTGGATTCGGAGTGGGTCAGTTTTTAGACAGTACACATATACTAAGATGCGGTTCTCTTATTTTCATAGGAAACTATGATGGAATCTTAAGAGATATTAAAATATTTTGTAATGTAAAAAATGCAATAATGAAAATAAAATAATAAGTTCTGACATTATGATTGCGAATCAATGCTGAAACCAAATCGGCCACCGCTGTAGGTACTTATTCGCTGGTCCGGCTGTATTATTATGAATACTTATTAATATTTGTCTTAGATTCATGAACAAGGCGTGCTCCTCCCGAGTTAGTATTGTTGGCGTCCCGTTACCTATCGAGGCGCTCATAAATTATGTATCGTGGCGATAGCTTCAACTAATGATAACAGCCGCTTTCTTTGTTTGCATACCTTCTTGTTAAAAAATAACTAATTGTGTACATAAAAGGGCGAGGCCCCATTGGTGCGTTGCGTCGTCGTTACGGACACTTTTTTATCTGTTCAATGCGAAGGCTGAACTGAGAAGCAGATGCGACGGCGTGTATACCCTCTTGCGTCGCAACGTCGTGCGTCGACGCAACGCAGATGTGGCATACAATGCGTCGATCCGTTGCGACGACGCAATGCAACGCACCAATGGGGCCTCGCCCTAAAACAGCACATTTGGAACGGTGACGCGTGCAGCGGGCGTTGTTTTGAGCGTTAACCTTTGGGCTACCGTTTAATTATTTATATTGAGGTGTCTATAACAGCGTTTCATACAACGCTTCAGTTCCAAAGCTTTAACACTTAAAGTCCATGTCTGATCTGATGTCGCATCGATTTTATCAGTCGATACACACACCAGCCGCAGGGCGCGATGCATTCGATTATATTGGAATTGGTAGCTGCTTTGTAGTTGAGCTGGGCTGCTCTTAAATGAACATTGCTTAGCCAAAAATGGCAACTACAGAGGCTCTGTCGTAGGTTTCTTCCACTGTTTACAAGACATCTGACAACAATATTCCGAGCGTATGTTTTTTTCGTATATCGACCGTCAAAACTCATAGTAGAGCCGCTAAAAACAACAAGACAAAAATTGTCGAGCGCTTTTCCATTCCTGTGACGGTTACCAAAAGTCATTGCGACAAATAAGTGCTTTTTAGAAACAAGAATATGAAAAAACTTACGCCCAGCATGAATATTTTCCCCGCACTTTGACTGGACAAACATAAGTAGTAAAAAAACATTTGGAATTTTATAATGCAAGCAAACTCATCAAGCTAGATATTATTTGTATGTACTTTGAAACTATTCATGAAGTTTTCTGAGGTAGACGCGCTTACTCTGAGAGAAGTAGTTTTTTTCTCCTAACGGCATCATTTTGGAACGACCCACCCAACCCGATACTATGTAATGGGGTGTGCTACACAACAATGCTGACGCAGAATGGAGTGTCGAGTAGATTTGCGCGCGACGCACGCAGCGCCTCGAGCGAGATTATAATCGATCGATATTCGATTCGAGTCCGATTTGAATAACAATCGATACACTATTACATAGAGTTGTGATGTAGATTTTGATTCTGCTTGATAGCTTTGCTTTGGTCGTTTATACACTCACTGCATAAGGCGGCTCAGAAAGATTCAATCTAAGAGATGCGATTTAAATATTTAACACGTAATCAAAGTCAACGCAGTTGTGTCTCGATAGGTTCAGCGTTATAGAAGAAAAAAAATGGTTTAGTTACAGACTGGAGGACCTGGGGTTCTCATGGGTGAATTGGTTACAGAGGTGTAGTATATTCTGTGTTTTGACAGTCAGTCTGTCTTTGAGCTAATAAACGAGTTGAACGTCACGCGGCGGTTTTACTATTATAAATACCTTAAAACAGGAAATTTTTTGGTGACGACATACTAATCCACGCATTTAAATTATCGCGCAACATAATTGTGTTGACAACGATGTTTAACTCGCTCGGAAACAGATTCACATTCGTCCATCGGACCTAGGAATGAAGCATTTTCAAGAGCCGATTCTGTCAAACGTGATTATGTCAAAATCTGTGACACGAAGAGCTTTATTGCTGGCTTCTTTGGAAGAAGATTCTTACCGCATTGTAAGAGACTTGGCCTTCCCAAAGGACTTGGAGGAAACGGAGTTCAATAAGATAATGGTTTTGTTGGATAACTTGTTCAATAAGATAACGGTTTTGTTGGATAACTTCTCCTCGAAGAAAAGCAGTTTTGCCGAAAGGTATAATTTGTACAAGGCAGAACAAAGAGTGGGGGAAGATTTGGCTGGGTGGGCAGCGCGTGTGAGTAATTTGGCAATGTACTGCGGCTTTAAGACGAAGCTCGATACGGTACTGGAGGATTGGTTTATTCTTAGTTTGGAGAATAACAAAGAAAAGGAAAGCCTTGTCATTGAATACGTTGACACCCTCTCGTTCAACAAAGCCGAAAAGAAGTGGAGATGGCGAAAAGCATCAGATTCAGTCTTCGCGCAGCGATTCTGTGGGGGTACGGCCTATACCAGTCTTCGTCATGCAAGCAGCTTGCGGAAGCGTCGTGGGCGCTTGCCAGAATCTCTCGTTCTGTAAAGCCGAGGAACTGGCAAAAAAGCATTCGAAGTGCACGTCAAGGAGTTGAGTCTACGCGCAGCGATACTGTGGTGGCGCGGCCTCAAGCAGTCTTTGCCATAAAAGCGGCTGCTGGTAGCTTCGCGGACGCGGCTACCATCTAGATGTGTTTTGCTTTGCACGGAAAATAATTATACCTCGTCACCGCAGATGTTCATTCTAAGTGGGTAGAGTGGTGTATGCCATCGATAGACAGTGGTGCGGTTATAAGTAAGCAAGGAGAATTGTTTAGTATACTTGTTTTGGTGAGGACGTTGGTAACTGATAATGCGTTCAATTTTTGTTAGAATGAATTTAGCAAACGGAATCAAACTACCAGCGCTCCGTACCACCCTGCATCAAATGGGCAGTTCGACGCGCAATAATAATGCAGTGTACAGATGAGTTACCTGCCACGAGTTAGTTAGGTTTTTCGTGTTATTTTAAGTTTATAGTTATGTACAACGACTTGTTTAATTTGATAATGGTTTAATTTCTTGTTTTTAAAGTTTTATTATTGTTTTAAGCTAGGGTGGAGGAATTGTAGTATATTCTGTGTTTTGACAGTCAGTCTGTCTTTGAGCTAATAAACGAGTTGAACGTCACGCGGCGGTTTTACTATTATAAATACCTTAAAACAGGACAAGAGGATACCTACTTTCGTAGAATTTTCTATTTCCCTTGATTTAATTTTCATTGTTCACTTAACACTCCCGTACCAGTACCAGCTATAGCTGGAGAGCTGGATGACCAATCGACTTCTTTTTTCGTACAAGGCTGGGAGCTTCTAGGCTGGTTTTTTGGACTCCGCTGATCATAAAAAAACTTATTTTTTGGCTGGTCGCGGTTGAAAGTTCGATTTTTATAACCTAGAAAGGGTAAAATTTTGTTTTTAGGGGTATAACCTAGAAGGTGTAACTCAACCCAAACATTTAAACTTTCAAAGTAAAACAAATCGAACTTCAACCGCGACTGGCCAAAAAAAATATTTTCGTGATCAGCGGAGTGTAAACTACCAGCCTAGAAGCTCCCAGCCTTAAACGACAAAATAAGTCGATTGGTCACCAACTCCTTCATCTCCAAGTAGCTGCATTTGTAATAGAAACTACCGTTAATTTAAAGTGGCGACTCGAAACAAATTCTCGCCCTGCCATATTTAACCCAAATTGCCGGCACCAGTGGTCTGTACAAATAAACAATGGTAATGACTTGTAAATTGAATGTTTGCCTAAGCGCCGCCGCAGGCGCACGCTGATGACAAACTGCGGGAAGGCACAGCGCACACTGGGGTGACTTATTTGGTCTGATGATCTATCTACTCCGGTGCCTCTCCACTACCAAAGGTTGACCTGTGTGCTTATTCTGTAAAAAAAATCGCACCGCTTCAAAACCGTTTTATTTAATGCTCTTAGATTATCGAAATAAAATATCTTTTTTTAATATATTTTACCTGTTTTAAGAACTACCAACTGTGCGGTTTCTTTACAACATGAACAAACACTTTTTATCTTGACAAGATGAAACAGATGTTTTGCGCTGGCCACTTCTGATTATCTTGAGAAAAAATAATTTTACGGTGTCCCTTCATCCAGCTTATGGATTTAAATTTAAAAAAAAATGTTTTTTTAAGGTTTTGAGCGTGAAATACCCAATCAAACAGCATTATTATTCAGATAGGGCCTCCACACGCAGGTGTGTCTCATCTGTAGTATATAACGGTAGAATATCTACGAGATGCCATGACAGACTCGTACATAGTATCCCCAAATATGCCGAATGTGTAGAAGGTAAATCAATATTTTTTTCCATTAAATCACGGTTTTACTCACTTGTATTTTGTCGGTGTAGACGACTCAAAAAGGTAAATATCATCCATCAACCATACGTATACAAATACATGCGGCTATCGCAACATAGCTCTGTAACCGTCGCGTGGTCGATTTGTACGATTTAGGCGGCCAAAACTATTTTATGCTTTATTTCAGTAATAAATACGACAACAAATGCTAATCTGGTATTTTAGAGTGAATATATATGTTTATCCCTATTCGTTTCATTGAAAGCGTATTTTTTCTATACAAAAAAACATTTCTGTGAAAATATTTTTGTAAATAGCGCCAATTTTTTTTAATTTTCTTTAAATCTCCCTTTGGTGTAAAATATAAATTTTGAGTTCATTTGAATTATCGAAATCGGCTTAGTAGTTTTTGATATTTGGGTTAAGAATTATCACAATTTGTTAAGTAAAAGACGGCCGTACATAAAAAAAAATGTTTATTCTCTACAGTCCGCATGCCTATTGAAATTGAAAATAAAATATGGGTGACAAAAAAATACAGTATACACTAAAATTAAATGGTCAACAGTTATTACCACATTATTATACTAAATGTTACTTACAATGTTAGGTACCGAATCATAAACAGTAAGACAATATTTTATGAAAGTTTAACATACAAATTGTTATGTTACTCTTTAAAAGACAATTCTTCCTCACCGTCACTTTCCATGCATTTATCACAAGTGCCTTTTGTATTTGGCTCTGCAGGAAGCAAAAGCTCCAAAGTTTCCTGCAAAAATGGTTTTGATCGGATCTTCTTTTTTTTTCTCATTGAACTGATGAGCGGATCTGATGTCAAGAGTAACCTGTGATAAATATCAAGGTTACAGTCTTTGCGTGAAAACTTTCGAGCAAAGTTTAGACGGTATGAGCGAAAGTGCTTATTACGAGCTTCTGCAGCTTCCTCCGAAAGTTGACCAATAGGCACTAGAGAATTTTCTATAACTTTTCCACCATGTACCAAAATTTTATGCATGGTAGGAGTCATAGAATGCCAACCATATAACTCTACATACAGTTTTGCTGTCTCCATGGCGTATTCATCAAATTTCGGGACATCTATTTTGTGACCGCTTGATATGGCTTCCAAAATAACTTTAATTCTATAAATAAAATTAAAGTCTATTCCCGTTATTTCAGCAGCCAGATGTGGGTTTTCAAAAAATCTTCTACTAGTATTGCCGTCATTTGTGTTACCAAAATTACATTTTGGCATATCTACCAAGATACCTACTTCTTCTCTGAATCTTTGCTGAATCTCTTTTTTTTTTTTTTGTTGTTCTAGCATCTTTTCTGCTTTGGTTCTTTTTTCACGGTATTTCCCAACGGGCAATTTATAAGCTAAATGTAAAATACTCTCGAATAATCGAATTCTGGCATGTAAAGTTGATAGGCCAAATTCAAGCGATTCTGGGTGAATTTCGTTTTTTTTACTTAAGTCATTAAAGTTTTTTGAAGTGGCTCCGCATATGTAGCATCTACTCGTTGATTTGGTGTCAGTCGCCGCATTGCAAACTTTGCCGTCCACCATGGTCATTTTAAGACTGTGGCTAACCGAGAATTTTTGCCCATTCAGTTCCAATTCCGTGGCTTTTAGGGACTTCACACTGTCCCGATCGTAATTTATTTCATCTTTTGTAATATCTGTAGACTCTTTTATAAATCTGAATCGTATCGGGCGGCAATATCGTGGTGAAGAAGGAGTCGGGTTTTGCCAAACCATTTTTGTTTTGTCTTCGCCGCAAACAATTTGTAGAGGCACGAATGAGCTCAAAAATATATTTGCATCCGAGTCGGCGTCATTCATTAACTTTTGTTTGTATTGAGCTTGTTGTGAACCATCACAACCCCATTTGCAGATAATCTGCAAGGAATTTCTCTCAGTTTCTGTAAGAGTCATTAGTACTTCTTCGAGGAAAATTGATAATCGCGTGACGGTGTGATCTAACAAAGATTGTAGATCACTTTCAGCACAGGAAGCGGTCACTCGTAGCGTCTCTTTGGGTGGGTAACATTCCTGTTTAGCCTTCAACACTAATTCGTAGCACGGGTAAAAGCTTCTGTTGGTTGCTCGCACAATTTCATATTGACTTCGTGTCAAATCAGCGTCCACGCACATTCGCAGTGCCTCCCGAGGCGTAAGGGGATCTTGTGCCTTTGATTTGGAATGTCTTTTTTTACATTCGTTTGCGGCTGCAGGCGAATTTGTAATATCTTTTAGGACTTGCGAGGCGTTTCTTTTTCCTTCTTTTTGTAAAATTACTTGCGCTGCGTGAACTATCACTTCTTTGCCTACAGAGGAGCGAACTTCTTCTGTTTTCCTCCTTTTAGTTCTTTCACTACATTCACTGAATGTTTTGCTAGGTCGTCCTGACTTATTATGCGTTTTTATGGGCATCTCGAACGTTCCTGCTAACCATGCATCATTGCTTATAAGAAATTTTTCTAGCGTGTTGCGTGCTTTGGACCATCTTTTTTTTATTTCTGTTTTAAAATATGAACATTTATGATTTATATACTTTTTGTCTTCGTCGGAGTCCCCGTAAGACATTAACAAATAATTTTGTAAGTATTCCAATTTTTCGTTTATTGATGGAGAGTTTTCCTCAATCATCTTATCAAAAAGATATCTGCGAGTAACTACCTCCATGCCCGAGTAACTTGATGAACCTAGAACAACGAAAAGGAATTTTAACGCAAAAGAAACAAAAAAGGAATTTTTCTCACTTTCTGCCTAAGTTAATGAATTATTATTTTTCTCGCGAAGTGGTCAAAGGTGGTGGCTATTTTTTTTGTGGTTATCTGCTCAAAGAGCTATACTATTAGAAACCATAAGGAATTTAACTCGGACGGTCTCGGAAGTACAACATTTTTACTATTGAAAATAAAAAAATGATAATATTTTCTATGAAAAAGGGCGATCTTTGATACGTTGTAACTGCACTAAATATTGATATTCCTTATCTTAATTTAAATTATATTTGAAGGAGCTTACCTGAATTTTCGACTTCCATCACTTTCACTTGTAACTGAATAATATCCAATGAAATATTCACTTTAGAATATCGGTTGCGCTAAGAGTGTCGAGAACGAACGCGTACAGCTTGCGCGACGATCAAGTTCCGACTACCTGTGGGGGCGCGCACGCAGTTCTAGGAACTGGGGAGGGGTGGGGTTTGGGCAGTCGGGGTGTCTATTTTTCCGGGAATCAATTTGTTTTGTTATAAGTTAACTTTGAGAAATGGACTTTTGGCCGCCTAAATCGTACAAATCGACCACTGTGCGTCGCCTTTTACATATTCACGCCCCAAGTCCATAAGCTGAAAATAATGATAGCCGCAATATTACTGATACTTAGAGGTAATTCTTACCATTATATATCTGGTCTAGGATGCGTAGAGTAGAGGTAGGCTCATTCCGTAAGTGTGCTACTCTTGGCAGGTTATTGGCAGTGTTAACTTTGATTGATATGGCAGAATAGGTTAGGCAAGGATTTATACATCAGCTGTTGTTCAGACACGCGATACACATGCGAGTGGCGTCGACCAAAACAAAAAGTAGTAGGACTAATGGGCTTATGGCAATACTTGCAACATGCACAATGCAATGCACAACCCAATCATATTTTCATTTCTGCAAATCTATTGAGCTAGAAAGCATATGATACCTACAATATCCTCTCATTCTTTTTATCTACATAGAACCATACAGATATATGTTCTTTGAGCTGTAAACCTCAATTCGGCCGGTTATGATATGGTCATGCATGCGATAAACTGGCAGTTGAAGGATTACGTATTTAAGAGGCTTTACCTTAGTTTCGGCTTTTGCACCAGTGCTAATGACTTAAGATACATACAATAAAGTCGAGGTGCCAGGATTTGAACTGAAGACCTCCCTCTTCCACGAGAAAGGCTGTTCACAACAACTCTACCATTTGTCAAATCCCAGCCCTCAGGGCTACCACGAGCGCCATACCTCATGGAACTTAAGATAGTCTATTGATATACGCGCTGCTGCCGATTGGTAGCCCCTTAGGGAGGCTAGTGATATTGATGAAATTTGTAGAAAGGAAATCCGAATGGACTGCGCTTTCTCTTCAACTGTTTTAGAGGTGGTGGAATAATAATAATAATAATCGTTTATTTCATAAAAAGGTTTACAATGACAAAATAGGGCAAGAGCTTCCTTTTAAGTATGAAAATACCTGTATCAGGAAGCCCCGCTCTTCCGCACTTGGACATATTACAGGTACTTTAACAGAGTTTATATCTTATCCTAATTTTAAGCTTAAATTTCTAAATAGGTTTTCAGCATTTTTTGTGTACGGTAGGCTACAGTCACAGATACCCTATGGCTACTCTTACCGCACGCGGCATAAGGGCGCCAGTCGAACAAAAGGGGTATCCTAGCGTGTGGCCAACCGTACCTGTACTGTAGGTATCCTAAAATTAACTTAACTTTATTTTCTAAGTAGGTATTTATTGATTGGATATTTCAGTTTACTGTCAGTTTACACACGCTCCACTGCGGGGCACAAATCTATCATACCTTCATCCTAAATCGTTGCTTGGTTTTAAACTGACTGACTAATTTGGACTAAACTGACGAAACTGGCTAATCCTATGAGGGTGATTTCAACGAGAAAGAAAATTAGAGTTTAATTTAATTGAAACTACCTTTTGCTGGATTTCTTTTCCCAATTTGAAAGGCAAATTGCTATATTGATAAGCAACGAATTGTAAATTTTCTCTTACTTTTTTTTAATATCCAGCGATGATATAATATTATAATAGCAGAAATAGTGCTTTTAAAAATTTGCCAAAATAAGTATACGAAATGGAAGAAAATTCAATTAGTTTTCCTAGGGACACGACCAAAAAACATTCTACCATCATCAGCGTACCTATGGGCAACAGCTGTTCATAACAAAAGCCTCCCACGGAACAATTTTCCTCGCCACACCGGCAATTCTCACCTCGGGTGGTCTGATGATCAGCAGCCCCCTAACGAGGTGCCCGATGCGAGCCACAGATCCCGCGCGCTACACGAAGAGTGCCCGAGATCATCAACTGGGGATTGCTTCAATAATATTGGGCCCGTATGAAGAGCTAAGTAAAGTAAAGTAAAATATTGTTTATTTTAAAAAATGAACACAATACACAAAAATAAGAACTTCAATGTACAGACCACATTGAAGTTCTTATAGATAACACTTATAAGTAAGAAATTGATGACAGGTGAGAATTACCAGCGGTCCCCACACTAGGATACCCTGTGTCGTGGGGGTCCGGGTCGCTATGGATTATTTCTTAAAAGTTATCGTGCCGTTGTATAAAATTAAAATAAAATGAAATTGAAAATGCTATTACGACATATTTTGTTAATTTTAAGTTGTGTGTGTGTTTGTTAGGGTGTGTGTATGTGAGTGAGGGTGTGTTTGTTTGTGTGTGTGTGTGTGTGTGTGTGAATGTGTGTGTGAGTGTGTGTGTGTGTATGTAGTAGGGTAGTTAGTTAGAGTAGGAGTAGCTGTAGGAGCCATTGGAACGAAGGCATATACCCCTACATTAAGCGCCAGACTATCTGTTCTGTTTCATTTACGTTAAAAATATAGTTACAGTTCGAAACTGTATTTTTTAAAAGATAGGTTGAGGTATGAGGTTGTGGCCACCCTATACTTTGACTCTGTGCTGACATTTAAAACCAAATATTAAAGCCGGGTTTCATTTTTAACTGCTTTAACTTTTTAACGTTTCATAGAATTTTCGTCATGATCATCTTTATCGTCATCATCATCATCATATTTATCACAGAACAAGCCACATACAATATACCTTTACTACCTATTCTCAATTAATTCTATTTTTCACTTGTTTCAGGTTGCCAAATGCGGTGCTGTGGAAAAGCTCTATGAATAAAAACCACTGTACGTAGACATTAATTCGACGTTTACGAGGCAAGCATTCAGTTTTTACAGAAACTTAGTGATATTAGATTTTCCTGCCACATCCACATCCACCTTATATTATTTTGTGTGTTCCTTAAGTAATTTTTTTATTTAAATGAACACATAAGTACGATTGGTGATTTTACAATAGTGTTTATTCTAATTTCCTTATCCAAAATAGACACGTTTTATTAATTAAACTGTAATTCCTGAAGTCTGTGCGATTACTTCACAAGCCGGGTTTAATTTTTGACTGCAACGTTTCATAGAATTTTCGTCATGATCATCTTTATCGTCATCATCATCATCATATTTATCACAGAACAACATGTAGCTGAAAATACCCTATCGAGCACTTTAAAAACTGCTATACGATATCGCTCTATCGAAGTTCAATATATTTTATGCCAAAATGGTAGGTTGTCAAATTCAACAAATTAATAGAGTTTTAATTTCATCTGAAAAATCTTATTCTACATTATATGTATGCTTAAATGTAGGAGAGCTCACGTATTATCTTTACAGGCTGTCTGTAACCGGACTTCGGGGACATGAACATCAGCAAAAGTCAGCTCGTTTCTGTGGCTAGGGTCTTGGCGGTCTGGTCGGTTTCGATGGCTCCCTACTGGCCTGCTAAGTCCCAAGCTACAGGATAGAGTGTCTACCAACGAAGCTAGAAGATGGATTCTATTTAGCTTAAGTATTTAACCGCTTTTTGTTTTTCTAAATCAATTACCCATGCTATGGAAACATGTATTATAAAGTTAATAAAATCCGGCACGGATTGCCAGTAGTTGCGGGTTCAAGTCCTGTACCGAGCGAGTATTTTGACCTTACAGTAAATCTTTATTACTTTAATTTACTTAAGTGTAATATTTATTTTAAAACTGTTTAAACTTAAGTTTTGATCACATAAATAATAAGGCGATGAATAAAAACTGCAATCAGTCTATCTGGGAGTATATTTGACAAACCAATAATGAGTAGGTAATTTAGTAAAAATAGATATTTGATGCTTCTAATGTACAGAATACCAAAGAGGATAGAGGATGCGTGTGGCCAGGCCATGAATGTAACTAATAGCTCATAATGATACCTCGCTCAATGACTGTAACTAAAATAATCTACGCCTTGTTTATGTTAAGTTCCAAACAAGGCCTATACTCCGAATCGAATCGGAATGGAAATATTGTAGATTTTCTCCAATTGATACTCAAAATCGGTATCATCTGCATACTTGTCGCTTGTCACTTGTTTACAGAAAGAATACCTAGCTATGTTGGTTCAAATCTACTTATCCCTTCAGATATCGCGAGTAGGTTCACAGGAATGCAAGTTGTTTTAAATGAGGGAATGCTATAGGAATAGAAACCACCTCAACCACTCCCAAACCACTAACCGCATATCTTGACACTTAGGGACAGTAGTTTTCTTTTTATATACTCACCCTCGCAAATAAGGTGAAAATCAAAGTCAATTGTGTTAATTTAAGCATCATTATTGTCTTTTAACGAGTCTACACTTGTTCATAGAAGGCTATCGGCGATCAGACACAAACCACGCGCATTTGGTATGGAATACAGATTAATTTAGTACCTCTCTCTCGCACAGGTTTAGGTGTTGTTATAAACGCAAACATTAAAGAAATAGAGGTCCCGTAAGTTTCCGCTGTTTCATCCTGATTAACGATAGCTCGAAGAAGCATGAAGGAAGACTATATGGAGTTAGCCTTACTTAGGCGAATATAGAGGTAGTGTACCTACTGCTTAGGTGGTACATATATTTTAAACGTAAATAGGGGTACACAAACAAACCCAGTATTGACTTTACAATAAATAATATACAATAAATTACAGTTTCACTTTCGCACTAACGACAAAGAAAGTTTTGATAAGACGAGAAATTGTGATAGACACGTTTTTAATAAGATAATCGTGTCACCAGTCAAACGATGAGCCTGTCAAATCATAAATACTATTGTTACTCGTATTGTCATAATTGTGGGACTTTATTCGGTAAACTATCTGAATAAAAGTTATTGAGAATCATTTGACGACAGATCTTATCGGAAACTGTCCAAGTTAACGGACCAAAGGTTCGATCATTTCATGAAATAACGTGTCAACCGGATGTACTTAATTAAGATCGCGTTTCTTAATTCGCACTAGGTACCTACCTAGTGTTATTCTTTGCCATTCAACTCAAATTAAAATTGACATTTTAAGTTAGTTAACACGTCACTCTTGGAAAGATATGTCGGTTGCTTGGACCTTTTATAGGTCCAAGGCCTAGGGATGGATTCTTTAATTGCACACTATACTTACCTATTTTTTATCGCATCGAATGATCAACAAACAAATATAAAATAGAATCAGACAGATATTGATTGAAAAACCTATAAACTCACAGATAATACGTCAGCCTCAAACGCGAGTAACATAATGTTCCCATGGGAGTGCCAATATTTTCTGAAAATAAATTCCTAAAGGGGTGCAGCGGGATAACAAGGATTTATGAGAAACACTCATCGCGGCTGAAGCAAAGCCGACGTCTTGACAAAAAACCTATACCTACCCGTTTATTAAGACTAGCTACGCACCTTAAGATTAAATTAAGACGCGTAGCTAGTCACAGAATACATAATAGTATGGCAGTTCAAACGTCGAAAGTGAAATGTTATACCTGTAATTAGGCGTTATAAACAGTTTCGCCAGGCGTGAATCGAATCACAAATTAAAGGTTTCGACTCTAGTACCTACGGTAGCTGCGTATCCGCCCTTGTAATTACTATTAATTACTATTAAGTGCCGAGAAACAGCTGTTAAATTGCATCTTATAATTACATTGTAAAGTAAAAAGTGCGATTCAAAATATCGACCATCTGCAAGTCAACTGCCCGTCGTTAGACAGCATCAATCTACTTTTTTATAATGTTGGTATGACACACATACCTTACTTAGGTCAGTTTAGGGTGGGGAATTACACAACATGAAAGAAATCGGTCTTCACACAAAAAAAGATGACATTTTCGCACGTGGAGATAATATATTTTAATGGTTATACCCTAGGCAGGCTAATATCTTACCCCGGTCTAATTAAAAATGACGTTGGTGGCAAGCACTCAAAAGGTTAGATCCACCCGATAAGGTACTAGATAGCTAGGTTCGCTACGACACTTCGCGAACGGCCTCATCGTGTTGTTATTAACACATACCTATATTAATTAAGGCAATTGATCAAACAATGATAGCGACACAGTGGAGTGGAGAGTGAATGTTACAAAACCTTTTACAAAATTGAAAATGTTTGAAATTTCCAGCTGGACACTCTTTATTATTTACTCACACCATTTAGGGCAGTGGTTTTTAACGACTGGTGGTCCGCGGAGGCACTAGAAGTGGTCCGCGAAGCCACCCGAAATTGTCTTAGCCATTTAGTTGTTTTGGGAGGCAAAATTTATGTAAAAAAAACGCTGAATTTTTGGGAGCGCTGTACGTTTTTATCCTATTTACAATCAAGGAAATCTCTATTATGAAAAAGGGTAGGTGCGATCGGTAAATTCCCGAGCCCGCGCGCGCATTTATCCTAATAACATAGTCTCAAATTTAAAGGCAGGTAAAAAAGTCGATACATTTTCGTGTGTGCTACGCGCGCATTTGTCCATTATCAAGGGTACTCAATGAAAGTTGTAGTACAATCCTTATAATATTTTCTGGCACACTACGTTTGGGCAGGCGCGTTTATTTGGGGGCACGGCAGTGCCCCCGCCAGGTCGAGCGCGAAGCAAACACTGCCGTACCATCCTTTACTGGAACCATTTCGCCGCATTTTCAGGCCCCTATTTGAGAACCTTTGGATAAGACCAGAACGCAGAAATTTTCGTCATCTAGTAAGCTATAATCACATACTTAAAATCCAAAATTTCAAGTCTGTAGGTCATTTAGTTCCGAAGTTAAGCGAAAGCAAAGTTTCGCATTTATGACACACACTCACTCACTCACTCACTCACTCACTCACTCATGATCATCATAATAGAACTAGTACTTCCCATAAACTCAGAGAGCTGAAATTTGGTACAGAGTTAGGGTTGAATGGCCACATAAAGGGAAAACTATAAAAACTAGGATAATCGAAGATCTGGAGTACCTGGTGACCCTGATTAGAAAACACAAGAGCCCTAATAGAACTAGTACTTCCCATAAACTCAGAGAGCTGAAATTTGGTACAGAGTTAGGGTTTAATGGGCACATAAAGGGAAAACTATAAAAACTAGGATAATCGAAGATCTGGAGTACCTGGTGACCCTGATTAGAAAACACAAGAGCCCTAATA
This sequence comes from Zelleria hepariella, assembly GCA_949319315.1. Lineage (NCBI taxonomy): Eukaryota > Metazoa > Arthropoda > Insecta > Lepidoptera > Yponomeutidae > Zelleria > Zelleria hepariella. The sequence continues at coordinate 24,191,293 of OX439378.1, read as the reverse complement.
GAACTAGTACTTCCCATAAACTCAGAGAGCTGAAATTTGGTACAGAGTTAGGGTTTAATGGGCACATAAAGGGACAACTATAAAAACTAGGATAATCGAAGATCTGGAGTACCTGGTGACCCTGATTAGAAAACACAAGAGCCCTAATAGAACTAGTACTTCCTATAAACTCAGAGAGCTGAAATTTGGTACAGAGTTAGGGTTGAATGGCCACATAAAGGGAAAACTATAAAAACTAGGATAATCGAAGATCTGGAGTACCTGGTGACCCTGATTAGAAAACACAAGAGCCCTAATAGAACTAGTACTTCCCATAAACTCAGAGAGCTGAAATTTGGTACAGAGTTAGGGTTTAATGGGCACATAAAGGGAAAACTATAAAAACTAGGATAATCGAAGATCTGGAGTACCTGGTGACCCTGATTAGAAAACACAAGAGCCCTAATAGAACTAGTACTTCCCATAAACTCAGAGAGCTGAAATTTGGTACAGAGTTAGGGTTTAATGGGCACATAAAGGGACAACTATAAAAACTACGATAATCGAAGATCTGGAGTACCTGGTGACCCTGATTAGAAAACACAAGGGCCCTAATAGAACTAGTACTTCCCATAAACTCAGAGAGCTGAAATTTGGTACAGAGTTAGGGTTGAATGGCCACATAAAGGGAAAACTATAAAAACTAGGATAATCGAAGATCTGGAGTACCTGGTAACCCTGATTAGAAAACACAAGAGCCCTAATAGAACTAGTACTTCCCATAAACTCAGAGAGCTGAAATTTGGTACAGAGTTAGGGTTTAATGGGCACATAAAGGGAAAACTATAAAAACTAGTATAATCGAGGATCTGGAGTACCTGGTGACCCTGATTAGAAAACACAAGAGCCCTAATAGAACTAGTACTTCCCATAAACTCAGAGAGCTGAAATTTGGTACAGAGTTAGGGTTTAATGGGCACATAAAGGAACAACTATAAAAACTAGGATAATCGAAGATCTGGAGTACCTGGTGACCCTGATTAGAAAACACAAGAGCCCTAATAGAACTAATACTTCCCATAAACTCAGAGAGCTGAAATTTGGTACAGAGTTAGGGTTTAATGGGCACATAAAGGGACAACTATAAAAACTAGGATAATCGAAGATCTGGAGTACCTGTTGACTCTGATTAGAAAACACAAGAGCCCAACCAAACTATTATAGATCGACATATACCGCCCATACAAAAAATATTCAACTTGGTGGGCCGCTTTATTTGATGTCAAAAATCTAAGGTCTGAAGTATCTGATGAAGAACCCTCAGCTTGTATCAGCTTTATTAGAGATATTATGGTAATGCCCCTTCTACTATTGGTACATAAAAAAATCGACTTTCATTGCAAAAATCCAGCGTAGTGGGACACATCTTCATTTAATCTAGCCTATAGCGTCCCACTAGTGGTTCGCTCCGAACTATGAACTCGCGACTTCAGTTACAGATGTATAACTTTGCTTACGCCATTCGCGCAGGCGCGCGCGCGCTTTGCATTTAAACTATACAACCCCATATCTCGGCAACCCATCGACCGATTTGGCTCATGTTTGAATTTAAAAATACTTTTAATTTAGTTTACCCGCCTATCAAATTTCATAACGATCCGACCAAATTTACTCAAGTTATCGTCGAACAAACATTCATACATACAAACATACATACATACAAATGCCGGATTGTTCCAGCAGACTCGGAGGACTTCGCTCGCTCGTTCAACAAGAAATAGTCGGACGATTAACTTTATTCTACTCGAACATTACCTACGCAAATTTAAAAACTGTGTCAAATAAGAAAATCTAATAAAATTAATCAATATGCCCTCGTTTCTACAAAAAGAAGTGAAATCCCACCAAAAACATTCTGTAAAAACTAGCCAGGTCTCGATGGATCTGCTTGTTTATCTCTAAAAAAGTAATGAAATCTAGACAAAGTCGTGCCAAGTCTAAGGTTCCTTACTGCGATTTCTTTATTATTATAGTTAATGTTGTGAGACTTGGCTGTTGAAGGGTACAAAGGGTACAAAACCAGGTGCTCCATGACACCATTGCACCAATCTGTCGCCAGAACCGCTTGTGTACCCTTCAACGGCCAAGTCTCACAACATTAACTATAATAATAAAGAAATCGCAGTAAGGAACCTTAGACTTGGCACGACTTTGTCTAGATTTCCTTACTTTTTTAGAGCTAAACAAGCAGATCCATCGAGACCTGGCTAGTTTTTACAGAATGTTTTTGGTGGGATCTAATTTACATAAAGGAAATCTCTAGTATGAAAAGGGGTAGATGCAATCGGTGAATTTATTTATTTATGTCTCGGTTATTATCTTAATATATAAAACAAAGTCGTGTTAGTTACACAATTTATAACTCGAGAGCGGGTGGACCGATTTTCGAGTAGGCGACATCTCGGACAAAATATTTTCGGACACATTGTCCGAAATGTCGCTTTGTATTTTTATTATTTTTGAGGTGACATCTCGGACACTCTCAAAATATTGAACCTGTATCGTACAATCAGATACTAAAGTATTCAAATATAATACACAGAGAAAGAGCGTTACCACAGCTGCCTATTTTAGGATAGCTAAAGCGGCTTAAATGAGCCGTTTTCCTTGACAGTTAAAGCCTGAATTTAAGTACTCAGATCGCATTCGGCTCATTTTTGATGAAAAAGTACTAGGCTTACATAAGGTGCTAGGAGGATAATCACCTCAGTTCTCACATCATTTTGTTCCTAACTAACCCCGCGTAATAATGTGAGAACTGAGGTGGTGATCCCCTACCACCTTATGTAAGCCTAGTTGAAGACTGCATGAGTACACAAGATATGTAACATTTTTATCAGTCTCCTCATAAATAAGATCGTAGGGAGTTTTTTATCCGACTGTACAAAACAGCTTTATTTGTTAGTGTCCGAGATGTCGCCTCAAAAATATTAAAATAATAAAGCGACATTTCGGACAAAGTGTCCGAAAATATTTTGTCCGAGATGTCGCCTACTCCGATTTTCGCATTTATTACATGTCAAGGGTTATAGGACCAATTCAATTCAATTCATTTTATATCAATTAAAATTAGAATCAGGGTTATAGATCAAAGAAGGTTAAAGGATAATCGGTAAATTTTCGGGCACACTAGGCGCGTTTTTCATATTTACAAACAAGGAAATCTCAAGAGTAAAATCAGTGAGTTTTCGGGCGCGCTGCGCGCGTATTTATTCTTGATAACTAAGTATTTCTAACGAATTCCGAGTACAGAAAATTAACGATTAGGAAGAAAATAATTTCCTAAACAAAATAGTAAGTAAGTAAGATATTCAAAAGATAAATAAATAGGTACGCTAAGCTTTGAATAATTGTATGCGTGTTTTTTTATCGATAAAACAAACCCTTACTAATTAAAATGTACGTGTATTACCCCCAAACAATTGGTGGTCCGTGGCAAGAAAGAAATGTCAAATGGTCCGTCATCACTAAAAGGTTAAAAACCACTGATTTAGGGCAAGAAAATGTAAGATACCTTGCATCCTAAGTTATCTTCTTCAGATAAGATACGGTCAGCGATACTGTAGGATACCCAACGATAGCTCTTTTTGCACGCGGCATAGGTACGTCAATCGAACAAAATTTACTGTACTGATTCAGGCTCTAGTGGTGATTAGAATCCAGTAGCTGTATTGCGCCTTGTATATTATTAAGTGCAACACATGTCGCTTATCTGGTGAGAGATCGGAGCCTCTCGCACGCGGTACATCTGATACCACGCGGCCTATAAGTTACTATCGAGCTTATCTGCTCGATGTTGCATACAGTTTCGAGCAATTATTTCAACTGACCCTATGAATGCGCATGAGTACCTATGCGCATGCGACAAGACCTACCGTTTTGGCAGGGTGTCGGGAATAGTGTGCCTTTTCCATGACCTAAGATGTCGGTATTGGGGCCCCTATAATAAAATCTTACAGTAGCCTTGGAGGGAGATGACCCTATGATTTTTTTTCTCCAAAATTTCCTAACTTCAAGAATGTACCATTATGGTATTCTAAAGTTTATTTTATAATATGCGACATTTGTGTTGTCAAAAAAATTAATAATCCCTTAAAATTTTAATGAAAATAAGGAAAAAAGGAATGACATTTAGTAGAAACCTAGACTTGATAGATAAACTTATACATTTTTGATGCTACTCCTTCTTGTGCGTTTTCGATCCCGAACGTAAACCTCTGTGGACCTATCAGAAATAAATTTTGGATGGCAGGATGTTTTTAGCTGAGCTGTTTCTGTTTATCTATTCTCTCTGTGGCCTCTCTATCATTGTTTTCCACAAATTCAAGTGCGTGCATGCCGTCTTTTTCTTAAAGCTATCGAAAAACAACTAGCGATGACTTTTCTAAGCATAACGAAAAATAGGTTCTTTTACTACGGCGGCGTTCCAGTAATCCTGCCCCCAAGTGCTCGACCGACACGCTGTCGATAGCATCGCGCCGCTATCGCGTCACCGTCTAACGAGCCGCGAAGGTCGCGTCGAGCCCGTGACGTAGTGTGTGTGACGGCGAGACCACGAATGGACTGAGATAGGGTTGACTTATATGCATTTTGTGTTGGAAATTTTATGTTATTTTTTAGACATAATATGTTTTATTCCGAAATATCGATATTCCAGTCACAAATGTATAAAAAACGTACCATTTCTATCGTACAATGTCCCCATAGACAGAACTTTTTAAATGTTGTCAAAACATTGCGCGGGAGTCGAGCGCGCTATATAAAAGACATCAACGCGCTGCTTCACAAAAGAAGTTCTGCTTCTTTACGTGCGCCATATAAAAGACATCAACGCGCTGCTTTACAAAAGTAAGTTCTACCTTACCTGCAATCGACATTTCTTGAGTAAGTGCACACAAGTTTGGACTTTAGTTAAAAAAAACTCACTGTTACAAAGTTTTACTGATAACAAATATGATAACGGCTCTTATTGGTTTTCAAAACATTATTTCGTCGATATTATACGTATGTACTTAGGAGTTTAAAAACCCGTAAAACACTACCTACCTATTCGAATCGATAGCAACACAATTGAAGTTCTCTTTTTCCTTTCAAAATATAAAAAAATCAAAATGTAACTATTTCATGCATGTTAGTTTAAATGTTTTTATTTGTTTTTTTATCTCATAAAAACCTAGTTCATTCGCAAAAAAAATGGATCAGATTGTATTTTAACCATCTATATATATAAAAATTAATCGCCGTGCATTAGTCTCGCTAAAACTAAGAAACGGCTTGACCGATTTGCATATTTACTGTTTTGTTTTGTTCACCATAGTTCAGGGTAGGTTTAAAAGCAAAGAAATATGGGAAAAGTTAAAGGATTAGGTGAAAAACGGAAGAAATAAAAGTTGGTAATTTTGTATTGGAATCGCCATTTTTGACATTCGTTGGCATATCGTTTGACAGCTGTTTGACTCTCGCCGAAATCCATCAAAAAACTACTTTGTTGGATTTTGATCTACCAAAAAGGCTGGATTGTAAACGAACGTTGAACATCGGTGAAGAAGTGGGTGGTTTAAAAAAATGCTGTGTTCTGTCTTTTGATACTGCTATTGAACAACAGATGGCATTAGTTGTTATACGAAAACAATGGATATTTTTTTAAATTAGAACTGCTACTGAATAACAGATGGCATTAGTTGTTATTTGGAAACAGTGAATATTTTTTATAGTAGAAGCAACTTCTCAACAACAGATGGCGTAAGTGAAAAAAAAAATACTCAAACTTATAAGTACAAAAGACAGCACGTCGACGCTTATACGCTAGCACTCTACTCGGTTACGTTACGGGCGACTTTAAAACAAAAGTGTACACTCTGACGTGCTGTCGTGTGCACTATAAAATTCTGTCGCCTACTAAATAATTCCACCATCTATCTATATATATAAAAATTAATCGCCGTGCATTAGTCTCGCTAAAACTAAGAAACGGCTTGACCGATTTGCATATTTACTGTTTTGTTTTGTTCACCATAGTTCAGGGTAGGTTTAAAAGCAAAGAAATATGGGAAAAGTTAAAGGATTAGCTGAAAAACGGAAGAAATAAAAATTGGTAATTTTGTATTGGAATCGCCATTTTTGACATTCGTTGGCGTATCGTTTGACAGCTGTTTGACTCTCGCCGAAATCCATCAAAAAACTACTTTGTTGGATTTTGATCTACCAAAAAGGCTGGATTGTAAACGAACGTTGAACATCGGTGAAGAAGTGGGTGGTTTAAAAAAATGCTGTGTTCTGTCTTTTGATACTGCTATTGAACAACAGATGGCATTAGTTGTTATACGAAAACAATGGATATTTTTTTAAATTAGAACTGCTACTGAATAACAGATGGCATTAGTTGTTATTTGGAAACAGTGAATATTTTTTTATAGTAGAAGCAACTTCTCAACAACAGATGGCGTAAGTGAAAAAAAAAATACTCAAACTTATAAGTACAAAAGACAGCACGTCGACGCTTATACGCTAGCACTCTACTCGGTTACGTTACGGGCGACTTTAAAACAAAAGTGTACACTCTGACGTGCTGTCGTGTGCATTATAAAATTCTGTCGCCTACTAAATAATTCCACCATCTATAATAAAAATGAATCGCCGTGCATTAGTCTCGCTAATAAGAAATGGCTTGACCGATTTGCAACTCAAGTGTATTGATATGTGAAACGTATTCTACTTCAGCGTACAGAAGACTGAGCAAAATTCCAGACTCAAGATTTGCCAGAGAGCAATGGAGCGCAGTATGTTAAGCTTCAAGAGGACAGATCACGTCAGAAATACGACACTGCGCTACAAAACGCGCCGATGTAGGGGTCCAAACAGCGAAGTTAAAGTGGAGCTGGGCCGGACATATAACTTCTGCTTGCAGAGATATAAAGTAACCAAAGGCCAGCATTGCGCAGAAGATACAGGGTTAGTGGGGGGGACTAAAATAGAAAACATAGACGTCTGGTGGCTGAGAGCACTGATGTTGTCCAAAGTATGCTCGCAGTATTGCATGAAGCATCTCTGAGGGTTAGCCTGAGGATGAACCTGTTCAAGACCAAGATTAAGTATGTCGGACAATAGGTACTTACCTCTGACAATCTAAGCGTAAACGTTACCGTGGACAACTGCCCCATCGAAGTGGTTGACAAATACGTTTTTCTTGGACGTCTTTTTTCCTTTGGCCAACAGTTCCAGATAAAAGAGATTGCTAGGCGAATGCAGCTGGAATGGGCCCCCTTCGGCAAACTTGAGGAAGTGTTCAAATCCAAACCGAAGGTTTTCAACCAGTGTGTACTGCCCACTCTTACTTATGGTTCTGAGACATGGAGTCTTACCAGAGATGTTATGAAAAAAGCCAACGTTGCCCAAAGAGCCATGGGGCGAGCAATGATCGGTATTAAGCTCTTGGACCATATACCGAACGTTGTAATAAGAAGCCGCACAAAAGTGGCAGACGTCGGAAAACGCATATCGTCTTTGAAGTGGAAGTGGGCAGGACACCTGGCTAGCTAGACGCACCGATGGCAGATGCACGAAGTCTATTGCAGAATGGCGACCTCGAGAGGGGAAGAGATCGGTTGGCAGACCACCAGCCAGATGGTCCGATGACATAGCCCAAGTAGCCGGAAAACAGTGGTTACGTCTGGCACAGGATCATGAGGGGTGGCGTGAGCATGAAGAGGCCTTTACTCAGCAGTGGGTGTTAACGGGCCGATGACGATGATGATGATTTTTCACATGATTTGATTTTTCGATGTTATTATGGGGGACACAACCACAAATAATTTACATTATGTGTATCCAATCGATCCAGTAGTTTCGGAGCAAATTGGCTGTGATGTGACACAAAAACAGACAGACAGACACACGAGTGATCATAAATAATTAATGGTTCTGTTTTCCCTTTTGAGTTACGGAATCCCAAAAACAGGGGGGGATACGAAATACGTGGTTATATTTTTTGCTCTATCGTGAAAACTGTAATACCTACATACAACCAAACTTAGCGTGGTTATAGGGATTAGGTAGGTACTGTCTATTATTACAACAAATAATAATAATAACGGCCAACATTTGTACGGAACCCTTTGCTCGAGTTCGACGCTCCAATAGATCAGTTTTTTGTCATCAGCGCGGACGTCAAACTATATTATCAGGTGATACGAAGTTCACCGGGTCAGCTAGTCACTAATATTATAAGCGAAGATTTGTAATAATTGGCACTTAGCTACTAAACTGTCAGACCAAGAACCATAAGGCTGTTGATCTTCCATAAGAAATAAAAAACATAATAACAATACGTATAGTTTCATGAATTCCAATGCACAGAATTCCTGCGTGCATTATTAAATACAAACTTGTAAAAACATCGTCTCTCGGCACCTAATCGAAGTCAAAACCACCTCTGGAATTGCGTCTTCGCTTTGATTTAATTGTCAATGCCTACACAATACTCACCACGAGCCGAAACAAAAAACAACAACTTTCACAATGTCCCCATACAAAGTCACCGAATGCATTAATTAAATCAAAGGTTTTTGATTGAGCGACGCGCGGCGCTCGGGAGCAGTCGCCCTTTGATCTGCGCCGGTGGGGTGGTTCCCATCGCGCCTACACTACACACAGCGGCGTAGCTACATAGGGGCAAGGAGGGGCAATATCCCAGGGCCCCCAAGCTCAGAGGGGCCCCTCGGACCGTGACACCAAACCGTATTGAACTAGCCAAAAAATACTCCAGGTTGGTGAGTCAAAGTGGTAATTACTAAAACTCACACAAGCTGTACCGGGCTACGGATACCATAATCCCCTCTTGTATTCTGCATTCTCTAAAATATCCACCGTAAAAATAACCGTTTATAAATGTCAAAAAAAAAATTATAAGAGCAATTTTTGAGTGTTTTGAAGCTCAACGGTCGAGTGTATTTTTTAGAGAATAGAGGAATTCGGAAGGCAAAGTTTTTTGTTCGAAAGTCCGTTATTGGCTTAATCTTATCTTTAGACAATATTGAGAAACTAATTTCAATATTTTTTATTTTGGTTCAGTAGTTTGGATTTTACAACGTTTCAAAGATACGGTTTTATGACGTCACGCGACGATCTGCATACTGTTGGCGGTCAATGCGGTCATAGGAACAAAACATTTTAGCGCATAAAAACAAAACTACTGGACCAAAATAAAAAATATTGAAATTAGTTTCTCAATATTGTCTAAAGATAAGATTAAGCCAATAACGGACTTTCGAACAAAAAACTTTGCCTTCCGAATTGTTTAAATATAAGAATATTTGAATATGAAATCATTGTTTATTTATTAGTGTGTGACATTCGGTGGTTATTATCTTGGGAAAAAGGCCTAATAGCAAAAAAAGTTTCAAGATCAGAGGTAAAATAACTGTGAACGAAGTGTACCTACCTATATACCTCGATTCAATGCATATTTATGGCGGCTTAGAAGTTAGTGATAAGTTAGGAAATATTTTAAACTAACTTTTGCCTGCGACTTCGTCCGCGCAGACTTTTTTTTACTCGTGAGTTTATCCGTTGTTTTATTGGTTATTCTGCTATTCGGGGCGGAGAGAAATCCAACAAGTCAAAAATCATAAAAATCGGTCCACCCGTTCTCGAGTTATAAATAGTTTGTATATTAAGATTATTGTCGATTGTGTTTTTCTATTTCGATGTCTTTCCAGGTCATCCATCTGATCCCGGGATCGGTGGATACAACTCCACCTCAAAGTGTCTTACATAAGCCATCTTCTCCCGAAAAACTCGTATCTTAGTCACAATTCATAATCGTTCACAGCCTAAGTTAAGTTCTTGTGCAAATCCGCACTCCGCGCACAGCCAATTCGTAGTCGCACAAAAATAAATAAGAGCAAATTCGAATTTTCACTTACACATGACTTACCAGTATAAACGAATTACTCGGGAACAGCCCGTGAAGCGAAGCGTCGTGCGCGGGCGCCTATTGTTGTATAGATCATGTCGTCTGTGTGACATGTCGTGGTTTAGATCTTAACTTGCCATGTAGATCGGTCGTATCTACAACCACAGGGTGCACTCTAAGTCGATAGCGGAACTTTTACGAGGCTTTCTACTGATCACTAAAAACAACTTGTACCAGGTGGCGAAAATAATGGAGCGAAAAAAATATCAGCTGTTCCATACAAAAAGTCGACTCAGTACTGCGCCAAATATATGAAACTGCTGATATTTTTCGCTCCATTTTTTTCGTTACATAGTAATTTGTAGTGATCAGTAGAAAGCCTACTTAAAGTTCCGCTATCGACTTAGAGTGCACCCTGTACATACTCGTATATGTGACTATCCTTACAATGGATAAGACAAAGATCAGTCGGATTGATTTGTAATTTTTTTATTATATTTTTGGCATAACCGGCTAAATTGAACTTTAAAGCTAAATGCTTGAAAAAGAATAGCAAAATTAATATATCAATCGTTATACATTTCATTTTTAAAAGGGCAGGTACTTTAACCGTTATAATTACAAGAAAACGTTCCTAGGAGACCATAGCTTTTTGAGATATTATTATGAATTGCAATCACAGATTTTAGAAAAAAATATGTCAGCGAAAAAAATGCCGTTAGGCATGCTATTGTAATTTATTGTAATTCATGAAAACGTTTCTGTGCTAAGGGCGTTTGTCCACCGCACCGTCAACGTCATAGTCAACCACACGATTTGTACGGACTGACGTGATGTAACGGGCGAGGTAAATGTCTTAAATAAAAAGAAAATAAATAAAAAATAGTTCTGCTACTTCGGCGCCGTCATCTCGTTCTCGTTGACGTTGACAGTGCAATGGACAAATGCCCTTACTATCTGTATTTTGTTACTGTATTGTTCTTTGATTGTTATTGTTATGTATGTACAATAGCGTAGAACTTAATTTCCCATAAGTAATTCATCGAAGCAGCTACACCAGAGGTCGCCGCACAGATGGGGTTTCTAAGCGGTATATGCCTTCTGCCCCGTCTATGCAATGCCCTTGGAAATCCCAAATATGCTGGTGACGACTACAGACCTGCAGCGTCGTCGTCAGGAGTGTATTCTGCTCGGAACCTTCAAGTTGTTACTGTATTTTTTCTTGCTGTTTAATATTTTTTTACCTTACTTACACAATCAATTTCTCTCTATTGCCAAAATATCTCGGCGTCGTGAAAATACCGTCATTGGAAACCTATGAATAAGAAAATTATGTTTTTTGAAATACAAAATCTTGGTAGGAATCCCATTTTCTTACAATACTTGTAAACTCGCTAGGATTTCCTTAGTGTCAAATAGACAGCTTATTTCGCTCGCAATAAGAGCTAACATTGGGTATCCTAGCATGTCACTGACCGTACAACAATGTGTGCTATCTATAAGTTATATCTGAAATCTCATAATATTTACTTGTACACACGACAGCATGTCAGACTGTATACTTTTGTTGTAAAGTCGCCCCTAACGTAACCGAGTAGTGCTAGCGTGTAAGCGTCGACGTGCTGTCGTGTGTACCTATGTTTAGCTGTAATGTAACTCTATCTAGCCCACCCGAGCATTGCTAAAGTATCACCAGATAACACCAGAGGAATAACTGCAGTGAATAAAACCCATAACTACATAAATGTCAATTTGATTTATTCATTAATAAATTCCACTTAACACTTAATCCACAGCCTTCTTTATCTCTCAAGCCGTGCTGTGCAAGTCCTGGCAACGTCGCCCGTGAACCGGTTTACGCAGTGCACTGTCTGTCAGAAGCCATTATGATAGTACGACCAAGTTAAAACTAATCCGAGTCTCACTAACTTCAACTCTGGCTGGAAACCATTAATTTTAGTCACATAACAATACCCGGCTAAATAAAATGGCAGTTATGCTGTTTGTTTTTATACCATTTTTCTTGTAGTTTTAAGTTAGCTGGATAATACGTCATCTTCATTTGACGTAAGGATTTGTTTTGATTTGTTGTGGCTGATATTGTGAGTGAAAATTAAGTAATTTATTAGTAACTAGTTGTGCCCGCGACTTCGTATGCGTTTTTACACATTTGACATTTAATTTAAATTCGACTGTGGAGGAAAACTCAAAAGGAAGGTTTTTTTAACCCCCGACCAAAAAAAGGGGTGTCATAAGTTTGATAGCTTTGTGTGTGTGTCTGTTTATGTATTTATGAGGGTATACCTGTCTGTGTGTCTGTCTGTGTGTGCCCGAATCTAAACAATACATTTATAATAAAATGTTTTGTTTAGATTAAGGTATCGCCCGTGTAAGATACCAGGAAGCTTAGCATAAGAATTGCTTAGGAAGTAAAGGGGTTTATATGTATCTCCCTCGTCGGAGAGTCGGATAGATAAAGTTATAAGCCCATAGAAAAGGTCTTACCCATTCTAATGCTAAGCCAGCAAGCAAAGCATAAGGTTGGGTTAGAGCGTATCTACGGCAAATAGCTCTGTCTATCCCGCTCTACGGCAAATAAAATATATTTTTTAAATATCAAGTTGGGCTCAGTAGAGTAAATATTTAAAAAAATGCACAAAAAAATATGTCTCGCGTGGGTTCAAACCCAGAACCTTTCGACCGCGACGCAACAGTAGGTAGTATATTTCTAACATCGATCAACTTTGTCCGACCTCCACCGAAAAGCACTCACAATTCCCTCCAGCAAGCATCATAAGGCTGGGTTAGAGCGTATCTATGGCTCTGTCCATCCCGCTCTACATGAAACAAAAGAGTGAGATACCTATTGTTTTAAACCCATAGATACGCTCTAACCCGGCCTTATGCTACGCTTGTAGAACTAACATTTTCCGCCAAAATAAAATAAAAAGAAATGCCGACTTTTCATTTACAATATGGCGCCCCAAATGCCAAAAGTCGTAGCGTGATATTATACAGAGTGTTAAAAGACCGCCAACAAAGCGGGAGACCACGTATAGTCCTCATCATAATCATAACGAAAATTTTTGCCCAAGGAACTATGCCTGGGAAATCAACGGTTTCCGAGATAATGAGGTCGGACTTAATTTTTTTTTTTTTCAGAAATATGTTCAGTATCACGTTCTTAACATACCTTCTCAAGAAGCCATATCAAAATTATGGATATTTTTTACAAAAAATCAAGTTAAAATTGCAACCCGCAATGTAGGTTTCCGAGATAATGAGGTTCAAAGTCGCACTTTTTTTTTTTTGCAGACATATGTTCCGTATTACGTTCTTAACATACCTTCTCAAGAAGCCATATCCAAATTATGAATATTTCTTACAAAAAACGAAGTTAAATTGCAACCCGCAATGTATTCTAAACATCGGATAGCCTAAGTTATGCCCAGAAACGTGAGTTACGACCATTTTAAGTTTGGTTGAAAACTATTCAGCGGTGTTCGCGTTTATCGTGTTCATACAGACAGACAGACAGACAGACAGACAGACAGACATAGTCCGTTTTTTTTTTGCATTTTTGGATTCAGTTTAGTTTACTTAGTAATCCCTGCTAGTTTTTTTCTAAAAATATTCAATGTACAGAATTGACTTCGCTAGAGTTTTATTATAAGTATAGATAGATAGATTCATTGCTTTAAAACAGCCTAACTTGACTTGCCAGCTTAAGGTATGTTTGTAGAGTATTTTCATAGTTTTAGTTAGGATTTGTAGTTACAATTTGATCCTAGAGAACCAATCGTAACACAACATTAAATCATGAATTTATTATTCAAATGCCTCGCCGGTGTTATGTGCCCTGCTGTAAATCGAATTACGACTCAAGTCTAAAGAGAGAAGAAAGACCTTTATCTAAGTTTTCTTTCCCACGGGATAACGATTTATTAAGTCGCTGGAAAAATAATTATTAGATAGTCTTACAAGACAGACAACCGGTTCACGCAGTCCTTAAATGCGAGGTTGCCAAACTTAACAGCATGGCTTGAGAGATAAAGAAAGCTGTGCTTAATCCCAACTGTCGCTTTCCTTGAAAGCGGCGACACATTTCGAATCCCCCGATTTGTCAAATCGTTCTACAACTTTCTTCTTCGTCTTCTCATTGGCAGCGGGGGTTTCGGTGGCTTTCCGGCGACCGTTAATGGACGCTTCGGGTCTGTTCGCACCTTCGGCGGGCGCTCGGGTCAACTCGGTTTTCTTCGGGAGCGGCTCGGCGTCATCGACCTGGAGAAAAAAAAACATGTGTTACACGAAACACAGTCTACAGATCCACCAACTTTCTGTGGAGTGGCAGAATCCGGAACCCGCCAATGGGTAGGTAGGTAATCGTATGAGGTAGTGGCCACCCCTGGTGTCAGAGTTTTTAGGCAACCCAAAGGGTCTCTGACATGGCTTAACGATTGTTATTAATCAACAACAACCGGGACCAACGGTTTAACGTGCCTTACGAAGCACGGAAGCGCTCAGATATTATTGCCACTAGCGGTCACCCATCCATGGACTGACCGCGCCCGTCGTTGCTTAACTTTGCCAATCGATTAAGAGCGGCTAGTATAACTAGGCTGTGAGCGCTTCCCGCCAATCAAAGCCACAATAAAACGCTGACAGCGACACCACTCATTTCACAGTTAAGTTGGTGCATCTGTAAGGTCAACTTGCGTCAACCAGGGTCAGCCAGTTAACTCTGGGTTAACGTCAATAATTGTATAGAAATTTCAAATTAACTCTGAGTTAGTTGGCTAACCCTGACTGACTCAAGACAGTCGGCGATCACTTTGATTAATTAAAATTTATTGCTACAAAGATCTAATGTATGAGTAGCTTTTGAATTAAAAGTCATTGGTACATGCCCTTAACAGGAATCGAACCTCGATCGAGAAGATTACCAAGTAGACAGAGATCAGTGAAGGCTAAAATCACTGATCTCTTCCCCTTTGCTATCAATGCGCCTGTTTCCCTACATGATTGGTGGTTATTTTTACAGTAATTCATCATCAGCCCGTTAACACCCACTGCTGAGTAAAGGCCTCTTCACGCGCACGCCACTCACGATTCTGTACCAGATGCAATTACTGCTTTCCGGCTATGTCAATGGACCATCTGGCAGATGGTTTGCCAACCGACCTCAACCCCGCTCGGACTACTCGTAGAAAGGTATACGCCCTCTCTGTCACTCACCTGAAAAACGCCGGAAGAGGTCCTCTTCCTGCTCGGTGCGCGTGCGACGGGATCGGAGGCCGAAACACTCTGCGAGCGCTGCCGCGGCGGGGTCTTTGGCACCAACTTGTCCGGTACAGGCCTCTCCACTTTCTCTGGCAAGGCGGATCTTTCCACCTTCTCCGGCAAGGAGGAACGCTCGACCTTCTCTGGCAGTAGAGTGTTGTTCGAAGAGGTCACGGGCGAAGGCCGTGGCGGTGTGGGGCTCCTGGGGGAAATGAGGGAGTAAGTCATTATGAGGTAAGAAGTCAGGTGTTGTAGCCTATACAATAAACATGTCCCACTTGACTCAGAAGAGTAAACTTAACTGAGAAGAGATAGTTTGGGTCACGCATATGGGAACAGCGGATTGACTCTTTTCTCGTCGAGGGGACACTTGTGTTTTTTTTTTCTGTGGTAGCTGTTCACTGAGAGAATGCAAGGAATGACAAAACTAATAGGAGCACTTGCAGACGAATTAAGCGATGAAGTTATAATCCATATGGTCCATGATATCGCACTATCATCAACATCATCATCAGCCTGTTAGCACCCCCTGCTGAGTAAAGGCCTCTTCATGCTCGCGCCACCTCTCACGATCCTGCGCCAGACGCAACCACTGTTTTCCAGCTACTTTGGCTATGTCGTCGGACCATCTAGCTGGTGGTCTGCCAACCGATCTCTTCCCCTCTCGCTCTATAACTAGGTGCAAAATTAATAACCCACACATTTTTTTAGTACAACTCTTGGCTAGTAGGTATGTATTAAAACGCCTTTTAATCAACAACGAACGGGTCGATTAACACGATCCCCATATAGAAAAAAATGGTAAGTAACGATCACTTAGTAGAAGAACAAAAGCTCTTACAGGGTCTACAAGAAATTAATCAGTGATTACCGCCTATAACAAGACGGTCTGAAAGGGCAAAACACAGATTACATCGATAATCAGCCTGTAATAAGAAAACTAACTGAAAGCACAAAGCCGCGACCATATAGATGTTTTGCCAAGGATGTGAAGCTAAAGAAAAAAACTCTTAGCTGCATAGGAACTAGCCTTTCAAATCCAACGCCCACAGAAAAGCTCACTTAACCACAAAAGACCTACAAGCACATATAGTCCCAGCGATAATTACGTATCCCGATTACCACTAATGATGAAACGCAGCAGCTAATCCGACAATCGCAACGCCAAGTAAAACACTCGCGACAAAAACTACAAACAGACGGACGGACACAAACCGTACAATAGTACGGAAACACTTCAAGGGATTTTTTTCTTGAGAGCAGTCCTCCACCTGCTTCGCGATCTGAGAGTTTATAGAAGCCCCGATCCGTTTCTTTCAGCTTCTATAGAATGTCCTACGTGAGTGCAAAACTCGCGCCTAGTCGCCACTTTGCAAGGAACTCGCATTGCATAATTTGGAATTTTACTGGAACATTCATAAACACCTAAAGTAATCTAAAATAGATTTAAGGCGGACGGATAGATATGATAAAATAAATCACTCAATAATACAATTAAATAAAAAATGCCACAAACAGTGACGGCAAATAGAAAAGTATCCCAAAACTACAGTTGTAATCCGCGCGCGATGAGAATGGAATGGAACCTTCAATCGAAAACATACTATATTTTACTTTGACAAGGTTGCATCGACGCGAGTTTGCTTACCGTGCGCGTCTCAGTTCCAAAAGGTCGCATCCCATTCTCATCCCGCGCGCATAATACCATGATTGATCAATGATTTTTCATACACATGCCTGATAATATTGTTTAAATTGTATTTAACCACTTTTTGTTATTTCTAATGCACTATTAACCCGTGCTAGGGAAATATTTAAAGATACATTTTGTTTTAAAACGAGAAACTAAAGAATACGAAAGCTCGATATTATATCCGCGCAGGCTTTCTACCCAACCTATACTTTATAAAGCCCTTTTTAGCGGCCGCCCGGCTTATCTCAATGCGTTTTTTCTCAATTTATCTGTTCTGCGCGCTTCGTTCGACAAGGCTGTACTGTACGGGGTTTAATTGGGTATCGACGCGGGCTAATTGCGCGGCTGTAAGAGGCGACGTTAGCGCCGCATTCAACTGTCGTCGGTACCAAGCCGAATCCTCCCTCTTTAGAAGGGATTTTCGACTGGAATTGTGAGACCGCCCCAGATGTGGAAGAGATCCGTTCCCTCTGAGGCGAAAGAGAAGGGAACAACTTGGTCAGCCCCTGTATTCTTCAAAATAAGCACCTAAATATTTCAGTATTTAAATGAAAAAATATCATATCAATAAAGACTGTTGACGCGTGAGTATTTTTTTTTAAAGTATAGAAGTGCAGAGCTGCCCTCCCTAGCCATGGACAGGGATAAATGGAAAGCCCTTTTGTTGCCCCCTGACTCCACGGAGGAATAATGGGTTCAAAGAAGAAAAAGGGGTTTTACTCTTAACAGAGCGACCGTGGTCCACATGTTTGTCAATGGCTGAGGTTGTTCAGATGCACACGTACAGCATGTCATCTTACACACGCCGAATTAGAGATCGGAAAACTGCGCGTCGACCACCACATTCTCGCACATAATTACTTGTAAGAAGGGTATTGGTTTAGCACAACTCTACAATCTTAATTATTTTGTTTCGTTAATAAACCATGATTATTTATATTTCATTTTGAAACATACGGAAATATACGGTTTTTTAGATCAGTAACAGAGTGTGTGTGAACAGGAAACCGTGTAAAATAAATGGTTTAAAACCCAAGAACCAGCAGGCAACGTCAGTAACAAGGACAAAGGTAAAGACCTGGGTTTTATTTTCCTCTGCACCTACGAGTACCTAAGCAACGTAGAAACCGAGTCGGAAACTAAAATCCAAGATCCGAGGCCGACAAAAACGGTTGAATTCTCAAGTGTCGAGCCGCATTTAATTGTGCGGATGTAATTGGCGACACAAGCGCCACATTCACCTGCCGCGGGCGACGGTAACACGGCACGCGTTGGGCCAAATTACCGGCCGGTCACGACTGGGGTCAGCAGATGAGCCAGGAATGCGGCTTAAAATAGCCTTAGTAACTAAATGGGACATTTAACTAAAGAGACCGGGGACTGGGAGCAAGTGAAGTTCGTTAGAGGGAAAAGGTTCAGCTAAAGAAAAATGGGGATCGCAGTCATTGGTAGCTGTGTCGATTGAACAAATTAGGAAAGAAACTAAGGTCTTTGCAGATTTATACTGCGTGAAGTGGTTTTTCACTCACACTACAAGAAATAAGGTAAAGTGACCACTCAGACGCTGCACTACCTACCTAGGATATAGAAACAAAATACATTATAATATTATATGGTTATATTATATTAAGTATGTCGTAAAATTTACATAAAACCTGGTGCAGTCGGCCACAGTCTCAGATACCCTTTTTTGTTAGATTGGCGCCCTTATGCCACGCGCGATAAGAGCTGCCATGGGGTATCTGAGATTGTGGCCGACCGTACATACCTAGAAACTGCGGGTGCGAATAAAAAAAACATGAAATTAACTTCTTGATTATGTTTATCAAACCAACATTACAATTTGAGGAAATCAAGACAAGCTTTTTTCACAAAAACCAACAATACAAGATCATTTCCGTTCGCTGGATATACGGCAGTGTTAGGTCGTAGCCCCCGATTAACGTTAATCAATATAATCACAGCACTAGTTAGGGTTGCCGACTTTGATGAAAAAAATATTATAACAAAAAAATATACTAGTGGTTCGCCCCGAACTGTGAACTCGCGACCCCATATAAACTTTACAACCCCATATCTCGGCAATCCCTCGACCGATTTGGCTCATGTTCGAACTTAAAAATTCTTTTAATTTAATTTACCCGCCTACCAAATTTCATAACGATCCGACCAAATTTACTCAAGTTATCGTCGAACGAACATTCATACATACATACATACATACATACAAACGCCGGATTGTTCCAGTAGACTCGGAGAACTTCGCTCGCTTCGCTCGCTCGTTCAATTAAGCTCGAAACTTATGAGTATTTGGTGTGGCATACGCAGCCTAGTGTTAACTTTTGAAGGTAACACTAGGCTGCGTTACCTTCATAAGATTTTTAACGTGATCAGAAATTTACCAGTAAAAAAAAGCTATCGCTATAGGTCAAAAGTTTAACAACTATTGGCAGTCTGGCATTTTATGACATTGGTTTAAAAAATAATGACATCTTAAGTTCAGCTCTAAAATAGTTGTATTTTGTGAAAAAGAAGTACATATTACAGTTAGCACATGGAGTTAGCAGCCCTAACTCCCGCGTATAGCACAAAGACCGCACTGCGCATCTCTGCCCTTAAGCGGCATCCCGTCTATGACATTTGGTTCAGACAACATTTGATTGACTTGTAACTCTGCAGTTTTTGCCGCAGGCGCCCGCTAATAAGCTATATTCCCGCCATTAATAGCTTCCAAATACAAACGGGAGTAGTCGCACGCGCACAGTGACTACCACCTCAACGTTACCTTTTGGATCGCCTCTATTTCTTGCGCGTTAGGACCTAAAAACGTCTTTTGAAAGGTAAAGGGAAAATTGTTTTAAATCTAATAATTGGTCAGCGGATGCTCTGGACAGCTGCCGCCCTGGTGGCGTTTGTTTTCTGATGAGTGCTTCATCATAAGCGCCTCTATGTCCAAGAAGCGATGCTGATGGGCTGATGTAAGCGATAGGGGCGGTATTAGCGCCTTGTGCTGTCGCCGCCGCGCGAAGACGTGGTTGAGATTGGACCCCGATTGTATCGGAGCAGTGTCGCCAAGTTGGTCGCTATATCGACGTTTAAGCTTCTTCCAGGGGCAAAAAAAGTGGAAAAAGTGGGGTCAGAGACTTATCGCTACGTGCCTGAGAAAATACGACGGTAAAAACTGCTGCAACAATTTTAAGAAGTGGGCTTTTTTAGGCCACTTTCGTTTGGCCCAATTCTCAGAGGGAATCTTAGTCTTAGTATTTTGTATTGGGGAACATTCCAAAACAAGAACGACGACGGTGTTTAATAATAAATGTGAACCCTTTGATAAAGAATAATCAAGATAAAGCGCCAACTCTCAAAACGTATCTGGAACATTAGGTGCCCAAATTCTCTCTGCACTTACTTGCTCGTAGTCAATGCAATTTAAGTAAAACTGTGCACTAATGCAATAAGGTTGACATTCGAATATTAGACGTATGGTCGAAATGATGTTTCGTATTGTTCTATTGCTGCTATCAATTGTTTCTGTGGGGACAAGTTTTTATTGTGATTTTATACGTAATGCGGATTCTATGGGATTTACTTCGGTGTGTGAACCCAATTCAACAAAGAATGGCGTTTTGGTACATGAATGGAGGTTTACAAAGGAGCATGAGTAAATGCATGTTTGCAGGCAAAAAGTTAAGATACTAGAGTAACACTCTGAGGTATCTCCTCATTAGCGGCTTTTAATCGCTTACATCATTATTAGCCCCTCAGCCACCGCCGATAATAACCTCAGGGCGAGTTATCGCAGCGTGTGGCCGAACCCTTAGCGGGTCTGCAAAGAAACACCCAGAAACATCCGCATAATGTCACGCACGTTTAGGAATCTCGATCGCGTGCTCTTTGCGTTCAACGCTGCAACGCGTCGATGCGACGACGCAAAGGCACTCCGAGGCGCATTGGAACGCCGCGTCCGCTCGCACGTAATCGACACCCACAGATTCTTCTGCGCGAATCGTGAACTATTAAACTTAATCGGCCAGTTAAAAGAACATAAAATGTTAAGCCTAATGCTAAGTAAGAGAGGTGAGGAATTTTTCGACGTGGTTTTCAAGTGTTTGCCGGTTTTTGCGCCCGCGGAGCTTTCTCGTCGACATGGGAGATTATCAATTAAAGTAATCATAGAGTTCGAACCTCGTTTCACCCATCTAAAGGCATTGGTAAACGGGCCGCTGAATGTGCAAAAAGTATGAAATAGTAGTTTGATTCAATGTGCCCTAACAAAAGTAAAGCACAAAAATCATAAGTTTGTTCGCTGACAAAAACGAACACAATGGCATGAGTGAGGTTGTTACGTATAGCTGCGACTTAATTCGTTAGAATGCTTGTTTTCATTTAAAAAAAACAATAGGTGTGTTCTTAATCTGTACCGCCTAGCCTTCATATAACCTACCTACATAAGGAACCCAACGCACCCGACCAAATCCGTAAAGCGATAGAATAGACAAGACACAGATCCTGGACGGTGAAAACAAAGCCGATCTGAGCCGATATCCTTTTCGGTACACACTTTCCCAGCGGAACATAGTTTAAAACACTCCTAAACACCTCAGCGACAAAACGCTTGCGTCCTCTTACATTGTTGTACACTGCTGGACGCAAAAGGCTCAGGGAAATACGGAGCTGGCGAACTAAATAATATACCTCCGTCAGAAAGACCATTTCTGGCTACTTCCCAATTCGGTACGCAAAGTTTTTTGTTCGAAAGTCCGTTATTGGCTTAAACTTATCTTTAGACAATATTGAGAAACTAATTTAAATATTTTTTATTTTGGTCCAGTAGTTTTGTGTTTATGCGCTAAAATGTTTTGTTCCTATGACCGCCAACGCCAACAGTATGCAGACCGTCGCGTGACGTCATAAAACCGTATCTTTGAAACGTTGTAAAATCCAAACTACTGAACCAAAATAAAAAATATTGAAATTAGTTTCTCAATATTGTCTAAAGATAAGATTAAGCCAATAACGGACTTTCGAACAAAAAACTTTGCCTTCCGAATTGTTGTGTGTGATACGCATCTCTCGCTTAATTTAACTTTTAGTTTTGAGTGGGTGCATGCATATGCCCCCTAAGTTTGGTTTAGGAAATCGGAAAAAAAACTAAAATCATCAGGACATCCTATTTCCATCATAATTCACCGCCACTTGAAAAGACAAACAAATTCAGCTAATAAATTTGCTTATCTTTTAATATGGATGTGATGGATTACGAAGCAAAAGAGGGAATAAAAATTGTTTTCTTCTAACTTAACCATAGCGTTTTCAGTCTTGCGTACTTATTATACTCCGCGTGCATAGAGTGCCACACAACACATTGCTCAAGTTGGTATATTCGTTCGCAGTCAAATAAAATAATTCCAGCCCTAAACAGATTACGTAACGGGCAAAAATATGTTTTACCATCAGTTTGATCGTCAAAGCCTCGTGTTATCAGCAGGGTGTAGAGATAGGTGCTGCGCTTGGCACTGGGCTCCGCTGTGATATTGCGCTAGCTTCTTACTTTTGGTCTGTGTATCGACTACTAAACCGAGTGGTGCCGCTGCTGTTTTTGTGACATAAAGCGAAGGCCTCCTAAGGCTCGGAAATACGACGGTGTCGGGTGTTAAAGCCTTAAAGGGCGTCGCGTCGTGTGAACCGTGATCGACTGTCCGCACGCGACTCTAGCGACGGTGCCTCGGTGCTGTGCGCAGGCTTCCAACCTTGGTTTACATGGTAATTAAAATCATGAAATAGTAAGATTCATGTACCCAATGTGCGGTGGACTGTACATGTCCCACTATAGTACTTAGGGACGATGTTTCCCCTAGCGATAGCGAGTGGTGTGTGTGTAGCGATAGCGAGTAGTGCGTTTTACTAGCGATAGCGAGTAGTGTGTTTTACAAATTCACAAATATATGTAAAAGAAGAATATACAGCCTGTACATGTTTAACTAGCTGGGCAAAGGCAATCTAAGAGAGATTTCGTGCTAAAAAGATACGCAACTTGAAAGAATTAAAATCATTCGTACATGCCGGGGAAACTGTAAATTTCGGGTCCAACGTTACACTTAGCCACGGGCCATTTCTACTTCAGAATCAAATAAAAAATGGTGTTTAAAATTAACATAACACCGATGCAGACCTCTCTGACATCTCGATGAGCTGTGCGACAAGCCAATTGTAGAGCAAACTTTTTGGGGATCTTAAGGCCCTGCCAATATACAAAAGATCCCACTGGAATTCGGTTAGATATATACGAGTTTCAGATCATCTCAGACCCAGCCCTCATTGTGATAAGATAATATATGAAGACAGCAAAACCTCCCGGCGCTGTGGCAGTTAATTTTAAGGCTTAGGCCTAAGGGTAATTAATGATAGCATGTACTGCATCCAGTGGCACCTTCACTAGAAGGGTAAAGTGACCACTCGGACGCTGCAGTGCCTGGGTCATTGTTTTACATGGAGTAGGCTTGCCCAGCACCTATACCATCCTGGCAGCTGAACGGCCTAGCCCACAGGAAAAACAAGTGTCAATGCGTGCGGAGCTAAGCAATAGGTCGCGTCATGTAAAAAGAACGCTACCTGATTAACCAACGCATCAGGCGATTTATCTGTCTGTATAGCGATATAGCTAGTATAGCTAGTAGCTATAGCTTGTAAACTAGCTAGAGCCATATAACTAGTTCAAAAATAAAACAATAGGCCTCGTGCTTTCGTGCGCGAGTGTACCCTTGCGCAAACACACCCCTGCCCTTTCTTGTAGCGTTATTTTTACAAGACGCTACCTGTAACACCATTTTACAAATTGTAACAGAAAATATGCAGCGCATTAATCATGTAACCCCAACTTTATCCAGTGCAGGTGCAGTGATTTACCCGCGATCGGGTTCAGGCCGTGTCCCCACAGAGCAGCTCGCAGCCAATAAATACGGGTAGCAGCGATTTAGGGACGTGTCGCGATGGTGTTCCGTAGAGCTTGAGCTTAGGTTCTGTAGCACACGGATCAGTTTCGTCGTGTTTATAACGCGATTCGGAGTGTGCAGATAAGGTTGGCACCGTGGTTACTGAGAGGTTTGAACTGGCATATTGAAAGTGTACTACAACGATACAGAAGAAAAAACATCAACATCAAGCTTAGCGCGTGGAGAATGCTACACCGACAAGAGGATAACTCTTAAATATGATGATGATGATGATTATGATGATGATGATGATGATGATCAAGCTTAGACCAATAGTTTAGCCAATAATTTAGTAAAAAATTAAGGCGTAAGGCTGCTTGTCCACCGCACCGACACGACACGACACGATATTTTGTCGGCGCCGATATAGCGGTAATAAATTTCCGTCAGCCGCCAGCCTTAGAAAAATAAATAGAAAGCCTACTTCAACAAAAGTGCTCCAATCCAAAGATCCAAAGAAAAACGCTACCCAACAATCCGAACACCTATTAATACCCACCTCACCACCGCAGCTATCTCCGATCCTATGAGAAAGCACCACCAACAGCCACCTAAGACCCTACCACATCACACGCGGCCCCAAATACGTCCACGGCACATGACGCCCGTACAATTTGCCCCGGACACGTCGCTCAGTGTAATTGGCCTTCTATTAGCTAATGAGGGTCTGTGATAGCATCGGTCGGCGCCGCAAAGCCTCGGCCAGGTGCTATCGCGGCTTGGATCGCTGGTGACGCGGATGACGACGCGACAGGATGCCTTCGGACGCTGCGGGATGACGTGTGGACCGTTAGAGTGTTTACACACATCCGAGACCCCACCGCCCGCGTCGGAGACGACAATCGTCTCCGTTTACGCACTGCGACCCATCTTGATCCGATCCGGATCCAAGACATGTGTAGGCAGTGTACTGTTTGATTTGTATGATAATGTTTTTGTCGAGAAATCCCCATACCCAACGTATAGGAAACCAACTAAGTGTGAGTAGCACTTTTCAAAATAGGCAATTAAAAAAGGTTGCCCAGCACCCGCACGACTAGACCACTGACCACTGGATAGGTAAAAATACCATGTACTCTGGTGTACTAAGTATTATTCAAACGTCTACGTATTCATTTTGTGGCAATAAACCATTTCTAAATCTAAATCTTCTAAATCTCTACCGCCTACAATGAGTAGAAAACTGTTGAGGAAGTTACAAAATTTACCAACAACGCTGGAAATATACGAACACTATTATTCTCCTATCTATCCGACTTTACAGAAACAAAAGTAACACGAGCCGTGTGTCGAGCGAAGGATCAAATAGCAACTAGTATACATCAACGGCGCGTCTATCAGTGCGCCTACATCTCAGCGCATTCACACCACGAGAAATTCTATGCAAATATACAAAGACCAGTAGGAAGTTCAGGGCCAGTTACAATAAACCATGGGGACGTGCAACGACGGGGGCGCCATTAAACCAACGTCAGGGCGAATAATACCGCTTTCCCGAGAATGTTTTACACTCGCAGGAATCCTATCACGTATGCTTTGTCCCCTTTCGACTTGAGATACTCGCGTAGCGCCATTTCTTTCGCGAAGACAAATGGAGCAGCTCCGCGCAGATCAGTGCTGTGGTCCAAGTGACTAATAAAGTTTGCTTTCCGTGAAATTAGTTCAATTTACCGTCGACGCAGAGAAAGAATCGCCGATCAATCAAGTCGCTTTCACGCGTGGGAATAGACTTAACGACCACGAGCGAGCCCTAAGACCCTATCAGCACTGTCATGGAGAGACAGCGTTCTGTAATAAAACCGCTAGTCCACTCACACTTGAGCCGCGTCCCGAGGGGCCCTGGACGCTATCGCAGGCCTCCCATCATCCGAGGCTCGGGACGGTGTTAATCTACCTTGACAGTTGGTTTAGCGCGGAATGCTCGTCCTTTGTCATGCGCCATGAGGGTGTTGCGCATATCGACTTGTGCGTAATATGCAGATTAGATCGACCGTTGCTTTTAACAATAGTGGAAAGTAGAACCGGAAAGACAGCTTGACGTATAAGTAAAGGTGTGGTAATTTGAACTTCACTGACATGGCGATGTTGAGTAGTTTTTGCTTCGCTTTGTCATGGGCATTTGCCCTCTTTTATTGCAGCAACACCTTTGCAACTAGGGGACTCGTGAAAAACACTCGTTTTATTATGCGTTCTGTCCAAATTTGTCATAACTAATTTAGGCAGAACGCATAAGTAGTAAAACGAGTGTTTTTCATTGAAACGCAAGACTCACGGAGGTCTTCCATTGTATTTAAGGATAATTAAAGTTCGTTTGTGTTGGTTAGTTTCTAACGTATGTCAAGACCTTTCTGTAAGCCCATTGTTGAACGAGCGAGCGAAGCGAGCGAAGTTCTCCGAGTCTACTGGAACAATCCGGCGTTTGTATGTATGTATGTATGTATGTATGTATGTATGTATGTATGTATGTATGTATGTATGTATGTATGTATGTATGTATGTATGTATGTATGTATGTATGTATGTATGAATGTTCGTTCGACGATAACTTGAGTAAATTAAGTCGGATCGTCATAAAATTCGGTAGGCAGGTAAATGAGGCAAAGAGAATTTTTAAGTTCGAACATGAGCCAAATCGGTCGAGGGGTTGCCGAGATATGGGGTTGTTAAGGTTATATGGGATGAGAGAGGGCGCCACTGCTGCCTCTCAGTAACATTAAAATAGTGCTAAAAAGTGATTTTAACAGTGATAAAAACGTAAATCTAATCAGTAAACAGTGAAACCAGTGATAAAAACTAACAAAAGTGACCTATAAATATAAATTCTGTTTGGAAACAATATTGTGGATATCGGACGTAAAATTCAGTGGAAACAATAAAAATAAACTTTTACGGGTCGCGAAATAATCCGTAACAAGAACTCTATTTTAATCCAATAAATCCAAAAATAACCAAAAATTTTGCTAATTGCTAAGGTCCAAAGTACACCAGATTAGAAAATTCAAAACAGCGCCATCTATTTAAAAAATATATAAATATATTGTTATTCTACTTCCTCACAGAGGGCGGGACAAAAGTTTGTTTATCAGAGCCATCTAGTGTTCAAAATTATAAACCAAAAAGTCCTTCTATGCAACAATAGAGGTCGCTTTACTTCAAAACTACAAGAGATTCCTATAAATATCCTATATTAAAATGGAAGAAATACTAGATAAACTACAAAAATATCCAAAATGATCTAGAGGCACAAAAACTTGAAATAAGATAAAGCGGCGAACAAGTAACAGAAAACATTCAATGTGAAATGAAACAAAATGAAAAAATAATTGAACGAGCGAGCGAAGCGAGCGAAGTTCTCCGAGTCTACTGGAACAATCCGACGTTTGTATGTATGTATGTATGTATGTATGAATGAATGTTCGTTCGACGATAACTTGAGTAAATTTAGTCGGATCGTCACGAAATTTGGTAGGCAGGTAAATAAGATAAAGAGAATTTTTAAGTTCGAACATGAGCCAAATCGGTCGAGGGGTTGCTGAGATATGGGGTCGCGAGTTCAAAGTTCGGGGCGAACCACTAGTTTATGTTGATTATATAATTAAGCATTCGTGTTTCGTATTTTTCAAATGGAAACCTGCATGACGTGTCTAATGAAATTAATTACCAGCTATATAATATCAAAATAATGTACGCCACTTGTTTCAGTTGTTGCAACAAAGTGGCTGAAAAATGTGGTTAGAATTAACGTATGCCTGCCTTTTTTACCCTTCGGGGTTGAGGGCTTGAGAGAATGAGATCAACGTTTTCCAAAATTCTTCGTAGTCTTCTATAACAACCACTTTTACCATGTGGTCAAAACAGTAATCTAAATTAACACAGCCATGGGTCTGACTTTTGGGTATTTTTCACTGAATAATTTTTTTTTTTGCTTCATTATCGTGTAAATAATCACCCCTTAGTCGGGTGTCACTTTTCAAAACAACAACTTGTACAAGAAACCGATCGTTGCACCAACCGAACTGACGACGAGAGCATGTCGAGATGCGCAACGACCAACCTATCGGCGCGTCCGCACTCAACGGACGTAAAATCAATTCAATTGGACAGTTCGCGCCCACCGCCGACCTTGATGGCTGCTGCGCTTTATTCATAGCCCCAGTGTAGCGGTACCCGTTCGGTACCCGTGATGGCGATGGCACCGCTGACATGATTTACATACGATTTTATGGTTATTGTTGATATGATGGTGGG
The DNA here is from genome assembly GCA_949319315.1 of Zelleria hepariella. NCBI lineage: Eukaryota > Metazoa > Arthropoda > Insecta > Lepidoptera > Yponomeutidae > Zelleria > Zelleria hepariella. Next base: position 24,163,128 of record OX439378.1, on the reverse strand, counting down.
TTTATTGTCCCTGGTAACAATCGGCCTATAAAGCGAGAAGTGGATCGTTTATTTAATGGCGGGGAATATTGTTTATCTTGCTGGCGATGATTCATCAATATGGTAGGGAAGTTATTTGTACTTTTTTGTTGGATTCCGAAAACCCTTTGAAGCGTGAACCGATAGTAGGTAACTTTTCTGGGTCGTAATATAACAGGCCCAATAATAGCCGGATTTTTATAGCTCTACCTAAGATCGAAATATAGTGGTAATATACATATACAAAACAGGAACCCATCAACTTGGATTACAATCGTTCGAGGTGGTAAATTTTACAAAACCTTTCCTTTCTTTACAGAATTTCAGAAACAGTCTAAGATGAGCAAACTAACCGATAGCAGTTCACCAGCCCGATGGTTCGACGACAATAATTGAAATGTTTCGCCTATTCGCTTCGAACAATATACCCCTAAGTAATTGCACAATTTGACAAGCAATTTTCAGCTATAGGTGTTACGGCAAGCCAAATAAAGCGAGCCAGTTTCCCAACCCGCAGCACCTGCGCCCATAACTCAAACAAGTTTGAAAGCGAAAGAAAAGGCCCACGATTTCTATTAAAATACCAGGGGCCGGATGATCCCTGAATGCGGGTCGAACAGGAGCGATCAATTCGGGCCGCGCGTGCTCCGGACTAGCACGTACAGTCGGTGTAGAAATGCCCTAGGAAGAGTAGCATTTTACTTTTGAAGACACTTCTTGAAGGGTGTTTCCTTATGATTTCCGTTCAATGCGTCTTTTTATTAGCTCAGTTGGAAATATATGACGGTGAGCCAAAGTTCGTTTTGTTTCAAACAAAATCAAAAGAGTACCGTGTCATTCTGACCTGGTTATGAAAATGAACTGAGTTGATTTCCAAGCAACACACGGGCGAAACAATTGATTAACGCTAACCGGAAAAGACTACGGAAATTATTCCGCATGATCTTTTTTTTTTAAGGAAAATTGTATGAGAATCCGCACCGGTTTTTTTCCGCATGTTTGTCGTACATTCAGCACCGCAGTATGCACTAGCTAGGTCATTATACAAGTGGTTCACTAAGAAAGGATTAACTGAAAATCATCCCCCGAAAAAACATAATGTTCACAGGAACAAGTCGCGGAGAAAGGCTAGTCTTTTCCCTAGGAGTGGAAATTACTACCGCGACATACCTACAATCATCACCACTAGCCGAGCACAGGATGTGGTAAGACTTTCAATGCCGACGGTACGTTCGTAAGTCAGTCGATAGCATCGGCCGTCGGCGCACGAGCCGATGCGGCGGAGCTTTACGAGGTGCTTCGATTCAATCTTACGAGGTTGAGTCCGTAGATTAGATTCTACCGGCCCGGCGCACAGTGGTCGATTTGTACGATTTAGGCGGCCAAAAGTCCATTTCTCAAAGTTAACTTATAACAAAACTAATTGATTCCCGGAAAAATAGACACCCCGACTGCCCAAACCCCACCCCTCCCCAGTTCCTAGAACTGCGTGCGCGTCCCCACAGGTAGTCGGAACTTGATCGTCGCGCAAGCTGTACGCGTTCGTTCTCGACACTCTTAGCGCAACCGATATTCTAAAGTGAATATTTCATTGGATATTATTCAGTTACAAGTGAAAGTGATGGAAGTCGAAAATTCAGGTAAGCTCCTTCAAATATAATTTAAATTAAGATAAGGAATATCAATATTTAGTGCAGTTACAACGTATCAAAGATCGCCCTTTTTCATAGAAAATATTATCATTTTTTTATTTTCAATAGTAAAAATGTTGTACTTCCGAGACCGTCCGAGTTAAATTCCTTATGGTTTCTAATAGTATAGCTCTTTGAGCAGATAACCACAAAAAAAATAGCCACCACCTTTGACCACTTCGCGAGAAAAATAATAATTCATTAACTTAGGCAGAAAGTGAGAAAAATTCCTTTTTTGTTTCTTTTGCGTTAAAATTCCTTTTCGTTGTTCTAGGTTCATCAAGTTACTCGGGCATGGAGGTAGTAACTCGCAGATATCTTTTTGATAAGATGATTGAGGAAAACTCTCCATCAATAAACGACAAATTGGAATACTTACAAAATTATTTGTTAGTGTCTTACGGGGACTCCGACGAAGACAAAAAGTATATAAATCATAAATTTTCATATTTTTTGCCTAGTTGTACTAGCCATTCTTAATCGATTGGCAAAGTTAAGCAACAACGGCCGCGGTCAGTCCATGGATGGGTGACCGCTAGTGGCAATAATATCTGAGCGCTTCCGTGCTTCGGAAGGCACGTTAAACCGTTGGTCCCGGTTGTTGTTGATTAATAACAATCGTTAAGCCATGTCAGAGACCCTTTGGGTGGCCTAAAAACTCTGACACCAGGGGTGGCCACTACCTCATTCGATTACCTACCCCCCCCCCCATATTTTAAAACAGAAATAAAAAAGAGATGGTCCAAAGCACGCAACACGCTAGAAAATTTTCTTATAAGCAATGATGCATGGTTAGCAGGAACGTTCGAGATGCCCATAAAAACGCATAATAAGTCAGGACGACCTAGCAAAACATTCAGTGAATGTAGTGAAAGAACTAAAAGGAGGAAAACAGAAGAAGTTCGCTCCTCTGTAGGCAAAGAAGTGATAGTTCACGCAGCGCAAGTCCTAAAAGATATTACAAATTCGCCTGCAGCCGCAAACGAATGTAAAAAAAGACATTCCAAATCAAAGGCACAAGATCCTCTTACGCCTCGGGAGGCACTGCGAATGTGCGTGGACGCTGATTTGACACGAAGTCAATATGAAATTGTGCGAGCAACCAACAGAAGCTTTTACCCGTGCTACGAATTAGTGTTGAAGGCTAAACAGGAATGTTACCCACCCAAAGAGACGCTACGAGTGACCGCTTCCTGTGCTGAAAGTGATCTACAATCTTTGTTAGATCACACCGTCACGCGATTATCAATTTTCCTCGAAGAAGTACTAATGACTCTTACAGAAACTATTGCAAAAAATTGCCGCCCGATACGATTCAGATTTATAAAAGAGTCTACAGACATTACAAAAGATGAAATAAATTACGTTCGGGACAGTGTGAAGTCCCTAAAAGCCACGGAATTGGAACTGAATGGGCAAAAATTCTCGGTTAGCCACAGTCTTAAAATGACCATGGTGGACGGCAAAGTTTGCAATGCGGCGACTGACACCAAATCAACGAGTAGATGCTACATATGCGGAGCCACTTCAAAAAACTTTAATGACTTAAGTAAAAAAAACGAAATTCACCCAGAATCGCTTGAATTTGGCCTATCAACTTTACATGCCAGAATTCGATTATTCGAGAGTATTTTACATTTAGCTTATAAATTGCCCGTTGGGAAATATCGTGAAAAAAGAACCAAAGCAGAAAAGATGCTAGAACAACAAAAAAAAAAAGAAATTCAGCAAAGATTCAGAGAAGAAGTAGGTATCTTGGTAGATATGCCAAAATGTAATTTTGGTAACACAAATGACGGCAATACTAGTAGAAGATTTTTTGAAAACCCACATCTGGCTGCTGAAATAACGGGAATAGACTTTAATTTTATTTATAGAATTAAAGTTATTTTGGAAGCCATATCAAGCGGTCACAAAATAGATGTCCCGAAATTTGATGAATACGCCATGGAGACAGCAAAACTGTATGTAGAGTTATATGGTTGGCATTCTATGACTCTTTCCATGCATAAAATTTTGGTACATGGTGGAAAAGTTATAGAAAATTCTCTAGTGCCTATTGGTCAACTTTCGGAGGAAGCTGCAGAAGCTCGTAATAAGCACTTTCGCTCATACCGTCTAAACTTTGCTCGAAAGTTTTCACGCGAAGACTGTAACCTTGATATTTATCACAGGTTACTCTTGACATCAGATCCACTCATCAGTTCAATGAGAAAAAAAAAGAAGATCCGATCAAAACCATTTTTGCAGGAAACTTTGGAGCTTTTGCTTCCTGCAGAGCCAAATACAAAAGGCACTTGTGATAAATGCATGGAAAGTGACGGTGAGGAAGAATTGTCTTTTAAAGAGTAACATAACAATTTGTATGTTAAACTTTCATAAAATATTGTCTTATTGTTTATGATTCGGTACCTAACATTGTAAGTAACATTTAGTATAATAATGTGGTAATAACTGTTGACCATTTAATTTTAGTGTATACTGTATTTTTTTGTCATCCATATTTTATTTTCAATTTAAATAGGCATGCAGACTGTAGAGAATAAACATTTTTTTTTATGTACGGCCGTCTTTTACTTAACAAATTGTGATAATTCTTAACCCAAATATCAAAAACTACTAAGCCGATTTCGATAATTCAAATGAACTCAAAATATATATTTTACACCAAAGGGAGATTTAAAGAAAATTTAAAAACATTGGCGCTATTTACAAAAATATTTTCACAGAAATGTTTTTTTGTATAGAAAAATACGCTTTCAATGAAACGAATAGGGATAAACATATATATTCACTCTAAAATACCAGATTAGCATTTGTTGTCGTATTTATTACTGAAATAAAGCATAAAATAGTTTTGGCCGCCTAAATCGTACAAATCGACCACTGTGCGGCGGACCGGGTGCGAGCACATTTTTAGGGTTTCTTAAGAGGAAACGCGGGTAGCCGCTGCTCCATACAAAAAGGGAGACCTGTTTCCTCCCTGGATAATTATTTTAGAAAAAATAAGTTTATGCCATTCAATCTATTTGTACCTCTCCCATGTCCCTATGTTTTCCTTTTTTTATTATTTTAATTATTTTAATAAAAATTATATGTTCTTTTCACTGTCAAAGTACACTAAGACGAAGAGCACAATGTACTCTGAGAAGAAGACCGTCCAAGTAAGCTAAGCCTTCAGATCGGTCGGTTCTTCCGATATGTTGTCTATGGGCACAAAAACGTCAACAAAAGGATGGAGCTCTGCTCGTCAAAGTTGATTCGAATGGAAATAAAACAAAATGGCCGACCAATCAGAAGCTTTAGCTTACTTGGACAGTACTCTTCGTTGTAGTGTAACCAAAGCACGCAACACGCTAGAAAAATTTCTTATAAGCAATGATGCATGGTTAGCAGGAACGTTCGAGATGCCCATAAAAACGCATAATAAGTCAGGACGACCTAGCAAAACATTCAGTGAATGTAGTGAAAGAACTAAAAGGAGGAAAACAGAAGAAGTTCGCTCCTCTGTAGGCAAAGAAGTGATAGTTCACGCAGCGCAAGTCCTAAAAGATATTACAAATTCGCCTGCAGCCGCAAACGAATGTAAAAAAAGACATTCCAAATCAAAGGCACAAGATCCTCTTACGCCTCGGGAGGCACTGCGAATGTGCGTGGACGCTGATTTGACACGAAGTCAATATGAAATTGTGCGAGCAACCAACAGAAGCTTTTACCCGTGCTACGAATTAGTGTTGAAGGCTAAACAGGAATGTTACCCACCCAAAGAGACGCTACGAGTGACCGCTTCCTGTGCTGAAAGTGATCTACAATCTTTGTTAGATCACACCGTCACGCGATTATCAATTTTCCTCGAAGAAGTACTAATGACTCTTACAGAAACTATTGCAAAAAATTGCCGCCCGATACGATTCAGATTTATAAAAGAGTCTACAGACATTACAAAAGATGAAATAAATTACGTTCGGGACAGTGTGAAGTCCCTAAAAGCCACGGAATTGGAACTGAATGGGCAAAAATTCTCGGTTAGCCACAGTCTTAAAATGACCATGGTGGACGGCAAAGTTTGCAATGCGGCGACTGACACCAAATCAACGAGTAGATGCTACATATGCGGAGCCACTTCAAAAAACTTTAATGACTTAAGTAAAAAAAACGAAATTCACCCAGAATCGCTTGAATTTGGCCTATCAACTTTACATGCCAGAATTCGATTATTCGAGAGTATTTTACATTTAGCTTATAAATTGCCCGTTGGGAAATATCGTGAAAAAAGAACCAAAGCAGAAAAGATGCTAGAACAACAAAAAAAAAAAGAAATTCAGCAAAGATTCAGAGAAGAAGTAGGTATCTTGGTAGATATGCCAAAATGTAATTTTGGTAACACAAATGACGGCAATACTAGTAGAAGATTTTTTGAAAACCCACATCTGGCTGCTGAAATAACGGGAATAGACTTTAATTTTATTTATAGAATTAAAGTTATTTTGGAAGCCATATCAAGCGGTCACAAAATAGATGTCCCGAAATTTGATGAATACGCCATGGAGACAGCAAAACTGTATGTAGAGTTATATGGTTGGCATTCTATGACTCTTTCCATGCATAAAATTTTGGTACATGGTGGAAAAGTTATAGAAAATTCTCTAGTGCCTATTGGTCAACTTTCGGAGGAAGCTGCAGAAGCTCGTAATAAGCACTTTCGCTCATACCGTCTAAACTTTGCTCGAAAGTTTTCACGCGAAGACTGTAACCTTGATATTTATCACAGGTTACTCTTGACATCAGATCCACTCATCAGTTCAATGAGAAAAAAAAAGAAGATCCGATCAAAACCATTTTTGCAGGAAACTTTGGAGCTTTTGCTTCCTGCAGAGCCAAATACAAAAGGCACTTGTGATAAATGCATGGAAAGTGACGGTGAGGAAGAATTGTCTTTTAAAGAGTAACATAACAATTTGTATGTTAAACTTTCATAAAATATTGTCTTATTGTTTATGATTCGGTACCTAACATTGTAAGTAACATTTAGTATAATAATGTGGTAATAACTGTTGACCATTTAATTTTAGTGTATACTGTATTTTTTTGTCATCCATATTTTATTTTCAATTTAAATAGGCATGCAGACTGTAGAGAATAAACATTTTTTTTTATGTACGGCCGTCTTTTACTTAACAAATTGTGATAATTCTTAACCCAAATATCAAAAACTACTAAGCCGATTTCGATAATTCAAATGAACTCAAAATATATATTTTACACCAAAGGGAGATTTAAAGAAAATTTAAAAACATTGGCGCTATTTACAAAAATATTTTCACAGAAATGTTTTTTTGTATAGAAAAATACGCTTTCAATGAAACGAATAGGGATAAACATATATATTCACTCTAAAATACCAGATTAGCATTTGTTGTCGTATTTATTACTGAAATAAAGCATAAAATAGTTTTGGCCGCCTAAATCGTACAAATCGACCACTGTGCGGCGGACCGGGTGCGAGCACATTTTTAGGGTTTCTTAAGAGGAAACGCGGGTAGCCGCTGCTCCATACAAAAAGGGAGACCTGTTTCCTCCCTGGATAATTATTTTAGAAAAAATAAGTTTATGCCATTCAATCTATTTGTACCTCTCCCATGTCCCTATGTTTTCCTTTTTTTATTATTTTAATTATTTTAATAAAAATTATATGTTCTTTTCACTGTCAAAGTACACTAAGACGAAGAGCACAATGTACTCTGAGAAGAAGACCGTCCAAGTAAGCTAAGCCTTCAGATCGGTCGGTTCTTCCGATATGTTGTCTATGGGCACAAAAACGTCAACAAAAGGATGGAGCTCTGCTCGTCAAAGTTGATTCGAATGGAAATAAAACAAAATGGCCGACCAATCAGAAGCTTTAGCTTACTTGGACAGTACTCTTCGTTGTAGTGTACTTTGACTGTGAAAACGCGGCTTTATACGATAACGATGTTTTCCTTAGTTTTCCGCGGCTTAGTTGGCCAGCACGTATAGACTTATCTTTCCTGTGGGCTAGGCTGACTGATTTGTATGGATGGTATAGGTGCTGGGCAAGCCTACTCCATCTAAAGCAATGTCCTAGGCACTGCAGCGTCCGAATGGTAACTTCACTCATCTGTCACTGCCATCAATCATCTCATTACGTAGAAGCTTTTATAGTGAATGTTAACAAATGATGGCATCAGAACTTGAAAAATTCCTTTGTAAGAAATAGTCCTCTTGTTAGTCCTGTTGACCGAACTAGTGCAACTTTTATAAGATTTGGTAATAAGATTGAAGAGGTAGGAATGTATGTACTCTTAATTCTTATGAACCGTGGCAGTTGCTTGTAGATTTATTTTAACTTGGAGAGATATTTCTTAAAATTAATTCACATTAGATCCACGTTTTTAACTTTCACACAAAATCAAAAGCCAACATCTAGGTAGTTCCTAGTTGAAATATGTAGATATCACAGGCGCACGTTTTGCGCCGCATTTTCGTAGAATGCATTATAATATCTCTAGCGACGGGAACGCTTCAAGATTATACTTCTCGAATAATTATGCACAAGGCCCGCGCATAATCGAGTGAAATAATGTAAATAAATAATAAGATCACTTACATAAACAATAGCAAAAAGCAAAAACAATAGTCTTAACAGAAATACTAGCGCTAAATGAGGGAAAGGCTGGGAGCACACCAAGCGAAATATATTGGATTGAATCACTGCAAAAAAGCTTTAGAATTCGTCGCCTAAGGCGTTGTTAACAATAGTGAAGCAAAACCGGCAATGTTTCTCCAATTATTATTATATCTTTGCTTTTCACTAAAAAGTGTAGAATAATTCGTCGCTTAAACAGGGAATGTGTCTCTACTTTTTATAAGGTGAAACCTTGCTTTTCACTTGGCAATGCACGATTAAAATCATTTCTGCTTGCAACGAAAGACGGATCTATCTAGTTTAGTAACCCCTTTCTGATGGAAAAGGAGAATAGATGAATTGTAATATAATAACAGATCTTAAACTTTTTTCGGCTGCGCTCCAAAATCCGGCTACGCTCTTTCTGCAAGGGCCACACGCTCGGCCTGTCTACGCCGAGCGAACCGCACGTGGCGCGGTAAATGCAAATGGCCGCGCATTAAAATGCAAGATGGCGGAAGCGCGCACGCGAGGTCGGGAGGTCGCGCGCGTATCGCCACGCGCCATTGTCCGTGCAGCGCGGGCTACCGCCACCTGGGGTGGCCAGCATAGCGGTGAGAGGTGGGGACAGTGGCTAAAACTATGTGGCCAAGACACTAACCCGAATTAATGTTTTGTTTTTTACTGGTAATATTAGGGATACAAAACGTAGGCCTTTGCATCTAGGTAGTGAGATTATTTATACAGCGTCCAGTGACACCTTCACTCACACTAGACACACACTTGGCGCTGAAGTGCCAGTATTAGGGATAAGTTGGGTCCATAAAGTCGCTACTGAGGAAATTCTACATTGCGGTAACAAATGAGGAAAACGCTCGGCTCGGAGTTTTCTAACTATACAAAAAAGGAACCGTTATTTAGGGCATAAGCAGCGCGGCTTCTTCAAAAATAAAGTATCATGATGGGCAAGATTGAGGGGAAAAGCGGGGCGTGGGTTTCAAGTATGTGTTGCGAGTACCATAATAGTTGTAACAGAAATGAGATCATGAATCGACTGCAGCTTCACACCGCCATGGTTACCCTACGCCGATCCCTTCAGAGCCTGGGCTCACACAATAGATTCTCGGCTACTTTCCCAACCGCAAAGTACCTTACAATAAGAATGTGGATAACTAGAGCTTTCTAGCGAATAACAGAATAAATTATTGCTAATAGAATACCGCGGGCATCGGATTGCGAATTGGCCCGCAAGTAATGCAATCTATGGATCAATATTGGCTGGGAACTGCGGCGGAGTTTAACAACACGCAATATTTATGATAGAATCAAACACTGTGTAGAGAGCGTAGTGGAATATTTTGTACTAATTTGCAACTGTTTCGAGTGTTTCTTTTAAGATTTGTGATTTCTTCAGACTACAGTTTTAGTTCGTATACAGTCGATATTACTTCAGACTACAGTTTTAATTGTAAAGCCGCGTACAGATTACGTGCAACACAACGGAAAATGTTGCAGTGCATCTTGCATTACATTTTGTGTTGCAAATAATCTATACGCGGCTTTACAACAATAACTGTAGTCTGAAGTGATATCGACTGTACACACGATAGCGCTTTACACTGTACTGTGTAAGTTTGAGTCTTGCTTACGCTTTACGGACGACTTTAGAATGAAAACTTAAAGGTATATTGCTGTTCACTGTACCATCACCAATATGACTCTAACTACAAATAAAAACGCTAATTCACTTAGAACATCTTTATTGCAAAAAAAAAAAGTAATTGGAAATTCAAACATGAGATCTTAAATTAGCGTACAAGGGTACAATCACCAAAATATTATTATTAGATAGAGTCACATTGTTGATAAAAAGAATATCACACATTTTCGAACAAAAGTGACCAAATATCAAAAATTTAAATTAGATTTTACGAAGCAAAACCACTAGAAGTTGACACAAAATTCGAGCTAGTACTTGGAATGCTGCATCAGAATACTTATCACAAACGGGAATCACACAACCATCGATCCTTTCTATCAGAAATATTGACCCTTTACAAAGATCACATTAGTACCTAATACTTTCATATTAAACTTCAAGGACTCAAAGTAAAATTATTATGCAAAAATACAAAGTAGAATTACCACAGTTCGATTTTAAGAGTTAAACGTCGTATACAAAGATAGCTCCGAACAGGAGAGCGAAGACAAACATCAGCATAAAAGTAAGTATTCTAAATACGCACATTCCCGCCGTCTCCAACGCACTCCTGCGCAGTGTAAGATTCGTGGACACCTCGCGACCCTGTAAGTTAAATAAACATGGTTAAAAGGGCTTACGGTGTTCTAATAGGAGTATAATACTACAAAATAAATAAATATAAACTAATAATTAGTTGCTAGCCAGTGAGAATAGGGTTTGGCTGAAAATCAGCGCTATGCAAATGCATGAACTCACAGCAATATTGTAAGCCATGCCCTTTTTCCCACAATATTCTGTTACAAGATAACTTTATAGATGTATGTTCTTATACAAAGTGTTACAAAACCTCTTAACTCTTTTTACAGGGTGTAACCTAGTGGTCAACAGGATGTCAAATCTGTAAAAAAAAAGTTGAAAAAAAAACAATTTTTATTTTATTACCTCAAAATTGAAAATTTTTCATAACTTTTTTGTTTTTGGTATTAGCTCAAATTTAAAAATATGTTTGTTGTTGTAGGTGCATTTGCATAGCTTTGAGTTGTTAAAACATTGTGAAAGTCAATGAAAACAATATTTAATAAATACTTTTCTCCTGCCACAGCGTTCACATTTGATTAATTTAAAAATCAACGGAACGTCATAGAGCAAAAAAAAAATTAGGTTTTGATTGCTATCACCGGGTGCTATTACCCTGTAAAAAGAGTTAGCATCTTTTGTAACACCACCACCTGTTTTGTGTTATAGTAAACTTTTTTCAATTTTATTAATGTATCCTATTTAAGTTGCAAGTCTAGTATTACATGCAAGCGTTTCAGCTTGTATGATCATTATATTCAAGAGTTGTCCTCTTTTCGGTGTAGCATTCTCCATGAACTTCGGTCACAGGCCAGTTTATTCGCAGCCTGGTACGTCACGACATCTTCTCTTTCAATGTTATTTATCTTTGTGTACAATAAAGAGTTATCTATCTCTTAGCAAAGATAGCAATTTTTCCGTCAGTGGTTACCTGGAAGAGATTGCTGTTAGCAATAAGGCCGCCAATTTGTACCATTAATGTATAATTATATATTATATGTCTGTCCATAAAATATTTTCTAGTACAATAAAGAATATTCTATTATCTTTCATTTGGTCAATATAATTTCACTGTGGCCATATTTAGCGCTTATTCCGCATGTAAAACAGTGGATTTTTACAAGTATGATTGTGTTAATGAAAACAATTCTTGTAAATTAGAAGCTGAAAGCTTGGACCTATACAGGGTGTTAAAAGACCGCCGACAGACCCGAAAGGTACGCATACTAGACACCAAAACAAAGTACTTTTTCGATAAATTATTGCTGGGAAATGATTTTGGTTTTTTAGGTTATAATTTTGGAAAATATTTTATCACGCAATAGAAGTGTAACGCAGAGAAGTCATACTGCACAAGCGTTGACATAAAGTTGTGTTACTTACGCTCGAAGTGCCGATGTTTAGAATACATTGCGGGTTGCAATTTTAACGTCGTTTCATGCAAGAAATATTCAAATTTTTGATATGGCTTCTTGAGAAGAAATGTTAAATACTCGATACTGAGCAAATTTCTGCAATAAAAAAAGTTTGAAAAGTCCGACTTTGAACCTCATCATCTCGGAAACCGTTGATTTCCCAGGTATAGTTCCTTGGGCAAAAATGTTCAGTATGATGAGGACAATGCGTGGTTTCCCGCTTTGTTGGCGGTCTTTTAACACCCTGTAGAATCAAGCTACAAGCTACAAGTGATTGACTTGGAAAAAGAACTTGTCGAATTGTAATTTTTAGACTCGTACTTTTGTTGCACGTAACGTAATGAGCCGTTCTCAAAGAACAAATTCAAAGCAGTTCATAGATGGCGTATAAACGCGTGGCCATAGAAGAACCTGAATACGGCTGTCATATTTCGCTTAGCACAGATTAATTCTAAAAGCCGTATTTCGATTCTTCTATGGCCACGCCATCTATGAAATGCTTTGTGAAATGCGGCTCATTTAAGACCCAAACCTAGGCACAACTAGCGCCGCCAATGGAAAAAAAATCATATAATCTTTTTAGATGCGTTTTTTGCTAAAAACTAAACTTCAAAATGTTAATCCCCAGGCTTAACTATTTTTAAGACCTAAGGTTTAGATTCCAACGTAGAACACCTACGAATAAAACCCGCCGCCGCCAAAAGTGGCCGCTTTTGGCGGCGGCGGGTTTTATTAGCTACTAGTTGTGCCTAGGTTATCACCTTAATAGCCTAGATAGCTAATTTATAAGAAGACTATTTACCTTCTCATTCACCAGCTTGTACTTGGCGTAGGTCTGCAGCGTAACCCGCTTGCTGCCCGAGATCGTCCGCATGACGTCACGCGCCTGCTCCCGCCGCGACAACGCCACCAGAGCGCTTGTGTCGTCCAGAAACTGGACTATTATCGGACCTGCGAGTGAGGTGGGAAGGGATTATGATAGGCTAGATTGAGGAGAAGAGGCGTGTTGTAATAGAAGTCATGTTGTAATAGAAGTTTAATACAAGTAATGCTTCTCGGCCAAACTCTATCAGTGGAGAGGCACGCCAAGAGTGAGAAGCAAAGAGATCAGTTGGCAGACCAGCCTGAGATATAGCCCGAGTAGCCGGAAAGTCGTTGAGTCTGGCACAGGATCGGGAGAAATGGCGGGAATATGATAACATAACAAGTTAGCAGTGAGTGTCAACTTTTAGTCAGTGATCGGTTTCGTAGGTCCGAAAGGGGTAATATAAGTTGGAGCGTTGGGGTGATGTTTACTAGTGAATGGGATTTTTCATCACTAGGGTAAATCCTATACTCTATCCACCGAGACAAGTTAATAGGGAAACGTCAGAGATGACGGTTAATGCAGTGTACCGAGTACGTCGTGTACATTTTAGTCTGTTCGTGGTACCCGTACTGTGCAGACGAGCTGTGTGCTGTGCATATTTTATCCGTATCGTTATTGTTCCGTGACCTGACGTGTTCTTTGGACTCTTTGTTCATTGTTGATGAAAAGTGGCTCTGGTGTGGTTGTTCAAGAAAATGAATGGGAATGTTCATCGCAGACGATAATTAGCTTTTACGACGCTTGTTGCTTTTATTTCTGCATTTATTTATAGAAACAACTGTCACAAAAAAATACAAATTCGCTAAATACTCTCGCAAAAAGTAGCGCAGTGTGTACGAGCATTCAGAAGGGTTTACGCCCACTGTCTTTTTTTGTCTTTGTCATTTGTATGGTATTACGTAACAGAGAGAACGCTATATTAACTTGTCTCCGTGGATAGAGTATAAATATTATATTCTTATCATATGCGCCGTCTGAGGCATTGCACAAATATTGGTACCAAGAATATTTCAAAAATAAGGCCAAGAGAACTTACCAAAAGGACTAAACAGCTGATTGATATCATTCCGCTGCCATTCCTTCGGGAAATGCATGTGGAACACGTGATCTCTGGACGGCGACGCTGCAAACAAAACCTTCAGCTTACTAGGTAGGTAATCGTATGAGGTAGTGGCCACCCCTGGTGTCAGAGTTTTTAGGCCACCCAAACTACTAACAATAAGACAAAACTTACACAACTTATCGGTCAAGATACCTAATTATGTGAACAAATCATAGTCTAGAGAAGCTTATAATCTTGGATCATTGAATGGCATACGCCAGGAGAAGCACCTTTTGGCGTTTGCCATTCAAGAAAGTAAATAGATTCCGGGCCGGCAGTCCAGTCGACGAGCATCGAGTAACGCCATCTTGTTTTATTTAATTGAACGTGCGAGCGAAGTTCTCCGAGTCTACTTGAACAATCCGGCGTTTGTAAGATGTATGTTTGTTTGTATGTTTGAATGTTCGTTCGACGATAACTTGAGTAGGTTGGACCGTCATGGTAAATTAATTCTTAAGTTCGAATATGAGCCAAATCGGTCCAGGGGTTGCCGAGATATGGGGTTGTAAAGTGGTTATGCATTACGCGCGCGCCTGCGCGAATGGTGTAAGCAAAAAGTTACACTCGCGAGTTCACAGTTCGGGGTTAACCACTAGTTATTATGTAAAGCAAGATGGTGCATTGAATACTCACGATCCTTTCCAACCAAGTTCATGTACGGAGAGTCCTGATGCGCCGTCTTAGCCAAGAATATCTTGTTGAGGAAAGGTTTCAGTACAGCCGAGTCGCCCGTCACGCGTCCGTTGGCCTCCCCTCGCATGCTGGCGAGATGGCTGTGCATGGAGAGGAAGCACAGACCTGTGACGTAGGCGTCGTAGCCAGCCTCGTGGTGTTTCTCGTCGGTCTGCGTGTAGCCGCGGCCTTCCTCCGTTTCTGTAAAGATTTTTTTTTTATCTTATATATTTTATAAGCCATACATCATAATGATTAAGCCGGCTTAAAAATAATTATAAATATAAACATAATATTATGTTAATTTAACAGTTGAAATAATAACAATGTGGCCTAAACTTTGTATACTTCTAACAGTTGTGGTATTAATGATAATTTTTATAATATCCAGATCTAAGGTTCAATGAATCTATGATGAAACTTAAAAATCTATCACTGTATTCAGCAGTGAACCCTGAACTTTATTTTATAACCCATGAAATTATACGACTGTGCATCAACAACAGAGCATTCCAGTAATGACAAGTGAAAATACTTTTTTTCATATCGCAGAAAGTATACATTGATTACACTGGCGCATTTCTTTTGGAAGTACAAATAGTAACATTTTAGGTATTTTATGATTTTTTTGGGTCATATTTATTTTTTATTTATTTTTGTAGTTTTTTTTCTTATGGGTAACAATGAAATAAACAAGGACGGTAAAAGGACTCTTACCAGTTTTAGGCATTTTGAATGGAGGCTCAGTCAGAGTCGTAAGCAAATGCGGCAATACACTGGAGTTCACCTTGTCTTTGAATGGAGGGAGGCTGGACATGTACTTCGTGTCTAATAATCTGCAAAGAAAAATATTTAAAACATGCTGCATAAAATACATACTAATAAAATGTTTACTCTAACCAAAGTGTAGATGAAGTGAAAGTGAAGTGATGGGATGTACAAATGGGAAAGCTGTGATGAAGTGTGTACAAATGGGAATTATGGTTTTAAAGCAGATTTTGGCTAGTGTTAGAAAAAAGTTTTTTTCTAGGTCTGGCACTCCTCAGTTGTTAACAGTTGAGGGGATATCTATCTATCCATAACTTTGCTGCATAACTTACCGAGGAAACATACAATGCGTGAACTCTTTGAATGCGCCATAGTCATATGGTAGCGGTGCGAAGAAGTGGTTCAGCGTATGCAGCATATCTAGCAGCATATTATGACCAATAACCAGCTTCTCCTGAAAGCAAAAGTAATGTTATTTTAAACCTTATTGGTAAGTTTACTCATAGTTAAAAGTTGGCGAATTTGCCCTCAAATCAGCCCCTGTATTCTCTAAAATATCCACCGTAAAAACCGTTTTTAAAATATCAAAAAAAAAGATTGTTCATTTCATTTCGAGCTATTTTCGAGTATTTTGTTCATTTTTTCTATTATATCACGGTTTTACTCACTAGTGATTTGTCGGTGTAGCCGACTAGTTTCGGTTCTCATTCGGAGACCTTCTTCATGGAGAACGAGACGGCCCTCGCGACGCCACGGCTAGTCTCGAACTGCGTTTAAGTAGCCGCTGCGCGCGCGCCGAGAGCTGCGGTGCGGGGGGTGGTGGGGGCGCGGGGGGACGCGGTGGCGCGCCCGCCCGCCCACGCATAGCTGGACTAGGATCTTCTTCGTCGTTGACACTATTTGGAATTGTCATACAGGCGAAACTCACAATGTCGTCCTTTTGAGTATTCTGGCTCTCTTCTCTTGACTCACGGTGTAAAACTGGTTTCCAAGCCGGTGATAGTCGGCTACACCGACAAATTACTAGTGAGTAAAACCGTGATTTAATAGAAAAAATGTGCAGTGCTCACGAAAGTTTAAGTTTTAAAATATTTTGTTCATTTCAATTAGGGCTATTTTAGAGTGTTTTGACGCTCAGAGGTTGAGTGGAATTTTTAGATAAAAGAATTTTTTGATAAAAGATATGGTGAAAAGTCAATATGTGACAGCTAACATTGTACGACAAGGTTCTACTAGATGCCCAAATTTTGGATGATTGTTACTCTTTCACGGCGAAACGGCACGTTGACATCGATATATAATCGATAGTAAAAAAAATGTCTGCGCGGACGAAGTTGCGGGCTAAGACTAGTTGTTCTTTTAATATTTATTTTTATGACGCTACATAATACTTGTTTATGGCACAAACTGGCACTTACGGATTGACTTATCATTCTGGCGACCTTGGAGAAGCCGACGGCCTCCTCGAACTCCTCCCATTCCTTTTCCTTCTTCTGCGACTCGCGATCTTGGCTCGCGTTCTCGGACGTGATCCGCGTCACTTTCAACACCCTGTCCAATAAACATTATATTGGATCAGACAATGCAACTCCAACATAAAGATAATCAACAAAATCTTACGATCAATACCTAATGTACCATGGAAATTCACAAACACCTTGCCATGAGCACTGTACAAGAGGAGATCCGAAACTCTCCTGCAAAATATAGGAATCGCTTGATGCGCCATCCAAATATGACGCACAAATATGCTCAAAAACGGCTAAAAAGACATAGCATACAGGATCTGAAAAATAGATGCTAGCATCAAGTGCAATATGAGGAGATGCTCTTAATGGAGGGCACACTCTGAAAAACCTTGAACATCAAAACATCTGATCATAGTCTAAGGACTGATAACAGATAAAATCAGAATAAAAAAAAGACAATACATACTCCATCTAGATAATATCCCAGGCACTGCAGCGAGTGGTCTCTTCATCCATCTAGTGTGAAGTTGCCAATGCATGCTGTATAAATCATCTCATTATGTAGATGCAAATGCCTATATAATTTTCTGCTTTATATTCAGGGTGGTGAATATCCACTGTTTCTCTCTCCCAGCCTATCTCTCTTTTATCATCATCATCATCATCATTGTCAGCCCAGACACTTCAGTGCCTGGGACATTGTTTTAAAAAACAAAATCCTTCATCAGAACTACTATTATATTTTTTAATGAGTTATTAATATGGCAATAAGTCAGATAGTTTACTTACTTAGTTACTTGCTCAGACCATCTCACTTGTGGTCTCATGGTCTGTCAACCGATGTCTTTCCCTCTCCACAACGGACTACTTCCACTTACCTATTCTTATTCTCCAACACTTTGGTCTCCACAAATGCCTCGTTTTTAAAACGGTTGCCGAGCTCCTGGAACAGCAGCCGCCTGATGAATGCGTTGCACCGATCTATCTCCATCTCGTCCAACTTCTTCTCATCTAGGAACTCTCGCACTCTTTTGCTGGAAGAGTAGATTTAGAGGTAAGTAATAAGTCAAATTAATGTTCAAGATCTCAAATACCAGTTTTTTAAACCACCATTTACGAGTGTCAATAGTTTCTAGTTGTGTTACCCTGATAGATGTTATTCCATGTACCAAATAGTTTAATATTCCCATTTTACTAAATTTCACACAAGGAATAACTTGTGTGGATGTGGCATTGGCATCTGGTGTAAACACTAAAGATAGCCTAGTAGACAGTATGAAGTCCATATTCAAGATAATTTAAAGCTTTATAAATTGCCATACAATTCTGCCTGCTAACTTGGCATTGAATAAAAGAACAGCTTACATTCTTTCTGGGTATACAACAAAGAGTTACTTACTTATATTTAACAACACATCCAGTTCTAAACAAATGGTAACATCACTCACAGTTTTTCTGTGATAAGGATGAAATAAAGAACTTACCAAATTTCTTCAATCTGCGGTTTGTTTTCCTCAGACACAGGGATGGTTCCTTTGTCATTTGAATATAGCTTTTGCCTCTCAGTCAGGTTTTCTCTCAGCCTCGTCTCAGTAGGCTCCGTCATAAATGATATACCTGCGAACATTCAAAACAAGATTTTAGACAGCGTTTTTCTCTTAAACACAAAGAATTATACTAAAAGAGAAATATGAAATAAACAGCAACAGAGTAATATTTTTCCCGATGCTACTAACCTTCTCTTATAACTTTGTTGAAGTCAAAACCTTGCGATGCCAAGAAATCCAAGCTGGAACTTTGACAAAGGAAGACCTTTTCCGGTCCAGGCCTCCCTCTCGGGAACAAATAGAAGTTATAAGAGTCATTGATGTACTGGCTGGTCTTCTCGTCCCAGCGGAACGCACACAAGCCATACTGAATGAGAAGGAACTCGGAAGAACCATGGAAAAGACAGTTGTAGTACGCTTCGGGAGTGTCGAATATCGACACCTCTGGGCCGTTTGTTAGGCCGGTAAATTCGGCGTCGATGACTAAAAAGTCCGCTGCTTTAATGGAATCCTCCACCAGGGGCAGCGTGTCCTTAAAATCTGCGGAAAATTATGAAAAAGTTTGAGTTTTGGGATGTTTTCCAGGATCAACAGACGGTATGCAACTTTGATTGTTTACTTACTTTTTCTGGTCACTTCCATGCTGGAAATGATTACGTTGCGTCGTTAGTAAAGCGACATTTGTAGTAGCGAAATAATTGAGTACAGTTTCACTGTATTTTACACAGAAATAACGACAAAGAATTCACACAAACAAACAACAATGTGCGGGCGGTCAGGCGACCGAGCGAGCAATCGACGAAACAAAACGTCAAAATTTGTCCACAGATTAGCTATTGAAAGATTGTTCTTTTTTTTAATGTTGCCATCAAGGATTATTGTTTTCTACCACTTGTGTAGAAGCTCTCAAGGGCTTGAATCTCCCCATCCAGACTTACGGCGTGAACACCCGAGAAGCGTGAATGTGAAGAGTATCTCACCCTGGCTCGCCGTGGCTCGCCTGTTCTCCGACCGGTGTCGGTAAATTTTGCCGCTTCAAAGGATTTCTCGGGCGAGAAAAGAGAAGGGTATCACACTCACGTTTTCTCGCAGTGTCGATCAGACACCCGTATTTTTTGTTCGTTTTCAAAATGTAGATTAACGATCTAGAATTAAAACTTATTGAATACTTTCAATCCAAGCCTATTTATTTTTATGGGATAAAAGTTTAAACCACGATTCGTGGAACAGACTCGGAGAATTAATGGTAAAAAGAGTCTCTTTTTGCGAGTTACAGAAAATACAGGAAAATGGTGAAAGATTCCTCTAAATCGGGAGCTGGTGAAAACAAAATAAACAGTCTAGCTTTTCTATTTTTTTATAACCTTTTTTTTTAGTTAAAATTGTCACAGAGTTTTAATATGCAATGGCACACAGAGCCAAACCAGCTGCAGTTTGAATATCGTCAGTAGTCGTCCATACCCTTGGGTCTTGGGTATATGTGTTCTGTGTCCATACCTGATGGGATCCAGTATGCTTAGCATGGTCGTTTTGACACTCTCTCGAACTCGAGTGACAGACGTGCCATGATGTCTATTGTGCGAGCATGGCAGGCGGGATTCGAGATGGCAATAGATTAGGGTCATGTCGAGCAGAAAGTAGATATTACAATTTTTAATAAAAATGTTGTATTTTTGTCTCCATTGCCATTTTGGCGTAGAGCGAACTCGAGCCCGACCGACAAGTTGACAGTTTTGCATAGAGAAGGGCCTATCTCGGGCTTACCATGCTGCACGTACTGAACACGACTGAGAAAAATGAGAGTGTGGATAGATTGCTTCTTCTCGCCGAGAAAGCTCGGCGAACTTCTCTCCGAGACGGCTCGCCGTGAGTCTGGATGGGCTAGATTTTCTCAAATCGGCCTAAATCGAGTTTTCGTGATGAATACGAGGAAGAAAGTGGAAGAATAGAAAGAATTAAATAATTTTTATATCGCTTTAACGGTTTCACTTACTTTTATTTTGTCGGAATAGCCGACATGTTAGCTGAACACGCCTTAACAACTGATACCCAGCACTTTATCCGTTTCGACAAGGCGAAAGTCCTGGCAAAGGAAAAGTACTATGTACCAAGGAAAGTGCGAGAGACCATCGAGATATCGAGACACCCGAATTTTAACAGGGATAATGGTTGGGCTCTATCTCCCGCCTGGAAACCCGTCCTACACGGAGATCGAAGGGAAACTCACAAAACCCTTGAAGATGACATCATCAGCTTCGCCTGTGTAGCTCTATCAAGCCCGACCGACGATGACCGGACCAGTTCCGCGGTAAGCGGGCGGGGCCAGACACCCCCGCCCCTCCCCCCCGCACCGGAGTTGTCCGCGCGGGCGCATCGTCAACGAGCCCGCAGGGAGGGGATGAACGCCAAGACGAACGCGTCGTCCATCCCTCCTCCACGACTAAGACTTCCGGACGAAGTCGAAACATGTCGGCTATTCCGACAAAATAAAAGTAAGTGAAACCGTTAAAGCGATATAAAAATGTGCAGTGCTTACGAAAGTTTAAGTTTTAAAATTAAGTAATTATTTAAAAACGTCATGTATTTAAAATACCCCGCCAAAAGGCATAAGATGGTCTTTGGGGATATTTACCACATAAATTAAAATTAACTACGCATCTATTTTTAACTTCTCAATATGACTAGAAAGGCGTTCATAGGCAGTCTTGTTTCTGTAGAGATGAATGTTTGCCCTCACTTTCTTGTCCAGAACCTTCGGGTCGACATCGCTCAGCAACAATAGCGCATCTGAAAAAAAAAAACATTTCAGTAAAATAACTGGCAGCTTTCGATGAGATACCATCAGGAACATAGCAAAAATAAAATACAGCACAATTTTCATAAAGCGCCATCTTGCTGTATAAGTAGAGTACAAATTCCCTCACCAAGCATCTCCTTCCGGAACGCCTCCTCAGTATCATCCAGGTGTACCAACATGGCGCTGTATAGCGCATCAATATGGGCGCCAAATACAGTCTTGTCGTAGGGTTGTGGTCGGTTCGAGAATAGAGTGCACAGCGTCTGCACTGCGAAGGAGCGAACCTTGTCGCTACTGTCGTCAAGACGCTTGAGGACCACTGAAAGAGAGAGTATTTATTGTACTACCCTCATCAAATCTTTACAACCTGTAGCTAGCCTGAATTTGGATTTTATCCGAAAGCAATACAGTTCAAAATCTAAAGTCGAAACATGGAGCCGTATAATCTTAAATTATAAAACAAAGTCGTGTTAGTTACACCATTTATAATTCGAGAACGGGTGGACCGATTTTTATGATTTTAGATTTTTGGATTTCTCTCCGCCCCGAATAGCAGAATAACCATTGTATAACAACTGAAAAACTAACGAAAAAAAAAATAAGTCTGCGCGGACGAAGTCGCGGGCAAAAGCTAGTGTTTTATGTTTACAATAAAGAGTTACTTACTTACTCATTCACTCACTCACTTATAAATCCTCACATAACAGAGGTTTTAGAAGCCCCACAGCCATTTATAAGTGATTATAAGTGATTATAAGTGAGTGAGTGAGTGAGTGAGTGAATAAGTAAGGCCCGGTTTCTGAGTTGAGAATTTTACTAAGCACATACTTACGTATCGCTCTGTCACACTCTTTTGTGAGAAATCTGCAGAGACAGGACGATACTTACCCATTTGCTTAGCAAAATTCTCAACTCAGAAACCTGGCCTAAGTAAGTAAGCACGAACGACAGAAAACTAGCTTTGGGTGAAAGTGCTTTCGCTGCTTTGAAAAAAAAACGCCGCTAGCGAGCAAATCTCAAGCAGACACTCCCTAGTCCCTACAATCGAGTACTTACCTCAATTTAGGGACCAGCAAAAAAAAATCGTCCCATTGTGAAACAGTCCCACGTACAAAAGCGGTCATCCAAACATGGAACCTTACCAAAGTACAGTTTATGCAAGACGAGGGCGGTGAAGCAGTCGCGTTGCTTGGCAACCGCAGTGAGGTAACAGATGGCTCGGAGGGAATGCTGTCGGGTCAGCGCCGAGTTATCGTCCACCAATCCGACGAGTAGAGGAACAATTTGCTCGAGGAACGGCTCTAGAACCTCTTTGGTGGGAAAGAGGTTCACTTCCTGTAAGAAAAAAAAACCTATCGATCTGATGAACGAGTATTTGCTCTATTAAAGTAAAATAGTCGTCAAAGCTGGAATACTGATGTACTACTGTATGTACCTAAGTAAGCAGTTACGGACTGAAATATGAAGTTATATTAAAAAACCGGCCAAGTGCAAGTGCTAGTTCCGTACCGCCATACAATTTAAAAAAACCTAGTTGTATGGATCCTCCGTGCGAGTGTCAAATTCGTGCTTGACCGTTATTTATTATTTGTTGACTAAAGCCACGTTTTCAGTCTTTTAAAACTAAAACCAAAAGGACCATCCAAGAAAATATACGCTTCTGATTGGTCGATTCTATCCGAGCGTTTACATTTTAGCGAGCTTGTCTCTGCCTCGGATGGGATCGACCTATCAGAAGCTTCTATTTTCTTGGACGGTACTCTTCGTTTTAAGTAATTTGACTGTGAACACGTGGCTTTAGTCCTATAATCAAAATCATACTAAGTTTGATGCCTCTATGTTTTAGTTTTTGCAATAGAGTAAAACACCCTTATTTTTTTTAAATCAACCAATAATAATACATAATGTTTTAAATTACTGGTAATTAAATTAACCTCACCTGCGGCGGCGTATCACCATCGCCACTGCCCTCTTGCATCACAATTTTCATCTCAGGCTCAGGTTTGTCTTGCAGCGCGGAGCAGAGGCACGCGACGGCGGCGGTGCGGATCGCCTCTGCGGTCCGCCCCGCGGTCCAGACCAGGTTCGGGACTATCACATCTGTAGAGAAGACAATAGTGGTTACTATGGGGCCATCTAAGGCAATGACATGGCGGGAAACGGCCGCAGAAGAGATAAAGTGACGGCGGTCTATCCAACCACCTCGGCGCATCGCCGTCTATCAGTTCTATGAAGGCGAAAATGCTTATTAGATAGATAGATTACTCTTTATTGTAGTTATTTCGTTGCCTTCTGAGATTGGCCCGACCAGAAACTGACCACAAAGCTACCTATGCCTATTTTTCACATTTCCAACCTTGCATTGCAAGTACCTGTAGCAAATAAAAACATCTACATCGGATGATGCGCAAACGCTTTACTTGGGTCCGGTAGAAATAGTTTGGATCCTCCAACTTTTTCAGAGATAATGACCATGCCAGTTTCTGGATTTTATGGTCAGCTACAAAAGACAACCTCTCACCTTCAATAACAATCTTCAAGAACGCCTCGAGGCGGTCGGTCTCGCACTTGGCGAAGTTCGTCTGTCGTCGCAGCAGCACCGTCGACAGTGTCGTGAACATCTTCAGCTTGACCTCCGGATCCACCTTGGGCGTCCCCAGGCATTCCTTGAGAAGTGGAGCGATCAGGTGGAGCTGGGGACCTATTGCTGATCCTGAAGGCGAAAGGCGTGAAGATTGTGACATGTAGCAGTAAAATCGTGAATATTTACGTTAAGAATCTCCTGGAGCTCTGCAGCCCTCTCGCTCGCACTTTTCAACATTTTAATTGATTGTAAGAGAATGATTCAACTTTGGATAATAGGGTTCTTTATCTTGTGGCAAAACTGACCGATATCTGAATTTAAGAATCCCCTGGAGCTCTGCAGCCCTCTCGCTCGCACTTTTCTACATTTTAATTGATGGTAAGAGAATGATTCAACTTTGGACGATAAAATATAGTTGCAGACATAGATAATGAAGCTATCAACATGTGGACACACAATCACACAATTTCTAGTTTAAAAAATATATTACTGAACTACTACTTTACTTTTAACCGAAGTTCAGTGATATTTTTTTTATTATTAAGAATATGAAATCAAAAGTGTGTCCACATGTCGATAGCTTTATTATCTATGTCTGCAACTATATTGTAATAAGAAAAATATAGAAAAGTGCGAGCGACAGGGCTGCAGAGCTCCAGTGGATTCTTAAATTCAGATATCGGTCAATTTGACCACAAGATAAAGAACCCTAATATTCGATAAAAATTCGGCGCAGCAACCTTTCGATCTTAAATCTCGCGGACATCCCGAGTCAGCACCGGCAGTGCAACGCATCGAATTTCGTGTTGAGTAACGCCATCTTGTTTCACGATATTGTCACTACGTAAAGAAATAAGGCTCGTCGTAATTGTCGTCGATGTAAAGAAAAAAAGTCCGATTCCTGTTGTGAACAATCGATGCAATAACTCTTCGATTTTACATGATTTATATTTCTGGACGTTCGAAGCGTTCGATGAAACGTCATTCGATGTGGCGAGTTTCGATATCATGTATAATCCAATCACGTTTATTGAGGAAGGTAACTGTGGCGCGTCAAGTACCATTACAGAAATTTAAAAAAAGCTGTAAAAAATTTCATGGAGCGAGCAATGCAACGTCGTAATAAGAACCCGCACAAAAGTGGCAGACGTCGAAAAACGCATAACGTCTTTGAAGTGGAAGTGGGCGGGACACCTGGCTAGACGCACTGATGGTCGATGGACGAAGTCCATTGTGGAATGGCGACCTCGAGAGGGGAAGAGATCGGTTGAGAGACCACTAGCCAGATGGTCCGATGACATAGCCCACGTAGCCGGAAAGCGGTGGTTGCGTCTGGCACAGGATCGTGAGTGGTGGCGTGAGCATGAAGAGGCCTTTACTCAGCAGTGGGTATTAAAGGGCTGATGATGATGTACATTTTACAAACCCACCTGCGTGAGCCAACACACATTCCAAGATGCAGCGATCGGGCGTGAGCAGGGTCCAAGTTAGGGCATCGCTGGTTATAGCGGCCAGTGTGTGACGGATATGTCTCTCGTAGAGGCTTCCCAAAGACTTCCCCGTTTTCTCGGCGTAGCGGATTTTGTCGAGGTTGGCTAGAAAAGAAAAAATAATTACCGAATAATACAACAAGTCCGCCCACAAGACGACATAGCCCAAGTAGCCGGAAAACAGTGGTTGCGCCTGGCACAGGATCGTGAGAGGTGGCGTGAGCATAAAGAGGCCTTTACTCAGCAGTGGGTGATGATGATTATCACCACAAGTACCCTTTTTCGAGTTCTTCTTTTTGAGTTTTTTATGGATTGTCCAGTCTTCTTATATAGTTACTATAGAGGTACGCTGAATAGTTTCATGATAAGTTTCACCGAATGGAAACAATCTTCGATATAAATCCCGATCGACCTCCTGACCAGCCATTTTTTTCTGACACTTTCATTTAAAGCTGCAGTGGCGCCATCTATATCATGCAGTTACCTACTGCTACGCCAGAGGGCGCCGGTTTAAGTCCTGACTCGAATGAAATAGTTTTAGTCGATATTTCTTTGTAAAGTTCGCGGCGTATAACTTGAAAAAATACCTTCATTGCGCCAGTAGACGATTTTTGGGTTTCTTTGGTGGGGGACAAGGGGCGCGACGGAATTGGTTAAATTTTGTTTGACATGCGCGAACTCATCCCCACTACGCAGACTTTTGCTCAAGTTATACGCCGGGAACAGTAACAATTTAGTAACACTCACACAGAGCCATGAACTGTATGGTGTTGTCGAAGGGCATGGCGTAGACGGTGAAGGCGATGGTGAACAGCTGATCGAAGACCGGCTGACACTCCGCGCCGCACAGGTCTATCAGGGCTTCCACTGCGCGCATGAGGTTCGCTTGGTACTTCGGCTGAAAACATAAGTTTAGATAGATAGATATACTGTATCCAAAAATAAAAGTCTTATAGTGTAAACAAATATGGCGGAATGGGTAACCATAGACTACTATAGTGCTGTGATGAGTGAAGAGACCGCTCGGCGCTGCAGTGCCTGGGACATTGTTTTAGACAAAGCACATTAGCAAACAATGTTTGGTACGGTCGGCCACAATCTCAGATACCCCATGGCAGCTCTTATTGCGCGCGGCATAAGGGCGCCAATCGAACAAAAAAGGGGTATCTGAGACTGTGGCCGACTGTACCTTTTGGCGACTTATGGAAGACTTATGGAAATGTCACTTGTAAGTTTGAAGTTACAGAGAATACGGTTTTCTGTAAAAAAAAAAAAATAGTTTTACGATGAAATGGACGTATTATTACAAAAATAATGGTATTGCATGTGATTACCCAGATGCTACAATAATGATCTACTAGCTACTTATTGTGTGTGATTTGATTACACAGGGATCTTCCGGTAAGTGGTTTGTTTACACAATAAGACTTTTATTTTTGGACACAGTATAGAGAGAGAACACTTTAAGGCTCCCATCCAGGCGCGTTTTATCGGTCGATAATATCGCATGCGTTATTGCGATATCTGTTATCAGAGCGTTTTGTAGTAGGAACGTCCTACTTCCATTGCGGCGTTATTATCGCAGCAGTGTGTAACTCCATAGCCATCCTAATACAAAATGTACTAAAAATAGATATCGCAATAACACATCGTAAACACGTCAGCACGTCGACCTTTACATGCTAGCACTCTAATCGGTGTTACGTTACGGGCGACTTTACAACAAAAGCGTACATATGTTTGGAACACCTCTCCCAACTCACCTTCCTAACCTGACAGTTGTCAGGGTCCGAGAGCTCTCTGCACATCTCCTCCATCACCTTCCCCTTGATCTGCTCGGGACGGGAGCCCTTGATCAGGTTGGCCAGCACGAAGAGACCTCCCCACGAGTCCAGCTCCGTCTCTATCAGGGGCCACCAGGTCTCCGGGGTTATGAAGTAGCCGAAAAGCTCGGAGGCGCGTTTTATCTGAGGAAAGATGATGTAATTTTATGGGTGGTTGGTGCTTTGGCTGCTTACCCTGATCATGAGGAGGGTTTGACAGCGCTTTTTTATCTGTGATCAGTCAAATTTCATAGATTCCACAGATTAAACTTGTAAAATAACTGTCCAAATACCCTCAATAACTAGTGATTGGAGTATAGAAATACGTGCCATCGTCCATAGATCGCATCGGTCAATCTGCGTAGTTTCTGCTTGGCAACAGAGCCCAGGGTTCAAAAAGAAATCCTGGTACTTAATAGGGCCTAGAAGGTTAGCCAGTTTTTTAATTGAGAAATTAACTGTCGCCTTAATTAACGTTCTGACTCATGAGATTTCTCAAAAAAGAACGAGGCAAACCGATACCAAGCAATTCGGAAGGCAGTTTTTTGTTCGAAAGTCCGTTATTGGCTTAATCTTATCTTTAGACAATATTGAGAAACTAATTTCAATATTTTTTATTTTGGTTCAGTAGTTTGGATTTTACAACGTTTCAAAGATACGGTTTTATGACGTCACGCGACGGTCTGCATACTGTTGGCGGTCATAGAAACAAAACATTTTAGCGCATAAAAACAAAACTACTGGACCAAAATAAAAAATATTTAAATTAGTTTCTCAATATTGTCTAAAGATAAGATTAAGTCACTAACGGACTTTCGAACAAAAAACTTTGCCTTCTGAATTGTAAGTATTCTTAATATTGAAACTGGCGGCAAGACTGCCTCTTCTTTCGGCCATCTTAGGGTCCCCACCATCATATTATACATACCTCAAGGACGACCCGTTCATCGTCATCGCTGGCGCCGCGGTGCAGTGTGCGCACGATGACGCTCGCGTGTTGAGTGGCACCCTCCTCGGCGCACAGGATCAGCCAACAGAGCAGCTGCGACACGCGCAGCCGGCAGTCCGCCTGCCAGCCCTCCATTTCTGAGGGTATGGGTGTGGATGGTTAACACTTTGGCAGATATCATAGGTACTGTGGTGGTGTCGCTTTGGTATAGATGCTGGGCAAGCCTACTCCATCTAAAACCAGGCACTGCAGCGCCGAGTGGTCTCTTCGTCTCGTGTGAGTGAAAGTGCCACTGGACAAGGTATAAGTCATGTAACTACTTAGATGCAAAGGCCTTAGTAGTTTTTTGGCAGATATCATAGCTGATAACTTTTCACAGCGAGTAATAGACGACTATACCCAACACTGGGCAGAAGTTGTCTGATGACATCTCTTTGTTATCTGTCATTTTACAAATAAATCATTTGTATTTTCCTGAACAAAAATAGATGGCAACCTCGCTAAATATTGTTTGCGGGAGACTCTCGTACTAATGAAAGACTTATAGTTGTATTATATGCTCTTTGCTTATAGTTAGTTAAATTAGGTACCTTTAGCGATGGCCGGAACGATCTTGCCAATGTTGCGCTGCACCAAATTCCTGCAGCCCATGTTTGGGCGTTTCACTGAAAATCATAAACATATTTTCTCTAGATTATTCCGTCTAACTAAGCCGACCTCCGATAGGAGATTATGGCACCAAAAGAAGAAGAAATAAGTATAATATGCGTTGTGGAGTTTTAGGAACACATCTTCCTCTCTATCCCCCTTTCTACATGTATCTCTCTCTTTCTTCCCCTTTCTCCATCACTCTCTCACTCTGTACAATGCCGTTTTGTGTTTCAAATAAAAGAAAAGTTGGTCTAATTTTTTTTTTATTCGAAACACAAAACATCATTAGATGGATGATGAAGTTGAGAGTGTAAGTAAGTTTGTGCATGATCTATTTATTTATTTATTTACCATCTGGATAGTGCGAGGGTATGTCGGTAAGGAAGTCCGCCTTCTTTTTGAGGTCCTCCTCGTTTTCCTCCATGTACTGGAGGCCGATGTCGTCCCAAAGCTTGGTCGCTGTCTCTCTTATGTCCGCCATCACGTCGCTCAGACTGAAATAAACGAGCAGATGGAATCTATAATTCTTTTGAAAGGACATATAGCCACGGTTTTAATGAGCATTAGCGAAAACGGTAGTCGCAGTATTGTACAATACGCGCCACGAAAGGTGAGACTTACTTGACACACCGCATAGTTTGACATCCGCTGTTTAGCCGCTAAAGTTTAGTGGTATGAGGTCTGAGCGCGGGAAGGTATCGAGCGTTATCGGGGCGGCGGGAAGAGTGCGGGAGGCGCGGTCATCTAGGCCGTGACCGCTTTAAAAAAAAAAAGCTAAAGCTCGACTTGGCGCGTATTGAACATAGTACTACGATTAACAGATTGCGCCACAGGTCAAGGCTATCGTCGGATTCTCGATAGCTCGGTCTTAGTAGTTTTTATTTTTGTTGGTCTGGTTTAGGCCGAATTAAGGTCTTGCAAGCCAGTTTTTTGGGAAATCATATCTAAAAGTCAAAAATCAAGTTATCATTTTTGCCCCATTGGTGGCGCTAGTGTGCCTTGCTGGTGACACTTTCACAGAGTCAAAATTCGTATGACCTTGCCACTTTGTAAACTTGCTGCAATCCGATTCAAAGTTCTAAAATATACGAACCTGGTAAGGAGCAGTGGGATCATTCTATGCCAAAAGGAATATCTGTCCCGGTAGTTCAGCATCCAGTTGCCAACCTCAAGGGTGACCTGCAGGCGCACCGGACTATTCTCGTCAAAGAGTTTCTCTGCCATCGGTGTGATTGAGAGCTCGAAGCATTTGCCATTGCCTGCGTTGACTATTGCGCCTGGAATGAATTGATTTATTGAAGTACAGTAAAAGACACTACATTATAGGAATTGGCACTGTATAAAAGTAGCACCAAGGTCTATGGAGTGAGCCATGCTAACTGTCATCCAACATCGAACTAAGGTTGACGATATTGGTGATTGCATCTCGAGTCTCAAGTGGAAATGGGCAGGACACCTGGCGAGGAGGGAAAATGGCCGGTGCACAAAGGTAGTGATAGAGTGGAGGCCAAGAACTGGACGACAATCAGTCGGACGACCAGCAGCCTGATGGTTGGACGATATTGTCACAGCTGCGGAGGGTCCATGAATGTGGATGGTTAGGGAACGTGAGAGATGGCGCGAGGGGAAAAAGGCCTATACCCAGCAGTGGGCAGAGGTGGGCTGATGAAGAATATGTTGTTGGTTAGCCACTTTTTAAAAGGGGATACAAAATTTTATTATACAAGGTAATAGGGAGAGCTTACCTATAGCCTTTATAGAAGCTACTCGAACCCTAAAGTGTTGATGGGAGAAGTTAGTCAAAACCGGCTTCACATAGCTCTCACATTGGAAGTGGAAATCACGTGCCAGGACTTTCGTCACCAGCATAATGCATTCACAAGCCTCCAGCTTCACCTTCGGATAGGGATCAGTAACCGTCTTCGTTAGAATACTTGTAAAATCATTGATGAATGGACTGAGTAAGTGTGTGACTTTGTACTTCTCCAGTATTTTGTGCACTAGTTCAACTAAAACCAAGCGGATCTCCTCTGATTCTTCAACGATTTCGGGGCAGCCAACGCGGCGGACAATAACAGGGAGGATGTACGTTA
This sequence comes from Zelleria hepariella, assembly GCA_949319315.1. Classification (NCBI taxonomy): domain Eukaryota; kingdom Metazoa; phylum Arthropoda; class Insecta; order Lepidoptera; family Yponomeutidae; genus Zelleria; species Zelleria hepariella. The sequence goes on along the minus strand of OX439378.1, from coordinate 24,132,270 downwards.
AATAGTAGTCGTTCAAAGGCAAACGTTCGATGAAGCTAGAAATAATCGAGGCAGCTTCGTTTCTGCATGCTTCCGAAGGGTCCGAGAAGCTTTTCAGGATGTAGGCGTAGACCTCAGGGAACACTACGGTGAAGTCACACGATTTGTTCTCAGGGTTCTCGAATATTTCCTCGTTTATCTTCGCTAGAGCCTGTTTTCGAGCCATTTTCGACTCGCTTTGAAGAGTCGTAATGTATTGCTCTAGAACTCCTTTAGGGTCCTCCTCCAGCTTCGACATTGTGTCGCAGTTTTATGGACTTATTCTTTCTTCAATAACTTGGTACCTACCTGGTTTATTGATAAAACTGAAAAGAACGAAGATCGAAAAACTTATTGATAAACAAAATTCAAGTTTCCAAGGTAACTCTTGTAAATGACGTTTTACTTTCTTTATAAGGCCCAGGCCCTAAAATGCTGCATCCTGTGCAGCATGCAAGCTGTCATGCACCTGTCATGTGGTTGATTGATTTTGAAACGCAGTGGGCAAACCATAAATAGTTTGTCTATGGATATTCGCGTGCACCAATCACAGCTCGCCAAGTAAGGTTCTGTCAACGTTGTCAATTTGTCAAGCGAGAATTTTCTGAACCTCATAGTCAGTTTTTCTATTTTATTTTCGGCCGCAAGTGCTGAAGTTAATTTCGGAAAACTATTAGAAACTGTCACAAAATGTACAAATTCAGTGTGTTTCATTTATTATTCGCGGCGGCCGTGTTTCTCCAAGGCGCTGCCAGCCTCAAAGAGGGCCAATGCGAGGTCTGCGTGAAGACAGTAGAAAAATTCGCAGCCACGTTATCAGATGACGTGAAGAAAGACCCCAAGTTAATCGAGACCGAGTTCAGGAAGTTCTGCAAAGGATCCAAGAACAAGGAGAACAGGTTCTGTTACTATTTGGGCGGTCTTGAAGAGTCAGCGACCGGCATTCTGGGAGAGCTATCGAAGCCGCTTAGTTGGTCGATGCCCGCAGACAAAATCTGTGAAAAGCTCAAGAAGATGGACGCGCAGATCTGCGACCTGCGGTTCGACAAACAGATCGACCTAAAAAATGTAGACTTGAAGAAGCTGAAGGTCCGTGATCTAAAGAAGATCCTGAACGATTGGGACGAGACCTGCGACGGCTGCATTGAGAAGACCGACTTCATCAAGAGGATAGAAGAACTAAAGCCCCAGTACATGGGAAAATCTGAGTTGTAGAATAATACATTTAATAGGTGGGTAAAAGTTGGCAACTGCCTCTGAAATTAACCTAGATATGAGTATTTGTATTTGGGTACTCACACACGGTTTCAATTGGTATCATTACCACCATTGTACGGAATAAATACTTCTATTTCAATAAGACAATGCTACTGAACATTTTTGTTAGGATAGATTAGATACAGTACTCCCAAATTAATAATACAGATAGTGAGATTAGTTTGTGAGTTACGCCCAGTCACGTACAGATCTTTGCTATCTGTATTATTAATTTGGGAGTACTGTACAATTTTGTTAAACTTAACTGACAAAACATTGTTGTCTTTCCTAAATATGGTGCTAGCTTTATACATACTAAAAATATATCTCTTTGTTCCAGCATAATTTGTTTTCAAAAAGTATGCGATATCACACACTTGGTTGGCACAAGATTGACGAGTCATCATTACAAGTGAAGCAACCAAACCTCAATTCTCCAAGTGATCAATGAACTAATGCATTTTGTTTACGAGAAGTGTCTGCATGTGAGCGCGAGTGTAGTACCTACATGGGTTAATAAATTATTAATTGTATGTAAGAAAATATTTTTTTATGATGAAATAGTTTTATTTCTCAAGCTTGATCAGCCAAGGGCACTTACTAGCAAATACAATACTATTTAGTTTGGCAACATGGGCCGAGCAAGCACATAATCAAATGAGCCTTCAAAGCCCCCCATTATTTGACTTAACCCTTTAATTTCACAAATTTTTTGTCAAGGTATTTGGTTATTACTAAAATTGAAAATAGGCTGAAGTTGACACTAATAATTTATTGCAATAACCATACAATTATACATGACCTAGGAAAGAACAAAACAGATTCACTTGCAGCTGCTTTAAGTTTTGAATAAATACATAATTTTAGCTGAAATTATTAGTAAATCTATTTTATAGCATTGGAGAAGTTGATTGTAATCCTTAGTGGTACTTGTAGTTCCTGTGGTGCTCTGCAATGAAATAAAAAAGCATTAACCTTCAATAAGCACACTATCAGGCTATAAGATGCACTGGAATAGGGTAAACTGATACGGCAAATGTGATAAAAGGTTGGCTAAAGGAGATATAGCATGACCCTGAAAGCCCATGCCCAATAAAAAAGGGTGTCCTAAAATAAGCCTATATAGAGTGGCCTATACATACATATAAACTGGGCTTTTCAGCTTGGCGCTTATTTTAATAAGCACCAAGCTGAAAAGCCCAGTTTGATACAGGCATCACTCAAGTTAAGAATTTATCATGTTTCAATCTTGTAATTCAGGATTCTGATTTAATCAAATGGTATCAGTGGTGGTCATGCACTAGATCAGCTTGAGTGATTAAAGTTATTTGGCAATTTCTCATTGATTTTGTTTTGTCAGGTTTATTTTAACTTACTCATCTTTCCATAGTTGATAACGTAGAAGAAGGTCATAGATCCGACCAGCAGTTGGAAGAATGGGGCAATGCCAACTCGCTTTGGCTGGACATACTTATGTTGCCACCTCCACCAGGCTGCAAGAGAAACACATGAATTAATATGCATTCTGTAGTGGCAAAACAAGTTGTGGCTTAGTAACAACAGGTAATAGACAAACTAACTAGATCCATTTCACTGGTGAAAAAACAGACAGTTTTTAAATTGACTCTTCAACTATATGAAGATTGCCAACGTCCAGTAGTGTAGACTCTACACTGTAGAGACACAACAAGAAGGTATAATGCGCGCGGGATGAGAATGGGATGCGACGCGGATTATAAATGCAAAATATAATTATAACCTCTGTATGCAGGTTACAACCATCAAGACTTACCTCGGCTGCAAGCACCCATCAGAGCCGGGGGAGACTTGTTCCTGCGGGCGAGCCATGATCCGATCTCACCCAGTTTCACCTGTCCGAAGGGGGTATCAGCTGAAAAATTAAGGAAGAACAAATTACATAATCGACCCCAGTAGTGTCCGACAAAATCACATTGTGAGCGTCCAAGGAATATACTTACGTTTGCCATAGAAGCGAGCGGGGTCATAGGGCCCGTGCACCGATGGGTTGTATTCCTTTGGATAATCTCCAAAAGCCATCTTCTAAACGAAATTTGACCAAATTTTATTCAGAAATTATTCAACTTCGGTCAAATTGTCAAAGGAAAACAATAGACAAAAGTTTTTTTTTCTTCGAACGTCACTTCGTCTACATACTTTTTTGTCTATGGTTTCTACTAGAGATTGGACAGTGAAAAGACCTCAGATGTGCCTCAGAACAAAAAAGACTCGTAAAAAATCGAATCTATGGACCTACCACACCCAAACAGAGTTCACACAGTACATACGGCTTATATCAGAATCCTCATTCGACTTTTTTTCCGTATGTGGCCTGCTTAAGCAAGATCTGACTGAAATAATGGCAACATTGTATCAAAGAGAAATAGAGAATTTAAAAAAAAACACACAATTAGACAGCAAATTTTCGGTTTCGTGAGTGTCGACGAATTCTTTGTAAATAAATCAGAAATAAACTCTTCAAAATGGTCTTAGAAAGTACCATGATATGCGTCGATAACAGTGACTACATGAGAAATGGAGATTTCCTGCCTACGAGGCTGCAAGCCCAGCAAGATGCCGTCAACTTGGTGTGTCATTCCAAAACACGGTCAAATCCTGAGAATAACGTAGGATTGCTGACCTTAGCGAATGTGGAGGTGCTAGCTACACTAACCAGCGATGTCGGGCGCATATTATCTAAGCTCCACCGTGTCCAGCCGAACGGTGACATCAATCTTTTGACTGGCATCAGAATAGCCCACTTGGCTCTGAAGCACCGTCAAGGAAAGAACCATAAAATGCGCATTGTTGTATTCGTCGGCTCTCCGATCCAGAGCGATGAGAAGGAGCTGGTAAAACTAGCTAAGAGGCTGAAGAAAGAGAAGGTAAACTGTGACATAGTTTCCTTCGGTGAAGATGCTGAGAACAATCCTTTGTTGACCACATTTGTCAATACTCTGAATGGCAAAGACGCAACAACTGGAGGCAGCCACCTGGTCGCGGTGCCAGCTGGAGGCTGTGTTGTGCTCTCAGAAGCTTTGATCACCAGCCCGCTCATTGGAGGCGACGGAGCTGGCCCATCAGGCTCTGGACTGTCACCATTTGAGTTTGGAGTTGATCCCAACGAGGACCCGGAGCTGGCGCTCGCCTTGCGAGTGTCTATGGAGGAGCAGAGACAGCGTCAGGAGGAGGAGACTCGGCGCCAAGCAACCACTACTGAGGGAGGTGAGCCACCCAAGACCACTACCGAGGGAGGTGAAGCTGACACTGGCATAGAGCGGGCTCTAGCCATGTCGCTGGGCCGTGAAGCTATGGAACTGTCAGAGGAGGAGCAGATTGCTCTGGCTATGCAGATGAGCATGCAGCAAGACGCCCCTGCAGCAGAAGAGAGCATGGATGTCTCTGAAGAGTATGCAGAGGTCATGAATGACCCTGCCTTCCTTCAGAGTGTGCTTGAAAACTTGCCTGGAGTGGACCCGCAGAGTGAAGCCATCCGCAACGCCATGTCCACCATCAAGAAAGACAAGGATGATAAAGATGACAAAGAAAAGGATTCCAAAGGATCCTCGTCATCATCGAAAGACAACAAGTAAATTGAGTTTACTTTTTTTTTTATTGTGTAAAACCTGCTCGTAAACCTAACATAGACTTCACAGTGTTACTATTACTTTGAATTTATAAATATTATGTAATGCAAAAGTGATCTGTTCTTTTATTCTCTTCTTTACTTCCATGAAATCCAGTTGAGGCCTTCTATCTTGTCATATTCTGAAACATAAAAAAAAATACTTAAGAACTTATATCTGTCAAGCAAAACAAGCAGCAACTTTTAAGTTCCTACTTGATTCTTTCCAGAAGTTCTTTGCTTGGAACTTCTTTATTGTGTCCTCTAACAAGTTCTTACGAGCGTCATCATCTATTGCCTTGGGTTTTTGAGCTGTAAGAACAATTTTAATTTATTTAAAATTATCGTGATTATTAGAAAAAGTAGCAGAGCCTTCATATCAAGGACAAAATATACATATCATAATGTTTTCTGCACAAACAAAATCCCATACAAGTAAAAAGTTACCTGGCATCTCCTGGTTTGAAATTGTTTTCAGTAAAAGCAGAGAACTCTTGATATCTTCCAAATGTGGCTTGAAACCCCTGTTCCCTGTAGAAAATTTAGTTTGTTCGAAAGCAAAGTGGATTATCGGCGACACGCTAGGATACCCCAAGGTTGCTCTTCTCACGCGCGGCATAAGTGCGTCAATCGAACAAACAGAGGTATCCTAACATCTTGCTGACTGTACATTTGCTGTACATGAATTTCAAGCTAGGAGAACCATAACAACCATACCTTTGGCAGATTTTGGCTTGTTAGAACACTGCAATTGTGTTTTATTGGTTCGGGCATCACTTATCGAAGTAGCATTTATCGCTGCAACAATAATGAGCACAAGCACAACAAAACCACAGGATTTATGAGTTTTAGACAATTCAACAAAATGGGCTAAAGGAGTTATACTTACTAGATCGGCCAAGTCTGCTTTGATTATTATTTTTGAATCCACTTTGTCCTGGTGGTGTTGCTGAAAAAGCATTGTGTTCTTGTATTCGGTAAATCTGATTAGAAGATTATAAAATAAAAGATGAGGTTAGCGAGCGTAGAGAGCGATCGTAGCGGCCGAGCGTAGTGATCGTAGAGGGTGTTCGTAGCGGCCGAGCGTAGAGTGATCGTCGCGGCCGAGCGTAGAGTGATCGTAGCGGGCGAGCGTAGCGGCCGACCGTAAGGGGCGAGCGTAGCGGCCGAGCGTAGCGGCCGAGCGTATCGGCTGATCGTAGCGGGCGAGCGAAGTGTCTGATCGTAGCGGCCGAGCGTAGAGGGTGATCGTAGCGGCCGAGCGTAGAGTGATCGTAGCGGCTGAGCGTGAAGTGATCGTAGCGGCCGAGCGTAGAGGGTGAGCGTATCGGCCGAGCGTAGAGGGTGATCGTAGCGGCCAAGCGTAGAGGGCGAGCGTAGCGAGCGGCTGATCGTAGCGGCCGAGCGTAGAGTGATCGTAGCGGCCGAGTGTAGTGGGTGATCGTAGCGGCCGAGCGTAGAGGGCGAGCGTAGCGGCCGAGCGTAGAGTGATCGTAGCGGCCGAGTGTAGAGTGTGATCGTAGCGGCCGAGCGTAGAGGGCGCTCGTAGCGTGCGAGCGTAGAAGGGCTAGCGTAGCGGGAGAACGCAAAGAGAATATAACACTACGTTTGGAGAACGTAGCGGACGAGTGGAGTGTAGCGTAGCAGGCGTACCGTACCTTTAGAATTATTATTTAACAATAGTAACTAAAATACTTACAGGCTTTCCAACAGTTTGTTTCAGCTGGTCTATTGTCTGGAATAGTCAGAGTAGTTAATTTAGTGAGATCGTAACATAAATAAGAGTCTGTTATTTGATTAGGTATGTAGTAGTTTTGTAAGTGTTTCTGGTCAAAAATCGAACCTTTGACTGTTTAGAACTAAACTTACATTGGTAGAGAGGTTCTCTATGTAGGACCGAGTCCAGCACATCCTGGGTGACTGGGTTCTTTCTCTCAGGCGTGGGGTGATTCTTGAGTCCTCCTTCCAGGCAAGCGGCTGGAAATTTTATAAGTTTCCTTAGAATATACTTAGCAAACCGTAATATGAATAAGATCTATTTTATGCTATTGTATACTAAGTTTAAAAGATATGGATAGGTTTAGGTAAATATTTACATAGCTTGTCACTTTTGTCAGCGCTCTTTCTATTGGCATATAGTTCGTTTAACTTTGAAGACTGGTGTTCTATTCCTACATCGGTATCAACCTTTGGCGTATCTTCTGCAGGTTTTTTCAATGGTAGTTGTGAATCTAAAATAATAACTTGTGAATATTCAATCTTGTACATAACTCCGGAAGCGACATCTGGCGTGCGCAAAAATAACTACATAAGTATTTTCAGTTAAAACGCACTACCTCGGTACATGCATCGCGCAGTGTTGCTATACTATATTATTATGTCATGCTTGATCACAGTCACAGATACCCCATGGCAGCTCTTACCGCGCGCGGCATAAGGGCGCCAATCGAACAAAAAGGGGTATCCTAGCGTGTGGCCGACGGTACCTACCTAAGTTTAACGTATGCGATACAGTATAATAGCTACTCACTTTGCTGAGAATTGCTCGATTTACGCGTCACAGGCACTGGAATACGACTCGTCTGTTTCAATGAAGACTTGGAGATAGATACATTACTGCCTGCAAGTTGTAATAAATCTTTTCAGCTGGGGCCTTAGCCTGTAACGCAATGCCGTGTCGATGGCCTCCCAGGTAGAAGGACAAAACCGGGATTTTCTCGTTGTTCTCTTACAACCACGAACTAATCCTCTACAGGGTGCACTCTAAGTCGATAGCGGAACTTTAAGTAGGCTGTCTACTCATCAATACAAACAACTTGTTCTAGGTGGCGACAAAAATGGAGTGAAAATAATATCAGCTGTTTCATACATTTGGCGCAGTACTGGGTCGACCTTTTGTATGGAGCAGCTGATATTTTTTTCACAAAATTTTTTTCGCCACCTAGTACAAGTTGTTTGTATTGATCAGTAGATAGCCCACTTAAAGTTCCGTTACCGACTTAGAGTGCAACCTGTAGAATTAGAATCATAATATTCTTTACTGTACTACAAAAACATTAAAAGGACCGACACTGGACCGACAGCATTAATCAATCGTAATTGAAGCCGTCAACCGGAAGCCCATTTCGGCACCGTTACAGGGTAAGGTCAGCTCAGCTAGTCACAAGGGTAGCGGGAAAAACTAGCCTCTGCGTGCGACTTCATGGCACGTAATAATGCGGCTGTATTGATATGCTACCTGTGCTTGTTGTAAATTGGCTCAATAAACCCTAAGTACTTACTTTGCGGCGCGTCCGGTGAGTTGGCCCCGGCATGCGGCGATTGAGACGAAGATCGCAACCGTCGTATAGTGCCGGACACCTCCATGCCTCTTATTTCTTTTCTAAGCCCTGAGATCAATGATACATTTCTATTCACTTCAATTAAAACTTTTTGACGGTTGACCTCCATGTCAACGTCATAGAATGGAACAGTCTGGGTTGACTTCTAGTACAGTCAACTTCACACTTTCGTTGCAAAGTTCCCTGTACCGTGTAACTGAATATGAATGCGTGTAAGGGTCGACGTGCTCTCGACTGAACTAAGGTAAAGTTGAAGAGTCTGATTCCTGCTTTGCACCCTCAAATTGTACCTAAGTTATTTTGGAAAGTAGGAAAGGCTTTCTCGAAGATAAATATTTTGGAAAGTCATTGAAGAAAAGAAAAAGAAAAAAATCTTACTAGAAGTGTTGTTTTCCACGTATAGAGGACTAGAAAGGCCAGGTTTCGACCGGTTTCTCTTATTCATATTGGACTTGTGTTCACTATGAGTTACACGCGGACTGCTGTATCGTGGTTGACTTCGGCGGTCTGCAATGTAGGAGCACGTAATATTTTCTTTCTATAATAATGATGTATCAAGTTGATCCACCCCCGTGGGCACGATTCCGCGACAGACGTTTTTACCGTGCTATTGAGTAGCGCCGTCTTGCTTTGTGTAGTTTAGTGAAAATAAAGAAAGATGGCGCTGAACGTAAAGCAAGTGTGAAAGGTGCCGGCGGAGAAAAAAAAGCTTGCTAATTTACCTCCTAATCTAAAATGAAACTACACGAATAACTCCTTTATACTTTATTGACAACATAACTAACTACAAATTACAGTAGTGGAACATAACAAGCGTTTTATTGACTATAAAAGAGTTTACTATAAAATTAAATACAATAACTAATTTATCACTATTTTTACAAGCAAGCCATAACTAGAGGGCGCCAGAAAGATAGAACCACCGTATTCGTTTTTAACGCATTCACAACCATACAAAAAGGAAAGGCGTTTTGTCACTTTATAACAGCTAGGTGACTATGGTACGACCTATTCTGCGTGGGCTCGACCTAGGGCTTCGCCTAATGCCTCAAACTGGCTAGCTAGACTCTAGGGTAAGCTCGACGTCGGAGTTAAGATGATAACCTAGGCACAACTAGCGCCGCCAATGGAAAAAAATATCATATCTTCTTTTCGGATGCGTTTTTTGCTAAAAACGAAACGTTAGGTTATAACTATTCTTAGGACCGAAGGTTTAGATTCCAGATCCTAGGACCTACGAATAAAATCTTTTATCGTCTTTTGAGGCCACTTTGGGCGCATCCAAAAAGAAGATATGTTTTTTTTTCCATGCGATCATTCCTTTACATTGGCCAGCAACGTACACTGTGGGGCTAAAGCACCATGTTCTTTCAGTCATAAATAATTTTATACATTCGATCAACGTCCGAAGCACGAACTAGAATCAAAGATAGCGGCTAACTAGAACTGTTCGCGGCGGGCTTATCAATGGATTCAACGGTCTCGTCAGATTCTGTACCTGGGTATTTGGGCCTTTCGGACGTCTTAGTGCGGTTTTTTTGTGTTTTAGGCGACTGCGCCCGCTGCGGGGATCTGGACTTGTCTTTGTTTCGCGCCCGGAGCGCTGCCTTCAGTTCCATCTCGACGCAATGCTCCGCGAACATCAGTTGGAGCGGGGCGTACATTTGGGGCAGCAGTTTGAGGTCGCCCATTGTTATCTGGGGAAAAAACGTGAAGATTAAATGCTGGGAACTTCTATCAACCACGCATAGAACAGGAATCCACAAAAACGGAGACGAGATTTGTGTTATAACATTTAATACATTTGACAAGGTTATCCTAGTTGAGCAGGGTTTCAGGTCAAGCCAAAAGTCAGCAAAAACAGATTTGAATTCTCGCGGACATCACGGACTCAGTGCCGGAAGCGCAACGTCTTGTCTAGCGCCATCTTGTTTTATTTCACTACGTAAATCAAGATGGCGCTCTCGACAGCGGGACGAAAACGCTCGTCGATGCGTTGTGCTACGATGCCAAATGTCCGCAAAATTTCGATTACATAATATCCAATTTTTACACTTAAACTTTCGTATACTGCACATTTTGTAGCATTTTGACATTTCATTTTATTATTATTATTTATTATACCTACACTAGCAGTTTGAAGCTGATGTGTGTATATCACTGCACTTGTTTATTTTTTATATATTTGTCCAATGAGTTTTTGAAAGTGTTTACTGAATTTGCACTGATTATGGAGTCTGGTAATTTGTTCCATTCGCGAACTACGCGGTTACTTAAAAAGTTTTTACGGTGGTTACTTGCACACAGAGAGTTCGTCGTTTTGTTTTTTTTTTATTTCGTTTTCACGACACCGTGAGTTTCGCCTGCGTGACCATACCCGACCTGGTTCGCGACGAAGGACATATTAGTCCTGCTCCATGATTAATGTCTCCGAATGAGAACCGAAACTAGTCGGCTACACCGACATAATACAAAACCGTTGAACCGTTTACGAAATACAAAATATTCAATTGGCAATTTTTAACTGAACAAACCTGCATGTTATCGAAGGCGATCCCCACGCTGCTGTTATTGGTCAGTATATGCGGGTTGAGACGCGGCAGCCGGGCGTACCGCTGACTGAAGTGCGTCAACACAGTGTATTGCGCGTGCATCCGCTCGCCAACCTCTATGGCTTGCGTCGTGGTCGAGTGCATCTTCATGCGAGCCTCGTCGGCTAGCTCGTCCTCCATTGTCGCTTCGTGGATGAGGAGCGTTGAGCCTTCGCCTGGAGATGATGGGGAAAAAGATCATGTAGGCCAAGGAAAATATAGCGACCGTCAAACGGGCTTAATTGTCTAACTTTGAATCTATCGCGATCCCTTTCAATGGTATCGGGATCATGATCGTGATTGCGACTTTAGAATGGAATTGTCTAAGTTTTAAAACACAATGCGAACAGAACGAAACGCCAAACCAATTGAATGATATTGACTGAAAGAATTTGCTATTTTCTTCACTCAATATCCTTCAAAATCGAGTCGCAATCCCTATCTCAAAGGCTTTCAATGACATTTTGTGTCAAAAAAATGCAGTGTCAAGTTCGTCAGCGAAGGGTGCTGACGAACTTGACACTGCATTTTTTCAAACATCAAATTGAAAGGGATCGCGATAGATTAAGAAGTAAGACAATTTAGCCCGATCGTGGTTATGATCTTTATCACTACTTATTAATGAAAAAGCGTAAGCTTTGAATCGATAACAAAGTGAAGGATTCAATTCTCAAACGAAACAATGTGCGGTTTCGTTCAATCAACACCCTTAAAAGCTTGTCTTAATCGCTATTAATGAGATCTGGTGTGAGATAACTGCGGTTTGATTTCGAACTGAAAGAGATTGAGATTAATGTTGATGTTGGAGAAGAATAGGTGAGCCCTCGGTTCAGACAACTCTGCCAAACGCCATATTGAAGCTTTGTGTACAAATATCATCGCACTATCAAGCAGCGAAAGATCGCCTACTTAGGACACGTTTTAAGAAATAATTGTTACCAGCTGCTACATACCATAGTGATGGGCAAAATAGAGGGGAAAAGAAGACCAGGAAGGAGGAAAATGACAAGGCTGTGTAATATCAAGGAATGGACCGGCATCAAAACCGTGGAACAATTATTCAGAACAGAGAGCGGTGCAGGGAGCTGACTCCCAACCACCAGTGATGGAGAGGCACTTTAAGAAGAAGTACAAAAATCATGAGCAACCATTTCACCCGTCTTAAGTACTCACCTAGCTCGACCAAGTCATCGCACGGCACAGTGTCCCCGGAGTAAGTGATCTTGTGCCTGTCATCCACGGAGACGCAGACGCCGAACGCGTTGGGACAATGCGTCACGTAGCACGTCTTTATATCGCGCAGGCCGGTCGACGCTAACAGGGCCGGCGTCATGTGACTGTCGAGGCCTGAGTAGTCGTGTAGCTAGAATGGAAGTTAGAGGTCAGACTGGGTACTGGAGCCGTTTCATATAACTACAATTCGTAGTTTATTATGACAATTCGATGTAATTTTAGGTACATTGAGTAGTCGGTTAGTCAGCTAACCTTTTTATGTCTATCGGCTACTCAATATACATCGAACTGTCATAATAAACTATGAATTGTAGATTAATGAAACGCGCACCAGGTTCCAACCTAGCTAGAATGGAAATTAGATGTCAGACTGGGCACAGTTTGGGGCTATGAGTCGTCAAGTAATGGGGCAATGCGTCATGTGTCTGCTGTCAAGTCCTAAACAGTCGTGCAGATAGAATGGTAAAAGCGATGTCAATGGTTACGGGTTTGCTGGAAATTAAATTAGACCTGAAATGATCTCTAGAAAGGCGACTGGAAAGAGTTAGAGACCTGTGGTGACTTATTGTGTCTAAGGAAAAGTCACTGAGCCATGGCAGCAAGAAGATCAGCATTCGGCTATGGGAGAGACTGCTGTGTCGATAACATCATAAGAGCGGCTTTTTCACACTTGCCCTGACGCTCCACTCTCTACAGTTAGGTACAGCTTAATCCCTCGCTTCATCTTTGAAGATCCTATTATCCCTTTTATTATTCATCTAAAGGAAGATCCTCACCAGATCCTGGTTGGGTACGAGCGTGAACTCCTGCTTGATGCGCTCGAACTGTTGTTCGTACATGGTGAGCCAGCACAGGATCTGTCCGGGCGCAAACAGTACCACGGGCGAGTGCGGAGAGTCCGACTTCTCTTCGAACGCTTGGCTGCGCGCTTGGAGCACGCCTATGAGGCCTGTGTGGGGTGAATCGTTGGTGAAACATTTTGGTTGGACTATTGTGCGAGTAAGTAGGCGAGTTTATATCAGGTAGGACATCGCTACTTCAGGAGAGTTTAAAAACGGCCTGGAGCTTGCACTTTTTAAAAAAATGTTAATGATTGCAAAATAATTATTAAACTTTCGACAAAATGTGACTACCTATCACGCCCGCCTCTAAAGTTTCGATTACGAACAGGGGTGTCATGGCGACACGAAAATAACGGACACATGTGTCCGGATTCCGAGTGGGATGCAGACATGTAAAATAAAATATCTTATCTGCGAACTAAGCAGAGTAATGTGTAAAGCCCAGCAGCTATACCGACCGTATCACTACTTTAAGCAAGATGAAGGCCCTACTCGGCGATGGCCAAGCGCGCGAAACACTGTTTTCTATAGCTGTTTCACCCAGAGCGAGACAGGGCGCGGGAAGTGAGAGGCAATGCGGCTGTATGAGTCTACGTGTGTTCGTGTTCTTTCGCGAGTATGTAGTAGTAGTTGTAGTAATAGATCTATATTCCCAAATTTTTTCTTAGTTCAGCTTCAGCTGCCATTTCCACATTTAATTAGCTATTTAAACAAAAAAAAATCTGACAAGTACAATACATTATTGATGTTCCCAAGGTAGTTAGACTCCAATAGACAGTGTAATAATGTAAGTAAATAACAGCTGAAAGTAACCCCTTTTTTGGAGCGAAAAACGCAACGCTCTAATTTCTTTCAGGCAATTATTTTAATTATAAAAACTATTAGCGATCCTCCATATTGGTCATCTTCTGATATAAACCAAGTTTCAGCAAAATCCAGCCTGCAGTTTAGAAATTAAACCTGAACTAAGTTTGTATGGGAAAATGGTGCTCTAGCGCCCTCTTAAAGTTGGTACTTGATAGGACGATAAAAACGTTAGTCGCGATGCCACAGTAGCAGGGAGAGACGATAGAATGAGTGTAAAAACGTTAAAAGAACGTACCAATATGGTGGTCTGCGTGCAGATGCGACACGTAGATCGCCTTGAGAGTCTTGAGGAACGCGTTGACTTTCTTCGGACCGTAGAAGCGGACGAGCTGGCCGTACGTTCCCTCGCCGCAGTCCAGAAGCATTGAGCTCTTCTTACTGAAGAAGCAAAATGGTGATTAGACGTTTTACAAGCTTTTTTGCGCCTTTCCGCGCTAACCAAAAAAATGTAAGGATACCCGGAGCTAACTCCGTTGTCTTTCCTGTGGACTAGGCTAAGCTGATACGATCTATCAAAACATGAGAGAGGATGATACTATCCATCAAAACATGTCCCGGACATTACGGAAACTGAGTGGTCACTTCACCCACCTATTGGAAGTGCCATTGGATGCTGTATCAAAATGTAAGATAAATGCAAAGGCCTCATTTTTTTTTCACTAGGACAAATCTTGCGAATCCAGTTTCGAGAAAACACGATCACTGCTAAGCAGCACCGAAATCTCTACATAGTATAAAACCAGCGTGAAACAAAGTCGCTTTCCGCGTCTGTCTGTCTATCCACTTACTCCTCCTAAACTTAGATTACTCATATCCTGAGATGCAGAATACAGCTGTATTCTAGTTCAGGCACCGTGTACATTTTTAGTTTTTACCGAAGTTATATTTATAGAAATAAATGAATTTGAACTAAGCAACGAATTTTGATGCGGTTATCACCGTCAATTAGATTTTTTTTCACGGAAGATCTATAAATAGTTCTATGCGCCCATGCGAAGCCGGGGCTGTTCTGGTGACCAATAAAAGTAAGTGAAATGCAAATGAAGTACAATATACTTACTCAATATGAACAACAATGCAGCTAGTGTTCCTCGTCTTGCTCGGTATACAGGATCCAGTACCCAGGAACACCACTTTTGGGTACTCCGGCTCGTCTTCTTTTTTTACACGCATCGTGTCGACGATCGAGCGGAACTTTTCGAGGCTGCCGTTGAAGCCATCCACGTCCATAGTTTCTTGGATATAGTCCTGGATATGGAGCTTTGGCTCTTGCGATCTGCAGGGTAAGGGAGGGTTTTGATTGGACTTAAAGAGACTACGTTTTGTTCGCGACTTCGTGCGCCAAGAATAAGATAATAAGTTAGCAATATTTTCTTGTAATTAATAGCCTACGTGTTATTCTGATGGATAAGCAGGTAAGGACACTAGAATACGCTAAAATCGCAAATAAACGGCCAGTTCAGATTTTTTTATATGTTGTTAGGACCACTACCAGTAGCGTATATCCAAGTTTGCAGCTTCGAAAGACCTGTGCTCACTTTGCAGCACTGTAAATATCGACCTTAAACGTACAAAGACAAAGTCTCACCTATCAACATCCTTCTTCGGCCTCAGATGCACGACGGTAAGCGACCTGCCCGTGGTTGTTTCGACCCGCAGCTCGGCGCTCTCTGCGGACGGCGTCTCCGTAGGGGGCGCGTCACCCTTGCAGGGACTCTCCATCGTCACTATACTCTGGAACTGCGCGAGCGCAATCTGCGGGTGAGTTAGGGGAATAGATGGCGACACCATAACCGTAAGCCATGCGTGATAAAGCTCAAAATTCGAGAAGAAACTAAACATACTCGTATGCGCGAAACAAAAACATGCTGGCGTGAAAGGAAAATTAACTGCACTGAAGAAACTTCTGCTTCTACAGTAGACAAAAGCCATGTTTATGGCTGCAAGCTATGTGTGCTGGTTGTCGAGAGCCTTTGCTCTACCAACCTAGGAATTCAAGAACGGAAGAATTTCAAAGACTGGGCCTGCACAATCCACACATACGTATTCCCTAAAAAGGGTAGCCAAAAGTTGTAGATATCAAAGAATCGTCAAGTCATACTGTCTCCAGATCAAAGTATAGAGAAGTACTACGCTCAGAATTAGTGTCAGGACGCCTCACCCTGGCTCTCCATCGTCACTATACTCTGGAACTGCACGAGGGCAATCTGCGGGCGAGTTAGGGGAATAGATGGCGACACCGTAAGCCAAGCAACCGTAAGCCATGCGTCATAAAGCTGTTTTTGCATGAGGAGTTTTGTTTCTAGACGGAAAAAAGTAAACATATGCGCGTGAAGTTAAGTTGACTGAAGTTATTTCTACTTCGCCACCATCACCCACCAGTGGGCCAGATGGCGGCCGTAGACGCTGCTTTTGTCTACACTAGAGACATCGTGTCAAGGTATATAAATAAAAACTGAGCCATACCATCTGGGGTCGCTAGAAAAGGAAAGCTGTTGCACTAGCAGCAAAACATAAACATTGAATAGCAGTGAAAGTATTACTCCAGTGACCATATTGTCGTCGCCATTTTGAATTTGCATGAAACGCTTAAGGCGCTGTACATAGTGAATAGCCCGCGCGCCAAGAAAAATGCACAAAATCGAGTCCTGTATCAAATACACTAAAAAAATCGAAAATTTTCACATATCAAACCCTAGAATTAGGTGAGACCTATCTAAAACAGCCAGTTTCGTGTTGACATTCATAAACGTTTTGATGATATTTTTGATGAAAAAAAATAGGCGGCGCACTTTTTTTCAAACAAAATATCTTGCAATCTGTTATGGGTATCAACACAAAACTGGCTGTTTTAGATAGGTCTCACCTAATTCTAGGGTTTGATATGTGAACATTTTCGATTTTTTTAGTGTATTTGATACAGGAATCGTTTTTGTGCATTTTTTTTGCGCGCGGGCTAATTTACTATGCCCAGCGCCTTAAGGCTCAGTAGTAGGCACAACTAGCGCCGCCAATTAAAAAAAAATCATTTCTTCTTTTTGGATGCGTTTTTTTGCTAAAAACTCTTCATTCGTTCTCAATGCCTACTACAAACTAGACCAGACACCGGTTGAGATGAAAAAGAAAACCTGCTGAGACACACATCCGGCAACGGACAGAAACACGATGAAGAATAAGCCTTACCTTTTTCTTCAGCTCCTCCAGGCCTTGCAGTCTAATCGGGCTATTGGTCTTCGGAACGGGCGGATGCGCGTTCCAGACGGGCGAGATGCTGACGTCACGGAGCAGGGGAAAGATGTCCGGATCTAACAGGTGAAGCTTGTGTTGCGTCCGGTGCACGGCCTCAGAGCCAAGGCAGTTGTTCTGTTCGTTGAGGATCAGGTGACGCGTGTTGGGACCGAATTTAGCCATAAAGGCGCGGTATCTGGGGGAGGTGCGGTTTAAAATAGGATGTACTGTAATATCAGCAAGTGTTAATTTTCTTTGCAGCGTCTCGCCGTATCTTTGAATTAGCGCGCCATTCATGTACCAACGAATAGCATATGTAAGAGTAATAGGTTTATTTATTTTCCAAAACAATGGAACAGATAGAGATAATAAAGTAACCTTCTTCTAAACATTTATAATAAGCAATGACATTCTAATACAAATAGACAACTCATAGGCGCTCGAAAAAGGTAACTGCAATATTGTGCTTAAATTCAGTGTAAGCACAATATTTTCATTAGACGTTTGATGACTACGCAGCTGTCAACATGCCAAAATGTGGTACAAAAAAGTGCCGAAATAACACCTTGACAATGCGAAATAAAGATGGTGTGACCTACCATCGGTTAATTAATATTATTTACATATGATAACAGAAGAAAAGGTACAAATATTAAGAGGAAACTATTAAATTTTCAATAAAAACCATTGATTGTAAACAAATGTTCCTGTTTCTTTCTCTCCCGCGGGTCAGAAAGAGATAGACAAAATGATGCTTAAAGAACATAGTCAGAAAAGAAAACAATGGAGACTCCTTTTGTAAAGTAAAAATTCTAAGGACTAAAATTTTTCGCACAGTTCTTGCTCTATCCTTAGTCACTTTTTGTTTTTTCTAAAGCACTAACCCGTCCTAGGGAATAATTTAAACATTTATAAGTCCTGTCCCGAGTGAATTTTTTCAACCTATCCTTAGTCAGTTGAAAAGGGGCAGGCATTTTCACTAACATGACAGTTCGATCTGCCAGTTTACTGAGTTAGATGATGGGATAGGCTTTAGTTAAAATAATATAAAAAACTACCAGGGGCTTAAGTCTGTAACACAATGGCGTGTCGATGGCGTCCCAGTATAAGTAGAAAGAAAAAACAGGGGTTTCTTCGTTTTTCTCCTACAACCAGCGAACTAATCCTCTAGAATTAGAATCAGAATAATATTTCCTGTACTTGCAACAAAAAAAAGGACCGACACAGCATGAATAAGTCGTAATTGTTGCCGTCAACTGGGAGCCCTTTTTGCCACCGTTGCGTTACAGACTCAGGCCCCAGGCCCCGCCACACTGATACACAAATACTTCATCCTCTTCATTCGGCAGAAGACCAAAGTCGAAGATATCTGGCTAGGCGGGAGTACCAACGGTGGACCAGGGCGTCACGGAATGGTGGCCTAGAATGGGTCGAGGGTCGGTGTGTAGACCGAAAGCTCGATGACATTGTCAAAACAGCGGGAGGACAATGGACGAGATTGGTCTAATACCGAGGGGGTTGGCGTGAAAAGGAAGAGGCCTATGCCCAGCAGTGGGCTTTATTTATGGGCTGGATAAATAAGTAGATTTGTATCACCTGGTTTTTTTAAACTTCGCTGTTATTATTTTCCTAGAAGCTATCGAGCTATTCGAAAAGTCGTAGAACAACATTTGTTGGAAATCACATTTAGGGGTTGATATGTTTCAGGAAAAAAGCTATTTACAAATTATAATTACCTGCCTATTTTTCATAAACTGTTTAAAATAATATCCGCAACATGGCACAGATTTTTTTTCCCCATAACAAAAAACTAAAATAGGCTATTGCTACTCCACTGCAATCTTTATTCCAATAAACTTCAAAAATCAACTTACGTAGCTTCAAACTGCGTGATTGATTTACATTTCCGCTTAGTTACACAATACATTTTGAGGGCTTGAAGTGTCAGCAGCAATGTAGAAACAAAAAGTCAGTCGAAGCATAATAGGGTGAAATTAGCGTGTGCCATGTTTCGACTTGGTTACGGAACAGTTTGTCCATTTGTATTAGAATGTCATTGATAATAAGTTGAAAAAAATCACTCGGGTCAGGACTTATTATTCCCTATCACGGGTTAGTGCTTTAGAAAAAACAAAAGGTAACCTTCTTCTCTCGTGTCGGAAGCATCACACTGCGCGCTCCCAGAAACTCAAAAATAATAAAAAAAACAGCTTTGGAGAAAAGACCTTTCAGACCCTGTTGTTTTTAGAAATAAAGAAAAAGCTAATTTTTCCCGCAAACAAGGGAAGCAGTTTAAAAAGTGGTCCACCTTGGCAACTTTTGCTGAAGGCTACGCAAAGATTGTTGCAGAGGGAGCTAGCGGAGGATCGGGGCGGGGCGGGCCGCAGCGCAATAGTCCGCCGCTAGTGGACGCTGTTTAATATAAATACAGGCAGGCGGATTTTTGCGTTGTGATCTTGCGATGCGCCCCTAGTGGACGCCAGGCTTTATACTCATCTTAATCAATGGCGGGTCGGCTAAGAATTAAATTACCTCGGTGTGCTGATGATGTGTCCAGGTGTATAGTGCACCACGACTGTGGGTATATTCTCTGGCGGGTTCGCGGGATCGTCGAAGTGCGCTTGGAACTCATTCTCGTGTAGGTAGTCCAGCTCTGGCGCTTCCAGGACTGGAAAAGAGAACAAGATATTTTTGGATATTTATTTATACAATTATTTGGCTCGCGAGATGCACTGATCTATACTTTCCGCCATCGTTTATAAATTCTTTCTTCTGACGGGCCAAGCGGTGAGATCTAACAAGCACCACCAATGGTAGAAAAATCCCATCTTCGCGACTGCTGGTCTTAAACACCGCTCTTGATCTGCCCCAGTAGCGAAGGAGTTAAATTATATCCAAGAACCCTATGGCTGAATAGCATGATTCAACCTTTTTGGATCTATCTTTCCAAAACCTCAAAGGCTTTGTCTTTGTCCCAAATCGTATGTACACAAACTTCAGCAAGACTTCGTCAATAGGAAGAAGTTTATAAACTTTGGTGTTCCGCAGAGCAATGTCCTGGGACCGCCATTGTTCCTGCTGTATATCTTTGTCAAAGTATTATGTAGGCTGGGAATCTGTAATTCTCTCACCAATAAAGACCGATTCATGGTCGTCCAGGGTCTTGACCTGCCGCGACTGCACCAGCTAGCCATTCGGCAGCAGCACGTCGACGCCGCTCTTGAACTTTCTATTTTTTTGGATCTTTTCAAGGCCTTTGACACTGTCTCCGTCCAAATCGTCTTTCACAAACTGAGCAACCTGTAGACTTTGGTGTCCCGCAGGGCAGTGTTCTGGCACCGACACTATTCTTGCTGTAAAACTATTGCACTGAAGGCTGGGACTCTGTAATGCTCTCACCAATGAAGACGGGTCCAGGGTCGTCCGGGGTCTTGACCTGCCGCGACTGCACCAGCTTGCCGTTGGGCAGCAGCACGTCGACGCCGCTCTTGAGCTGCCCGAGCAGCGGGCCCGGCTTCACGCCCAGCTCCACGCACTTGGCCAGGTCCAGGGTGCCCATGCGTTTCTGGAGAGAGATAAGAATATTGTATTGTGTTATGTTGGGAATTTTAAGGTATGATCAGATAGCAAGCAGGTGTGATCATACAGATCGCGCTAAACATCTAGTTCGCTCTGAATTTGCCGCGCATTGCGATCTGTACTGGCTTCTTCCAAACTGTGGTAACACTGATTACGCTTGCTAGAAACGAACGCAAAGCTAAAAAACGTCTCTTGCTTTGCTAGTACTTGAAAAGTGGTTCACTAAACATCGCCACGGCTTGAAATTTATCATCATCTTCATTATCAGCATACATTTGGCCACTTAAGCTGTCAGAATGATATTGGCAAGCCTACTCCTCTTAAACAATGTCCCAGACACTGCAGCGTCGAGTGGTTTCTTCATCCATCTAGTGTAGTGAAGGTACCACTGGACGCTGTATAAATCATCTCATTACGTAGATGCAAAGGCCTAAGTTTTATTTTGCCACTGCTGGATATAGGCCTTTTCCTCTTCACGACCGCATTCAACACGGTCGGTGTATCCTCGGACGTTTTGTCGTCTTGGAGAGGTCGGCTCATCATCGAGCTATTGAACTTGATATTATTTCGTTAGCCAACTCACAGCCCCCTCATAAATTAACTTACCCTCAAAGTGCAGATGTACGCGACAGAACAATTAGACATTTTATGCAATTCCTGTAGGACCTTGCTACTGTTGCCGTTGCCTCTCTTCTTCGCTGCTGCTTCTGTAGATAGAAAAAAAGACATTATACCTCATTTCATGTACACAGCCTTCATAGATTTCGACGAGAGTTCGGACTTTCATAGTACCCTAAAAATAAATAGACATTCTACTTTCTACATTCCTCGATAATTTACACAGCGTCTGGTGGTATAATACACGCAATAGGAGAACCGCCCACTTTAGTGTTATAAGCCTGGAACATGTTATTTATATTTGGATGCAGTAGGCTTCCATCCATCGATGGAATCCATTGCTCCCTCAATGCTGAGGATTCTCCAGTCTGGGCTATAGGCTTGCCCAGCTCCCATTCCATCTCTCGGCTCTACTTTATCCTTTACCTTTCTCGGCAGCAACTTTGGCGGCGAGCCGCGACTTCCGGTCGTCCACCTTGGGCGGCTGCGAGGTCTCCCGGCAGTAATAGTCGGTCTCGTCGTTCATGAACTTCTGGAACTCCTTGTCGGGGCTATCGCTGAGCTTCTGCCGCTTGGTCGGCGGCTTCTCCTTCTTTAGGACGTCTAGGTGGGGGCCCCTGAAAAAAACCCTGCATGTCAAGAACATTGGGAGCGGTAAGAAAAGCATACGAAGGGCAACCTTCTTTACGTCGACCAGCACCTCTATTCTCTTAAAAATCCACTAAACTTTTGAGTGTCAAAACACTCGAAAATAGCCCTTATTGAAATGAATGAACAATCTTTTTTTGACATTTAAGAACGGGTATTTTTATGGTGGATATTTTAGAGAATACGGGAGCAGTTGTTCCAAGTATCGCTGGATTGACGAAGTCTGGCGCGATCAGGTGGAATATTAGAGGAAAGTTGCACAGGACAAAGAGATGGAATCTTTTGGCTGCGGAGGCCATGATCCACTTCGTGTCACTGGGCCTCTGGGCCACTGGGTATCTTAGTAAGGTAAGGATATCAATAAGGCACCAATACAATATGTTGTGAGCTAGTTGCTAAGAATCTCTGGAAGAGACCTGGCTAGGTACAATAAAATGCCTTTAACTAGCTATGCTTAACAGCAAAATCTTGTTCAACAACATAGCCCGAATAGTTGGAAAGCATTGGCATTGGTTAATGGGCTGATGATGATGAAAATTACCAGAAAAAAAGCCTCTTCAGCTTAGAAGGTTCCAGCTTCATCTTGAGCTTCATAAGTCCACACTATTTTCATAAAAACTAATTTTAGAAAGCTCCTTACATCAAAACATATTTGACAGTCATAACACTGTCTTCGAAGTCAGCGGTGGGGCTGCAAGGCGCCATTGTGACGGACATGTCCTTCATTATGACGAACCGTCGTGTCGCGTTGTACAGCTCATCCTGAAACAGATGATACAATCAAAACTAAGGCCTTTGCATCTACGTAACGAGATGATTTATACAGCGCCCAGTAGCACCTCCACTCACACTAGATGGGCGAAGAGACCACTCGGCGCTGCAGTGCCTGGGACATTGTTTTAGATGGAGTAGGCTGTCTGGATGGTATAGGTGATACAATCAAGCAGCATGACTTCTATTCATCGATAGTACCTACGGTCGGCCACAGTCACAGATACCCCATGGCAGCTCTTGCCGCGCGCGGCATAAGGGCGCCAATCGAACAAAAAGGGGTATCCTAGCAAGTGGCACACTGTGCAGTACAATAAGTTTCCAAATAGAAAAATACAACATCTACTGTGTCGTAATTTATACTATTTATTGTGCGGTAAGATAAGAATGAGTACTATTCCCTTACCAAACCCTTGGGCCCATGGAGAGTGATGTTGGGTACACCGACATCCTGCAGGGTCAGCGACAGCCCCGGCAGTCCGCCAATATTCTTCCAGGTCTTGCTTGTGATGAAGATGTGCTCAAGCCTCGACAGTTTGACTTTGTGTTCATGCGCTAGCCTCTGGGTGCACTCGCCACAGTTGAACATGTACCTAAAAGAACTCGGTGTGTTAAGACTTCAAAAAGAACTGCTACTGCTGCATGATAGGTCATGCATGAGTAGTCTTGCATGTAGAGTTGTAGACACAAGAAAATTGGAATATATTAGTATTATTTCAACTCAGAAATGTGATGTTGTTAATCATAGGTAATAACACAAAGCATAATATTTTATTGCGTATTATTATTATGTGCATGTATAGTTAAATGCAAGTAACTCTCAAAACTACAAACACTTCTGAAAAAAATATACTCTAAAGGAGAAGTTAAAGCTATAAATAACTAGGCTATGCAGATAGCCAAAGTTGCACCATAATTGCAGTATGTAAAATGTTTATTTTAAATGAATCTACATGACTTCCCAATTCCCATACCCTCGTAAGCAGTGTAAAAGCCCAAAACCTCATTAGTGGTCTCGCATAGCTACTACTATATGTAGTATATTATAACTGAACTAACCCTGGCTAGATTCTTACCACAATAACAGATCATCTTTTTTCTGAAAAAATGAACTGGAATACTTACCGTTTCTGGTCAGTGAACAGGTATAAGGTGTTAGGGACTCCGCGTGCTCCAGAGCCCAGCACTTGTAGGTAAACTGTGCTGGGGCCATACTTTTCAGCCTTTTTCTGAGAGACAAGTCTCGCGCGCTGTACTTCTGCTAACCGACTCGAATTTGACTTTGGCATGTTGGCTAAAAATTCCAAGAGTTTCTTAGAGCTACCTTCCTGGTTGTAATTACGTACATTACCCAAGCGGCAAGCAAATAAGCCAACACTTTTACTGTACATGTGTTTGGAGGTTATGTTTATACTTTTGGATGTAAAGTTGTACGAGCTTTTGTTTACTGTTACTGATTTATTTTATGTAAAAAACACGCATTGTCCTCTTTAGATTACTTTCAATACATTTCTGTAATAAATATTTATTTTGTTGACATATTTTTTTCAGATTTAGAACTTTTTTCTGTGAAAAAAACGAAAACAACAATCAGTTTTTTGTTTTTTTTTTTCACTGTCTGTTTGACATTGACAGATTAGTGATGTGCAACTTCCGGTATAAAATCTAGCCCTTTCTAGCCATAGACTAAGCTAAGGCCCTTTCACATTATGTGGGGACATCGCAGATTTATTATTTCTACCAAGGGTAGATTTTTTTTTGTAGAGAATGGTATCACTGATAATTTAGGAAAATGGCGTTCTGTACAGCTGTGGGTTGCGCAATTTTTATGTAAATGCGAATTAAATTTAGAAGAATTGTTAAGTTTGAAGTGCCGTTCATCCAAAGGACCTAAGAAATGGTCTTTTCACATAATTTATAGTGTAATTTTTATACGGTGTATGGTGTTTTTCGTCCAAAGAAAAACTGTCATGGACCGTGTATTTTTTGTGTTGTGGTGATGTATCAAAGGGAATAATGAAACCAAAAGAATAATGCGGCTGTCTAAATAATGTGAATATGATGGATGTGCTATGGGTGGTGTTACTCGTGGCCTTGACCGGCTCACACTTGGGACACGGGTGGCCGCTGGGGACGCCGCAAACCTACCCGCACGGTGAGTCACAAAAACATCAAAAAACATTAATTGAAATGCATTTCCATTAATTTAAATGCATGTAAACACACCTGAAGTCCTCTGGCCTACTCCCCGTTGTATTTGAGTCATTATTTAAGCAGTAGCGAGTTCTATCTTTTTAAATCAAATTGGAATCTGAAGGTAGGTTTTAAATTGGTGGGTGTGAGTAAGGGAGGGTCCCATTCGAATAACGGACCCTACTCTAAAGTACCTCCTTCACGTAAGTATAAACAGTTTATTTGTCCAAAAGTTAGCATCTTCAATATTGAAATCATAACACAACACTGTAAAGTAGCTATGTAAATACATACTTCCAAACTTCATGGAGACAAATAAATTCTATAACGACTTATAGAATGAAGATAACAGTATAGACAGGTGCTGACTCTACCGTTTTTCATTTATTAGGTCCGATTTTTCAATCGCCAGATAATCACTAAAATCATAGGAATAATTTAAAAATGGTATGATTTTTGTATTGGCTATTGGTTGAATAAATCATCTCATCACGTAGATGCAAAGGTCTTAGTTATTTGTCAAATAAACGAACTAGGGCTTTAACTGAGGATTGTCAAATAACAAAGTTTATTTTAATTCCTCAGATTAGATTTACAAACTTATTTGAACTCAATCAGCATCAATTCACATTTGTATCTAAATTAACTAAAATTGTCTAATCAAAAAAATCAATCACACTTATGTCTTGGTAGTTTCTCATCCAATCCTTCTGTGCCTATAACCTCAGTCTGAGCTTCAGGTTATTTCTACTAATTTGGAGATTGCTGGAAAACAAGACGAGTTGTTGTCATAACTTTTCTGCTTTATTTATCTGCCAGACTTTTATCAGATGAGATAAGTGATATCGCATTTTAACTTTAAGTACCCCACATTATGTGGGAAATTAATGGCAAGAGGTCCACATATAAAAGAGTGCTGGACACAAGAGGAGGCCTTTGCCCAGCAAAAAGGGCAAATAAAAAGTACAAAACAAAGTTGCTTTCTGCGTCTGTCTATCTGTCTGTTTAACTCTTCAATCTACGCAATGGATTTTGATGAAGTTTTCACCGTTAGTTAGATATCTTTTCAGGACAGGGTGACTCAGGCTCAAGTAATAAAATAATAGAATATGGTGCTCCTTCATAGTTGAACTGGATCTCCGAGTCTTCTGCTAGCTTATCAAGTCTACTGATAATTTAGGTTTGAAACGGGTCGAATCGCAGTAAGTTTAGTAGATAAATAAATTACCTTTATTATCCTGACATATAATAAAGCAAATTTATTTACCTACTAAACTTACCGCGATTTAACCCGTTTCAAACCAAAATTATGTGTGAATATCGCAATTCATTAAAAGTTACTAAGTTTACTGATATTTTGATCAGTTTCTGTTATCATGACCTTAACAGAAACGTCCCTTATTCCAGAGTTAACGGGTACAAACCGAGAGGCATACGCATCATGGGGTGACTCCAGCGGGGCCTATGCCGTGGTGCCGGCGCTGGCGTTTCTGCTCGCGGCCGTAGGCTTCCTTCTGGGGTGCACCTGGTGCTACCGGCACAAGGATTGCAAGGTGAGTTCGTCCTTAGTCCACCTAACATAAAGCATTAGTTTACTGCGGTTGTGCAAGGGTGCGAGAAGGGTGGCATATTTTATGACAGATTGTATGCAGCCAAGTTTTTGGTATTTGGATTTTTCTTCTTCTAGAAATGCCTCTCCATCATTGAAGATTGGCAGTCGGCTCTTTGAACCGTTCTTTGTTCATGGCTGTCCTGAATAATTTCCTAGGTTTGAGTGAAGTCTGACTGACTAAAGTCAAATTAAACCACTTCACTATTGCAGGGACCTACTCAGTTAAGTACTAGACCCTTCTAGGAATGTCATTAATTCCTATTGTTGAGGGTTTTTTCCTTGTTGGTTGCCAGATTGTTTTATTGTCATGAAACCTTGATGCATTCTTTCTTATTGATATTTTCAGGCCAATGTGCTTTAGAAAACAAAAGCTATTTTATAGAGAAGAAATAGCTAGTGTTTGTATTAAGTGACTCTTTTTTGTGTTGAACAATATGCCAACAATAACTGTCCTGAAAGTACCTCAATAACTTGTCCTGAAAAATGTCTTGACTTCATTGATACATCTGCCAGTCTTTGCTAGAATGGCAATAAAAACAGAGTAAGCTTTACAAAAAAGAGAATTCCTCTCATTTCTTAGTCATCGACGACAACCTCTTGACCCTTCTCCCGCGCTCCAAATATCCACATTGCCACGGACGCCGCGTCAGCCCCCAAAGACATACCGGTGTGTAGTAGACCACAGTAGAAACAGATAAACTAAACGAAAATTAAAAACCAAGAGGTCGACGGCGATGCCATGACTGTAAAATGAGAGGGGTGTCTTAAGCTAGACCTCCATTAGCGGCGGATCGCAAAATAAAAATCCGCCTGCCTGTATTTATATGAAACAGCGTCTACTAGCTGCGTTGCGATGCGCTCCGGACCGATCCGCCTAGTGGACGCCAGGCTTTACAGTCGTCGTAGTCTACCACTTGACCCCTCTCCCACGTTCCAAACGGCCACATTGGCACGGACGCCGCCTCAGCCCCCAAAGCGCGCGTCGCGGGGCCGACGACCCGCCCCAGCGGCCGCGCTGATTAGATAGCTGCAACTTGCATTACTCATGCTCCACTCATGCCACTGTTGGAACCCCATTTGAGCATCCCTACAACGATGTTACGATGTAAATCCACTTCCGTTGTCAACAGCTGTCAAGAGGTATCAAATTGTTCTTTTTGAAAGCAACAATAATTTTTAGACCGTTGTACATACAGGGAACTACACTCAGTAGATTTTTAGTGAATACGCCAGCTGGTCGCACATTTATCACATTTAGTTTTTACCCAAGTCTGTACTACTAAAATTAACAAAAAATATTTTGATACTCATCATAGGATAAATCGGCAAAGAAATTGCTATCTTGTTATCAAAATTGGCAAGTTCGTGGTTTGTTCCCATTATGTTTGAATTGTGTTACATACGAGTTATGCTTATTATTACCTGCGTCGTTGTATGAATGAATGGATTGGCGTCATTATTAGCGAAGCAATCCATTATTTCATGCATAATGTTTATTGATTGTTTTAGATACGTCCTTTGTTTATTGTTAGGTGTTCATACACAACTCGGGATAATTTATTATCTGGCATTGTACCTGGACAATGGTGACGAGACGAGCTTTGTGCCTAACCTCCGTTTCACCAAGACTCTAAGCGGCAATTTTACCGTTACATGATCGTAGATCAAACTCCAATTCCATCTGTCAAACGTATACGATTGACGTATAAGATCCGAGATTTTACGCTTTTAATCGCCGATTCCGAAGCAGTAAAATTGCCACTAAGGGACTCCGTAAACTTCTAACACTTTGGCAAACATAAAACTGTCCCTGCTTCCCTCATCAAATATCTAGTGAAAACAAGTAAATTGTGGACCCTTTTCAACAAAACCAACTAAATACTTAGTCTGGTCAGTCCGAAATTTGGATTTCACAGCTCAGTGATTTTGAGCGTTGAAGCGAAGTAAAAGTCGCTGTTTGACGGCACATTGGGGCCACCCTTACCGATAAAACAATAAAGTCTAATATGGCACCCTTTCTTACAAACAATTAGTGATTCGGCAAGCGAGACAAGACAAGACAATTTCGATATCGAGACTGTCTTGACGGCATCAAGACTTTTGCTTGGTCTCGATCTTGTCAGGCGAGCGAAAATATTGTCTTGGTCTTATTTTTAAGACTCGACACAATCGACACTCTCGATTGTGTCATGTGATCATGTCATCCATATCAATCAAAAAGCCGGCCAAAAAGGTTTATATAATCTCTGACATGTCAAAAATTATAGCTGTCAGAATTCTACGGAATAAAAAATCTGTTTGAAAATAAATAAACATTTTGTGCGTTGCGCTACGCCACGTCTATCGGTCTTTGGTGGCGCGGACTCTATTTCGAGACTCTCGCTCGATCTCGCTCGAATTAAATGATCGAGACGATGTCTTGGTCTTGTCACGATCGTTTGATTCGAGCAAGACAAGACCAAGAAACAAAACACAAATTCGATAAAGGTTGGCCAAGATGCTTGAAAGTATCGTCTTGAACCGAATCACTACAAACAATAAAAATTTAAATGGGGCTCAAAAGCGCATCAAAGATACGCGTCTAAGCGAAGCCCAAGTAGCCCTTTCGAATGACTTCCTTTAACTAAACTCTTAAATTAGTATAAATGCAACAATTCGGTACGCAAAGTTTTTTGTTCGAAAGTCCGTTATTGGCTTAATTTTATCTTTAGACAATATTGAGAAACTAATTTCAATATTTTTAATTTTGGTTCAGTAGTTTCGATTTTACAACGTTTCAAAGATACGGTTTTATGACCTTCACGCGACGGTCTGCATACTGTTGGCGGTCATAGGAACAAAACATTTTAGCGCATAAAAACAAAACTACTGGACCAAAATAAAAAATATTTAAATTAGTTTCTCCATATTGTCTAAAGATAAGTTTAAGCCAATAACGGACTTTCGAACCAAAAACTTTGCGTACCCAACTGCCTACTGAGTCATTAAACCCGCTAAGACAATTACTCATCAAGTCTTGATACTTGGCAGGCATCGGCGGCTATTCTCCGCTCTGATGTCCATTGTCGACGTGTGCGTCAAAATATACGGAAATAGACCTCAATTAGCCGTCGAAAGCATCGAATTTAAGTGCTAATTTTTGTTTTATTGGCCATATTTTGCAATGGGCGGTAACAGGTGGTGAGTCCCTAACTTGCGTCATCGATTTAACCTTGTGGCGTACTTTGTTTGCACTTTTTTTTGTTTGTTCGTTTAATTGAAAGCGAAAACGGGGCCTGCTTGTTGTGTAACTTGTCATTTGGGAGTTGGAGGACGGACAATCAATACCGACCGTTACTTGTGTTCGATAACAATGGGATTGTTCTTATTATGCCCCATAGACTTATTATGCCCCCTTTTAACCTCATTAGATATCAACAAACTAACTCACATCACACAGTGTACAATGAACCAGCTAACATGTTGCGAACCACAGTAAAGTTGCGAAAACGGCCGGAGGGGTCTCGTGTCATTCAATTAGATGATAATGAAAAATAATACAACCAACGTATCGTGAATATCGTGATCTTGATTATCAACAAACATAACGAAGACAACACGCAAAGTCGGCTTCACTTTACGGCTGTTTTCAATATGCAATCCGTTTTGTTTGCCTAAGTAAAATGTTGACAGAACTCCCAAGCAACTTGTTTTTTTTTTTACCTGAGACCGTATATACAGAAGCAAAATAATAAATTGACAACCGTAGTAAGCCGTAGACCTATGAAATTAATTCTTTTAAGTCTAATTTGGTCTGATATTATAAAATTATTTCATATGCGGTAACATTAAAACTGTGGCCTGTGACTGTAGAGATCTCTCTGTGCATATGCCTCTCTAGGCACGCACTTGTTCTTCTAACAATCCATTGTAAAATTTACTTTGTATAAGGTTGGGTAAAGACCAAAGCGCCAAGGAGCTTGTGGCTCTTCTGCAAGTTTCTGGTCCACAAAGCCTCTTGAGCTGGTAATTTACTGGGATAATTTATTTCCTTCGGCTCGTTAGAAACTGGCAACCTTGCGCGCGGAGGTAATTGCATTGTGATCACTCTGCTTTATTTATTGATTTAATTGCATTTGTTGATTCCGCCTCAAAACTACTTCGATTAAACGCCGCGCCGGTTTATGAAGTTTAATTTTGTCTTGTTCTTCTTTGAGAAATCTAAAGGATACTGTTACTTACAATTCAGAAACTGGTGATGAAACTCTTATCAAAATATGAGCAACGGGCTTATCAAGCGGATGAATGAATTGTAATTTACTCTTTGTCAAATAATTTTCTCCACAGCCTCAATTTCTGCTGATCCTGTATAAATGACTTTTGTTTTGGGACATTTCAAATTCCGCGTAAGGGCGAGGCCCCATTGGTGCGTTACGCTGCGTTGCGTTGCGTCGTCGCATCGGATCGACGCATTGTATGCCACATCTGCGTTGCGGCGACGCACGACGTCGCGGTGCACAACGGTGTAATGGGGCATGTAATAAAAATAATATGGAAAACGACACAGCGTCGACGCTGCGACAACGCAACGCGCAACGTACCAATGGGGTCTCGCCCTTACTCAAGTGTAACTTTTCCAAAGTAGGTACTACAATACACCATTGCGCTCTTTGGTGAAGTCGTCTAGCTAGCACAAAGCGCAGACATACAAGCTCGAATATTACTTTATGTTTATCTTTGCGAGGCAATTTCCTACTGCCAACCGTCTTCAAGATTGCCCAACCATGTTGCCAACTTAAATGGCTTAGAAACACATAACAAATGCTCGTAAAGACACTTCGAATAAAACGTTCGAATAAAGTCAGTGACTTCAGCATCCCTTTTTATTCAATACTCGCTCTAATCGCATGTCCTATAAGAGCTGCCATGGGGTCCCACTCCCGTCAACCTTCCAGAGATACGCAAAAGCAGAAGTCCTTCAACGACTTGTGCAATAATAAATTAAACAAACAACATTGTAATGTGATGACGATTAAGTTTTAAGTCTTATCTAATTCATCTACGTATTAATTCGCTAAAATGTGTACGAGAATCCTAAATTAGATACTTGCAGAAGGCTTGCTTTGACCGAACCTTGATTTTTTCCATATCGTGAGTTATTTATATTATGAGACACTACATAATATTATTATTACTTTTAGTTTGAGGACACATCGTGCTTGGAATTAGGTCAAAAGTATAAATAATAGAGCAATGAAAAGTTGAATCTATGTCAGTACAGCACCAGTAGAATATACGTGGGTATAGGTGGGATACGCCTTCAGGTGAAAATCCACTGACACAGAAACGTGCTTCTATGTGTACCAATTCGGCGTGTACAGTGACTCAACCCCTTCGGAGCTACACGAAATGCCACAGTGTTTACACGGAGCAAGCGAACCAAACACGCAACTCAACAATAGATGCCGTTTAGTCATCTGGGACGTTTTGAGATCACTTGTTATTTTCTCACCTTCGTCTCGTTCTCGGCGTGGTGGGTGCAGGCTATTAGTTTTAATTAATCCAATAAGAAACTGCCATCTCACTTCGGCAGCTGTAGTGACTAACTACCTAGTTGCCGTTTACACGTGGAGACTTAATAAAATGAACGACAAGAATTATAGGAAATTGGAAATATTATGTCGAATAAAAAATGATAGTAGAGAAGGTGTTATTATGTATTTAGGTTTATCTCATAAGGGCCATAATACCTAGGTACTTCACAAATTCAATCACAGCTACAAAACAGCCCAAAGCTTTTACATTTCATCAAGGCGATATTTGCTGACACTCCCAATGGGAAAGTTTTCTCTAATAATACTGTCGAAAGAATGCGCAGCAGTTTGATGAAAAATCTCTAGACAACTCGCGAGACGCGGCTACGTGACGGTGGACATAGGTTATATGACAAAAAGTGAGCTTTTTGGTAGTTTTCCATGCACAATGAGGTGACAGCGAAGGTAAAGAACGGATTTCGCCTGAACGTGTCACCTGTCACCTTCAAGCCTGATCTGTTATCCATATCGTCATTCCAAAGCTCACCTCTCGACGGAAGACCAATATCATGCGCCGGCGCTCTGCAATTGGCACCGAGCCCGGCGTTATTCAGAAACACGGTGGCCTATCCTCCCGCGACGTCACCGACGCAGCTCATTGGCTTTGAAAACATTTGCCTGGATCCACACGACAGAGTGCTTTGTTCTTTTCGCCGGAATGCAGTGAACCGGAGGTGTGTGACCTGACAGAGATGGTGCTCTTGCTTTTGTTTCGTACTCACAAAACCGTTTAGGCTTGACGCAAAATCGCCGCAAGTAGAGACGTCGATTTGTGGAGAACAGCCCGTTTTACCATTACAATCCGTTTAGTTTAGGGCCTAAACTAAACGGATGTTAATGGTAAAACGGCCTAAAATTTATGCTACGGTCACATTGTGCCTCAGAGGTTGAGAAAGATGCAGATGCTCTATTCCTTAGTACAGTTAGATCCTATATTATTTCTACTGAAGATCAAAATAAAGGAACTGAAAGTAATCTCATACCTTCACCTTCGCTGTCAAGGCGAAAGGACCTGTTTATAGAGCGATGTCGCCCTCGAAAAATGCAGTGTTTTCCGCCGGAGCAGTCCCAGCGGGCATACGTAAAAAGTATAAGGCATGATACGACCATCACTGATAAGTAGATTAATGATTGATCGTATCCTGCTATTCTAGGGATCGCAGTGCTTCTTGCTTTAGCATATTAACCGATTCCGACAACACGACGTCGTACTTTGTTCTTTGAACACGCCTGAGTTTCTTATTCGCATTTCCGAGAGGCTAAAGAATTTACCATCAACACGACAAGCGTCCATTACGGTTCCTGTTCACGACACAATGTTTTAGAGCGGTAACGAGGCGGCGATGTGGTCGACATGCCGCAGCGATAGCATTCTAAGCACGTGCACTCTTCGTTGAATACATCTCGCCAGTGCGGTGGATAAATCTGTCGGCCGAGTATTTATGGCACCACAATATATTTTAATAAATAAATCTAGCCCTTTGCCGCTTCGGGCTCTCGATTGGATAGGACTAGGACTTACCCAGTCAATAACTCTTACCGTCTAATTTGCTTTTGTTTGATTTATTGTACCTGTGATGTCATTATAATCTCGTTGGGGTATTTTATTTGACAACAGAAACACTTTCAATGATTGACTTGCGTGTTGTGATGTTCAAATGTGTTTTAAAGCCAATAGAATTGCTAGCTAGGTTTCCATCCGTGCTTATCTATACTTATAATAAAACTCTAGCGAAGTCAATTCTGTACATTGAATATTTAAAAAAAAACTAGCAGGGGTTACTAAGTAAACTATACTGAATCCAAAAATGCAAAAAAAACGGTTTATGTCTGTCTGTCTGTCTGTCTGTCTGTCTGTCTGTCTGTCTGTCTGTCTGTCTGTCTGTCTGTCTGTATGAACACGATAAACGCGAACACCGCTGAATAGTTTTCAACCAAACTTAACATGGTCGTAACTCACGTTTCTGGGAGTAACTTAGGCTATCCGATGTTTAGAATACATTGCGGGTTGCAATTTTAACTTCGTTTTTTGTAAGAAATATTCATAATTTGGATATGGCTTCTTGAGAAGGTATGTTAAGAACGTGATACTGAACATATTTCTGCAAAAAAAAAAAACCGACTTTGAACCACATTCTCTCGAAAACCTACATTGCGGGTTGCAATTTTAACTTGATTTTTTGTAAGAAATATCCATAATTTTGATATGGCTTCTTAAGAAGGTGTGTTAAGAACGTGATGCTGAACACATTTTTGAAAAAAAAAAAAAAATTTAAGTTCGACTTTATTATCTCCGAAACCGTTGATTTCCCAGGCATAGTTCCTTGGGCAAAAATGTTCGTTATGATGAGGACTATACGTATACGTGGTCTCCCGCTTTGTTGGCGGTCTTTTAACACTCTGTATAATAGCACGCTACGACTTTTGGCATTTGGGGCGCATATTGTAAATGAAAAATCGGCATTTGTTTTTATTTTATTTTGGCGGAAAATGTTAGTTATACAAGCGTAGCATAAGGCCGGGTTTGAGCGTATCTATGGGTTTAAAACAATAGGTATCTCACTCTTTTGTTTGACGTAGAGCGGGATGGACAGAGCCATAGATACGCTCTAACCCAGCCTTATGATGCTTGCTGGAGGGAATTGTGAGTGGTTTTCGGTGGAGGTCGGACAAAGTTTATCGATGTTAGAAATGTAGTACTGTTGCGTCACGGTCGAAATGTTCTGGGTTTGAACCCACGTGAGGTTGAAATTTTTTTTTGTGCCTTTTTTAAAATATTTACTCTACTGAGCCCAACTTGATATTAAAAAAAAATATTTTGTTTGCCGTAGAGCGGGATAGACAGAGTTATTTGCGGTAGATACGCTCTAACCCAACCTTATGCTTTGCTTGCTGGCTTAGCATGAGAATGGGTAAGACCATAAGGTCTAGATATGGATAGATAACTATGGGCTTATAACTTTATCTATCCCACTCTACGTCGAGGGAGATACATAATAAACCCCCAACTTTCCAGGCAATTCTTATGCTAAGCTTCCTGGTATCTTACACGGGCGATACCTAATCTAAACAAAACATTTTTTATCATAAATGTATTGTTTAGATTAGGGCACACACACACAGACAGACACACAGACAGGCACACCCTCATAAACACATAAACAGACACACACACAAAGATATCAAACTTATGACACCCCTCTTAGTTGGTCGGGGGTTAAAAAAAACCTTCCTTTTGAGTTTTCCTCCACAGTCGAATTTAAATTAAATGTCAAATGTGTAAAAACGCATACGAAGTCGCGGGCACAACTAGTCTTAATATAGCTCTAGACTTGTCTTCCAATCATTCAATCACAGCGGCCCCTGTCCCCAATGTTTCTTCAATACGCTGGCACTGATAAAGTCCTTAGATCGAAGACGGAAGTCTCGTACAAAACCTAGGGCTATTCTCAGAATCAGAAAATTACTCCATCATGGTTGATTTGCCAGCGATGCCTAGGCGATGCACTGTTGAGATGCATTTCTGAGAAGTACAGTCATAATTGCAGTGTCCGGACTCTAGATGCATGTCTAGATGCGGTGCAAGTGCAACATCTCACTCTGTTGAGCAAGAGATAGATAGATCAATATATATAGATAGATAACACTTTATTGTACACACGACAGCACGAGCACTCTCCACGGTTACGTTTCGGGCGACTTTACAACAAAAGTGTACACTTTTTTTTTGTTGTTTTTCATTTACCCCGATATTAATGTTTTGGGGGGCTTGAATTACAGTTACAATATTGCTTAATATATATATTAAAAGTTCACACGGTAATTTTTGAATTACAAAATTGTACATTATAAAATTAACAATTAATAATAAAATCTTTGACATAAAAAAAGTGAGCAAACATTACGATATTTTTTTACTAGTTGTGTTACGTACAGAATAAATTAATTTAATACCTATTTAGTTATTATTTTTAAAATTAAAGTTATTATTGTAAAACAAATTAGTTATTATTAAATTTATAAGCAGCACATTATATAATTGATTTTGATTTTGTTATAGCAAATTGTATAAAAAATATTTCATCAGAAATAAATAAATCAGATACTCATAAGTTGGTAAAAACAGGGAATAGGGAAAAGTACACTCTGACGACCTACACCAAAAATTAATGCAGATACAGAGGTACAAAGGTTATCGAGATGAAGTCATTCATGCTAGTCACACTGAGTAAAAAGAGAATGTTATTGGTAAGAAAGAAGGCAAACAGTCATTATGATATGAGGGATCTCAAAGTAGATGAGGATACCAGTGATAGGTTAAACCCACGGAGAGTAGCCCCGATGCGCGCGCTCATCTCTCTCGGCTCCGAATGACTCACGCGCCGCACCGTACTAAATAATTGCACACGTGTTCGCCTTGAACAAAATGTGCGCTTATTGACTTTATATTATACTGAATTAATTCATACCTACTCTGTACTAAGAGTACTACAATGCACGCTTTACGAGATATTAATGGACCATTATTGCAGTTTGTTAGGAGGAAAATGATAGAGATACGGCCATGGCGTTACAGAGAAAATTTCTAGTCTTGCAGATGCATTTTATCGGATTTGTTCGATGATTCTTATAGCAGTGAGTGGGTCGACGTGGGGTGATTTCGTTTGATGGTATCGGATCACTCACAAGAGGGTGCCTAAAATCAGTTTAAAACCTTGGTCAATGCGGCCACCCTGTAACTTTAGGAAGGTGTTGCCTACAAGCGGGTTATATTCACTACGATGTGGCCTTAAGTCCGTGTAGCAATTTATCGGATTTGATAAATTCTCAAGACAGGAACCTGACAATCGGGCAGGAAATGACGCTCAGTTTAGTTAGACAATGATGTATTGGATGCATACTGCATTTCCTTTGGCTGCATCGTGGTCCGTGTTTGACACTTCTGCGCCTCTATTATGTAAAAAAAAACACCCAACCGTCGAGGGTCAAAAAAATCCCTTATTCGAAAATAGCCCTTATTGAAATGAACAATCTTTATTTGACATTATAAAACGGTTATTTTTACGGTGGATACTTTAGCTAATACAGGGGCTGGTTTAATTAACCGTCTTAAGCATAGTATGATAGTGGAGGTCACTAAAGCGTTAACTCTCCATAAAAAAATATTTTTAAGGTATTAAAAGGCCAATTTAAACTGGTCGCACCGCAGACGACCGCAACAAAAACCCAAACAACAAGAGCTTTCATCACATCACCTCATCGCTCCCGAAGTCACTGCCCTCAGTATTTTTCGCGCGTTTCGTTTATTTCTTTTCATTGGGACGACATTCAGGAATGTCAATGTCCAAGATGCTATTCGGATTATTTTGGCACCGCGGAGAGGTGTCATTTATTCCTAATCTATTTTCGTTGTCGGAATTTGCAATTATCGAAATGCAGTTTCATAGAGTCATTTCATAATATCAGTTAACGCAACGTTATAAATAACAAATTGGTCGGCTGCTCTTACACATACGTACTTCTACATGGTCTTTATCATCCCCAGAGCCTCCGAGTTGCGGAAGTATAAAAACACCGCTATTCGCAATTAAATTAAACACACATTTCCGAATGTAATAATGGTAATGATATAAAACAAGGTGTACTTCTTGTTTTATTATTTATTGACGGATTTCTTGACGGACTGATTTATTTATTTAAAATCTTTTCCTTCTGTTTACCTTTACGCTTTGTAAGTTTACTTTCTGATGATGATATTACACAGCGTTGGATCTAATTTACACGAGAACGTCATCAATTCACACATCAGGTTCAACATTGTATCTATTTGTTTTAGGAATCAACTCTCCTGCAAAAATACGCTGATATTGCAGCTCGCCAGCTGGCGTGGCATGTCTTTTTGCCAGTTCCGTGTTAGAGCTGTCAAAGCTCGGGCGGGCTAGTTCCATTCAACTTTAATAAATAATTTGTAGAGGTTACATTATACATAATATGTATCGTATCTTCAAATCGTGTAAGCATTTTGGTGCTACATATGGAGGTAACTTGAAAAATAACTCAATACACCGGCAACCTTCAGAAATTGGCAACAATCGCGAGCTGCACTGCAGTAGCTTAGTTGTCATTCTTCAGGTTCAGTGAGCAATGCACAAGTGGGGGTGTAATGCCCTTTTTAAAGAGGAGGCAAGTCGAGGCACCACCTTATAGTATTGGGCCTGCGAGGGCCGGCTTCTCTGTCATGTGACAAGTGTCAAACCTGTCCCACTATTGGAGCTGTTTGTTACATTATATTTTTAGAAACCTAATTTTAGGCCTCAGACATTTTTTACGGGCAAAATGGAAACAGAAAGGAAAACCTCAATGTCAGGTTTAGTAATAGTACGGGTCAAGATTGGTTTTGACTTCTGTATTTGCCCTATGAGTACCCCAGAGATAAATGCTTAAAAGATAAAAATGCGATTCTATAATACGGTCCTTAGTTTTTGGCGTTTCGGCACAAAACCGTTCCTCACAGCTCTGCTCATCAACGCAAACAAACAAACAATTAACATACATAATGCGTATTCACTTTCACTTAGTATTATGCAAACTTGTGTCAAGTTTTTGCTCGCCATCAATACAGACACATAGGCATTGTCTCTGCTTGGAACCGATTTTATTTTACAACTTCATTGTTTCGTAACGGAACTTCAAACGGTGCTTGGCTTGCCTCTTTACCTGTCTACATATAGTCTTGAAAATGTCGTTACGTAGTTTTCCGACAAGCTGCTAAAGTACCCGTGACAAGCAAACAATTTATATTTATTTTGGCGTGAACCCTGCCTCTATTCTAAAAACGTAGATATATCAGTTGGTCTATTACATTTGGTGCAGAGACGCTGTAAACACTTCCTAATTCCAGCGTAATTAATTCAAATTAATGTTTTCTTGTGTCATCATTAACAAAAAACTTCATTATCATTTTAATCATCATTGTTAGTATCATTAAATGACTAATGTACCATGCCTAACAACTACTAACAAGCTAATAATACATGTTTTAATTTGTAGAAAGTAACGATACAAATCTGGCCATCACATTACATCATGTTTTGGGCATATCATGGCAACTTCTGTAGTTGTATTCAGTACCTCAAACACGATATGTAGGGAGGAATCAATATCTATCTCCTATCTAAGTAAATGCCGACAGCGAGCGCAGGTAAATCTCGTTCACTCGACTCGTTCCCACGGCTGTGACGTCACAGAGTTTGTCAATGCATAAAAACCCGCGTCGGATTACAACGGCTACCTATAGCCGAGTCGGTACTGTCCACAACATTGCCATTAATAGGATTTAAAAAAATACTTTATTATTAAAAGGATGAGGGATGAGGATGAGGGGTTGAGTAAGCATTGTCCTTCGTTCAATTTTAATGGCCGAATTTGATTCGTTTATAATTCATTTATTGATCATGTTTCAACTCCTAATACATAGGATCAAAAACATAAAAATATTTGTACTTACAGAAATCTTGGTGACACTAAATATTACGAAGACATTTGCTGAACAACTTAATAAAAGATTTAGAGACGAGTTTGAAGAAAGGATGTGAGAACTAAGGAGTAGAAGTTTACTCGAGCTTTTTCACCTACAGCGCTTACATCTTCCGTGAACGTAAAGTTCCTCTCGAGGACCATACCCAAATATGTCACCAGGTTTTTTATTTTTTATTCGTTTGTCTAACTAAATAATATGTAGAAGTGTAGGAGTGATAGACATGAATATTTCTTAAATTTCACCCAACAGAAATCCAGATCACCCAGAAGAACAGCCATAAGAGGCACAAGAAGTGCATGGGTTGGGTAACGCACTTCTTGTGCCGAATGTTGCCTACACCATTTTGTAATTTTGATACTTATTTTAACCCTTAATAATCAAACATTCAAAGGGCCCATAAAGAGGGGCTATTATTAGTTTGAAGTTATATCGAGGTGTGTCCGTCAGTACCTTTCGTCCTAATTCACATGGAATATTGCGTGACGGCTCTCTGTGACAAAGAAACCGCCACTTAAGCGATATGCGCGGATTTTCGCAAATTACTGGATCTACTCAGCTTAATTATTGCTCTACAGTTAAATAAAGCCCAGGTAAAGGCACCACAAGAACCGCCAATGAAAAAAAATCATATCTTCTTTTTGGATGCGTTTTTTGCTCAAAACGAGCCGTTAAATGAAAATCCCTAGGCTTACCGATTTTAGGACCTAAGGTCTAACCTAGATCCTAGGGCCAAAAGTGGCCGTTTTGCTAGGTTCTAGGATATGTTTTTTTTTTCATTGGCGGCGATAGTTATGGTGCCTCCCCCTTCCCCTTAACACGTAGCGAAGCGAGAATTTATCTTTCATTTGTATGTTACTGACCCTGAGCTCTCCCTTTGAGAGAAGCCTTTGCCCAGCTAGTGGCACATATAAGCTAATCTTACTTTGTATGTTATTGGTTATTGTACACACGACAGCACGTTGACCCTTACACGCTAGCACTCTACTCGCTTACGTTACGTTAATAAAAGTGTACAGTCTGACGTGCTGTCGTGTGTACATAACTGAAATACCTCCCTACTAATCGTGGGTGCTCATTGAAGCGAAATCGACTTATTTCTCGCAAACAAATTCATAGCATTTAAGAATAGTTAGGTACACAAGACAGCACGTCGACCCTTACACGCTAGCACTCTACTCGTTTACGTTACAGTTGACTTTCCAACAAAAGTGACCACTCTGACGTGCTGTCGTATGTACGTAGAAAAAGAAATACTAACTAGGACCTCTGAAACCACAGGATGCCAGTGCCGCTATCCAACATCATCGC
Source organism: Zelleria hepariella (assembly GCA_949319315.1). NCBI lineage: Eukaryota > Metazoa > Arthropoda > Insecta > Lepidoptera > Yponomeutidae > Zelleria > Zelleria hepariella. The sequence continues at coordinate 24,091,408 of OX439378.1, read as the reverse complement.
TCATGCATTATGTAGTTAAGTGTTATGAAACTCTGATGTTACGTGCGGCCAGCGCTAATTATTGTAATCGGCAAGACATTGTCTATGAATTAGTGTAATTATCAAACTAACGCGCGTGAACACGAGACGGACATGCGGAATATTCTGCACTCATGATAACTCTATTTTCATTGGATAGCGCGACCACTTTGGGCTGGTATTGCAATGTCTGGATATGGACTAGCTATCTACTGCTGGATAAAAGTGAAAATGGATCAGTTTTATATTTATGACTGTAGGTACTCTATTATCGGTAACATTGTGGACGTTGACGTTTTGTTGTGGACGCTCAAACTGTTTTTCTGCATACCGTAATCTCTAAGTCTCAATAATGACAAATGACAGGCTATTAATGGGGCAAAGTTAATGTCTAAAAATATAATTTCATGCTAGGAAAGAAAATTAAGGTTTCGGTGACTTACCGTAATTATGGATTTTTGTTCTAAGTTGATCCGTTTCTCTGTCTGAAGTTACTGAAGTATGAATGACATACCAAATCTTTCCTAATGTACTTTTTTCCAGTAACCTCTATATGAGCCTTGTACAGCATGCTGTGGTGTATACTTTGATTTGTCGTATCATGTTGATATACAGTGGCGAAATTGGTTAGTCATTGTTAACCACAGATATAGAAGGAATAGATACCGCAAGTGTGTCAAATTGTATGACCGACCAGCCTAATTGATGTTATCCTGCGATAACAACTCGACAGCATTTTGCCTGCAACTTGCCTTATCTATTAAACCTTCAAATCGGTGTCAGTCAATAAGGGAAGCTGCCTAACTGCTTTGATAGAAAGCAACTAAATGTTGCTCTATTTATTGTGTCGCTGTAGTTCTCTACATACCTAAATCAATTTGGCCATAATTTTAATGTAAAACTTCTCTTTTTGTCTAGCAAAACCAAGGAGCGGATAATCAGGTAGATAACATTAAATCCCCCATTTGTGTCTAATGTGTGCGATTGTTTGTGTTAATTCTGTCTCCTAGTAGTTTTATTTTTATTAGTTAACCATGTGCGTAGAGATAAACCTACTCCTTTTAAATCCTTGTATCTCCCGCATGCCTTTCTGGTGGAACTCTTCCTTTCTACAACTCACATAAACGTATAACGTGATATTGTTAGGGAAACGAGAAGTAAAATTAACTGATATGCAAACCTTATGGGAACGTTCGATCTACTCAAGAACGCACAAGAACCCTAAAGTTTACGCCAGGGCTTTTTCGATTACTTAACAGTGTCATAAAGGTGCACAACACAATACACTTTTACAAACTCCACACACAAACCTAACTCCATTCATCCTTTCAGCTGTTCACGGCCGCCGCGCCGCGCCTGCAGGATGTGGCGCGCCGCGTACCAGCGCCCGAGGCTGTCTTCGCCGAGCCAACCAACAACAACATCAGCGAGGACAACAACAATGGGCCCATCTCTCTCCGGGAGATGCAGAACATCGCCAACAACAACGCCACGGCCTACATTACCAGCGAGAACGAGGAGAGGAACCGGGCGGCCAGTAGAGAGTCCGTGGTCGAGTTTGAGCCTCTACCCGTGGCTTTGGGAGTGCAAGATCCATTGGAGCGCTGCGCTGATTGGTTCGGTTAGTACTGCTTGCTCGTTATCTCTAAACATATAGCTATGGGCCTGCATTACCAGCGGGAACAGGGCGGCGAGTAGAGAGTCCGTGGTCGAGTTTCAGCCTCTACCCGTGGCCTTGGGAGTGCAAGATCCATTGGAGCGCTGCGCTGATTGGTTCGGTTAGTACTGCTTGCTCTTTATCTCCAATCACAAAAGCTATAAGTCTACATTACCAGCGAGAACAAAGAGAGGAATAGGGCAGCGACTAGAGTCCGTGGTAGAGTTTGAGCCTCGGCCCGTGGCTTTGCGAGTGCAAGATCCATTGGAGCGCTGCGCCAACTGGTTTGGTTAGTATGAAAGGCTTTTTAGTAGTGATGATGAAGAACATCGCACGGCCGACCACGGTAAGGTTTCTTAAAAGCTGGCTGCGAGACGAATAAGTTGGTCATCGGAAAAAACAATCCAGGATAATTCCACAGACGCCAAGGTTATCGATCAAAACGGAAATCCTCTGTATGATCGCAGGCAGACAAGGGCACAGAAAAAATTACAATCCCACGTTCAGAATAGTCAATTAGTCACCCCAGTCCGCACAATGTTGTTATTTTCGGACAATGGCCTTAACCACTATCGCTACATAATACGCTCAATTTGACCTTTAGTTTGCATGTCTACGGCCACTTTTATAGTCCGGGCTTAACTAGGTCGGTATTACTTTTGGTGTGATTTATTATGATTTTGACTTACTGTTGCAGACGCCGAGGACTTCCCACGAGACCGACTCCAATATCTACGCGAAATCGGACGTGGCTGGTTTGGCAGAGTAAGTAATGCACCTTCGAGCATTGCCTTTTCTGTAGCTTAGTCGGTTTATTTTACGCTGCAGCACCGTTATGTGTTTTCTTTTCTTTTTCACTTCGTACTTTATTTTGTACGTAAAATTATTGTGCAACCGTAGTAGGTAGATCCCAGATCCTAGAACCTAAGAATAAAATCTAAAAATAAGAATAAAATAAAGGCGGGTTTTATTAATAGGTGTTCTACGTTGGAATCTAAACCTTAGGTCCTAAAAATAGTTAAGCCTATCATTTAATTGATTTTGTCCTCAGACACCCCTACTTCTAAATGTGATTTCCAACAACTTTTGTTCTTTATTAATATCTTCAGAAATATAATATTCTTCAGGAAACCTATATTCACACCTACACTTCTGTCTTTTGGATGCGTTTTTAGCAAAAAACGCATCCAAAAGATATGATTTTTTTTTCTTTGGTGTCGCTAGTTGTGCCTTGGTTTGGGTATTGAATTAATTAATAATTTGAACAAATTATCGAATGTCATGTTGTCGCTAAGTGAAATTTGGTATGAGGCCGGAAGTCGAACCGCTGACATATCACCACAGATACAAAACAGCTGAGTTAGTTTTCCGGACGGTCTGTCTGAACGATCAACCCAGTAATACGGTGTGAAGACGCACATTACTCTATATTATATTATATTTTTATACTGTACTTTTATGCTTGCTAAAGGTCAAGGAAAACATCGTAAGGAATCCTATAATACGAGATTATCTTCAGCGCGAAAATCGCTAACTCGCAGTTAGAAAGCGTGGCGATCAAGCCTGAACTCTCACTCTTTGAGAGAAGGCGTTTGCCCAGCTACTGAGACACGTAAAGACTAATCTTGCTATACTTTTATCTATCTATCTATCTAGCCCATAAATAAAGCCCACTGCTGAGCAAAGGCCTCTTCCTTTTCACCCCAACCCCCTCGGTCTAATGCCAATCTCGTCCATTGTCCTCCCGCTGTTTTAACAATGTCATCGAGCTTTCGGTCTACCCACCGACCGTCGAACAATTCTAGGCCACCATTCCGTGACTGCCCTAGTCCATACTTTTATGCTCAACATCTTTATCCTCCAACAGATCGTGGAAGGTGAAATAGAGGAGACCGAAGGCTCGCCAACAACCCCGGTGGCTGTGAAGATTCTGAAACAGAACGCTACGCCGATAGAACGCGCGCGGTTCCTTGATGAGTCGCGGATATACAGGCAGGAGGCGCGTGATGGCGTTTTACGATGCGTCGCGCGTTCCCTGCGGTCGGAGCCCTGGATACTAGTCTTCGAGCTCTGTTCGATGGTATGTTATCCTTCTATTATCGGTAAATGTCTTGGAACAGAACGTTACGCCAATAGAAGGCGCGAGGTTCCTAGATTAGTCGCGGATATACCGGCAGTGTTACGATGCGTCGCGCGCTCCCTGAGCTCGGAGCCCTGGATACTAGTCTTCGAGCTCTGTTCGATGGTATGTTATCCTTCTATTATCGGTAAATGTCTTGGAACAGAACGTTACGCCAATAGAAGGCGCGAGGTTCCTAGATTAGTCGCGGATATACCGGCAGTGTTACGATGCGTCGCGCGCTCCCTGAGCTCGGAGCCCTGGATACTAGTCTTCGAGCTCTGTTCGATGGTATGTTATCCTTCTATTATCGGTAAATGTCTTGGAACAGAACGCTACGCCAATAGAAGGCGCGTGGTTCCTAGATTAGTCGCGGATATACCGGCAGTGTTACGATGCGTCGCGCGCTCCCTGCGCTCGGAGCCCTGGATACTAGTATTCGAGCTCTGTTCGATGGTACATTATCTGTCTATTATCGGTGAATGTCTTCAAAAAGAACGCTCCGTACGTCGATAGAACGCGCGCAGTTCCTAGATGAGTCGCTGATATACCGAAAGGAGGCGCGTGTTGGCGTTTTACGATGCGTCGCGCGCTCCCTGCGCTCGGAGCCCTGGATACTAGTCTTCGAGCTCTGTTCTTGGAACAGAACTTAACCACAATAGAGCGCGCTTGGTTTCTTGAGCAAAGCAGTGTTGCGAATGTTGCGGCGCGTCGCGGACTCTCAGCGTTTAGACTAGAGTACTCGAGTACTACTGATCTCTCAGCTCATAAAGTAAGCGCGTCCTTAGGGCGCGTTTATATGACACGAATTGTGTCAAGCGGCGACCGCGCGGTGCGGTGATATGGCAAAATAAACTCTGTTTATTAGCAGCTACGTTTACAGAGCGGGTAGATAATGCAAGCGGTCGCCGATTTTTCGTCTCGTTTGTCTGAGTGCTTAGGCTCCAGGTTCTTCCTTATCAATTTTGTGAAGACAAATAAACATCTTCTATTCAATATTTTTCCCTTGAACTGTGGCCCAACGTTTTAAAATTAATTGCTCCGTGTCAAAATTTAAACCTGTGCCAATCTTATCACACAGAAAACCTTTGCTGCTTAATGCAATCTAAAACAGGTGAAAAAAAGCTCATCATCACGTTTTCTCGTGCAGGATCTTCAGCAGTATCTTCAAGAGAACCGTCCCAAGATGGCGTCCTTGAACGAAGGCGGTGTCCCGCTACGGTTGCAGTGTGACGTCGCCCTTGCGCTCGCTTACCTACACTCTCAAGGAATTATATACGGGTGAGTTACTTCACTGACATCATTGAAAACTTATGTTAATGTAAAGTAGAATCTTAAAACAGCATTTACTGGCATCAAGTCCGCAGAAAAGACATGTTCAATAAGTGTGTAGCAAAGCATAGGTTTCCGGAAGAATATTATATTTCTGATGATATTAACATAGAACAAAAGTTGTTGGAAATCACATTTAGAAGTGGGGGTGTCTGAGGAAAAATCAATTAAAAAATGACCCTGTACACCGTGGAATTTTAGTGGTTTTAAAGCCGAAGGTATTGAGTTGCACTCGTGATTCTGAGCCAAATTACAAAATTTTACTTCAGAACGAGCGAAAAAAAAAAACACTTCCTAATAAAAACGGCTATCGCCAATCGACACCATTTGTATGGAAAAGTGAATTTTTTTTCGCGCGTTTCGGAAAGAAATTTTGTAATTTGCCTCAGAATCATCAGTGCAACAAAATACCTTCGGCTTTAAAACCACTAAAATTCCACGGTGTATATCTATTCCCCAGTAACCTATGGAGCGGCACCGTGCTCGTGCAAGGCGCGGCTGAGAGCGCGCGCTGCGTGCTCGGACGGTATGAAGACGCGCCCGCGCCGCACGATATCAACGCGCCCGAGCTGAGGCATCGAGCTGTTCACACTGTAAGGACTCTTGCGATATATTTCCTTATTAGGTCCCAAAATTGCTATTACCACTTTCAAGAGAGAAAAAAAAGGGAGGCGTCCCCCCGTCTACTGTCTTGCAGCTTGTCTTTGGTAACTTTATAACTCGGTGCAAGCAGAACTATATTTATGTTACTTTAGTTATGTCTTTAGGGCGCTAACCCAACCCGCCGTCTTTGGTGGCTTTGTAACTTTTTCCAAGCAGAAGTATTTTTTTTAGGGAAGGGGGGCGGAATTTGCAATAATGATTTTGCATTAATCCATTTTTCCAATATTAGATACATCTCTGTATTAAAACACGGTTTTACTCATGAGTACACATTTTTAATAGAAAAATGTGCAGTGCTCACGAAAGTTTAAGTTTAAAAATTAGATAGATCCATAGAAAACTCTGTTGAAAGACGGCCTTCCTATATCTACTAGCCCTTGAAAGTTAGCGGTGTCTGACGTCATGTTGAATGTGTTTGTTTGTTTGTTTGTCCGCAGGTGAACAGCGAGGTGTGGTCGCTAGGGGTGCTCCTGTGGGAGGTGTGCTCGTGGGGCGCGGCTCCGTCGCAGGTGCCGATGTCTGAGCCGGCGCTGCCATGCCCCTATAGGGCACATCTGTAAGTCAGCCTGTCCGATTGCCTATCTATCTATTACAGCTGCTTAGTTTTAACCCCCGACCCAAAAAGAGGGGACTATAAGTTTGACCGCTATGTGTGTCTGTCTATGGCTCTTAAACGGGTGAACCGATTGTGGTGCGTTTTTTTATTATTTGAAAGCAGAATTTCTAGCGAGTGTTATTAGATATGTATTATCAAAATCGGTTCAGCCGTTTTTAGATATGCTAATTTAAAGCCAAAATGTTGTTTTTTTTATTTCATTTAGTTGTAAAACTTAGAAAAAGTAAAAAGATTTTCCTAGCGTGTTCTCTTGTGGCTGGGACAAGTCGAACTTCGTTTTGTAGACGCGGTTGTATTCAGCGCTGAGCTGTCCGACGTCATTGTAGGTGTAGGAAGGTTAGGTCTTGGTTACTTACTATTACCAGCATGGTCACACTAATATTCATCGTCTTTTATTATTATTTTCGCAATTAAGTCTGAGTCGTCCAACACATTCAAATGAATGGATCCCACGATGCTGGTTCGCCTAGTGTGGGATTCGCACGACACACTGTAAACATTTTGATGTTCTTTCGGAAATAAACGCCTTTTATCTTTATCTGTGTATCAACGGATGGCGCCCCCATTTTAACAACGAGTCCTCCTTTCTGACGCATCATCGGTCTCCCCAGGTACCAAGTGATGCAGCTATGCTGGAACGCGAGCCCGGAGGCGCGACCCTCCGCCGCGCAGGTCCACTCACTACTCAACCATCTCCACACCACGCACCAGCGGTCCAACGATCTCACGCAGGACGACGGCTATGGCAGCAGCGACTTCGAGGAGCGCTGGCAACGACTCAAGCCCAACTCCATTCCAAAGATAGACGAACACATCGCAATAGTACACGCGCCGTCCACCTCAACCGCCTCACACTTCACGGGCTCAGAACACGAGTTCGATAACTCCAACACTGTACAAGACACGCTCAGTATCGACATGGATACAGCTGTCTCCAGGTCCAGCAGCATCATGTCCGATAAGGATTCCCTCTCGGTCCAGGTAAAGAGCGAAAGCATGACCAATCTGCACGGCTCTCTCGACGATGTTAGGAACATCTATCTCACCCACAACGAGACACCGCTCCTCGAGTGCCATCAGGCCAATGTGAGCTTTGAAGATGCCAAGGAGAAGGAGCAAGATCGCTCCGACAGCTCCATGGACCCGTGGGTGAAGGACATCATAGCGGGAAGTCAAGACGACGTCAGCTATTTCAAAGACGTCAGCGATGTGATAAAGAATCTCGATAATATTCTGAACTCGGAGAAGACTTCGAGCTCAGAGTCGAGTCATCAGGCCAGTCCCTCTAGAGATAATTTAAGTTTAGACTGTAAGAAAGATTATAACATGCAATCGAGCCTGGTCAAGTCACCGGGAATAAGTAATTTCCAGAGTATTCTTGACGCTGGATTCGATGACGACAAGAATGAGCAAACGCCCGATGACGAAGGCGACCGTGAGACAGTCGGAACGCTCAGCCATTCATACGAGCGTCACAGTGATACAAATAGTCAGCATACGTTGGAGAATCTTACTCCCGACACGCCGATCAAAGACATTTGTGATATCGAGAGTCAAATGCAGGCATTCGAAGAAACCGTCAACAGCTACCACGATGTGGTTGAGAACATAAGTGAGATACCACAAAGGCCTAAAGATACACAGGTCTATTATAGTGAAATAAGTAATGAAATTCCCAAGTTGAAGGAGTTATGTTTAGAATCAATGCCTAGGTTAAGTGACGGGAAAGAACAGTGCAATGCAACAGAAGACTTAAAGGCGTCATGTGATAGCTTCATCAGAAGCGAAAGAACTGATACTCATGCTACTATTCCAACTAAGTCAAATATTGAAAATGAAAATAAAGTTATAGTTAAAGAGTTAAACGTTGAATCAACAACACCTATTGTTTACGAAGAAAATCTTAAGAAAGAAGCACAAATGGACTCATTTCAAACTTCTCCAGTTGAGCAAAATGTTTCAGTAAGTGTGGCACCTTTACAAACTCCACATGTTGAACAAACCAAATCAGATGAAAGTGCAAAGGACATAGAACATCAAGTGAATGAGAAAGAATCCACTGCACAGGAAATAAGTGTAATTTCAACAACACCAATGGTTACTGTAGAAGTTGCCAAAAAAGATGCGGTGGAAAGTCCACACGTTGAACGAATTACTACAGATAAAAGTTCAAAAGACATAAATAAAGGATTAAATGAGATAGAAGCTCCTGCTAAAGGTATGAATTCGATAGTCCCCATTGAGGTCAAGAAAGAGGCGATAACTGAATCATTTCAAAGTCCACGAATTGAAGAAAGCACAAAGCTAACAACAGATCATGGAATAAATGATGCTGTAATAACTGAAGAAATAGTTTCAACAATACCTGAAGAGGTTGTGAAGAAATCGTGTCAAAGTCCAGAGGCTGCTTTAGAGGAAAGACCAATTGAATATAAAGAGGAATCAACGCAATCTGCAGCTATGGCTTTAGAGGCTGCAGCAAAAATAAATGATTCTATAGTGCCAGTAAACCAAGAGGTCTTAGAAGAAATCTCTGAAAATCAAAGACAAAATCAAGAAGCTACTGTTGATGAGGGCGAGTCTTCAACTGAACAAACACCAGTGAAGCTTGCGTCTGAAGATAATGAATTCTGTGAAAGCGTTGATAAAACTGAGATCGTGTCAGATCTATCAATACCTCGCGAGATAGAAGATGTCAAATGCTTCATTGGCAAAGATGAACATCAGTTCGAAGTACAAGTCACTGTAGAGGCGATAAACGAAAACATGCAAGCACCTCCTAAATCTCTCTCTGATACAGAGCCTATATCAGATATCATTGAAGTCTCGGAACTACCAGACGAAACAAAGGACAAATCGGGCAGCGACAGCCTCGAAACACACTCCTTAGATACTCAATCTACATTGCCTCTTGGGAAACCTGATGATTCAGTACAAAACACAGAATGTGACACCGCTCCACCGTCTTTGAATGAAATACATACAAATGTAATAGCGAAAGAGTCAGCAGTCGAGGATTTTAAAGAGTCTAACTTGCCTAGGAACGAAACTACAGGAATAGATGAAAGCACTGTTTATATGGATCTCATTAATAATACGAATATTAGCGCAGTCACTAACCAAAACAACAGCAATATTAAAGACTTCATCCAATCGTGCGTTGAAGTGTCCAGTAATGGACACAGCCCCGAACGCACCATGGTAAATAACGAGTCGACAGTGTACATGGAACTACCTCATGTCATAAATGAAACTCACAACTTCCTGGCCTCCGAAAGAGCCCATACCAAACCAGAGTCAAGCGACGCCCAGTTCACAGATTTAACTTCCAGCACGCCCAAAGGAAGCGATGGGGATCAACCCACGGATAAAACTTTACTTGAGAGCTCTGTCAAATTGGAAGATGTATCAGAGCACAGAACACCAGATCAAGCTACAATTGTACCTAAAGAATATAAATACGTACCCGATTCGCTAAGCCCGTTTGACTCGCCAACCAAAAGTCATCCAACAGACACGTATGATGAAAACAGCTCAGTAGTATTAGGTCCCTTTGAGAACTGTTCCACGGACCTCTTCAAAATCAAGTCTGGCTACGCAGAGATTGACGTACCAAAAGAAGAACTACTGGCCTTTTCGTCCAACTTTAGTGATATCAACTTAGAAACTCCTTCGCCTCTCCGCGATCAGAACTTCCTCATCGAAGTTCCTGATATCGAGATCAACGAGGATTTAAACTTCGATGACCTAAACGTCATTAGCGAACCGAAATCTTCAGAGACAACTGAAGTAACCGAACCTTTTGCGCGAGATAACATAGACGGTACTAACTCGAGCGCTGACAAACCCAAAAGTTCACCGGCAACGCCACCAAACTCGCCTGGCACCTTCCTAGCGTCGACGTCCCAACAGAAATACTTAGTGGACATAGATCTCAACCCTCCAATAGACATGGGCCACCCGAGCCACGAGTCCGACTCGGGCGTCAGCTCTTTGCAAAAAGAAATCGACCTGAACCAAATCGAGTTGCAGATCACAACGAAACTGGCCATGGCCGAGAACGAGAACAATTTGAATATCGAATACTCGGGGCCGTTGACGGTCGAGGGTTTGGTCACAGATGATGCAATGTCTCTGAGAGACAGTGACGCGGTCCCGGAGTCGTATCTGGCGGGGAACGGCGGTTCGGTGTTGGTTGAGGAGCCGCGAGAAAGATTCGCGTTGGACGAGGAGTGTATGGCGGCACTGCGCAACGAGTTGGAGCTGAAACTACCTCTGGCTCAGGTGAATATTTATTGAAATTTTCTTAAGGCCCATTTATAGGCACAAATAGCGCCGCCAGTGAAAAAAAAACGTATAATTTTTTTGGAAGCGTTTTTTTTTTGCTATTAACGATGCATTAAATGATAATCCCTAGGCTTAACTATTTTTAGGACCTAAAGTTGGGCTTTCTTTAATATGTTGATATCCCCACAGGTGGCCTCAATCGAGCCCAGCGAGGATATCCCGGCGTGGAGCGCGCCGGAACTGGTCGTCAACTACCCGGGAGCGCTCAGCCCTATAATGGAGGAGACCGGCCATCAGCTGTCCGCTTATGAGAACGATCGTATATGTGAGTACTAACCGTCCTTTCGCTGAGTGGAATGCAACCCACCCAACCCTCAAAATCATGGTACAAATACAATGATGAATATTCCCCTATCAGCAGGGATAGGAATTTTTGCGGTCATGAGAAGTCATGTCATGACTGATTCGGTGCTGGCAGCGTAAACGCGTCGAGTCCGCCATCTTGCTTTATTTCAGGTCATAAAATGGAGCTTGTATGTCATTGACTTTGCAACGTGACATCATTTTTATGTATAATCAATTTTCTTGAAGTAGCGTTTCGCAACACCGATAAAATTGTAGCAGCTGTGCGCTTGTTGTACACATAATCATGATGAGGACGATGATGATGGCCTTTTAACCCTTATCTTATCCGGAACATAGGGTTGGAAGAAGATAAATATTGTATGAAAATAGCAAAAGCAAATAATGTAGACAAAAGCAGAGTCCACCACTGCCAACTTAGCCATCATTTTTCATCTACGTAATGAGATGATTTAAACAGCATCCAGTGGCACCTTCACTCACACGAGATCGATGAAGGGACCCCACTGTTAAACATTGTTTAGATGGTGTTGGCTTGCCCATCACCGATACCATCCTGGCGGCATAGCCCACAGAAAAGAAAGACTAGTAAATACGTGCGACTGTTCCTTCGCAGTTTCTCACAAACTCTCTTAATTTTCAGGGAACGCTTCGAACCGCACCGACTCATCGGAGAGCTACTTAGAGCCCTGCAACAACTCCACCGATGAGGTCACTGACCTGCCCACTACGGGACAACAGAGCGGCCCTCACGACAACTCGACCTATACAGTGAACACGGACAGAGAGCCGCACTCCATGGATAACAACACGTATACTGTTCAGAAGGATCACACTACGAGCAGGGAGTGAGTATTGTTTTGGAGCTAGGCTCACCAAGTATCAGGGTCTGATTATTAAAATAAATCACGAGGCCTTTTAATTTGACATTTGAAAGATGTTGCCGATGTTATTTCAAACCGCATTTGTACTGCAACACCAGCTAGCATAGCGGTCGTGTAGCGTTTTTGAAGGATATTGAGTGAAAGTGATCACAATCACTCAATTTCATTCAAGTGTGGCGTTTTAACCATTAGACCTCTGCCGTAGTTAAAAATATAGGACAATCATTAACACCAACTCACGAGCCAAATCTTCTCTTACAGTCTTACAATGAGCGCAGACAGCCTAAACGGGAGTCCCGCGCGAAAGGTAGTCGCCGAAGACCCAAAGTCACCCACCAACGATCGCACATACAACAAAGACGACGAGAAAGACTCGTGCGACCGAATCTCACAAGTGTCGCCCTTTCTAATGAGCCCCACCACCGACACATCAGCGCCGGAGAACTCCGACAATGTCACGGGAATCTCAACCTTATCGAAGACCTCAGTACCTACTGACGCTAAAGCTTCAAAACCTTCAGAGACCCAGTGTCTCTCTAAAGCCACAAGCATCGATTCTTGGTGCTCAAACGATACCCTTTTCAATGTTGAAGATAACTTCGATGATTTAGCCATGGACGCTGAAGTTCCATTAGAGTTTGAAGGCGAAAACGAAGAGCACAGCGAAAGCAGCGACACGCTAACTCATAATGACGATGATAAAGAACACAGCCATTGCTCCACGTACATTGTTCACGACAGCAAGTCCGATGCGTGCGATACCTTCTCCCCAGATTCCATAACGGCCCACTGCACGTATACTAAAATCAAATCTGAAACTGCCGATAAAGAATCCCCTGTAGCTCTCACTAAATCGGACGTCAATGACAGTTCAACGAAAAATACCCAAACGAAGGATCTAGCGTATGGAACGTTAGTCTCTGGTTTAGCGTCCTATTCGAACTGTACAACGGAACTTTTGTCCGGAACGGATAACTTGTGGAAGGTCCCGCAACCAGAGTTAGTCAGGCGATCGCCCATAGGTGAAGACTTGATTAAAATAACGCCGCCTAAGATGTCTGAACGCAAAGAAACTGTTGAGGCAAGTCCACAGTTGCACCCAGAGCGAAGTATCAGGAAAATGGACAGCGTGGAAATAACGTTTCTAGAGGATAACCTTTCTGATGTGAAAGATGAGACGAGGGTGTTAGAAACGTCACAGCTAGCAGCGTCAGCGACCAATGACAGTCCTAGTTATCACCTGATGAACATGGCTTATTCCATGCAAAGCACGCCGCTGCTAGAAACATCGCAGTGCGAAAATAGTGAGGCAATACCGATGCAGCTGCCAGACAGTACCAACACCGATCCCAATTTTACACTTCCAAACCATCTGCCTAACTTTCAGAACTTTTTCAGTTCAGCTGAGTTGAGGCCGCAGGATATGTCGCCACAGGATATATCCTCTAAAGCTATGTCGTCGAACCAGGATACAGGTCTACTATTGGAAGGTGAATCCAACACGTTTAACAAGAGCAGTAATGCGAGGGACGACAGAACGCCAACGTACTCAGACTTCGAAGACTCTGCAATGTATCGCGCCCAAGACGTAACAAGCAAAACTACGAGTTCAGGAAACACCACTGAGGAATTTCAGGTTTTTGAGAACTCCGTTCGCAATAGGCCCCAGGATTTATCCGTTCTCAATAACACAAGTTTTTTGCGTGAGTCTAAATCCAATGAGTTCCCTGGTAGTTCCACAAACGTAGAAATGGATCAGACGAGTCAAAACTCGAACCAACAATCGGAGTCTATCGCTGATAATAGTGCGCTACACAATCGCTTGTCAGAATCTCAAATACCTTCAAGCAACACCACAGCAAGTCCTCTCATTCCTCAAATAATAGAAACGAATGCTGATGAGGATGATAACGAACAACCACACTCGATTATCATCACTGCAACCAGTCCAAAGAACATTTCAAAAGGCAACGAAAATGTCACTTATGATTCGCACACGGAAACTGCGTTAAAATTTAATCACACCTACGATTCACACGAAAAAGAAAACGAAGAAAACACAAGCGAAGTTCGACGAAACGAAGCGTCAGACGATCATAAATTCAACGGAGACAGCGACAGCGACAAAGTCAGCGAAGTTGTGAGTCCAACCATTCAAGAACTAACTGATGCCGCGACGAAAATGAGCCCTACTTCACCTGTTGAATTCAGAATTACCGTCATCGAAAGCGTCCTAGAAAGGACCGATGTCCCAAAAGCCGAAACTAAAGCAGAGAACGGTTCAGGCGACGCGAGTAAACTAGTACAATGCAACGGGAATGAAGCTAACTATGCCACGGTAAACTTCATAAACGAATCATTCGAAGAACTCCCAGAGAGCCACGTAGGTTATGACGATAAAGGGAAGTCCAAAGTAGATAATCAACAGTCTAGTCAGAAGGTTGTAGAAGGGCTCATTGTCATCCAAAACCTGGATGGTAATACCGAGGAGACGAAAGAAACTCCCATCGAACATGCCGCGCAGAATGGTGAAGGCACGGAGTCGAAAGTGATAGAAAATGGCGACTCGGGTGACGAAGAAAAGAAAATTACGCTGGTAACTCAAGACTTCCTACAAAACGAGAAAAACTCTTATCAGTTTGATTCTTATCTTCCGATGCTGAACGACATCAGATTTACTGGTAAGTTTCATGGGCCCCATGACTTATTCAGTTCAGTTTGAGTATTGTTTTGTCTGTGTCATGAACTTAACCTATATAGATATTTAGGCCGTCTTGCACCACTTTCTTAAATAAAATCTTCATACAAAAGTCGATTTAAATGACGACATAAGTGGCATTTAAGAAATGGTGCAAAACCGCCTTAGTGTCGATCCCAGTCCCGCAAAAATTGATATGCTGCAGTTCTATTAACAAGTAACACCATGACCTCAGAGATTACAGGTGTAAATAACGTACTTGTATGGTTTGGTTGATGAATTCAGAGCGTGAAACTGAGCAGACTTGGTTTTTCCAACGTACGTGTCGATCCTTACGCGCTTGCACTCTATTCTGTTACGTTACAAGCGACTTTCCAAAAAAAAGTAAAGATTTACGTGCTGTTGACGGTATTTAAAGTTTTGTCTCATGTCCTGGCCAATTTTGATGTTTCTTGGCCACTAAAAAGTACCCAATGCGTTAATTCCAGGCCCAACCTCTGAGATGATGAGCACGTCGTTCAGCCAAGACTCGCCCACGGAGGACTCGCCCCAGACGGACGAGCTGGTCCCACGGACCAATGGCACCGCAGCCGAGATTCTCAAGGAGTGGGACAGCGATAGCGACGACTCGCAGGATAGCGATCCCTCCAGTGGAGAGTTCATTTGGAAGGTAAGCTTGGGAAATTGAGACTTGCGTTGTGACTCATAGAACTTAAAATCGGTTTGAAAAGCGACAAGGCACGCGAATTTCGACTCTGTGATGAGAGCACAATGTCGTAATTCGCGTGAGCTTCGCAGACCCAAGATTAAAATTAAGTGTGTGAATAGCTGAGTGCTAGTCGGGTACCGTAAAGCTTGTCAAAGTTGATTATTATTATTATTATCATATCAAGTGAGTTTTCGTTATTGAAATGACTTTACTGGATTTGATTAGCTTTTCAGGACCAATCTATTCGTTTGTGTGATTTTTAATACTTTAGATACTTTTAATATGTATATACTACTTTCTTTTATGTGTGTCCCCGCTTCATAAGATTTATTATATTATTACATAATATACTCTTCTCCCCCTTTTGATTAGTTGGAAATTATTGACGAATTCTTGGGCAATAGTCCACTAAGGCCCGGATTCTGAATTGAAAAATTCGCTAACCAAATGGGTAAGTATCGTCCTGTCCCTGCAGATTTCTCACAAAAGAGCGTGACAGAGCGATACGTAAGTATTTGCTTAGTAAAATTCTCAACTCAGAAACCGGGCCTATATAGTCCATTATTGCCGGAATCCACCAAAGCA
Organism: Zelleria hepariella; assembly: GCA_949319315.1. NCBI lineage: Eukaryota > Metazoa > Arthropoda > Insecta > Lepidoptera > Yponomeutidae > Zelleria > Zelleria hepariella. The sequence goes on along the minus strand of OX439378.1, from coordinate 24,075,477 downwards.
GATTTAAGACTAGAGAAGTTGTGTGTTCCATAATTGGAAAGTTCCATAATGGTTATCGGAGTCGCGAGGGTTCAAATATACGACACCGCATCTCAGCTTTGGTGGATTACGGGCCTTATTTATGCTTCCTGTAAATAAACCTAAAACGAAAACCAACTAGATATAAGGTGTCGGTATTGCATGAGGCCGGTGATTGTTGTCATTAACGTTGTGTGACGCTTAGGACGGTGACGGCCGCGAGACAGCTGTAGTGTCCCAGACCTTGTATGACCATGTAAGTGTTTATCTATGTATTTACTTTATTCATCCATCCGTACCTTGAGCGAATGAGCCACGGGACGTCACGCGCAACAATGAAATGTCGCTGTATTTTTGTACAGAACAAAACAGCTAATTTTCCCATGTATTTGGCAAGAGGGGCAGAGTTTCGTGTTTCGTGGCTTATTCATCCAAGATCCATCCATACCCATTGATCAGCAGCACGACATGAAACGTTCCTGAGTACCAAATAATAGCCATTGCATTTGTTTTGTTTGTAGTACTAACTAACCATGTAATGCGTATGTGTGTGTTTATTTTTATACCAGCCACATTTTGTATCATGATCATCGTGTATTACGTTTACATACTCGTATTTATGTATCACTATTCTAACTACATCTTCATCGCCTGCCGCTTTAATTACTCATTATAAATACTTGTAAAAGTAACTGTATCAAGAAGCAATCGATTTAATCGAAAGAAAAAAAAAAACACCTAGCAAACTTGAGGCCCTGGTTGTGACTGTTCACATCACGGACCTTGGGTCTTCGAGCTATGCCACATTGGGACACCACGTGGCGCAACCAAGTCGCGCAGCTGACCAAATGCATACTCCAAGTCGTAATTAGAGACGAAATGTCGACAGTTATTTTTATTTTTTGGAAACCAGTGAAACTTATAACAAAATTCTTGCACATAAAAAAACACATTTTATACCTACATTCCAAATATTATCGCCCACAGTGTACAGGGTGTTAAAAGACCGCCAACAAAGCGAGAAACCACGTATGGTCCTCATCATAATGATCATTTTTGCCCAAGGAACTATGCCTGGGAAATCCACGGTTTCCGAGATAATCGGGTTCAAAGTCGGACTTTTCAAAATTTTTTTTTTTTCATAAATGTATTCAGTATCTAGTTCTTAGCATATCTTTTAAAGAAGCCATATCAAAATTTTGAATATTTCTTACAAAAAACGACGTTAAAATTGTAACCCGCAATGTATTCTAAACATCGTAACATAAACTTATACTACGTTTGCGCAATATAACTTCTGTGCGTCACACGTCCATTGCGTGATGAAATATTTTTCATAATTATAACCTAAAAAACCAAAATCATTTCCCAGCAATAATTTATCGAAGAAGTACTTTGTTTTGGTGTCTAGTATGCGTGGCTTTCGGGTCTGTTGGCGGTCTTTTAACACCCTGTATACTCGTAAAAAAGTAAGTGTGATAATTTCGTCTGGACAAAAAAGCGGTTCAAAATTTCGTCTCTAACCACTGCATGGAGTGCCGGCGACTTGGCGCCACACAGTGTCTCAGCCACTTTCACTCTAACCTCCAATGCCCACTGTAGCAACGCGGCGGCGGCAGCCACGCGCCCGCGGACGGCGACGCGGGCCCGGCCGACGGCGGCGCCTCCGATGGCTCCGGCGACTCCGGCTCGGGCTCGGAGGGAGATGAGGTGGAGTTTGTGCCCTCATCGTGGGACTGCCGCGCCGCGCCCGCCAAGTCCTCGCTACGGAGCTTGGAGCAAGCGCAGCCGCTCAGCAGTGTGAGTAGGCAAGCTACCTAAGCTAGTATAGGAGTAGCCGCAACAAAAAAAGGGATATTTCCGGGTCAAAGTAACCATGTTTGGACGCTGTATGTATTGTATACTCTGCTACGATGGAAACTTTGGTGGCGCGATGCAGGGCTTGAAGCGAGGTGTTGTGTTACCTAAACTCTAGGTCCTAGAGTATGCAATCGTTTCATGTGCGTCCGCCAGGGATCGCTACAGTATCTTTTGTATTTGTATAAGTGCACTTTTGTATGACAATAAATATCTTAAACCTTAGTTTTAAAACTTCTCTACTCATTTGACCAGCCTCTCATTTTGCCTATTCGCAGGAGAGCAAGAAGCGCGTGGTGTTCAAGCGACAGAAGTACCACTGTGTGTACGAGTACCCGCGCGAGGTCGCCGTCGAGTGCGACGCCTCCCCCGCTCGCCTGCCGGACTACTCCACTTATGCGGGTAAGTAAGGACAAAACTTAGGCCATTGCATCGCACGACACCGCGTCAAATGTCTTTATCCTGCTGCCGTACTTACTTAGTAAAATAAAGCAAGATGGTGGTAGTCGGGCTGATGCTTTATCTTTGTTTTTTACGGCAACTGACTAGCTGTGTGCTTCGTGTGACGGAATACGAAGAAGCTCGACTTTTCGAGCCAAATCCACTCTTTGATTACGTAACCTACACTAAGTCAAAAAACGCATATCTTATGCTCTGATAGGTTCGCCCTCCCTAACCTGACTCGTTGCTGGTTTAACAGCGAGAATGGCTTGGGACATCATTCTCAAAGTACAAAACACACTAACGGAGAAAAAACTACAATCGTCAGTGACATTATAACTTGCTCTTTTGTGGTTATTGATATTCTCAAGGCCTTGTGCAAATGATGCTAAGTAGTAGTTGAACTATTTGAATTTGAAAAACATTTATTTACATAAACCACATACACACACACACGTATACAGAGAGCACAAAGAAAGAGAAAGTATTTTACACATGCAGCAAAAAAAAGGCACAAAAACAATTTGAGCAAAAATACAATATACGAAGTAAGTACAGGAGAGGAATGTGGATGTGGCAAATGCAAAGGGGCTCTGACTCAGCATGTGCTGGAGAGGCGGACCACTCCAGCGCTGGTCTTCCGTCTGTACCCGGTAGCGGGTAGTGTGCCGTCGTGCAGTATAACAGAATAAGTGTCGGTCGGTACGTAATAGAAAAATCGTAGAAATATTGTTGGTTGCTTCCAGATTGGGCAGCAGCAGCGGCTGAAGAGGCCGAGATCAGCTACGGTCAGATGTACGGCGGACACCCGTTCGATATGTCGTACCCGCTGCGAGCTGGCGTCTCATTTGGCTCAGGTACAAAAAATACAAAATATTTATTTTACGCCATCATACTTATTTCTAATTTACACTTTTGTTGGGACTCCCTTTTAAGTATAAAATACCTGTGCCAGGGAGCCCCGCTCCTCCATAACTTAAGTATTGTGACATCATTATTTATTTTTAAAATTATCATTATGATTTAATAAAGTACATAAAAATAGTTCTTAATCATTATTATTTAACAATTTATGAGTTATTATTATTGTGTGTACGTATTATATTTTTATTTATTTGTAGGTGATTTGATTACCTACGAATAAATACCTAATTATCCAGACAATTTTTAATTTTAAGCTAGTTACAGAGATTATGTTTTAATCGATGTCAATTTTAGTGTGATGGATGATCAAGATATACGCCTTTTGTTTCCCTGATTCCTAATTCCTTTGTTTTCTCTCACAGACTACGATGAAGACTTCTTCATCTCGTCGTCGGCGCACCCGTTCGAGAGCCTGGGCATCATGTCGACCACGAGCCAGTTCTTCCCCGGCATGCACGCGGGGCTCAAGTCCGGCGCGCTGCTCGAGCGGCGCGACGACCTCACCGATGACGTCAGCGAGGAGTTCCCGCCGCCGCCCTCCCCGCTACCCACCGCGGCGCTCGCACAGAAGCGCACGCCCTCTCTCGACTTCACAACCCCCGACTCCGGCGTAGAAGACATCACCCCCGGCTCCACCTCCACCGAAGACGACTTCAAAGCGAAGAAGCTACCCGACACCGACGTCGCACAAACCCAGTGCTGGAAATCCGTAGACAGCGGCAGCTCAAGCGAATCCGTCAGCCCGAGCTCCCCCGGCGGAGAAGCCCTGGGTGGCCTGAGACACACAAGAGACAAGCTGAAGCTAGACCTCCCTCCGAGCCCCCATATACCTTCCCCGAGGCACAGCAGGGTCTTCAACTTCGTCCTCGACAAACCGAAGCCGAAACACCGACACGTCAACGAGGAGAAAAGTCCAGAGATCGGCACCACGCCCCTCGTGATGACCGATGAAACTCCGGTTATCACCTCCGCGTTGCCGCTGCAGAAAGACTGCGAGGACGTCCCTCTCCCCGAGCCCACGTTCTCGACCTTCGGCAAGAACGCGCAGCGCAGCGCCGACAGCGAACAAAAAGCCATCATACTCACAGATGATGTGCAGAGCGAACCGACCGAGAAGGCCGACGCTAGAGAGAGCACCCCGGATAAGGCCGAGGACACCGTGAAAGAAGTCACGGTCCTCGACAGCGGAGATGAAGATTCCGGAATCGAGAGCAGCGCCAAGGCGACTCTCGAGAGAAACAAACAAACGCCTAACGTCTCCTAGAACATGCTATGTTAGTACGTAATCCAGTAGTGTTGTTATTGTAAAAAAAAACTTATAGATCTGTTTATGTATGTATGAGTTAATAGTTAATGATACGCCATTACTTTAATGTAGGTAACTTAGGGAGTATTGTCGTGGAAGTCTCGTAACGTATCGTATGGCTATAATAGTGGTTTTCTCTTAATTTTCTTCGCTAATATACATATCCGTTTAGCATCCACCGGGATCATTTAAAAGTCTAACCACATAATGCTTTACCAGTGGATTGGACAAGCGAATATAGTCAATATTATACTGAACTAAGGTACAAAATAGCCGTGACAGTAAGCTATCATTATAAACTATAGTTATAAAGCTTTTTACATCGCGTCACATATACACGAGGCATATTTATTTATAATCAATTTTACGATTTTATCAAAAGGTAAAAAGTAAGATTGTCATAAAAGGCCTATCCAAACTGTCAAGTTGATAAGTTGCAGTTATACGTATGTAATTATTACTCTATAATAATAAAATGTTTCATTATACCCTCGTATAGTGTTAAACCATGAGCCAAATCAATTTATACATTCATTCTAAACAAATTGTTTTACCGTTTCGATATAATTTATTGTAGTTTTCGTTTGTTATTTGACTTTGCAACACAGCGTAGAGCTGAACGCTTCTCTTCGTTTCGATTGATCTAGTGTTCTTGTTAATAACGCACAACTGATGATCATAAGCAACTTCCATTTTAGCGACAAAATTAATGTTTCGGTCTCTATAAGGTAAAGAATGCCAATTCTTAGGTAATTAAAAACTGTACTATTTTAAGTGTAGATTAGGGAATGTTACGTGATCATGAGTAGGACTGGTTTTCACATCTCCCAAACTGGAAATAAGACACTGTAAACTTCGATAAACTTTCAGATAGGTTAACCGAGGCTGGTCAGAAATCCTTACGGGAGGAATGGAGCGCAAAACAAATATCTATGTCGAAGATCGGCGTAGATATTAGTATTGCACGCCATTAGAAAACGCCTTCGTAAATAAGTATCATAAAGCGTGCCACTAAAATAACGTTCTAAATATTATTGTAATACGTCCAAATATGAACCTTATGTGCAATTCTTCTCATTTCCATATCATCATTTTCTTAGTTGTTTAGTTGCTGTTGTACATATAATTTAAATGTTATTAAACAATTTGATTATGGAGAAAATTTTATTAATCAATTTATCGTCCTACGCGTTTGTTGTTCTGAACATTTTTTTAACGTTTTAAGATTTCGTTAATGTACAGCTGTAAATACGTGATAGAAGTTCATTTTGTTACGGAGTAGGAACGATTCTCATCGTAGATATTAGGAATGTTACTTGAATAGATGTTTACATAAGATTATTCACATGCGAGTGGCGACACAAACACGATCCACCTCCACTGAGGTGTGAGCGCAGTCTGCCGCGGCTGGCTGTGTCCACACCAGACTGAGCCGTACAACAAAAACTAAATAATGTATTGTGATATTTTATTCCACTCAAGGAACAATCTATTCATACGTTTACGCACTCCGGTTTACGTTATGAACATACGCAGGAATTACTCGAATGAATTGTCCAACGTTACGGTATTTATTGTTTGTAAGTTGTTATTGATTTTGAATGAGCCCTTGGCAGTATTTAGTGAATGTGAATGCAATGGAAGTCTTTTCATATTGTGACTTTGTCTTTTAAAAGTATTTCTATGAAACAAAAAATAATGAATAAAACTTGTGACTCAATATATGCATTTTATTTTATAAATAGGAATGTAAATAACTTGTAGTAATACCTAAAACTTATACCCTACAATACTGGGGCCTTAGCCTGTAACGCAATGGCGGGTCGATGGCGTCCCGGCAGAAGGACAAAACCGGGGTTTCCTCGTTTTTCTGCTACAACCAGAGAACTTATCCTCTGGAATTAGAATCAAAATATGCTTTGCTGTATCACAAAAACATTAAAAGGACAGACAGCGTTAGTAAATCGTAATTGAAGCCGTCAACTGACAGCCCATTTTGGCACCATTGCGTTACAGGCTAAAGTTCCTGGTTAGATTAGCTCCTCCTCCAAATGATGACGAGGCCTGAGACGTCACTCGTGGCCAGCAAGCTCTCGTCGTAGCTGAAACTGACTCCCAGCACCGGGTGTGCGTGACCTGCAGACCAAAACGTTTACAGATTGAATACATTATTTGTATTCACTCGTTCGTTTTCGGCGCAGAATATGACGTACAAGGGACCAAAATAATATGTATATTTTTATTGTTTCAATCAGAAAAAAATTGCGTGATATTCGACGAGACCCCCCCTCTCTCCAACGTAAGATAAGATGAGATTTGACTCGACCCCCTCCTAAACATCTCACGTAATTTATGGACGCCTCCAAACATTATTTGAATTTAAAAAAACAAATCGAACCCGTTACATGAGAAAAATAATTACCGATCGAAAGGCTTAGTCATAACTCATAAGCATTATTTTTTTGGTCGTGCTAAAAACTTTATCGTGACCTTGTGCTCCCCTGACGTGTGTATGGAGAGTCCAACGTGGCGGGAAATTCAAATATTCAGTTTTTTACATTATGTAGCTAAACTGAGCTATTTTTGTTCAGCGTTTTTTCGATCGCTGCAATAACATAGTATTCTTTTTAATTATTGTAAACAACAGAACAATAAAAAACAATAACCACTTTTTGTTTTTTCTAAAGCACTAACCCGTGGTGGTAGCTCAATTGGTAGAGCGCCTGCACGGTATGCGAGAGGTTGCGGGTTCAAGTCCTGTCCCGAGTGGATTTTTTCAACTTATTATAAATGTTTAAAGAACAATAATAATTATGTTATGTGTGTGTTCTGGTCTACAAAGCAGTGGCACTCACTGCCCAAAAAACTTGTTGATGACCAGAACACATAATCGGCTGAATTATTCTTGTTCTGTTGTTTACAGTAATTAAAAGAATACTATGTTATTGCCGCGAACGAAAAATCGCTCAACAAAAATAGCTCAATTTAGCTACAAAACGTAAAAAACCGTATTTTTTTTTAATTTCCCGCCACGCTGCTATCTTCCAGCCTTAATGTTGAAAGCGAACCTTGCAGCTTGTTAACCGGCGGCTGGTCGTGGTGACCCTCCACGTCCAAGAAGTAGACGCACGAGTCCTCGCTGCCAGTGACGACGCACACGCCCGCGCGGAACGACATGATGGGGCAGAACGTCGAGCGCACGGAGCAGTGAGACTGCGCGTTGGGGAACCGCTTCAGGAGGACCAGGCCGCCGTCGCGGTCGGCGATCCTGTGGGGGAATTATTGGGATTGATTGATGAGATTCTAGAAATTTCTCAGAAGCGGATCCAGGATTTTGGCTTTGGGGGGGCTTGAACCCAATAAGCGTAGGTTTTCAAGATTAAAAAAGTGTACAATATTTGTTTTCATAGATGGTCTCAGATGCTTTTGGGGGGGGGGTGTGCTTGAGCCCCTTAGCCGCCCTCCCTAAATCCGCTAGTGATTGTCGCCAAGTAAAGTCGGCCAGAAAGCTGTGGACACTGGTGGCTGGGGATCGGGGAGATTGGCGTTACAAAGAAGAGGCCTGTGCTATGCCCAAAAGTGAGCTGGATAGATAGATAGAAATACCTACTAAATAATAGTTCTAACTGCACCCATCAGATAGGTAATTGAACCGTTAGCATTCTCCGAATTACGGGTGGTAAGCTCCGGTACCTTTCTGGAGAAAATCCACTCGCGTGCTAGTAGATGCATCCAAGACAAGACTTACTACGATGGGTCCGGGGCGCCAAGTTTACAGCAGGGTGCTTAGTTTAATGTGCCTTTCTTGATTTAGTGTGACGGAATTAAGTGTGCCTTTCTTGACCTCAATTCGGAAGGCAAAGTTTTTTGTTCGAAAGTCCGTTATTGGCTTAATCTTATCTTTAGACAATATTGAGAAACTAATTTCAATATTTTTTATTTTGCTTCAGTAGTTTTGTTTTTATGCGCTAAAATGTTTTGTTCCTATGACCGCCAAACAGCGTCAACAGTATGCAGACCGTCGCGTGAAGGTCATAAAACCGTATCTTTGAAACGTTGTAAAATCCAAACTACTGAACCAAAATAAAAAATATTGAAATTAGTTTCTCAATATTGTCTAAATATAAGATTAAGCCAATAACGGACTTTCGAACAAAAAACTTTGATTTAGGCGATAGCTGTCAGATTCTAAATTAGTCAATTTTGTTTTGGGTTGTATTCTGAAGTTGTCAATTTCAGATTTGTGCCAATTTCGGTTCAAAGTCAATTTCTGAGGAGGTCAGATTCTCAGTAGGATGGTCTGATGTCACGTCGGAATAGAAATAGGTTTGAATCGCAAAAAAACAGTACAGTCATGAACAGATAGACATTGATTGACGGATTTGTTCAGTATTTCGAAAAATATTGGATGACCATAGTTAGGACCCTAAATCTATTTGGATGTTCAGATGAAAAATATCGCACCACAAACCATTTAGAAGGATGGCACAACCGGTGTAACAAAAAATTGTCTAAACAACCGAATTTGTTAAAATTTTTATACGTGTTAAAAAAAGAAGCTAAACCCTACAATATTTGCTTGAAATAGGCAAGTGCGCACCGATCCTCCAGGAAATCAAGGCAGGCTGATGTTAAGTACGATATTCATCTAAGAAAATTGATAATTGATCTACAAAATAAAAAAATAAAAAGACATTCTGGTTAAGATATGAGAAGCATATTGAAAGGGATTTTCCTATTGATGATCCAATGCCTGGCTGCAGCAGCAAGTCTATCAACTAGGTAGTGCGAGCTGCAACTTAGCAAGGAAACACTACTCGGCTTATCTACTCACATGTATCTTGGTGGCTTAAATAGATTGTTTTTTTCTGTAGAATATAATAAGTATGTTGCGTTTGCGTGTAAGGATAATTTGAGTTTATTACTTTAAAACTGGGTACCTAATAATACAATTTGTTTTAAATAATTAGTTTTTTCATTTCAGTAGAGACCACTTTTTACTTTGACTGTACTAAATTCCTGACGTAAGCAAAATAAAACGTAGTTATATTTCAACTCAGCAATAATCTAACGTAATCACTGTTCAGACTAACTCATATTCTGAAGAAAATACGATTCTGACCTACTCCGAATCCAAATTATACAGAATCTAACTAATCAAGATTTTGTCACAGATCCCCAATTGACTAATTTAGAATCTGACAGCTATCGCCTAAATCAAAACTTTGCGTACCGAATTGTCGAAGCCACAAAATCTCGGGAACCATGTAGCGAGGAGTTGTTATAAGCGTGTAATCTAGGCTACGCATAAACTTGTATTGAGGTGTACAGCAGCGTTTGAAACCTCCGCTGTGGACTTGAGTGACTAAAAATGTAAGGTACCTAAACAGTAGCGCGAGGTATCGCGCTAACCACGGGCTCCAAGACCGACTAGAGCGCACTGTGCGCGCGACTGTACCTGAACAGCAGCAGACAGTTGTGCGTAGAGTTGACCAGCAGCGCGGGGTGTCGCGCTAACCACGGGCTCCACGACAGGCAGGAGACAGCGCCGCCCGCGTTGCAGCGCCGCAGCTTGCTCAGGGCTCCACCCGCGCCCTCAACCCGGTAGCTCACTATCATGCCCTGCGGACAACCGTCACGTTGTCAGGGTGGTACAAATGGAGATAACTATTATTTTTTAACCGATTGAGAACACAATGCACTTATACAGGGTGGCGTGTTGAGATGGACCAGGGAGGAATCCTAAACTATAAGAGATAGGTAAATCTGTTTTAAGGAAGCATGACACACATTTTTAACATAATAAAAAATGCCTTCAAGGATGTTAGAAAAGTCATGCATTTACTCGGGAATTAAACCCGCAAATAAAAGTAAAAAAACTTTTTTTATTATTATCTCGATTGAGTTGGTTGTAAGGAGTAACAACAGACGGTCAGTCCATGGATAGGTGAACGCTAGTGGCAAGGTAGTGCCTCGGAAGGCACGTTAAACCGTTGGTCCGGTGGTAGTTGATAACAATCGTTATGTCATGTCAGAGGCCCTTTGGCCGGCCTACAAACTCTGACACCAGAGGTGGACACTGTCTACCTCACACTTAGTAACTTTAGCTAAGAAACCTTATTATCTAAAATTGATGTTGATTTTCGTGAGCACTGCACATTTTTCTATTAAGAATTCCCTGTACAAGCGTGGGAACTCGGCGATGGCCAACCGCGTGAAACACGGTTTTCTATAGCTGTTTCACCCAGAGCGAGACAGGGCGTGCGAAAAGTGAGAGGCAATGCTGTATTAGTCTACGTGTGTTCGTGTCCTTTCGCGAGTATGTAGTTGTAATGTAATAGATCTATTTTCCCAATTTTTTTCGTAGTTCAGCTGCCATTACTACATTTTATTAGCTATTTTAAAAAGAACTGACAAGTGTAATACGAGTACAATATTCCCAAGGTAGTTAGACTCCAATAGATAGTGTAATAATGTAAGTAAGTAACAGCTGCAAGTAACCCTTTTTTCGGCGCGAAAAACGCATCACTCTAATTTCTTTCAGGCAATTTTTTTATTATAAAAACTATTTGCAAACCTCCGTATTGGTCATCTACTGATATAAACCAAGTTTCAGCAAAATCCAGCCTGTAGTTTAGAAATTAAACCTGAACTACGTTTGTATGGGAAAATGGTGCTCTATAGCGCCCTCTTAAATCACGGTTTTACTCACATGTATTTTGTCGGTGTAGCAGACTGGTTTCGGTTCTCATTCGGAGACCTTAATCATGCGAACGAGACAGCCCTCGTGACGCCGTGGCTTGTCTCGAACTGGGCCTGAGTAGCCGCTGCGCTCCATGATTAAGGTCTCCAAATAAGAACCGAAACTGGTCGGCTACACCGACAAAATACAAGTGTGTAAAACCGAGATTCAATAGAAAAAAAATGTTGTAAATGTTGTACTTCATTATTTTCATTCAATTTCGGCCGTTTGGTGGTCTAAGATATCGGTTAAAAATTGGGTTTTTTATGATACAAAAATGTTGAACAACATATAGATAATATCACTATCTGTTGTTTTAAAATTTTCTGGTTCTTGGGAAATGACATTCTCGATACGCCCTTTGACATTTGACTGAGTGATATGAAGATATTCGGTAAAACCCCATTCCATGCTTTTACAGCAATATAAACCGGCTAAGTGCGAGACGGACTAACGCATCGATGATCCCTACAATAAAACCGCACGACATATTTTTTTCTGTATTTTCCAAAAATAAGTATTTTTACTTATTTTTAGTACGGAGGTGGTTTCCTCAGACACAAGTCCGTACATACGTACTTAGCCGATCTTTTACATTTTTAACCCGCGACGCAAAACGCCGGGTGTGTGTTTGCTGTCGGCTTGTCTCTATGTCTGTTGCTATGTAGCTCTTAAACGGGTGAACCGATTTAGATGCGTTTATTTAGATAGATAGATAGAGAACTCTTTATTGCACAACAGAAAGAATATTACAGATAACTTTTTCAACAAAATGTTGTACAAATGGCGGCCTTATAGCTAAAAGCTATCTCTTCCAGACAACCTTGGGATGGACAGGATTTATTTATTTGAAAGCAGTTTTCAAGCGAGTGTTTAGACATGTTTTATCAAAATCGGTTCAGTCGTTTATGAGATATTTTAATTGCTATTATTTACGCCTAGCCTGTATTAATTTATTTCGTACCGATTTTAGATTTTTTTACCCCCGACGCGAAATGAGGGGTATTATAAGTTTGACCACTGTGTGTGTGTGTGTGTGTGTGTTTGTGTCAGTCTGTGGCACCGTACGTAGCTCTTAAACGGATTGAGATGCGGTTTATTTTTTATTTTGAAAGCAGGTTTTCTAGCGATGTTAGTCATGTTTTTATCAAAATGGGTTCAAAAAAAAAAAATTAGAATATCTCATAAACGAGGGTATGAAATATTCTAATTTTGAAAATTTTAAAAGCAAGGATTTTGTTTATGAGATCGTGATCAGTCAGTCAATCAGTCAACAAATAATTAATTCACTGTACAAGGTGTTACAAAAGTACCTAACTCTTTTTACAGGGTAATAGCACCCGGTGATAGGGATCACAACCTAAATTTTTTTTTTGCTCTATGACGTTCCGTTAATTTTTAAATTAATAAAATGTGAACGCTGTGGCGGGAGAAAAGTATTTTTTAAATATTGTTTTCATTGACTTTCACAATGTTTTAACTACTCAAAGCTATGCAAATGCACCTACACCCACAAACATATTTTTAAATTTGAGCTAATACCAAAAACAAAAAATTATGAAAAATTTTCAATTTTGAGGTTATAAAATAAAAATAGTTTTTTTTTCAATTTTTTTTACAGAATTGACATCTCATTGACCAGTAGGTTACACCCTGTAAAAAGAGTTAGGGTGTTTTGTAACACGTTGTATACTACCAAGTATCAAAACCGATTATTCCAATTTTCTCATAGTAATATATATGTTGCCACAATGAGATTTTTTCAATTTGCCGCCCTTTTCCAATGCCAACTCTCGGTAGCCAGACTCTAGTACAAAATAAAATCGACTATTAAGGCCTTTGCATTTACTTAATGAGATGATTTATACACCGTGGAATTTTAGTGGTTTTAAAGCCGAAGGTATTTAGTTGCACTCGTGATTCTGAGCCAAATTCCAAAATGTGACTTCAAAACGAGCGAAAAAAAAACACTTCCCAATACAAACGGCTATCGCCAATCGACGCCATGCTTTAAAACCACTAAAATTGCACGGAGTACAGTGTCCAGTGGCACCTTCACTCACATTTGATGCGTGAAGAGACCACTCAGCGCTGCAGTGCCTGATATAATGTTAGTGACCGCAGATTATATTGTTGAAATAAAATAGTAAATATTCCCATTCCTTCACGTTTTTATATTGATCAAACAAATGTCACTATAGGACCAAGATTCGAGAAATTGAGTTTCCCTTTAATTTTATCCTAAATACGGTGTGACGGTGTGGAAAGGTTTTGCATTTTTTTACGGTTTTAGGTTCTCAAAATTACCTTGTCGTTGGCTGCCCAAAACATCCTCCCGCTAGACTCGCAAGCTATCGCCGTGACACGCCCGCCCAGAATACTGCTGCCGCCTGAAAAACACCATGTTTACCAGAATATGATGGCGACGTGAAAAGAAAACTGTTCATTTCACAGGCTCAAACAAACTAGACTCGTCTAAGTCTTGAAAATAGAATTCGATGGACGATAGCAGCGTTTTTTTTTTCAGTTTTTTTTTATTTTGAAGCTAAACTGAGCTATTTTGCTATCGTCCAACCGCACTCGTTTTACTCATCAATACCTACAAACAACTTTACTATGGGGCAAAAAATATAACCAATATATATATAATATAACCAACTGTCCCAGACATTTGTTACTGCCTGGGCATAGTGAATCGCCCGCGCGCAAAAAAAAATGCACAAAATCGATTCCTGTATCAAAGTATCAAATACACTAAACAAATCGAAAATGTTCACATATCAAACCCTAGAATTAGGTGAGAGCTATCTAAAACAGCCAGTTTTGTGTTGATATCCAAGATTGCAAGATATATTGTTTGAAAAAAAGTGCGCCGCCTATTTTTTTTCATCAAAAATGTCTTCAAAACCTTTACGAATCTCAACACAAAACTGGCTGTTAGATAGGTCTCACCTAATTCTAGCGTTTGATATGTGAAAATTTTCGATTTGTTTAGTGTATTTGATACAGGACTCGATTTTGAGCATTTTTCTTGGCGCGAGGGCGATTCACTATGCCCAGGCCCCTTAAGGTGCTTCCTCGCTTGGAGCATTCGTCCGTAAAATGTAGCATTTGAAATTCGATTTTGAGCATTAAATTATAATACTGCCTCCCTGACTGACGAGCATTCGCCTGTAATGTAACATTCGATGTTACAAGTTGTATAAAAATCATAATCATCATTGGCAGCCGCCTCTGTTGGTCAATTTCTGGACATAGGCCTGTCCCAAAAATTTCCAGTGTTGGCGGTTTGCTGCCTTTTTCATCCAGTCGTAACCCGCCTGTTCGCGGAAGTCATCCGCCCAGCGCCTGGGTGGGCGGCCTCGTGGCCTGGTATTTTGCCATGGTCTCCATTCTAGAACCCGCCTGGTCCAGCGGTTCTTATCCATTCTGGCTATGTGACCTTCCAGATCCATTTGCTTCGTGTGATGATGCTAACTACGTCTCTGACCCCCGTTTTTCGCCGAATCCATTCGTTTCGTTTTCTGTCGCGTAGTGTTATTCCGAACTTAGCTCTCTCCATTCCTCTTTGTGCGACTCTGAATTTTTCGGCTGATCGTTGGGTTAGTGACATAGTTTCCGCTGCGTATGTAAATACGGGCATTATGCATTGCTCAAAAACTTTGATCTTCAGTTTGATTGGCAGTTTTCCTCGCAGTATTTCTCTGTTGGCGCCAAATGCTGCCCAGGCTTGGGATATACGTCTGACCACCTCTGCAGTCTGGTTCTCACTACCTAGCCTTATTTCGTGGCCCAAATAGATATATTTTGAGACAATCTCAACCGGCAGTTGGTAGCCGTTTACATCTGCTATATTGGTCATAATCTTTGTCTTACGGTCTTAACCTCAAGTTCGTCGTATGTATCACAAAATATCGCACTGTAATGGTTCTGTTCCCTCACCAATGTAATGCTCGAATCTGTAACATTACAGGTTGCGCGCTGTAATGCTCGGTTCTCTTCCTTCACCAAAGTAATACTCGAATCGGTAACATTACAGGTTGCGCGCTGTAATGCTCGGTTCTCTTCCTTCACCAAAGTAATACTCGAATCGGTAACATTACAGGTTGCGCGCTGTAATGCTCGGTTCTCTTCCTTCACCAAAGTAATACTCGAATCTGTAACATTACAGGTTGCGCGCTGTAATGCTCGGTTCTCTTCCTTCACCAAAGTAATACTCGAATCGGTAACATTACAGGTTGCGCGATGGTTCTCCTGCCTCACTGAAGTAATGCTCTGTAACGTTACATTAAAGGCGAATGCTCCTAGTGAGGGAGCACCTTTAGGTTTATAACAGCTTATTCTCTTACCTCTTGGATAGATTCCAGTAGAGATGTTGAGAACCTCCACCATACCCCTTGCGTTGCCAGCCTGAATTAGTCAGCTAAGGAATATTCATTATCTTATCTATAATAATTATACAACATACATCGTCCGGCGGAGCCTCGATTCCCACAAGATATTTATGTGAATGAACACCCAGGCGTCCATTTCATAAGACTACAATTTATAGTTAATTAGGTATGACAATTCAATGTACCATTGATTAGTCGGTTAGCAACCGAACCTTTTTGTAACCTTTCTAATGCCCAATTGGCTACGCAATGTAAATCGAATCGTCATAATAAATAATGATTGTCATTGTCAGTTTTATGAAATGGCCCACTGAATACTTGATGGACCTGCTGAAGCCTGGGACATGTTTAGATGAACTTTGCTAGCCTATTATAGTATTCGTGCCGCGCCAACTAAGCCACAGGTTTCCTTATGTTGTTTTCTTTCACGCAAAATGAGTGGTATCAAATTATAACTTTTTTTTTAGATTAGATTTAATTACATTTCACAGAGTAAGTGACTTTAATAAAACTAAAATTAGTTATTCAAACACTGCGTTTAGCAACTCCACTCGGGTGAAGTTACCCTCGATATACATAGAATAGAAAAATATTTATTCATATACCAAAACACACATATTGTAACAAATATTGTAGTAGTCCAACATATTGGTAGATAGGCAGTCCAACATATTGGTGAATAGGTAGTCCAAGATATTTTATTGGTTTTGGACTCTATTCCCAAGCTATAAAGTTTAAATTGTGGTGGCCATATATTGAACAGAGCCCGTTAAGTCGAAGTAAGTTACAAGGCTGCCGCTGCAAGGCCGCGAAAAATGGAGGTCCCTTCTTCAACCCCTGTGTTCCTGAAATTTCTATTGCAATGAGTCCGCCCTTGTACTAAGTATCATACTTTTAGTTATTAAAGTGTTTGTCATTTCCTTTCTTTGTGCAATAGTGTAATTGTGTGTGTGTGTGTGTGTGTGTGTGTGTGTGTGTGTGTGTGTGTGTGTGTGTGTGTGTGTGAGTGTGAGGTGTGTGAGGGTGTGTGTGTACTTGTGTAGAGATCGGTTGGCAGCCGGAAAACAGTGGTTGCACCTGACACAGGATCGTGAGAGGTGGCGTGAGCATGAAGAGGCCTTTACTAAGCCGTGGGTGTTAACAGGCTTGAAGAAAATGATGATGATGATGAAAGTGTAAATAAATAATAATAATAAGTCCATTTAAAAGGATACAATAACCATATTGTTGTTGGCTGGCTGGAAGACGCAGCAGAGCAGCGGCGCCCCGAGCTGATCCGGCACCACTCGCAGCCGCTTACCGCTCGCCGTCTGCCACAGACAGATGACCGCGTCCGCGCCGCAAGTCACCAGCAACTCGTTGGACGCCGACCAGTCGCAGCCTGCCCACCGTTTAAGAGTTTTTTTTATTGTTTACGTGCTACCTCTTTATTAAAGGCCTTTGCATCTACGATATGAGATGCAGCGTCCAGTGGTACCTTCACTCACACTAGATGGGTGAAGAAACCGCTCGGCGCTTTCTCAGCCCACATTTTAAGGCTTTTTTCTCTTCACGCCATCCTACTCTGTCTTTCGCCGCAAAATGTAGCACGAGAAAAAAATAATTTTTGCATTCTTTAAAAAAAAAACTAAATTTACAATTGAACATCCCAATCCTGGTAGCGGAGCAAAACTTCGAGATAAAAGTTTTAGGGTATGATTTAAGCTATCATCAATTTATTAAGTTTTGAATGTTATAAAAAATAAGGTTTGTCCGTAAAATAATAGATCTGTCATCAAAGTGTAGTCGCCAAACAATATAAAAACAATTTCATAATAAATCACATATAATCATCGGGATATATTATCAAGTATCAAATAAATAGATTTGTACTTATTTTAATAGGGTTGTCCTGATAACTGTATAATAAAATTAAGGAAAAACGGTCATTAACTAATTAAATATGTAACATAAAAAAATCATAAAGATCCAGAAAAAGAATGTTTTTGTATCTATGAATTTAACTACTATCTTACATTAGGTACTTGTATACTGCTTGTACGGTCGGCCACAATCTCAGATACCCCATGGCGGCTCTTATCGCGCGCGGGATAAGGGCGCTAATCGAACAAAAAGGGGTATCTGAGACTGTGGCCGACTGTACCTATTGTTGTACACACGACAGCACGTCGATCTTTACACGCTAGCACTCTACTCGGTTACGTTACGGGCGACTTTACAACAAAAGTGTACAGTCTGACGTGCTGTCGTGTGTACTAGCACTTTCTCCACCCACCACCACAACTTGATGCCATCATAATATAAAGAAACTATTGAGAAATCAACTAAAACCAAAAACCCTAACAATAATCATATAAAATGCACTTGCAACAAGGAGCACGGAATCAAGCGAATGAAGTAAACCGCCACCTCTCGTACACACGACAGCACGTCACTTTTGTTGAAAAGTTGCCCATAACGCAACCGTGTAGAGTGCTAGCGTGTAAAGGTCGACGTGCTGTCGTGTGTACGACCCATCGCTGCGCATGATTGGTAAATTTTCATAGCGCGCCAATTTGGCTCCGCCCCTTTGATCATTTTTTTATAAAATTTATGAACTGAACTATTAAATTGGTAACGAATAGTATTATTTGGAGAATTGAACGAAATAATTTGTAACTACTGTACTGATGACAAAATAACAAATAAAAACAAATCGCAATCTGCGGACGATAATCAATTTATTTGATGACAGATCTACTATTCTGAATACGGAGCTGTTATTTTTGGAATAAACCTATTATTCTAAGGACAAAGTTTTTATTCAATGGATGCACTACGATTATATAGATAATCCATCTCTTTTTCTGCGAACATATTGACATTAATTTG
This sequence comes from Zelleria hepariella, assembly GCA_949319315.1. Taxonomy (NCBI): domain Eukaryota; kingdom Metazoa; phylum Arthropoda; class Insecta; order Lepidoptera; family Yponomeutidae; genus Zelleria; species Zelleria hepariella. Next base: position 24,056,924 of record OX439378.1, on the reverse strand, counting down.
GTAATTTATACCTGGCGACACTTTTTATTTTTCTGAGAATGAAAATATTTCGTGGTGATAGATCTATTAATTAGATGATACAAGTTGATGACAAATATAAACTTTGATGACACAAAATATAGTTCCCAAAGTTTTATCCCACTATCGGGTAGCTGCACCTCGCTTTACGCGGTGAAATAAAGCAAGATGGCACTAGTCGATAAAGGAATAAAACGTTTATCGTGACATTATGCGTTATGCGTTGCGACATTAGCTACTTTCAGGACCTAAACTTTAAATCCTACGCTCAAAGACTACTAATAGTTTTGTCAGTTACACCTACGCATACGAATAACATAATTATGTATGACACATGACACCAATACGGAAAAACTTAACCTAACCAATATTCGGTTGTGGTTGTGGATGCCTAAAATAAGCCAGTGTGACGGAGTTGATGTGGTCTTTGTTCCCGCTCTAAATACATTTACTACGCGTCATCCGTGCCTGCTTTTTGCTTTTAGGATCACTACACTGTTCTAGGTTCTAGGATCTGGAATCTAGGCTTTAGGTCCTAAAGATAGTTAAGCCTATGGATTATAATATGACGGCTCGTTTTTAACAAAAAACGCAACCAAAAAAAGAGGATATGAATTTTTATTCATTGGCGGCGCTGGTGTGCCTGTCGGTTAGAGACAAAAGAGGACAGTACCGGTGACAGGCTTGGCGTGTCCGCGTAGCAACAGAGTGACGGCAGGCGGACGCGCCGTGACGTCACACACCGACACGCTGCCGTCAGCTGAAGCGCACGCAAGCTTCGAGCGGTCGTTGTTGGCGAACTTCACCACCGAGACCTCTTCTCTGTGCTGGAAAACGATTTTTCATTAAGGGTGGCAGTGGCACTGCCCAAAAAACTTGTCGTAGACCAGAACACATAATCGGCTGAATTATTGTTCTTCTGTTGTATACAATAATGAAAAGAATACTTTGTTATTGCCGCGAACGAAAAATCGCTGAATAAAAATAGCTCAGTTTAACTACAAAATGTAAAAAATTGTGAAAAGTTTGAATTTCCCGCCACGCTGCTATCTTCCAGCCTTAAGGCTGTAGCTAAACTGAGCTATTTTTGCTTAGCGATTTTTTGTTCACGGCAATAAAATAGTAGGTATTCTTTTCATTATTATAAACAACATAACAACAATAACTCAGCCGATTATGTGTTCTGTTCTGGTCGACAAAGCAGTGGCATTGCCCAAAAAACTATTTTTTTTTTTTAGTTGGTTTGTAATAATGAAAAGAATACTATTTTATTGCCGTGAACGAAAAATAGCTGACCTTAAGTTTTAGGGGGAAAGGAAAGATCCCTTCTGGGTATGTAAAAACTAAGACCTTTGCATCTACGTAATGAGATGGTTTAAACATCGTCCAGTGGCACCTTGACTCACACTAGATGGGTGAAGAGACCACTCTGCGCTGCAATACCTGGGACATTGTTTAAGATGGAGTAGGCTTGCCCTGCACTAGAGCATGGATACCGATTTTCGGTAATACCGAAAAACCGGGATCCCGGACTAAATATCTACATTTCAAAAACCGGTATTGTATTAGCTTAATACCGGAATTTCGGTATTTTCGGTATTACATATAAAACTCTGAAACAAGTGTGGAATATCAAAATCTCGCGCGCATGCGATGCGTGCGAGTGCGCCATGCGGAATAGTGATGTGAACCGGTTTTAGAAACCTACAAAAAGAACGTTTTTTGTAAAAACCTATAAGTATAAACGCCGGTTTTTGTTTATTAATTAAAACCGATTACTTTCTTATTTTGGACTGCAGTCCAGGGGCCTTAGCCTGTAACACATTGGTGCCTAAATAGGCTCCCAGTTGACGGCTTCAATGGGGGATTATCTGACAGCTTTAAAAAATAAAAAATAGTTATAAAAGCTGTGACAGATGGCGTTGATCCGACATCACAAAGTAAATTCGATCTTACTACAGCGAAAATACTTTTTCACTTCATTGCTCTGTGACTGCATCTTTCACCTCATTCCATTTTGGTACATGAAAAAGTGCACGACTTTGTTATTTTTCTTGTATGAGTGAATGGTAGAACTGGAAACACTACATTTTGCTCCATCACCAATACCTAAATATTGTGTTTGGACGTATCTACGAAGCCCAACGAGCGCGAACTGGCTTATGAAAAACATATCGCTTCAGGGACATCCAGTTACAAATTTGAAACTACAACTCATGAGCTGTCAGAAAATTGCCCATCACGATTTATTAATGCGGGTTGCGGACGGTCCTTTTAATGTTTTTGTAGTACAGCAAAGAATATTCTAATTCTGCAACTTTTTCTCCGAGTGCGCGGACAGTTTGTGAGTGAGTGAGTGTGTGTATTTGTTTTCACGCTAGAACTGCAGGACGAAGACATTTGCCTGAAGGAATGGAGATAGCTTAGAAACCAGACTAACATAGACTATAAATTATTACGAACTAAATTCGTCTGGTAATGTCGATAACGGAAAAAAAGTCTACGCGGACGAAGTAAAAGGCAGGCAAAAGCTAGTATAAATTAATATTATCGTTCAATTAAATAAACTCACTTATTTTAAATTTTATATTTGTCTATTTTAATAATGTCCGTCCATAAAATGTTTTCTAGTACAATAAAGAATATTCTAATCTAATCTAATCTATTTTATAACAATTCAATATTTTTTAATATAACAAAAATTTAATACCGAAAAATACCGAAAAACCGGTATCCCGGTATTTCAAAACTTGATACCGAATGAATACCGGTATTGGGAAAAGCCTCCGGTATTCCATGCTCTACCCTGCACCTATCTGGCTTCCCATCCTGCCTGACAGCTTAGTCGGCCTAGCCCACAGGAATGACAAGTCAAAACGTGTGGAGCCAACTAAGCCGCGGGTTTCCTCACCCCACGGTGCACAGTGGTCGATTTGTACGATTTAGGCGGCCAAAACTATTTTATGCTTTATTTCAGTAATAAATACGACAACAAATGCTAATCTGGTATATTAGAGTGAATATATATGTTTATCCCTATTTGTTTCATTGAAAGCGTATTTTTCTATACAAAAAAACATTTCTGTGAAAATATTTTTGTAAATAGCGCCAATGTTTTTAAATTTTCTTTAAATCTCCCTTTGGTGTAAAATATATATTTTGAGTTCATTTGAATTATCGAAATCGGCTTAGTAGTTTTTGATATTTGGGTTAAGAATTATCACAATTTGTTAAGTAAAAGACGGCCGTACATAAAAAAAAATGTTTATTCTCTACAGTCTGCATGCCTATTTAAATTGAAAATAAAATATTGATGACAAAAAAATACAGTATACACTAAAATTAAATGGTCAACAGTTATTACCACATTATTATACTAAATGTTACTTACAATGTTAGGTACCGAATCATAAACAATAAGACAATATTTTATGAAAGTTTAACATACAAATTGTTATGTTACTCTTTAAAAGACAATTCTTCCTCACCGTCACTTTCCATGCATTTATGACAAGTGCCTTTTGTATTTGGCTCTGCAGGAAGCAAAAGCTCCAAAGTTTCCTGCAAAAATGGTTTTGATCGGATCTTCTTTTTTTTTCTCATTGAACTGATGAGCGGATCTGATGTCAAGAGTAACCTGTGATAAATATCAAGGTTACAGTCTTCGCGTGAAAACTTTCGAGCAAAGTTTAGACGGTATGAGCGAAAGTGCTTATTACGAGCTTCTGCAGCTTCCTCCGAAAGTTGACTAATAGGCACTAGAGAATTTTCTATAACTTTTCCACCATGTACCAAAATTTTATGCATGGTAGGAGTCATAGAATGCCAACCATATAACTCTACATACAGTTTTGCTGTCTCCATGGCGTATTCATCAAATTTCGGGACATCTATTTTGTGACCGCTTGATATGGCTTCCAAAATAACTTTAATTCTATAAATAAAATTAATGTCTATTCCCGTTATTTCAGCAGCCAGATGTGGGTTTTCAAAAAATCTTCTACTAGTATTGCCGTCATTTGTGTTACCAAAATTACATTTTGGCATATCTACCAAGATACCTACTTCTTCTCTGAATCTTTGCTGAATCTCTTTTTTTTTTTGTTGTTCTAGCATCTTTTCTGCTTTGGTTCTTTTTTCACGGTATTTCCCAACAGGCAATTTATAAGCTAAATGTAAAATACTCTCGAATAATCGAATTCTGGCATGTAAAGTTGATAGGCCAAATTCAAGCGATTCTGGGTGAATTTCGTTTTTTTTACTTAAGTCATTTAAGTTTTTTGAAGTGGCTCCGCATATGTAGCATCTACTCGTTGATTTGGTGTCAGTCGCCGCATTGCAAACTTTGCCGTCCACCATGGTCATTTTAAGACTGTGGCTAACCGAGAATTTTTGCCCATTCAGTTCCAATTCCGTGGCTTTAAGGGACTTCACACTGTCCCGAACGTAATTTATTTCATCTTTTGTAATGTCTGTAGACTCTTTTATAAATCTGAATCGTATCGGGCGGCAATATCGTGGTGAAGAAGGAGTCGGGTTTTGCCAAACCATTTTTGTTTTGTCTTCGCCGCAAACAATTTGTAGAGGCACGAATGAGCTCAAAAATATATTTGCATCCGAGTCGGCGTCATTCATTAACTTTTGTTTGTATTGAGCTTGTTGTGAACCATCACAACCCCATTTGCAGATAATCTGCAAGGAATTTCTCTCAGTTTCTGTAAGAGTCATTAGTACTTCTTCGAGGAAAATTGATAATCGCGTGACGGTGTGATCTAACAAAGATTGTAGATCACTTTCAGCACAGGAAGCGGTCACTCGTAGCGTCTCTTTGGGTGGGTAACATTCCTGTTTCCTTCAACACTAATTCGTAGCACGGGTAAAAGCTTCTGTTGGTTGCTCGCACAATTTCATATTGACTTCGTGTCAAATCAGCGTCCACGCACATTCGCAGTGCCTCCCGAGGCGTAAGGGGATCTTGTGCCTTTGATTTGGAATGTCTTTTTTTACATTCGTTTGCGGCTGCAGGCGAATTTGTAATATCTTTTAGGACTTGCGAGGCGTTTCTTTTTCCTTCTTTTTGTAAAATTACTTGCGCTGCGTGAACTATCACTTCTTTGCCTACAGAGGAGCGAACTTCTTCTGTTTTCCTCCTTTTAGTTCTTTCACTACATTCACTGAATGTTTTGCTAGGTCGTCCTGACTTATTATGCGTTTTTATGGGCATCTCGAACGTTCCTGCTAACCATGCATCATTGCTTATAAGAAATTTTTCTAGCGTGTTGCGTGCTTTGGACCATCTCTTTTTTATTTCTGTTTTAAAATATGAAAATTTATGATTTATATACTTTTTGTCTTCGTCGGAGTCCCCGTAAGACATTAACAAATAATTTTGTAAGTATTCCAATTTGTCGTTTATTGATGGAGAGTTTTCCTCAATCATCGTATCAAAAAGATATCTGCGAGTTACTACCTCCATGCCCGAGTAACTTGATGAACCTAGAACAACGAAAAGGAATTTTAACGCAAAAGAAACAAAAAAGGAATTTTTCTCACTTTCTGCCTAAGTTAATGAATTATTATTTTTCTCGCGAAGTGGTCAAAGGTGGTGGCTATTTTTTTTGTGGTTATCTGCTCAAAGAGCTATACTATTAGAAACCATAAGGAATTTAACTCGGACGGTCTCGGAAGTACAACATTTTTACTATTGAAAATAAAAAAATGATAATATTTTCTATGAAAAAGGGCGATCTTTGATACGTTGTAACTGCACTAAATATTGATATTCCTTATCTTAATTTAAATTATATTTGAAGGAGCTTACCTGAATTTTCGACTTCCATCACTTTCACTTGTAACTGAATAATATCCAATGAAATATTCACTTTAGAATATCGGTTGCGCTAAGAGTGTCGAGAACGAACGCGTACAGCTTGCGCGACGATCAAGTTCCGACTACCTGTGGGGGCGCGCACGCAGTTCTAGGAACTGGGGAGGGGTGGGGTTTGGGCAGTCGGGGTGTCTATTTTTCCGGGAATCAATTTGTTTTGTTATAAGTTAACTTTGAGAAATGGACTTTTGGCCGCCTAAATCGTACAAATCGACCACTGTGCGGTGGGTATTAAGGAGGTGTAAAAATAAAGGAGCAAAAACCTTTTTTTTTAACAAAATGTATATTAAGAGTTCCCTGTACAAGCGTGGGAACTCGGCGATGGCCAAGTGCGAGAAACACTGTTTTCTATAGCTGTTTCACCCAGAGCGAGACAGGACGCGGGAAAAGTGAGAGGCAATGCGGCTGTATGAGTCTACCTGTGTGCGTGTCCTTTCGCGAGTATTCAGTGGTAGTTGTAATGTAATTGATCTATTTTCCCAAATGTTTTCGTAGTTCCAAACCGATCTCTTCTTCTTCTTGAAATTCCTTACGGTCATTTATGATTATATTTATATTTTATATATTTGATTTATTTATATTTTGATATGAATAGTTCTTTTGGACTTAGTGATTACAGGCTTAGTCTACAGAGCTACTACAATAATTAAACCCCTCATGTTAAGTCCCAGTAAGATCGGGGAAATAACAATGTATCTGTAGGTTTTTCCTCCTCGAATATAATGTACACACGACTACACTCCTGAGCGTACATTATTTTGTTGTAAACTCGCTCGTAACGTAACCGTGTAGAGTGCTAGGAGTCGACGTGCTGCCTTGTGTACCTACGAAATGTAAACATACCTACTTGTAATATTGTTTTGGTATAAACTTCGTTTGCTTATATTGAGTTCTTATCTAAAACATTTCTGAGAATTATTCTCAGGATAATGCGTTGTTTTAAGACCGAGCTTTCACTTATCTTTTGCCAATGAGTAATAATTATTTATTGTTACTCAAATATTGTTTGTTTCAAATTAAATGTGAATTATATCAACATCACCTGCGGCGATCAGTTACAAAGTAACAATTATGCAAAGTGTGAAATACTAAATAGTATTTACTGAATCGGTAAATAAAATATGAGTATTTACTCGTTTTGACTAATTTCTACTGAGTATTTATATCCAAAAGCATGATTATAATAAGATAATATATAAATTTATATTGTAGTAATATATAACGCTAGAGATGATTATAGTAAGATTTTACCTGATCGAATATGTGATGAACCCCGGTGAACGCATAATTTTCCGATATTGACAGTTCGCTTTTCTTGTTCGTTGCATTCGGGCTCGGCGAATACTCATCTCCTGCAAGGCCAGCCTGAAACAGACATATTAATTGTTTATCCATTGTTTCATAGTGTTCTGACACACACTGCATTGTATGTGAAGGGGTACGGCTTAATTAGGCTGTCTGAACCGCAAACCAGTTTCTCATGTAGAGACGGACCTCAAATATTCATAATAAAATATTCATGACAGCCAGTCATGAATATTTTATTATGAAAATAAGAAACGTATAATCCGTGCGGAATCAGAATGGGATAATACTTTTTGGAACTGAATCGAAAATGACAGTTCTCGAATAGCGTCAGTAAAAAAAAATTTAGTTCTACGTTCTATCATAGGGTTATGAAATTGGAAATACACAAAAATGTTTAATGGTTGTAATCTAAAACGATTCAATGTTATTGCATTAATTGAATAAAACGTGATAAAACTCGAGCAGACACCCACGCACACAGAAAACTCAAGCAAGTTTCGACGCGAGTTTGCCATAGACAACTAGAGTTTGCCGAAATGCTGACGCTACAGGACCGCGAGTGTCTCAGTTCCAAAAGGTATTATCCCATTGTGATCCCGCACGGATTATACATGAAAAGTAAGGTTTTTGTTGGATTGACGCACTTACGCCATGCGCGATAACAGCTACCAGGGTTATCTGTATTCCATACATGAATAAGTATCTATGTATGCACACCGGATGATTTAGATCAGGGATTCCCAAAGTGCTCGATGTTACGGACGGCGAGACGACCGCCGAACGGTGTAGATTAATCTAGAGCTTAGATAGAGATAGATAATACACTACGGCATATGTGTAAAAGGGATGGACAAACCTTCCAGATAGTTCTCGTAGTCTCGATATAATAGTGAAATAGAACTATGGTTAGAAAGAGACAGAGCTCTTTTCTGGAACGTTCGGGCGTATTCTAGTAGCTCTTTCGAGAGCTTTTGATAACTTTTGAGTCCTTTCCGGAAGGATCTAGATCGTTTAGGAACGAATGGAATAGTGTCGAACCTTCTGGAAGGCTCCCGAAGGGGGTAGAATGTTATGGAACTATCTCGAAGATAGACGATAGTGTTAGAGTAGGCTAGATATAGTGTGCAAGAGAGATAGAGTAATGTTCAAGAACTTTCCCGCATCTACCGAGACCTTTTGTAGAGTTCTAGACTATTCCATGTGCATAGCCCTCTAGTATGTTCTACGATGGATTGTTCTAGTTCGATCGAATAGCGATCGTATTACATGTGTACCTAAGACGAGTCAAGTATGTTCAAGAATAATCTTGGAAAAGTCTAGAAGGACAATTTTAGTATAAATAGCGGGGCGCTCGGCCCCGACAGTCAGTCTTTAATTTCAAGTGAAGGAGTGAACAAGTCAGAGAGTAAACATCGGTTTTTGACACTTATGTATTTAATTTCGTGTCACAGTCTATTGTTAATTACGAGTATAATTTAGTGTGAACCTTTGGGAAAAGTAATAAACCGAAAAGTCTGAAGAAGTCTACGTTTCTTTTAAATACAGTCCACTACACTCGATATCGACCCCAACGGTTTTCTAGGGGTCGACATAAACAAAAACTGATTTTGGGGGTCGACGAGGTCTAAAAATCTACCCCTATTAAATTAACACAAGTTCTTCAAGATAGGTAGGTAGGTTTATGTTGTGTTACGTGTACTAAGAATAAATAATATTTTTGTAGGAAATAGCATTGTTGAAGTAATGTAAAGTCTCAAGTTCGTGCAAGATGAAAAACTCGCCAAGTGCAAATTTTTCCAATTGGTACCTTAGAACCTAGATATTTTGTATTAATAGGAAAAAACTAAAGATAGGCCCCCCCTTATTCATAATAGTCTGCTAACTTAAAGCATTGCTAGTTCTCACTCTGTCTTCTTCTATTGACCTAAGTCACAATGAAAAATAACACTCTGTAGCAGCTGTTTTAAGTTAGCGGACCATTATGAATAAGGGGGTTGATCTTAAAAGTAGGTAGGTAATTTGGCCATGGGGGTCTGAGGTAACAGATCATTTTGGAAAAGGGGTTACTTGTCCAAAATAGTTTGGGGATCCCTGATTTAGATTCACTAAAAATGAAGCTACTGGTGATTCAGACCAACTTAGGCCCGGTTTCTGAATTGAGAATTTTACTAAGCAAATACTTAAGTATCGTTCTGTCACGCTCTTTTGTGAGAAATCTGCAGAGACAGAACGATACTTAAGAGGGTGCAGGAGCACGATTTTCCCATACAAACGTAGTTCCGGTTTAATTTCTAAAGTACAGGCTGGATTTTGCTGAAACTTGGTTTATATCAGTAGATGACCAATAAAAAAAATAGCCTGATTAGAGCGATGCGTTTTTCGCGCCGAAAAAGGGGTTACTTTCAGCTGTTATTTACTTACATTATTAGACTGCCCATTGGAGTCTAACTACCTTGGGAACATCAATAATGTATTGTACTTGTCAGAAAAAAAAGCTTTTTAAAATAGCTAATAAAATGTAGAAATGGCAGCGGAACTACGAAAAAATTTGGGAAAATAGATCTATTCCATTACTTACAACTACATACTCGCGAAAGGACACGAACACACGTAAACTCATACAGGCGCATTGCCTCTCACTTTTCCCGCGCCCCGTCTCACTCTGGGTGAAACAGCTATAGAAAACAATGTTTCACGCGCTTGGCCATCGCCGAGTTCCCACGGTCCTACAGGGGATTCTTAAGAGGCCCCTCTAGGACCGTGGGAACTCAGTGACGGCCAAGCAATCTTGAAATCAGGCAATTCGCCAGTGTGAATTGAGCCTTACAAGAAACATGGTTTACAATAACGTAAAGAAAAAAAAACTTCTTTCGCTCGGAAATGTCATTTTGTATCCATACTCACTTTACTACTGGATCTGGGTCTTGAACTATTGGAGCTGATAGAGATATTATCTTGGACCCCGTAGCACCGTTGGAGCAGCTGGCTTCTTATGTTTATGTATTTCTTTATCGTTTCGATGTCCTGTAGGCATACAATTTATTTATTCATATTCATATTTATTGCAAAATCATGTACATTGGGTGTTAAAGATCGAATTAGTAAATTATTAAGTTGAGTAGGGTAGAGGCGCCTAAAGTCAGCCACCCCCCAGTAGTCGGCCATTGCGGGTTTAAAGTTCAATAACTAGTGTAGTTTTTAACATATAGCTATATCTGTATTTTTCTATGGTTCATTGATTAATTAACTATACCTGTAATATTTTGTCATATTTTTACTTATTTGTGTTTATTAAAAAAACACGTTTTAATAACTTCCGATTCAGAATCACGGTCCGCCATCTTTTTTTGCTAGTTGAAGGGAGTCTCAAATCTTAAAGATTTTCACTGTGTTTTGTACTGTGGCATGCCATGTTTTATTTTATTCTCATTCTTTAATTAATTTTTAACCTCTTGATAACTTAAATAAACCCTTATTTGTGTTATCAATTAAAAAAACCAGGGGGCCGACTATTGGGATCAGTAATTTCATACAAATGCCAGTACTCGGCCCTTATGGAATTTCTGTAAATTTCACGTAAGCAGCCCAAATTGACAGGTTGCACATATCTTTTTCTTCTGTATAGAGTTCACAAAGTATTGAGAATATTATTTTGGCAACAACCCAATACTCGGCCACCAAAAAAAAATGCCTATTAGGTGGCCGACTTTTGGACTCAGTCTCGAAGAAATTTTGTCAACCCAGAAGTCGGCCACAAGCAATAGCTTTTTCATACCTTATATGGTGCGGCCGACCACTGGCTACCTCATGGCCGACTTTAGGTGATAGGCGGCCGAGTACTAGAGAAATGGGTGTTTTTTTCTTTAACGCTAATTTTCTTAATCGCAGTATAAATTGGTAGAATAATCGTTTTATTTACTGAAACCTAAGTAACCGGAGCTTCAATTAATATTGGTTACGTCCTTCTAGAACCTCCAACAACAGAAATAATGGACTTTGAAGTTGCACATTTCACTAAGTGGCCGACTACTGGTTCCTTTACCCTACATGACACCCTGTAAGGGCACTACAATAATTAGTGAATATTATAATAAATATTCCTTAAGTAATGTTTTTTCCTGTAGTTTCGCGTCCGCTGCTTCGTTGTATGTTCAGAAGTACAAAGTCATAAAAAAGCTATCCGGTAACTGCTATTTTCAATATACAATCCGCGGGTAATAAGCTTACTTTTACTGTGATAAAATAGGACTGATCTTCCATACAAAAATTTTAATGTAAAAATATCATAAAAACGGATTTATACCTTGTTGTTAAGGCGCGGTGCATAGTGAATTAGCCCGCAAAGAAAAATACACAAATATGATTACTGTATCAAATACACTAAACAAATCGAAAATGTTCTCATATCAAACACTAGAATTAGGTGAGACCTATCTCAGCCAGTTTCATGTTGATATCCATAACAGATTGCAAGATATTTTGCTTGAAAAAAAGTGCGCCGCCTATTTTTTTTCAAGCTAAATATCTTCAAAACGTTTATGAATGTCAACACGAAACTGGCTGTTTTAGATGGGTCTCCCCTAATTCTAGGGTTTGATATGTGGACATTTCAGTGTGTTTTTTTTTTCATTGGCGGGGCTAGTTGTCTTGACCATCACCATTTAAGTGTTAAGTATGTATCTATTACATATGTAAAAAAAATACCATGGATCCATGGATTGTACACACGACAGCACGTCGACCTTTACACGCTAGCACTCAACTCGGTTGCGTTACGGGCGACTTTACAACAAAAATGAACACTCTGACGTGCTGTCCTGTGTACATTGAAATTAAACGTCAGTCAGACGGAATGATTTGAAGCCATCGTGTGATAAGGCCATTTGCAACGACGGGGAGTTGTTTAATTTAAGCTTACACGCTGGAGTCTCTGGGCTATTGACTTGTATTGAGGTGTCTACAGCAGCGTTTACAGCGTTTGAAGCGTTAAAATGTACGCCCACCAATGCAAAGCTTAATCATTCCGCTGCACGCCACCCGTTTCTCTGCAAGGTTGGTTGAGCTTTAGTCGACACTTGCCTTAAATTTCGAGTTTTCTCTTAACAGCTGGCTCCTGCGACGGATATAAAGAGTTTCTGAAAAACAAAAAAAAAAAAGCATTGTAGGTATAACATTGTAGCATTATTTGATTGCAATGTTTCTATAATTCATTATTATTCATTCGGTACCCAAGTAGATAAGGTGTTATCTCAATTTTTTTTTAAAGGATGTTGACATGTGGAGCGTTCTTTAAATTGTTTAGGAAAACTGGAATATCAGCTTTTTAACTGATGTATGTACCATTGTACCTATCTGTATGCAAAACTAGGCCAATGAAAAATAATCAGTCTTCTTTTATTAGTAATACGTTGTTTTGTAAAAGGAAAGACATGACCTGGTACTATTTACTTTTTAGGACCTAGTTCGTCGTGGCGTCGCGTGACTCGCGTCGCGGGTAATAAGCGTGGGGAAGAGGCGGTAAAGACTATAATAGTATAGAAGTTATCAAACACTAACTGAAGCTAGGATTGTTCGGTGCTCGGTAAGCGTTGAAGCGAGCGTCGAGCGCAAAGATCTGCTGCTGGAACGCCGCTGCCATGGTTGCCAACTGCCCACTTCTTCACTGTAGACTGAAGAATTGAAGATAGACCCTTCTTTCGTTTACTTGGATCCACTTTCGTCAGGCTTCTGTAACAAAATATGACCTAAGTACCGTAACATGGCGTATTTACCTAATTCGAAACGAGTTGTATGTATATTATTATAGAACAACTTGAATAAGGTAATATGTGTATAAAAAAAAAAAAGTATAAGTTATTTTTAGTTTCAAGCGTTACTCAAACTATCGTCCCCGAGTCGGTCACTGACCAAAACAACACCCTGTATACATATTCGGAACGAGGAAAAAAAGGCGCACCTGCCTGTATTTTTACCCGACTACGCGAAGCAAAAAGGAGGGTTATGATTTTAGCAGCGTATGTATGTATGTATGTATGTATGTTTGTGTGTTCATCTGTTCCCTCGCAGAGCCTAAACTACTCGGTCGATTTCAACAAATGAGGTGTCGTTGGATTCGTCTTAATCACCCAGGTAACATAGGATAGTTTAATTTTGAAAAAAACCAAGATGGCGGCTGTGCTGCGCCCTAAAGTGGTGGACCTAAAAATAAAAATTATCGGATACCATCGTCATGGGTATCAAATGAAAGGGCTTTAAAATACCTTTTCAAAAATGTATAACACATGTAGCGTCAACATAACAAATAGAACAAAATATTCCAAAATGTGTTTTTTTTTGCCCTTCGTGGTTCTATTCTGGGTGATCGTCCAAAATTACTTACTAAAAAGCTCAAAAAAAAATAGAAGTTAAAAACTAAAACCCGACTACTAAAAGGCTTAAAACAAGACCTGCTTATCCTTAAAATAGACTTATAGATAATTAATTGAACGAGCGAGCGAAGCGAGCGAAGTTCTCCGAGTCTACTGGAACAATCCGGCGTTTGTATGTATGTATGTATGTATGTATGTATGTATGTATGTATGTATGTATGTATGTATGTATGAATGTTCGTTCGACGATAACTTGAGTAAATTTAGTCGGATCGTCATGAAATTTGGTAGGCAGGTAAATGAGGCCAAGAGAATTTTTAAGTTCGAACTTGAGCCAAATCGGTCGAGGGGTTGCTGAGATATGGGGTCGCGAGTTCATAGTTCGGGGCGAACCACTAGTCGTAGTCGGAGGACACCACTTTCGCATTTGATAAACCGATGGCCTCCGACTACGATTAATTGAACAAGCGAGCGAAGTTCTCCGAGTCTACTGGAACAATCCGGCGTTTGTATGTATGTATGTATGTATGTATGTATGTATGTATGTATGTATGTATGTATGTATGAATGTTCGTTCGACGATAACTTGAGTAAATTTAGTCGGATCGTCACGAAATTTGGTAGGCAGGTAAATAAGGTAAAGAGAATTTTTAAGTTCGAACATGAGCCAAATCGGTCGAGGGGTTGCCGAGATATGGGGTTGTTAAGTTTATATGGGGTCGCGAGTTCACAGTTCGGGGCGAACCACTAGTTATCTATGAGTCTATTTTAAGGATAAGCAGGTCTTGTTTTAAGCCTTTTAGTAGTCGGGTTTTAGTTTTTAACTTCTATTTTTTTTTATTTCGATAGGAGCATTTTCCTCAACCCGCATTGAGCACGCGTGGTGATAAAGCTCGCACTCTCTCTCTCTGAGAGAACGCCTTTGCCCAGCTAGTGGGACATGTACAATAAAATTGTGCAGGCCCTTTACGCGGTGTATACCTATTACGCAGTATAACCCGTGTCATTAAAGAAAACATTTCGGATGGACTTCAAAACACTCGCCCTCTCGCTCTTATTAATACAGTCAAAGCGAGACAACGCTAGGTTTTTAACTCCGTCGTAAAGTTTTCTTTAATGACACGGGTTATACAGCTAACTTTCGGCCTCACTATCTGTTTGCCTGAGTTGCTATAGGTAGGACTGCTTAGCTTAAGGACAACTTCGCTATAAGCCTAGGTCTTACATAGCCTACATCGCGTTATGCCTAAAATATGTTTTTCGTACTATCTAGCTAGCCACTTATGATGTAAGTGGTTTACTTCAAATGTCAATAATTGAACGAGCGAGCGAAGCGAGCGAAATTCTCCGAGTCTACTGGAACAATCCGGCGTTTGTATGTTTGTATGTATGTATGTATGTTTGTATGTATGAATGTTCGTTCGACGATAACTTGAGTAAATTTAGTCGGATCGTCATGAAATTTGGTAGGCAGGTAAATGAGGCCAAGATAATTTTTAAGTTCGAACATGGGCCAAATCGGTGGAGGGGTTGCTGAGATATGAGTTCGGGGCGAACCAATATGAATTGTAGAATTCAATATGTAAACAATAAAAAAGGCAGACTAAACTTATAAAGAGATGGTTATGCGTACACTAAAAAATAACTATTAAGCATCATTATATCTAACTCTCGTTATGCCTAAATTGTGATATGACTAGGCATAACACGAGTGAGCTGTACTACTGCGTAATAGGTATACACCGCGTAAAGGTACTTAAAGTATGCTGTTTCAAACCACGTTCGTTTCCAACAGCCGACTTACACAGGGTGTTACAAAACACCCTAACTCCCCGGTGATAGGGATCACCACCTAAATATTTGTTTTGCTCTATGACGTTCCGTTCATGTTTTTACCCGACTACGCTACCCGACTACGCGAAGCAAAAAGGAGGGTTATGATTTTAGCAGCAGCGTATGTATGTATGTATGTGGGTATGTATGTTAGTGTGTTCATCTGTTCCCTCGCAGAACATAAACTACTCGGCCGATTTCAACAAATGAGGTGTCGTTGGATTTGTCTTAATCACCCAGGTAACATACGATAGTTTTATTTTGAAAAAAAAACAAGATTAGATTAAAAAAACAACGATGGTATCCGATAATAAAAATTATCGGATACCATCGTCATGGGTATCAAATGAAAGGACTTAAAAATACCTTTTCAAAAATTTATAACACATGTAGCGTCAACTTAACAAATAGAACAAAAAATTCCAAAATGTGTTTTTTTTTTGCCTTCTTGGTTCTTTTAGGTGATCGATCATCCAAAATGACAATTTTAAGGATAAGCAGGTCTTGTTTTAAGCCTTTTAGTAGTCGGGTTTTAGTTTTTAACTTCTATTTTTAATTAATAAAATGTGAACGCTGTGGCAGGAGAATAGTATTTTTAAATATTGTTTTCATTGACTTTCACAATGTTTTAACAACAGAAAGCTATGCAAGTGCACCTATACTTACACCGAAACATATTTTTAAAGGTGTTGTTTCTCGATAGTTTGGAGCTCAGGCTAAGACTGAAATTAAACAAGGACCAGAAATGACAGACTATTAATTGATTGCTAAACCATATTTTAACAACCACTTCTCAATATCTATACCAGGTTCCATGTATAAAATGTTTTCATTTGATTACAATGCAACACACACTCCACTCTGACAAAATGGCGAACTCTGTGGTGAGCCGTGTGCACAGAATAGTGGAGCTGTCAGCTGTCAAAGTCACAGACTCATCAACACACACCAACATGCACCCCATGCCACGAACGAAACACCACAGATAAAATTCGCAACGGAGGGAAACGTTCCAAAACCAGAACATAAAGGTGGCGCGTTAGTTAAAAAAAAACTTTTGTCAATAACTTACGCATAAAGCTTGATAATAAATAATGAGGGTCTATGTCTCGAATGGAAAGTTGTACGCTATATTTGAATATTGTTATGTTTGTATTTTGGGTAAAACATATTGTTTTAAAATCAAAAGCATTTACTTCGCTCGTGTAAACCAGTATCTGAATACACTTTTTGTATTTCCTAAAGCACTATAACCCGTGCTAGGGAACTTTATAAAGATTTTTATAAGGTTAAAAAATTCGCTCGGGACAGGATTTGAACCCGCAACCTCTTGCAGATAAGTGCAAACTATTACACTAGATGGCGCCCCATCAATTTCAATGAGGTGTTTCAATGAGGTTAGAAAATTCGCAGACAGTACTTGACTCGGTAGCTCAATTGGTAGAGCGCCTGCACGGAATGCAAGAGGTTGCGGGTTCAAATCCTGTCCCGAGCGAATTTTTTAACCTTATAAAAATCAGTATCTGAATGACTATAATAATGGAACTTTCATGAAAAAAAAAACTGTTCGTACATGAAAATAACACTGAAATAAAATCTTTTAGGCAGCAGATACTGTTCAGGTGATTTTTCTCTTTGATATTGTCGGGTCATGGAAAACTTTAAATCGATTGCAAAATTAAAAAAACACTGGCCCAGAAAGAAACAAAACCTTTGAGCTAATATCAAAAGCAAAAAAAGTTATGAACAATTTTCGATTTAAATAGTGGTTCGCCCCGAACTATGAACTCGCGACCCCATATCTCAGCAACCCTTCGACCGATTTGGCTCATGTCCGAACTGAAAAATTCTCTTTGCCTCATTACGCGATCATAGCTAGTGAAGCTGGAGAAAAAAAAGTAGCTAGATACTTAGTATTAGATAGTAATAAGTATCTGATTTATATACATTTTTTACTGTAGATAATATTTTGACGTTCAATGTAAATAATTTATTTATTGCATATTGAATAAAAAATTTGAATCTGAATCTGAATCTGAATCATTTGCCCGCCTACCTAATTTCATGAAAATCCGACAAAATTTACTGAAGTTATCGTCGAACGAACATTCATACATACAAACATACATACATACATACAAACGCCGGGTAGTTCAAGTAGACTCGGAGAACTTCGCTCGCTCGTTCAAAAATTGCTTTTTTCAACCTTTTTTTACAGAATTGTCGTCCTGTTGACCAGTAGGTTACACCCTGTAAAAAGAGTTAGCATATTTTGTAACACGTTGTATAGACATTGCCACGCGCGGCAAGAGCTACGGTGGGATATCGTGGACCTAGCTAGACTATGGCCGACTGAACCTACCTCTGCCAATATTTGTGGGGCAAGCCGCTAGACATGATCTTATGCAAAAAAAATACTATGATGTTTTGTACTCGAAAAAATAAATAAAACGACACTTTAAATTTATAAAGACCCATTTTATTCATTTGGTCCCTAAGTTGTCGGATATACAATGTGTTACAAAAGTACCTAACTCTTTTTACAGGGTAATAGCACCCGGTCGTAAAGATCACATCCTAATATTTTTTTTGCTCTATGACGTTCCGTTGATTTTTAAATTAATAAAATGTGAACGCTTTGGCGGGAGAAAAGTATTTTTTAAATATTGTTTTCATTTACTTTCACAATGTTTTAACAACTCAAAGCTAGGTATGTAAATGCAGCTACACACACAAAAATATTTTAAAATTTGAGCTAATACCAAAAACAAAAAAGTTATGAATTTTTTTCAATTTTGAGGTTATAAAATAAAAATAGTTTTTTTCAATTTCAACTTTTTTACAGATTTGACATCCTGTTGACCACTAGGTTACACCCTGTAAAAAGAGTTAGGATGTTTTGTAACACGTTATAGAGACATTGGCTAGCAGTAGTCTTGAAATAAAAGTATTTGTTTTATAATTCACAAAATAAAATACTCAAAATAAATAGAAAAGTATAATTATGTAATAATATATTCTAATGATAATAACATTTTATACCAACCAACTACATAATAATATTATGTATTTACACCGTACGTACACACGACAGGACGTCAGAGTGTACACTTTTGTTGTAAAGTCAACCGTAACGTAACCGAGTAGAGTGCATGCGTGTAAGCGTCTATGTGCTGTCGTGTGTACTTACGAGTACACACGACAGCACGTCGACCTTTACACGCTAGCACTCTACTCGGTTACGTTACGGGCGACTTTACAACAAAAATGTACAGTCTGACGTGCTGTCGTGTGTACCATCGGCACCCGCTACCTAAATAACAACCATGTTTGCATTATTTTCCTCTACATGAGCATTTTTAGTTTAATAATTCCCTGAATTCAAACACAATTTTATTTTGAACTGGTATCGCGGCATCGCTTACAAAGAGATAAATAAAATAACGCAATGTTATACATTCTAATTAGAAATCAAACCTAGATCTGTAATTTTAGAAATATAATTTGCATTTATCTATTTAAGTATTTACTTAGGTACTGGTGGAATAGAGTAGAGAGACATTTATTTATAGCCACTAAGACACATACATGTATTTACTAATTAAAATTAAATTAACTTAAATAATATTTTGGCCAGAATGCCACCGTCGCACAGTGGAGTATTTGGCATTAAAACTTGGCCAAAAATATTTTACACTTCGAACTACCATTATTGGTGTTTATTTCCTATAAGAAAGGATAAATGCGTAAAAATATAGTTTGTATGTCTGTTTGTCCGTCTGTCTGTCTATCTGTCCGTCTGTCAGAGCCAATTTTCTCTTAAACTACTGGACCGATTGAGTTAAAATTTGATACACTTGTGTAAGGTGGTGACCCAATTACGGACGTGCAACGTAAATCAATGAATGTTTAAACTTAGAGACCACTTTTGGGGGGGTAAACAGAAAAAAAACATATTATTTTGCAAACTATATCGTGTGATATATCAAATAAAAGGACTCATTGTGAGGATCCCAAATATATATTTTCTATAATTTTAACTTAAACAGTTTTTAAGTTATTTGAGAAAATAGGCGAAAATTTACCATTGTCCCCCCTTATCTCCGAAACTAGTGGGCCTAAAATTTTGTAAAAATACAGAAAATAGGTCTTTATTTATAAATTACAGGACAACCTCTAAAAAGTCCATGGAGTGTAAAAAAATATAGGAAAATAAAAATTTTGTAGCATTAGTTTCTCAACTCAAAATACAGATGGCGTTCCACAGTCCTACATCGCAGATTGTGGTATGGACTTTCGACTAATGTATCTTACCTAGCTATGAACGTTTATGCGTAGACTATGTGTATGAAAATCTACGGAACCCAAAATAAAAATAAACTAGGTAAAGCCACGGAGATGTTTTCCACGAATCTTGCTTTAATTATTCAAACTGCTAACTATTTTTACCTGAATATATGTTTTATATTGGCAAGTTTTTGTTTGATGTCATCAATCATTGCATCATCTTTGGAATAGGAACTTAAAATGTATTGTTCCATAAACTTCAATTTTCCATCAAATGTTGGCTCACTCGAGCCTTGAATTATGTTATACAACGCGTTCCGAGTAATTAACTTTAATCCCGAAGTCCCTGTTTACAAAACAAACGAAATCTAAGAAACAGAAATTTACAATAAGATCCTATGTACTAACAAAAAAAAATCGTTAAAAATAGGGGGGCGGTTTCGGGCGGCTATTTTTTTTATAATATTCTTCTAGAGTGTCCACTCTTGAAGGTACATTAGCTTTTGTAACCAAAGAATGCTAAAGAATACAACAAAACCACTTCGAAATGTTGTAAAGTAAGAATTTTTGTTATAGCAAATCACTAATTAGTTTCCAAAGGAGAAAAATAAAAAATATTGGGATTTTTGTGGAAAAAAGTAATAGTACACAAAGTAGATACCTGGCTGAAAGGAATTCATCATAAAAAACAACCCAAAATCGTATGCTTATTAAATTATGAATATTTAAAGAACAGGAAAATTTGAGCGTTTCGAAAAATCATGCGACCACTTTTAGCAAACTGTAACTTCCGAGTGACAGTGCGGCGCTACCAACTTTAAAAAAAACCTTTTCATCTCCCACGCTCGGAAAGTTTGCTGTTACTAGTAACTTACGATCGTGTAAAGGCTGGATTTAAACTATCTGCATTTTTGTGCGCTTCGAAATTTGAACGCGACGCCGGGACAGTCTTTCCCGCGCCCTATGGTGTTGAAAAAGAAAAAAACACTGGCCGTTTTAGTAGATGCCGAATCCCGACGGAAAATAAAACCTCATTCATAGTTCGTTTACACGCTTACTTCAGCGAAAGTGATTGTTCGTGCCCATTCATTGTTCGTGCTCATACAAAACTGTGAATGTAAATGGTGCATAAGCATCTTTTAAAAAGGTAAAGTCACGGAATAGAACATTCAGAAACGCGGTTTCTTCTTATAGTCTTTTCAATATTTTGTACACATATTTATTTTATAATACCAGTAAATAAAAAAAAGGCTTCGCTTCTGTTTTATCAAATAGATAATTATGTTTTGGTTTGTTAAATACATTTTTTCAAACGATATTACTAATTTCATTTTTTATCTCCTAGAAATTTTTAATTTATATGGTAAAAGTTCAGAATGCACCCGGAAAAAAAAAACATTCTTTTAATTACATTATTTTTGTGTCTGGATAAATAAACTTCAGGAAATTATTAATAAAACGAATGGTTTTAATACCAACGAAGCTCAAAACTTTAGTGCGGCAGCCGTAACTACAGTAAAATATGCTTTTAAAAGGAACTTATTTGACTCACCTGTTTTGCCTGTAAGTAGTTGTCTATAGAGTTTTTCCCGCTTGGCTGACAAAGTCATTTCCTCGCTTCTGTGAGATGAAAAGTTTTGTGTTTCGCACGAATGCAATGTTATTTGCGTCTCGTGCTTCTGAATACCTCGCTACGCTCAGGTTTCTTTTTTTGAACCACTCGCTACGCTCGTGGCTCAATTTTAGAAACCTTCGCTAGCTCGGTTTTCAATACAAGCACTCGCCGCAAACAATAATTTTGCATTCTTGCATAACAAATAACTATTTTGGCCAAGTTTTAGTGCCTAATACTCCTCTGTGCGTCGCTCCGCGGGATGGCGATTTTTAAGGCCCAGTAACCAACAATTGAAAAAAAATAATTATAGCTTCTTTTTGGATGCGTTTTTTTACCCGACTATGCGAAGCAAAAAGGAGGGTTATGATTTTAGCAGCGTATGTATGTATGTGGGTATGTATGTGGGTATGTATGTGTGTATGTTTGTGTGTTCATCTGTTCCCTCGCAGAGCCTAAGCTAAGCGGACGATTTCAACAAATGAGGTGTTGTTGGATTCGTCTCAATCGCACAGGTAACATAGGATAGTTTTATTTTGAAAAAAACCAAGATGGCCGCTGTGCTGCGCCTTAAAGTGGTGGACCTAAAAATAAAAATTATCGGATACCATCGTAATGGATATTAAATGAAAGGGCTTTAAAATACCTTTTCAAAAATGTACAACACATGTAGCGTCAACGTAACAAATAGAACAAAAAATACCAAAATGTGTTTTTTTTTGCTGTTCTTGGTTCTATTCTGGATGATCGTCCAAAATAATTTACTAAAAAGCTAAAAAAAACAGAAGTTAAAAACTAAAACCCGACTGATAAAAGGCTTAAAACAAGACCTGCTTATCCTTAAAATAGACTCATAGATAATTATTAATCGTAGTCGGAGGACACCACATTCGCATTTGATAAACCGATGGCCTCCGACTACGATTAATTATCTATGAGTCTATTTTAAGGATAAGCAGGGCCCTTAGCCTGTACGCAATGGCGGGTCAATGGCGTCCCGGCAGAAGGACAAAACCGGGCTTTCCTCGTTTTTCTCCTACAACCAGAGAACTAATCCTCTAGAATTAGAATCAAAATATTCTTTGCTGTACTACAAAAACATTAAAAGGCCAGACAGCGTTAGCAAATCGTAATTGAAGTCGTCACCTGACAGCCGATTTTGGCACCATTGTGTTACAGGCTAAGGGCCCAGGTCTTGTTTTAAACCTTTTAGCACTCGGGTTTTAGTTTTTTTTATCATTAAGTTTCTCATCTCATTACCTAACGGAAGTAAATTTTCAGGCTGCAATATAACTATTTGGTCAGCAAGAAATTGCAGCTTTTATTTCATTTGAGCAGCGAACAACTTTTTTGGTGGCAATAAAATCAAAATGATTAGCAATAAGTGGTTAGCAAAAAATTATAATATTGACAGCAAGAAATAACATTTTGTGTCAGCTTAATAAATAATTTGTTTGCGAAATAAATAAACGATAGGCAGAATAATTAATTGGTCGGCAAGATTATACAATTGGTTAGCTCAAAAATAATATCTGTAAGCTATAATATTGATGGGTCTGCAAATTTAAGTATTGGTTAGCAAATAAATGAAAATGAGCTTCATTACGTTTAGTTGATGTGCGATTTTACTGGAAAAGCGGGTTACACGAGCAGCCAATGGCGTGTGGGCGTTGCCATTCGACGAATTAAGATTAACGTAATTTTGACACAGATTTTTGGCAGTGAAAACAGAAGGTACTTGATCTTTGAACCTATAGTCACGAAAGAGAAGATGGAAAGAAGAAATAACCAAGTTTTTTTTTTATTTGGCACCTTAGATTTTTTATCTATATTTCCTATCGTTATTGCCAAATTTAATACTCGTAAGTAACTATTTTTTATAATCAGTTCATGATACCTAGTTCCTGCCTAATGCTCATTTTTTTTGTAAATAAAGCATTTTGATTTAAATATGCAATTCATAATATTATTATTTACCTGGTTAACCAAATAAAATAACCGTAGGTAAGGTAGGTAATCTTTAATTATTTAAATGATTTTCAATTACTTAATGCAGCACAGAAGTTGCGTACATTTGTTGCTGTAAGAACAATGTTAGTTCGCCAACCAAAAATTGTTTTACAGCTTGCCAAAACTTAATTAAAAGTAGCTCACAATTTGCCTTTCAATTACATTTATGGCAAAACATCTAATTAATTAGCTATACAACCAATTTTGGAGCTGCCCAATATGACATTTCTTGCTGACCATTTTTTTTATTCTTGCAGGCCGCTAGTTGCCGCTCAATTAGCTATTTTTGCCAACTAAAAACATTTTAGAGCCAACCAAAACCTGAATATACTGCCGGCCGTTTAAATCATACCCTTACCTAACTACTTACAATAGTTATTTGTTATGCAAGAATGCAAAATTATTGTTTGCGGCGAGTGCTTGTATTGAATACCTCGCTACGCTCAGGTTTCTTTTTTTGAACAAATAACTATTAAATATGTACATGTCACACACACATCATATTGATTGTGGTTTTACAATCATATTTTGCTTTGGTTTATTTTATTATGACGATGAGTTATTTGAGGAAAAACAACACAAACAAAACATACTGGTGAAATTAGTACCTACCTACGTAAATATAAAAGTGTTAACAGTTACCTAAAATAATAATAATTGCTTTTCAATCAAATCATTATAATAAAATCATGCAAATAAAAACTGGTGACTATGTGGGCCTTAGACCTCGCGAGTCTAGTCAAGTCTGCGAAATGTTGAGTGGGGGCGAGCCGCTGTGAGTTTCACTCAAAGCGGGACTCGGCCTTCGGCCTCGTAATGCTGGGCCCTTAGCCTGTAACACAATGGTGCCAAAATGGGCTGTCAGGTGACGACTTCAATTACGATTTGCTAACGCTGTCTGTCCTTTTAATGTTTTTGTAGTACAGCAAAGAATATTTTGATTCTAATTCTAGAGGAGTAGTTCTCTGGTTGTAGGAGAAAAACGAGGAGAGCCCGGTTTTGTCCTTCTGCCGGGATGCCATTGACCCGCCATTGCGTTACAGGCTAAGGGCCCAGGTCGCTTCGTTCAGCAATGATAGGTTTTTTTTTAATTGATCATCCTAGACTACTATTGAGGTATGTACTGTGGTCAGAGATGGGTAACGACCCGGGTTATAACCCAATCGGTGGGTTATAACCCACTTGGTACCTATTATCGCCCGGTTAAAACCCATTTTGGTGGGCGATAACTAAAGTCTGTTTGGACTGTTCTACTCGTCCAGTTCTACTGATAAAACTATTCGGTTTTCTTTTCCGTTTAGTTCTTTATTAATAGAACTGATACTGTGAAGGTATTCCGGGAAGTTCTACGATATTAAAAAAATAAAACAACAACAATAAAATACCCAAACTGTCTCAATTGCAAATAAAAGTATGCCAATGAGTCCTAATCAACATTCTATTTGAAAAGTATCTCTTGGTAATTTTGCGTCAAACTTATATTTACGAAGTTATTTGAGGTTACGTGCTTTTTTGTATGGGTGCGAAAACATTTTATGACATTACTCTTATTCTTCACTTAGCTTCACTTTCTGGTTTTGAAAAACGGAGTAGGTATATTATTTACCACATTTCATCTAAACATACTAGGTACATGCCCTAGATTACCGCATTCAAAAATAATTAAATAGTTTATGTTTTATTGTGGTTTTTACCTTAAAAACTGTTATTTTTTTACTTTACTTGACTAATTTTTCATTAAAAGTTGTTCAATAATGTAGTTCTGATGTTTTTTAAGTTTTCACGAGCACTGTACTTATTAAACTAGTTTTAAGAGATTCAACGCCCGAAAAAACAACAATATAACATAACATATTGAATTATTTTCAAATGCGGTACTTGCGGCATGCAGTATGTTTAGATGAAATGTGGTAAATAATATACCTACTCTGTTTTTCAAAACGAGAAAGTGAAGCTAAGTGAAGAATAAGAGTAATGTCATAAAATGTTTTCGCACCCATACAAAAAATCACGTAACCTCAAATAACTTCGTAAATATAAGTTTGACGCAAAATTACCAAGAGACACTTTTCAAATAGAATGTTGATTAAAACTCATTGGCATACTTTTGTTTGGAATTCAGAAGTTTTTTTTTTATAACCTGACATTATTCGTATTTAAGTTTCAACCGGTTTTCTATCTGATGAAAATCGTAGCACATTAGCAGGTCATCTTCATAATCATACAATTTATGGTGGGAAATAAGTTACTTAAAAGTTTACAAAAATGATTTAAATGTAAAAAAGTAACATTAAAACACAAAATATGTTATTACTCCCAAATGCGGTCCGTTGCGGTGTGTAGTATATTTGGGTGATATGTAGTAAATAATATACTATATATCCATTTTTGGAGTTTCTTTACCATGCTTCTTCTCCAAGAACGATCAGAGCTAGTGAAGCTGGAGAAAAAAAAGTAGCTAGATACTTAGTATTAGATAGTAATAAGTATCTGATTTATATAATTTTTTTACTGTAGATAATATTTTGACGTTCAATGTAAATAATTTATTTATCGCATATTGAATAAAAAATTTGAATCTGAATCTGAATCTTTTTAAACCCAGAAAGTGAAGCAAGTTGAAGCAAAGAGTAGCTATAAAATGTCTACGCTCCTGTACAAAAAAATCACATAAACTCAAATAACTTAGTAAACATAAGTTTTACACAAAATTACCAAAACGTACTTTTAAAATATAATGTTCATTAGAACTCATTGGCATACTCTTATTTGTAATTCAGAAGTTTTTTTAAACTTCGCGTGTCCGCGCGATTCTATGGGATCGTTTTACTGTGCGCCGCCGGGCGCGGAGCAAAGCAAGACGAGCGGCTCCCTTAAAGTCCATCCACTTAAATGGAGGGTGCCCATACGTTACTGACAGTATGAGCACCCGAAAATCTTTTGTTAGGCTTTATTATAATTGTAATAGTTACCAACCTTCATTTATTTGCTTACGAAAGAGTGAATTTTCGGGGCGCACTTTGCGCGCTCATCTGCTCTCACTAATGACTTCAGATTTCAATATTATGGTGGTTCAGACCGAACATAAAAACCAACGAATGCAAAACCTTCAAATATCTTTGTTAAAAATAAAGTGTTTTTACTAAAAAGCAATATGTCACTCTTACGGGGCTACTTGTCCGGCTAATCATTAGGGACCTCAGTCAGCTTTCCCATTATTGGGTCTGGCAATGCAAACATAAATAATTGTGGAAACTGAATGATTTTATGTTATACAAACTTATTTGATCAATTTGATCTGAAATCGACAAATTTTCGAGCGCTGCGCGCGCATTTGTCAATTCTCCTGAGAAATCGTAATTACCATATTGTTTACGGGAAACATTTGTGAAATTACGAGTGTGTGTTTATTCTGTCTTAAGTGTTCCTGAAATATAAGGGAAAAATCTGTGATTTTTCGGCCCGCGTCGTTCGTCTTACTTACATGAAAAATGTCCATTACGAGAATATCGTAAAAATCGTAAAAAAAGTTTTAAAAAAGTGAAAATTTGAGTGCGCTGCGCTCCAGAAAGTGAAGCAAGTTGAAGAGTAATGTTATAAAATGTTTTCGCTCCCATACAAAAAAATCACATATGCTCAAATAACTAAGTAAACATACGTTTCACACAAAATTACCAAGACGTACTTTTAAAATATAATGTTGATGAGAACTCATTGGCATACTTTTATTTGTAAGTCAGAAGTTTTTTTTTAAACTATGCGTGCCCGCATGTCCGCGCGCTTCTATGAGATCGATTCAAATTTGAGCGCGCTGCGCGCGCGTTTATAATTTTATACAAACAAGGTAGCCCAAACATAAACGTCAAGCGAGAAAATCTATACAGCTGACATCAAGGGCTGCCCCAATTAATGTTATTTTCGAGAAAACATCACTGAAGTTGTATGGGAAAAAAAAGTTGAGGTCGGAAGGACTTTTTATTGACTTCAAAAACTTCCGCAAAGCATTAGTCCTCAGAATGGTACAAAAATCCTGTCAGTTTAAACAACAAAACCTTACAAAACCTAACAAAAAAAACCAGACAAGTGAGAGTTTAACTCGCGTTGAGAGGTTTCCGTACAATGAGGAAGATCGAACGAACGAACGTAGGAAGATCTTCATACAAAGTCTACTAAGATACATTAATCGAAAGTCCGAACCATACCGCGATCCGCGATGTAGGACTGTGGAGCGATATCTGTTGACTGAGTTGAGGAACTAATGCTACTAGAACAAAATTAATATTTTCCTTAGTAATTTTGTACACCATGAACTTCTTATAGGTTTTTTCTGTAATCTATGGAAAAATACCTATTTCCTGTTTTTTTTTCAAAATTTTAGGTGATAAGGGGGGGTAATTTTAAATTTTCGCGTATAAAATAACTTCAAAACTGTTCATTTTACTACTATAACAAAATATATATTTGAGATCCTTAAAACGAGCCCTTTCATTTGATGTCACACGATATATTTTATAAAACTTTTTAGTGAGTTTCCAATTTACCCCCCAAAAGTGGTCCCCTTGTTTAAAATTTATTAATTTACGTTACACGTCCTTGTTTGGGTCACCGACTTACACATGTGTACCAAATTTCAACTCAATCGGTCCAGTAGTTTAGGAGCAAATTGGCTGTGACAGACGGACAGACAGACGCACGAGTGATCCTATAATGGTTCCGTTTTACCCTTTGTAAGGTACGGAACCCTAAAAAAATGGCTGAACATACATTGGGGTGATTCGGGTAGCCCTTGCTGTCAGGTATCTAGATTTTCTCGCTCGACGTCTATGTTTGGGCCACCCTGTATAATTCCAAACCATAGAATAGGCGGGCGATGCACGCCGAACTGGATTTTTGATAGCGTTATACGTTTTACCTCTTGTAACAGAGTGTATTTAGTTATCGCCCACCAAAAAAGACGATAATGGGTTATAACTGGGTGATTTGGGTTATAACCCGGTTTTAACCCAACTGGGTCGTTTGGGTTATAACCCACTACCCATCTCTAACTGTGGTCGCATATTTTCTAATTTTGCCGCGTTTTTTTTTTTCTAAGTGATGGTCCAACACTTTGCACTTTTTATTTCACATGAAAAATTTAAAATATTTTTCTGATGAAGGACACCATAGAAGGAAACCATAAGGAGAAGGAAACCGGGGAGTACGAAACTACGATTTCATGGAGTATCCTCGACCAGGAGTGTCTTCATTGTTCAGTCTTCATTCATCGTATTGTTGTGGCTGATGATGGTTGATGGTCGATGGGTAGTCCCACTGATTTAGGTAATAACTGAACATTCGGCCTCTGAAGGCCTCATGTAGAGGTAGTTTTAGAATTTAACATCATACATCCCGAATAATGACTAACAAACACCCATCACTTTTTATAAAATATCAAATATACTACCTACCTATGTAAGTAATTTGTACAAGCATCTTTGGTTCCAAGTAGGCGAACTCCTTTAGCTCTCTCACAGTTCTCAACTAATCACTATTCTGCCGACAAATAAGTAGCTTTCGTCTTACGATTAATCATTATTCTCTCTCTTCATTCTTATTTTCCTCAACGCGACAATATTCCGTTGGCACCTTATCTCTAGAATTGGTCCGATGTCTGAGTTTCAGATTAGCATCCTTGCGACGTGGTTGTTCTGGGCGGACCATTGGGAGTAAACAAGAATTTTCAGCGTAATTTTCAACAGGAGATACCTGGAAATCTGATGCACCATGTTCCTCTAGTTCAAGAGTATTGACTGGGTTCTTAAGCCAGGAGTCCAGGGATTCATCGATCAACGGTTGATTTTCTGCCCTTCTTTCGTTGAAACTGGCTAAAACATTGGAATTTGTGTTACCACATGATGCGAAGTCGGGTGACGTGTTTGCCTGTGGCTTCCATGGATTATCTAATTCCACAGGAAACTTATAAGGAGTAATGATTGAGGAGGCGACCGCTGCGGTCCTTTGCGGTAATGCAGAAGTAAAACTAAAACTTGCTGAAGGTCTAGTGGGTTTTGGAATAACTGAATAGCCGCCTAATTGGATCACCACCTCATCCGACGATGGGTTTTGGCTGATAGCGGTGGTAGGCGTTGCCGGTAATGCACGAGTAGAATTAAAACTTTCTGAAGGGCTTTTTGAAATAAAGGAATAGCCGCCTAATTGCGTAACCACCTTATCCGTCGATGGGTTTTCGCTGAGAGCGGTGGTAGGCGTTGCCGGTAATGCAGGAGTAGAATTTAAACTTTCTGAAGGACTAGTGGGTTTTGAAATAAAGGAATAGCCGCCTAATTGGGTCACAACCTCATCAGACGATGGGTTTTCGCTGATAGCTGTGGTAGGTGTTGCCGGTAATGCAGGAGTAGAATTTATACTTTCTGAAGGGCTAGTAGGTTTTGCAATAACGGAATAGTCCCCTGATTGGGTCAGAACCTCATTATAAAGTGGGTTTTCAGTGAAAGCGGCAGAAGGCGTTGGAGGTAATGCAGAGGCAGAGTTAGGACTTCCTAATGTCGGAAATTCTGACGATGTGTCTTCATTGATAGCGGCAGAAGGAACGTTGCCCGACGGCGGATTTGCAACAATCAATAGAGGTAGACAAGTTTCGTTTGCTTCGTTGCCAGAAAAAGCACGATTGCCTTCTATAAATTTTGTAACAATGTTTTGTAAAAATCGTTTAAATGGATCATACCTCTTTTCTTTATCAGGCTCGTGATTGTTTTTCAAGCCTTCTGGTAATTCAACTTTTATACCCTTGCGTTTAATCCATTTTTTGATAAGAAAGACCAAATATAAAGAGAAACATCC
This sequence comes from Zelleria hepariella, assembly GCA_949319315.1. Taxonomy (NCBI): domain Eukaryota; kingdom Metazoa; phylum Arthropoda; class Insecta; order Lepidoptera; family Yponomeutidae; genus Zelleria; species Zelleria hepariella. The sequence continues at coordinate 24,026,761 of OX439378.1, read as the reverse complement.
AAATATAAAGAAAAAAAACAGTATCAACCCTGTATTCCTTGCCATAGTCTTATAGTGATATTCTTTCGATATACGAACACGAATTGATTTCTTCATTCGTATTGAATAGCCTATAGAAGTCAAGAGAACTATATTAAACTCGTAGTCTCCATAAGACAGATCCTTTACAAGAATACTCTTTACATTTGGTTCAAAAGTGTTATTGTAATTGCTGGCATTAGAATCGGATGAATTACAAGTCTCAATAGGGCAACCTAAAACATTATAGCCAGTAACAATATTATCTGGTAATCTGCAATGCTCTTTCCATGTAATTTCTACTGATGACTCTCCAGGAAGTTTGGAGTCGAGTTCTAGTACATCTTTGTAATAAAAATGACCTGTAGATAACTCACATTCTGTCTGCACCATACCACTGGTCTTGGGACCACTGTTTACTGAGAGAAAAAACAAATAATCATTGGGCACCGGGAAGGTAAGCGTATGGGAAGTTGTGTTAGGGTTTAACATTATGTAATTGATTGAATCTGCACACTCCAAAGCCGATTTATATTTGCACCAGAAGAGGGTATAATTATCAATTTTTATAGATGGACTTATGTCCCATAATAGATTGTATTTTCCTGTATCAGAAAAAATTTTTGTGAATGACATGGGCCCTTCAAGAATATCTGCTTGTGCAGGTATAAAGAGGTGGCTGGTATCAATTGAGTATCCTACCGAGTTCTTAGATCGGACTGATACCTCAAAGGCTCGAGTTATGTTAGTTGCCAGTGTGAATGAAAATGAATTCTTGGAAATTCTTGAGGTATTTTGAAGCACTTGCATTTCATAGTGGAAATCTTCACCACCCTCTTCATACTCTTGCAGGTGCTTCCAGTATATTGTTTTCGTATTAATTTTCGTATTCAAGTTACGAGGCAAGAAAGCTCCTGATGGCAAGTCTGGTGGTCTGTGCGGAATGTCACTTGCTGTTATGAAGCTTTGATTAGAAGTGGTCCATAATTCATCGCTTGCAGCTCTTGACCTTACATAAATCTGCACTTTATATTGCATGTCTGAGTACAATCCGGTCAGTTTAATAGCATTTGTGGCATTTCTAGATGGCAAAATTGTCACATTTCCTTGAATGGTTTCTTCATATCGCATGTGTGAGTTCAGGCTGGTCAACTTGACTTCATATGTGGTATTACTAGATGGAGACCATGTCGCATTTACTTGAACAGTTTCTGGCATCTTCATATGGTTAGCTTTGTACTCAATCTTGTATTCAAGACCACATGACAAGTATTGGTATATTAGATCTGACGTATTCCACTGAAGAACAGCACTGTCTCGAGTTAAATTACTAACCATTATATGCGGTGGTTTTACCTTGACTATGGAGGAGTGATTTAATTTGAATGATTGTACTTTAAAGTCGATTTTGTTGCTTGAATTCAACAGGAATTGTAAGTCTTCATTAGAGTCCCTTTTGTACACGGGATTCGTTGTAGTATTTAGTTTGCAATGCCACTTGTCCTGCTCTTTGACTATTGGACACTCATCAGAATCATATGTGAGAGTGTGGTTCACTGCAGAATAGCTTTCAGGGCTCCTCCATGAGCAATCCAATGACTCCAGGTTGTCTGAGACACAGCTAAAATCTGTCACATCTAAGGGTCCTTCCACATAAACGATAAATCCACATAGCTCCACTTGGACTCCGTTAGTGCAATAGCATTGATTATAGTCACGGTCTTTATAGTATAGAGTTATTATCTGGACAGTGGGTGGATATTTTATGGACTGGGAAGAGTCGATATCTGTAGTGTTGCTTATAATTGTTTTATTGCCAGAACACCACCACTTTATATCATTGTTAGGAGAGTAACACTTTATTGTTAAATGGGACCCATTGCGAATGTACACAGGGCCCTGTTCACTGCATGTTGGAGGCTGAGCTCTTAGCAACGTAGTCAAATTCACTGTTATAATAATCCATAATATTGCACATATTCTTCTACTAAAACCAGTAAACTTTGAGTTACTTGAAAAAAAATGCTCCTCACAATATTGGAACATGATTGTAAGCAATGTATACCACAACAAAGTCAAAACTATACTGGCATTATATTCTCTTTGATAATGGTAGTCATTACTGAAAAGTGTTGCCAAGGAACAAGGAACAAAACGCCATTTTTACGGTGAGTCAGACACTTGCTACGAATGTTTTCCAGACTCGCACTTGTGTGGTCAAGTTACCCAACTTGACAGTAGAAAAACAATAGTATTAGTTCTGACTGAGTATTTGAGTTAGTAGCTTTTAGTGCCTATGTAGTATGCATATCCATTGCCAGCTAAACTATTCCATCGTATGATAATCACGCCATAGATTTGGGGATTTTCAATAACTGTGGTAACCCCAGGTTTAGGTTATCTTGAAAGTAATAATATGTAGGTATTGTACGAATGCTGTTGGATAAATATGACTACTCTAAGCTGACAGCAACGATACACACTTTAGCATGCGTTACATACCTGCCTGAGTGAGAGACCAAGATCGTCGAGGAGAACGAATGGATAATTTTTAGTTTTTGCAGCCGCGACTTTGTTACCCATATCCATGAAATTTCTGGTATCTTAGGGATTTTTCCTCGTATAAAGTAACACGTCCAAAACAATAACTGCACTATGTTGTTGCAAAATAATTCACACTTGAGAAACAATTAGGATCTACTAACCTTATTTAATTTTTGCTGCAAAGATTTGTTCGTTTGTTGTTTTTTGTTTTGTTGTGTTACATAATCTGTGGTGTTGATCACAGACTACCGATGACTAGAATTTTTGACATTTGTTTTTTTTTATTTGCTAATATTACATGCTCAAGCAAGCCACATTTAAAGCTACACGTCCATTAGCGGCGGATCGAGTCGGGGCGGGCCGCAGAGTAAAAATCGGCCTGCCTGTATTTATATGAAACAGCGTCCACCAGTGGCGGATTATTGCGCTGCGGCTCGCCCCGCCCCGATCCGCTGCTAGTGGACGCTGTTTCATATAAATATAGGCAGGCGGATTTTTGCGTTGCGATGCGCCCCAGCCCGATCCGCCTAGTGAACGCCAGGCTTTATAGGTCAAGCAAGACCACACTCACGAACCCCGTCAAAAGGGCGTAAAACTGAAACCCATCCGGGACACTCTTTCGTGAAAACAACTCAAATTGATTTCACGCTTATTCATCATGGTAGTTCTGGGTTTCAAATCTTAATGTATGTACCTACTTATATAGCAAAAAATATTTTACCGTCGCCCCGCAACCCACTGCATCGGATCGGAGCATAAAAAAGTTCACGGTGTGAGTGGATTGGAGTGAAGCCAATCACGATACGTCCAAATGGAAAGCTTCCTGGCGGATGACGTCAAATGGACACATGCCATGGACGCAGCCCCGGGGTGGGGAGTATATTCAAGCCATCATCTATGGTGAATCTGTAATTTTTCGGGCTTTTTTACTCGGACCATTAATAAGCATGGTTTCAGACAGTGAAATAGTACTAGTCAATCAATAGTCAAGACAGGGAGACTTGGTCTGAAAAAAAAAGGGGAGTCCTTAGTAGTGGGACACCCTACAGAAGTGGCTCCTAACCTTGGCCTACGCAACTAAAAGACGCCCGCCCGCTTTTACTTAAGGTTGGACGATAGCAACGTAACAAGAAATTCAACATTTTCACAGTTTTTAAATTTTGAATTTAATTATATTTATCCCAGAGCGGGATAACTAGAGTTATAAACCCATGGATACGCCCCTCCAACCCAGCCTTATGCTACGCTTTCCTGACGCTTTCCATTTGGACTTATCGTGCGATTCGTGTGTGAATGGTCACTTAAGGTGGAACGATAGCAACGTGGCGGGAAATTCAAAATTTTCACAGTTTTTTACATTTTGTAGCTAAACTGAGCTATTTTTGTTCAGCAATTTTTCGTTCGCGGCAATAATATTATTTTCATTATAGCTTCAAAATTTTAAAAAACTGTGAAAAAGTTAGTTTTTCTTGAAGCTCAAAGAGAGTGAAAAGGTTAAGAACTGGTCTAATTGGTCAGCCGGTAGGGGCGGCAAAATTTTAAAAGCCACCCGTAGTGGCTAATTTGTAAATCCGGCACTGCCTGTATCAAATACACTAAAAAAATCGAAAATATTCACATATCAAACCCTAGAATTAGGTGAGACCTATCTAAAACAGCCAGTTTTGTGTTGACATTCATAAACGTTTTGAAGATATTTTGCTTGAAAAAAATAGGCGGAGGACTTTTTTTGAAGCAAAATCTATTTAAAAATCTATCTTGCAATTTCGCAATTGCGAACATTTTCGATTTTTTTAGTGTATTTGATATCGATTTTGTGCATTTTTCTTGGCGAGCGGGCTATTCACTATACACTGCGCCTTAAGTGTTTGAACGTGTAGAATATCCCTTCTACTAAACACAGACCAAAATAACTTTGACAGCCATGTCAAAGTTACTCTATGAATAATTCTCTTACGTTGTGGTTCTGTGCGCCTGCAGCCGATTTCTGGGAATTCTGGGAAATGCCAAAGACAGTTTGCTTTTTTTTGGATTACTGTAAGTACAATCAGTGCAATACGTGCGGCCAAGCAATAAAAAATGGTTTCATCGGGGAAACTCGTGCCCACGGAGTATCAAAAGCCTGCAAAACAATCAACCATTCAAGTTTAAAAAGTATCTATTCCTCGGTTGTGGTCAGCGGCCCCCAGCTCCCGGGAGCTCCGGTCGTTCAGTCAGTCGGTCAGCAAGCGTCGTTCGTCTCGCTCGTATTGTTGTGCGTGACTTCAGACCGCGATGCGCCATTTGGCGAGCTGACTCTTCAGCTTATCGCGTTCATTCACTATGGTGTTTTGAGTGAATATAGAAATATCCTGCAGTGATGGAAGCTTGCTCGGAACTTGTGTACAAAAGAAGAACCAAGAATAGTGTTGTGTTATGGCTAGGGCCACGGAACTGTGCGCGAATATGGATGCTAATAATAAACTGTTTTGTATGTTTACATTGTGTGAGTTGTCTGAACTGCTCAGGGATCGAGACAGCCGTCGCCACCTACCCCGTGGGTGATATAAACATTCGCCACGGTTCGCCTCTGGAGATCTTCTGCACCACTGAGGAAGATGTGCACGATCTGCACTTTACGGTCTCAGGCAAGCGACTACCCAACACAGAGATTGTCAATGATACCACCATAAGATTGTATGTTCCTCACCCAGCTATAGATCGCAATGTTTACTACTGCACAAACATTGCTACCAGGAAACATTGTGTCAACAATGTGCTGGTGGATACCCCGCCCCAGGACGTCACTGACTTCAACTGCCTCTCCAACAACCTTGAGTCACTGAATTGTTCCTGGACTGCTCCCAATTCTAAGAGTGACATAAAGTATAATTTATCATTCTATGTGAACCACGCCAGGCTAGCAGACTGTGTGGCAGAAAGAATTCGGAACACCCATTATTGTATATGGTACACTACCTCTCAGCCCAGATACAGGCAAAACCTGGCTACATATGACTTCAACCTGGTGGCATGCAATGTATTTGGTTGCAACTCACAGAACATCACCGTGGATCACTTTGCTGTTGTCAAGCCCGAGAAACCGTACAATCTCAAAGTGCTCAATAAAAACCCACATAATGTAACCCTCCAATGGCAAATATCAACCAACTTGGCCACCCTCCTTGACTGTGGAGTGGAACACAGAATTGAATACCAAATTGATAAAGTTGACAATCAAAATGTCTTTCATCAAGTGAACACCACATTACTACCCTATAAAAACTTTACATACAGATTTGTTTTGAACGATCTCCCGATCGCACATATGCAGTATGAAGTTCGCATTTATATCAGATCTAAGAAGGCTGTAAGTGAGGAGTTTTGGTCTGACTTCAGTTTCATTTTCTTCCAAACACCAAGTGAAATACCACACAGACCACCAAATATGCCAGCCGGATCATTCTTCATTGCCCCATATCATGACAAATTCAGAAGCATCTATGTGTACTGGGAACAGCTAGAGGAGTTTGAGGAATGTGGTGATAACTTCACATATGAAATACAAGTCTCCCTAGATAACAAGGCACCATTGTACCCTGACAAGAAGAAGAGTTTGAGCTTTGTCATGCTGTCCAATGTTACTAAGGGAGGACTTGAGGTATCTGTCAAGTCAAAGAACTCAAATGGTACATCAGTAAACAGCAGCCAGCTCTTCATACCTCCACAAACTGCCATGCTGGAAGGACCTAGCTCATTCACCAAACTTGCCTATGCCAATGGCACTTATGAGCTTTCCTGGGTAAACAAAGAAATGTTCAATGTTGATAACTATACTCTAGTTTGGTGCAAATACGTATTTGCTAAACTTTGTGATGGTAGGATCAGATACACAGTGTTAAAGGACCCAAATAAGACCATCCATGTTGTTGATTTGCCTGGTGATGAAAGATACAATTTTGCAATCTCAGTGAACCGAGGGCCTCATACGAGTGGCCTGGTCTGGGCAAAATGCGACATATCTAAAGACGCCGCCAATTATGATATTCCAGTACATCTCGAAAATAATATTCCTATTGACTCATCCGTAGAAATTACATGGACCATGGATTGTACATTACGTGATGGCATTGTAACTGGATATAATCTGACATATTGCCCTATCAATGAAACCAGTAATTTATGTGACAACAATGTGAAGAATGATCCTATTCACATTTCTGACCCAAAAACTAAGAAGAAGAATGTTACTGAATTGTTGTATCATAGAATTTACAAGTTTGACTTTGTTCTCTTGACTGCTAATGGTCCAATACCCATAAAGGACACTTCATTAAATGTGTTGACTCCTGAAGGTACTCCATCGCAGCCAATGAATATAACAATATCTAACATAACCCATGACTCCCTAGTCATATCATATGATCCGCCAGAGAAGCGAAATGGAAACATTGTGGTTTATGTAATTTATAACAATGGCACTGTACTCTATAATGACACTGCTGGTTTGCCCAATGCAAAAGACACTTCAAGAAGATACACTCGATTGACAAACCTGAAAGGGTTTACCAACTACACCCTGAATGTACAAGCATGTAACAAGCATTGTTCAGAATTAGAGCCATCTGATGCAATTTCTATCCGAACGTGTATTGGTCCACCAGGCAGGCCAAGACCTCCTACAATTAAATATGACCAAGTTGGGGAACGAAGACTCGAATGGGCAGTGCCGAGAGAGATGGCAGGTCGAATAGACAGGTATCAGATAAAACGAGTAAAGGATGGTGAAGAGGACCAAGTGTTCAATACAACTGACAACTTTCTAACAATTCAATCCAACATTTGTGATGGTGTGAGCACTTACTACTTGAGAGCTGTGAACTTTGACAGTGATTTGTATCATGGTGCTGTGACCGATGATGATAGTAGAGTAATTTTACCACATAGAGATGGAAGCAATATCCTCACTGAATATTTGGGCGAATGGAGTGATCCTCCTACTACAGTAGACTGCAGAAGCACTCTTGCCAAGACCATACTGTTTTTGACATTATTCACTCTGTTTATTGCTACTATATTAGGCTTTATAAAGCTTTACCGAATACGTAGGCGAATGAAAGACATCGACCCACGGCTGCCTGATGGTCTAACCGAAAAGGAGATACTTAAATACCCATGCAATGGGCTACCGCCTTTACGAAAGGATGACAAATCTGAAGAAAAGTGTCTGTTGCACGATAGTAAAACCATTGTGCCATTCCCAGAGGTGAAGCAAAAAGACGAACATTCTGGCACGAGTGACCATACAGACAGTACAGTAGTATCAGATATGTCGAGGGAACCAGTCGACATGGAAGCTTCTACTTCGGATGAAGGATCTGATTGTTCCTTAGGTGACGAACTACTTAAAAGGTGTGGAAAGCGACATGACACTGTGTCGCCTGGAGCTCAACATTCACCAGAAAAGTCCGCTCTGTTTAGCGATCTAGGCTTCAAAAAGAACCCAAACACAGGGTACGTGCAGTCCGTTGCCAATCCTTCCAAAGGCTATGTACCGAACCATGCAATGCCTTTCAAAGTTCCTCCGCCAAAAGAAATGTCCCAGCCCACGACATCGAGCTATGTGGTGGCCAGTTTGGAAACGCCCTCGTTCACTGCCGTCCCTTCAATTACGACGCAGCGTCCCGCACAGTCTTCCGGCTACGTTAGCCACACCGATATTCAGCCAAAGTCTTTCATGAACTTCCCAACGCTGGGATCGTCGCCTACAAAGCCACCAGGTGCTGATGCGATGCCTATTACGCCGAGTCTGCACGGTTGCAAGGAGGCCAACAGTTTCCCTCTGCAGACGCTGGACGCGTTGTCGAGGCTAAAGGCGGCGGCTGCGGCGGCGGGTCGAGTGGCGCCCAAGACCGCGAGCCCGGGGTACGTGAGCCCTGAGGACGCGGCCCTCAGCAAGCACCTGAGCCTGTTGGGCGACAGCCGGCTCGGCGGCGACGACCCCGCCATCGTCGAGCCGCACATCATGTCGCCCGATGCCTACTGCCGCTTCTCCTGGAACGTCAATCCGGCCAACGATAATCTCAATGCGCTACACGCAGAGTCGACCGTAACCGATCCCTCGAATTAAGACAACGAAGCTAGTAATTGACATTAGTGATATTAAAACAGTGTCATAATAACTGATATTTAAAAAATTGCGCGATCGAATAACTCTGAACTATAAATTTTGATGAGTGTCTAGTTGTGAATTGGTGTTAAATATTAGAAGACTTTTATTCATATTTAATAAGTAAAAAAGAAAAGTAGTGAATCAAGTGATAGCTCTTGTGCCTTAGTAATTTATTTTAGGTGGTCCTAATGATTTAAGGTAAGATATCTGTTATTTCTCTCACTACTTTGATAAAACAATAAGCCAGTCTTTAACTAGAAATAAATTGTCTAACTTCCGTACTAGCTGGCCCATCCTCACTCAAGCGTGTCTCCCTCCATCAACTATTTTGAAACGTTCCTTTTGAAATTGTTTCAGAAGCTGAGCTTTAAGATAGTATCTAACAAATCAGACTAAAAACAATGGAGGGTCTCTACAAAATCAACTTGGTACCCAGTGATCTTTCCACAGAAGAGACGATTCTTCAAATAGCTAATGGCCTCGACCACCTTAATGGCGTCGTCGATGACATTTTCTCACGCCTAATGAAGAGAATTAACGAGAACGTAGAAAAAACTAACGACTTCACGCAAAGGATCGAAGTGTGCAAAGATAAGGTGACGCAGTTGTCGGGCACCGCGAATGCGATCAAAGTGTTCTCGAGTGCGAAGTATCCTGTAGGGATCCGACATGCGCACTTCCGGTCTGTGCTGGACCTGGACGGGTACCGGCACCAGCCGGCGCGTGCGCCGCTGAGCCGCGGGCCCGGCCCCCGCAACGCCGACAAAGCTATCAATGTAAGTCATAGTACGAGTATGTCCTCACCTTCAGCACTCCTATCTTAGATGTTAAACTGCCGATTTCTGAATTGAGAAATTCACTAAGCAAATAGGTAAAAGTTTTTAAGTACCGTAAGGGGTGTTTTGCAACTACAGGGGTGTTTAACAACACTTTCAAGAATAAAGTAAAGAAAGATTTTTAAGCAAAATCTATGCCTAAAGTTCAATAAAAAAGTTACGTGTCTATGGTCAATACTTTTTTTATTTATTCTGACAACACTACTTGATGACAGCTGTCAAAGAAAGTAAAAAAAAATGGCCATTTTGAAACTGGCAGTTTGCTAACGAAATTTTGTGGAAAAAAACTTTATTGTTTTCGGCAGGAAAAAGGGCAACAAGATCAGTTATTCTGTGGTATTCTATGGCTAAGGCTTTTGTTCATCGTTAACAGGATACGACAAAGAGATAAGCTTTACATTGAGTATTTTAGGAGTTTCTGTACACTTAAAATTAGAGGGTAGTATTTTATTGCCAAAAGGGTGATTAACAACGCGCTATGGGGTCACTAACAACGACATGTGGGGTCACTAACAACGACATGTGGGGTCACTAACAACGACATGTGGGGTGAATACCAACGACTTATGGGGTCAATAACAACACATCTTATACTTTTTGAAACTGTTGCTAATGACCCCATATCTCGTTTTTAATGACCCCAGTCAAAGTCTGAATTGCAACACGCAATCTTTTAATGGACAATTTATTCAAACAAATAGTTAAACGTATTGGGGTCACTAGAAACGAAAAAACTATCCAAGACTCGCATCTATAAGTTATTACTTGAAGGATTCAGCTCGGGTTTGCAAAAATGTATGGCATTAAACCTTGAAACATGTTGTTATTCACCCCAGTTTACGGTATCGTTCTGTCTCTGCAGATTTCTCACAAAAGAGCGCGACAGAGCGATACGTAAGTATTTTGCTCAGTAAAATTCTCAATTCAGAAACCGGGCCATAATCTTACAAAGTATGTTTAAACATTAGAGCCTAACGTGTTATTCTGATGTAAGTATAAGCTATCTCCATTCCATATTTTCATCAAAAATGCAAAACCTGTTTAGCCATTTCGGCGTGAACGAGTAACAAAACATACACTTACAAAATCACTTGACATATCATGCGTGAAGGACGGTTCGTCGTGTCTCACAAAGCCCTCCTCTTTTTTTTAGGAGAAACTCCACTTCTACCACGTCAAAGTGGGCCAGCCGAAGAGCCCCATAAAGCCCAAGGTAGACTTGCGGCAGACACTGGACACCGTGTCGACGGTCGGCGAGCTGTTGGTGTTCAACACGGACGAGTGTCCGTACTTGACAGCCCCGTGCAAGGCCCCGGCGTATAGACCCAGCGTCTCGGTAACCGTTGATAACAAAGAGCTGCTGGAGGCGGCGCCCTCTTCCATCGTGAACAGAGAAGTGCTCAAGCGGGAGGTTGACGAGTACATGTACGCGCCCGGCATGGGAATGGTGAGTCTCTTTTTTAGCCAGTGAGGGTTGTTACAAAAAGGGGGTGATATACTGAAGGGTTAATAGAGCTAATAACTAAAATTGGGCCCGACGCGCGGCATCACTTTTGGAAGATGGATAAATAAGTAACTCTTTACAGCGGTCTTATCATTCGAAGCGATATCTTCCGGATAACCTTTGTATGTGCGAGGAATTTTATTGAGCGAGAGGGTCCGCGTTTTGACTCTACGTTGCCGATGAGACAAACAAAACCCTAAATTAGCGAAAAAAATACGACGATCTAAATTAAGATGGAGTCTTTCTGTAGCATCCTGTGTAATTATATTTATTATTTCGCTCCCCCTTTTAGGTATTCATTTGTCATATTATCATCAGGTACCGGAACTGGACATGCCTCTAGACCTGCCGCATTTGACGGGTATCGCGGGCGACATTCAGTACTCGAACGCGAGCGATGCCGCGATTGCGCCTTCTGCTCTCACCACCCCCACGGCGCCCCCCGTAGTCGTGGCGCCCGAAGTGATAGCCGAGCTACCATACCTGAAACTGACAGAGGAGGCAACGTTAGCTAGCCTGCCAGACATTCCGGATGCACCTCCCGTTGCCATGGCGACGCAGGCCCTCCCGCCGCCGCCACCGCCGCCGCCGCCCCCACCACCCTCTCTGCCTGGGGTGACGCCGACTATTGATATCAAAAGGTGAGTTGAGCTCAATTTTTTTTTTACCTACAGTGCAAACATGCACCCTGTCTTTGGAGCCCTTGCACACTACTTTTAACGCGCGTTCAGACTTTTTCCGCCCTTGCATGACTCTACATATTAAGGTAGGTACCTACTAAGGAAATGATAAAACGCGCGTGATCTGTGCATTTAAAAGTCATTTACTTACAAGATCCTTAGAGAAACTGTCTCCAGTTGTACTAATACAGCCTTCAGTTAGCTTCCCACAACCTTTGCATTCAACAAATTGCGCGTAATTAAATAGAATAGCGATAAAAGCAGACATCTGCTCGATTCGACATCGTTTTAAATAAATCAGTCAGTGTTCCTAGCAGCCTTACCGATAAAGAGGACACTTTTACCTTCGCAACATAATATCTAAATGTAAATACTTAAATGATAAGTAAAGAATACATTGAGATGATCTACCTGACTTTTTGTTAAGGTGGGTGGATCGGCTCATCAAGGTGGTTTACTTTTTACAGTTTTTGTTGGTGTATTGTTGTGTACTGTGCATTAAAAACCAGTCATTATAACATACTGCAACATGAAAGACCGAACTGCTATGCCCGGGTGTATGCTCATCTTTGATACCAGCTGCATTTTACATGGGAAAAAATATTCGGGGTAACGTTACGTTGTTCTCAATTGTCTGTGCAGTGAATTCATAAAAACAGTGAGATAGATATAGTTACAAACATGTAGATATGGCCTACGCTGTTCTTGTGCTACGCTAGCTCGCATCTGTGGTAGAGCCAAAAAAAAATTCCGCTTTCGTGAACAGAACCACCCTAAAGCCTCCTCTACACGTCAGCAGATGCGTCCGCGGACGCGGGCAGATGCATCCGCAGATGGATTTCCGAGAGCCGTCCACACGTCTGTAGGTCGATCAGTCTATGTTCATTCTCGACAGACGCAACGTTTAAATATGGATATTGAGATCGTAGCTATTTACTTATTTAGTACTTTTAACTACTACTTGAATGTGCATCGCTGTACTTGACTGTACATACATAGATTATTAAATTATACTAATAGTTTACTTAAAACATTTTTAATTTTGTGGTATTTATTTTTAGGGTTTCACAAACAGTTTTCTGTTTGATAGAGCTCAAGAAACTTAAAAGTTTCCTCAGAGCTCATATTGTTAGCCATTTCTCAAATAAAAACCGCAGGCGCAAAATAAATTATACCGCAGGCACGCGTGCACTCTCAACCGCCACTCCGATCAAACTGATGCGTCGGCAGACGTGTGGACACGCGCCGGACGTCCGCGCCAGAACCCTTTGATCCGTGCCAAAAAACCGACAACCATCGGATTCGAGGCGGACGCGTCTCCAGACGTTAAATACCTACCACAGATGCGCAAATCACCCCCTCTACACGTCGGCGGGCGCATCCGGAGATGACGTCTGCAGATGCCTCTGTAGACGTGTAGAGGAGCCTTAACACCACGCAGTCCATTAAAGCTTCACCATATGGTCGCTTCGATGTTTGTGCTCCTCTCCTATCCCTAAATAAATACTTGGGACAAAAAAATTAAACGCACTCTCGGCCCATCTCGGGTATCTTTAGGCACAAGACGCGCGTGCAGCTGATCACCACATGTTTGTAGTAACCCGCTTAGTTAGACCCTTCGATGAGTTCGAATTTCCCAGAGTTAATAAATATTCAATAGAGTTCAACGTCGGCATTAAATTACGCGGTTGCAACAGCTCTCTACCTATTTGCTGCCGTAGTAAATAAAACTAAGGATATGCCTCTTTTCAGAGTAATACACTTGCCACGTTGCCCTCAGATTGGCGATTTCAAGTATGTAAATAAAGTATTTACACGCTCAGGTTTCCGAACATCGGAAACATATTTTGGACTACGAGACCAAGGTTACGTTAGCTTTGAAACTCACTTACTATCAAGCCACCTCATAAAGTTGCTCCTTTTATTGACCTTTTCACAACACAGTGACTAAGAAAAATATTCTGAGTTACATTTCCCACGTTCGCTCGTAGCAAAATAACAGTGAGAAAAATATTATTTATCGCGTGTCCAACGGGGAAAAGGTGTATTCGTGTTTTTCGAGGCTACCATTAAATTCTCTAAAAGGTAGTCGGGCAATACCGAACAATCATGTTTTACGTCTTCTCGGAAATGATTTTAATCGCCGCTTAATATTCAAATCAGTCGGTTACACAAACGATTTGACGGACAATAAGCCACTTTACTCTTTTTGGGTGCGTATTGAGCTGAATGTTAAATATTAGTGGACAGGGATCTATGACCCGATCCTAGATGAATACGAATTTGCCGCCCTCAACATTAGACGAGCTCACAGGGCATACATATACTCGTTCGATAATGTCAGTAACTCAGTCAGTGCTCATGGTCTTCTTCTCTCGTGTCGAAAGCGTCACACGTCGCGCTCCCAAAAACGTGCCAACTGGATCGCGCTGGGGGTCGCCTCCAGGAGATCCTGCCAGCTGCACTGTGGAGCATCAGGGCAGGTATGAAGATGCGACGTTGTTTGTGCGGCTCCACATCGGCACAAAACATCTGCATCTTCGGGCAGTATCCCCCACTTTCTCACGTTATCCCTTGTGCGGGCAACATGCTCATGGTGTTTAGTTTGGAGCCCAGTCTACTGACTAATTTAGTAGCATACAAACAGCAGATCGATACTACAAACGTTCATATGCTTCAGTTCTCAAACCAATTAATACGGTGTGGACTGATAATGTGATACCAAACATAGGAATCCTCAATTAAAACAGTTGTATGTTGTATATTTTATACATTGCAAAGCCAGTCTAGTAACAAACAATGTGAGCGGAATAATGACCGATGCGCCATTTTACCGATTCACGCCACGTCGTTCGAGTGCTCGTTTTGATTATTCGTAACTAATTGCCAGTTCCTAAAAGGTGTGGTACAGTCAATAATTACAATCGAAGGGGTAGACTACGTGAATAGGGTAGACCTTACCTAAAATTTGTTGGCGAAATGGAAAGGGAGGGCTGTTAAAAAAAACTCTACACACTCAATGCTCCAAAGGGTGCTGGACTGCTGGCTCAGATGAGTTTGTAAATAAGAGAAATAAAAATTCCAAAAACGCTTGGGCTTCCGATAATCCCAGCCTTTGAACGGGTTGCATATAGATTTTTCTGAATAACTATTCTGAATTACTGGAAACTAGCGCTGACTAAATACCTCCTAAACAAGCTCTCGACATTTAACGTTGTATCAACAAGGACGGACGGACGGGCTAATATTTAATTCGGCAAAGAGACTTCTGCACTCGACCGTACGTGTACACAGAAAGTAACAGTCGATAAACGTGTCTAGAATTAAGCTCCGGTGCCCGCATATTTACAAACTGTGATCCAACTTCTCCGTACTGCAAGCTAAGTGGAACGGTGTTGGAACAATACGCATGCGCCGCGGCCGACCCCGTCCGTTTACAGAGAAAACACTGTTTATGCACTTACGACCTACCTACCACTACCACTTGCCTGCTGGCTGAGCCCTAGGAGGCAGGAAAGAACTCCTGTAAACAAACTATGTTGGTGTAATATAAGAGGGCTTACATTTTCCAGACTGACTGAATAATTCGAGTTTAAGGGTAGACGATAGCAACGTGGCGGGTAATTCGAAATTTTCACAGTTTTTTACATTTTGTAGCTAAACTGAGCTAGTTTGTAAAAAAACTGTAAAAAATTTGAATTTCACGCTGCTATCTTCCAGCCTTAATTTGAGTACACGGAAATTGTAAAATAACAAGAGCTCCGAACTTTAATGCAATGGTGGATAAGCTAAAAAAAATAAATAATAATAATCGTATATTTTGGGGCATAAAAAACGATGTATCTGGCTAAAACACTTTGGCGGAACCCGAAGGAATCTTATGACCAAAAGCTACGCAAAAACACCTGGGCCCTTAGCCTGTAACGCAATGGCGGGTCAATGGCGTCCCGGCAGAAGGACAAAACCGGGCTCTCCTCGTTTTTCTCCTACAACCAGAGAACTAATCCTCTAGAATTATTATTAGAATCAAAATATTCTTTGCTGTACTACAAAAACATTAAAAGGACAGTCAGCGTTAGCAAATCGTAATTGAAGTCGTCACCTGACAGCCCATTTTGGCACCATTGTGTTACAGGCTAAGGGCTCTTATTCATTGAATGATTCATCTATCACTCAATGGAGAATTCTGCTCTTCTCCGCCACCTTCAACTGATGATTACCATCCTCAGCTTTGAGGGATTGGCTGAATAAATATATGGATGTTTAACGGAGAACTTTCTACTGGGGTAACGCACACCGCGTTTATCTGTGTGGGTGGGTGTATAAATTTAACACCATAATAAGGCTGTACTGGGGGTCTGGTCTGGCTCTGGCTAGTCTGGCTACACAATATTAAATTGATTAAAATGACGTCATGCGATGCGATGCGTGCAACTGATTTTCACGTGAGCGATATGTACACACGACAGCACGTCGACCTTTACACGCTACCACTCTATTCGGTTACATTACAGGTGACTTTAAAACAATAGTGTACAGTCTGACGTGCTGTCGTGTGTACAGTCAATAACTCGAAATGGCGTTTTTTTTGTTCAATTGACGCACTTATGCCGCGCGCGATAAGTGCTACCATGGGGTATCCTAGCGTGTTGCTGACCGTAGCTAGACTATTTGTATTTCTAATGTACTTTTGCAGAGGTTAAAAAATGTAGTGTTTAATTAATTTTACGTCGGCATAGTAACCGTAGGTCAAAATATATTTCCAAGAATGTATTTATGAATGGCTTACTAACTGACAATGAATGATAGACGAAATGTTAACACACATACAGTGCATATTTTATTTACGAACTAAATCAAACCGGTTGAACAAGAAAGATAGTGTTTATGAAATGTAGGGTCTTCAATGGCTAAATGAACTTAACTGTTTGTCATTTGTTATTGCTAATTATTTGATAAGAAAGATAGAGCTCTCTATCTTCGTACAGTCACGTAGTCGTTGAAAAGTATGACAAACGGACGTCATAGAGAACTAATTCACGAGAAGCCAAACAGTAAAACGTATTTTTCCTCCTCAAAACACGCTGCTTTTCAGCTGAAATTTTTGTTTATCTTCCAACGCCCACTACAAGGAAATGTAACAGCTCGTGTGTGTGGATTACGTTGATTGCAATCTTTGTTAAACAAAAACTTACTTTCTTTCCTTATTCATAGAACATTGCGTATTGTGTAATATGTTATGGCTCCTACAATGTTGCTCCCATAAATGTAAAGAAATACCGCGCATGTAGTATGTTTCCCGCGAAATGCTATTTGGGCTATTATACTGCTTGCGTCACGAAGAATGTGAGAATTTTCCGAGAACCTTTCGTGCATTACGTACAGAATAATGAATGCAAATCAAAACTGGCTCGCCTCAATTATTTATTTACCCAGAACGGAATTAATACTTTATGCCTCTACACTTTAATGACAAAATACGGTATTCCCCTGAACCCATCTTATCTCAGTTGTTTTCTAGTTGAATTTTGGTAACCTCTCAAAAGTGTTAAGACCTCGCTTTGATTACAGTTTACGAGGTAGTTGTACCTCTATTATTATTAAGAAAGATCCTGGTCCAACCGACTCACCGATTATATTCAAGGACTTGTTTCTAAGCAAGCGCAGATCAAGCCATAATTAACCTCTATCGCGCTCCAGCGCTTCCTTACCTTCCCATCGTATTGTGAATAGACTTGCAAGCGTAGCATAAGGCATAAGGGGTTAGAGCGTATCTACAGGGTGCACACTAAGACGATAGCGGAACTTTAAGTAGGCTGTCCACTGATCACTACAAACAACTTGTACTAGGTGGCGAAAAAATGGAGCGAAAAAAATATCAGCTGTTTCATACATTTAGCGCAGTAACTGAGTCGACCTTTTGTATGGAACCGCTGATATTTTTTTCGCTCCATTTTTTTCGCCACCTAGTACAAGTTGTTTGTAGTGATCAGTAGACAGCCCACTTAAATTTTCGCTATCGACTTAGAGTGCACCCTGTATGTATGTGTTTATAACTCAGTCGATCCCGCTCTTCGTCAAACAAGAGTGAGATACCCATAGATACGCTCTAACCCAGCCTTATACTACGCTTACTGCTAATGGGAAGGGATAATGAAAACATTTACTATTTTTTAAGTCCGCGAGGTCTACTATTAAGGCCCCATAACTTCAACGCAAAAATTGCCGAATACTGCAGTGGGCACGCGTGTCGAACTCTCTCTCTCTCTCAAAAGCACCCAGCACAACGTCTGGTAGCAAGCACCATCTGCCTTTATTTCACTGCGTAAAGCGAGATGCTTTATTTCACCCGATATCGGGATACAACTTTTATAGTGACGTTGTGCTCCCCTAGCAGATAGTGGGACTTGCATATTGTATAGGCTGCATCTTACGCGTAAATGGACTTCTTCGCTTCACCGCCTTGCTTTGTCCAACAGGGAGCCGAGAGCGGTCGCAGCGCCGCCGCCGCCGCCGCCTGACAACGCACATGCCAGCCTCATGGACGCGATCAGGAAGGCTGGAGGCGCCGGCAAGGCCAAGCTACGGTCAGCCGCCTCCGAGGGTGCTGCGCAGGTTGGTCCTTGTTTCGTTTCTTACAATAATTAAGAGTTGGACTCTTGTCGTTGCAGCACTCTCCATGCACTCCGGTCACAGGCCAGCTTTGTTACAATACGTGCCACGAAATAAGAGACTTGAGTCACCACGTGGTTTGACATTCGCTGTGATTTATAGGTTTCTTTAGCAGTATCGGTATGAGTACGGGACGGGACCGGGCGACATTGGGGCGGCGGAAAGAGGTGCGGGAGGAGTGGTCAGGTCAAGTCTCTTCTTTTGTGGCACTTAAGGAACTGGTTTTATAGTGGGACCAACCCTAATATGGAGGTTGGAACAAGGGTATCTTATTCCTTCGTTTCAATCCTATTAACCCTCTAGCTCGCATTAGGTACTTTACGCCGGTACGCCGGAATGAACAGGACCTAAAACCTGTCGGTCGATTTTAGCCCTAAGTCCAAGATTTTATAAAGCTCATTACGTTAGAAAGCGACCGAGAAAAGCCTGTGATATTAAATTTATAAAGCAGACATTTTGCTCTCAGAGTTATTTATCTCCATACTACGATTCGAGTAGTATTTTTTTGCTTCCCAAGGCCTCTAGAGATGTTCCAAGAACTGTTGCTCGCGAAGGCAAAAACAGGAATGTTAGTACAGAACGTCGGACTCAAAGAGTAAATGAGACTATCTGAAATATTGTGCTAAGGTTACTTTTAGCGATGCGTGCGAGCATCCGTGCAAAAGCTAGTCTTGCTCTGATGCGGTGGAAGCCAATATCTAAACCAATAATTTTTGTGCATTTTGTGTGTTCTGTCTCTGTCACGAAAATGTAGCGAATCTAATATGTTGTGTTATTTTTTGATTGGAAACTCTGCCGATCGCTTCCCCGACGGGGATTTCCCAGGAAGTGGTCGGGTTTGAAGTCACATGATTATAGTTTTCTGCTAATTCACGTGAGGATTTTTCCGTCGATTGCAGCTCCTCATGCCACAAATTTAATTGGAAAATGCCAAATCAACTTATCTATATTAGTGCTTTAAAGGTGCAGCTCTGGTTTGATAGAATAAAAACAGTTTAGTTAGGATTACAACGTATACCTACATTAGAGGTGCATTAGAGAACTGCATGGTGAAATTTTCTTATCATGCCAGTAAAGCTACAATTGAGGCAAAATACACTCATGTTCAGTACTCACATTCTATCCATAAATGTATTGATTGAACGTCTATGAGTAATGTTAATTTCAAGTTCACCCCACATGTAAACAGTCACGCCGAGGTCGTTCAATCGTCGATATGACGATCGAAGATGTCAGACCCGACTATAAATTATGTAATGAGATGGGGATGGATCGATTTGGTAATCTTGTTTACAAAATAGTTGAATGTGTAGGAATTTCCAAAATACACGAGGCTGCAAGTCTGGTTTTTCTAGCTCCATATAATTAAATCGAAAGTTGTAATTGAAAACCAATGAGTGTGCTATTTTAATTAGTAAGTTACTAAATTAGGTACCCTGTACACGGACACCTTACATGCCCCTATTAATGCGAACTGGGGCTTAAGTCTGTAACGCAATGGCGTTCGATGGCGTCCCAGCAGAAGGACTAACCGGAGTTTCTTCGTTTTTCTCCTACAACCAGCGAACTAATATTCTTTGCTTGCTACAAAAACATTAAAAGGCCAGCATTAATAAATCTTAATTGAAGCAGTCAACTGGGAGTCAATTTTAGCACCATTGCGTTACAGACTCAGGCCCCTGCTCCAAACTCTACTATTCGCAGATGTGTATCTGAAGGTTCTATGGAAATTCTAAACCGGCTTTAAAGCTTGGAAAATACTAACACGCATATACGAGGTTTTATGTGAAACCCTCCGCGATACAAGACTCGACTTAGCATGCAAACGGCTACTTCCCTGAAGGTCGCTCGTAAATCAATCGATAGTCGACTCGCCAAAATAGTCATCAAATAAGATATGCAACAATTCAAAATTCAGTCGTGAACGTCCTTTCTTGCCGACGGACAAACCCACTTGCAAACAAACACTTCTTCGAACGATAATTACCGATGATATTATATTGATATGGCGTGTGCCGTGCGCTCGCTTTGAATAATAGTTCACGATGTTAACAGATAAGTCCTGCCCGCCTATCTTTCTTGGGGTTTTCGGCGCATCAATAAATTCAATACTTACTTACAGTTTTTATAGGAGGATAAATCTGCAATCACTAGAAAAAATGGGTGATAAATTCGGCTGATTCATATACATATTTGGTGCAGTTCCTAGATATTTAACTTCGTAGAATTGTTTTTCGCTAACTCAGCCTTGGTGAAGGTTATTTTTATAATAATGAGTGCATCGACCTAATGTATTTCCGGACCCTTCTGTTACACCGTGTGTAATACGTAAAGCGATGCAATAGTTCCTAGAAGGGCAACCTGCTTGTAACTCGATTCATAGGAAGTCTCTCTCGAGTGAATACGTATCTTGGAAGCGACAATAGATAAAATCTACCACTTTCCTTTCCCGATAGGTGGAGAAACCGAGGCTGCCATTACTTTTCACCTTGCATGTCGCGCTGCCTCGTCCAAGCCAAGCCAAGTTAATATCTCGCTCGAGCGACATTTAATTACAGATTTATACACCCACTTGCTAGTCTAGTCTTGTAGGGTGACTGACCGGTTTGCCTATTTCAAGCTTTTCCCCATAAACTCTGGCCAGTTGCGAAACGAATAAAACTAAACAAATACGACTCTATCATTATCTGCCGTGTTAGAGTATTGGGTAGAGCATTGGACTTTCAATAGAAATATCACAGGTATTACGTATCTCGCAAATATTAGAAGCAAGAGCAAATTTTACAGCATTTTCTCATGTTTTTACCACAGAAAGCATTGTCGAAAGCCATCGAACAGCATCAGTACGCGGGTTTTATCAAGGCCTCTATCTACATATAGCTAGTGCAAGAATATGCCGAAAAAAGCCGTATCTAAACCTACGCGCGTATGAAGGATGATATTTAGCTCGCTCGTTCCAAGAGCTCGTTCCGGACATCCTGTAGAAGTAACCAGTAAATAATTAATTGACAGTGTTTATCGCCAAGTAAACACATATAATAACATAATGAATGAGGCTGTAGATCTTGGTATAACGTTATCGCAGCTATTGTTCTACAACTTTACATACACGTGCCGTGCAATGATACCATAATATCAGTGTATCTTGTTGCTATTGTTTTCCTGGCTAGTAATTTTAACTTGGAGTTGAAGGCTTTTAGATAGCCTTTCGCTTGCGTGCTTCTGCTGGTTATAATACTGTCCGAATTTGACTAACTAGACTACAATATAGGATGTACGATGAAGAATGGAGACTTAAGGTTGTACGTTACCACCGTGGCGAAAAATTCAAAATTTTCACAGTTTTTACATTTTGTAGCTAAGCTGAGCTATTTTTGTTCAGCGATTTTAGGTTCGCGGCAATAGCATAGTATTCTTTTCATTATTGTAAACAACAAAACAACAATAATTCAGCCGATTATGTGTTCTGGTCTACGAAGCAGTGGCACTGCCCAAAAAACTTCCAGCCTTAAACTTATTAGATTGCATAACCTAGCGTTAGTTCTCGATATTATTTGTAGTACAGAAGTCATCATCGCATCATTTTGTACGTGGATGCGTTTATTCACGTAAATTTAAATATGAGAAACAAATATGTCAAACATGTTGTTGAGCGTACAATAATGAGCTCTATTGGGGCGTGCAATGATCGATTTTGCGAGCTAAGCTTCTTCAGTGTCAGCTGTCATCTTCATCTTTAATGAGTGCACTATTTACGTATTTTAAGCATTCCCTTGAAATAAAGCTAGTCTTATTTTACATAATAAGGTGGAAGATGCAGTTCAGTAAACTCCCACCAGAACCGCCCACGTTGTTTGTTTCGTGCGAAAATACATTTTACGCCCTTATTAATAAACCGATAGCAGGCGCCGATTATGTTTTTGTTTATATGCGAAACGAGTCGGTTATCAAATCAATTATCCCTTATCTATTTATCAGTATGACCGCAAAGAACGAGTACTCCAATGTTAATATTGATTCTCGTTAGGTTAGGATTAGTCGTCGTCACGAACGATGACGTAACCAAAGTGCAACGGCCAATGGCAGCGTCTAGCGTTTGTATTTTATGAAAACAAAAAACTGCATAATTACTCGAATTAACCTGCACTACATAATGTCTTTCTCAAGTATTACCTAAAATTGTGCAAATACATGGATGCCTCAGATTATTCTTCAGGGATATGAGTTTGATGGTATGACAGTGGACTAGTATTTAGTGAACAAGTCTTAAATAAACAAAAAAATGTAATAAGCAAGGCCACACAATACACTACAAGAGAATCTCGACAACAAAGGGTGCCTTCATACAACGTTTCTATAGACTGAATAGTAAGACCAAAGTGAAAGAGCCCCAAACATGCACGAATGCACGTATCGAATTGACGCACAGTCGGCACAGTAGTATTCCGGCTAAAAATAGCATTGTGATCTTCTCCTTGAAATTTGGTCCATTACATAATTATGTGAAGACGGGTCGATGGAATGATTTTACAGTTTAGTTTCACTTTACGCCCTGTCCGGCCGTATTATGCTAGATCTACACCGTGGAATTTTAGTGGTTTTAAAGCCGAAGGTATTTAGTTGCACTCGTGATTCTGAGCCAAAATACAAAATTTTACTTCAAAACGAGCGAAAAAAAAATCACTTCCCAATACAAACGGCTATCGCCAATCGACACCATTTGTATGGAGAAGTGAACTTTTTTTCGCGCTTTTTGGAATGAAATTTTGTAATTTGGCTCAGAATCACCAGTGCAACAAAATACCTTCGGCTTTAAAACCACTAAAATTGCACGGAGTATTTGTATTGTTACGTTTGAATAGATGTAGAGAGATTACATAGTGTTTGAGAAATGCACATAAAAGCGGAGTTGACGGCTGCCATCTCAGTCAAGCTATCAAAGGATTTGCCCTGCGACTTGAGTGAGACGAAATGGCACTTTGTAGGCTGATATTGAGCGAACGTAGGTATGAATGTTATTCGATTGAAACTCATTCAGACTTCCTCAATTTAGCTATGTGACCCTAATTTTCACTAAGACACCCTTTTCTTAAAGGAGATGTATCTCAACACTAGCATTAAAAGAATATTACTAGTAGGAAGCTAGGGCATTGCCCAAAATCGCCAATCCGCAGTGGACATGTGTGGTGAAATCTCTAAAGAAGGGCTGTGCCAGACTGTGCCTGGTAGTAAGATATAATTTTTAAGATCTCTTGACTTGCTTGACTTGACTTAAACCTGTCATACTTTTATTCATTAACAATCAATTGTATCTTTCGCTGAGCCATTTATTTACGTCGCGGAATGACAAATTAACGCAGTACGGATCGGTTACTAGCGCAAGGCGCAATAGGGTTGCCTACAACCTACAATACGTGGCACAATACAACTCCTAGTAGGAAATCGTCACTTACTATATTATGTAATCTCTGACTCGGTCATTGTGTTTTGTTGGCTCAAATAAACATCACACCCTCACGCTAATACTCGCGCATTTCTCGGAAGCGGCTCTTTGGATTGTAAAACTTTATAAAATTACCGGGATTCAGACCCAAATCCCGTCGCCTGGGTGGGTATTCCTCAGACAGCTCACTAGCTCAGGCGGAGAATAGTTCCTTTGTGAACTTTATCCAACATAATCCATCCACGAGAGCGGTAGCTTGTCTTGCAAGTGAGTGATTTTAGGTTAAAATCCTGTGCAAATCATTTTCTAATTTATGTCTCAAGTATTGCAAGGAAACCATCGTTTGAATCGCGGTAGCTCTTTCTGACCTGTGCCCATCTAGTGGTACCTACAGAAGGCTTATCTATGTCACAATTTTATGAATTTGGGGCCGGGTGAAGCTGGGAATTAGAATTCGGTATTCGGGAAACTTCGAACCAGTGGGTTCTTTAGTGTCATTTCCTTACTTGTATCGCCCGCTGCACGCGTCTCCATTCCGAATTTTAAGCCATACTTATCTAGACAGAGAATGTTGTATGTTCTCATAAATACATTTTCACGATTACCTCCATTGTTTTGTTGGCGAAGTCGATAACCACATTAACCACGCATGCAAGTAGTACATACTTAATACTGAACTTGGCTCCAATTTTCACATTTATGTTTTTGATGGGATCCAATCAAAAACATAAATGTGAAAATTGGAGCCAAGTTCAGTATTAAGTATGTACTACTTGTATGCGTGGTTAATGTGGTTATCGACTTATCCAACATCCATTCCACAGGACAAGAAGCCTTCAGCGGGCGGCGGCGACCTGATGGCGGACCTGCACGCGAAGCTGTCGATGCGCCGCCGCGGGATCTCAGGCGCCGAGCGCGGCGGCGGCTCTGTGCTCCACACGCTCGCCAGCGTCATACCGGAGCCCGGGGACCAGTCCACGCCGCACCAGTCCTCCGGCGAGGATGACTGGGAGTAAGAGTTTCAACTGACATTGTAAAACTTCGTAACATTCTCTTTTGAGATCCTCCCGGCTGCCACTTTCACAGGTACAACGTGCCACGAAAGAGACTTGACCGCGCCTCCCGCACTCTTTCCGCCGCCCGCCCCGATGACGCCCGGTCCCGTGCCGCGTTCAGACCTCATACCGCTAAAGAGACCTATAAATCTTCACTGCGCATGTCAAACCACGGGGTGTCCCAAGTCTCATCTTTCGTGGCACATTGTATGTATGGCGGAGCAGAGAGAGATCTGTATCTGTTCCGCATTGTTATTAAAAAATTGTGACCTTTGGCAGCCAGAGGGCTATAATATTGAATTTTGTAACATCACTCTATTACATAGCCGACTAGTTTCGACCTCGTCCGGAAGTCTTATTCATGGAGGAGAGACAGCACGCGCGCTGCTGCCTGTCGTTCTCGTGGCGTTCGAAAATTTTATTGTATTTCTGTATCTCTGTCACAGCTCTTAGGTTGTAAAATTTTCTATTGGCATTGATAATACAGGGTCTTACAGGGTTTAGAAGATGCGCAGTTGCACGAGCTACACTTGTATTGTAAACAAATTAAACTGTCATTTCAAGTTCAAGGCCTTCTGAACGGTAATTACTACTGTAACCTTTATGTATGGTTTAGTCGGAAGAGTAAATTAAACCTCTATTAACGGGGTTGCGTGCATCACGAATTACGACTTTCCACTATGTTTATCGACCTCCGTAATTAACACCATTAGGTTGTGTTTTTTATGCGCTTCCATCCCTTTCCTAGAAGACGCAATTGATTGTTTCTTACGCAATGGTGTTTACGGCTAGTTTGAATGTTGCCTTGTCGGTTCCCGGAACGGGCGATGACCCGTCTTGGGCGCACTATTAACAAATAAATCGGAAAAGGACCTCGACTCGTTGCACGAGGTCATTATGGTAATCACATTTCTCACTAACAGTTATCTTAGCTTTCGTTTCTCGGAAGGCACTTTATAACCATCTTTACCGCGAACCGTCGACGGTGATTAGCGTTTCCAGAATTTTAAAAATGGAAGCTCTTTATTTATTCTTTGTGTACGGAAGTTGATAGTGGATGGTTGCATGAAAGGATCTCTCTCATTCGTCGCCCGTGGGCGTATGCTTATACTTAAAACTCTACTGTTGGTAATGTTTCCCTGTCCCGAGTTCTCTTTTGTCCATTTAAAGTTGTGATAAACATGAATGTGGCCTATTCATGTCGTTGAGAATACTCACACTAGGTTTTCATAATCCAACAAGTAGGTTTTGCTCATGTCCGTCCGGGATCAAACTGAAAACGCAATTAAACTTTACGATATCCCCAACACAAAATGTAGAGATGCAATAGGTAGGAGTCAATTATTCCCACCTGCCTACCTCCTGGTAGGCAGGGACGAGAACGTGTGGATTTTTAAATTGTAAAGTCCGTTATGATATCAATTAAATCCCCAAAAGAACACTCGCAGTTGGCCATACTTGTCCATTTTCTCTTTTTTGATTAACCATCAATCATCATTCAACAATGCAATGGTTTAAATTGGGTACGATTCCTGCGTAAGCCTTGGTTGAAAATCAATCAAGATCATCAGGCCGTTCGTCATATGCGTGCGTTCTTCAACATTACCAAGGTTTACGTTTGCTTTGCAAGAAAGTATTATGAATGGTAATTAAAGAATTTATATGCAAATTAGGCATTGAACATGAACATCGAAACTGTTAACAGAGTATTAAGTGACCTATTATTATCTGTTGAGTTTGTGATCTTTAAAGACCACCGCGCTTTCCGCATTTATTACAGTAACATAAAATTCTTACCTTGTCCAATCCAATCGACACGTCCGTTGTTTAAACAACGAATAATTATTATTATAATCGAATATAATTCTGAAGACTCAGTTCCTCCCTATTTTTTTAAGCTTTGGTTTACGCCGACTTAGCTCAAGCAACGTCCACTTAACTATTATAAAGTAAATTATGCAAACTGGCTACAAAACTGGGCTTAGTTGTCACAATATCCGCAAGGTAAATAAAAACCACTGTTCTATTAAATAATTACGACAATACAATAAAATATGTACATTTACATTTTATGTAATTTTAGCTTGCTGTTTGTATTTAAATTCCGTCAAACTTAGCCGCTTAGGATTAGGAGTAATCCTAAATTATAATCAAACTATTATGTTTAAGCTCGTTCCTAGGTAACTTTTGGTCGGTTAGTTAAGGTGCTACGATGTCCATACTAATGTATTGTAAGCGTTATTTTCTCAAGCAAATACTTTCAATGCAGCTTAGAGTACAATAGAACTTTTCCAGCTTTTTCAAGCATTTGTTTTTATTGTTGACTAATTGACTATAATAAGTATATTTAAACGACATAAGATATCTATTGTGTGTAAGGTGTTGAATCATGTCTTAAAATAAAATTAGCCACGTAAAAAAATTATAAAGGTCCTGTTTTCAGGAAATTCGAAATATGATAGTAAGTATACGGAAATTATGAGAAAAAAGAAACATATAGGCATCATGATCTCATCTCATTGAATAAAATATTATGCTATGTGGTTGATATTTTAGAAATACGCATTGGTAAGTTAGGTGGGATGATAGCAACGTGGCGGGAAATTCCAAAAATTCACAGTTTTTTACATTTTGTACTTAAACTGAGCTATTTTTGTTCAGCGATTTTTCCGTCGCGGCAATAAAACAGTATTCTTTTCATTGTTATAACAACAAAACAACAATAATTCAGCCGATTATGTGTTCTGGTCTACGAAGCAGTGGCACTGCCCAAAAAACTTGTCGTAGACCAGAACACATAATCGGCTGAATTATTGTTGTTCTGTTGTTTACAATAATGAAAAGAATACTATGTTATTGCCGCGAACGAAAAATCGCTGAACAAAAATAGCTCACTTTAGCTACAAAATGTAAAAAACTGTGAAAATTTTGAATTTCCCGCCACGTTGCTATCGTCCACCCTTAAGTTGATTATCGTGTATCTTGATGTGCCCTTATCTGCTCGACTGTATGTTGGTTCTATCCAAATATATTGGAAACGTAAATTGTAAAGTATTGATAGATTTAATATTAAACAAGTAAGTTGTAGGTAAAGTTGAGAATTTGTTAAGAAACAACTTGGTGGCTGATTTGGCTTTAAAGGGATATACATAAAGTATTTAATAATTTTCCAGATTTGTAAATAAAAAACGTTTATAACAATAATTCTTAGGCCCGGTTTCTGAATTGAGAATTTCACTAAGCAAATGCTTAACCATCGTTCTGTCACGTTCTTTTATGAGAAATCCGCAAAGGCAGAACGATACTTACCCATTTGCTTAGCGAATTTCTCAAATCAGAAACCGGCAGTTAATCTTGTATCACTAATTAATTATTGTAAGGTTTACACTTGTTTAAAGATTTTGCCTATCATTGTCATTATGTTTTTTTTTACTTATTGTGTAGTTGTAAGAATATTTAAAGAGTTATGCTAAGGTAACAATAATTTAATTATATTTACCCTACCTATGCATTTCACCTTCAAGGCAATGCCATTGCCAATATTTGAACATCTTTAGAGATACAAGATGATAGTCAAGTTTAGAGTTTTTAATTTTCGTGTCCTCAAAAGTAATAGTCAATTTACATTTACAATGTACGAGCATGTACCTATCAATTTATATTTGCCTTAAAACTTAAGATAATTAATTAAATACACTTCGTTAAGAGTTTTAAAATATAATTACGCCTATGTTTTATCTTATTAAAAAAGATCTTATACTTATACGATTATTGTTAGGCATGTTTAACAAAAAAATATAAAGCGATGTATTAATGTAACTATCATAATGAATTAAATATAAGTGCATCATGTCAGATCAGTAATATTTTTATTTATTTCTGTGGCGTTTGGAAACTTGGAAAGCAGTAGATGGGGCCGATGCCCAATATGCCCAACATAAGTGAGTGCCTCTGCTTACCTCTGCAAGTTGCAGCCAACCTATCAATAGCCCGCACGCACCACTTAGAAAGCCCTTCTATTCCGATTATTTCCGATCAACCAAAGACATGTCAGAATTGGTGATTTTTACGGGTTCTTTATACCCAGCCTTATGATCCAAGCCTCTCATATCAATGCCTAAACCTTTTTTTTTTTTTTTTCAAAGAGTAAACGATTGATTCGTGCGCCTGACCGACCGAAGCGTAAAAACAGAATGTGACCAAAGTGTAAACCCGGATATGACGAAATATTGAATTATGGGCGGGGGTCGGCTCTGCCTCTGGGCCACTCAGAACCTGCACAGCTTGTAGTAGTATCCGTTTCTTGTGAAGAAATCTCAAGAAGCGAGCAGCATAGCGCAGACAAACGAGATGAAAACGTGCGGTAGCCGCGTGACACAATGAGCCGTTTTCAGCACAAATTCACAAAGCATTTCATAGTTGGCGCCTACAGGCGTGGCCATAGAAGAACCTTAAACGGCTTTCAAATTTTGCTTAGCACAGATTAATTTTGACAGCTGTTTTCCGCTTCTTCTATGGCCACACCTGTAGGCGCCATCTAAGAACTGGGCCCTTAGCCTGTAACACAATGGTGCCAAAATGGGCTGTCAGGTGACGACTTCAATTACGATTTGCTAACGCTGTCTGTCCTTTTAATGTTTTTGTAGTACAGCAAAGAATATTTTGATTCTAATTCTAGAGGATTAGTTCTCTGGTTGTAGGAGAAAAACGAGGAGAGCCCGGTTTTGTCCTTCTGCCGGGATGCCATTGACCCGCCATTGCGTTACAGGCTAAGGGCCCTGCTTTGAGAACGGCCACAGCCTTCTTTATGAAGGCTGTGGAACGGCTCAGTCGTGTCGAATAAACGCGCCCTTATTATGATGGTACGCGCTTAGCACGTCGTTGGCGTTGTAGCAAAAACCGCCTCTTCGCAGCGTGTTTGTGTCGTATCGTGTATGCCAAGCGTGTAATCAAGAAAGGAAAGAAGGTAAATATATAGGTTTGTTTTTGAAACGCATCCCCTGAATGTTGTTCTGTGAACATGTGACATTTGCTGTCAGTTATTGACATGACAGCTGATGAATCTGATTACTATTTTTCTGATCCAACCCAATTTATTTTTGAAATTTACTAGATAACTTTCGCATTATAATGTGTGGCGAAAACTCACAATGAAACATGGATAATAACAGTGAAGACACATTAGGAAACACTACGAGAGATGCCTTGTTAAAACTACGAAATGATATTCAAGCAGTGATTGGTGAACATCAGAACCAGAGTTCATTAAGGTACAGATATCTACCGAATCCTGTGTGAAACTAGTTTGATGGAGTATCGGCTTTAATCAGCAATTTGTTCATCTTGTTACAGGTTAGGAATTATCCGCAATATAATATCGTTTTCATCAGAAAAAGTGCTACTGTCTGGAGTAGCTTACACAATCATTTTGTTATACATAATATTTCTGATTGTTACTTATTTCATTGGGGAGACGATACAGGCACATCCTGTATTACTTTGGGAAGCCCTGTTCTTATTTGTTATATTATTAATCAACTTCTTAGTTGCTCTCAATGAAGAGCAGCTGCATCGAAATGAAATACCACATAGGGTTAACAAAGTACTAGGTAAGACATTATTTTCTATGATTTTGTGTTAACAACCATTGCTTTTGTTACATAAGGTTTGTGGAATCAATCAAGTCTTATCTACAAAGAATCAGATTCTCAAATGTATCGAAGGGTTTTTTTTTTCTCAAGCCACATCCTCAAGCAAACAAGTGCTCAGATAGTATGCTGGTATGGTAAACCGGAAGGTTTGTAGTGTGTGTGTCAAGTAACATTTTAAATCCTTCAAAAGTCCTTTGTTTGTTTCCCTAGCAAGTAAGAAAAAGTTACTTTATTTATTTTATATTTTTAGAAACGTTGGACGAAGCTATAGAGAAATCAGTCTGGAACACAGCCCACTACCCTCACTTGTGTGCACCATTCTCGCCCTGCGTCACTCTACAATGGACATACAGAGATGGTAAGAACCTTTTTTTTTGCATTCAATACACTGTTGGTGGTACCATAGTGCAGTCAAAAAAACTTTAAGTAATAGATTTAAGGTTGGACAATAGCAGCGTGGCATTTTTGTTTAGCAATATTTCGTTCGCGGCAATAACATAGTATTCTTTTGATTCTTGTAAACAAAAAAACAACAATAATTCAGCCGATTATGTGTTCTGGTCATAAACTAGTTTTTTGGGTAGTGCCACTGCTTTGTTGACCAGACCACATAATCGGCTGAATTATTGTTGTTCTGTTGTTTACGATAGTGAAAATAATACTATGTTATTGACGCGAAAAAAGTTGTCCTTTTGTTTACAAGAATCAAAAGAATACTATGTTATTGCCGCAAACGAAATATTGCTAAACAAAAATGCCACGCTGCTATTGTCCTACCTTAAGTAACATCTATTGTCTTTCTCTGCCTCTTTGTCAATCTCTCTGTCTCTCTCTCTCTCTCTCTCTCTCTCTCTCTCTCTATCTCTCTCTCTCTCTCTATGTTTTTCTCTTTCCCACTCAGTCTGTATCCTGAGATGGTGTCCAAGAAAACCTAATTTATGACCTTTTGCATCTGAACCAATTCAGGTCTGCTCTTTACCTTGGTATACCTATATGGTAATATTGGTTCAATGGTTTCCAGCAACAATAGTGAACCTTCCGTGGGCCCTGCTAGTGGAGGGGGACGTGGTAGTCCTGCGGCCCGGGCAGGAGGTCCCGGGTCACTGCCGGGAGCTACAGAATGAAAATCAGGAGCTCTTCTTCGGACAAACCTTTCAGCCGCCATCAGAGGTCTGTATTTTTAAGGTTCCAACATCCGACAGGTGCCAACAGTTCTGTGTTACTAAACCTATGCCATTGGTCTTACCATGGTTTATTTTTTATCAAGATGTCTAAAAGTCATCTTCGCAAATATCGCGATGAAATTAAAATTAAAAAGGTAACCGGTAGGCAGTTTTTTGCGTAATGCAATAGACCTATAATATAAATTTACAAATACATCATCTACCTAGTATGGTCGGCCACATTCTAGGATACCCCATGGCAGCTCTTACCACGCGCGGCATAAGGGCACCAATCGAACGAAAAGGGGTATCCTAGCGTGTGGCTGACTGTACATAATAACTTATGGTTTCTCATGAAGCTAGCAGTGAACCTAACTCTAAAATACTTTATTAATGAGGTTGTTTTTCCAGCATAAGGAACACTTCAGCACGCCGCGCGTGAGAACGCCGTACCAAAACAAGGCCTACAGAATGTGCGAGACTCCCTACCTGAAGAACTTGAAGATAGCCCTGCAGCAAGCCACCGCCCGGCCCGTCAATGTGTTTGAGAAGCAGAGATATCTGGTGAGATAGATACTGTATACCCTTCGTACTATCCTTATTAACGTTATTTGTGGTGCATAGTGCATCTGCGTCCAGGAACCTGTCTGTAACGCAATGGTGCCAAAATAGGCTCCCAGTTGACAGCTTCAATATACAGGGTGTTAAAAGACCGCCGACAGACCCGAAAGGTACGCATACTGGACACCAAAACAAAGTACTTTTTCGATAAATAACTGCTGGGAAATGATTTTGGTTTTTTAGGTTATAATTTTGAAAAATATTTTATCACGCAATGGACGTGTAACGCACAGAAGTCATATTGCGCAAGCGTAGGTATAAGTTTATGTTACTTAAGCTAGAAGTGCCGATGTTTAGAATACATTGCGGGTTGCAATTTTAGCGTCGTTTTTTGTAAGAAATATTCATAATTTTGATAAGGCTTCTTGAGAAGATATGTTAAGAACTAGATACTGAATACATTTCTGCAAAAAAAAAGTTTTGAAAAGTCCAACTTTGAACCTCATTATCTCGGAAACCGTTGATTTCCCAGGCATAGTTCCTTGGGCAAAAATGTTCCTTATGATGAGGAGAATACGTGGTTTCCCGCTTTGTTGGCGGTCTTTTAACACCCTGTATATATATATTTTTTTATGTAGCCTGTACTATGTCCCACTGCAGGGCAAAGGCCTCCCCCCTCTCAGCCCAGATTTTTCGGTCCTGCGCCACCTCCGACCACTCCGGCAAATATTTGTCGAGATCGTCTCGCCATCTTCTTCTCGGCCGGCCCCGTCTACGATATCCGCCTTTGGGCACCCACTCGGTGGCAAGTCTAGCCCACCTATCCGGGTGCATTCGGCTAACGTGGCCAGCCCAGGTCCACTTCAATTTTGCCGTCGCAAGACCCACATCGGCAATGTTGGTTTTGGATCGCAGTGTGGTGTTTCGGACCCTGTCGATTCTTTTAACGCCGAGTATACTCCTTTCCATCGCTCTTTGGCAAACCTTGAGCTTGTCCTTCTGTTTTTCGGTCAACGACCAAGTCTGGGAGCCATAGGTGAGGACAGGAAGAATACAGCTTCAATTACGATTTATTAATGCTGTCGGTCCTTTTAATGTTTTTGTAGTACTGCAAAGAATATTCTGATTCTAACGCTAGAGGATTATTTCCCTGGTTGCAGGAGAAAAAAGGAGGAAACCCCGGTTTTGTCCGTCTGCTGGGACGCCGTTGACACGCCATTGCATTACAGGCTAAGGCCCCTGAGGCGGATTTGCAGTCTTGGCCAAGTAAATAACACAAATGCCCGTGGTGATGGCGCGAAATAAATCCAGTGCCCGGCCCGTCCCCCAGAAGTGGGCAAGCCAAATAATATGACGTAGACAAGACCACAGATGGGTTGGTGGCATTGGGTGGCGAAAAGAGAAGGACATAATAATATACCTATACAATCAACCTTAGATTTGTATAATTGTTAACCCATTCATTTCCTTCATATGTGGTAAATTTGCCTTTCCTTTGCCAAAGGTCAGCACTTCTTATAAAATCTGATACCGATAATGTAACCGTGAAGGAAAACATCGTGAGGAAACCTGAGCATTTGAGGCACCTTTCAGGCGAAAATTGCCAATGATTGTCCCACTAGCTGGCCTTTGCCCAGCTAGTGGGACATGTACGGTCGGCCACAATCTCAGATACCCCATGGCAGCTCTTATCGCGCGCGGCATAAGAGCGCCAATCGAACAAAAAGGGGTATCTGAGACTGTGGCCGACTGTACAGGCTACATCTTACTCTTACCGATAATTTGAGTGGACGTCCAATAAGACCAAATGAGAATAGGTGTCATAATTCTATGGATCCTAGAATTTAAGAATGCAATCGACAATCGATTGCATTCTTCGATTAGCGGCTCTTTCGGCGAGAAACTTTCGCGTTGAGATTTTGCAGGAGAGTTTTTAGCAAAAAACGCATCCAAAAAGAAGCTTTGATTTTTTTTCTTCATTGGCGGGGCTAGTTGTGCGTCCTATTGTCCCTTAATCCAGCACGTTATATCTTTCCAGTTCACAGTGAAGATAATGGAAGGCATCATCCTCCCCCTAGTGATATCCCTGGTGGTGGTCACGTGCCTGCTGCGTCACATGTACCACCTGCCCGGAGTCACGCACTGGACCGAGATATACCTGCTGCAGACGATAGCCGCCACGCTGCCGCTGCTTCAGATACTATTCCCGATCGCGTGGGTCGGCCTCAGCTGCTATGGCATGGCTCGGTAACAAACAACACGTTGTTTTTTTAACCCCCGACCCAATTAGAGGGGTGTTATAAGTTTGACCGCTATGTGTGTGTATCCGTCTATGGCACTGAACTGATTTGGATGCGGTTTTTATTTATTTGAAAGCAGGTTTTCGGCTTCTCAGATATGTTTTATCAACATCGGTGGAGCCGTTTATGAGATATGCTAATTTAAATCTAAAATTTTTATGTCAAGGGTATTTGAAAAAAAATCTTCTTTTTCGTGTGAGAGTGTTAAAATTATAAGGCATGCAGCCAGTGCTTCACGACCGCAAAAAGATTAATTAATTTACTAGTGGTTCGCCCCGAACTATGAACTCGCGACCCCATATAAACTTAATAATAATAATAACCCCCGTGTGGTTCCCAGGAGGTACAGAATTGGACCCACCCCTACAGTCTTTGCTCTTGATTTTTCACTCGTTTTTCAAGATTTTCAGATTTTTCTTCTAGCATTTTTAGTTTGTCGCCAAACATTCTTTGAATGTTTTCTGTAACTTGTTCGCCGCTTTTTCTTATTTCAAGTTTTTGTGCCTTTAAATCATTTTGGATTTTTTGTAGTTTATCTAGTATTTCTTCCATTTAATTTTTAAGTTTTGTATAGTACTCTCTTGTAGTTTTGAAGTAAAGCGACCTCTATTGTTGAGCATAAGGACTTTTTGGTTTATAATTTTGAACACTAGATGGCTCTGATATTTTTTTTGTCACGCCCTCTGTTAGGAAGTAGAATAACAATATATATATGTATATATTTTTTATAGATGGCGCTGTTTTGTATTTTCTACTCTGGTGTACTTTGGACCTTAGCAATTAGCTAAATTTTTTATTATTTTTGTATTTATTGGATTAAAATAGAGTTACGGATTATTTCGCGACCCGTAAAAGTTTATTTTTATTATTTCCACTGATTTTTACGTCCGATATCCACAATATTGTTTCCAAACAGAATTTGTATTTATAGTTCACTTTTGTTACTTTTTATCACTGCTTTCACTGTTTACTGATTAGATTTACGTTTTTATCACTTTTAAAATCACTTTTTAGCACTTTTTTAATGTTACTGAGAGGCAGCAGTGGCGCCCTCTCTCATCCCATATAAACTTAACAACCCCATATCTCGGCAACCCCTCGACCGATTTGGCTCATGTTCGAACTTAAAAATTCTTTTAATTTCATTTACCAGCCTACCAAATGTCATGACGATCCGACAAAAATTACTCAAGTTATCGTCGAACGAACATTCATACATACAAACATACAAACATACAAACATACAAACATACAAACATACATACATACATACATACATACAAACGCCGGATTGTTCCAGTAGACTCGGAGAACTTCGCTCGCTTCGCTCGCTCGTTCAATAATGTCTAGTGGCACCTCGACGCTCGCGAAATGAGTGACGCATCCTTTTAGACGCAATGTTTGTAGATGTGGTAAGTCCCCACCGGTTTTGGATGAAGTTTAAATCACCGCGGCAACTGGCCAAATTAACTGCCGGACTATATTTTCTTAATCAACGGAGTCTCAATAACTAACCTAGAAGTTCCCGGCCTTGTACGACAAAATAATACTGAACCCATATAACATGTATTTACACTTTCAAAGTCGAAAAAATTTGAGATATCTCGTGAGACCATTGTGAGGCGCGCAACATCAGCCTTTGATGGTACTAAATGAAGACCACGATCGCTCAGACAAGAGGAAACAAAGAAGACTAGGAAGGCTTATATTATCCTTTTAGCTTAGTCGACCAGTCTACGTGGTACAAATGCAGCTAAGAAAATATAATAGAGTCGTGCAAAGCTAACTTTGCAGTGGAGCATCCGAAATAGTAATTTCCGTACGTTGCTTTTGTATGTTTTGACCATATTTTCAATATTTATATTTATTTTCCATATTTTCACGTAACATGTACCACTTGTAGAACTTGTAACATGTACCACTGCAACGTACGGAAATTACTATTTGCTAGATGCTCCACTCCAAAGTTAGCTTTGCACGACTCTATACTTGGCTCGGTAGCTCAATTGGTTAGATTAGAGCTCAGGCAAACCTTGATGTTCGAAGCGCGAGCGAAAGTGTTAACCTTTTAAAAATCTTTAAAAACCCAAGTTTTATTTCTTATCGCCACGAACATGGTGTCGTTTCAGATTCAAACTCCTCTCGGAGACGCGAACGAAGTACGTCCGCCCCAAGTCCCACTCGATATCGGAGGACGCGACGGATCCGCTGCTCGCGGCGCTCAGCGAGTCCAACCTGAGGCCGGAGAGCCTCAAGTCCTTGGGGAGGACGTACGTGAGGATCCTGCTGGGGAAGGAAGACTTGGTCTCCAGGACCGCCAATATTGTGCAGGTGCTCGGCTCGCTCTCGGTAAGATCCACCATCATCATCAGCCCACATCGGCCCACTGTTGAGTAAAGGCCTTTTTGCCCTCGCGCCCCTCGCCAAAAGATTATTTTACTGAATTTTACTGCATACCCAATGATATCGCATCGCCCGCGCGAATGTGACTCGAGAATCCCAAATTATACTCGTATAAGTCTTTCTTAAGTATGGACTTTCTCAAATAAGTTGGGCATACCCAATATAAACACAAGAACTGAACTGATGCTAGGAACTGACATTCTGGGTCAGCTCCGGTGGCACGACACCGCGAAATTTTTTTTATTTTGCCGTTGACGCTCGATATACATATGTCGCGTGTTGTTGACATTGCATTGACCAGCACATCAACTTAAGTCGGCTGTAGCCCTCGCCCGGAGCACCTAACACCTAACTAAACCATGTAACTTCAGTGAACAATAAACTACCATGAACTCTTAACTCTACTGCTTTCACCACTAACGTCCACCAACGCAAAGAATGTGAATTTACATTTACATACACAAGTATGGCTAACCCGCCTTCGTGAGACAAAAAACATCTGTAACACTCGTATATGGGCTTGTGAAATAAATAACTTTTACTCAAAAAAGCTCGTAATGTGGTCATTAATTCGACAACCTTCTTTGAGCAAAGGAGGACTTGCGGGCTACTTGGATTATGCGCTAGAAAAGTTGTATGGAATTTCATTAATGTCTTGTGTTTTGCGGCCAGAAAAATATTAATGTCGAGTTTTGTTTCATAAATAGAACAAAAAAAATGAAGCACAAAAAGTATTTATTTAGAATTTGGCTGTTTGGGTGCTGGCAGTCTACAAATTGCATAGAAAAAAAAAGCGCGGCCATATTGTTTTCGCCGCTTCGCGCGTTGTTCGAAGTGATTTTTTCTGTGCGTGCTGTTTTTGTTGTAAATAAAAGTGAACTCTTCAAGCAACGAATCCTCCGATTCAATGTGTTTAACAACTCCGAGCATAAAAAGGAAGCGAAATAAGATATTTAAAGGTACCTATTGCTACCGAAGTCAAAGGAAAAATACAAGTTTATCTACGAAAAGTTTGCGGAATGAAAAATCAACAGAAAGTAAACTAAGACAAAAGGTAAGCTGATTCTATTTAAATTACTCGCATTGTTTGAGTAAAGCACTATACAAGCCTTGGTCTGCAATGAGTGCGCTTCTGGCCACGCTATGATGGCCTCGAGCTTAGCTTAGCTACGCTCTCGGCCGTCAAGCTTGGTCATCATTGCAGCCCTTGCTGTCCGCGCTATAAAGGCCTCGACCTTCGGTCTCGGCCTTCATTTCAGCTTGTCCATCAAGGGCTGCAATGCTGACCACGCTGTGAAGGCCTTGAGCTGCGCTACGCTGCGCTCTGTCGGCCATCAAAAGCGTGCCAGAAACGCACCCATTAAAGACCGCGGCAGTAATGTACTATTATTATTTTTATTAAAAAACAATACATCCTTTCCAGGCCCTATGCTGCATAGACAAGAAGGGGATCCTCTCGTGGCCGAACCCGACCGCAGAGAAAGTGTTCTTCCTTCGCAACTCCGGTCCTTCGTCGCAGAACTCGAGCAAGACCAGCTTAGTGGGGTCTATCGGACCCACAGAGTGTACGCCGGACAAGCCAGCTGAGGTTACACATCCTGAACCCACGACTATTGCCGAGGTTTGTCTCCAAGTGCTAATTTCGATGTTACAATGGATCTATCTAACTTTGGAAATTTTGGGGTTATCACTGCAATTGCAACTCCGGTCCTTCGTAGTAGAACTCGAGCAAGACCAAGCTTAGTGGGGTCTGTCGGACGTCTATAGCCGAGGTTATTGTCGTTTTTAGGTCATTTGCAATCATCTACCTACTGATCCACACAGGGAACTATTAGATCGAAACAAGTACGAAAATTTTAGTTAAAAGCTACAGCTTCCAATCCACCTACCTACGTCTGGAAGCACAAAAAGCGAGCTGCGACTCCATCTCAAAAGAAGAGCTAACTCTGTCGGACCCACGCCCGCCTGCAGAGCTTAAACCAAAACTAAATTTCATCCCAAAATGCGTGAATCACCTGGTATCGAATACAAATGGGACCATTCCATTTTCCCCCACCAGAGTTGCCCCACTGGTAGAGAACAATGAAATCACACATACAATTATTCCATTTTACCCTACCAGTGGGGCAACTCTGGTGGGGGAAAATGGAATGGTCCTACAAATGGTATCGATTGGTGATAGACAATGTTTGGAGGAGGGATTTTTAGCGCTTCTTGGAATTTAAAAAGTAAAGTAAAAAGTATTTATTTGCCAGAACATAGTAAGGTACAAGGTGTTCAATAATAAAAGTTTCTTCATGTTCTACCTGTAGGTGTGCATACATTATTTATATTATTATTTAATTCAGAATCACCAGTGTAACAAAATACCTTCGGCTTTGAGACAACAAAAAATCTGCGGATATTTTATAATGATCAACATGACTAACTAATATACTTTTTTATGCAGTTTCTAAGTTTGTTTTTGTAGTATTTTTTATATTCATCACACGTCATCCCAATCCCCCAGGTGCTGGACCTGACCCATGACCAGAACGCGCCGTTCAGCGTCCAGTTCGATGACCAACGGTGGCGAGCGCATCTCTCGCGCCTCAAGCCGCTAGGACTCGCCGCTCTCGTCAACACGTGCGCGCCGGCGCCCCGACACGTCTATGCGCACTTCTGTGCGCACTTGGCCACCGAGGCGCTGCTCAGGTGCGTCTTACAAGCCTCTTTAGGAGGAGCGGGTGATCATGCTCCTCGACTATAAAGGGAAACTTCCCGCCAAGCAGATGTTAAGCTTGGGGACCGGCCGGGTCCAACTGAACAAAGTTGAACGTTCTATATATACTCATCTACGATAAACATTTTGCTGGCGCGATGCAGTATTGTAGCGAGTAGCGATTTGACAGAGCTATAGTACGTAGCAGTTTCCTGTGCGTCCGACAGGGGTCGCTACACCTCTATCGCTAGCCGCTCTCGTCAACACCACGCTTAAAATTCGTTCGAGACCTCACTACAACCGAAGAGATATGGAGCGGGCCATGCTAGGCGTCTCACTGGTCGATAGTCTGCGCAACGATCCCTTGTTACCTCCCCCCTAACTACACTGATGATAGAAGCGTGTTCATAGATATAATGCCCTCACCCCGACTGTACTTACCTTTATCTCTGTTCCAGTGAGGACCTGGTCCCGGTGACGAACCGCCGCTGCCTCTGTGAGCTGGCGAAGCAGATAGGCTTCACCGATGACGTGGCCGATGCTTATACTGTACAAGAGTGCCTCGCGGTCTTCAGGCATTTGGTCAGTATAATAGCCCGTTTTCAGAAAAAAAAATCTAGTTCTTTTTTTCTACACTGATGGCGCTCATAATACGGCACTATAACGGCAGTCAGTTGAAATTTCATCAGTGTTGCCAAAGGTACGCCAAATTACCGCAAACTGTAATAATCATAACCAGAAACACAATTCATTGCTTGCAAATTTTATCGCATCACGTAGTTGATGTCAGTATCCTACCTACCTATTCTATATGTATCCAAAACCATTTATGTTTTTGCTTTCAAGAATAAAAATTGCAAATATATGACATGGCATTTTTACCGATTGAACATGGCAAGCCTGATTCTTATCTGTGGTGTTTGTGTATCTTTAGTATTAGTACTTTCTAATCTGTGGGAAAAAGCGTTATTTGACTGCCGTTATGTAGCCGTATTTTCTGCGCCATCTAGCGAGCATTTTAAAATCAGCTTTTAACTGTCAGTTGAAAACGGCTCAATCTCAGGCCCGCGCGATATACGCGCAGGGCTGTTATTATTAAGTTACGTCTAGCGACTGCTTGCGCTGTCTACCCGCTCCGTAAACGTAGCTGATAACTAAATAGAGTTTATTTTGACATACCTAATATCACCGCACCGCGCGGACCCTGAGTGGTCGCCGCGGGTTCATGCCTTCGCTCCCGCACCAAAAATACGCTCTAGCAAGCGGACTACCTAATTTTGACCATCACATGCCTCATAAAGCCTCTCTGTTGGCGTTGATGTGTTCTTAAATCCACTTGCGTGAACTAGGGTTAGCCAGTTAACCAAATTAACTCAGAGTTAGCTGGCTCACCCTGACTGACGCAAGTCCGCCTTAGTCGCGTCGCTAAGTCGCCTTCGCATGAAGATGTATATTGACACAAAAGTCTTGCGCGCGCTCGCTAGCTTATTAGATTTAGGTAACCGGACATACTTCGAATACATTATTCGAATACTGCAGACATAATAAACAATATTCGGATACACACGGGTCAAAGTGCCGCTGCCACACATGCTCGCCGTGCTATAGTAATAGAGCTCATTATCCTCCAGCAAGCGGACACGATTCGTCGCGAGACGCGTTTCGTGCGATCTCTCCAGCTGAGCACGCGAGTCAAAGTGCCGCTGCCACACATGCTTGCCGTTCTCGTGAGAGACAACGCCGAACGACTGCAGATGCTCACACAGGTGAGGTTATCTTTACCAGCCCCGTGGCATGACACCACGACAAAAAAAAAAACTGTAGAGTAGCATCTTGTTTTTAACCCTCGAGCCAAAAAGTCATTGCCCCGAGCAAAAAAGAGGGCTGTTATAAGTTTGACCGCTATGTGTGCCTGTGTCTGTCTGTGGCACCGTAGCTCATAAATGGGTGAACCTATTTGGATGCGTTTTTTATTATTATTTGAAATTTCTAGCGAGTGTTCTTAGACATGTTTAATCAAAATCGGTTTAGCAGTTTATGAAATATGCTAAAATGTCGTGTGTATTTTAAATTTAGAAATTAGTAGTTACGAAGTGAAATAAAGCAAGATGGCGCTAATTGATAGGGTGATGCGGTGTTGTGACTTGACGTTTGATACGGTGTCGAGCCCCGGAGCAAAAATACTCGTAACTTATTTTAAAACTTAAACTTTCGTAAGCACTGCACATTTTTATATCGATTTAACGGTTTTAACATGTTGGCTATTCCGACAAAATAAAAGTAAGTGAAACCGTTAAATCGATATAAAAATTTAACTTATTTTCTTTGGAAAATAATGAATTGAATTGAATTATTTATCTGCTCAACCAAACAAGCATTCTTACCACGATAATTTTTTCTACTTGAGCACCCTATATCTCTTTGTATTTATTGATCAAAACCAGTGTTTTTGGCTACATCCACTAACTTTTTCCGTTTTAATCTCAACTTAACCGTGGTTTCAGGGCACGGCGGACATAATCTTAGACTCGTGCGTGGACTACTGGAACGGGAAGGACCTCACGCCGATATCCGCCGCCGATCGCAAGAAGATCATCGACTTCTACCAACGAAACTCTTTGACGGCCTACTGCACCGCCTTTGCTTACAAGTAAGAGGAGAGATTTGTGAAATTGGAAAGGGTCTTCCTTTTGTCGATCTCTTTGACAACACTTTAGCAACAGATCTCTTAAAAACCTTTGAAATCTCAATTTACTTAAAAAAATATGTTTATTTAGTTATTTGATTTTATGGAAAACGAACTATTAAAAATAGTACAGCAACTACAGGGTGCACTCTAAGTCGATAGCGGAACTTTAAGTGGGCTATCTACTGATCAATACAAACAACTTGTACTAGGTGGCGAAAAAAATGGAGTGAAAAAAATATCAGCTGTTCCATACAAAAGGTCGATTCAGTACTGCGCCAAATGTATGAAACAGCAGATATTTTTTTCGCTCCATTTTTGTCGCCACCTAGTACAAGTTGTTTGTGTTGATGAGTAGACAGCCTGCTTAAAGTTTCGCTATCGACTTAGAGTGCACCCTGTAGAGTATACAAGGTGTTACAAAAGTACCTAACTCTTTTTATAGGGTGTAACCTACTGGTCAACAGAATGTCAAATCTGTAAAAAAAAGTTGAAAAAAACTATTTTTATTTTATAACCTCAAAATTGAAAAAAATTCATAACTTTTTTGATTTTATTATTAGCTCAAATTTAAAAATATGTTTGTACGTGTAGGTGCATTTACATAGCTTTGAGTTGTTAAAACATTGTGAAAGTCAATGAAAACAATATTAAAAAAAATACTTTTCTCCCGCCGCATCGTTCATATTTTATTAATTTAAAAATTAACGGAACGTCATAGAGAAAAAACAATATTTAGGTTGTGATCCCTATCACCGGGTGCTATTACCCTGTAAAAAGAGTTAGGTACTTTTGTAACACCTTGTAAATAGGAAGCTAAGATCTAGTTGGTCGATGTAAGATGTTGGCCTTTTGACCAGGCTAGGAAGAGTTTTTGTTACGCCGAATATGTCTATCCATTTTTTTTCTACTACATACATTTACACGTATCCCCTCAACTCAGCCCATAGAACGAAAAATTGTATGCGCTGCTAAAAGACCATGTATTAGTCTGATGATGATATGCTTTCCTTTCCAGACCGCTAAGCCGTGGAATTAACCCCAAGGTGGCTTTGAACTACCTGGAGCTGCCCGCTGACAGTCGGCCCCTGTATGCGCCGCTTACACAGCAGTGGCGAGACACGCCGGCGCTCCACTTCCACTCTACTGGTAGGTGATAAAGTGCAAAGTCGCGCGTAGCTGCCAGCTTAATACTATTGGAGCTGCAAAGGAGTTAATTAGTTTTT
Organism: Zelleria hepariella; assembly: GCA_949319315.1. NCBI lineage: Eukaryota > Metazoa > Arthropoda > Insecta > Lepidoptera > Yponomeutidae > Zelleria > Zelleria hepariella. Next base: position 23,983,167 of record OX439378.1, on the reverse strand, counting down.
CGTACTCGATTGAGAGTACAAGTTTAGACTGATCCTCTCTGTCAAGAGTAAGAATCCAGGGCTTCACTGGCCACTATCGTCACCCCCTCCATGTAGGAAGTAACTACTGAATATATAACATTTAAAATAACTCCGACATTTTAGCTTCGAATTAGCAATACTCATAAACGGCTGAACTGATTCTGATAAAACATATCTAAGAACACTCGCTAGAAAACCAGCTTTGTAATAAAAAAAAACGTATCCAAATCAGTTTACCCATTCAAGAGCTACGGTGCCACCGACACACACACTTACATACCCTCACCCTCTCTCACACACACATCCCCACACACACCCTCATATAGCGGTCAAACTTATAATACCCCTCTTTTTGGGTCGGGGGTTAAAAATAAGACTTGAACCAAGCTTGAACTCTATTTACCGTACCTAAAAATGTCACATTTAAAATGCACGTGTTTGCCTCTGTTATGCAAACTAAAGTTTTGTATTGTTCTTTGTTCAGACTCCCTCCTCTTCAATGAAGTTATGGAGGACGATGTTGACGACGCCGAAGGATATTTCGACATGCAGTGCAATCAGGTATCATTTCATTCACTTATTTGCTTTAACTCATTCTTCTTCTTGGCGTGCCTCACCACTAACTTATCTTTATTGACATTCGTATAGCCTAGTTTCGGTTCTCATTGTGAGGCCTTTGGGTCAAACGATAGGCGTGGCAGAAAAGCCAATTTTTTCATATTTTATTATTTTATTTTGAAGCTAACTTGAGCTATTTTTGTTCAGCTATGTTTGTTTGTAAACAACAGAACAAAATCAGCGCTGATTTTGTTTTGTGGTCGACAAACCAGTGGCACTGCCCAAAAAACTACTTTTATGACCAGAACACATAATTGGCTGAATTATTGTTGTTTAAAATAATGAAAATAATACAATTTTATTGCAGTGAAACAAAAATCGCTGAACGAAAATAGCTCAGTTAAGCTTTAAAATTTAAAAAACTGTGATAAAATGGGCATTCCCGCCACGCTGCTATCTTTGGACCGAAACCTTAGGTCCTAAAAATATTTAAGCCTCGCGTTGATATAATGAAGAGTTTTTAGCAAAAAAAGCATCCAAAAAAGAAGATATGTTTTTTTTTCCATTGGCGGTGCTAGATGTGCCTAGGTTTTCACCTTAACTCCAAGTTCCGTAATGTTTCACCGCCCTTCGCAGGTATTCATCGGCATGGTGACGATGCAGTACCAGGCGCAAAGCGACATGGTGGAGCTGATAGAGCGCTTAGAGCGCGCCTGCGTGCGATTCGTCCACTTTAGTAAGGAGAACGAGTTGCGCTCGCGAGTGTTCAGCGAGAAAATGGGGCTCGAGTCCGGTTGGAACTGCCACATATCGCTCATGAGCGACGAGCCGCACAGGTAAGACGATTTTGTACCCTGCCCTAGTAGTCTTAAAGTTCAACGAAAGTGGCGTGGCGGGAAGTGCACGATTTTCACAGGTTTTTTAATTTTGAAGCTAAACTGAGCTAGGTATTTTTGTTCAGCGATTTTTATTTTACGGCAATAAAATTGTGTTATTTTTATTATTATACACAACAGGACAACGATTATTCAGCAGATATGTGTTCTGGTCATAAAACTAGTTTTTTGGGTGGTACGGTCGGCCACAATCTCAGATACCCCATGGCAGCTCTTACCGCGCGCGGCATAAGAGCGCCAATCGAACAAAAAGGGGTATCTGAGACTGGCCGACCGTACCACTGATTTGTCGATCACAAAACAAACTTATTGTTCTGTTTACAATAATGAAAAGAATACTACTTTATTGCCATGAAACAAAAATCGCTAAGCAAAAATTGTTCGATTAACTTTAAAATAAAAATAAAACTGTGAAAAAATGGGCTTTCACGCGGCGTTTTAATTATCAATGGGCTTAGGTCCTATCAGCATGGCGTAAATTTTAAGCGCCGTTGTTTCTGTGTGCAAGATTTAACTAATTGTTAGAAAACGGGTAAACAGAGTTTATTCTCGCCCAGTTTGGTGCAGTTTGTTTCCGCCCAGTTTGACGACGACGGCGCGTATAATTAACGCTATTCCGATAGGCATCTGTCCATACACTCGTAATTGATCATTACATAGATAGATGTCTATAAAGAGAAAAGCGTTCTACTCGACGCAATTTGAGTTGCAATCGATGTGACTGTCGAACACAAACCAAAACCAATACTAGTCTCCCTTCGATTGATTTTCAATTATATTAGAGTTTTGATTTCACATTATTTTCCTGTGTCTATCGCTTAGTCGATGTTACAGTTTTAGCTGAAAAATATAATATTGATGTTTTAGATGTTTAAGTGTTTATATTTAATTAAGTTTTTAACAGGACTTTCAACAGGGAGTAACAGCATCATCAACAATAATCAACACTGGTGTAAACAGCCACCGTCACATCTTGGCGTGATCATCTTGACCTTAACTTATCATGTTTTTTTTTTGTGATTCTATCAGTTATTAACGCGAAGATAAAACTAAAATGGACTTCTGATTTTGCACCAAATCCAACCTGGATGTCCTTTTTAGCTTTTACTAACAAGTTTTCCGGGGTTCCTATTCTCGCATTCACTCGAGTGGCATGCATCATCGTCGCTACGCAGCCTCAGCATTTTCCCATTGCTCTAAAGTTTAACGATTGCATGCGAGAATATACCCGTTGTAACAACGTCCAACAGAGACTGCCTTTTCTCGCACAATTTTTCAGTTTGGAAGCAGAAAGCGTTTTTAACTTAGGTACTTGGCATAGAAAGTGGCGCTACGCTAATCGCGAACTAATTTCCCGTAAGTGGTGCTTTTTGATATCGAAAATCTCTTTCTGCTTGCTTACTGTAAGATGCGTAATCAGTGGGCCTAAATGGCAACCGCGGACTCTGTTTCGGTCTGCGCTTGCCATAGAGATATCTTATGAAGTTTAGTCTAAAGCGTAGACATAAATCAAGCCTTCGGCTGCCATTTTAGCCCGGCCGGGCGCGGAAATAATTTGCATTTCCGGGGCCATTTCTCGGGAATGTCTAACACGCCAAGGAAGTTGAGTTGAGTGTTTTGCATTGCCAAGAATTTGTGTGTGTGCGAGAATAGCCTCTGTAGTCTCAGGCCGTGTCTACAGCGAGGCGGGGTCGCCGCTGTCCCGACGCAGCGCGTGCGAGGGTCGCGCGCGCGCCGCCACTAACCCGCCGCCGCAGACCCACGCAGACTGGCTCTATAGGTGCGTGCAAGATACGCGACACCCAAGCTAGGGAATGCTTATTTTACATAATTGGCAGGCTAATGAGCGCGTAAGAATTCATAGTGCGGGCACTCCCGGCTGAAGAATTAGAGCAGGCAATTGATATTGGGCATTCTGGATTACCAATCTCTTGGTCTCGTTCATAGCTCGCGCTGTACAATTGATGCAAAAAAGGACGATCCAATAAATAGACCAAATTTTTCTAATAAAAATATACATATTTGGTCACCATTTTTGGCATAGAATGAATGGCTTGGTTGAACCATATACGGAAATTGGTGATCCACAAAGCCCGATATCCAACTACTTACTCTAATTCGCTCTGAAGCGCGATAAATATAACTCTTCACTCTTCTTGGCTACATTTCTTGATCACTCGCACTAGAAAATATACTCGGAGTGGGTCTTCTGTAGTGCGAGTGCGCTGAGCACAGAATGGCATTCGCTACCTTGGTTTGAAGCACACTGACTACTTGTACGTCACTGCATGTGGTGGTGGTATTCTGATGGCTTGCTGCAGATCTCCAACACGCTCATAAACAGGGGAGGTATTTAAGTTTTTTTTAATGGTGCTCCTTTATTAAGGCCTTAGCTCTTCTCTACTACAATTTAAAATTAAATTTGGCAAGTTATCAGAACAAATTATATGGGCAAGTTTTTAGAAACCGTACGCGTCTGCGTGTCTAGACTGTCAAGGATTGTGGTAAGAATAGATCTAAAAGAGACCAATAATTTTCTGACGCGTAATTTTGGTGTGAAATGAGTGTGCGTTTTCTAAAAGCTATATCGATGTCGTGTAGAAATGCTTTCTATTGCCCTGTTTTACGTTATTTGTGCATGCACCCCTCACATTGAACCTAAAAGAAAGATACTATAAAAGACGTTCTTATATAGAGCGTGGACTTTACCTTGTTTACACCTACGTATCTTCCGCCTTTTGGTTCCAATATGTACCGTAACAATTTATCACACTCCACAATTTACACAGCTTTATTTAACGAATACTTAGATTACAAGTGAAGTTTTTACATTATTGTCAGGTGTACCTATACAGGGTGTCCCACGGCTATGCCACATGGAGGGAAAGTACCTTGAATATTGTAGATTGAAAATTTTACTGAAAGAAGACATTATTAAAATTTAAAAAACAATTTAAACTGCATTCAATATTTAAGGTACTTTCCCTCCATGTGGCATAGCCGTGGGACGCCTTGTATACTTGTATTTATGTAAAACAATAAATAACAATATATTTAAGTACCGTGTGTCATGTATTTTATTGTATCTAATATAGCCAGTTATAATGTGATCGTACGTAGTCTATAGCTTTGTTAAGTCCAGGCTTTTCGTGACGCGAAGATACCACTATCGAAAGTTTTTCTACAATAAGATATTAATCAATTCAAGAAAACGAACCTTCTTTACGTCTCAACTTGAGAAATAATAGTTGAATCTTCGCGTGATCCAAGCCGAGCAGTCTGTATTCAATAAATCCTAACCGTGCCCATGATACGATCCACAGCAGCAACATAGCTTCGTCCCGCGCCATGTCAATGTCCGCTCCGGGAGCCATCAACCTCGAGCACAGTACCGTGAAGTTCATGAACGAGATACACAAGCCGCGGCATTCCATCACCACGCACACTACTATCAAGGTACCTATTTACCCAAACACCAAGTGCTGTGAGAACTTGATCATATAAATGGGAGTTACGATCGTAGCAGGCGCAGAACTCGTAGACATATTCATACTCGTATTCTGCCTACGTCTCACTGCTATGATGGGTTAAGGTCACGGTGGCGAGCGATACATCGCATTTTTACACTCTGTGACTAACTTATAGCGGGACATGTTGTCTTGCATAAGCAAACATAATGTTTCACAGCAGAAACATGTCGCATGTTTTCTCAGGACGCTTCCAACTTTATATTTCGGTAGAATTTTCGACGTTTCGCTTGGTGGATCGCATTCCGCATCGAGTGAACGGCGGAGTGTGACTAACTTATAGTGGGATATATTGTCTTGCATAACAAAACATAATGTTTCACAGCAGAAACATGTCGCATGTTTTCTCAGGACGCTTCCAACTTTAAATTATCGTGTATTTCGCTAGAATTTCCGACGTCTCGCTTGGTGCATCGCATTCCGCACCAAGTGAACGGCGGCGGGAGCCGCGAGCGAAAAATTGGAAATTTGTGATCCAGAAAGCCAAATAACTGCCTACATACTCTCGGCACTCTTTAAATCAAACTATTTATAATCCGTGCGGGATGAGAATGGGATGGAACCTTGTCAAAGTCAATCGAAAACATACTTAATTTTACTGTGACAAGGTTGCATCGACGCGAGTTTGCTTACCGCGCGCGTCTCAGTTCCAAAAGGTCGCATCCCATTCTGATCCCCCACGCATTATACACATTAATTAACTGACCATTGATCGAATGCTAACTTTCCCCGCCTTGCCCCACAGCGCAGCAGTGTGGCCGAGACGCAGCAGTCGTGCGACTCTCTGCTTGACGGCTCCGAGCCGCCGGAGAGTCCCGCCGACGCCTGCCGCTCGCTCTCCTGCCTCACTGACAGCACGGACCACTCTGCGCCGGTCAACTTCGACATGAGCAACCGGGTCAGTGCTTCCACAGCCGGACTATAGCGCTCGCTACTGGACGGCTCTGAGAAGAAGGTCCGATCCGGCGACCTTCTTCTTCATCATCGATTCCTCATGGCTGAAGACCACGAACATGTCGGACACACGACAGCACGTCAGACTGTACATTTTTGTTGTAAAGTCGCCCCTAACGTAATCGAGTAGAGCGTGTAAGCGTCGACGTGCTGTCGTGTGTACTCGCTTCTATTGAGAACGGTCTTCAGTCATATGAACTGCCCGGTGAATTCTTTCTCCAGCCACTGCCTTTATCACATCAGACCATCTGGTTGGTGCCCTTCCCCTGGCGCGTTTGTCATTGACCTGGCTCAAGATTGTGAGAAACTGAAGGTCTTTTCTAGGCGACCTGGAGCGAATTGGAGTGTTGGGCCAGTGTTAAAGCAGTAGTGTTGCGGAATTCTGGGCCAAAACCTATACAACGTGTTACAAAACATCCTCTATTTTAACATGGTTTAACCTGCTGGTCAACAGGATGTCAATTCTGTAATAAATAAGTTGATAAAAACGATTTTTATTTTATAAACTCAAAATTTAAAAAAAAGCTAACTTTTTATATTTGTGTGTGTAGGTCATAGATTGGCATAGCTTTCAGTTGTTAAAATATTGTGAATTTTTTTCATCGTTCACATTTTATTAATTTAAAAATCAACGGAAAGTCATAGAGTAAAAATAATTAGGTTGTCATTGCTATCACCGGGTGCTATTACCCTATAAAAAGAGTTAGGATCTTTTGTAATCAAATTGATGTCTTATGTTTCGACAGGCGAAACTTCCGCGCGGTATCGAGAACATCCGTCCCCACATCGAGCAAGTCGACAACGTCCCGCTCCTCGTGTCTCTCTTCACTGACTGCAGGTAGAGTTTTAGTCTATCAATTTGTAGAACAGAGTAGGTACAATCATCTTACCATATCGACTATGACACTGAACAACAAGCACTAAGTAATTACTGTAGCTACTCTTTGGCTTAATTCTTATATTCTTACTTTTATATGTAAATACAAGTAAGGGGATCTGTAGTATGCTGAAATACAAGCTTTAAGCCTAGTTCGGCAGCAACCAATTACAAATGGTTTACCAAACAATATGTACACTTTTTTATGTATTAGCCCAAGCCAACTAAACAACTTTTTTTTAGTGAATAAAGTACTTTATTATTATTAAAATCGAAGATGTCTTACTACGCTGGCTCAGCGACCGAAGCGGCCTGTCTTGGCCTCCGCAACCTAAAGGCTGATCAACGACACGTCTTTTGGGGTGACCTTCTGAACAGTGGGCAGTTGCTTGCGTGGTTCAGGAATGTTCCCTCGTGATAGAAGTAAGAAAGATATCTATAAATTAAGTAATAAACTGGTGTAAGCTAATAAACGCGCTGATGGTAAAGAGATAAACCATGTATTCTATTGTTCATTTGCAGCGCGCGCAGCGTCCAGATGATGGTTGGCATAATGCAACAGTACGGCGAGGTCGTTTGCGTGATGGGCTCAGCCGCCAACTGTCTCAACATGCCCACCTTCATGCAGGCCGACGCGAGGTGAGCCCAACTACTCGTCACCTGAGCCCAGCGACTCGTCGGCTTAGCCCAACATCTTCTTGGCTGAGCCCAGACACTCGTTAGCGAAGCTCAGATACTTGCCACTCGTCAGCTGGAGGTAGATTCATGCAGTAAAATGGCGAGGTGGTGTGTGTGATGACCTCAGCCGCCAACTGTCTCATAATATGCAGGCCTTTCATGCAGGCCGATGCGAGGAGATCACAACCGAAAAACACCGAACCACTCGACAGCTGAGCCCAACCGTTTTTCAGCTGAGCCAAGCCACTCGTCTACGGAATCTAGCCACTTATCAGCAAAGCCCAGCCTTTTGTGAGCTTGAACTCAGGAACTCGTCTCGCATTTTAAAATGTCTGTCAGTATAGATCTCGATATTTGTGGTATAATCCGCGCGCGATGAGAATGAGATGGAACCATGTCAAAGTCAATCGAAAATATACTTTATTTTACTTTGACAAGGTAGATCCGACGCGAGTTTGCTTACCGCGCGCGTCTCATTTCCAAAAGGTCTCATCGCGCGCGGATGATACAATTTGGTATTTTTCTCGTTTTACAATACATCATTCTATCGTTGCAGTATTGCTGTGGAGCCGCTCTACCCGGTGCTCTGTCAGAAGATGCCTCCGTACCAAGTGCCAGATAAATGCATCGGCCCTATTGACCTGGCGCGAGCGCTCAACTCTGTGCCTTGTTCCCTGTCGGTATGGTTCATTTTATAAATAGATAATAGTTATCTCCGCTAATTCTATCTTTTCAGCCAGCCCTATGGTAGAAATCATTCCTTTTTAAATGTTTTCTAATTTTCTTACACGCTGCTTTACCAATGAAGCTTCAAAACAAATGGCAAAATCAGCCATTTACAAACTACTGCAGTACAAAGGTTAGTACTAGTGTAGGATCCGCAAACACCAAGTGCGAAGCCAAGTGCACCAAAACTTACATGCTGGCCTATTCGCTAAATGTGGACTTATTTCCCGTTATTGGTTCAATAAAAACAATTTTTCAGAAAAAAACTTATTTTGACACGGTAGTTATAAAGATTTCTATAAGGTTAAAAAATTCGCTCGGGACAGGATTTGAACTCGCAACCTCTTGCATTCCGCGCAAGCGCTCTACCAATTGAGCTACCGAGTCAAGTACTGTCTTTGCGAATAGTAGGTAGGTACGGTAGTTATATTTAGAGAATATGCCCTGAGAAGGTTAGTTTTTCATGACGCTTCGGACGCGATCACAATTAAAAGCGCGTTTTTGGGAGCGCGAAGTGTGACTATTTCGACAAGTGAGAAGAAGATGCGAATGGGCCGACTGCTTTGTAATAAAGGTCTTTTTGAACGAGCGAGCGAAGCGAGAGAAATTCTCCGTGTTTACTAGAACAATCCGGCGTTTGCATGAATGTATGTATGTATATATGAATGTTCGTTCGACGATAACTTTCGTCATGAAAGGCGTCATGAAGGTAGGCGGGTAAATTAAATTAAAAGAATTTTTAAGTTCTAACATGTGCCAAATCGGTCGAGGGTTTATCAAGGTACAGGGTCGCGAGTTCACAGTTCGGGGCGAACTACTAGTTAACCTAAAGTGTAATGTTAATGTGCGTGTATTCCAGATGACGCGCGACGCCGATGTGTCGCTCTTCACGCTCATCACGATGTCTCGCCACTTCATGATGTGTCTGTGGAACAGCACACAGTTCTGGATGTGCAGTGTCTGCTTCATAGCTCTACTACAGGTAGGTGATACTTCTAAACTGACATTCGGTTATTTACATTGTTTTAATTAAAAAAATACTTCACTGAAGTTGGTAAAGTTATAGATAAGAAATAAAATATAGTTATTGGTAGATTGTGCTCAAAGTTCAAGAGCTGGATATGGAATCAGTCAAAAAAAGCAATGAAGTGTTAAAAATTTGAAAGAACCGAAAGAAAAATGAAAAAGAATAGTTAAAGAAGAAGGATGTTTACAAAGTTACAGTAAAGGTTGGACCGTTACATTATAATCCGCGCGGGATGAGAATGGGATGCGACCTTTTGGAACTGAGACGCGCGGGGTAAGCAAACGCGCGTCGTCGAAGCAACCTTGTCAAAGTAAAATAAAGTATATTTTCGATTGACTTCGACAAGATTCCATCCCATTCTCATCGTGCGCGGATACCCACTTACACTTGAGTGGGGCGGTTTCTAAAAGCTATGTAATATGTGCATAGGTGGGCTCCCTCTGCGCATTCCTGCCACTCTCCCTATCCCCGGGCGGCGCGCTGTGGAGCGGCGCCGGCGCAGCCTCGCTCGCCGCGGCGCTGTGCTTCGCGCCGGTCGACGCGGCGGTCATGCAGCGGGCTCACACCTCCGCGACCACCAAGCTACACGCCAAGGTACTCTGTGAACACACAGACACTCTGCTGTCTGTGGAGCGGTCACTCTGTGCTTCAAACGGCACACCGGAGCGCTGTCTGGTGGAGTGTGGGATGCCCCTGATCCCCTACAAATCCTTCATTGTCGATTTGTTGCTCAATATGTACTTCCTGTGTCTGTGGCAGGGACTATACCGAACGATACCGGTGCTTCCTCATTCCGTCTAGTTGAACGAGCGAGCGAAGCGAACAAAGTGCTCCGAGTCTACTTGAACAATCCGGCGTTTGTTTTGTATGAATGTCTACGAGCTACGGGGTGTGCTACGAGCTCGCTACGGGGTGTGCTACGAGCTCGCTACGGGGAGTGCTACGAGCTACGTGGTGTGCTACGAGCTACGGGGTGTGCTACGAGCTCGCTACGGGGTGTGCTACGAGCTCGCTACGGGGAGTGCTACGAGCTACGTGGTGTGCTACGAGCTACGGGGTGTGCTACGAGCTACGTGGTGTGCTACGAGCTACGGGGTGTGCTACGAGCTACGTGGTGTGCTACGAGCTACGGGGTGTGCTACGAGCTACGGGATGTGCTACGAGCTCGCTACGGGGTGTGCTACGAGCTACGTGATGTGCTACGAGCTACGGGGTGTGCTACGAGCTCGCTACGGGGTGTGCTACGAGCTCGCTACGGGGTGTGCTACGAGCTACGTGGTGTGCTACGAGCTACGGGTGTGCTACGAACTACGGGGTGTGCTACGGGGTGTGCTACGAGCTACGTGGTGTGCTACGAGCTACGGGTGTGCTACGAACTACGGGGTGTGCTACGAGCTCGCTACGGGGTGTGCTACGATCGCTAGGGACGTGCTTTGCAACGACGATTTATTTCATGATGCTACTTCCTGAGATTTATTAAGTTTGGTAAGCGAGTAATGAGACAAAAAAAATTTAAGCACGAACATGGGCCAAATCTGTTGAGGGATTGCCGAGTTATGGGGTTGTAAAGTAGGTACACCGCTAGTTTAGATGCCCAGAGCGAGACAAAGCGGTGCAACGCGCTGCACGACGACCCACATCAAGCTCGATACTCACTCTCGACCTAGAGCAGACTAGACGATTATGGTTCATCGTTCTTAAACCTCCACGTTTCGTCCCCAGATGGCGCTGTTCATGTTCTGGTGCTACGCGTGCAAGTTCCTCCCCTCCATCGTCTCGATCCTTACCCTCTACGGGTTCACACTTCGGCACTTTTGCGAGCAGATCTCAGCCGCGACCAATGCCACGGGCTGCTGGATCGTCTACCCGGTGAATGTGGGGAACTTCTCCTCGGCGCACGACCTCTCGCGCAAGAGCTTCCACGGATGGGGCGACGACTTCTACGACGGATTCTACCTGGCGCAGCACATTACGTTGGCGATGATTACAGTGCATTTAAGTGAGTCTGTGGGCTTGAATTTCTTCGAGTAGGCGTCTTGAAACTATAGGTCGACTAACTCGCGTATCGCCTGCGCGGTAAGAAGGTGGTATGGCTCCACGATTGCACTGCCGAGCGTGACATTTTCACCCTGCCCCGCGTTACACCCGTAATTCTCAAAGATGAGGAGGGGTGAAATGAGCGTGGGTGTTTTTAACACGAGCTTGCAAAACGTCAAAAACCCTCACCTCTCTGCTTAGTTTGCCTTCTATTTAGTTAGACCATCAATCATAATCTCATCTATAACCTATTAAAAAAAGTATAGCAGAGGCAACACTAACCTCCGATTTCTGAATTGAGAATTTCACTAATCAAATACTTAAGTATCGTTCTGTTTCTGCAGATGTCACATAAAAGAACGTTACAGAATTATACTTAGTGAATTTCTCAATTCAGAAACCGGCCCTAACTGAACTTATGTTTTACGGAGTATTTATATTGATTTCAGTTGTGATTTCACTGTCTTTCGTCCATCGACAATCTTCCATTTGGCAGAGAAGCTTTTGGTCGAACAAAGTCTGGTCTGTGACCATGATTGTGATGTGAGTAAACTCTGGATAAACGGGTGGATAAATGAGTTTGATGCCAGAAAGTTAAAATAAAATAAACTTTTTTTCAGACTTCTCCTGCAAAGCATTTTCAGCATTTCTCTGTTGAGCAGCAGATACGGCTACTGCGATAAGTGGGACTTGTGCTCTTACAACTACTTCATTCCGTGGCAGTTGCTTCTGGGATACTGCTCCTCGCCCGTCGTCATATTTGCACTAAACGAATTTATCAAATGGCAGGAAATCAAGTTAGTATCCAGTATTAGCCATTACTGCAATGGTAACATGGTCTACAATCCTGTTGTATGTTTCAGGGCTGACATACGGAATCAACGTCGTGCAAGATTGGACTTCGGTACGAAGTTGGGAATGAATTCACCATTTTAGATCAACTTACGACCAATTTGCCAATGATTAGCTTCTAGCTACCTCTAGTCAATTACGCTTTAGTATCATAAATTATATAATGTTTTATTTGACAGTGTTGCAAACCGCATCAAGCGTGGTGAATTCACTAATTTAGTTATAAGAGAAACTTAACTTATGGCGTATCCAATGAGCTATTTTGTACTTATATTTCTACAGAATTTATTATTCTGTTTTTTTGATGAATTTAATAAAGGTAAATACAATTAATTTATGTTTTTTTATTCATTGGATCGAGACTGAGATATTAGTAATTTAGGTAACTGATAATGGGAAATTATAAGTCAAGCCACAAAGTTTTTTTTTTGCCACGTGATCAAACTTCTCATTTTATAAGTAAGCCACGGGAAAATAAGATAGCTTCTAATAAACTAATTCGTCTTTTTTACATCGCCAACTAAATATTCCAAAGAAAGCGTCAAGTAAAGTTCAACAATTATTTTAACTTGTCCACTGATTTATCTATTGCAACCTGATTTACTAACTCAGCCACGGATTTTACAACTCATCACCATTATACGTTTTACAGCTTCAACATAAGCTCCTCAAAAAAATATAATTCAAGCTTCAATAGACTACCTCATATATTATAACTTGGCATGTAAATTAATACATCATATTCTTTTATTGTGAAAAAAAGCCACTATACGATTTGGGACTCGACAGCGACCAGCTATTTGCACCAATCAGAGAGCGCCATTCGATTCACGTACTGACGAGTAGTCACTATGTTTGTGACTACGTATCAGTTGCGTTTTTTTTACTCATTTTACTTTCAGAAAAATGCTCCTATCGAAATTAAAAAAATACAGGCTCGTACGCCTTTTTTTCCTCGTTCCGAATATGTATGTAACTTAATTTTGGAAAAAATGTCAGTTGCGTCTTTTTTTCTTATGACGTCAGTATATCTTTATTTTAATTACTTTACGTAAAATGATGGTATTTCAAAGTACAAGAATTGATTTAAAAAAAAACTATTTCATTTTGTTTCCCTTCAATAGTTCCAGGGTATTTTAGTGGCCATAATTTACTATTTGATGAAATTTTAGGTAAATTTTGACGATCAATTAATGTAGGTCGAGATAAATTTTAAACGTACTGAGTAGGTACTGAGTTATAATATAAAACTAGAAGCTAATTGAACATTTTTTTGGTGTCATATATTAATATTTTAGAAGTTTACTGCTTGAATGCATATTACAAATTTAGATTCCAAAAAATAACCACGATGCTGAGTTGTATTTAGAGTGTCTTACATACAAGTATCTAGTGGCTTAGATAGTATTATTTAGATGCGCGTTGATTGTGGCTGACTTAGTAATTTAGAAGGCAATTTAGATTTTTAGAGGCGTATAATGCTATTAAAAAGAAGTCTGTTTAATTACAACCCACTGATAATATACAGAGTATTTTGGGAACAAAATATTTTATTAAAATACAGAACTAATTTAATTTGTGATGTAAATTTTTGTCACAAGTTCATAATGCCAATTCCAATTTTGTTCAAGTCACTCAAGAGCACCTCAACAGACTTTGATGTTACAATTTACATATTTTATTGCACTTGTTTTCTCTTTATAGTTTGTTCCATGATATTTCTCTTTTATACTGGCTTTATACTCTTGCCAAACCCACATATTTTGTAGCTGCTTGGATTTGCAATTGTTTGACAAGTGTGTAAATCCATCTTTATGAAATTATAACATAACCACTAGTAAACAAAAGTGGAACTGAAAATAACAAAATCGGAACATCAAGTGCATGTTGACGTCAGATATTATATACATAGGAAACTAAACTACATAATTATATGATTATTACAACTCAACGCTAGTTATATTTTTGTTAGTAACAATTTTCTTTGCAACATATGCTACTGTTAATTACTAAACACTTGTACTTAAAGGTAAGTGATAAAACCATCCTGGTACTAGGATTCATCAGGTAAGTCCAGTATTTCTTGAACAAAAGAAGCTACATCTGTCTCCTTTTCACTATGGTCCTTACAAAACTGGTGAGCCAACAGAGCATCATAGTTAGGTCTTAGCTTGTAATCCTTCTGCAAACATTTTGTTATCATATCCTCAAAGTCTGCTGAGAACTGCCCACTGGGCAGGCGAGGGGCATCGTCCTTCACCACTTGCTTCAGCTGTTCAAATGGTGTTCCCCAGATGTTGTAGGGGAATTTGCCTGTTGCAATTTCTATCATGGATATTCCTAGAGACCACACATCGCTCCTGATATCATACTGGCCAGGGTTTCCACTGGGGTCAATCCTCTCTGGGGCCATGTAGGGCTTGCAGCCAGCATCGATTGTCTTAGCTACAGAGTCAACTAGGTAACCGGAGATACCAAAGTCACACATCTTGACCTCACCTTTCCTATTGATTAAGATATTCGAGGGCTTGACATCTCTGTGAATGACTCTGAGTTTGGAGTATAAGTAGAGAAGAGCGCTAACAACTGAAAATGCAATCTTGCCGAGTATGTTTTCAGCTATTGTCCGGTCATTCTTGTAGACTTTAGTGTAGAATTTGTCGAGGCTCATGTCCATGACCTCCATGCAGATCCAGACGTCTCCCTCTCTGAATAGTGCTCCGTAGAAGTGCACCGTGTAGGGACAAGCACTGGCTCTCATTGAGATGTCCAGGTCCATGAGCAGGCGCTTCTGTTCCAGAGACTGCTGGTTGAAGGTGGCTGTGATTCTCTACAAATAACAAAAACAACATATTGTAGAAATGTATGAAAATGCAAAACATTTAGGAGGGTGGGTGGACAAAGGACCTTATGACATGAGGGACAAAGCTCAACATCCAGAGTTAGCTGCCTTCTGCTTAGGTTACAAATTGTATCAACCAGTGATACTTAAAAAAACGTCTTAGCAGTTACTTCAATTGGTGGGTCAAGCTGGGGGCGGGTTGTTACTTCAAATGCACCAGCAGTGGTTCGTAAAGTTATAATCTTATGATGCAGAGATTACTCTTCCAAAAGAGGCACATTGTAAAGTACTATGATAAGGCTAGCTTTCCTACCTTGACTGCCATAGTGGTGTTGCTAGGTTTATGGTGCATTTTCTCTACAATGCCGTAGGCCCCACGGCCCAGGTCACATATCTTCACCAGGTCGTCGGCGTGGACTGTGAAGGTCTTGTCATCAACTGTGATTGTGGTCTGCTTGTCCAAGTTTCGTGGTGGAGTCCTAAGTAAAGTTAATGAGATTTGAGTATGTTCTATAAATCTGACTGTGCCAGGAAGAGTCTCAAGTTATTTCCTTGAGGGTCAAGAAATGTTTACCTACACCCAAGAGATGCAAGGTTGAAGTAGAAACATGAAATACTTACACATCAACTTGTTCCTCCTGTGGCTTGAACTGGAAGCCGGGCGGTTTTCTTTTGGACATCTTACCGACGCTTCTTCAACAAAAATATAAAAATAAACTGAAATCCAAGGGGAGATACGAAAACTTTCCGCGGTTAAGCCGCAATCGCACGGCTCAGTACCATTCATGTACAGAACACATTCGTGAATAAATAGACAATCTTTAATTGAACACAAATTGGTGAATTTGTTACCTACTTTTTGTTTTTTCCCACAGCAACCACAAAAAAGCAAAAATATTTTTTACAACGACAGCCACCAATTTTAATCACAGATAAATAGAAGTTTTGATAGCTGTTAGTGTTGCCACAAAAATCTTGGCGTATGGTAGATTCTCGTAAAGGTGAATGCATATTGGGCATTTTTCTTGATTTGGGGACCGGAAATACTTCCATTGTCTATGATTGATTTGTTTTGTACAAAGATAGAGCTCGCGCCGCGCCGGAGATGGAATCTTCAAGTGTTCGAGTCAGCCGAACTACCGAGATCTACACGATACGAAGACGAAGTACGATTTCTCGCAAAAACACTTGAACTTTTGACAACGGAGAAAAATGGCGATAAGTTGTATTTTCAATGGGAATTCAAAAGGAGATATTCAATGTGTTTTTATATATTTGAACTCCGCTCTACTTTAATAACTGTGTGAATGATATCAATTGCATCACAGCTTTGGTAGATTTATTTTTAGGATCCTCAGCTCGATGATGTGTCTGTACTGCTGTATGTAGATGAAAAGAGAGAGTTCAAGAGTTGTATGCAGCGCTACCTAGCTCGATATGGCGATGGCGATTGGCGGTCATGTTAGACACGCGAGCTACATTTTGATTGGGTACTTATGACGCAAGTGAGATGTCCAAAAATAAAGTCTGTAAAATTATACAAGATAAGTAATATAATATTTATTTCTTATTCCTCTAATTACACCTTAAAACTAGGTAGTGGATTGTATTAAATTTCATTTAGAAGAGAATTTAACTGCCCTAACGGCTTCCTTGGCTTTTTTCGCCGCGTCTTCCTTTAGTCGATACCTCTTCTCTTTCTCGGCCAGTCCAACCACAGAATCATGTTGGAGCGCAGTTTTAACTGTAGATTTAGCAAAAAGTTTGCTTAAAACATAATCATCATCATTGCTTAGTTCTTTATCTTTCCTATGTTTCTTCTTCTTGACTTTTTTAACAGCCACCAAGCTTTCGATTTGTGATTCCGGTGATCTTGAACTTTTACGCTTCTTTGATTTGTGACTGTGATGTTCTCTCTCTTTATTATGTTTGGAAAATACTTTGTTGTTTTGTTTGTCGGGTTCAACATCAGGTACTTCAGTATCTTCTACACTCTTAATTGCCCCATCAGTAACTGTATCTTTGTCATTTTCTTCTTCACCAGTAACTTCACCTTCTTCTTTGGTCTCTTTCTCTTGGGCCTTTAAAACATCATTTATTAATTTCTGTTCATAATCTTTCTTGGCATGCATGTTTATGATATCTATTTCCGACAGAATATTTTCGAACGGCACATTTGTAACTTTATCATCCACCAAGTTTATCTCTGGCTCTACCACTTTTGGTGGATTTAGAATCATCTCTCTTTTCTTCTTATATTTTTCTCTAGCATCCTCGTCTTTAACTGCAGTCTTTTTAGCATTCTTTGCAATTTTTTTACTAATTTCTTTTGCCATTCTTCTCATGGCTTCTAACTTCTTCCTTTTGGAATAAGATATGTCATCATTGGGTTCTACTTGTTTTTTCTTTGAATCCTTTTCCATATTTACTTTTGAATGTTTAAACAGTGTCGAGGTTTCAGTGTCTCCATCGCAGTTGAGGTCTTCTAATGTGAAAAGTCCTTGCAAAGTACTGGTTGTCAGGACATTCCTTTGATTGGGATCTATTAGGACCTTGTTACTCAAAAGATGTTTGAACACTTGTCTCTGGTATATCTTTTCCTCCACAGTTCCAGCTGAGATCAGCCGGTACACTGTGACACTTCTGAGCTGGCCTATTCTCCAAGCTCGTTCTTTAGCCTGACTGTCAGTAGCTGGATTCCAATCAGGATCATAAATGATCACTCTATCAGCTCCAGTCAAGTTCACCCCTAGACCCCCTACTCTGGTTGTAGCAAGGAAGACCAAGTATTCTGGCTTTTCATTAAAAGTTTTTATCAAACCTTGTCTCAGACCCACACTGACAGTACCATCCATTCTTAAGTATTTATAATCATGTTGCTGCAAATACTGCTCTAAAATACAAATCATGGCTCTAGACTGTGAGAATATTAAAGCTCTATGCCCTTGCTTCTGCCAAATTCTCAATAGAGAATGGACCACAGTCATTTTGCCAGATCTTTTCCAATACCCAAAACTGTCCTCATCAACTTGCTCCATATCTTCTTGGGCTTCATAGAGGTATAGGTCAGGGTGATTGCATATTTTCCTCAATGTAGACAGAGCTACCAATATTCTAGCTCTGAGCGGATCTCCATATCTGCTTTCTTTATCCAAGATGCTCCTGACAGTTCCACTCATGAGATAGCCCATGTACAGATCTCTCTGCTCTTGACTTAGAGCACAGAATAGCACCTGCTCATTCTTCTCTGGAAGATTAATGTGTTCTTGAACCTCAGCCTTGGTTCTTCTTAACATGTATGGAGTGATCATGGCTTTTAAAGCCTTTGCTATCTCTAATGCGGTTGCTTCCTGATATTCAGTAGCATTAGCATATCCTCCTTGAGTTATTGGCATGGCGAAATGCTCCATGAATGCTGCATGTGTGCCAAGCAAGCCTGGCCTCATAAAATCGAATAAAGACCACAACTCCTGCAAGCTGTTCTGCATTGGAGATCCAGTTATGAGTACCTTGTGGGGCGTTCTGAACGTCTTAACCAATTTGCTGACTTGAGTGTCTGGGTTTCTGATCTTGTGGCCCTCATCTAAAATAATATAGTGCCATCTTTGTGACATCAGATCTTTGTTATACCTTACAACACCTGCATAGCTTATTAACAGTAATCCATGAGAAGCATGTATATCTCTTATTAGCCGGTGGTGGTTGCCTCCATGAGATCCTGAATGGTGGAGTACAGCCACTCTGAGTTGAGGGAACCAGTAGTGAAAATGTGAGACCCATTGGTAGATGACTGTAGCTGGAGCCACAATGATAGAGGGACCAAGGCCTCCCCATGAGCCACTGTCAGTCTTGGTGAGTCCAGCCAAGAAAGCTATTATCTGAACAGTCTTGCCGAGACCCATTTCGTCTCCCAGCAACCCTCCAGAGCCTATTTGGTGCAGTTCCCAAAGCCATTTGACACCAGTTCTCTGATATATGTACAGCTGCTTCCAGATAAAAACGGGGACACTGAGGCCATTTTGTAATTCATGAACACCTTCCGGATCTTTGTTTCCATCTAGAACATACTGAATATCAGCAGATATAAAAGTTCCATCAAATTCACCATCAAGGGCAGCTTTCAAGTCCTTCCTCCAGCTTTCGATTCTTTCGTCGTAGAACTGTTGGTCGCCGTCATCGACTATTTTCTTTACATTCTGTCTTGATCGCGATGTACTTTTCATTGAAGGCAAGTGGATAACCTCGTCATCTTCCTCGCCCGAAGGCATGTAGTCACTTTCATCACTTTTCATGGAAGTACTTGGCCTTTCATGGTCGACAGGCTGTGAATGACCACCCTTAGTAACATTATTGCCTTGTTTCTTTGATATACGTTCCGCTGCGGCTTTGCTTTTGCTGGAAACAGGGTTCTTCTTACTTTTCTGTTCACATTTTTGTTGCGCAAGTGCAAGTTGTGTTTCGAGATATTTGTTAATATCAACCATTTCTGAGCATTATAATCATCAGGGTTTAAATGTGGATACCTCTTAGAATTGAAGTTATTTGAGTAAACTTGAAAATTATTACAAAACACATCGAAAGATTTATTTTGTTTACAAGCACAAATTTACAAGTTTACTGCACAGAGTAAGTCACTGAGTGAGTGAGTGAAGCGAATGAACGAATGGATGGAGGAGTAAGGTTCGGTTTCTGAATTGAGAAATTCGCTACTCAAATGGGTAAGTATCGTCCTGTCTCTGCAGATTTCTTATAAAAGAGCGTGACAGAACGATAGTTAAGTATTTGCTTAGCAAAATTCTCAATTCAGAA
Organism: Zelleria hepariella; assembly: GCA_949319315.1. Taxonomy (NCBI): domain Eukaryota; kingdom Metazoa; phylum Arthropoda; class Insecta; order Lepidoptera; family Yponomeutidae; genus Zelleria; species Zelleria hepariella. The sequence continues at coordinate 23,963,363 of OX439378.1, read as the reverse complement.
ACCGGGCCTAAGTGAATGAAGACTTGTGTTCTGTGAAGTCTGTGCGTTTCAAAATCATAGCATGATTTTTCTTTTGTGTGCGAAATATGACAGGTGAGCAATTTTAATCTGTTGTCTTTGATTTATCCGTGTCCGTGTTGTCTGTCAGTGCGTTTTGTTTTGAACCCACGTGTGGAAAATTAAAGAAACTATAGAATAAGGTATTTTAAATTGTTATCCACTATAATACGATTAAATATTCAAAGCTTTATATTCCCTTCCACCACTCACACTTAAAAAAATGTATTCTTCAACGTAAACACTGGAAGGTTAGAATTGCACTCTACTTCTCATTCCTATTTTTGTATTCCTCATCAGATTCAGAACATGCAGCAGGTTAAAAGGAAAGGACCTGATGGAGATTCATCTCCTCTAAAGAAGAAGAAGGTGCAATTCGCCGGCAATGACGACGAGAAGAAGTCATTTGACAAGAAGAAACCCCAGTTTAGTGACAAAAAGAAGCCTCCATTCGACAAGAACAAAAAAGCATTCAACAAAGATGGTGCTGGAGCTGCTAAAAAGTTCAATAAACCTAACAGTAACTACAAGGGCAAAAAGCCGGACTTCAACAAACCCACTGGCAACTACAAAGGCAAAAAACCCTTTATTAAAGACTTTAACAAAGCTAAAGGGGAAAAAGAACAGCCCAAGGGTCCAATGGAGAAACCCAAATGGTCAGAAATGAAGAAGGAGAAAAAGGAGCTCAGGGTTGTGCGGAGGAAGGCCAAGGCTACAGCTGAAGTGTTTGAAATTTCACACAAAGCTAAACTTCTTTCTGCACAAATTCAAAAGTAAATCAAATGATTACAATATTGGTTGATTTCATGCACATTACTGTTGGGTGCTTTTGTTAGGAAACTTAATTCTCTATTATTTTTTTCTTCTAGGAAATCAGTCAAACAATCATTCAGAGATGATGCCTGCAAAGAGCTCCACATTCTGCTCAAAGGACAATACAAGAAAATAGCTTTAGCACATGACCTGAGCCGAGTCATACAAGTACTGCTCAAGCACAGCTCGGAGGCCATCAAGAGTGAAATATCTGAAGAAGTTCTGGATATTATGGTACAAATGGTCCAGTCTAAGTATGCACAACATGCTGTGAAAAGGATACTGAAGTATGGCACAGATTTCATAAGACATGAAGTGTTGAAGAAGTTCTACGGTCACATTGTCACACTGGCAGCTCACACTATCAGTGCCCCGGTGCTGGACTATGCTTATGGTGAATTTGCGACACCACAGGAGAAGAAACACATGCAACAGGAGTTTTATGGAGATATTTACAAAAATGTGAGTCATTTTGGTATTATTGATGCTAGCATACCTACATAATCCACACATCTGTGTTTAGCTGGTTCTCAAGTAAAATCTTAAGGTGCGGTGAGGTTGATACTCCTGTATCAAATACACTAAACAAATCGAAAATGTTCACATATTAAACCCTAGAATTAGGTGAGAGCTATCTAACACAGCCAATTGTGTGTTGAGATTCATAAACGTTTTGAAGATATTTTGTGCATTTTTCTTTGCTATTCACTACGCACGACGCCTTAATTTCAAAGGGTTTGATGCTAATTAAAACTTTCTGTTAACTCCATCTTTCCCAGCTAAAATGTCTTATGTTACTATTTTACCTTTCAGTCAAAGGACAACACAGTGAAGACCCTTAGTGATGCCTACAAGGGCAGCCCAGAGATGAAGGCAGCCATACTCTCGTCTTGCAAAGCAAACATTCAGAGGATTCTGGACAAGAATTTACACGATGGAGAGTAAGTCATACAAATTGTAAAGGCTTGATTGGGTTTTAGAGCCGTTAGCAAATAATCCTGTTCGTTTTATGTTCAGTTTTCTTTTTTTTCGTGGCATAAAGAAATAATAAATATTTTTTTATGTTTTGGGCCTAATTTCCATAGCAAGCATTGACAATCTTGTTTCACTTTGCAAGGAATAGAAAATAATATAATGAGCTGATGGCCTACCTCCATTGGTGGATAGGTATGCCAAGAAGAAGAAGACCATGGACAATAGATTAATAAAGTTGTCTCAGGTCGAGCGCGAAGCAAACACTGCCGTACCATCCTTTACTGGAACCATTTCGCCGCATTTTCAGGCCCCTATTTGAGAGCCTCTGGATAAGACCAGAACGCAGAAATTTTCGTCATCTAGTAAGCTATAATCACATACTTAAAATCCAAAATTTCAAGTCTGTAGGTCATTTAGTTCCGAAGTTAAGCGAAAGCAAAGTTTCGCATTTATGACACACACTCACTCACTCACTCACTCACTCACTCATGATCATCATAATAGAACTAGTACTTCCCCTAAACTCAGAGAGCTGAAATTTGGTACAGAGTTAGGGTTAAATGGCCACATAAAGGGAAAACTATAAAAACTAGGATAATCGAAGATCTGGAGTACCTGGTGACCCTGATTAGAAAACACAAGAGCCCTAATAGAACTAGTACTTCCCATAAACTCAGAGAGCTGAAATTTGGTACAGAGTTAGGGTTTAATGGGCACATAAAGGGGAAACTATAAAAACTAGGATAATCGAAGATCTGAAGTACCTGGTGACCCTGATTAGAAAACACAAGAGCCCTAATAGAACTAGTACTTCCCATAAACTCAGAGAGCTGAAATTTGGTACAGAGTTAGGGTTTAATAGGCACATAAAGGGACAACTATAAAAACTAGGATAATCGAAGATCTGGAGTACCTGGTGACCCTGATTATAAAACACAAGAGCCCTAATAGAACTAGTACTTCCCATAAACTCAGAGAGCTGAAATTTGGTACAGAGTTAGGGTTTAATGGGCACATAAAGGGAAACTTATAAAAACCAGGATAATCGAAGATCTGGAGTACCTGGTGACCCTGATTAGAAAACACAAGAGCCCTCATAGAACTAGTACTTCCCATAAACTCAGAGAGCTGAAATTTGGTACAGAGTTAGGGTTTAATGGCCACATAAAGGGAAAACTATAAAAACTAGGATAATCGAAGATCTGGAGTACCTGGTGACCCTGATTAGAAAACACAAGAGCCCAACCAAACTATTATAGATCGACATATACCGCCCTTACAAAAATATTCAACTTGGTGGGCCGCTTCATTTGATGTCAAAAATCTAAGGTCTGGAGTATCTGATGAAGAACCCTCAGCTGGTATCAGCTTTATTAGAGATATTATGGTAATGCCCCTTCTACTATTGGTACATAAAAAAATCGACTGTCATTGCAAAAATCCAGCGTAGTGGGACACATCTTCATTTAATCTAGCCTATAGCGTCCCACTAGTGGTTCGCTCCGAACTATGAACTCGCGACCTCAGTTACAGATGTATAACTTTGCTTACGCCATTCGCGCAGGCGCGCGCGCGCTTTGCATTTAAACTATACAACCCCATATCTCGGCAACCCATCGACCGATTTGGCTCATGTTCAAATTTAAAAATTCTTCTAAGTTAGTTTACCCGCTTATCAAATTTCATAACGATCCGACCAACTCAAGTTATCGTCGAACAAACATTCATACATACAAACATACATACAAACAAACGCCGGATTGTTCCAGCAGACTCGGAGGACTTCGCTCGCTTCACTCGCTCGTTCAACAAGAAATAGTCGGATGATTAACTTTATTCTACTCCAACGTTACACAAATTTAAAAACTGTGTCAAATAAGAAAATCTAATAAAATTAATCAATATGCCCTCGTTCCTACAAAAAGAAGTGAAATCCCACCAAAAACATTCTGTAAAAACTAGCCAGGTCTCGATGGATCTGCTTGTTTATCTCTAAAAAAGTAATGAAATCTAGACAAAGTCGTGCCAAGTCTAAGGTTCCTTACTGCGATTTCTTTATTATTATAGTTAATGTTGTGAGACTTGGCCGTTGAAGGCTACACAAGGGTACAAAACCAGGTGCTCCATCACACCATTGCACCAATCTGTCGCCAGAACCGCTTGTGTACCCTTCAACGGCCAAGTCTCACAACATTAACTATAATAATAAAGAAATCGCAGTAAGGAACCTTAGACTTGGCACGACTTTGTCTAGATTTCATTACTTTTTTAGAGATAAACAAGCAGATCCATCGAGACCTGGCTAGTTTTTACAGAATGTTTTTGGTGGGATAAAGTTGTCTCAATGAACTTGCAGACTCATCCACTCGGTGATCTATGACTACATCCGCGAGTGCAGCGCGGATGAGCGCGCGGAGCTCGTCGCGACGCTCAGCCCGCTCATAGTGCCGCTCAGCAACTCGCTGCCCGGCGCCAACGCGGCCAGCATGTGCGTGTGGCAAGGCACCAACAAGGACAAGAAGGTAGGGACCTTCCAGACTCATTCACTTAGTGACCGACGACTATAGCCGCGAGTGCAGGGAAGCTCGTCGCGACGCTCAGCCGGCTCATAGTACTGCTCAGCAACTCGCTGCCCGGCGCCAACACCAACAAGGACAAGAAGAGAGAGAGAACACTAGAAGAAAAAACGAGAAGAAGTTAGGGATCTTCCAAATACACTGCGTAATATACGATCATTATGTCGTACGCGAAGCTTAGTCATAGGCGTAAGGCACTAAAAAGGATAAGAGAACATGCTTGATGTCCAATCATTCGGATTTTTACTAGCCTTAATTTGCTATCGTCTTGAGTCAACGCTTTTCTGGCCCTTGAACTTCTTAGGCAACCGATCGCCGTAGCCATTTTCTCAGTTCATGTTTGATTGGTTTAGTTGAGGGAAAATAAATGGTTCGAATTTCAGCGCGCAATATTTTCCTCATTGCGTGTTGTAGAGTTGTTTTTAACAATTAGCCATTCCACAGACCATTCTCAAGGTGGTGAAAGAGCACGCGAAAGCCCTCAGCGTGCACAAGACGGGCTACCGCCTGATGCTGGCGATATTCGACTCTGTGGACGATACCGTGCTGGTGAAGAAAGCCATCGTCTCCACACTCGTCAGCAACTTGAAGGACATTGTGAAGGACCACTGGGGAAAAATGGTGAGGCGAAGTTTTAGCATGCTGGTTTTTTTTTTATTTATTTGCTAGATCCTTAGACCTATAAACCACACCAAACCCTTTTACATTACACAATGATGTTGAACAAATTTTGCGAGTAGTAAATGTTTTCCAATTTCTCAAAAAGATCTTTGTACGGTCGGCCACATTCACAGATACCCCATGGCAGCTCTTACCGCGCGCTCCACAAGAACTAAAAGGGGTATCCTAGCGTGTGGCCGAGTGTACTTACTATCAGCGATACGCCTTTTTGTTCGATTGAAGCACTTGCTGCGTAACGAGCTAACCGTACAATGCGCAAGGAACCTAGGTATTGAGAATCATACTCATTTACATACTTTACACTTACACAACTTTGTTTTACAGACGATACACTGGCTCGTAAAGCCCAACGACTCGGCGGCTTTCCATCCCAACCTCATAAAGTTCCTCAAAGAGGGCGCTAAGAGCGGCACGTCGAAGAAAGACACCGACATTCGCGTCACAGAGCTCCGGGAGGCAGTGCTGCCCGCACTGAAAACAGAGCTGCAGACGGATCCCGAGTTCTGGCTCAGCGACCCCACGATTACGCTGCTCACTACCGCTATTCTGTCCATAGGTAAGTCAGACCCCTTAGTATGCATGCTCGCGAAAAGCTTTTCGGCGTCGACTAAAGTATTTCTCGAGCAAATCTATTTTACTTACGACGTCTAAGTTTTAAGCGTAGGTACTCGCACCTTTCAAAAGAGCGACGGATAAAGACACAAATCTTCCACTCTTTGATTTTTGAGAAAAGCCATTGAAGCCTTCAATGCCTCCGTTGGAATAAGAAAGGATGGCAAAAAATCCCAGTACGGAATATGTTTATTTAGATAAAGTTGTTCGAAGCCTGACTTAGGCGAGCTCAGTAATAAATTACTCAGATTCGAATGTTGGCTAACTTCTCTCATTTTCTTTACAATCTGTCTCCATCGTCATTAACTTCATATTTTTACCGCCTTTCTGCTGTTACCATTTTCCAATTTCTATCTACCACAGAGTCAACACAAGAGATCCTATCCGAGCTATCGCGGGCGATCTGCCGCGCCGACTGGGTTGTCAAGAAGGATGGCAAGGACGTGCTGGCAGTAGAGGACGCGGGGATGCACATGTGTCTGAAGAAAATGGCGACGCTCGACGCGGAGCGCAAGGACTGCAGCCTCGGAGACGGCGTCGGCAACCATCTGACTGATGAGACGGTGAGATTATTGTTAACTAGCTTTTGCCCGCGACTTCGTCCACGCACTTTTTTTCCCGTTATCACAATAAAAAAATAGCAGCACTCAGCGATAACGTTAGTGAAAGAATCGGATAAGTTGTTTTGGAGATTACCCCTACACATTTTACCTCTTTATAATATTAGTGTAGATTTAACCTTTTGACAACTAACCCGCAGGTTTCCTTATCTGTCTTGTATTTCCTGTGGACTAGGCCGATTAAGCCGACAGGATTTTATAGGTGCATGGCAAGCGTACTCTCTCTAGCTAGACAAATGTCCCAGGCACTGACTGCACTGTGGTCACTACATCCATCTGGTGTGAGTGTAGGTGCCACTGGGCGATGCATCATATCACATAGCCTATGCAAATCATTGAGAACCAGCTGGTGTCTTGATAAACGTTTTCATATTGCTATTTGATAGCGAGATAAGAGTTTATCGATCATGCCAGGAATCATCTGATTGTGAAGAGTGCCTATTCGGAGCTTGTGAATCCTGCCAGAACCAGAAATCATCATACATGCATGATGCAAGCAAGAGTCTTGGATCTTACTTGATAACTTTCTTTTCAGCTTGAGGTGTGGCTGCCAACTAACAGGGGGTGTTTCTTCTTGCTGAAGCTGATTGAAAGCAATGATGAGAAGATTTCCAAGAAACTGGTCAAAAAGATCAAACCCCACGTCAATATCCTGAAGAAGCAATCCTCACAGGGTGCTAAACTTTTGCTTAAGAATGTCGAAAGTGAATAATAAACTATTAATAACCTATTTATTGTATTTTTTCTACAAAATAATATCCCACACAATGTCATAATATCAAATACAGTCAAATATATAATATCGAAATCACACGTAATATTATTAATTCACTTAATAATTAATTCTTTACAATTCCATCATAGCTATTCACAATATTTCGCGGAGATGTTATCTTGGATTACCGAGTTGGTGCCTCTTCTTAGATGTTATGTATGATTTAAAGGCACTGAAGACTATTTAAAAAAAAAATACTTTGTGTCTTTGATCTCTTCAGGGAAACACAAGTCAGAAACAGAAATCAAGACTTGTTCAACTAACGTAGCGTGGCGGTTTTTTTTTTTTTTTTTGTTTTTAGAAAACTGAATTTTGTCATACCACTTTAGTTGGTCCTTAGACTAAAGCTATTGCCAAATCTTTCCTATGGGTTGATCGCCAACATTATCTATTACATCTAATGCTTTCTTGAATAATTCTTCTTGTATTTCTGCAATGGGCCTGTGAAAAAATATTATAATTAATTTTTTATTTGATAATAAATATTTTTTATTTTAATATCAGCTTAAAACAAATGCATTCAAAAGTAAATTCATTCACACCTGCTGGCATCTATAATTTCCCAGTTGTCATCCATCAATTTATTATAAATTTTTGATACTTTTCCTTGGAAATCCATGTTTTCATACCTGCAAATAAAAACATATACACATTTTAGAAATTCTAATTATATGATATTAATCTTTATTCATAAGGCAAATATAAATAGGCGATGGTGCTCTGTATTAAGTAGACCTGTGCTAAAATAGATATCCTACACTTCCTCATTACATTACATAGAAAAAAGCTTATGAATAGAACAAATGGGTTGATGATAATAAAGAAAGAGAAAATGGACCTGCCACTACAGCTCAAGTTTAGTACACAAACAGCCTATTCTTGTAGTGTAAGCATACTATATAATTAAGATATCAAGCATTAACCGCTCGATTGGCGTAAAAAAAAATCCAGTACCCTCAGGGCGTCTATGAGCCGAAGTAATACCAATTGGTTAAAAAATTATCAAACTGCTATACAACAATGCTATTCCGTCACTCAATGGGACCTCACCTTTCATTCCCAAAGCCATTTCTTGTTTTCAAAGCCTCAGGTGAAGTTGTCAGAAAGAAAACTTTGTCAGGCTGTGGCAACCCTGCATCTGAGGTCTTACACCAATTGAAGTCAAAGCCTATAAAGAGAAAACAACATAATTTATGATCAAAGACATGCAGATGCACCAAATTACCTGTTCATCCAAAGTTGAAAGAATTAAATAGAATTGGTGCCTCTTTAGGCCCTCCAATAAATAGACCTGCATGTTTTCACCACTGGCAACGTCTCCACTGAGGTGAGGAACGAGAAATAAATTCCAATTCGTCTTGTTCCCACTTGTCTGTATATTGAAGGGCTCTTTCAGCTGAGCGAAGCTTTCAGCTTACCTTTAGCAGCCGTAAAGGCAACACCCGAGTAGCAATATCTGTCTACAATAATACTGGTGCCACTTTCTAGTGTTTTAATTATACTACTAGCCTTCTCCCAGCGGTTTGCCGAGAATAATAGATGAACAGCTTCGTCAGGTAACTCTCTCTGTAACAAATACAATGTGTGCCACTCTAATACTTACATATCATTCATTCATTATCTCATTAGATAACATAATCATGAATGCGTACCTACCTCATGTGTTAAGTAGCTGCTGATCATCTTCCCAATGTCAGTATTCCTAGCAGGAAAGTTAGTGTACTCAGTCTGTACTTGTTTCTTGAGTAAATTTTCCACTGTAAGTATGAAAGTCATGTGATTAAATTAACCATTTTGCTATTAACACCCTGGCCATGAACAGAGATACATGGAAAACCCTTGTGCCAGCCCCAGACTCCATGGAGGAGGAAAGAGATCTAAGAATTCTGCTTTACAGATGAGGTACTTATTCCTATGCAAAAGCCAGTAGGTAACCATAAACGTTGTAGGAAATAAAGCGTTACTCACCTAATGCCTTGCATTGTGTTGATTTGCCTGTCCTGTCTAGGCCTTCTATAACGATTAAGGCTCCGCGTTTCATGGTTACACTAATGCAATGATTTATTATTACAAATCGACCTCTCTCTAATGAAAGGACAAAGCGGAGCAGTATATTGGACGAAGGCACTGCCAACACGATTGTGAGCAATAGTGCCTTACTAAAACACAAATTATAGTCACAACAATAAAAACAGCAAACCATCACACATGGGAATGGGAAAAGCAAAGTAGAAATTCCGCGCCAAAACCAAAATCGCAATCATCAAACTTGTCAAAAGTTGACAGTTTTTTTTTTATTATTCATCACACAGAGTCACGGGCTTTGACAGATAGACTGGAAGAAAAATATTTTCAGTATTCGGGGTTTAGTTGAGTGAATGATAGCCGTTATATTGTGGTGTGATGTGTGTGAGTGAGTGAGTGAATGGGAAGAAACGGGAGGGAAGGACGGCAAGCAAGGCAGGCAGCGTTGCCAGATCTCCTGATTTTCCAGGAGATTTCCTGATTTTTCCTATGTTCTCCTGATCTACTGATTTTATTATTAAATCTCCTGATTTTTAAGATTTAGGAATATTTTCAATACAAAAAGTATGCATACGTAAAAAGGAACGTATACGAGTTGTGTTTATTCCTAACAGTGATAAGTGTTGGGAAGGAACGCTTCATAATATAGCCTAATACCGTATATTTTAGTATTTTAGCCTAATACCGTATATATAGCGTTTTTGCAATGAATCCGCCGCCGTAACGAAACCGTAACGAATCAGCTGAGAACTTCTGGAAAATCGTTTCCAACATGGAAAACGGCGATGGCAAGATGTTCCCAAACTTGAGTGAATTCGTTCTAAATCTGTTGTGTTTACCACACTCGAGCGCCACAGTGGAAAGGTTGTTTTCTCAAATAAATCTTACGAAAACTAAACTGAGGAATAAATTATCCACCAAAGTTATAGCCGGCGTGTTGAGAACAAAAAATATTATCAAGAACAGCAACTGTTTTGATTTTAATGTCAGCGAAAAAATGACGTCCAAATTAAACAGTAAGATGTACAATTAAGATTAAACAAGTAAACGTAGGTTTTTATTGATCTCCTGATTTTCCCGATCAATCTCCTGTTTTTTTTAATAAATATTTCCTGGATTTTGAAATTTTGGTCTGGCAACACTGAAGGCAGGCAAACAAAGAAAGAGGGAAGGAAGAGGCAAGAAAGGGGAACTCGACTCGGAGAAGCGGAAAAAAGCGAAGCGAGGCGAGCGATCATCGTGTGGTGTCGCGTTTTGTTTTGCGTGTCGTGCGGGCAAGAATATTGAGGCGTGAAACCAAAATTCTGAAAAGAGAGAGATTTTTTTGTTTAATTGTACAACAATGAAAAAAGGATTCAAAGTGACCGATGTAAACAGACTGAAGAAAATCGGTGTAGCCGCTGAAAACCTTGAGGAATTAATTGAGAAATCGTGCAAAAAGTTAGGGGTAAGTTTATCGTTTAGCTAAAGACTAGTCTAAGTAACTTGATTCCTCTTTCTATTTTGAATACTCATCAATGTAATTGTACCATAGAATTCGCGTAACTTGTATACGCGCTGTCCTTGGCCTATCTGCGTGATCGTAGTAGGGCACAACCTTGACCCAGTTATTTTGGCGGGCACCAGGTGGCAGCCGGCGCGGAGTGGCGCGTGTGCGTCGCGCAGGACGGGACTCAGGTCGGAGATGACGACTACTTAGCCACGCTGCCGCCGCAGACGCTGCTTGTGCTGGTTAACCACGACGAAGAAATGGTAACTGGTATGTCCTAACTCACAGGCTCGCCCTAGGTCGCCCTATTGTATGTCCTTGGCCTATCGACCTAAATAATATAGGTCAGCTAAGTTCAGTTCGTCATGGCCACTTGCAAACCAAGGTTTGTGTGTCAAGTTGGCCCAATTTGAGTAACCATTCACTGGTTGCAGCTCTATTTGAAGGCCAGTTTAAGTTTTATTTTTAACTGCAACCTACCTACTTTAGATAAGTAGGCAGCACTAGTAGATAATAAAGGGTCAAATAAGTATTAGTACTGATCATCCTGCACCTCTAATTCTAGAATAACATTTGAATTTACACTTCGGAATTAAAAGTTTGGTTTTATTTCCAGACTTTGACTACTACTATAATCTAATCCGGTCAACCAAAAAGGAATACTTTGCAATTGGGTCTGCAGCCAAAGAGTTCCTCAACAATGATTTCAGGGAAAAATATAAAGTTTTCCAACGGTACATTTCCGCAGCTGATGATGCAAAGAGCATGCTCAGTGAGAGGTCACAGGACCCAGATTGGTTTGCAGGTAAGATCTAGACAACAAAGATGACTCATTAATTGTATATCTAATATGTCTACAATATGTCTAACAAGTCCCTTGATTGAACTAGCTATAGGTACAATTTATATTATAATTATTGTAAGAAAACGGGATTCTTACCACGATTTATTTTCTTTTTGAGTTTCCGATATTTCGGCACCGTTGCAGGCAAAAAAAGAAAATAAATCGTGGTAAGAATCCCGTTTTCTTACAATAATTATGTCTAAAAACCACGAAAGTTTCAAAAAGCAATTTATATTATGTCGTCAGGTCTGGAGTCTTCTGAGAAGACCAAAGAACAGGCCATGTCAAAAAGAGTAAAGGAACGAATGAGGGGCTACTACTACAAAACCAAATCAGCCCTCCAGGCCTCAGACCTGTACACCAGGTCCAAGAAGGGCCATGGCAAAGAACTCATCAACCAATTCCTCTCGGATTTGAGGAAAATCCTGGAGTCAAAGAAGTACAATGACACATATTTTAACCGAAATGCTGATGAGAATATGAGGATGTGCAGGAAAAGTGGTATATTTGATTGTGGAGGACTTTGGAACTCCTCTAAATGTAACTATGAGGGAGACCATGTGATCAACCCTTACAGAAGCCGTGAAGAGAGGATCATATTCCAAACATGGAACTTGGACCACAGGATTGAGTTATCCAGGTCTATTATACCGAAAATATTGCAAGCTATAAGTGATATTATAGATGGCAATGTCACATGCAGCATTTGTAGCACTGAAGTAAGCAAAGGCACCATTTGCACTGACCGGTATTACCTACAAATATTCACAATGGATAACTTGAAGCTTGTCCACATTGTTTGTCATTACAAGGGCAAACATGACGCAGAATCAGATGCTTATAATGTCTGTATGGAGTGTTCAAATATGAAAGGCAATATGGAATATAATTGCAAAAAGTATATTAGGACTAAATAAGTTTTTGGATTAACTGAAAAGAACATGCAGGCAGACCAAATTATTGTGTCAACTCAATCTGGGGCACTCAATACCTTTTTAATGTAAATATTGAAAAATATATGAAGTAGCAGAGAAATATTATACAGTTACTTACTATTGTAGTGTCAGTAGCAAGTGACATAAAAATTGTAGCCTTGAGTAGTGATTTATTTACAATGTTGATGTTGTAACTGTTTACTAGATACATAATGTTTTATATTCCTTGATTCATCTCCTAGCCCTAGGATATAGCTATTACCTAATAATGAAGGATTATATAAAAATCTAATATTAATATCAACTGTGATTTTTTTGAGTTCCATAATCAGTTGGTAAATCAAGACTGTTTAATTTATACTTATGTACTGAATGATAAATAATTTTAAGAGCTTACTTAACCTGCTGGTTTGAAAACGGAATTTAACCATTTTACGAAACAGGGTGGTAGTCATGTACTCTCCTCATTATTTGTATTTTGTACACACAATGGCAAATTATCAATGTTATTTTAATTAAGCATACTTCCAGAATGATCAAGGTTGAGATGCTGCCATAATGTGCATATTTTATTTATTTTGAGTTTTGTAACTTTTCTATTTAGTCTATCTATTGTATACTTACTTAGGTACTTACGTCATTCTACTTTGATAAAGATTTATAATCAAAATATTAAATGAAATATAATAATTTCCTACAATGATAGGACTATTTTCTTACTTCAGCTGAATAGATAAAATTGAAATTGTTATTCAATACATTAATATAATAACTTTTATGTAGCCTGCCTCAGCAATATATTGTGTAGATGCTTCCATAGCTGAATAGTTGCTTATTAAGCCTTTAAACGTCCAATATAGGTACATTACTTATACTCTCGAATTTACAGTATTAGACCCTTCTCCCTTGTTCAAGTTAAATATTAGGAATATTGTAGCAAAATAAAAAAACAATTATAAAATGAAGTCCATATCAAATGTCTCCATTACTTAAATCAAAGAAAATGTACGGTTGTTAGCATCACTCGAGGGTACCCCTCTGCATTTAACTCTTGAGGGATACTTTCTGGTGGTAGCTGAAGAAACTTATTGGCAGAAACTGTTTACTATAATAATGTATAGTATAATACTATCCAAAGAATAAATAAAACCATACTACATACAACATAATGTCTATGTATTAACCAATAATTAATGACTTATCCTACATACATTGAACCAGGGGCCTTATCTCCTCTTCCTACCGCCAGTCTTCTTGCTGGGGTTCCTTTGTCCTGCGCCGGCCTTCGGCTTCTTGGCTGAGAAGTTACTGGGATTGCTTTTGCCCTTGCCCTTTCCTTTGCCAGGCCGGAAGGCCTTCTTCTCTTCTGACCTCCTGTAACAGGAAAAAAATATTGTCAGCATCCAAAATATGATGATCAAACTTTATAATGGCCCAACTTGAGACCATAAGAGGAAGTTAAACTGTACAGCTGCTAATAATGAAGTGATTGTGGTTCTACTAATGAAAAGATACTCACTGCAACTGTTCACTATGTATGTGTTTATTAACAGCCTTCTCCAAGTCAATTTTGGGCCGTTTATTCAAGATGTTGTCGATCATGCTCAGGTTATTTTCCTTCTCCACCTTGGCGGTGGGTATGGGCGCTTTTCGCTTGCGCTCCTTGCCGGGGATGAGCTCCTGGACACCTTTGCCGCGAGCCTCCTTCTCTTTGGGCAGTTTGTCTTGGAAACGACCGAGGGATGCTGTCGAAGCCTTCGCCACTGACACTGCTGTGGCTAGCTGCAAATGGAATAATAAAATAGTCCAGTGATTTGCATTAGTTTAGTTATCTAATGCACTGTCTCCACCAATGGTAAAGAATATAGACCAATTATTATTACCAACTTTGTAATTTCTGTAAATAGTGTAACTGTGTATGAATGTCAATATGGACCTGGTCCGAAATAAACAAGTTTTATTATTATTGAACTAAAGATGACAAAAGGGAGGCCATCACTGAGGATAGTAGAACTGTAGACACACTGAAGTAAGGCTTTAGTGAACAAGTTCAATCTAAGGGGGTATATTTATTAGGCCAGTAGTAATTTCTTAAAAATGCTGGAGATGGGGCTTAAGTGCAGAGCTGCTTAGTGTAAGCAAGGTGTGGCCTATGTCCCAACCAAAAAGTAAGAATGTACCTGTGTAGCAGATGCCTTGTCAGAAGTGACAGGCAAGCCGACCCTGGGTATTTTGACCTTCTTGGCTCTAGCAATGTTTTTCAGTCTCTGCAATTCGTTTTTAGCAACTTTTTCCGACTTCTCTGATGCCTTTTTCTCAAACATGTCTGTCATGGGATCAGCATTGCCTGGGACTTCAATCACCCAGTTCTTTTCCTTTTCAGCTTCTGCCTTCTTGAAACTGAAATAAAAAAATATATAATAATATTATTGCAAATCTGAGTTGGAAATATCTGTTTATCAGCTTGATTCTAAGTAAAAAACAGACTTACCCATACAAAGGCACCCATTTCTGCAACTGGTCATCCCAGTGTAATTTATCCTTCTTCTTCTTGGTGATGCCCTTGGCTTTGGCGAACTCTTGCCACTTAGTAAGGGGTTTGGGCTTGGGCACAGGCTTGGCGCGTGGTAGCACTGTTGTGGGGTTAGGAAGCTTCACCACTATGGCCTCTTCAATCCTTTCGGTTGGGAGCTCCCATATTTTGTTTAGTAACAACTGTGTGTTGTCGCGAGTTAGGACTTCTAGGAACTTCTCTTTGTTTTTACTGAAAATTTAAGAAGTTTGTTGTTGATATAGGTTTCCCAAATGCTCCAGATTGGGGGACTTGATAATTAAACAATGTTTAGAACAAAGAATGGGCCAAAATAATAAGCGCTTGCACTTACCTCAGCAACTTTGAGTCCAAGTCATTTGTATCTGATGCTAAAAGGCTGCCAATATCGAATTCAAGGTCCAAGTGTTTGTCAACAGTTATGGGTTTATATTTTTCAGCTTTCTTCTGTTCCCTTTCTAGGATTTCGTTTACTATATCCATTTTATATCACTGTTTTCATTCACATGAGATAAAAATTGTGCAAGAATTTAACCTCAAAAGGCCTAAGCAAGCAAACTTTTGATTTGACACTTGATTTGACAGGACACGTGTTGGTTCCACATAGATTACTCGAATAAATATCCGCGTGGTTACTGACTGGGCTTTTCAGAATCCGGGGGTCCCGTTTCATTCGGTCATTTCAAAAACATATCTGTCAGAAACAGCTGTCAACTATTCTGTGAAGTTCAGTGTGAACCAACCAAGTTTGGTATAATAAACTACTCTTTGAAAAAGCGCGGGAAACGTTTGAACGAGGCGGGCGTCTTTTTCTTTTTGATAAATTGAAAATTAATTTAGTACTGGTTTTAAGAGCAGTTTGTACATATTTGTTATTAATTATCGTAGTTTAAGTGTTTAATATTGTGTATATATAATATTTACTCTGATTTGGTAAGTTTTAAAACTTTTTGTCAGGTTGATGGGGGAGGAACCACCCGATCCGGGGGGAACCATTCCCCCGGTCGGATATAATGTCACGATTCCCAGCACTGAATCCCCTGGCGTTCCAAGGCTCGTTGATTCGAGCATGGATACGGACGGTTCTATGAGATCGGAGAAAAGGAAAAGGACTAGGGCTATTAAAGTTTGCAGGCATTGTAATAAAAAAAGGAAGCATTCTAAAAATGATTTATCTAATGCAAATGCTTGTGCCTGCCATTCTGATAGTGGTGATGACGGAAAGAAAAAAAAGCTTGCAGAAGCTGATCAAGCTCTTTCGGCGCCTTCTCAGACCAGTCAGACTCAAATAATTTCCCAGCAGACAGCTAAGCCTTCTCAGCAGCAGCCGCAGGTCGGTAGGGTCTTGTACGAAGCGACTGATGTTTCGCCATACATTGTTCATGTCCAGAAGCAGAGCACCGATTCTTCGTCAGCACCAATACTCCATCCAGTTTCCTTCGGGCAATACCTGAAGAGACGTGACATCAAATATGTTATCAACGGATCAGTAAAGCGTTTGAGTCGTAGTAAATTGTCAGTATCTTTTTCTGATTATAAAGAGGCTAATTTGTTTATAAACGATACAGATCTCCCAGCACACAACTATAAAGCGTTTCTGCCGTCATTCAATGTGACCCGGATGGGTCTTGTTCGTGGTATCCCAGCAGAATGGTCTTCAGAGGAAATCATTGAAAATGTATCTGTTCCTATCGGCTGCGGCAAAGTCATTAAAGCAAGGAGAATGAATTATAAAGTCCATGGACCTATTCCTGAGTGGAAACCTAGTCAAACCGTTGTTTTGACCTTTGATGGACAAGTGCTCCCAAAGCGTGTATTCATGTTTTACAATTCTCTTCCGGTAGAGCTCTATAAGTACCCAACCATTCAGTGCTTCAATTGCTGTCACTTTGGGCACACAAAGCTTCAATGTCGTTCAAAGCCTCGATGTTACAGGTGTGGCCAAGGTCACACTGGTGACTCCTGCGACATTGAGCCTGATTCTGCTTCATGTCTGTCTTGTGGTGGTCATCACTTTGCCATAAGTAAAACATGCCCTGAGTTTGAAAGACAAAACAGAGTTAAATTATATATGGCGCAGAATTGTGTATCATACTCAGAAGCTATTAAACTTCACCCTCCAGTCACTAAATCGTTTTCGGATGTTATGTCATTTCCAGCTTCTTCACCTAGTACTCACATTTCTCATCCACAGACACAAACTTTAGCACCTATGGCATCTCCAAAACACCACCGTAAAACGGTATTTCTGAAGCCCCGTTCCCCTCCTAAATTAGCGAAGGGATATGATCAGGCTTCTCATCAACAACTTATTGCTGATTATGATCCTCCTGCGCCTCAAAATGGCTGTGCCCTTCAAGAGAAAAATCCTGAAAAAGAAATGAATGTTGTAGATTTAATTTCAGCTTTAATTCAAGCTCTTTCAAAACCAGCCTCTTCCCATAATGAATTACCGTCCAACGCTGCCTTAATTATTAACCTTTTAAAATCTATTTTCTCTAATGGCCAATCTGGGCAAGATTGTCCAGTGGAACTGTCGAAGCATTGTTAGTAAAAAATCTGATTTAATTTTCCTTATAAATAAATTTCAACCAATGTCTGTAGCACTCTCTGAGACATGGCTTAAACCGGGGTATTTATTCAATATTCCCGGTTACTCCTGTCTCCGAGACGACAGAAATGATGGGTACGGTGGTGTTGCCTTACTCATCAAAAATTCATTTTCATTCTCACCTGTACAACTTCCATCTCATACTCATGACATATCCATTATCGCCGTCATTGTAAATAACATTTGTATAGTTTCCATTTATTTTGCTCGCCCATCTGTGAATATTTTATCTGAAATTAGAAACATTTTCTCTGTATTGCCTAAACCTTTTGTGATTATGGGCGACTTTAATTGTCAGCATCAGTCGTGGGGCAGCTCCATATCAACATGTTATGGAGACCAATTACTAGAAATTATTGAAGAAAACAATTTGTGCATTCTTAATTCTTGTTTACCTACTCGCCGTACAAAGCCTGATGAGGGAACCAGCGTTCCAGACTTGTCAATTTGTACACCTGACTTGGCACTTGCTTTTTCCTGGTCTACACATCCTTATTCTTATGGCAGTGATCACTTTCCTTTAATTATTTCTTTTCCCTGTAAAAATCCTCCTCCTGTAAACAAACCACGAATAAAATATAGATTAGGTCATGCAGATTGGAATACTTACAGTCAGTGTGTTGATAATAAGATTAAAGTTCAAAATGTGACTGACGCTGAGGGGTTCTCTAAAATTTTGCTGGAGGCAGCTGACGAGACCTTTCCTACCAAAAATTGTGTTTCGGGCAAAATTCCCTCCCCTCCTTGGTGGGACGCTGAATGCTCTGATGCCGTCAAAAAAAGAAAAGAGGCTGAGAAAATTTATTGCGATTCCATGACATCAGAGAATTTTGATCATTATTTGGAAGTAGCCAGGGAAACCAAAAAGATTCTTAAAAAGAAGAAATATGAGGGTTGGCAAAATTTTTGCTCTTCTATCTGTCCATCTGTTTCACCTTCTGTTGTTTGGAGAAATATTAGAAGATTTAGGTCAGCTTTTAATTCGTCTTCTTCTCCTAAAATGTCTTCAGAACTTGCTGACGATTATATGGACCATTTAGCTCCCCCGTTTGTTCCAGAGAAAATTTCTATTTGCCCTTCTGTTTGTGTTGATAGCTCAGATCTAAATTCCCCATTTTCTTTAATAGAGCTGAAAGGTATTCTCTCCCACGTTAAAGATTCGTCACCTGGAGAAGATGGTATTATTTACTCTTTTATTTCCAATCTTAGTGATTCATCCCTTTTGATTTACCTTGAGTTAATTAATTCTATTATGTTGTCAGGTGACGTTCCTCTATCATGGAGATCACAAACAATTATCCCCATTTTAAAATTGAACAAAGCTCCTACTGATCCTTCTTCCTACCGCCCTATAGCTCTTTCCTCTGTCTTAGCTAAATTAGCTGAGCACCTTGTCAAAATTAGACTTGAATGGTTTATTGAGAGTAATGACCTGTTAACTCCCTCTCAATATGGTTTTAGAAAAGGGAAAAGTACTTTAGATAGTCTAAGTATATTTACCACAGATATCCGTTTGGCTTTTACAAATGATGATTCGGTTTTAGCAGCCTTTCTGGATATTCGCTCGGCTTATGACAATGTTCTTGTCTCAATTCTGAAAATGAAGCTAATTTTGTTAAAAGTTCCATATATTTTAACTAATTTTATCATTAATATTCTTTCAGAGAGGGTTATAAATGTAGATATTGATGGTCATAAAGTATCTAGACTAGTCTGGAAGGGCCTTCCCCAAGGTTCAGTTCTCTCACCTATCTTATATAATATTTATTCTTTTGATTTAGAATCTTCACTTTGTGGATCAGTAGAGGTTCTCCAATATGCAGATGATCTTCTTCTGTACACCCATGGTCATTCTGTTAACACAATGTGTACCACTTTGACTTCTTCCTTGTCTCTACTTCAGCAGTGGCTTTTTAAAAATGGTCTTGATCTTTCAGTTTCAAAAAGCGCTGTTGTCTTGTTCTCAAGAATGCGGAAACCTCCTGAAGTTCTTGTTGAATATGATGGCGTGCCAATTCCTGTTAAAAAACATGTTAAATTCTTAGGAGTCATTTTAGATTCTAAACTTACAGGTCATCCTCATTGCGAATTTGTAGTAGGCAAGTGTGAACGTTTATTAAATATTATTCGTTGTCTTGCCGGGGTTTGGTGGGGAGCCCACCCTTTTTCTCTTAGGTTACTTTATAATGCATTAATACGGAGTGTACTGGACTATGGTACCTTCTTATTGGAGCCTGGTAGTGTTGCTGGTTTCAAGAAATTGGAAGGTATACAGTCTAAGGCTCTCAGAATTATTTCAGGTGCCATGAAATCTTCTCCAATAAGTTGTCTACAGGTGGAGTGTGGTCTGCCTCCTCTCAGTTTACGGCGGCAATATTTGTCCGACAGATTTTATAGTCGATGTTTACAACTTTCAAGCCATCCCTTGCATGAGAAACTTAGTCGTCTGTCAGAACTAGTATCAAAATCTAAGTTTTGGGCTAAAAAAAGAAGTCCGTGTCTCGTTAAAAGTTACATAAAATATAATACTATTGAGGCTCCTATTAACCAGTGTAAAATGATGCCTTTATTTCACTGTTCCTATACTTCTTTAATTTTGTCACCAAATATTATGCTTCAAACAGGTATTTCAAAACGTAGTGTCAGCTGTCAAAATGAGTTATCTAACCTCTTGGATACTGAATTTCAGGGATGGCATACCATGTTCACAGATGCATCGAAACATCGTAATAGTTGTGTGGGAGTGGGCGTATTTCATTCGCAATACAAAATTGTTCAAAAAATTAAACTTCCCCCCGAATCTTCGGTTTACACTGGGGAATGTTTCGGATTGTTCAAAGCAGTAGAATATATTCTTTTAATGCGCCTTCAGAAAACTATAATATTTACTGATTCGCTGAGTTCTCTTCAGGCTTTATTAAAATTTCCGTTCTATTCAATAAATCATCCAATTATTTTTGAAATTCGCAGATTGTTAATTGGCTAGATCTAAAAAAAAATAGACCTTCCAAATTTCTGCTTTTCCGATGGAATAGACCATTTCAAAGAAGTAATTTGAGCAAAAAAATTTTAAGTGCTTTTATTACGTTTTTATCTAAGTTTTAAAGTTTTGGAAGTTCTTACCGGAAGTGCGTCACGATCTACCAAATAAATCCTAGCATGTGGCTTCTTAAAAAAAAAAACTGTCAGTCACTTTTCAGTATTCTGTGCTGTGCTGTCAACTGTCAATGTCATTCCATCTTTCGCATCTTTAATGTTTTGCTTGGTTTTTTCAATTAGATTTTCGTTACAATATAACTGTGCTTATAACCCTGGACCTCGTCAACTGATTGCATACACGACTAACTACGCTTGATTAACGGACTCCGACTTCTCCGACGACAATTTCGACCTTGGCTGTTTTCACCCGGACATCGACCGACGCAAACGTTATTTACAAAATCAAAATGAGTTGCTTTATTCCAACGTGCACTAATAACAAGCATACGACTCCACCGAAGATTTTCGTCAAGTTAAGAGACACGATGAAAAAGGAATGGTGCCTCAAAGTGGGCGCAAAATACCAAAGACGGCTATCCATGTTTATTTGTGAAGACCATCTTGTTGTAAGTTTTTCTTTCATATAGACACAATGCAGATTCTGATCATGAATACAAATTAAGTACTTAGGTACCTTAATTAACCCCATTTTACTCTTAATTAACCCCATTAAACTTTTACCTTAGGCTAGATACAGGAATAACTTTCATAAATGGCAAAGCAAAATGTGTTGGCAAAGCAGCTCAGTATCCCTCTGCCAAATTAATTGATCCCTATAGATTTAAAAAATCTATATGGTTATAGGACTCTAAATAATTACATTTCTTCTACTTATTAACTGAGAGTACCTACTTATTATCAGTTTTTTTACTTTTACAGCTTCAAGAAGATTTGGAGAATTACTTCAAGTGGAAACTGTTGAATGAAGCACCAATTTTGAAAGCAAATGCTACAGTGCGTTATCAAAATACCTCAGAAAAAGAAAATATAGAAAATGAAAGCAACACTTCCTTAATGCTAAAGGAGGCGCCAAATCTGTCGAAGCTCCTTTTGACCTCCACTAAGAGAGACAAGTTACCATTGAAAAGGAGACATGAAGAATATTCGACGATGCCAAGTACTTCTGCTACAACGCTACCCATACTGGTAGATTCTTCAACTCAATGCAGTGTAAAAATGGTGGACAAACAAACTAATTATAAGGCCAGAAGAATTTTGTTACCTACGCAATCTTTTTCGTTTAGTGAACCTTCTGAAATATCTTCAGAAGATATGAGATCCAGTCCATCTCTCTTTGGATCAACGGAAACTGGAACAACTGGAACTGAAACTATGGTTGATGTAAAAGTGTGTAATATCAGGGAGCAAATGTTAGGTTTGATTAATAAAAAACCAAAATTGTACCTCGGTATACCATTACAATACTTATGGATTATAGACTACATTCTCCTCAAGTCTCCCATAAAAGCAACAGCGTTATGTTTAATTTTAGCATTGTTTAAACTTAAACAAAATGATACTAATGAAAGAATGAGCGATCATTTTGAGATGTCGCCATCAAAAGTGTCAACAATGATAACTTTAGGAATTGAAGTACTCGTAAATTTTCTTCAAAATCTAATATATCTTCCCACAAAAATGGAAATAAAAAAAAATCTACCAATGGTTTTCAAAATAAAATACTCAAGTGTGCAAATGATTATAGACTGCTTTGAAATACAAATTGAGAAACCTACTGATCCAGTGAAACAAGCACAAAGCTGGTCTCAGTATAAAAACTGTAATACAGTGAAATATTTGGTGGGCTCAACACCAAATGGGTTCATATCGTTTGTCTCTGAGGGTTATGGAGGAAGAATATCTGACAAAGCTCTAGTTGAAAAAAGTAATTTAATTGATATTCTTCCTCCTAACGCTGTTTTGATGGCAGATAGGGGATTTAAAGAGATAGAAGCTCTTTTGTCCCTGAAAAGCATCAAAATGCTTCGACCTCCCAGTGTCTTTTCAGGTGTAAAGCCTACAAAAGAGCAAGTGCTATTAACTAAAACTATAGCCAGTTTAAGAATCCACATAGAACGAGTGATCCGACGGATAAGAGAATTCAGATTACTAAAGCCTCATTCCGTAGTAAATCATAGCCTGGTGAATTACTTGGATGAAATGGTAGTGATAGCGTGTGGCTTAGTAAATCTACAGGGAGAAATAATAAAAAAACGTTAATTTGTAAAAAAAAATATTTTAATCTTTAGCGCTCTTGATGAGTTTTGTAAAAATAAATGCTTTCCAAAAGTTTGTGGCCTTTTCAATTAAGCTATCCATCAAAACTTTGTCATAATTCACCCAGAAGATGTGAATCTTTTTATTTGTCTCAAAGGATGGGTCTGCAACACAGAATAAGCCTTTCTGTTTATTGGCTGCTACCATTTGGCACATAATTTGTGCTTCATGTTTAGGAAGTACTTTACCATTATTAACATAATTTTTAAATGTTTTTTCACTGATCGGACATTTTACCTCAATCACAAAATCATTGGTGATACCATCGGGAGATGCCCCTAAAATTGAGTTTATCAATAAAAAGCCACTTTTTTCTACTTTTATATGAATGTTCTTTTCTAGTTCCTCTATTACTTGATTTTCTAATTTTTTGCCTCTTTTCATTGCTATGGATTCTGGAAGTTTGTATCCTCCTAGTATCTGTTGCACTAACGACCCATCCTTTGTGCAATGTGCAGCCTCATATAGTTTTGATGCAGTCAATCGCCCTTGCCTAACATAGTGCCAGTATTTGCTGTTGGCTTGTTCTAATGTTTCTTGCTCTACGCTCTGTTTTAACTTGTTTATTTTACTGTTGGCATACTCAAAAAAAACATCAAATTGATTATTTGTATGAGTTTCAACAAACTCTATTGCAAGGTCAAAAATGTTGACTTCATCATCCTTTTTTTGTTTGAAGACTCTGATAAGAGACTCCTTTATGGGTCTTCTTCCACACTCCTCTTGGAAGTCGGCGAGGAGCTGGGGATTTTTGGGGCTCAACCTTAACCTTTTGTTATTCTTAAAAATGTCTTTGCTATGGACATTTTCATTTCTCGCACTGGCTAGCCTCGGCCTTTTCCAGTAGCACTGAACCGACGTTGTTGAGTCCTCGCTGCTTCTCTTTGCCAGCCAAAACAGGAGGAGCAATGAATGTTTGCAGCCACCTGAAAATAAATTATATTATTAACTTTTTTGTAAGTTATGTATCCACATCTCTACCAAAAACATTTTCTGTCCCTATAATGTTGTTTTTTTTTTTATGTGTTCCTGGTTGGATCTGCGATCAGTCCGTGACTATAAGCAGATGTTTTGTGCTCGAAGCTACTATTAGATAAGGCCCCCCATCGGGAACTCCTCTATTTCCTTATTTTGGCTAGTCGGCATCTTGCTCATCACTGCCAAGTTCCATAATATGACGTCTTTTCAGACGTTTTATATAGTTAATGTTGTTAATGTATAATGTTGTTTACGTAAAAATATTACCTGCAGCAGCAGCACAATCTTCACAGGTTGACTCTGTTATACTGTTGTCCACTTCATAAATTTTTGTTGAAACATTATATAGTTTGCTTCCTATACGGTGCTCGGGTACAATTTTAGCCCTCACGCTGCATGTTCCAGCGTTCCTTTTTAGATCTACATATCCTACTGCACTGTTGATGTAGGAATCACGAGATGACCTGTAAAATATAATTGCTTTTATCAGTACCTATGTTTAATGATGTTTTATATTGGGGTTGTTATGCCTCTGATGCTCAGCATTCCTTGTGATATTTTCCTATCATCATTAGCAAGTCCTGTTGCTTGTAGTAGCAATATAATTCACAGAGATACCTAACAAATTACATGATTTTGAATTTACAGAGTACAGAGCTATTGTTGGTAGGTAGGTATGCCTCATTTATTCACATAATTATTTAGGTATATGTAAAGACTGCAAAAGATACTCACATCAATGCTTTAGCTCCTCTTATTTCAGCAATGTTGTGGTTGTTATTCACAGCCATATATTCTAAAATCATAACCATCTCAACGTTAGGTAGATTACGGGAGTCGGCCTTAACATAGACATCATTGACAGACGGTGAATCGGCTGATGTAGAAGCCATCACGGCAGATTCCAAAATGAAAGTATCCAAGAGAAAGTCGGTGTCCAGTTGTGCGTGCGGGAGTCTTGTGTGTAGAAGAGATTTCGGTGTCCAGAATCCAGATGCGAGTGTGGAGTCGTGTTTAGCAGAAATGTCGGTATCCAGATTGCGTGCGCGAGTCTTATGTATAGCAGAAAATCAGCGGTCCAATGAGAAAAGGTACAGTCACTTTTATTAACGGATCGAACGAAATAGAATAATTCTAGAAAGGAAAACAACGAACAAAAGTGCAAACAAACAGTTTAAAACTGACAACAGGAAGACCAGGGTTGCCAAATGAGATTTCTCAAATTTCCCCAGATTCCCAACTATTTTCCACAAAATGTAAAAAAAAAAGTATTTTCTGTTTTTACATGCAATTTTTGGTCAGCATTGCGACAAGATACTTAAATCAATGCCTTTGCCCCTCTAATTTCATCAATATTGTGACTGTTACTTAATTCACACTGCCACAATCCAGTTTTAGGCTATGTTTTTCAGACTTATGTATGTGGTTTCCAAGTGACGGAAGCAGTTTTGTGATTGCGCAGCATTTTAAAGGTACAAAGTTGGTTGTACTTTCGAATCAATATTGGAACCGCATTTATTTATTTCAGTATTTCAGGAATTTTCTCTAAAGTTGGTAACACTATGATATTTCTCCGGCAAAAGGAACTACGTCACGACCGACCAGCAGAGACAATATGATGAAGGTCAAATGAAATTAAGGTCATACATAGTTTTGCATATAAAAAAATAACTACATGCTTATAATTTTTTTCGATTACTGCAAATAGCTCCAGAAGCCTATTCCTCGAAATGGTTTTCGAATCAGAAACATCTATAATTTTATGGAGAAGCCAATTAATTGCTCACAAAGAGACCTTTCTATAATTTTTGCTTGGATTCCTTCTCATTCTGGTATAGCAGGGAATGAGAAAGCGGACCAACTTGCTAATGATGCTGTTGAATGCGGTGATTTGTTTCCGTACATGAATTATTCTCAAGACCTCGGCACTCTTCCCAGGACTTATTTGCAGGATTCCTGGAAAAGGCTCTGGGAGGATGATACTTCTAAAGGGAAGTTTTATCGTAACATTCAGCCTTGCATTCCGGCGAAGCCTTGGTTTTCTGGTGTTAAGTTTGGCAAGAGATCCACTTCTATCTTGATACGTCTGCGTTTGGGTCACACCTGCACTCCAGCTCATCTCGCCAGACTTGGCATTGTGCAGAGCCCTGCTTGTACCTGCGGCGCTGAAGTTTCTGATGTTAATCATATTCTGTTTTCTTGTCCAAATCACGATTCCTCTTCCTTTATATCTGACCTCATATCCATCAAAGTTTCCCTTCCATCTTCTATATCTTGTCTTTTATATAATTTTAATGTAGATATTTGTAAATATGTACTTAGCTTCTTTAATAAACATGATATTAAAATTTAATGTATGTAGGTATCTACATATTTATTTTATGGTATAAAAAATATGTATGTAATGTTTATGTTTTTATTTTATTAAAATCAAACTGTCTTTATCTCCTCTTTTCCAAATTCCGTTTCTAATCCTTTGATAATTTTCCCGTTTCCCTACCTTTTACTTGATGATGGCATAAGCACAGTCCAGTGCATTGCCAAGGGTTAAAAAAAAAAAAAAAAAAACTACTCTTTGAACGAAGTGATAAACAACAACAAAAGTATATAAAATAAAATAATCGACTTTCGCAATTTTTTGAATAAATACCATTCTAGGGCGGCAAAGAAAATACACAAGTAATAATCAACATGACGGCAGATACAGAGACGAAATGCTTTAAAACTGAAAATAAGTTCTTAGTAAAAAGTGGTTGCAAGAAACGTATGTGGCGATCTTTGAAGCAAATACTAAGCGCCGAAAGAGTATTGCCGTGGCCAAATGATGCAGTTTTATGCAAGTTTATCTTTAAATAATTATAAATATAGATACAGCTAATAGTAAAGTTGTTGAATACCTCCTTATAATAGTAAAGTTGTTGAATACGAATAACCTTACCTCATTTTGTTTACAGATTACTCCATCAATGCTCCACCATCTTTCAAGCCCACCAAAAAATACTCTGATATCTCAGGTCTACCAGCGCCATACATGGATCGTCATTCTAAACTGTACTACAGCAATGCAGAGGAATTCGCAACAGTAAGAAGCCTACCCATGGACATCACGGCTGGATACTTGCAGTTGAGAGGAGCCAACACCATTGTAGGATAAGTGCCAGCTTTGAAAGATTCGACAGGTTCAAAAGAAAATGGATCAAGACAGCTACAGAGGCCTTAACATGGTAGCCATAGACTAAGCTTTTGTCTTCACTTGCTGTGGAAATGAGGATGATATCCTTTTATTATCCCTTATCAGGGACATAGTGGAGATTGTCATCATCATTATAAGAGTTATCCTCTCGTTTGTGCAGCAATCTCCATACACTTCTATAGAGAAATTATATGAAAACAAAAATGTAGGCAGAGGCTACGGCTATAAGCCCGGCAGAGATGTAAATTGAAGTCAATCGCATTTTATGTATGTAGGTACCTACTAAGAAGTAAAATACTGCTGAATAAATCAATTTTAATTTAGTCTTGTGATCTAAATCTTGTGTTGAACTCTGGGCCTAGAGTTCTTCTTCTTCTTGGCGTGCCTCTCCACCCTTTGTGAGATGAAGGTCACTTTCGCGATTTAATCGAGGTTAGATGTTCGAAGCGAAATAGATGTTCGACGCTGGCTATCTCCGTCCATTCCTTGATGTTTCTGAGACACGACTTCTTCTACCAGCACGCTTCTTCCCAATAATCTTGCCCATCATGATCACTTGAAAAAGTAGTTTGCTTTAAAAAATGGTCGCTAGTCGCTACGCACTCAAGCTGTGAAGTCGTCTCGTCTCGTTTTCTATTTTAAAACCTCCGCGTAAAATATTTCAATCATTCATGGCGTGTATGCATTTTTCGTGGGGCGTGGACACCAGTGGACACAGAGCGTGAGTGAGTGTGTAGAGACCACGGTGCGTTCAAATATCATGGATCTGTCTGTCATGCACTTAATCTATGATTTCAAGTGTCATAAAAATCAACTGTCAATGTCAAAAAAGTGTGTTCAAGTAAAGTTTCACATGTTTTCAACGTGTGGTTTTTATGTGTTATAGGAAGCAAACGGCTTCCAATTGATGTAAAAATGTCTTCATCCTTCTTTTTGAAAGGTAAATCAAGGCAAGTGCTGAAGAGAAAAGGAGAAAAAGTTAAGAAGCCGAAACCAAATAAGTCTAATGGTCCTAACCTCGAAACCGGACAAGAATCTTCGGATAGTGACTTGGATCTAAAGAAATTCTCAGACGCAGAAGAGTCTGAGAGTGACCATGAAACTGCAGAACAGAAGAAACTTCGGCTAGCCAAGAAATATCTGGAAGAAATCGAAAGAGAGGAGGAAAAACGCAATGAACTGAAGGAAATTGATGAAGATGCCATTGGTAAGCGATTACAAAAAGACTTCTTGGAACAGAAAGGTAAGCTGCGCGTTGAAGTCGCCGACAGCTACGAGCCACCTACCGATGCCGATATCAGACTGATTCGTGTGAGGGAGCACCAGTTAGCAGTAACATGTGTCTGTATCACTAGTGATGGCCAGTTTGCCTTTACTGGCAGTAAATGTTCCAGCATCGTTAAATGGGGTATCAATGAGAAGAAGAAATTGGCCACTCTGACGCACAAATCTCATGGGGATTACGTAAAGGGGAGCATTACTGCAGTAGCACTATCAACAGATTCAAGGTTCCTAGCTACTTCTGATCAATCTGCCAACATCCAAATCTGGGACCCACAAACAATGAAACACCTGCATACATTCCGAGGCCATAAGGATACTGTTACTGGACTTGTATTTAGGAAAAATACTCATGAGATGTATTCTTCAAGTAAAGACCGCTCAATCAAGATCTGGTCGCTAGATGAGATGGCTTATGTGGAGACCTTGTTTGGTCACCAGACCCCTATAACTTCTATTGACGCCTTGACACGAGAGAGGGTTATCTCTGCTGGTGGGAGAGATGCCACAGTGAGAATCTGGAAGATAGTCGAAGAGTCACATCTTATCTTCAATGGGCCAGAGGGAAGCCTGGATGAAGTGAAATTATTGGATGAGGAGCACTTTGTCTCTGGCAGTGACAATGGATCACTCTGTGTGTGGAGTTTGATGAAAAAGAAACCTTTATGTGTGGTCCCACAAGCTCATGGAGTAGAGAATGAAGTGCCTCTCTGGATAACAAGCCTAGCAACAGTACTCAACTCGGACGTTTTTGCATCAGGCTCTTATGATAACAGCATAAGGTTATGGAAAGTATGTGAAGCATACAGGAAAGTGGTGCCCATGTTTAGTATAGAAGCCAATGGTTTTGTCAACAGCATGCAGTTCACAAGTGATGGTCAGAAACTGTATGCAGCATTAGGTCAAGAACATAAAAATGGAAGGTGGTGGCGCTTGGCCTCTTCTAAGAATGCTGTTCTAGTAGTTAATTTTAAAATAAATGTTAAATCATAGTATAGGCTAATAAATATTTTGATAATTACAGTTTACTGTTTTATTGAAAACCCCAAAAGAATTGTCAACTTGGTATCATAAAATGAAACTCAGAATGAGGAGAAGATAACAAAAAAACATATAATTGCATTATACTTTTTATTTTATTCATTTGAGTAGGCCTATCACAATATCCTGTGCCAGGTGTCCATAATAGGGTGTCTTGATTCTTCATTCTTGCCGAGGGAGCTTACCTGGTTAAACAACTACTGATGCTAAAAATGGGGCATTATCCAATTCACTTTTGATCAGGATTGTTATGCAATTAACATAGCTAAAATTGGATAATACCTGCAGACTACAATGTATTTCAGTGTAATGAGGTGTCTATAACAGGGCGAGAGGGACATGTGACCTGTTTACCAATGGACCTAGAGCATCAGCGGCTACCTGGAATACACGGCAATCAGCACAGCACACAGCAACAGCAAACAGGCCAGCGGGCGCCACCGGCCTGTCAAACAAACGCACATGTTAGTCTGCGTGCACTGCTCATCTGCTAACTGGATCAGCTGGCTGTATAATTTACTTATTGTGAATTGTAGAGCTTAGGTTCATGAATTGAAAAGGAAGAAAGTTAACTTTACTACTTCAAAGGGGAAATAAAAATAAGGATTTCTTTATTTTACGTCAAAGAGGACCTATCTGTTACTTATCTTTGCTTTGATAGACGTGTCGCGATTTTGTCAAGGAAATAAAAAAGTCAAGTCATAACTTATCGACAGCAACAACAGCCATTCAGCGGTTGTCAGCAAACAGCCCCCCCATGCCCCGCTCGAACCTCGCGCCCCGCGCTCGCCACCGCCTGAGCATACCAACATTCACATTAATTTTAATCATCTGTTACATTTTCAATCTTATCTTATAATCTATGCGGCCTAATGTTCAGGACTTACAATCAGGCCCTTGAAAGAGTTTATGTGGTCTTGAACATCAAACAGCATAGCTTCCATAAAGAATAATCACATGATTGTTGAATCATAATAATAATTAGAATGTTTTGATAAGGAAGACCACATAAAATCGTGAAAATTTATGGATTCTGCTAGATAACTTGTATAAGAAGGTAGTGATGTGCAGAAGTTTATTACCGGTCATAAGTTGTCCCAAAATATGAATGCCCAATTTTGCCCAAATGATTAGGGTTGAACTGTCAATATTTTATTGAATATAAATCTGAAAAGATAACTGATGTGCAGACCACATCTGGTGCTTAAAATTAGCACAATTTGATTTATTAATCTCAAGTATATCATGCCTAGAGGAGAGCTAACACGAGACATTACAATATTATATGTAGACATGTACATTGCATCATAACTTCTACTATTTGAATTTCTACAAAAATAAACCAAAATGCAAGAAGACTCTTACACAAAAAATCTAGTTTGTAGAAAGAAACTTACAAAAAGTATTTTAATACATTGAATGCAACTATGTTATTCATAGTTAGGTCTGGGGAACTTAGAAAAATGAAGATGTATAGTACCTTGGCTGAAGGCTGGCGAGTCTCAGCTCAGCACATCAGCTTTCATGGTACCATGTACCTGGAAAAGAGTAAACAAAATTCCGTTTAAGGGTTAGACATTTCTACCACAAAAATAAAAAAATACCATGGTAGTAAAAGTGGACGAAAATGATATAAGTAGCCTTCATCTTGGCCTATACCCGGTTAATAATAGAATAAAGGTCCCTGGACTTGTCAGCCTGTCACATGTCAACATCTTTTGCATCTTAATATAACTCGACCAAGCAAATAAAAAAAACCCGTGGAATAAGAAACAACAAATATTTTTTAGAATGTTAAACCTTTGGTCTGGGTTAAGAAGTGAGTTCTAAGAACTTACTCTGTCAGCTGCTTAGTGGCGGGAGCGCGACCTGGAGCGACTGCGGGAGCGCGAGCGTCCGCGGGAGCTCTTCGAGTCCGAGCGGGAGCGCGAGCGAGACTTGGAGCGGCTGCGCGAGTGCGTACGGCGACGGGAGCGAGAGCGCGAGCGCGATGACCTGTGTGCAATGAACAAAACAGATTTACTTTATAATGCTTAGTGGCGTCACAACTACAGCTACTTTTAGGTAGGTACTGTTATTGTTGTTAACCACATCATTAACACATCCAAGCAAATAATTAGATTGCATGAGTCAGAGCGTTAGGTGTTTTGAATTTGGCAAGTTATACCTGCGACGCCTGCTTCGGTATGGAGACGAGGGACGTCCGTAACGTGCCATCTGCACACGGAGCTCTCTGCCATCCAACATGCGTCCGTCGAGCGAATCCAGGGCTTCTTCAGCATCGCGGCGGTCGTAAAATCTAGAATACAAAATGGGTGTTATGCCGGTTGAACGACGCTTATAGTTGGCGTGAAAGTACTAAGGTTTCATTTGTAAATAACGTACCTGACGAATGCGAATCCTCTACTTTCGCGTGTGTAGCGGTCTCTAGGAATGTAGATATCTCCAACATCGCCACATCTCTCAAATACGCGACGCAAATCTTCCGGCGTGGTACGGTATGTTAGGTTATCCACTTTCAGCGACACCATGCCGTCTATGCGTGGCGGAGGCCTTCCGTAACTCATGATTGATGTTTTTATAAGCTGATAATCACAACACGATAAAATAAAACTGTTTGCGTTGAGAACCGGAGCGAGCGACGCACGTATTTCACAAAATGGCGTCAATCAAACAAAATTAGTCAATCCCAAAATTGTTATGGCGGCCGGAAGTTTGTTTGGCTGACTGAATTCTATAGTCTATGCTACGTTATTTCTTCCTTTCTCGCTCTAGCATGAAGGAACGTGTTAGTGGGGGAAAGAGAAACATTGTCATGACAATCGCGCGCGTAAACACTTGTAGTGTAGTAAGAGCTTCGGATACGGATCTATCCAGTGTTGCAAGTTACAAAACTTGAAATTTCTACTAAACACTGATACTAAATAACGCAGAATGCTTTCCGCAGTCCGCACACAAAAAATAGGACGGATCACAGCCTTCTTTATGAAGGCTGGTGGACGGATACATCTCAGTCAGATCAATCCTCAGAACAAAATAAACTCTCAATCTGAGGGATGGATGGGCCATTGGGCCTGTCATCAGAAAGCTGTTTGCTAAAGTCTGTTGGTCAGAAAATACACCTAAGCCGCACTAACTACACTATAAAAAGTTTGATTCTCGGCCACCCTGTATTGGAAGATATCCCATTGCTTGGGTTGGGGCACCCTGTGTTATTGCTTAGCAACCAAGTGTTGTGTTTACGCTGACTCTGTGGCTGGTTGGTTGTTTGTTCACCATATTTCACCATCCATCACTAAGTAAATGACACCCACCAAATTCACGTAATCTCTCTAAGTAAAAAAAAAACTATTCCTACGCTCACCGTCTGCTTACAATGACTTTCATACAAGTTAGGAACAAGAAGCTCCTCCCCGACTTACGAAAAGAGGGCGAGCTAACCAAGGAAATATTATTGTCGACCAAAGTAAAACATGGAGTGTCTGTTGGCTCCAGGCTGTTCTCTCATCACACGCTAGCTAGTGTCAGGAGACTAGGATTTTACCATCCTTTCTCGTAAGTACAGGCAGATCGAAATACATCCTTTCTAGTGAGTACAAACTCTAAATAACCACCTAGCTCACACTAAACTTCCACCTTCCACTACTGAACAAGAGTCCGATTGCGTGTTCCTACCTACTTATATGCGGCGGATCGGGGCGGGCCGGGGCGGGCCGCAACGCAACGCAACGTTGGGGTGCGTCCATCTAAGCGCATCGCGGCGGATCGGCGCATCGGCTCGGCGGATTTTTTGGTGTTGCCACTTTGTCTAGTCACAAATATTGTAACTTTTGAGCCCTCGTTGTGACTTTTTGTGACCCAAAAAACTTGTCGTAGACCAGATCACATAATCGGCTGAATTATTGTTGTTCTGCTTTTTACAATAATGAAAAGAATACTATGTTATAGCAGCGAACGAAAAATCGCTGAACAAAAATAGGTCAAACATTTATAATAAGTTGAAAACATTAACTCGGGACAGGACTTGAACCCGCAACCTCTCGCATACCGTGCAGGCGCTCTACCAATTGAGCTACCGAGTCAAGTAACTGTCGATGCGAATTTATTTAACTAGTCTCCGTCAACTGGACGGGGGGCGCCACCTGGTATGATTAGTTTGCACTAGAGCATGGATACCGCTTTTCGGTAATACCAAAAAACCGGGATCCCGGACTAAACATCTGCATTTGAAAAACCGGTATTATTTTAATACCGAAATTTCGGTAGGTAGTTTCGGTATTACAGATAAAACTCTGAAACAAGTGTGGAATATCAAAATTTCGCGCGCATGCGATGCGTGCGAGTGCGCCGTGCGGAATAGTGTTGTGAACCGGTTTTAGAAAAACAAAAGAAAAAAGTTTTATGTTAAAACCGATAAACACCGGTTTTTTAAAATTAATTAAAACCGATTACTTTCTTAATGTAGACCGCAGTCCGGGGCCTTAGCCTGTAACGCGTTGGTGCCAAAATAGGCTCCCAGTTGACGGCTTCAATGGGGGATTTACTGACAGCTATAAAAAAATAAAAAATAGCTATAAAAGCTGTGACAGATGGCGTTGATCCGACATGGTGTCTATCACAAAGTAATTTTGTGCTTACAACAGCGAAAATATTTCTTCACTTCATTGCTCTGTGACTTCATCTTTCATCGTCGTAGACCTCATTCTATTTTGGTACATGAAAAAATGCATGACTTTGTAATTATTCTTGTATAAGTGAATGGTAGAACCGGAAACACTACATTTTGCTCCACCACTAATATCTAAATGTGTTTGGACGTATCTACGAAGGCCAACAAGCGCGAACTGGCATTAAAAAAATAGGTAAAAAAACTTTTTAAGTTAAACGGTTTTATGTTAAACATACATTGCAATGTTTAAGATAAATGTACTAAAAACCAAAAAATAATAAAATAGATACAGTCGTGGGAATTATAAACATATGCATAGACTAGACTAAAATAAAACCGTGGGGCACGTCAATTGTCTACAATCGTTGATTAAAATGTTTGTTTTGTAATGTTACACTATAATTAGGCAGTTGACGTGCCCCACGGTTTTATTTTAGTCTAGTCTATGCATATGTTTATAATTCCCACGACTGTATCTATTTTATTATTTTTTGGTTTTTAGTACATTTATCTTAAACATTGCAATGTATGTTTAACATAAAACCGTTTAACTTAAAAAGTTTTTTTACCTATTTTTATTTTCTAGTTTTTAGTTTTTATTTCGCATTCTGTTTAATTCATATAGTACATTGTATTATACTGGTTGAGCACTTTCATTTGATACCCATATTGATGGGATCGATAAAACCTACGTTATCCGCCATTTTGTAGCGGCCGCCATCTTGTACTTCAATTTTTTATAGTATATTGTATTCTGCTTGTTGAGCCCTTTCATTTGATACCCATATTGATGGGATTGATAAAACCTACGTTATCCGCCATTTTGTAGCGGCCGCCATCTTGGATTTCAATTTTTTATAGTATATTGTATTCTACTTGTTGAGCCCTTTCATTTGATACCCATATTGATGGGATTAATAAAACATAAATTATCCGCCATTTTGTAGCGGCGGCCATCTTGAATTTATAATGATAATGAATAAACATAATTGTATTGTCACCAAAATCCAAAGTGTATACAAAATTTCAGATTAATCGGTTGACAGGAAGAGGGTGAAATTTGAATTACTAAATTTGACCCAAGAAAGAATAAAGAATAAATAATAAAAAAACGGGGTGAGCTAAATAAAACCGTTTAAAAACATGTCTCGTCAGCGACATCAAGTTACAAATTTGGAACTACAACTCATGAGTTGTCAGAAAATCGCCCTAAGGAAAATCGATTTACTAATGCGGTCGGTCCTTTTAATGTTTTTGTAGTACAGCAAAGAATATTCTGATTCTGCAACTTTTTATCTGAGTGCGCGGACAGTTTGTGAAATTGTGAGTGAGTGAGTGAGTGTGTTTGTTTTCACGCTAAAACTGCAGGACGAATTTGCCTGAAAGAATGGAGATAGTAAACCAGACTAACATAGACTATAAATTACGAAATAAAATCGTCTGGTAATGTCGATAACGGAAAAAAATAAGTCTGCGCCGACGAAATCGCGGGCAAAAGCTAGTATTAATGAATATTATCGTTCAATTACTTAAACTCATTAATTTTTAATTTTCGAAATATTTTTTAAATAATAATTCAACTTTTTTTAATATAACAAAAATGTAATACCGGAAAATAACGAAAAACGGGACCCCGGTATTTAAAATCTTGATACCGAGTCAATATCGGTATTGGGGAAAGGCTCCGGTATTCCATGCTCTAGTTTGCACTAATCTACACCACCCAACGTTAAATGTTTAAATTATTCCCTAGCACGGGTTAGCTACAAAATGTAAAGTTTAGCTACAAAATGTAAAAAAACTTGAAAATTTTGAATCTCCCTCCACGTTGCTATCGTCCACCCTTAAGGTTGGACGATAGCAGCGGAGGGTAATTCAATTTTTTTACAGTTTTTTTAATTTTGAAGCCAAACTTTACTGAGCTATTCGTACTGAGCGTTTATTCAGCGATTTTTCGTTCACACCAATAGCATAGAATTCTTTACATTATTATAAACAAGAACAACAATAATTCAGCCGATTATGTATTCTGGTCGACAAATGGCAACACTCGCGCGCCGGAAAAAATATTGCGTTCCGGCCCGCCCCGCCCCGATCCGCGCTAGTGGACGCACTTCTTACGATTTTTCCGTTGCGGCCCGCCCCGCCCCGATCCGCCTAATGGACGCGAGGCTTTATACTACGCTCATGTTACGGATTTCCGTTCGCTGGTTACGGGCGACTTTTGTTTTAATAAGCCTCTTACTTTACTACGACTTAGGTGGATCGGCTGTCGATTTCTACACAATAAATATACCATACCTAATCAATCCCCTTTCCACTGCAGCGTCCCCAAAGACAGTCTGGACATTGTGCTGGCGTCGACGTACAACCAGTCGTACGAGTTCTTCGCTGATAAGGTAGACCTCTACCTGCAGCCCGAGACGCACGGCTGCGACACGTGGCGGCGACTGCGAAACACTGTCGAGAAAGCGCCCCCTATCTCCGCTAGTTTGGTAAGTTGTTAGTAACTGGCGTCCACTAGACGGATCGGGCCGGGCCGCATTGCAACTCAAAAAATTCGCCTGCCTTTATTTATATGAAATAGCGTCCACTATCGGCGTCAAGCCAGCCTTTACCCGTGCGTATACGACCACTACTGTGGAGTTTTTCGCAGACAAGGTGGAACTTTACCCGTAGCTTGAGACAAATGCGACACGGTGGTACTGTGGAACACTGTCGAGAAAGCGCCCCCTACCTCCGCTAGTTTGGTAAGTTGTGGTATTCTTAGCAATGACCAGTGTAGAGTTCTTTACGGACCTCTATCCTCTGTTTTTGCCCAAGACAAGTGCTTCTGCGCAACAATGTCGAGAAAGCCCCTACCTCCGTCATTTTGGTAAGAATGCAAGTTTTTTTCGCGTTGGCATTTTTTCAGCTGTGCTTTGAAGTACAGCCTGCGACACGGTGGGAATTTTCTTCGATTGACGCACTTCTTATGACACGCGCGATATGTGCTACAATGGGGTATCCTAGCGTGTCGCTAACCGTACATCGATCTTTGAAAGTGCGATACAATACACGGTCTGGGGGGTTACCCTTGACGCTATTGCGTTCATATTGACAAAGTTTTTGAATTCGCATTGTCATGCTGTGATTTTCGTAGTGTTTATTGAAAGGTAAGGCTATTTAGTACAGTAAAAATATAAAATGCGTCTTAATTCGTGATGTATTGAATTTCGTAAATAGCGCCTTATTGAAAAAAATAGTGTCAAGGGTAGAGGGGCTGTCCGTTCCAAGACCAGGATAACACATAATAAAGTGAGAAATCGGTTATAAAAAAGAAATAAACGCGCCAGTTTCCCGACAGGGCCACCCCATCAAGTGCGGCGGCATCACGGAGAGGCGCTCGCCGTTCAGCGTGAAGCTGATGAACTCCGGAGTACACTCGTCGCAGACCAACCCCGGCTACACGCGGCAGCCGGCCGGCGGCGCCATCTTCTTCTATTAACTCTCTACACTCCTAGCAGGACGATAACGAGATAGATCTAGCCCTCGCTAAAACACAATATTTTAAATACAGCATATAAACCTGGATATGGCCAGTCGTGCTAAGCCAGCTCTTGACTACTAAAGGTACTAACTAACACATTTGTCGTCTTGATAATTTTGTCTTGAGGTACTGCACCGGTTGCGATAGGTCCCTATGATAAAAAAAAAGCTTGACGTCCGCTTCATCATTAGCCCACCTCTGCCCACTGTTGAGTATAGACATCTATGCTTACTTATTTTATATTTTTGTACGACTTAGATGTTCGACGCCCTTGCCCCAATGCAACTATTTCATTGTAAATATCATTAACAATCTTTGCCATAATCATAACCACCACAAATTACTTACTGCCGGTTTCTGAATTGAGAAATTCGCTAAGCAAATGCGTAAGTATCGTCCTGTTTCTGCAGATTTCTCGCAAAAGAGCGTGACAGAACGTTAGTAAAGTATTTGTTTAGCAAAATTCTCAATTCAGAAACCGGGCCTTAATCAACTTCTTAAAAGATCACCCATCCCTTATTGGGTCTAACAAGTCTGAAGCTACTTAATTTTAAATTCTTATTAGAAAGACTGATATTATTAGTTTTAATAACTTTGCTGGTAAAGGTAGGTAACTACTTTATTTTATGTAAGTAAGCAGAATGGTTACTTCTACGTGATTCCCATGGACTACTGCAAACCTATTGTAAGCGATTCCATTGTTGTGGATAACTTAGTTTTTTTCTTTATTTATTAAAAATTATGTCATATCTGGCTTTAAATAAAATTATGTTTTGATTGGTAACTATGTTTTCTTCTATATAAAGTACCTACGCATTGTTCTGAGCACCTAAGTAATACAAATAAATTAGTAGGCTCTCATTTATGGTCTGATGGGGAGGCATCTTGGAGTGGTTCTAAAGAAGGCTGTGGTTCTGTGCATCTCAAAGTCCTGTAAAACTGTGAATCAAGAGGATCAAATCAACACTAACTTTATAAATGCTACAAACTTTTTAAAAATCTATATGATTTCATGAGACGCACTGGCTATAAAACCTAAAAGCTCGCTAAAGAAAAAAGTTATGCAGACAGAAGAACAAAAAATTCAATCAAAAATTCGCAACCTGCTGCAAGCATAAATAAATGTAAAATTAAATAAACTTGCGTAACATTGGGGCGCGTGTGTTAAGAATTCCATGGATGGATGTGTTGAGTTCTTTTGGTAAGTACCTTCTCACATATTTGGTCCTACTTATAGCTCATTGAAATCTGTCATACTGCCAAAAATTCATTACTCATTATGTAAATTCAGCTATCATACCCTCTCCTCTCTAATGTTCTGAGGCCCGGTTTCTGAGTTGAGAATTTTGCTAAGCAAATGGGTAAGTATCGTCCTGCCTCTGCGGATTTCTCACAAAAGAGCATGACAGAACGATACGTAAGCATTTACTTAATAAAATTCTCAATTCAGAAACCGGGCCTAACACTGCCACCGGGTATAAGTCCGATAGGTGCATTTTTACGAATAAATACTTATTCGTAGGATTAAAGTAGTACTAAGCTGCTCATTGCACGCACGCACTCGAATGAGAGGCAATATTTTCGTCTTGAGGGCCTAGCCTGCCCGTAGCAGAGTGCGACGTATTTTATTTCTTTTTGTAGCAGGAGTCGGGCAAGCTACGCCGTAGCAGTCCTTACCTTAGCAGGACGAGTCAGGCAGGCTACGCCTTAGCAGTTCGTAGCAGCAGGCTACGCCGTAGTAGTTCGTAGCAATACGAGTTAAAGAGGCGTAGTAGTTCGTAGCAATACGAGTTAAGAGGAAACGCGGGTAGCCGCTGCTCCATACAAAAAGGGAGACCTGTTTCCTTTGATTTTAGAAAAATATGTTTATGCCATTCAATTTATACGAGTATGTACCTCTGCCATGACCCTATGTTTTCCTTTTTTTTTTATTTTAATTATTTAAATAATTTTATTAATATAATAAAAAAAGGAAAACATAGAGACATGGCAGAGGTACATATAAATTGAATGGCATAAACATATTTTTTCTAAAATCATTATCCAGGGAGGAAACAGTCCCTTTTTGTATTTTTTGTATGGAGCAGCGGCTACCCGCGTTTCGTCGTTCGTAGCAATTTCAATATTTTTTATTTTGGTTCAGTAGTTTGGATTTTACAACGTTTCAAAGATACGGTTTTATGACGTCACGCGACGGTCTGCATACTGTTGGCGGTCATAGGAACAAAACATAGCGCATAAAAACAAAACTACTGAACCAAAATAAAAAATATTAAAATTAGTTTCTCAATATTGTCTAAAGATAAGATTAAGTCAATACCGTTATTGACTTAATCTTATCTTTAGACAATATTGAGAAACTAATTTAAATATTTTTTATTTTGGTTTTAAAGTCCGTACTTTCGAACAAAAAACTTTGCCTTCCGAATTGTTTGAGCCCCTGAGTATAAATAAACAAACATAATCTAATGGTGCAGTTTAAACATGACGTTTGTTCATGCCCAGATTTTTCAACTAAGTATATCTTTAAATCTAGTTTTAGCTCACTGCTGTAAGTGTATGTTTTTTGTAATAAAATATGTTTTGATTTGACGTTAGGTTCAGAGCCGGCGCAGGGCCGCTCACGCCGCATGCGCTCGTGGTACCTGTTCGAGCAGTACAAGGCGCTGGAGCAGCGGCAGTCGGAGGCGGCTGAGCGGCTGCGCCTGCGCTCCTACCAGGAGGGGCTGCTGACTCGGGAGCTCTGCGAGCGTCGCCAGCGCCGCCGCCTCGCAGACCCCAGCCGCAGCGAGACACATCTACAGGTATTTGTCCACGTAGATATTTGTTTTAGACAGCTTCAAACGGATGACAGAAAAGTATAATAAACAGTGGAACGGTGAATTTTCTAACTGGATTTTAAAGTATGGATTTTACTAGATGGCGCTGATCCTGTTCTGTATTAGTACGAAACACTCATTTCTCAGGAACAGGCGCTTTATTTCCTCTGACAATAGATCAAAATACAAATATCTCTATTGGATAATAAGGATGGTAAAAATATTCAATTCAGAAAAAAATATCAATGTCTTTTGGCTCCATTGAGTAGTAGGTTTTCCCCTCTTTCACACATGGCTCGAACGTGCAAGAACGTGTTGACATCGTCGAACATCTTTGGCTTCCGCGTCATATTTGTCCGCTCATACGGCAGACAGACGTTGCCAGTCTTGCTTGAGCAGGGTGTCGGAAGTAGTATGCCTCTTGACCCCAGTTGTCGGTAAAGGGCACACTAAAATAAAACTAGTAGAAAATAATGACATGCCAGTCTTGAGCTTTACATCAATAGTTATTTGTTATGCGAGGATGCAAAACTATTGTTTGCAGCGAGTGCTTGTATTGAATACTGAGCCAGCGAAGGTTTCTAAAATTGAGCCACGAGCGTAGCGAGTGGTTAAAAAAAAGAAACCTGAGCAAAGCGAGGTATTCAGAAGCACGAGATGCAAATAATATTGCATCCGTGCGAATCACACAAATTTTAATCTCACAGAGCGAGGAAAGATTATGTTAGGCACCAAAAAATAATAGACAACAAGGTATTACATAAACGTTAGTAAAATAAGTTTCTTGCAAGTGATATACAGGGCGACCCACGGCTTTGCCACATGGAGGGAAAGTACCTTAAATATTGTAGATGGAACATTTTACTGAAAGAAGACATTATTTCAATTTAAAAGACAATTTAAACTGCATTCATAGATATCTAAATAATTACATGGTTGAACCGGGAATCGAACCCGTTACATGAGAAAAATAATTACCTTGTAGTTTTCGATCGAAAGGCTTCATTGTAAGGATTATTTTTTGCTTAATAACATAGTGTCAGAAATAAAAGGAAGACCATGAATTTAAACATTTACGTGGCTGTATGCAACAAATCGAGCCGTATCTTGAGCCGAAAGACGCGTAAAATTTTGTCCATCGTAATGCGGCTGGCTGATTAAATCTGATTATAAAGAAATAATTCAAAAATGTGTTCCATTTTCAAACTTTTGTTTTTTCATTACTGTGATTTTCATTGATAAATTGATTAATTTTGTATTAATAATGTTGAAATTCAT
This sequence comes from Zelleria hepariella, assembly GCA_949319315.1. Lineage (NCBI taxonomy): Eukaryota > Metazoa > Arthropoda > Insecta > Lepidoptera > Yponomeutidae > Zelleria > Zelleria hepariella. Next base: position 23,921,695 of record OX439378.1, on the reverse strand, counting down.
GGTCTTCCTTTAATTTCTGACACTATGTTATTTAGCAAAAAATAATCCTTATGATGAAGCCTTTCGATCGGTATGATAAAACTACAGGGTAGTTATTTTTCTCATGTAACGGGTTCGATTCCCGGTTCAACCATGTAATTATTTAAATATCTATGAATGCAGTTAAAATTGTTTTTTAAATTAAAATAATGTCTTCATTCAGTTTAAATGTTCCATCTACAATATTTAAGGTACTTTCCCTCCATGTGGCAAAGCTGTGGGACGCCCTGTATACAGGGTGGCCCAAACATAGACGTCAAGCGAGAAAATCAAGATAGCTGACACTGAGGGCTATCCGAATCACCCCCATGTATGTTCAGCCATTTTTTGTCGTTTAGAAGTTATGAGGCTTATAAGGTTTTTTAAAAAAAAATTACCTAGCGTTGGATTTTATTTTTTAACTTTTTTTCTTTTGATTTTTCAGAGTTATTTTTTATTCTTTAGGGTCTCAGCTAATTTATCTATTACCAAAAAAATAATGATCAGCTATGGACTTCTAGAAGTTACCGCAATTTTGATCCAAAGTCCAAAAATGTTGTTTTCGAGAAATCATCACTGAAATAGAGGACTTTCTTTTAATTTCAAAAACTTCTCTAAAGCCTTAGTGCTCAGAATAGTACAAAAAACTTGCCACTTTATGGGGCTTTTATTCAAGTAATTAGCGATCAAAGTCGAAAAACTGGAGTTGGAAGAATTTTTTTTTCAATACATTTTAATTAATTTTAATTTATTCGGACAAAAATCATTGCAGGTAGGCTTAATATCGCCTGTCAGCATGGACTGCATTCAAAATTTACGGAAAAATAAAAAAATTATGATAAAGTATTTTTTTTGTGCTTTTTTTTAATTAGTTGATTTTAAAGTTATTTTGGTACCGAATTCACTTCTGAGACCCTAAAGAATAAAAAATATCTCTGAGAAAACAAAATAAAAAAAGTTACAAAATAAAATTCAATGCAAGGTATTTTTTTCTTCAAAAAAACCTTAAAAGCCTCATAACTTCTAAACGACAAAAAATGGCTAAACATACATGGGGGTGATTCGGGTAGCCCTCGGTGCCAGCTATCTAGATTTTCTCGCTTGACGTCTATGTTTGGGCCACCCTGTATAAGTCAAGTGAGCACTTTATTTCTTTTCATACACCAAAGGGCGTCGCGTTAAAATGGAAGCGCGTACTTTCCGAGTCTGGGAGATGAAAACAATATTCCGTAAAATGACGCAATATTTCATGACCAGGCCAAGTTCAGTGACACGCGCAGCGCCGCGGACGAGCTGTACGAGCACTTCTGCGCGTGCCACGACGAGGAGCTGAGCCAGGCGATGGACACCGACGCCAGCGTCGACTCCGAAGGCAGCGCCGACGACTCCGTGGTCGAGAAGCCGCCCGAGGACTATGAGTCGGCGGACGAGGTGGGTCGTTTGGGCAATTCCAAACGCGGGGAAATTATGAGCGAGTCCAAGATTAGGAGTACGAGTAGAGCCAAGCGTTGTACACACGACAGCACGTCAGACTGTACACTTTTGTTGTAAAATCTCCCGTAACGTAACCGAATAGAGTGCTAGCGTGTAAGCGTACGTGCTGTCTTGTGTACGAGACACGGATGCTAGCTAACGTAAGGAAGCAGACCTACTCAAGCCGCTCTTGTATCTATTTTAGCATGAGTCGGAGGACGAGGTGCGTCATTCTGAAGAATATTCTCTTCGCTCGTAAATTAGGAGTAGCCAAGAGTTTAGGGCACAGTTGCTAGCGTGAATTCTGACGTGAGCAAGAAACTCCAACTTCGAGGACCAGGTTGTTAAATCCTTACAAACTTATAAATAGCTTGTTAGAGCTCTATGAGCGAGTGCCACTCCGAGGAGCTGAGCCAGGCGATGGACACCGACGACAGCGTCGACTCCGACGGCAGCGTCGACAACTACAAGGTCGACAAGCCGCACGAGAACTATGAGTCTGAGGACGAGGTGGGTCATTCCGCAAGGTTACGGTGTCTTGCAATTAGAAACAAGAGCGAAATCGCTATCGAAACCCGATTTCGTATTGCGTGCCTATAATAAATAACTAGCGTGCCAACCCCCGGGCCTCACAGAACGAGCTCGGCCTAGTTTGGCCTCGCGGGGAGTTTGGGTAGGTATTTTGGTTCGCTCTACTCAGGACTCGATCTTCGGCCTCGCGGTTAAAAACATGACCATCTTGCTTGCTTTTAGCTCTCACACAGACGAAATACATCATCTGTGAAAATTTCAACTGTCTAAGTATCACGGTTCAATTGATACAGCCTGGTGACAGACGGACAGCGGGGTCTTAGTAATACGGTCCTTTACCCTATCGGTACGGAACCCTAAAAAGTTTTTAATGCCCTTAGTACTTTGAATCCCTTGCTGCGCTCAGGATTCTACTTTAGAATCCCTCGCTACGTTCGGGATTCTACTCTAGAATCCTGCGCTCCGCTCTGGATTCAAAGAAACTATCTCGCCTTAAAAATTGTGTTTTAGTCCCTCGGGTAACAACCTACTATTTTGACCGTAGGAGACGAAGCAGGAGTCCCGGTGCAGCACTGGAGACGTGACCAGCGTGGTGGAGAACGTGCGGTCGCTCGGAGACGTCGCCGAAGATATCAAGGAGCAGATCGAGGCCGCTAAGAAGGACATCGCGCAGAATATTCGGATGCAGCTCGCGGCGTTTAGGCCTTGGTTGGCAACATTTTTCTAATAAATCACGGTTTTACTCACTAGTAATTTGTCGGTGTAGCCGACTAGTTACTAGGCTACACCTACAAATTACTAGTGAGTAAAACCGTGATTTAATAGAAAAATGTGCAGTGCTCACGAAAGTTTAAGTTTTAAAAATTGGTTGGTAACGTTATTTTTGACTATTAAATATGAAAAAGGTCCTTATAAATAGTGAGTAACATATTACTAGGCTACACCGACAAATTACTAGTAAGTAAAACCGTGATTTAATAGAAAAATGTGCAGGGCTCACGAAAATTTAAACAATTGTTGGTAATTTTATTTATCATCATCATCATCATCAGTTCCTTTTATCCCTAATCAGGGACATAGGGCTCTTAAAACAGTTTTCCAATCTGGCCGATTTTGCGCCTTCGTCTCAAGCGCGGGTATGCTCCATCCAAGACTGTTAGCCTCCTGTTGCACTGATCGACGCCAGGTAGTTTTAGGGCGCCCTCTCTTTCGTATTCCAGTTGGACACCATTTCAGTGCTATCTTGGAGGGGTGGTTTTGTGTGTGTGAGTGAGTAACATAGAGATACATTGGTGGCCCCCACACTTAGGCATGGCCTGTGTTGTGGGTGCCGGATATTAATGGAATTGAATTATACTGGAATTGTTACATACTTAAAGGACTTCTCTTACTTGACAGAGAGATCCAGAGCCTCTCTGTAATACAATACGAAGCCAGATTTTACAGAACGTAAACTCAAGGCTGTTATCCCAAAAAGGGGAAGGCCTTTGCCCAGCTAGTGGAACATGTACAATTATAGAGGCAAGAGTGATGCTTTTTTAGCCTGTTCGAAGTCCAGACCGTTACGCCGGAACGACAATATTGATGACCTTAAAACCCTACTTATCCTAATTTGGAAGCAAACATTAATTTATCAAACCTTCGTTCAGCAACTCGCCACCAGAGTTCGAATTTGATGCATCGTCGACGCTAGCGAAGCTTAGCTTCTGCCCCGCGGCCGAGCCGGCGCCGCGAGTGCCACGCGTCAAGTCTACGAGCAGCATGAGCGTGCTCGCACTCTGGTCGCGGCTGGTGTCGTTCGCGTACCAAGTCATGCAGTTGAACCACGGTGAGTGAATGGTGTATTACGTTTCTAGCGCCAGCCTAGAGCCGGCAACGCCGCGTGGTCGCGCCTGGTGTCGTTCGCGTACCAAGTCACGCAGTTGAACCACGGTGAGTGAATGGTGTATTACGTTCCTAGCGCCAGCCTAGAGCCGGCAACGCCGCGTGGTCGCGCCTGGTGTCGTTCGCGTACCAAGTCACGCAGTTGAACCACGGTGAGTGAATGGTGTATTACGTTTCTAGCGCCAGCCTAGAGCCGGCAACGCCGCGTGGTCGCGCCTGGTGTCGTTCGCGTATACCAAGTCACGCAGTTGAACCACGGTGAGTGAATGGTGTATTACGTTCCTAGCGCCAGCCTAGAGCCGGCTCCGCGAGTGCCACGCGTCAAGTCTACGAGCAGCACGAGCGTTGCGCAGCTGAATCTCCGTCGTCAAAAGCCCCGACCAAACACACTAGCTAAATGAACGCCAATTTCGCCGAATGTCCATTTCCCCGAAGGTCTATTTCACCATATGACTCTAAACGTCCTTGACACTTTATCTTTTCAGGTAACTGTTATTGCGACTACAGTTCTCAACTGCTGACCGCCGTCTTAGCCTTCGACGTTTTGCGCCGCGGTCTATGTGGCATCTGTAAGTAAGTTATCAATTTATAACTCCAATAACAACCTACTCAGGTATTTAGGGACAGGTCCCATGGTTAGAGACAATTCTGGATCAGATTACGTATGGGAGGCGTCAGAGAAGCCAACCAATGTCCTATTTAAAGAATCTGTCCTATTCAGAAAATGTCTCGAGAACTCGCTTACTAGCTTGTATAAAGTTTCATATATTTTTTATGTGTTTAAGTTTTTTTAACTTTGCAGTGCTCGCACATTTTTCTATTAATCAACGTATAACTCGTATTTTGTCGGTGTAGTCGACTAGTTTCGGTCCTCATTCAGCTCACGGCGCACGCGCAGCAACTGCTCAAGCGCAGTTCGAGACTAGCCGCGGCGTCGCGAGGCACTTCTCGTTCTACATAATTAAGGTCTCCGAATGAGAACCGAAATTAGTCGGCCTCACCGACAAAATACAAGTGAGTTAAACCGTTGATTTCATTTTTAACTAGTGGTTCGCCCCGAACTGTGAACTCGCGACCCCATATAAACTTAACAACCCCATAACTCGGCAACCCCTCGACCGATTTGGCTCATGTTCGAACTTAAAAATTCTTTTAATTTAATTTACCCGCCTACCAAATTTCATAACGATCCGACCAAATTTACTCATGTTATCGTCGAACGAACATTCATACATACATACATACATACATACATACATACATACATACATACATACATACATACATACATACATACAAACGCCGGATTGTTCCAGTAGACTCGGAGAACTTCGCTCGCTTCGCTCGCTCGTTCAACAAACGCCGGATTGTTCCAGTAGACTCGGAGAACTTCGCTCGCTTCGCTCGCTCGTTCAATTAAAATAGTGCTAACAAGTGATTTTAAAAGTGATAAAAACGTAAATATAATCAGTAAACAGTGAAAGCAGTGATAAAAACTAACAAAAGTGAACTATAAATACAAATTCAGTTTGGAAACAATATTGTGGATATCTGACGTAAAACTCAGTGGAAACAATAAAAATAAACTTTTACGGGTCGCGAAATAATCCGTAACAAGAACTCTATTTTAATCCAATAAATCCAAAAATAGCCAAAAATGTTTCTATTATTGCTAAGGTCCAAAGTACACCAGATTAAAAAATACAAAACAGCGACATATATTTAAAAAAAAAATGTTATTCTACTTCCTAACAGAGGGCGTGAGTCATCTAGATCAAATTATAAACCAAAAAGTCATTATGCTCAACAATAGAGGTCGCTTTACTTCAAAATTACAAGAGAGTCTTCAAATAAGACTAGTGGTTCGCCCCGAACTGTGAACTCGCGACCCCATATAAACTTAACAACCCCATATCTCGGCAACCCCTCGACCGATTTGGCTCATGTTCGAACTTAAAAATTCTTTTAATTTCATTTACCCGCCTACCAAATTTCATAACGATCCGACTTAATTTACTCAAGTTATCGTCGAACGAACATTCATACATACATACATACATACATACATACATACATACATACATACATACATACAAACGCCGGATTGTTCCAGTAGACTCGGAGAACTTCGCTCGCTTCGCTCGCTCGTTCAAAAAGTGTTTAAGATACTATAGGTAGGAAAGCTTATTGCTTTTTCGGACTTCACAATTTTGTTAGCTATTAAAGAATGCAATTTAATTTTAGGTAATGTTTTGCAGCCCTACGTTTCACCGATAAAGTTTCCAACTGACGACGACGATTCGGAGCATAACATCATACCGGTCAATAAAAAGCAACTCACGTGTCAATGGCAAAGGAAACCGAATAAAAAAGTATGTGCAACTATCCTTTACTACGGGGTGTTACAAAAAGGCACAAAAGGAACTTTGCCATGACCCAGCTTTGAAGCCTCAAAAAAATACGATCCATTTTTTGTAAAAAAAGTAGACATTGACGTTTTGAAGTTTTAACGACTTTTCAAGTACCACAGGACTTTTCTGTAACACCCTATATAGCAATATATTTCTGAAGTTTTAGTAGAGCAACTCTCTTCCTTTACTCATAAGCCTCCTTTGTTTCAGTTGCGACAACGCTGCAAAAGCAAACAGATGCACAGATACTATGATAGCGCAAAGCGAGCGCCCCACTCGGCCGAAGGAGCCAAGTTGACCTATCTCAACCAGCATAGCAACCACGTGGTCAGCGAGCCGTGGCGCAACGTGTCATCCCAGACCCTTTGCGAAACCCTGCGATGGTGCTCCACGCCCACCACCGGCAAATCCACAAGTAGGATCCACCACCTGAGGCCCGAGAGCTTCCAAACGTACTGCGAAGGCATCAATCTACCAGCCGATGAAGACCCGAGCGCGAAAGTTATCAATCCAATGCTAAAAGTGGTACAGTACGTCGATGAAATATTGGACTTGGACGACATGAAAAGTATTTTTTGAATATTTACCTTTTTTGCTTTACAATAGAATGTGTTGTGGTTTTACACCGATTTTGTTGTTGTTTCATTTAGTAGATTTGATAGGTAGGTGTTTAGTGAAATGGTCATTCGAACCGGAGGCATAAATAATAAAATGCAGCAGTTAACAAAAATGTAACATTTTAATGCACGTGTCGGCTGTACAACAGTGATTTCAAGTTACAGTTTCATATTAGAGGAGTTATATGAACAAGAAATTAACTTTATGATATTGTGTCCCGTTACGATTTTCTCCAATTATGCACACAAAACAGTTACACGAGCAAAAAGATAGATTTTTCACCGCGTTGTTACATCAATTTCATGCTCCAAACAATATCTCACTTTATTTGATTAGCTAATAAAATTTGATGTATCATGTGCGAAATCTATCTATAAATGTATTGTATGAGCAATAATTTAATCTGAACAATTTTATTTAAGAGCACTGTAGGTATTTTAAATCCATCCTGCACCGGCAGCCCAACGCGTCGATAAACGATTTAATCTCACCATCGAGAAGCGTCTTCTTGCTTTACGTAGTGAAATAAAGCAAAATGGTGCTAGTCGATAGCGGAACAAAAATGTTTATTGATGCTTCGTGCTGCCCCCAACCGATCCGTCGCCACACTAGTGTGACGATGGTTTGCCGGGGTTACAACAATATTATTATGATTATTATTATAAAGAAAAAAATATGTATACACAATCTAAAAAAGCAAAATCAAGTTTCTTACATCTTACAGAAATCACAATAAGTTAACAAATAAATTTTGAGCTCGTTGATTCCAAACAGCGCATGAGATAAAACACCTTAAATAAATGGATTTGAGAACAAAATCCATAACCAGCGCGATAAAAACACGTATTTAAGGGTTTGTATACAGGGCGTCCCACGGCTATGCCACATGGAGGGAAAGTACCTTGAATATTGTAGATGGAACATTTTACTGAAAGAAGACATTATTTGAATTTAAAAAACAATTTAAACTGCATTCATAGATATCTAAATAATTACATGGTTGAACCGGGAATCGAACCCGTTACATGAGAAAAATAATTACCCTGTAGTTTTATCATACCGATCGAAAGGCTTCATCATAAGGATTATTTTTTGCTAAATAACATAGTGTCAGAAATAAATGAAAGACCATGTATTTTAACATTTACCTGGTAGTATACAACAAATCGTTCAACCATGTAATTATTTCAATATCTATTAATGCAGTTTAAATTGTTTTTTAAATTAAAATAATGTCTTCTTTCGGTAAAATGTTCCATCTACAATATTTAATGTACTTTCCCTCGATGTGGCATAGCTGTGGGACGCCCTGTATATTCTTATATTGCCATTACTTTGAAGCATCAGAAAGTTTACAATAATTTAAGTGTGACCAATACAAGTCACAATATGTGTTACGTGGGTTTCAAAGTAAGGCAGCTGTTACAATATTAGTTAGAACGGATAGAGATCACCATTGGAACTTTACAATATAATAATAGAGAATAAATAAATTGATTACATAGTTTCGTTTCCCAGCCTATTGCCGGTGTAAAGTTAATTAAAAATAAAATTGATATAAAATTTACACTCAAAACCCTTTACTACGATTTATAACTAGGCATAAGATTCTTCACATGAACTATTGTTTAAGCTCAACGATCAAAACAGAAAGTTTATAAAAAAATATTTCATTCTGATGGGAAACCATCGCTTAGATAAAAATTAAAGATGGCGTCGATTACTCGACGGAGTAGTGGGAAACAGTTCGATGACTCCGCCATTTTATGCTAGTCATTCTGGTTGGCATCAAACGTTTGATTCCCAACTACCTGTCTAGCTTACAAGTAGCATCTGGTAAGCTAGAACAGACGAAAAAGCAATAATTAACAAATAAAAGAAAACCCACCACTATCCCTATAACTTTAGCTCCTCATTACATCTAAATATTTATTAAATTATTTTCTGAATGGCAGCATTGATTTTAGTGTTAACCATTTCTTTAATTTAAAGTGCTGTGTAAGCCTTGTTCAAAATACCTGTGCCTTATGTTCGCTGACTGATCACTTGACCCATCTATTGTGTTTATATGCGATATCATCTACAATAATGAAGGTCCATACAACAAGAGGCCGAGCAAAACCGATTTTAATTTCCGAGATACCTTATTTTTACTTATTAGGGGGCGCGGGTCAATCTTAGGCCTTGAATAATTAAATAACAAACAAAACCTACCTTTATGCCCGTGACATTACAGTAGTAACTACTAGCTAGGGGCTGTATCAAGGTATCACTGTAGCGGTTTATCGAATTGATCAATCGTAGGGTCGACCGAAATCTAAGAGTTGAAATTACCAGTTGTGGGGTGTAGCTACAAGGGGCGCTTCCCATTTCATTTGGTAACTAGCCCGCGCAGGGCTTGTGGCATCCCATGCAACAAAAAAAAACCGGCTTTTATCGCCGTCACCTTAGAGCAGTAATTACTAGCTAGGGGAGGTGTCACTCTGCCGCGGGACTTGCAGACTTGTATATCTATCTATCCAGCCTATAAATAAAGCCCACTGCTGGGCATAGGCCTCTTCCTTTTCAAGCCAACCCCCTCGGTCTAATGCCAATCTCGTCCATTGTTTTCCCACTGTTTTGACAATGTCATCGATCCATCGAGCTTTCAGTCTAACTACCGACCGTCGACCCATTCTAGGCCACCATTCCGTGACTGCCCTAGTCCACCATCCATTCTCCCGCCTAGTCAGACCTTCATCTTAGTATATAAAACAAAGTCTTGTTAGTTACACCATTTATAACTCGAGAACGGGTGGACCGATTTTTATGATTTTTGATTTGTTGGATTTCTGTCCGCCCCAAATAGCAGAATAACCATTAAAACAACGGAAAAACTAACGAAAAAAAAAGTCTGCGCGGACGAAGTCGCGGCCAAAAGCTAGTAACAAATAAAACCTACCTTAGTATTATGTAGTAGTAACTACTAGCTAGGGGGTGTATGTGGGTGTCACTCGGGCGGGTTGTCAAAGTAGTCGATCTTGGGCGCGGTGCTGGCGGCAGGCTTGGGCTGCGAGCGCGCAGCCCACGCGTTGCTTGAAGTCAACGTTGCCCAGCCGCTACCGGACCTGTCAATGGCAGAGTTGGTTATAGGCATTTTTCTCTAGTATTTTTCTCTAGGCAGAATGTTGCATAGTGACAAAACACGCGCCAAAAGACGCAAAAATAGCCCTTATTGAAATTAACAATCCGTTTTTTGACATTTAAAAACGTTTTTTTTTTGCGGTGGACATTTTAGATAATACAGGGGCAGGACGATGCAATCAAACTTACTTGGCAGTGGAGGAGGCGGAAGTGGCGGGTGAGGAGGCGGCGGCGGCGGCGGCAGTGGCCGGACGCAGCACGGGCCCTGGTACTCGCCTCTTGCCCGCCTCGCGAGCTAGCACTTCTAACACGCTCATCGCTGGCAGCCACGACTGTTGGACAAACGTGCATTTGTTAGACGACCGTTACATGCAATCGCTTATTTTTTCTTCTACTTCATTTGTTGAAAAAGAAACAGTCGCAGTGAGTGACCGCTGCTAAACCAGTGATAGAGCCACCCTATTTAAAATAGATTAAGGAGCTGTCATACCGGAAGTATTACGAAATTGCAGATCGGTCGAGAGATAATTATTTAAAATGTTTTATGGTAGTATCGTTTTATTCTGGTAATGATCTCTCTCTCTCTCTCTCTCTCTTACCTTCTCCTTGTCAGCGGTGGCTACGACGTTGCGATTGGGCTCCGCGTCGTAGGCGACAGACTCACAGCCGAAGTGCTCGCACAGCTCGTGTATGAACTGACGCTTCTGCCAGTTCATCGACGGGAAAGAATGCGAGCGCGTCTTCTGCTTCGACTGCGAACAAAGGGGAAATTGAATTTTAGGACTTTTATACAAGGTGTTACTTAAGATCCTAACTGTTTTTACAGGGTAATAGCACCCGGTGATATGGATTACAACCTAAATATTTATTAATTTTTTGCTCTATGACGTTCCGTTGATTTTTTTATTAATGAAATGCGCACCCCTGTGAGGTACGCCCTAGGATGGGGTAGCACAAAGAAGACCCCTTTTTTGTTTTTTAGTTTAACCAATTGGTATTACGTCGGCTCATAGACGCCCTGAGGGTACTGGATTTATTTTTCGAAGAATCTCGAAAACTATGCGTCATAGGAAATTTTGTTGGACTACCTACATAATGAAAGCGAATAAAATGCTCTACAACTTTAACTTTCTCCTCTCGACATTTACTTCCACAAACAAACTAAGGACCGTAATATCAATCACAGTTTAAACCAAAAAAGCTAGTTTAAACTCTATCTGTCGACTAATTTTCATACAAAATGCGTGATTTAACAAAAAAGCTAGTTTAAACTATCTGTCGATTAATTTTCATACAAAATGCGAGGTTTAATCTACGGCCTGAGTTTAAACTGTGATTGATAATACGGGCCTGAAGGGGCATACCGTATGGTAGCTTATGATGGACTAAGGCCCGGTTTCTGAGTTGAGAATTTTACTAAGCACATGCTTTACGTATCGCTCTGTCACGCTCTTTTCTGAGAAATCTGCAGAGACAGGACGATACTTACCCATTTGCTTAGCAAAATTCTCAACTCAGAAACCGGGCCATAATCTTTCCCACGGCTTAAAGAGTTTGTTTACCTTCTTGGCCAGTTGCACCAGTTCAGTGAGCTTGTCGTGCACATGCCGCGCGAAGGCCGCGTCGCGCTGCGCCCACTGCCGCACGTGGTCGCTGTAGCGCGGCGCTAGTTTCGCCGACACGTCGGGGTTTCGGATCTGCAGCGCCAGCGCCATCTGTCGCGTGCGCTGCTCCACGCGGCACTCGTCATCGCATTCCAGCCTGCAAAGGAAAAGCGTCGAATCAGCGAACAAAAAAAAAGGATAAAATGACCTTTCATTAATAACTCAATAGCATGGTTGGGCAAAACTGTATTATTAGTTTTGAGGTTGACTTACGTTTTCAACATGGCACCAGGACGCGTCAGCTCGGACAAGTCTACCGAACCACCTTCTTGGACCTTGGAAGCCGCAAGTGCGTTGAGCATCCTGCAATAAACAATAACGATAATTAGGGTTGAGTCCGTCCGAATGAAAACACACATCTCCACCAATCTCCGCTTCGCTCCGTGGACCCAAATGAAGGACCATTCGAGGGACCCAATGAAAAGATTCGAGAGTGGTCCTTCGATCCGGACAAAATGGGAAAAGAAAAGTGTATCAATATCAATGTGTTACATACTTATTTTGGGCAAGGTTGTCATGGGACGGGCCATGCACTGGGGCCGGGGCAGTCTTGCTCAGAGCCTAGTGTGTCACATACTTGTTGTGTGTCGGCAGGTAGTCTAGTGTGTCACATACTTGTTGTGTGTCTTCAGGTAGTCTAGTGTGTCACATACTTGTTGTGTGTCTGCAGGTAGCCTAGTGTGTCACATACTTGTTGTGTGTCTGCAGGTAGCCTAGTGTGTCACATACTTGTTGTGTGTCTGCAGGTAGTCTAGTGTGTCACATACTTGTTGTGTGTCTGCAGGTAGTCTAGTGTGTCACATAATTGTTGTGGGCCTTCAGGTAGTCTAGTGTGTCACATACTTGTTGTGGGTCTTCAGGTAGTCTAGTGTGTCACATACTTGTTGTGTGTCTGCAGGTAGCCTAGTGTGTCACATACTGGTTGTGTGTCTGCAAGTAGTCTAGTGTGTCACATACTTCTTGTGTGTCTGCAGGTAGTCTAGTGTGTCACATACTTGTTGTGTGTCTGCAGGTAGTCTAGTGTGTCACATACTGGTTGTGTGTCTGCAGGTAGTCTAGTGTGTCACATACTTCTTGTGTGTCTGCAGGTAGTCTAGTGTGTCACATACTTGTTGTGGGTCTGCAGGTAGCCTATTGTGTCACATACTTGTTGTGTGTCTGCAGGTAGTCTAGTGTGTCACATAGTTCTTGTGTGTCTGCAGGTAGTCTAGTGTGTCACATACTTGTTGTGTGTCTGCAGGTAGTCTAGTGTGTCACATACTGGTTGTGTGTCTGCAGGTAGTCTAGTGTGTCACATACTTCTTGTGTGTCTGCAGGTAGTCTAGTGTGTCACATACTTGTTGTGGGTCTGCAGGTAGCCTATTGTGTCACATACTTGTTGTGTGTCTGCAGGTAGTCTAGTGTGTCACATAGTTCTTGTGTGTCTGCAGGTAGTCTAGTGTGTCACATACTTGTTGTGGGTCTGCCAGTAGTCTAGTGTGTCACATACTTGTTGTGTGTCTGCAGGTTGTCGTGGCAGGCGCGCTCGGTGGCCCGGCGGCCGCAGGGGCACACGGCGCGCACGGGCCGGCGGCACGGCGCCCCGGACGGACACGTCTTGTCGCCGCCGCAGTGGCACGGCGCGCCGCACGGGTGCCCGCATGTGGACCGCTTCTCCATGCACGGCTGGGTACACCTGCGAGCGAGGAAACCGGTTGGATAGAACGTTCGAAGACTGTTGCTCCGCGAAATAATTTCAGAAATTGTCCTCTAGGCGTCTCGAAATCAAAGTCATCCCCAACTTTCAGAGAAAGTCGACAAATTAAGGTGATGGTAGAGGCACACAAGCGCCACCAATCACATTTTTTTTTTCTTTATAAAAACGGCTACTTTTGGCGGCAGCGGGATTTATTCGTTCGTAGGTTCTAGGATCTGGAATCTAGACCTTAGGTCCTAAAAATAGTTAGCCTAGGGATACCCATCAGGTTTTTAGCGAAAAAAAAAACGCCTCTAAAAAGAAGATGTTCATTAAAATACATAGATCTTTACTCCACTGATATTATCGGTGGCACTTAACGTACTATTTCATAACACAGTTCACACAACTTTAGAAGGCGTTAGCGATTTAACGGTGGTGGAGCGCGCAGTTTTAGCTTAGTCGATCTGTACAAACTCTTATATGTACAAACTTACTTGGCAGTATCGCAGGGTCCCTTGTGGCAGACCTTGATGCAGGTATGTTTGCCGCAGGGCAGCGGCTTGCCGCACGGCAGACCGCACGAGAATTCCTCTTGGGAGCACGGGATCGTCTTGCGTTCCTGAAGAAAAAAATGAGTTCAAGGTAGAAATATTTAAGAGACAAATTAATACGCTTAATTTCTTTGACGCAACATGCCGGGTGTTTATTCGGTTCAATGAATGAAATACTATAGTTAGTTTTGAGCCTGTCTGAGATGGACACAGTGCATTGAGATTCAATGGCATCAATTGGCATCACATTCACTTATAAACGTGAAAGTTGGTATGGATGAATGTTTGTTTCTCTGTCACGCTGAAACGGCTGGACGGATTTGGCAGAAATTTGGAAATTCAGCGCTGATATCGATTTCGGAAGAACTAAGTCTGCACGGACGAAGTTGCGGGCAAAAGCTAGTCCTTTAAAACTGCATCATCCAGCGTCTATCGACCACAGTGTCTGTACCTCGTGGTGACCGTGACACCGCTTGGTAGTGAGCACGACGCAGGGCGGACAGTCGCCCGCGTGGCACGAGTGGTGCGGCGGGTGGCGGCAGGGTGCTAACAGTGTCTGTACCTCGTGGTGACCGTGACACCGCTTGGTAGTGAGCACGACGCAGGGCGGACAGTCGCCCGCGTGGCACGAGTGGTGCGGCGGGTGGCGGCAGGGTGCTAACAGTGTCTGTACCTCGTGGTGACCGTGACACCGCTTGGTAGTGAGCACGACGCAGGGCGGACAGTCGCCCGCGTGGCACGAGTGGTGCGGCGGGTGGCGGCAGGGTGCTAACAGTGTCTGTACCTCGTGGTCACCGTGACACCGCTTGGTAGTGAGCACGACGCAGGGCGGACAGTCGCCCGCGTGGCACGAGTGGTGCGGCGGGTGGCGGCAGGGTGCTAACAGTGTCTGTACCTCGTGGTCACCGTGACACCGCTTGGTAGTGAGCACGACGCAGGGCGGACAGTCGCCCGCGTGGCACGAGTGGTGCGGCGGGTGGCGGCAGGGTGCTAACAGTGTCTGTACCTCGTGGTGACCGTGACACCGCTTGGTAGTGAGCACGACGCAGGGCGGACAGTCGCCCGCGTGGCACGAGTGGTGCGGCGGGTGGCGGCAGGGTGCTAACAGTGTCTGTACCTCGTGGTGACCGTGACACCGCTTGGTAGTGAGCACGACGCAGGGCGGACAGTCGCCCGCGTGGCACGAGTGGTGCGGCGGGTGGCGGCAGGGTGCTAACAGTGTCTGTACCTCGTGGTGACCGTGACACCGCTTGGTAGTGAGCACGACGCAGGGCGGACAGTCGCCCGCGTGGCACGAGTGGTGCGGCGGGTGGCGGCAGGGTGCTAACAGTGTCTGTACCTCGTGGTGACCGTGACACCGCTTGGTAGTGAGCACGACGCAGGGCGGACAGTCGCCCGCATGGCACGAGTGGTGCGGCGGGTGGCGGCAGGGTGCTAACAGTGTCTGTACCTCGTGGTGACCGTGACACCGCTGGTAGTGAGCACGACGCAGGGCGGACAGTCGCCCGCGTGGCACGAGTGGTGCGGCGGGTGGCGGCAGGGTGCTAACAGTGTCTGTACCTCGTGGTGACCGTGACACCGCTTGGTAGTGAGCACGACGCAGGGCGGACAGTCGCCCGCGTGGCACGAGTGGTGCGGCGGGTGGCGGCAGGGTGCTAACAGTGTCTGTACCTCGTGGTCACCGTGACACCGCTTGGTAGTGAGCACGACGCAGGGCGGACAGTCGCCCGCGTGGCACGAGTGGTGCGGCGGGTGGCGGCAGGGTGCTAACAGTGTCTGTACCTCGTGGTCACCGTGACACCGCTTGGTAGTGAGCACGACGCAGGGCGGACAGTCGCACAGTGGTAGATTTGTACGATTTAGGCGGCCAAAATTATTTTATGCTTTTATTCAGTAATAAATACGACTACAAACGCAAATATGGTATTTTAGACTGAATATATATTTTTATATCTATTTGTTTCATTGAAATATCTTTTTCTAGACAAAAAAACAATGATTGTGAAAATTTTTACGTAAATAGCGCCAAAGTTTTAAAATTTTCTTTAAGAGCCTTTGGTGTAAAAGATATATTTTGAGTTCATTTGAATTATAAAAAATTTCTTAGTAGTTTTTGAGATTTGGGTTAGCAATTATCACAAATTGTAAAGTAAAAGACGATCATACATAAAAAAATAGCTTTTATTCTCCACAGAAAATACAATATGGAAAAAAAACCGGCCAAATACGAGTCGGGTTCGCGTTTTATGGGTTCCGTACTGACAATTTTTACGTATTTTCCTAAATAACCTCAAAAACATTCATTTAAAATTATAAAAATATATATATTTGTGATGCTTACCATGAGCCCTTTGAACGGGTCTGATTTGGTTTGGTCCCGCCTGCTTAGACTGTGATGCAGTCGGGTTTTTTTTATATACAGGGTCGATTTTTGAGACGGGGCAGTAAGGGCGGGTACCTAAACCGTTATAGTTACAGGAAAACGTTTTTAGGAGACCTTCCATAACTTTTTGAGATATTATGAACTGCATTCACAAATTTTGTAAAAAAAATACGGTCAGCAAAAAAAATGCTAAAATACGATTTTTTTCTATGAAAAAACCTTTTTTTATAATGCTATTCGATCCTCTTTCGTGTAGGGATAAAAAAAATCTAAGGAGCCAATTTAGGTTTGAGTAAAAGAAATGTTAGAAATCGCGAAAAAATGCTCCACGTACATTTGACGTAGGTTTTCGACATTTTAATTGAGCGTTTTTATAGTTATTTCTTCTGATTTTCTGTTGTAACTGTAATGTAATTTATTAATTTAATTAATTTAAAAATATGGGTCTATGATGCCTGAAATAAATAATTTATTATTATCATTTTGTACGGGGGAAAGTTTTTGCCGATTTCTGTCAATTCTAGCACTCAAACCTCGGTTGGCTCCTAAGAGTCTTTAGGAGCCAACTAAAAAAAGGTTTTTTTTCCATAGAAAATGTATGGGGAAAGTTTTTGTAAATTCCTGACATTTCTAGTACTTAAACCTCAGTTGGCTCCTAAGAGTCTTTTGATCTCTACATGAAAGAGGATCGAATGGCTTAAACATTTTTTTGATATTTTATAATTTTTTTCGCTGGCCATACATTTTTCACAAAATGTTTGAATGCATTTCATAATATCTCAAAAAGTTATGCAAGGTCTCCTAAGAACGTTTTCCTGTAACTATAACGGTTAAGGTACCTGCCCTTACTGCCCCGTCTCAAAAATCCACCCTGTATAACAGTTTTTTTCTTTTTAGTTTGTTTTTTCCACCACAAACTATATTTTCGCAATCTTCATTTAAATACCTTTAATTTGATACCCATATTGCAGGGGTTACAAAATATTATTTCAATTCGACCCAGCAATATGGCGCCTAATGGGCGCCATATTGCTTTTTTGGTAACGTCACATATTCTATGACACTTGCAGCGGCAAGACCAATCCAATGACACCTCATTTGTTCAAACCGGTTCAGGCGTTTAAGCTGTAGGTGGGAACATACGAACGGACATACATACATATAAACATAGACACATACACCTTTAGGCAGTCGGGTAAAAAGATATCTACGAGTTACTACTTCGATGCCTGAGTAACTTGATGAACCTAGAACAACGGAAAGGAATTTTAACGGAAAAGAAACAAAAAAGTATTTTTTCTCACATTCTGCCAAAGTTGATTAAATGATTTTTTTCTCGCGAAGTGGTCAAAGGTGGTTACTAATTTTTTTGTGGTTATCTGCTTAAAGAGCTACAGTATCAGAAACTATAAGGAATTTTACTCGGACGGTCCCGGAAGTACAACATTTATACTATTGAAAATAAAAAAAATGATAATATTATGCATGAAAAAGGGCAATCTTTGATACGTTATAACTGCACTAAATATTGATATTCCTAATCTGAATTTATATTACAATTGAAGGAGGTTACCTGAACTTTCGATATCCAACACTTTTACTTGAGTAACTGAACAGTGTCAAATAAAATATTCACTTTGTACAATTGTTTGCGCTATCAGTGACGAGAACGAACGTGTTCAGCTTGCGCGACGATCAAGTTCCGACTATCTGTGGGGGCGCGCACGCAGTTCTAGGAACTGGGGAGAGGTGGGGTTTGAGCAGTCAGGGTGTCTATTTTTCCGTGAATCAATTCGTTTTGTTATAAGTTAACTTTGAGAAATGGACTTTTGGCCGCCTAAATCCGTGAAATCGACCACTGTGAGTCGCCCGCGTGGCACGAGTGGTGCGGCGGGTGGCGGCAGGGTGCTAACAGTGTCTGTACCTCGTGGTGACCGTGACACCGCTTGGTAGTGAGCACGACGCAGGGCGGACAGTCGCCCGCGTGGCACGAGTGGTGCGGCGGGTGGCGGCAGGGTGCTAACAGTGTCTGTACCTCGTGGTCACCGTGACACCGCTTGGTAGTGAGCACGACGCAGGGCGGACAGTCGCCCGCGTGGCACGAGTGGTGCGGCGGGTGGCGGCAGGGTGCTAACAGTGTCTGTACCTCGTGGTGACCGTGACACCGCTTGGTAGTGAGCACGACGCAGGGCGGACAGTCGCCCGCGTGGCACGAGTGGTGCGGCGGGTGGCGGCAGGGTGCTAACAGTGTCTGTACCTCGTGGTCACCGTGACACCGCTTGGTAGTGAGCACGACGCAGGGCGGACAGTCGCCCGCGTGGCACGAGTGGTGCGGCGGGTGGCGGCAGGGTGCTAACAGTGTCTGTACCTCGTGGTGACCGTGACACCGCTTGGTAGTGAGCACGACGCAGGGCGGACAGTCGCCCGCGTGGCACGAGTGGTGCGGCGGGTGGCGGCAGGGTGCTAACAGTGTCTGTACCTCGTGGTGACCGTGACACCGCTTGGTAGTGAGCACGACGCAGGGCGGACAGTCGCCCGCGTGGCACGAGTGGTGCGGCGGGTGGCGGCAGGGTGCTAACAGTGTCTGTACCTCGTGGTCACCGTGACACCGCTTGGTAGTGAGCACGACGCAGGGCGGACAGTCGCCCGCGTGGCACGAGTGGTGCGGCGGGTGGCGGCAGGGTGCTAACAGTGTCTGTACCTCGTGGTGACCGTGACACCGCTGGTAGTGAGCACGACGCAGGGCGGACAGTCGCCCGCGTGGCACGAGTGGTGCGGCGGGTGGCGGCAGGGTGCTAACAGTGTCTGTACCTCGTGGTCACCGTGACACCGCTTGGTAGTGAGCACGACGCAGGGCGGACAGTCGCCCGCGTGGCACGAGTGGTGCGGCGGGTGGCGGCAGGGTGCTAACAGTGTCTGTACCTCGTGGTGACCGTGACACCGCTTGGTAGTGAGCACGACGCAGGGCGGACAGTCGCCCGCGTGGCACGAGTGGTGCGGCGGGTGGCGGCAGGGTGCTAACAGTGTCTGTACCTCGTGGTGACCGTGACACCGCTTGGTAGTGAGCACGACGCAGGGCGGACAGTCGCCCGCGTGGCACGAGTGGTGCGGCGGGTGGCGGCAGGGTGCTAACAGTGTCTGTACCTCGTGGTGACCGTGACACCGCTTGGTAGTGAGCACGACGCAGGGCGGACAGTCGCCCGCGTGGCACGAGTGGTGCGGCGGGTGGCGGCAGGGTGCTAACAGTGTCTGTACCTCGTGGTGACCGTGACACCGCTTGGTAGTGAGCACGACGCAGGGCGGACAGTCGCCCGCGTGGCACGAGTGGTGCGGCGGGTGGCGGCAGGGTGCTAACAGTGTCTGTACCTCGTGGTGACCGTGACACCGCTTGGTAGTGAGCACGACGCAGGGCGGACAGTCGCCCGCGTGGCACGAGTGGTGCGGCGGGTGGCGGCAGGGTGCTAACAGTGTCTGTACCTCGTGGTCACCGTGACACCGCTTGGTAGTGAGCACGACGCAGGGCGGACAGTCGCCCGCGTGGCACGAGTGGTGCGGCGGGTGGCGGCAGGGTGCTAACAGTGTCTGTACCTCGTGGTCACCGTGACACCGCTTGGTAGTGAGCACGACGCAGGGCGGACAGTCGCCCGCGTGGCACGAGTGGTGCGGCGGGTGGCGGCAGGGTGCTAACAGTGTCTGTACCTCGTGGTGACCGTGACACCGCTTGGTAGTGAGCACGACGCAGGGCGGACAGTCGCCCGCGTGGCACGAGTGGTGCGGCGGGTGGCGGCAGGGTGCTAACAGTGTCTGTACCTCGTGGTGACCGTGACACCGCTTGGTAGTGAGCACGACGCAGGGCGGACAGTCGCCCGCGTGGCACGAGTGGTGCGGCGGGTGGCGGCAGGGTGCTAACAGTGTCTGTACCTCGTGGTGACCGTGACACCGCTGGTAGTGAGCACGACGCAGGGCGGACAGTCGCCCGCGTGGCACGAGTGGTGCGGCGGGTGGCGGCAGGGTGCTAACAGTGTCTGTACCTCGTGGTCACCGTGACACCGCTTGGTAGTGAGCACGACGCAGGGCGGACAGTCGCCCGCGTGGCACGAGTGGTGCGGCGGGTGGCGGCAGGGTGCTAACAGTGTCTGTACCTCGTGGTGACCGTGACACCGCTTGGTAGTGAGCACGACGCAGGGCGGACAGTCGCCCGCGTGGCACGAGTGGTGCGGCGGGTGGCGGCAGGGTGCTAACAGTGTCTGTACCTCGTGGTCACCGTGACACCGCTTGGTAGTGAGCACGACGCAGGGCGGACAGTCGCCCGCGTGGCACGAGTGGTGCGGCGGGTGGCGGCAGGGTGCTAACAGTGTCTGTACCTCGTGGTCACCGTGACACCGCTTGGTAGTGAGCACGACGCAGGGCGGACAGTCGCCCGCGTGGCACGAGTGGTGCGGCGGGTGGCGGCAGGGTGCTAACAGTGTCTGTACCTCGTGGTCACCGTGACACCGCTTGGTAGTGAGCACGACGCAGGGCGGACAGTCGCCCGCGTGGCACGAGTGGTGCGGCGGGTGGCGGCAGGGTGCTAACAGTGTCTGTACCTCGTGGTCACCGTGACACCGCTTGGTAGTGAGCACGACGCAGGGCGGACAGTCGCCCGCGTGGCACGAGTGGTGCGGCGGGTGGCGGCAGGGTCGGTGCCGGCGGCACGGCGCGGTGCAGGGGGGCGGGCGGGTGCCGCAGCGCACGGGCGGCATTACGCGCTGGGCGCCGCACGCGCACGGGAGCTCCTCGAAACCTGCGGGGAGGAGAGTTTTGTTCAACTTATCGTGGAGGAAGCGAGGAGAGTAACTTTGACTTGGCAAATATATAGCTTGCATCATGATGATATCCTCTATCCTTTATCAGGGACAAGAAGAAAAAGGGATATCCACGTCTCACGGTCTTGCGGCAAATTCCACTTTCTAGTCGATCCTGCTCGTTTTCAACTGAACGGCTGCCGTCTTGCTATTAGTTCGCCACGTGAGTCCTTTTTTGGACGGGATGCACGTCTGAATCAGGCAGGGATAAGTACTGCTACAATAGTTAGAGATAACATTATTGTCAGTGTACTCACTGACTATGGGACAGGGCGGGCAGTGGCCCGTGTGACACAGCTCCTCACAACGATGTAGCTGGCAGGGCAGCGAGCGCCCGCAGGTGGCTGGACAGCGGTGAGTCTCGGAGGCGCAGCAGAGGGTGCGGCAGCGGTGGCGGCCACATGATAACTTCTGCGGGAGAAACAAAACTGGGTTTACAACTTGTTTCGGTCGATATTTTACCATGTTCTTGCAAATAAATACTTTACTTACTCACTCACTTACTTACTTACTCGATGGGTCGATGACATTGTCAAAACAGCGGGAGGACAATGGACGAGATTGGCATTAGACCGAGGGGGTTGGCGTGAAAAGGAAGAGGCCTATCCCCAGCAGCGGGCTTTATTTATGGGTTGGATAGATAGATAGAGATAACTTGTTTCTCATAGGCTGATTCTTCGAACCAACCGGAATTATTTATAAATTATTTCTGACAATAGGACGTTCGCCCGCAGAGATGCGATAGATAGACGGAGATAAAATAGGCAGTCCCAACAGCACTCTAATCAAAGCATTGTACCGGACACTCAGGATGCTAAAGGCCGCCGGCGTATGTGAAGCTATAGAAGACTCAGAGTTTTTAAAAAGTATGCCTTTCATATTGGACAGATGATTAAATTAATTAAATGTATTTATTTCAGACCCGGATTCATACAGTTAATATAGCGTGCAGTGGCATCTCCACCCTCACTAGATGGGTGAAGCGACCAATTGGACGTTGCAATGCCTGGGACATTGTTTAGATCAGTGGTTCTTAACCTTTTTTGGACCACGGACCACTTTGATAATTTTTTTCTTAGTGCGGACCACCAGATCCAAGGTACATCGTGTTTCACATGAAAATGTTTCACCTGACCTAAAGTATAATGTATGTAAGTAAGTTGAATACAGGAAATTAATATGAGTCGCTTTTGGAACAATGGAACATACACGCGAAAATTCACCAATTTTACTAAAATTATTATGGAGATTTAATTGGTAGGCGATAGCAGTGCGAATTCACCGATTTTACCCTTTTTAAGCCGCAAGATGGCCAGATAATCTTCCGTCAATATCATCAAGATTTCATTTGTTTGTAAAAGCGCGCGCAGCGCGCCCGAAAATTTTACGATTTAACTCTTAAAAATCAAGTTTTCCTTAGCACGTGTAGTAGGTGCGTGAAAAATGCGCGCGCAGCGCGTCCATAAAATTCACAGTTTTTTCCCTTTTTAATTATATGATAAAGATTTATTTAGCTATTATTTGAACAAACGCACCCAGCGCGGCTGAAAATTTTCTTATTTACATTTCATAATGCAGAATTCCTTTGTTTTGAATAGAAGACACGCGCGTAGCGCATTTGAAAATTCACCGATTTTAACCTAATATAGTCTGCGTGCGGTTTGACATGGGCTAACGACATTATACTATGAGTGAGCACTGATTACTCGATTTTTAATAGGTTTTGATACTAATACAATTTATAATTTTTTTGCGTATTGAACTGAAGACCGCAACTTTACATCGGAGCCTGCCGCAGGTTACGTATAGGCTATTTATTGTATTATCCTGTCAAAATCTGGCGCATTCGGTAATTCCTTGGCGCGATCTGCAGTCACGCGGATCTTAAAAATATTTTTCAATAGGGAGTAAGAGCGCGCGCCAGCGCGCACGAAAATTTCAGTTATTTTATTCATTGGGAACTTATTCAAACATGACTTTCAAAATAAACATTAAAATTTATTGACAACTATCGTTATGTGCGCTGGATTGCAGGACCCTCCCGCGGACCACTAGAGAGGCCCTCGCGGACCACCAGTGGTCCGCGGACCATAGGTTAAGAACCACTGGTTTAGATGGAGTAGGCTTGCCCATTCCCTCAGCTCGTCCTAGTCCACAGGAAAGACAAGTCAATACATGCGGAACTAACTAAGCCATCTTGCAATGGGGTAATCAAAGTCCTCTAGAAAGCTTATGTACTAGAGCTTGGATCCACATACCTTGAAGATTTCCGCCGGGATTATAGCTTCGGATGAATCACAATTATAGACTTTGCACTTTTTCACTTTTAATAGGCGACTGAACAATACATGGTGTTAAAAGACCGCCAACAAAGCGGGAAACCACATATTGTCCTCATCATAACGAACATTTTTGCCCAAGGAACTATGCCTGGGAAATCAACGGTTTCCGAGATATTGAGGTTCAAAGTCGGACATTTAAAAAATTTTTTTTTGCAGAAATTTACTCAGTATCTAGTACTTAACATTTCTTCTCAAGAAACCATATCAAAATTTTGAATATTTCTTGCATAAAACGCCGTTAAAATTGCAACCCGCAATGTTTTTTTAACATTGGCACCTCGAGCGTAAGTAACAAAAGTTTATGTCAACGCTTGCGCAGTATGATTTCTCTGCGTTACACTTCCATTGCGTAATAAAATATTTTCCAAAATTATAACCTAAAAAACCAAAATCATTTCCTAGCAATAATTTATCGAAAAATTACTTTGTTTTGGTGTCTAGTATGCGTACCTTTCGGGTCTGTTCGCGGTCTTTTAACACCCTGTATAGGTAATATATTTTTGCGAAATAAAAAATGCGGAGCGCGTGGAGATAGTTATACAGACAGATCGGAAGAGAGAGCCAAAAGGTGGTTGTATAAATTATTATAAACATACCTTATTACACTTCTTCTGACAGAACACGTTATCGAGCATCTCCGAAAGTTCGGAGCAGAGCACCTCGCGGCTCGAGTGGCCGCAGCGGCATTGCAGCAGCGTCTTGTCGGGGCAGCCTGGGCAGGCGCCTGCCGAGGGAAAACCGGTCTTATTACTAACCACCTAAGGGAACTATAGGGGGCCTGAAGTCTATTAAATAAGTAGGGCTCTTGTTGTTTTTCGAAAGGATTTTTACACGCATGAAAAGAGAGATTTTTATTCGACGAGAGATACGACAATGTATCAATTCATGAATTATTCCGAACAGTTCTACGAAGGAGTTCAGTTCTATTGATAGAACGATTATATTGATAGAACTGAACTCAATTGGTCGAGCTAGTGAGACGTGCTGATTTTACTAGCATCGAAAATGGTAGTTTTCGCTATCGTCATTATTGGTCCCACCTTTGTTTAGGCGACACCTCTCTTCTTTGATTAACTAATCAACGGATTAACTGGTAACTTAATAAACAAACTTGACATTGCTCTTGTTCTTGGACACCCATCTACGTATGAAGATAAAAAAAAATCTCCTCTGTTGAGAGGTCACTTCACGTAATATCGAGTAGCATTCGTACCTTCGTGGCATTCGCTCTTGCAGAAGTGTTTGTCGCCGGCCGGGCCGCAGGAGAGAGGCTTGGCGCAGATGTTCCCACACAGCGGGATTGGGTCCGTGCATACCTTCCTCTTGCCCTTCTCCAGTCTGCAAACAAATAAGGGAGTGGTGTATAATACACTGTATATGCATTTTAACAGTAATTACATCATGTTGCAAAAGCGCACGCGTGAGTTACGCGCGACTAATGCCCGTTTTCACCAATCACCCCCCAAATTTTGGGGGACCTTTTAAACGCAAATTACGGTGGTTGGTTAAAACTGGCATAAGCGAGGTAAGCACGCACGATTTATGCACACTTCAAGGCAATTTTTGTGGGTTTTGTCCGTCGACAGTCTGGGTTGTGCCTAAATCGAGCGCGCATTGTACTTGTGCTTACTGTCCGGCGCACTTTATTGCGTTTGCTAAAGTGTGTTTTGTTCTGTGACGCGACAGACAGCCCAGTAAGCGTAGCATAAGGCTGGGTTAGAGCGAATCTATTTATAACTCTTTTTATCCCGCTCTACGTCAAACAAAAGAGTGAGATACGTATATTTATAAACCTATAGATACGATCTAACCCAACCTTATCCTACGCCTGCTGTGCGTTTGACCGAGAAAGCAAGGCGCGAGGGTAAAGATACCTTTTTATTTTGTTATGTGGCAATACTCACTGCATCTTCCCGCAGGGACAGGTGCCGATGGTGGAGGGCTCCGCGGGGCAGGGCGCGCAGGGCGGGGGGTGGCACGGTGCGCGACACACGTGCGCGCCGCACGCGAGCACGCGCCCGCACGTGTCTCCGCACGACCAGGCGGGCGTCCGCGCCGTCGCGGCCGTGCACGGCTCCGTGCGCGACGCGCCCGCCGGGCAGTAACACACTGTGGGGAAAAGGTTTTAGTTAAAGTTTTATTCAGCCAAAGTGAGACAAGACCGAAGAAAGCGTAATCTGCCCTTATTTAGAATGTCGAGGAAAAGGGAGATAGTTCAAGTTTTGTTCAGCCAAAGTGAGACCAGACCGAAGAAAGCGTAATCTGACCTTAGTTAGAATGTCGAGAAAAAGGGAGAAACTCTATGATTCAACTACAGAAATTGTCACTGTGTGTGGCTCTGACTCACGCTGTGTGATTATCTCGGCACAGTCGGCGCACAGCCCTTCGTGGCAGGGCTGTCCACACTCGTGCACGTCACAGTTGAGCTTGCGGTGGCAGGTTCCCGCGCAAGTTTGCGGCAGCTTGCTACTGCACGTCACCGAGCGGGTCTCGGCGCCGCAGCCGCATTGTCTGCAAGTGACAATCATAATTTAGTTTCTGGAGTCGCTAAACAATGTAGATCCTACCTGATAATTGACCGAAGAAGCATGTTCTCTTTTTGATGGATATTGATCTAACAAATCGTAGCACCTCGCGATAGACCCATTTCTTATCGATAATATTTCTATATTTTAGGCAGAAGCTATAAGTTTCACTGTAACAAGTGTTTCCCCTAAATTCCAAATTGTAAATTATTTCGTCGTGTTCGTT
Source organism: Zelleria hepariella (assembly GCA_949319315.1). Classification (NCBI taxonomy): domain Eukaryota; kingdom Metazoa; phylum Arthropoda; class Insecta; order Lepidoptera; family Yponomeutidae; genus Zelleria; species Zelleria hepariella. The sequence continues at coordinate 23,895,424 of OX439378.1, read as the reverse complement.
GTACACTCGACAGCACGTCAGAGTGTACACTTTTGTTGTAAATTCGCCCGTAACGTAACCGAGTAGAGTGCTAGCGTGTGAGGGTCGACGTGCTGTCGTGTGTACAATCAAAGTGTACATGTCCTTACTTGTGGACAGTGGCCTGGCACGGCGGACAGGGCCCGGGGTGACACAGCAGCGTGCACGGGTGTGAACAGAGCCGTGCGCGCGCGCAGGCCCGTCCGCAGGTGTGAGCGCCGGTCGCGCCGCGCTGCCACTCTGGGTTGCGCGTTGAACCGCACATGCAGCGGTAATCGGTTGGGATCATGTCGCTCTGGTTCTGACACGCCGGGCAGCGCCATTTGCCCTCTGGGGAAAATATTTGATCACGTTAATTTGGCTGGCGAAACTAGGAAACGCACTACTACGATTGTAAACGGGTCGAGTTTATGTAAATCTCGCACATACGAGACATGTTTTACCTGCACCAATAAAAAAAATATCAGAATTACACTTGCACTGCAGTTTTCAATTGTTTCTCTATTCAACCAATATCAAAGCCTAAAATTGCTATAACACATGATAAATCAATACATCTAAATACAAAATGCATCTTATGCTTATGCTTGAATTTATTGACTTTAGGTACAAAGAAAAAAGGTAAATTATCATCTCTTCGGGCTGAGGAATTGAGGATAGATGGTAAGTATACCAAATAATATTTATTTTTTTACTTTACTTGTGATCCTCCAACAGTGCTAAAATTTTTAATAGAAAAACATCTGTTATTAAATACAAGTGGCAGTTTCTCACCAAGCATGCTGCTCATGGCCCACTTGCGGATGCAGCGTAGATGCAGCACGTGGTAGCAGTTGGTACACGACCACACAGTGTCGGTTTGCTTCACTCGCTCACAGCACACGAGGCATTCCAGAGTACCTTTGTCCAGCTGCTCACTAAGTCGCTCACGTTGAGTCATCTCGGTGTTTGCTGGAGAAATTTGTCAGATAATTATATGAAATTTTGGATGAGCTTGTTATGAAAAAGAACCTTAATTTGCATTAGTGATTTAAATGTCGAGGTAAAAACCTTCAAACAAAGAAGTGTAAATAATGTACAACAAGCACTATTAACTATTAACAATCATCAGAAATCAAACCTAACTTTGTAGTCCATCAAAAATTTTATTTTTATTTAAACACAATTTTTAACGGATTTAAATTATGTATAGTGCTCGTGCAAACCTAAGAAAATATTAATATTTTTTTACTTTCATATTTATTTTTAGAAATTATTTTTGAGAAAACGGGATTCTTACTATTATTTTATTTGGTATGGCGTCCATCCGTGACTACGGCGCCTGCAACGGTGCAGAAATATCATGTGCTCAAAACCTAAATCAAATCATAGTATGAATCCTGTTTTCTAACAATATGTTAACATCAACTGAGTCACCTATTTACACTGTAATTTTTACAGGAAAATAGAAGAAGAAGAATATTCTTTATTGTACTAGAAAACATTTTATGGACAGACATTATTAATACATTAATGGTACAAATCGGCGGCCTTATTGCTAACAGTTCAGCAATCTCTTCCAGACAACCACTGACGGAGAAATTGCTAAAGAGATGAGAGACAGGTAGTCGGTGCAATTATGAATATTCTAATTGATGACAAAAAAAGACACTACTTAGAAGTAATCATAAACATATATAAAATATTGTTGTAATTGACTTACCTCCATGATTATTATTATTCGCGAAGTGCTTATTTTTGTTGCTCTTCTGAGGACTTGACCGTGCGTCTTGGACCCTGCTTATTCTTTCAAGCCTCTCCTCCCTGTACTGGTGATAGTTGTTGGCAAACTGTTCATCGTCCACGTAGTTTCGTTCAGTGGGTCGGACCCGCTGGCTGCCGACCCAGTTCTTCCTCCCCTCCTGCCGCCCTGATGACCCTTCTCCTCTCCCAATCCTGACATCCTGACTGCTCTTGCTAGCAGAACTATTGTAGAATGTACGACCATCATCAGGCTGTTTGTTCCTAGCCTTAGAGTTCGATTTAGATTGGTTTTTACTATTTTCTCTAGGCTCCTGGTATCTAGAACTACTTTCATTATTCCTGTCTTTTTGGTATCTAGAACTACCTTCATTGTTTCTATCTTGCTGGTATCTAGAACTACCTTCATTGGACCTATCTTGCTGGTATCTAGAACTACCTTCATTATTTCTATCTTGCTGGTATCTAGAACCACCTTCATTGTTTCTGTCTTGCTGGTATCTAGAGCTACCTTCATTGGACCTGTCTTGCTGGTGTTTAGAACCACTTTCATTGTTTCTATGGTTTGTGTCTTGATTCCTCGGACTAGATTCATGGTTTCTATCTTTGTTTCTTGATCTAGGCTCTTGGTTCCTATAGTTGGAATCCTGGTTCCTTGGACTTTGTTCACGGTTCCTGTGCTTAGATTCCTGGGTTCTTGGGCTAGCATCGTCGTTTTTGTGGCTCGGTCCATTTTGTTTCTCATTCGAGAGTGAATTGGAAGAAGGGCGCTCTCTCCAATTTCTTTCGTGGGTAGAGTTATTTTTTCTAGGATTATCTCCATTAGAGGAGGTGGAAGACTCAGTCTGGTCTGTTTGCCTGGGTTTGGGATTGGCAGGTTGCTTGAAATTTGTAGCTTTTGGGATGAATTCAGTGGCAGTTGCAGTTAGGTTAGACTTGAATGCCACATCACCAGTGTAGTTGCTGGCATCCGGTGTTGCCTCAGCCTTGCTGTGGGACCGAGTCTCTGGCTGATAGCTGTCAATACCATTTGCAACATTGGCTGTGGCATTGCCATCATACTGATATGAATCAAGGGAAGGAGTGCTCTGAGAAGTAGAGGGCATGTTGTTGTAGTTATTAAACTGGTTTGTAGAGTAATTAGAGTATTGAGCGTTGTTATAGTCGGTGTTGTTGGGCTGTGCAGTCCCGTTGGCCTGTATTTGAGATATGAACTCGTTGAAGCTCACATACTGGCTGCCCTGTGGTTGCTGTTCATACTGTTGCCTGGTAGGGTAGTAGTTTGGGTTTTGATTTGAATATTGTTGGCCATTCAGCTCACCATTCCACATATTGGGGTCTTGATATTGATCGTTGAAAGTGAAGGCGTTGTTCCACTGCGACATGCCAAGGGGAATGAGCTTGCGAATTGTGGTGAAACAGCAGAGATGAACAAGTTATTTGTTCGTAGCCCAAGTATGTTGATTTTGCACTGTTTACGTTTGTTGTATGGTTGTGGTAACCACAGGCCGAAGCCTGGGCTCTTTGACTAGACCAGTGACCAAATCTGAAAGCAAATTAAGGTTGGAGATCGTCGTAGGGTAAAAATATTACAGTAACTGACATGTGACAAGGTTTCGCGAATTAGGTTCAGCTCAATGCAAATAAAATGCAAATTGTTGTACGTACCACAGGTGCTTTTACCGGGAACTCAAAAACACTATAAACTACTGTAAATTAACAAAACATACGAAAATAATTTAGAAAACTATAAATTGTACTAACTTTGAGCAATGACAAGATTCGAAACGAAATTGATGAGGAAGGTGGAGGGCGGAGGGGAAGGCACGGACGCCGGGGGGAGGGGAAGTCGTCAACGTTGACAGATAGTGATGTGCTAAATTTTATAACGTATTTCCGGTATATTCAGTGATTGAGCGTGTAGACGGTGACGGAGCTTAATCGAACGCCACCTGTTGACCTTATTACATGCTACAATAGTTATAATTTTTGATATAAGGTGGCGCCAGTACGGTTACTTAAGTTATTTTGCGCATTTGTACAATAGATGGCGCTGTTGCCAAAAAAGCAGTCTCACATTTGATTGTAGAGTAAAGGGAGTATTATATTCCTTGTTGTAGAGTCTACTGCTATTAACGCCGGCTGCTGCTAATCAAAGGGCTTAGTGATTGCCACCAACTAAGAGAAAACAAAGTAAAACCCAGTATCTGAACAATAATTCAGTGACTTTTAATATTTTCTGCTAGCAGCATAGTTACTTTCTTCCAGCACATCGACAGCATCGCAGATAGATAAATATTTAGAAGTTCTCCCTTCATCAGGGGAGTGAAAGTTGTAGCAGGGGCCGACGGGTGAGCAGCAAGGCGCGTTGAAGCAGGCAGGCCTGCAGCAAGGGGTCTGCTGGCAGGAGTTCACGCAGCAAGGGTTGAAGTAAAATGCAGGGTGACCAGATTTTAGCTAACTCGATTCGCCTAATTTTGTCTTCCGAGTAGCCTAAATCGCCTAATTTTTTTTCTCGACTATTAAGCCTAAATCGCTTAACTTTTTGAGCCTAGAAGCCTAAATTTAGCCCAAAATAATAATAAAAACAAAGAAAAACCGTGTAGAACAAAAAAAATATTTAAAAAAATCTGATAATTTTCATTTGTTTTTTTTTTGTTTGGTCTCCCATATAACTTCCCGCAAAAGTTCTCCGTCACCATCAGCCTCCTTTCCACGTGCATATTACGTTTCGTTACAAGCATTTTAAGGAATAATCAAGGAATGGTTCAATAAATTTGCGATAATAGCCTAAATCGCCTAAATAAATGCGAAATAATCCTGAGATAGTCTAAATCACCTGTTCCCATTTTTTAAGGTAGCCTAAATGGCTACTGGTCGCCAATCGCATTTTATGGTCGCCGTTTCACCCCCTGAGGTAGCCTAAATGGCGACAATTCGCCTAATCACCAGGGTGACCAGATTTTAGCTACCTCGATTCGCCTAATTTTGTCTTCCGAGTAGCCTAAATCGCCTAATTTTTTTTTCTCGACTATTTAGCCTAAATCGCCTAACTTATTGAGCCTAGAAGCCTAAATTTAGTCCAAAATAATAATTAAAAAAAGACCGTGTAGAGCAAAAGAAATATTTAAAAAATCTGATAATTTTCATTTGTTTTTTTTTATTTGGTCTCAAACTAAAATAATAACTTCCCGCAAAAGTTCTCCGTCACCATCAGCCTCCTTTCCACGTGAATATTACGTTTCGTTACAAGCATTTTAAGGAATAATCAAGGAATGGTTCAATAAATTTGCGATAATAGCCTAAATAAATGCGAAATAATCCTGAGATAGCCTAAATCGCCTGTTCCCATTTTTTAAGGTAGCCTAAATGGCTACTGGTCGCCGATCGCATTTTATGGTCGCCGTTTCACCCCCTGAGGTAGCCTAAATGGCGACAATTCGCCTTATCTGGTCACCCTGCTAATCACCCTGGTAAAATGCGCGACACAACAAATCACAATACGTTCCACCATTTTGAATTTGAAATGGGGGCCGATTTTGTACGTCCCGATTTTGTACGGCCCGATTATTGGAGTTCCGTTTTGTACGCCCTATATTTTGGCGTATTGAGTATTAAAATGTATCTGTTTCTAATAAGAATACTGTATGTCACAAAAAAAAAAACTCTACACCTTGACTTTATTTATGCACACTAAAGTAAAATTGAATAAGTAACGATTCTACAAAACTGGCCTTGGATAATCAGCCTGATTTTACTGGATGATTTTATTGGATTTTGGAGCCTTGGATCACTGGATTGCGCAAGAAAGTTACGGGAATCAGCGACAGGAGCGTGTACTGTGCCAATGTCAACTACAGAAGTACATAAAAATTATTAGGGGAGGCTCATGCTTTGATGATACTCCACTGCGCGTCGTCCGTAAACTCGGACAAACCTTGGGGGTGGAATCTGTTTGCTTCTGGGGTCATGTACGGAGTCATCAAAGCTTCCGTCACCGGCGATGTAAACACTCCTGGCTGAAACTCCCTTCAGAGAACTCAGCCGGCGATTCTTCAGTATGAGGCTTATACTTAAAGCCACCGACGGCATTTGCCAGTAGTATCTACCATGACTGGGGATGCATAAGTGAGGTAGGTTCGTTCATATGAACGCCGTGTAGCATTTGTTTCGCCAGAAAATTTACGAAAAATCGCCCAAGTTTCCGACATAAACAAACACAAGCACCCTATGTGGTCTGTGCACAAGCCTGGCATCTACCTGACGTTTCCTCCAATTTTGCCAACCAAATAAATGTAAACGAGGCTCCATATTGACAGTTCTCAAAATGGATTCGTAAAATCATGCTGTGCATAATCGGTATGGGCCTATTATCCAAGGCCCGCTTTGCACAGGCACGTTTTGCACGACCGCGTTTTGTACGGCCATGGCTTCGTTTAATCAGCCCCCTTAGCACGCGGGCCATTTTGCCTACTCTCAACTGTCACCTTAGCCACTGTTCACTGTCACCTCAGTAGTGTTATGTGGCTAAGGTGACAGTTGAGAGTAGGCAAAATGGCCCGCGTGCTAAGGGGGCAGGCCGTACCGTATAAAAAATGGCTGACCTAACTATGACGTACAGTATAATATTATGGGACTCTTAAATCGCGCTGGACAAAATCGGGACGTTCTATTAAATCGGCCCCCGACACCATCGAAGCAATCACTTGACATACTAAATAAACTTTACATTGAAAAAAAAAAGAGCCAGTAATATGTGAGAAATTAATTAGAAACAAAAGATATGTATATAAAGTGATTTCACCATAAAAAAATATAGAATACCTAATTTAGATTTTTGTTTTAAGAGTACTGTTGTGTGAAGATATTTTTAGCGACGAGAAAAAAAGATGTCACTAGTATTTTTGGAGTCAACGGAAAACTGAACCCTATTGCGCTTGGTACAAGAACGTGAACCCCCTGACGTACCTATTTTTTTGGTTTTTGGTTTCTTCTTCTGTCACAAGCCACTCACAACTCTGACACATCAACACTGAGCATCAACCAGCAAAATAGTACCCCAGATTAGAACCTTCTTTATCATTGACGGTCTATTTACGGCACACAGCGAGCGGAAGATAACAAGTTCGCTGACGGCACACAATGCCTTCCTCACTGCTTCCTCAGTTTTGAGAGCAACCTTTCGGTTTTTTTTTTACATAATAAGCACACACTACTCATTAAAAACTTAGGTGCATCGAATTTAGGTTTAGTGAGAAATCCCATTCGGCTTGCGAAGCATGAGCGCTATTTTGGCGCTATTACATGGATACGATATCCTTTTTCCCACTCTTTTGATCAACACATAAAGCGAAAAATTAAGCTACGTCTCGATATACTGATAGTGCGGGAGGCAATCAAGGATTTTGAGATAACTCGATATACTGATAGTCCGGAGGCAATCAAGGATTTTGAGATATTTCGTAGCCATGTATAATAGGAGAGATAATATGGCTACGAAAATCGTGAAGGAGACGAGATTTTCAATTTTGGCCTCTTGACTATGAGGCTCTACCACGAGTGACGTCGGGCAGACGGCAAAGAAAGTTTTGTCGGTGCCGTAGGTCTACCGGATGTAACTTGTGGTAGAGCCTCTGAATGACGTGACAAAGTAGCGGGACAAAAATTAAAATGTCATGGGCCCATCCGTTGGCGTGCTACGGCAAGCACGTGCTACCGATTGTGTAAAATGTTTATACATTGTAACAAACTGTTTGCAGCTATACACCAGTATTGTTAACAACTTTCCGTGATCAGAACTAATTATAGATATGTTTTGCGCAGTGAGTTACGAATGCAAATAAGCATTCAGAATCAGAATCAAATGTTTTTATTCAATATGCCATAAATATTTTTTTTACATTGAACGTCAAAATATTATCTTAAGTAAATTTATATAAATCAGATACTTATTACTATCTAATTCTAAGTATCTAGCTACTTTTTTTTCTCCAGCTTCACTAGCTCTGATCATTCTTGGAGAAGAAGCATGGTAAAGAAATTTGTAGTTAACCAGTACCTACCATTCTAACCATTTATGATTTTGCTCCCTAATTTAAATAATGATTAAATGTACATCCAAGCTAACGTGAAGACTCTACCAACCAAAACTGTGTATCAACTTTACTTTGTATCTACAAATGTGACTCGATTGTCCTCTACCAATCCTCTACACATAAGTATTTCACCTGCAAATAGGTACTCTAAACCTTACTGCGTCATTGGACAACAATTAAATTCAGAAAAGTCCACATGCCATCGACACCTATTGTACGGAGGACCACCGCGCGGCCGCGCGGATACCATTGTCTACGAACCCTTGAACATTTTATAGCACAATACGATATGCAAATAGTCATTTACGAGTTTCTTGTAGTAACCTTGGCACATTTTGCTTTCATTCGCGTGGTATATAGCGGAGTGTTGGTGGTGTACGGTTTCAGTTGAAGAAGAGGAAGGTGGTGCAATGCGATGTGTGTTGACTGTGCGGTTATGGGATGCGTCACGAGCTCGCAAAGGGTGCATGCTTTGGAACCTACCGTGAGTTATTGTGCCTAGATTCCAGATCCTAGAACCTACGAATAAATCACGCACAAGTAGAAAAGTGGCCGTTTTTTTCTTGTGCGGAATTTATTCGTAGAATGAAAAAAAAAAAACATATCTTCTTGGATGCGTTTTTTGCTTTAAAAAATGGGCCGTCAAATAAATGTACTTCAGATGCTTAGGTTTTCTCACAATGCTTTTATAATAAGACTAGCCAGTTGAGCTAAGAGTATTTTTGACATCACTAAGGCCCGGTTTCTGAGTTGAGAATTTTACTAAGCACATACTTACGTATCGCTCTGTCACGCTCTTTTGTGAGAAATCTGCAGAGACAGGACGATACTTACCCATTTGCTTAGCACAATTCTCAACTCAGAAACCGGGCCTTACTGCCAGTTTCTGAGTTGAGAAATTTGCTAAGCAAATGGTTAGCAAAATTCTCAATTCAGAAACCGGGCCTAAGGCCCGATTTCTGAATTGAGAAATTCGTTAAGCAAGCACTTAAATATCGCTCCGTGTCTGCAGATTACTCGCAATAGAACGTGACAGAACGATACTTAAGTATTTGCTCAATTCAGAAACCGGGCCTAATTGCTACGAATGCTACGGAAGTGCGTAGCACACAGCGTAGAGTTTGTAGCGCATAGCGAATTGAACACGATTTTGCTCAAATAATTAAAATGATCATCATCACAAAGCTCTTAAAAGGTAAGGTAGGTCTAATTAAAACATTTCGTGCACGTACCTTCATAGTCGATAATACTCTAAATAGCGGGTCCACGAGGAAATGTATATTTCCCTAGCTTTGGCATCATTAGTAGTCAACTTGTTTCACAGATGATGTCTTGGCGAGACGGTGCTACGAGTAAAAGCGAAACGGTGATGTCAGCCCTCGCCAGATTGGACGATGAGATTGTGAGCAGTGAGAAGGCGTATCCTACGGCTCGCCTCGGTGTGGTCACAGCCGAGATTGACAGCTTACAACAGGTAGAGCATTTCTGTTCTAATATACAAGGTGTTACAAAAGATCCTAACTCTCACAGGCTCACCATGCCGAGATAATATTGAGATGCATTTTATTCCAGGAAATAAACACTTTTGAGGAGACGACTACGGCGTCTGTGTCAAAAGATTTATTTGCTAAGACTCTACATCAGGTGTTCGCAAGCTTGGATCTCTATAGACGTCCAATGTTAGCAACAGAGAACGAAGATTTTATTGCCAATGTCAATAGAAAGGTAAGCAAGTTTACGTTGTTTATTTTTTTTTCTTTTAGACAGAAAATATGTGATTCGGCGAGTCCAAAAGTGGGGTATCTCAAACCTAATGTTTGGAAAACCAATATCTCAAGTGTTTGGGACATCTTGTATTATTGTATTATCTAGCTTACGAAGTACGGATCTTGTTTATTCATCCTATTTCTGAAACGTGTGAATTAAGATACAGCATTTAACAAACTTTTTAGGAAATGCGTCGGCTGGAGCTTTATTGGTTGCGCACCCGACTGGCCGAGTTGCTGAAGGAGCGGCGCGTGCTTCATGCTCAGATTTTACGGACAAGATCACTGTATGCACAGTTGAATCAATTGCTAGGTAAACCCACTAAACTATTATTCGCTATCGTGTACAGTGAACAGCACGTAGACCTTTACATGTTTATTACAAGGTCGTAACGTTTCTATTCTATTCTAAGGGAATAGGGTGTAAGGATCGACGTGCTTTCGACGGTACCTCGCGTGTAAATACCGATGATATTAATGTAGGCTCCAACTGAAAACTAGCGCCACGGATTTTGATTTGCAAGATCCGTGGTATTACGCTGAGTTCGGGACCCTTTTTATTGCCATGACACATAGATTATTCATTTAAGCAATTTGATTTTTCAATAATGTTATTGTGGTAATTTAATAAATTGTGATGATCATTTATGGTAGGTAATCAGGGTTCTTAAGAGTAGGTATTGAAAGGCCCAGTCCGGTTAACAAGTTCTATAATACAAGAGTGCGTTGGACAACTTAGAACGGTTATTATGATTTTAGCTTTGAACTATGAGACAACATATAATTCGCTTGACTCTCGGTCTATAATTTCTTAAAATCTTCGCGCTTCCGTGCTTCGGAAGGCACGTTAAACCGTTGGTCCCGGTTGTTGTTGATTAATGACAATCGTTAAGCCATGTCAGAGACCCTTTGGGTGGCCTAAAAACTTTGACACCAGGGGTGGCCACTACCTCATACGATTACCTACCTACCCATTTCTTAAAATGGCCTAATGTACAGATTGGTCTCATAGGTTCAGTAAAGCGCCTTAAACATCTTAGCCTTAATTAAATCTAATCTAAATGCTTATTCTAACATGCAAATACTTAATTATACTTAAATTTGCACCCGATGCGATATGCCGAACAAAATGTGATAAAGGGAGTAGTGTTATCGTAGGCACTCTAAGATGGCCTTTATGCCCGCCACAAGGATAACAGTAACTGGGTACTAAGCTTTATGTTATTCACGGTAATGGATGTGTGACACAGCTCGGCTGAACAACCGCGTTGGTAGTCGGTATGGCTATGAACTTGAGAGTGGACAAATGAGTGAAGCCCAATTAACAACTATTGATTTGGATGTGTGATTCCGCTTTGTATCTCAGTGGACTGTGATCCAGCCATGAAATATTCCCCAGCGGCACCCAGCAGCAAACCCAACATCCAGCACTCATACAATAAAGGGCGTTTCGGTAGGCTGTGGACAATGACAAGGCGCTATTACCGACATTGTCCATTTATGGCTTTTAGGCACATACAACACATCGGTAGGAATAAATGGTCGACTTACCCCGTTCCAGCTAAACACCACACACACAAAATTATGTTGTTTAATGACCTAAGTCAAGATAAATAGAATTTAAGTAGAAGAGCAAATATTTGCAATCACCGAGATCCAGCTAGCGTCTTATGTTTTTTTCTCATCTACCTACCTCCCAACTATAATTTCTTTACCCATCGGCCGTCCTGCCTATACGATAAATCAAGCCACGAAAAATACAAGTAGCGCCATCTGTTGAGCAGTTAGGGTAACGAGCATTACATTATCCCCTCTCCACAAATAGGAATCCGACACGGATTCCAGTCCGCCTACACCCTCAATAACGTCAATCAAAAGCCCTTTTGAGATCCGCTGAATGCCATTTGCCAAGATTTTTCCCTGTTAAACTTTTAAGCATAAAAACATCGGGAGATAATTTTTCAGATATGACCGCTTTTTCATACTTAGGGGCTAATTTTGCCATGAAATTTTTGTCAGCGTTTGATAAATGTTTTGTCTTTTTCCATACCAAATCACCTATCTGGAATATTACTACTTTTCTTCTTGTGTTATAATATCTGCTATTGATTTCATATGCCTTTTTTAATCTATCCCTAACATCTTCATAAATTTCCTGTCTCAGTTTAACATTTTCATCAAATTTATTTCTATTAAAGTGTAACGGATTATTCTCACTAATTTCTGAACCTTTCGGCATGCCGTGTGTAGCAGTTTCACGACCAAAGAAGAGGTATGAGGGAGTTTTGTTTGTTACCTCATGAACGGCGGTGCGAATAGCGTGACCTATGTGATGAATGTATTTATCCCAATCTTTATGATTACTTTCAATGTAAGATGATATCGCCGTCCCTATGACTTTATTAACTCTTTCAGTCGGATTCGCCTGTGGATGGTAATACGGAGTGTACCAAATTTTGGAATTGTAACTTGAAATTAGGTCTTTAAATTGTGACGCCGTGAATTGTTTGCCATTATCGCATATAATGACATTGGGCACTCCGTACACCAAAAATACCTGTTCTTCAACAATCCTTGTAATGTTAGATGCTTTACCATTTCTCAGTGGAAATAACAGACAAAACTTGCTAAACCAACACGAAATTACCAGAAGCATAGTGTTGCCTGCCTTCGACTTCGGGAATGGGCCCATAAGATCCATTGACACAATTTGAAATGGTTCCGATACATCCTTGTGTTTTCCCATTAATCCAGAGGGAGGTTGCTGAGAATGTTTGTACTTGGCGCAAGTTTCGCACTGGCGGACATACTTTTTTACGTCTTTGATTAAAGAGGGCCAAAAGTACTTTTGTCTTACCCTGTTGACCGTCTTTTTCACCCCAAAATGTCCGGAAAGGGGGTCATCATGACATTCCTTCAAAACCAAATCTCTAATTTTTTCCGGGATTGCCATCTTCCAAGAATCATTACTATCCGGAAATTTATCCAATTTTAAATATTTCCATACGACACCTTGATCTCTTGTCCAAGTGTCATCATTTGTTCCCTTATGAAGAGAATCTTCTATTGAATGATACCATTCGTCTTTGTCGTCTTCTTTTATTTCTATGAGGGAGACTTCATTTGCGACTGCTCTTGATAGAGCATCCGGTACAATGTGATCTTTACCTTTCCGAAAAACAACTTCATAATCAAACTGTTGCAACCTCATGGCCCATCTGGCAAGTCTTCCATGAGGGTCTTTTGACCTGTGTAACCACTGAAGAGCGCTGTGATCGGTCAATACTTTAAAATGCGTGCCCTCCACATATGGCCTAAAACTGTCAATAGCATGTAGAACACTCAGCAACTCTCTCTCAGAGGTCGAAAACTTTGTCTCCCTGTCTGTTAGCTTTCTGCTCGTATATGCGACTGGTTTTTCCACTCCATCTATATTTTGTACCAAGACGCCACCGACCCCTTTATTAGATGCGTCACACTGAATTACGAATCCCCTTGCAAAATCCGGACAGCTAAGAACCGGAGTAGTGGTTAGGGCAGTCTTAAGCTCTGTGAAGGCTTTTTCTGCCTCTTTATTCCACTGTATGCGGCGACCTTTTTTCCCCCCTTTTGTAAGGTCATGTAGTGGGGCTGCTACTATGGCAAAATTCTCCACAAAACGTCTATACCAACTCGCCAAGCCGATAAAGCGCTTTAACTCAGTGAATGTTTCTGGCCTGGGATAACTAATGATTGCGTTGACTTTTTCTGGATCAGTTCGCAAGCCTTCCTTGTCTACTATGTAACCCAAATACTTAAGAGAAGGCCTTGCAAACTGACATTTCTCTAAGTTGATGGTAAGTCCCGCTTCCTCTAATTGTGTCTTTACCCACAACAAAGAAGAGAGGTGCTCCCTAAACGTTTCATTACAAATAACGATGTCGTCCAAATACGAGAAAATCTTTCCTTCATACTGGGGAGGAAAAAGCCTGTCCATTAGGCGTTGTTGTGTTTGGCTGGCATTATTTAATCCGAATGGCATGACCTTAAATTGGAACAAACCTTTGCCAGCCAAACCAAAAGCCGTTTTTTCCTTGCTTGAATTTTCAAGGGGAATTTGCCAAAATGCTGAACGTAAGTCAATGGTGGATAGAAATTGCGCATTTTTGAGACTATCCAAAACAGCTGTTACCCTTGGTAGTGGATATGAGTCACGTTTAGTGACTCTGTTTAATTGTCTGCTGTCGAGGCAGAGACGGTTTTGCCCCGAGGGCTTCTTGACCAAGAGCACAGGGGAGCGCCACGAGCTATACGAGGGTTCTATAACGTCTTTACTCAACATATCATCGACTTCAAGTTCGAGTTCCCTCATGATAGGTGGTGAAAAAGGATATTGTCTCTGATTGACCGGCAGACTGTCTGCCGTATCTATGCGATGCTCTATCAAATCGGTCCTTCCTAATCCTTGTCCTATCTTGGATTTCATGTCATTAATTAAGACATCTAACTCTCTTTTCTGTTCTTCTGACAATTCCTCACGAGCAATGACGGAACTAAAACTATTTATTTCTAAAGTATTAATTTCTGTAATGTTACCCAACCTAATGTCTTTAGTGTCCACCTGATTGTTACCAATAGATAAATTAAATGCTTCGAAAAAATTTATGCCAAAAAGCATTTCATGTTTAACATTTTGCATGACGTAAAATTTTACTACTTTGTAGCGACTTGAAAATTGTATGGGTAAATACATGACGCTTTCGACATTATGTTGAGTACCATCTGCTGTAGAAAAGGTAACCGTCGGTACCGATTGTGTAGTGAAACCTAGTTCAATAAGTTTGGTGCATAGCTGATCTGATATGACTGACGAGGTCGCACCAGAATCTAATAAGCCTGCAAATTTTTTGCCTAATATGGTGACGAGACCGAAATACCTATTATCATTGACTTTTTGCTGAATACTACACAAGTTACCAGTTTTAAAGTAATTAGACACCACTGTTAACCAGTTCTGCCATTCATCCATATTAGATGTGGGTTCTACTGGTCTGGAAGGCATTCGGCAGGAGTCATGACTTCCAGTTTGGCGTTTCCCGCCATGTTACAGCTGCAAGTATTGACAGATTGTCCAAACTTGCCACATCTGTAACAGAAGAGTCTCTGTTGAGGCAGCGAACAGTTTTTAAATGTATGGCCTGTGTACCTACAGTTCCAACATTTCATTTCATTTCGAACATCAATATTATGTCTGGGGTAAACTGAGGAGTTCATGACATCAACCTCCCTATATCCACTAGAATGACCCTGGTAAGCTAAATCAGGTTCCAGGAGGTTGGTATTTACCGGTTCTTGAAAGCGGTCGCAGTTAAGTTTGGTACGTTCCAATACCCTCAAAACGTGTGTCAATTCTGTGACATTGTTAAAAATGTCTCTGCAAACAGCATGTTGCAGATAAGGTTGTACGTTACGTAAGAGAATTGCCAATTTCTGAGATTCCAGTATTTTTTCTGGTAAACGGTTAAACATGTTTTGCATTACAGCAATATATATGTTAACATTTTCTTGTCTTCCTTGCGTTCGTTTCTTGATTTCTTCCAAGAGTTCGTCTTGGTAATATGGGCTTTGGAAAGTGATGAGTAGAAGGTGGACCAGTTCATCCCAGTTTCCGACAGAATCTCTATTAGCTCTAAACCAAATGAGAGCATCTCCCTCAAAGAGATCTATAGCATATCTCCACAGATCATCGTCATCGGCATTACGTGCCTCTTTAATTTCTGATATTCGCTCCAAGAATGCGTTAATGCTGAGACCCGATCCTCCACTGAACTTAATCTGCCAATCCTTGACCGGTACAAGTTTATGTTTGATAAGACCTCTGTCAAAGGTTGATGTTCTCATCAGATTGCTTTTGCGAGCTGGAGCCAACTCTCGAAGATGAGTGCTATTGTTTCTGAGATTTTCAGCAACGAAAGGATTTGAACGAGTGCCTGCAAGTGGTTGAGATTCTTCCTTTTCTTCTACTTTTTCGATGAGACTATTGGCCAAGTCTCCTAAAGACTCATGTAGTATTTTTTTATCCGCCTCTGTTAGCCCTAAGTCTTCTTCGTCATAATTTTGTTTGTCTTTCAGTGATGACAATGTCTTAAAACATTCCTCGATGTCACTACAAATTTTTGCATGATGAGATATATCCTGATCTTCTTTTGGAGGGACTAGTCTAACACGGCCTTTTAAATGTAAAAGCCTAGAGGTCAAACGTTTCACGGTGGCTGGATCCGGTTTATGCAAAATTTCGTTTAAATTTAACGAAAGTACTTTCAATTTATTTTCACAAATCGTAAGTTGAGGAGCAATGTTTTCGTCACTTACAACCGGAGGGGTAAATGTAGCGGAAGGTTCCCCCCTGTACTCCTCAGAAATCAATTGCCTTAAAACTTTTTTCATTACCTGTACATTTGTTAAATTGAGAATTCCTCGACAAGCTAATTCAAACTCGAGTTCATCTTTAAGTAGGCAATTTACGTCCATTTTGACCGACTTCAAAAGAGGGGTAAACCAAGTTTTTTTTTTTTTTTTTTACCTTTAGTTTGTTTTTTTTTTTTTTTAAATATATATTTATATAAATTTAAGTTAATTCAGTAGGTACTACTGTTGAAGTACAAACGAATCCGAGCCTCTCAAGACCTAGTAACGTTGGGCGCCATTGTGATGATCATTTATGGTAGGTAATCAGGGTTCTTAAGAGTAGGTATTGAAAGGCCCAGTCCGGTTAACAAGTTCTATAATACAAGAGTGCGTTGGACAACTTAGAACGGTTATTATGATTTTAGCTTTGAACTATGAGACAACATATAATTCGCTTGACTCTCGGTCTATAATTTCTTAAAATCTTCGCGCTTCCGTGCTTCGGAAGGCACGTTAAACCGTTGGTCCCGGTTGTTGTTGATTAATGACAATCGTTAAGCCATGTCAGAGACCCTTTGGGTGGCCTAAAAACTTTGACACCAGGGGTGGCCACTACCTCATACGATTACCTACCTACCCATTTCTTAAAATGGCCTAATGTACAGATTGGTCTCATAGGTTCAGTAAAGCGCCTTAAACATCTTAGCCTTAATTAAATCTAATCTAAATGCTTATTCTAACATGCAAATACTTAATTATACTTAAATTTGCACCCGATGCGATATGCCGAACAAAATGTGATAAAGGGAGTAGTGTTATCGTAGGCACTCTAAGATGGCCTTTATGCCCGCCACAAGGATAACAGTAACTGGGTACTAAGCTTTATGTTATTCACGGTAATGGATGTGTGACACAGCTCGGCTGAACAACCGCGTTGGTAGTCGGTATGGCTATGAACTTGAGAGTGGACAAATGAGTGAAGCCCAATTAACAACTATTGATTTGGATGTGTGATTCCGCTTTGTATCTCAGTGGACTGTGATCCAGCCATGAAATATTCCCCAGCGGCACCCAGCAGCAAACCCAACATCCAGCACTCATACAATAAAGGGCGTTTCGGTAGGCTGTGGACAATGACAAGGCGCTATTACCGACATTGTCCATTTATGGCTTTTAGGCACATACAACACATCGGTAGGAATAAATGGTCGACTTACCCCGTTCCAGCTAAACACCACACACACAAAATTATGTTGTTTAATGACCTAAGTCAAGATAAATAGAATTTAAGTAGAAGAGCAAATATTTGCAATCACCGAGATCCAGCTAGCGTCTTATGTTTTTTTCTCATCTACCTACCTCCCAACTATAATTTCTTTACCCATCGGCCGTCCTGCCTATACGATAAATCAAGCCACGAAAAATACAAGTAGCGCCATCTGTTGAGCAGTTAGGGTAACGAGCATTACAAAATGATTTATCTATCCATCTATCATTCTAAAGATAACTCGCTGTCCAATCGCATTAAGTTAGCTTTTTCGGTAAATCAACTCGAAATAATTAAAAAAAAATTGAAGTTAAAAACTAAAACCCGACTACTAAAAGGCTCAAAACAAGACCTGTTCATCCTTAAAATAGACTCATAGATAATTAATCGTAGTCGGAGGCCATCGGTTTATCAAATGCCAATGTGGTGTCCTCCGACTACGATTAATTATCTATGAGTCTATTTTAAGGATGAACAGGTCTTGTTTTGAGCCTTTTAGTAGTCGGGTTTTAGTTTTTAACTTCAATTTTTTTTTTCTAGCTTTTTAGTAAGTCATTTTGGACGATCACCCAGAATAGAACCAAGAAGGGCAAAAAAAAACACATTTTGGAATTTTTTGTTCTATTTGTTATGTTGACGCTACATATGTTATACATTTTTGAAAAGGTCTTTTAAAGCCCTTTCATTTGATACCCATGACGATGGTATCCGATAATATTTTTTTTTAGGTCCTCCACTTTAGGGCGCAGCACAGCCGCCATCTTGGTTTTTTTCAAAATTAAAGTATCCTATGTTACCTGGGTGATTAAGACAAATCCAACGACACCTCATTTGTTGAAATCGGCCGAGTAGTTTAGGCTCTGCGAGGGAACAGATGAACACACAAACATACATACATACATACATACATACATACATACATACATACATACATACATACATACATACATACATACATACATACATACATACATACGCTGCTAAAATCATAACCCTCCTTTTTGCTTCGCGTAGTCGGGTAAAAATAAGTCAGCTTCTCATCATATTTTAGCTCAAATCGTAACTGTTCAGTCCATGTCCCTCTTTCAGACAGCATCTGGGGCAACAGCCTCCGTCCCGGCACCCCCATTGAGAGCGCGCTAGCCAAAGCTCGGTCGTTGCGAGACTCGCTCGCGGCTGTGGGGGCAAGGCTGCGCGCGGCTGCGGAGTACTTGCATGCGGCTGTCAGGAAGCTTGAGGACGCCATGCCGGCGTGGAAACTGACGCCTGTTGGCAAGTTAGTGAGCACAATAATCGTTAGGAGTAACTAACGTAACAACTTAACAAAGCACACTAACTTATGCTTGAGTGCTACGAATGCTACGAGGTGCTACGAAAGTTCGTAGCACAAAGCGTAGACGAGTTTGTAGCGCACAGTTTGAGAGCGGGAAGGGCGTTAAATATTTTAGATGTTTATTTTCAAGTAAGTATTCTACTCCTTTGTTTGCCCTCACTTCACTCCCCATTTTCAGCGTCACCATCGAATGACTATTGCGGGGATACAAATTATCCATATCATATCAGTTTGGAAAGGATGACGAGCGGAATGTACCTACCGACCAATAACGACCAGACGTATGTCGTCAGAAAGCTCTTTTCATGACTATCATTTGTTATTATGTGGGCTAGTCTCAATTCGTTGTGGGGAAAATGTTATAGTTTATATCTATTAAAATAAAAGTAGTTGTTCCAGATATTTAAAAAAATGTGTTTAAAAGTTAAGATGAAATACGTCTCACAACAACTAGCACCGCCAATGAAAAAAAAATCATATCTTTTTTTTGGATGGGTTTTTAGCAAAACGTCATACGTCTGGTCGTTATTGGTCGTGGGTACGCGTCCCATACATTTTTGCCCGCCATCCTTTAGTTAAATTCGCGAGTATCCCTATTGCGACATTATGCGAGTATTCCTATTTTTCTTTTAAAACAGTACGTAACATTTTTTATCCCAGAAGCGGCTGGGAGCGCACAGCAGCGTGCGCGGACGCATGCGCGCTGCTGATCCATGCGCGTTGTCTGGAGCGGGGCGCCCGGCGGGTGCTGTCCGCCCCAGCCGCCCCCCGTGCCTCCCGCACCCTGCGGCTCGCCCTCGACTATGCCTTCACGGACTCTATGCATGATAAGAAGTGAGTGGGTGCAGAAGTTCTGCAGTGTGTGTTATGAGGAAACCAGTCGATACTGTGATGTACTGACTGATCTCGCCCATCCGAGTGCTGTTTTGCAGCAACTATTGGTCTGTGATGATGAGTATGTGGTAGATACTGGCTGGCATGTTTGTGTATACATTTTTGTTTATTTCAGATACCAGCGAGCTACGGAGGTGTTCACGGAGTTCAAGGAGGCTATAATACAACTTATAAACTCAATCCATCACGTAAGTTTCCCTTCCTGTCTCCGAATATTTCGACAATGACAGCTTTTTTGTAAACACAAAATTGACTTCTTGTTTACTTTTTATTTGCAAGTGAAACTTAACGAAAGAGTACAGCCTCCAGCCACAGACTTATAAAAAAAATACCAGCTAACATGTTCAGAGCATCCAGAAACTTATTGCGAAGGATTAATCTACTCCGAAACACTTCATTACGATTTCAAGGAGGCGGCGGCACCACCGAAATCTTCATCAATGGCAAACCGGTGACCGTGCCTTCCTACTTCACCGTCGCACAGGCGCTGAAGCGGGAGCAAGTGATCGTTCCGACCTTCTGTTACCACGAGCGGCTGTCCATCGCCGGCAATTGCCGCATGTGCCTCGTCGAGATAGAGGGCATGCCCAAGCCGCAGATCTCCTGCGCCATGCCGGTCGGCAAGAACATGAAGATACGCACCAACTCCGATATCACCTACAAAGCGCAAGAAAGCGTATTAGAATTCATTCTAATAGACCACCCGCTGGATTGCCCCATCTGCGATCAGGGCGGTGAGTGTGATCTGCAGGACCTAACCATGAGGTTTGGCAACGATCGCAACCGG
Organism: Zelleria hepariella; assembly: GCA_949319315.1. Lineage (NCBI taxonomy): Eukaryota > Metazoa > Arthropoda > Insecta > Lepidoptera > Yponomeutidae > Zelleria > Zelleria hepariella. The sequence goes on along the minus strand of OX439378.1, from coordinate 23,875,137 downwards.
TTTACCGACATTCACTTCGAAGGGAAACGAGCTGTCGAGAACAAGAACTTAGGACCTTTGATCCGAACCGAAATGACTCGATGCATTCATTGCACTCGATGTATTAGGTTTGCATCCCAAGTTTGCGGGATGGATGTGTTGGGGACGGCGGGGCGAGGTGGGGAGATGCTCGTGGGTACTTACGTCGATAAGATGTTTCTGTCTGAGCTGTCCGGTAACATCATCGATCTCTGTCCCGTCGGCGCACTGACGTCCGCTCCCTACAAGTTCAAAGCTAGACCCTGGGAGGAAACCAGGACTAACTCCATAGACGTTACCGATGCTACCGGCACCAATATAGTGGTCAACAGTAGATTCAACAGGGTTCTACGAGTGCTGCCTCGGGAAAATGACGAAGTGAATCAAGAATGGCTATCAGATAAAGGCCGATGGGCGATTGATTCCCTAGAGATGCAGCGGCTGGCCAAACCTATGATACGAGGTACGTGTCATTTAGAGCACGTGGAGTGGAACTATGCTCTGTGTACTGCCGGAAGTATGATCAGAATACTTGCGTCTACTAGCCCACATAAAATAATGGCGGTAGCAGGCCCGCATTGTAACGCTGAAACTTTAGTGGTCGCTAAAGATTTGCTGAATACTCTCGGTTCCGACCACACATATACCGAACGAGGATGCTATTACACAAAGACTGGCATTGACTTGCGGGCTGCATATTCACTGAACGTCAACATGAAGGACGTTGCCACGGCCGACAAAATTCTTCTTGTCGGTACAAATCCACGTTTCGAAGCTCCCATACTTAACGCATGGATTCGCCTAGCCTACACTCATAATGAATGCGATATTTACTACGTAGGACCCCCCGCTGACTTCAACTACCATGTGACTAATTTGGGACCGGATATAAAAGTGCTGGAAAAAGCGTCGACCTACTTGAAGGGAAAGAAACCGTTGATATTTGTTGGCATAGCACAGTTAGAGGGTACGATTGGTGGAAGTATAATGATGATGTTGAGTAAATACACATCGACGCTTAAAATGCCTTTAGAATGGGGTGTGCTGAACGTGATCCCTCGCGAGGCGAGTTTCTGCGGCGCGCTGGAGGTGGGCTGGCAGCCGGGGATACTGGCGGCACTGGAAAAGGAGAAACCGGAGATTCTCATCTGCCTTGGAGCTGACGAGCTATTCTACAACTGGAGCCCGCCGCCGAAGTGCACCGTCATCTTCATCGGGTTCCAAGGCGATAAGGGGTCCGAGTGCGCGCAGATAGTGCTCCCGGGCAGCGCGTACACGGAGTGTGGTGGAGTGTATTTGAACATGGAGTGTCGCTCGCAGAAGGCGATGCCAGCGGTGAGTCCGCCAGGCAACGGACGTTCTGACTGGAAGATCTTGCGTGCTCTGGCTGAGTACTGTGGTGTCTGCCCATTTTACTGCGACTACGAGTCGCTTTACTGCCGCATGGCACAAATCAGCCCAAACCTCGTCTTTTATGGCGACTACCAGCAGAAACTCTTCAGTGAACTCATCCCTCCTTTCATATACATCTCGGGCGATGAATCTAACAAGGTTGATATAGATATGAAGACGCTAGAGAACTACTACTGTTCGGATGTATTCACTTACAACTCACCGACGATGTTGAAGGCAAGAAATGCTGCGATAGACTTTAAATGCTCAAGTTATAATAAGATCTAGGTGCCTACTTCAATTTTAATATAGATGTATTACTGTGATATAATTTACCTATATTAAAGGATGTAATTAAGAACCTAGTATTGCGTTTTTGTGACTCTACGATGCCGTGAATTAAAATAAAAGTGAAAAAGCTTAATTATCCCAAAATAAACTTCAGGTCTTCTCTCAAAGAGAAGACCTGAATTCCAGTTTTCTGTTCCTTCCACCATCAAGTTACATACTTGTGATGTTCCTCGCTACGCTCGTAGCAGCCTCTACAACTTCCTACGGCGTAGCACGGACCGAGTTGCTTTGAAAACTTGTATGCTACGAAATTATTCCAAGGCTATGGATCTATAGAATCTCTCGATATTCTCTACCAACCAAAGTACAACGCCCACCTGCTGATCCGAAGCGCATAACAGGAAGCAAAATTAGCTATAACGGCGAATAAAAAGATTATTATTTAAAACAGTTTGCTGTCTCCACGGTGTCTCATATAAAAGTGTCTTGTGTTGATGAGTATAGAGCGACCCCGGGACGAGACGAGAGACATGTTTTCATACATTTAACTCAACGGGATCTAATGTTTCAAATGTACGAATCTCTTCGCTATCTGCACTTTGATAGGGTCTGTTCGGGTCTCGCCCCCTTTCAGCCTTTGCCCCCTTAGATTCAGGTCCTCAAACGTGATCTTTTTGTCACAATCCCTAAACAAATATCCTGGTTCTATTCTCAGGTACTGCTAAACAACCTAGAGAATCTCTCTGCGTCGGAGAAAGAGGTGGCCCGGTACAAGCGCGAGCTGCGCGCCGCAAGGATCAACGCCGTCGTCCAGAAGGGGCTGGCAGACCTACGGTACGAGCCCAAGGTGTTAAGCAAGCTGAAGATGCAGATGACGTAGATGGAAGTTTGTTAAGACACTTATGTCGTGTTTTTAATGGCTTCTTGGACTCAACATTTTGCGCAGAATACATCGTTTATCTGTAGAATTAATAAAAGATAGAAATATGCTGTACTGTAACTAATATCAGAGTTAAAGTTAGAAGTAGAACAGAGAACCCGTAGATAATAAAAGTCGCATGTATAAAACACAATCAAATTTTATTAAATATCAAATATTGTATTGTCTAACACGATTCCTTAACTAGGTATTATGTTTCACATCAATATGTTGTTGCATAATATATTATACGGTTACAAATATGTACTCAAGTCACGGATGAAGGTAACGCAAGTAGGTGATGGATAGTGACAGAGTAGCGAATCTAGGAAACATCTATAGCTGATAATGGGCTGATTTAACAATCGTCAGATAATTAGTCAAAAAGTTAGAGCAATCTCCTGATATTAAATTCGGAACGGAAGCGCGGGCAGCGTAGCGTTCAATCGTTGTTTTGAGCGTGTATTGAAACTATTTGAAACGCTGATACAGACACCTCAATACAAGTGTACAGGGTGTTACAAAAAGGTCCTGTGTCACTGAAGAGGGTCACTTATCTCATCAATATAAGCAATATTTACTATGGGTCCAAGTACGACATCTCGAAAAAAAAAAATCAGCTGTTCCTTACAAATATTCGATACCTAGTGTACCAAATTAATTCTTTTTGAGATTTCGCACTTTGCGCCATAGTAAAAGTTGCTTGTATTTAGGAGTTAAGCGACCCCTTTTATTGTCACAGGACCTCTCTAAAACACCTTGTATACTCTTCAGTAGACCATCGTGAATTTGCGGTTTAACTATGGAAATATCTCACCAATGCTATATTTTTATTATTTATCGAACGATTGAAAATTCAGTTTTTAGATAATATTGTCGTAAAGGAACATGCAACATTAGTTAGTAGAACACTTTAGTTGAACAGTGTAGGTAATTAATAATTATAATTAGTATAGTAAGTATAAGCAAAATTGTAAGATACTAAAATAACAAAGTTATACACATATCACTTTATTTAGAACCTTTGAGTTTGAAACTATGAAAACGTATTTCTTATAAAAAAATTTATAATACTAGATTCGCCATTACTTTCAAGGCTAGATAGAATAGGTTTCTCTTAAAGAGAACGAAAAGGAGAGTCTTTAAATGAAGATCATTTCGAAATGGCCCGAGTTAAGAACACATACATTCACATTACAATTATACTTGTACACAATACATGGGATTAAATATAAAATCTACAAAAAAGTGTTATACACGATATAGTTCAATATCCTGGAATGTTTATGATCGTAAATACAATTATAGGTCTTATATCTACCCGTAAATAAAGTAGGTAATTATCATATTTGTGCGTCAAAGCTCTACGTAGATGATATATTTTAAGCATTGACAAATAAAGAATCCTCCTTCTCAACTAACTCAACTCGATAGCTGGTAGGGTAGCACAACTTCAAGATAAAAAAAAATATCCCACTATCGGGTAACGGCATCTCGCTTCACGCGGTAAATAAAGCAAGATGGCGATAGCCGATAATGGGATAAAACTTTTATCGTGACATTGTCCTTCCTTAGCAGGTAAGTACTTCCGCAAAATAACTTTCTGACAAACTTGCAATTCATTCTTCAATCATATGGAGCTCGATAACTCGATAATACAAGGTTAAACATAGTATCCTAACTCTCTTTTGTATCCCTGTGCTAAACTGATTGATAAGGAACAGTGTGTTTATTCTGTAAAAAAAACCGCACAGGTGCAAGTCCTCAAAACCAGTTTATTTGCGGAAAAAATGCTATTAAGTATTTTTTTTATTTTCCCGCAAAATTAACCAGTTTTGAGTACTAGCAACTGTGCTACTAGCAACTTTACAGAATACACATACTGATTCCTTTTTCGAATTAAGATAGAGCGGGATAAAGTGGTATCTAATGAGCTATCGAGTTGGATACGAATCGTATAGCAGGAAAACTGGACTCTACAATGCTCTACAAACTGCCTGAAGTTTAGCTAGTTGATAAGGGGCATTCTGATTGTTTCGAATGTGGTTGATATGTGGCTTGATGTGTCACGTCACTTTTGGTCAGTAAGGGCCTACATTGTTATCATTTCACTGTTTTAAAATCACACTTCTGCATAGACCCTCCATCGATGATAATTATGATAAAACTCGAAAAGGCCTTCTCAAACGGCCTAAAATATCTAAATAAATTTTTGTGCGCAAACTCAATCAAAATAACGTTCAAGCCTTATGATTTTCAAGACAAAGTTAATAATATTGGACGTCTAAACGCTTATTACAATTCATCAAAGTCAGGATACGTCTCGTCTCGTCTAGCAAATTAAATACAACAGAAGTATTATAACATCTGAAGTCCCCGCTTTCCGAAGTATTCTCAAACGACACGTATGTGGAAAGTAGGTACAGGAGTCATAGCCGGCGTTGATGAAAGACCGGAGGCTTGTGTTGTATTAGGTAGATACTTTGCGATCTAAGTAATTTTACAAAAATGTCACAAACGGTAACTAATGCTAGAGTCTCCAATAAATATTGTCAATCCAAAAGCGTCCACCCTCCACTGCAGCTAGTCAAATAGAGTTTGGATATAAAACCGTCTAAATTAGCATTTATGTCGTAAAAACATGGAAGCACACCTGCGGACAGACTGTTTGCTGGCTATATGATTGTTTTATAAGTATTACTTATAATCAGTTTTTTTCATAATTTTGATTATAGTTAGTGGTACTGTAACTAATATTTATTAGTACGTATTACAATCGTTAAGTAAAAAAAAAGTATTTAGATGGATACAGCAGAGTTTAACTTCTAAGCTTCGGTACTCACTAGATACTAAAGTACAACACAATTTGACTAGAAAAAGTTTAATGAGCAAAATTACTCAGGTGCAATTCATATTTTGCAACAATGCGATGTTATTTTATTAAAACAGAGATAAATTAACGAGATCTTTGGAAATATTTAGATACATCAACAAAAACGTTAAAACAGTTAAAGAGAACGCTTTACTCCTTCTGTTCCTTTAAGAATGTTATCTGAAGACAAACTCACTTCTTAGACCTTGCTGACGGTTTTCAATTTTTTGTTCCGGAGGCAACTGAAAATAACGTTATTCAGTATTAAAATATATCAATTTATGGATTATTAATTCAGACTTGAAGGACAGTATTTGAGACATACCTGATGATGACCCGATACAAAACTAGCGCACCATATAAGCACACGAACAGGGTTGCAGACCACATGACAGCCAAGAGCGAACTGCTACCCTCTGTAACAAAATTGGATTGCATTAATTTATGGTTCTGAGACATGGACACTTACTAAAGACACTATGAACAAAGTCAACGTTACCCAAAGAGCCATGGATCGAACAACGCTCGGTATAAGGCTCTTGTACCGAAAGTCGTAAAAAGAAGCCGCACAAAAGTGGCAGACGTCGGAAAACGCATAACGTATTTGAAGTGGAAGTGGGCAGGACATCTGGCTAGACGCACTGACAAAGTCCACTGTGGAATGGCGACCTCAAGAGGGGAAGAGATCGGTTGGGAGACCACCAGCCAGATGGTCCGATGACATAGCCCAAGTAGCCGTTGCGTAGTGGTTGCGTCTGGCACAGGATCGTGAGCGGTGGCGTGAGCATGAAGACGTAGACATAGACATATTTATTTGTAAGATAGTTTTAAATTACACGTCACGTTGTTTAGCATGCATAAATTAAATTAATTATTAACAATCCATAGTTGCATATTATGTCTTGCCATCAATGTATGATTAACATGGTATAGAAAAAAAAAACATAGAATTAACAAGAGGTCTTTACTTAGCAGTGGTTGTCAACAGGCTGATGATGATGAATTTCATTTCCTACCGATCGAGTATCCACCAATCACGAGCGTTGAAAAAACAAAACATGATCAGAATGAGCCAATCAGCAGCAGCTAAGCAAGCATACCGGTGTATCCGTCATGGTAGACGTCGTGGTCGATCCAGGGGCGACGAGGCTTCTCATCGTGAGGTTCCACCGCCAACAAGTCATTAATATCTTCGTCGCCGTCTGTGCAGTTGGCCCATTCGATTGTCACGTATCTGTGAGAGAAAAGATAAAGATAAAATAAAATGTTTTTATTTAAGAACCATATAAATTAAGTAGGTACGTATGATTCAATGATGATGAGTCAGTGTATGTACGACCTCCGTCTCTCCTCCATTATTATCTCCGAATGACAACCGAAACTAGTCGGATAACCGTACGCGAATCAAATAAAACATTCGCTTCATAATCACTGAGTGTTCTCGTCTTTTCGCATCCGCTTGTCCAAATATATTTCTTCTTCTTCTTCTTCTTCAGCATTTATTTGTCCACTGCTGCACCGTATGCCTCTTCATGTTTCTTACATTTTAACCGGTCTGCAGCTATTGTGGTCCAGGTTGAGCCTGCTGCGGCCTTGATGTCGTCGGACCATCGTGCAGCTGGTCTACCCACACTTCTCGTTCCTGTACGCGGCCTCCATGACAGGACTTTTTGGCTCCACCTGCCATCCTCTCGGCGACCGCAGATTTAGGGAGGTTTTTTGTAATTTATTTTGTACATAATAAAAATATCTGCTTACTTTAGAAGAACTGTGGTGAAATCCTTTGCATCTGCTTGGCTAAGGATTATGCTCTGAGAAGGACCAATGTGATCTCACAGTTCAAGGCTTTTTAGTAATACAGAATTGGGACCACCTGCCCATGTCCACGTCCTTGCAGCCACACCCATGATAGCCCCGGTTGACTAGCTAGTTTGGTCCACATAATGTAAGCTACTATACCTGGAGGAAGTCTTGCAGGCGCGGCGCGGCGGCACCAGTAGTTTTTGGGAGCGCGAGCGTGTGCCATCGCGGCACGGGCCCCACGGGGCCCACGGGGCCACCTGACCCATGTCCACGTCCTTGCAGCCGCACCCATGATAGCTCCTGTCCACATACTGTAAGCTAGCATACCTGGAGGAGGTCTTGCAGGCGCGGCGCGGCGGCACCAGTAGTTGTCGGGAGCGCGAGCGTGTGCCGTCGCGGCACGGGCCCCACGGGGCCCACGGGACCACCTGGCCCATGTCCACGTCCTTGCAGCCGCATTCCACTTGGCACCATGATAGCTCCTGTTGATATGATACGAGTTAGAGACATTACTGTAAAAATATCCTATCCTACTTAATTATATTTGTGAAAGTTTGTAAGTGTGGATGGATGAATGGATGGATGGATGGATGTTTGTTACTCTTTCACGCTGAAACGGCTGAACGGATTTGGATTAAATTTGGAATAAAGATAGCTTAGACATCAGAATAACACATAGACTACATATTATCACGCTTTTACACTTAGGAGCAAAGTAAAGCATAGATCCTTTTTCTGCTGAAACGGCTGAACAGATTTGGACGAAATTTGGAACAGAGATAGCTTAGACATCATAATGACACATAGGCTACATATTATCACGCTTTTACACTTAGGAGCAAAGTAAAGCATATATCTTTTTTCTGCTGAAACGGCTGAACAGATTTGGATGAAATTTGGAATACAGATAGCTTAGACATGAGAATAACACATAGGCTACATATTATCACGCTTTAACACTTAGGAGCAAAGCAAAGCATATATCCTTTTTCTGTAGTCCACGCGGACGAAGTCGCGGGCAAAAGCTAGTTTGAAATAAATTGACAACGATGTCGACAGCTCGCTTTTGGGTTTTGGGGCAACATAGGTAGTAATCGTACAACAAATCCCTCACCTGGTAGTCCACGGGCGGAGCTATAATCCTGCCAGGCAGGGCGGGGGCGCAGCGCCAGGGCTCCAGCGACATCTCGGGCGAGATCTCGTTGCCCACACTCGACAGCTCGCAGCGAGCGAGCGACACGCGGACGCCCCAGCCGCACGCTGACTCGGCGTCCTCCCCTGCTGAGCTCTGCAATGACAATGGCTATTGAAAACAGAGCAATCGACGTGTAGATATGTGCTGTAGAAAGTAGGTATGAATTGGCGTATGGTAACCAAAGTGCAAGATATAGCTGAGCATTAGTCGCTAGCCCATTATGAGGAAGCACCAATCCAAAAGATGATGAAATGATTTCAAAGCCAAATAGACAGAAGTTGATTTTGCAGATGTTGAATTTAATTTCAAGTGATTTTGTACTAATTTAATGTAATTTTTTTTTATTTTTTTTATTTATTTAATTTTGGCAACAAACAGTCATAAGTGTGGTAAATTACACAAAAAAACACATATATATTAAAGAAGACTTAGAGTGCCAAAAGTTACATTTATAGTAGAAATTAATAAGTGGCCTTAAGTGGTAACCCAGTACCATACAGATTATTTTTAACATGCTACCGAAGTATTAATTAGAAACATATTGTCGTAGAAAGTTTGTTTAGTACCTTAAAAGTAAGTAGGTTTAAATTTTCGAATTTAGATGCTTAAATAATTTATGTTTAAATGCTAACTTACTATTCGCAAAAATATCTAATTCTAAATAATGTTTGTTGTATGTGTCGAGAGAACGTCTAATAAAGTTGTTACAAGTATAATTTTTCGTGAATGTAGGAAATGAGAACAATTTGTTATTTCGAGTGGATCGGCTTAGGATTCTAAACGAAACCTTTTGTAAAAGATCTGGGGAATCTACGTGGTTGTTTAGTATTTTAAATAGAAGCATGATATCGAGTTGTACTCGGCGAGCGCTCAGGGTTAATAGATTATGTTTAGAAAGGGATGATTCATAGCTGATGTAACGTTGTGCCGTTCTGAACTCAAGGGCTTTCATGAATTTCTTCTGAACATTTTCAATTCTGTCAATATGACAGGCATACTGTGGCGCCCAAATAACACTACCAAATTCCAGTACTGATCGAACAAAACTAAAATACAGTGTTCTATAGGTGCTGCTATGTTTAAATGGTTGACATATCCTGAGAATAAAGCCAAGCATCCTGAAAGCCTTTTTTATAACATTATCAATGTGGAGATTGAAAGAGAGACCACTATCCATCATGATCCCAAGATCTCTTATGGATTCGACCCGTTTAAGAGGTTGGTCTTGGAGTTTATAAGTATACGAGATATAAGAGTGTTTACGAGTAAATGTTATAATATAACATTTTAGGGCATTGAGGAAAAGTTGGTTTTGAGAGCAATATATAAGAAGGGAGTTCACGTCATCTTGCAGTTGTTCGCAGTCGGTGTGATTATTTATGACCCTAAACAATTTAGTATCGTCTGCATATAGTAGGTAACGACTGTTGGATATGGCCTTTCCTATGTCATTAATGTATAATGTAAAGAGCAATGGACCTAAATGAGATCCTTGGGGGATCCCTGAGGGGATTTCTACGTATTCAGAAAGGAATCCCTTCACAGAAACTGCTTGGTGTCTACCTGTAACATACGATTTGATCCATCTAAGCAGGTCGCCATGGATACCAGCTCTCATAAGTTTATCTAATAATAGGTCATGGTTGATTTTGTCGAATGCTTTAGAGAAGTCGGTATAAATCACGTCGACCTGCCTATCGTCCTCCATTGCATGCACTAAGTAGTTAGTGAAACAAATCAGATTTGTGTCTACCGAGCGACCCTTGACAAAGCCGTGCTGGTTTTCCGTGATGTGGTTACGAACAAGAAATGATAATTTTGTAGTAACAATTTTTTCAAATATTTTTCCTAATAAGTTAAGTTTTGATATTGGCCTATACTGCGTAACATCGTCCCTAATTTCATTTTTTGGAATTGGGGTTATGATTGCACGTTTCCACTCAGTTGGGTATATTCCAGTAGCAAGGGATTGATTGAATAAATAAGTTAAGGGCACAGCCAGTTCATCTGCACACTTAAGTATAAAGAGGGGATGAATGCCATCTGGGCCAGGACCCTTATTTATATCTACGGTTTTAAGTTCCTTAATTATTGTATCTAGGTTAATGTCAATATCCGCAACATTTACTGAAGTGTTACTCGGGGGGGAGGAGGATGAACTATTTTGGTGTCCCTGCACTGAAGTTTTGACAAAGACTGAGCTAAAGTAGTCGTTAAATAAGTTACAAATTTCTTTGCCGTTAGTGGAAATAAAATCATTATATTTTATCTTGTGTGGGATATCTGAGTTTGGTAATTTACTTTTAACATAAGTCCAGAGGAAATTTGGATTGGATCGGATCTTTTCCTCTGCAAACTGCATATACTTTTCATAGCATTGTTTCTCCATCTTTTGGGCTCGGTATCTAAGCATTGAAAAAGTGTCGTAATCTAAGGGGTTGCCGTATTTTTTCCATTTCTTGTGAAATTTGCGCTTTTCATTTAATAATTTAATAAGAGGGCGTGAGAACCAGGGTGGGTGGCGAGTAGAGGTAGTTACTTTACGTCTTGGAATGTATTTATTAATTAAACTGTTAATAATGGAATAAAATGCCCGAACTTGTGATTCAAAGTTATGTGTTACGATCTTTAACTCGTCATGCCAATTCACAGATGACAAGCATGCCTTTATGGCTGCAAAATCGCCGAGGTGAAAAATATACTTCATACAGTTTGAGTTATGCTGTAAAGGTGAAGAGAATGAGAAAAGAAAATCTGTATCTAAGGCCGGATGGTGGAGGTCAATAGGTACCAATGGATTGGTGCATGATGTTGTATGGCAAGGGCCATTACAGAATATTAAGTCCAACAGTCGATTGTTAATATTATAACTTGAGTTAAATTGATTAAGATTAGAACTGTTCATAAAATCTGCCGTTAGACAAACTAGACTGTCTGAGCTTATGCACAAAGATAGCCCACTGTTATTATTATTGGTGGACCAAACACCGTATCTTACATTAAAATCCCCGCAAACATAGAAAAGGTCACTTGGATGTCCCTCAATAAATTGGCCAACACGGTCATAAAACGAAGTAAGTATTTTGCAGTCTATTGTTGAGTGAGATTTTTCATCATAAGAATATTATATTGCTGAATTTGAAAGGCCATATTATAATAAAACTTGAGTGTAAATGAGACGATACTTTTCTATAAAACGTTTTTTTTTATGGAACGTCTTGTTACCTGAATGTGGCAACCCAAAGGTGGTCTGGAGACGAGAGCCATGCAAGGCACCCGCGGGCAGGGCGCGCGTTGCTCCTTCGGTCTGCAAGCGCGGCCAGGCCACTCCGCTCCCGTCAGCTGTTGCCTGTCGAATGGTATTCATTCGAGAGATTACTGAAGTCGAATGGTGGTATCTATCAAGCAAGCATGTGTCTTTCAATATTTTTTTTAAAAAGAAATTTTATTTCAGATTTCAGATTTGCATCCATATTTTGTTAGTAGAATCTAAGGATGCACGTTGTTTAGATGTAATTTATTTTGTCAAAAAACCGCCACGCACGATTCGACATGATCGAATACAAATAAAAAAGTTAAGATTGTATTTTGTTTCTTCCAACGCACGATCATCTCATCATCTCCGTCGTTTTCTAACTTGCATTTTTATAGTTGCCCCTTTACTTACTACTTCCGACACCCTGCCGAAGCTAGGTGCCGTGGTCCATACGGTAGGTCTTACCGCCTTCATACTCGTACTACGTGTGATCAAAAGACTTACCTGGTGCGTCGCATATGGCTGGTGGACGAGGCGTCCCCGCAGGAACAAGCGCTAGTGTCCCAGGCGCCCCAGTCGCTGAGCTCACAGTCCACGCCGCAAGGGACGTAGCACCACGATTCACGCGCCTCCGTCGCTGTTGTATTCTGGAAGATAGTGTACATTAGACGTGTGAGGTATTATTTGTGTGAACTTGTTAGAGCTATAATATTTTCTTAAGTTTGCACGAGCACTATACATAATTTAAACACAATAACACAATTAGAGGAATGCTTAAGTCTGCGTTCCATTAACGCTGAGGTATGAGCTGTGCTTCGTAGAATAATGCTGCGAGCTACGAGTCGTAGAGTATTAGTCTACGGCTCGTAGCATTAGATACAAGCTACGCGTCGTGGACTAATGCTAAGAGCTACGCGTCGTAGAGTAATGCTAAGAGCTACGCATCATAGACTAATACTACGAGCTACGAGTCGTAGACTAATGCTACGGTTTACGAGTCGAAAATAAAGCTACGAGCTACGATTCGTAGACTAATGCTACGAGCTACGCGTCGTAGACCAATGCTATGTGCTACGCTTCGTATACTAATGCTACGAGTTACGAGTCGTAGACTAATGCTACGAGCTACGAATCGTAGACTAATGCTACGAGCTACGAGTCGTAGAATAATAGAGCTGCGAGATAAGAAGAATAGTATGTAATATTTTCTTAGGTTTGCACGAGCACTATACATAATTTAAACACAGATTTTAACGGATTTAACACTCGTTTTATTATGTAAAAAGTTAATAAAACGAGTGTTAAATCCGTTAAATTCTGTGTTTAAATAAAGAATAGTATGTTCAGATTCAGTAAAAAAAAAAACTGAGTGGCGGGTTTAGAATAATAAAGAAAAAAAGAACAGTATAAATAGCGCACTACTTACAGGGCAGAACGAATCATTCACAAAGACCCCATCACTGCGTAGACAACGGACTCCTCTCTTTTTTATTCCTTCGCCGCAAGGTGAGCCACCTAAAACCAAAACGGAAAACTTTTATTCACAAAACCTAGTCGTGTTTCTTCAACATTTCATCTGGATTTGAATCAAAGTGAAGAATTTGCTACGGAAAATCACAAAAACTAACAGTCTTAGCGGCCTAAAAAACATTAAACAAAATGTCCAGCAGCGTTCAGCAAGCGCAATGTCTCAATACATTTGTTTTTCAGAGCGCATTTTGTTCGATGTCGTCTGAGAACGGGACGAGACCGGGAGTCATTGAGTGTGGAAGGTGCGCGCTAGTCTTCTTTCGTGGCACGCATTGTATCTGCTGTGACCGGCTGCGTTCAATCGTTGTATTGAGTACATTGCAACGCTGCCACATACAGCTCAATAAAAAAGAGACCTTGACTGTGAGAGAAAAAGAGAAATGACACCACGTGGTTGACGTGCGCAGTGACGATTTATAGGTCTCTTTAGCGGTATGAAGTTTGAGTGCGGGAATGAACCAGGAGCGGCGGGCACGCCTGACCGCCGGTCGCAGCAGGTGAGTGGAGGGTTAAGGGTGGTCTCACCGAGTGGCTGACAGTCGTCCCAGGGCGCCACGTGCCAGGAGTAGGCGTGCGGCGCGCACGGCTCCGCGGCGACGAGCGGCGGGCACGCCTGACCGCCCTCGGCCGCCGGGCGCAGGACGACGCGGGTGCGGTCGCGGCGGCCGCCCCATTTTGTCTGTGGAACACCATGCATTGAATACAGGGTGTTACAGAAAGATCCTATGGCAATTGAGGGAGTAATTCAGTTGTACAAACAAAAAAAATGTTTAAAGCTGTCGAGCAATTGAGAGTGTCATTATAGTTAGGGAGGCGAATAGGGGAATTTTCGGCAATACTCGAGCGTGGCAGTTTAAGATATGAGAGATACCTTAGACCTAATAGAACAACCTTGTAAAGTATTTAGCTCTATATGTAGTGACGCGCGCCTAGGATAGACGATCAGATTAGTAAAAAAAAATGGATAGTCTGAAATACTCGAGCGCGTCAGATTAAGATATTGGGGGTTGATTGTAGTGTTTAAAGACTAAATTTAACTAATCTGACGATAAGTCCTTGACGCCGCCGAGTTATAGGGTCGCGAACTTGTAAAAAAAAAACGTTAATCCGGCATTCTCGAGCGCGATTTAATTTTTTTTTATTTTGAAGAATATAATCTAAAACTTACTAAAAATACAAAATCTGCCGGTTTCCGCATGACCGGAAGTGTGGAGGAGCCATTTCGTCTTCCTAAGAACGCGTTACGGCATATAAGTCGCGAACGATCCATTTTACAAAAAAAAAGTTTAAATAAACAAAAAAGGTAATTTTATTTTACACAAAAAAGGTCTCTTTACATTTTTGTCCAAAGTTAAAACGTTTTGACTTGAAGCATCATAAAAACTCAAACATTTTTGTCAGATTAAAAAAATATGCTTTCAGGATACCGAGACAAACCTCCCCTATGAAAATCTGACGCGCTCGAGTATTTCGAAAAAACTTTTTTTTTTTGCATTTTCAAAAATTCATCGTAACTTATCGTCACGCCGAAATCGTCAGTTTTTTTAAAGGGAGCTTCCTTGGGGCCTACTTAACACCCCTTCCGAAAATCTGACGCGCTCGAGTAATTTTTTTTTTAATGCATTTTTGACTACTTTATATGCCTACCCCCACCACGCAAACCGGCAGATTAGTATACCGTTGTTATCAGAGGCACTCGGGGCATACGTAGTATGAATATCTGACGCGCTCGAGAATGCCCAAGTAACTGTTTTTTTTAACATTTTTGAAAAACCGTACACGCCAAACCCACCGCTAAAATGGTTTTTGCCATACGAGCTTTTCTTTTCGAAATTATTTTATCTTTCGATTTTGATAGGTCTCGACGGCGCCGTTGAATTACGCCATTTAGCTACCTCGCCTCCCTAACTATTAAGATCATCTTAACAAAAAAAAAGTATGGAGCTGTTCAGTACAGAAATATTCTCTGTTCTGTCTGCAGCTCGGCTGGCTCCGGTCATGAGTTTGCCACGTAAATTCTTTACCTTCTCGGTCTTCGCAAATCTTGTCTAACCGAGCACAATTTTCTTTGGAGATGAAGTCTTTAGAGGTCAGTGAATTCCCATATAATAAAGGCTTACATTTGACATGATTTGTTTGCGACCAGTATAAACCCGAGCAAAGCAATCGCCGTAACTGACCTGTTCGCAAGGACTCCACTCGGACCAGGCGCTGACGACGCAGTCTCCCGGGCAGGGTGCGCGACACGTCATCTCCTGAGGAGGAGCTGGTCCGGAGTTCTCACACGCGATGTCGTCAAGCTTCTTGCCTTCTGAGTCCACGCAACTGGCGGTTAGATAACAAGGGTATTAGACTGATAGGTAAGCGTACACTCGCCGCATGGGATAGATAGAAAATATGGGTGACATCCGCTTAAAATAAAAAGAAGTAACGAAGTAGATCCATAGCTCGAGAATTGTACAAGATCAATATGTACGCTGTCATCAAAGTTAGGTAAACTATTCTTCTTCCATCTGAGCCCTAGTCAGTGAGCACACAATTCCTTTTCACGATTAAGTATATCTAGGGCATTCTTCACCAATCTTTTTCTGCCACTTCACCAGACCTTCAATCCATCTAGTTGGCTGTCTGTTGTTTCTGGGTCTCCATACCAGCACTTTTTCCCACCTGTATATTTTAATGGTAAAGTAAAGACTTCGAAATAGCCGAGTTTCCACTCACGAGACGTTCCTGTGGATGATGGCGCGGCCGCAGAGCGTGCGTTGCGGCGCGCAGGTGGACCACTCGCCGGCGTGCCAGTGCGGGGCGGACAGGTTGCACGTCGCCCGTTGCAGCGTCGCGCCGCACTCGCGGCCTCCCGCCGAGCCTTCCTCGATCACTTCCCTGAGGGTGGAGGATACAGTGAGCGACTATTTCATTGCACTACATAAGTAATATGACGAATTAGGGAGGAGCCCATTTTGTGGCAGTTAATTTTATACGGTAACTTTGATATTCTTACACATAATTTGGTTCGAAATGGGTCTAATCTCGATTATTTTTACGTTGCAGCCAGAATTTTATTCAGGGTAAATTATTCAGAATATTAGTCGATTAAAATGTAAGCTCGACGCCATCCTCATGGTTAATTCAGTTTCACGTCCATCCATTTTGATTATTAGACCCCAATTAGGCCTGAATCTAACAGCAATCAACTAAGAAGCTCGCTTAGTTCGGGCACGTACCGATAGGGTCCGCCACGCAATATCAATTATCAACGCAGAAGGTTTGGCAAGTTCGTTCTCTCCATCGGTGGATAGTGTCTGGTTTGTCGTACACGTCACGTCAAGTTTATTCCATTTGCTAGCTTCTTACCTAGTCCTTAACCTAAAGGCGGATTCAGCAGTGCACAGTCCCCACTCACCCCATGGTCCCACGGCGCATTCGCGTGCTGTGCAACTTCCACGCAGCAAGTTTGGGTACTGAGTTCAGTCTCAGAAGTATCAGTGCAAGTTTGTTTAGTTAGTTTCGCCCATCAGTCAAGCTTGTTTCCTAATCTACTTACCTAGTCCTGAATCTGAAGGCGGCTAGCGAGCCTGCCTCAGCGGCGCACGGCCCCCACTCGCCCCACGGGCCCACGGCGCAGTCGCGTGCGCAGCGCACGGTGCAACTTCCGCGGAGAAGGTTGGGGAACTCGGCGTCGTAGTTCAGTCCGTCGGTGGACGCCTCGCGGACTCGTCGGGGACCTAAAGGATAATTGATTAATGAAGCTTTGGCCCATTTCGGGGTTGAATTAGTCGGTATATTGTAGATTTGGATGAAGGGCGACGAAGAGGTCCCTTTGATAGCTATCCAAACAGCTATTAATATTTAAAAAAACAACAATGTGCTTCAAAGTACTGTGGTCAAAAGTGTTACAAGTTTTGTTTTTGATTGTAAAAACCGACGGTTTTTAATGCATGGTCTCTTTTCCATGGACTGACAGTCTCTTAAGAGGACTGTGAAGTGTAGAGCTACCGTGCCGCTTATAGTACCTATAGTCTATAAAATATAGCTTGAGCTCTGTGACAGAGGTCAAAGTGGTATAGGTAGTGATGGGACAATGTTGAGAATGATTATGGTAATAATTATTGATTATCAAGAATATTATTGCTAATAGGATTATTTTAAACACAGTATAAATGTATAGTGAAAACAAACATGGAATATTGATCAGACTCTGTTGCATACTTGCTGTAATGGCAAAAACGGTCCACCATTTTGGTTCTCGCGCTCGAAATATTCACGTAAGCGAATAATAAACTCACGGCATTCACTATTTAGAACAGTTTTCTTCGTTCTTCGCATTATGCAACGAATAACAATAACAAACGATACAAAACTCAACAAAAAACAAAGCAATGAGAACTGAAAACACGTAGCGTAAAATAGGCGTCGGTCGGCACTCGTACTAACCACAGATTACAAGTACTAACTCACTCAACACAACTATAATCCGCGCGGGATGAGAATGGGATGCAACCTTTTGGAACTGAGACGTGCGCGGTAAGCAAACTCGCATCGAAGCAACCTTGTCAAAGTAAAATAAAGTATATTTTCGATTGACTTCGACAAGATTCCATCCCATTCTCATCGCGCGCGGATTATATCAAGCTATCCTGATCGTCGATTTTTTTATGTCCAAGATGAGCATAGTTTCTACTCTATGGTTATGATAACTCATCGTACGTCACTAATTCTGCACCAATGAAGTATGAGATTATCGTAGAGTAAATTTACCCTTAAAAAATTCGGAACTTGATGGGTATGATTTCGATGACAGCTGTCACAGAGCTCAAGCTATATTTTACAGACTATAAAGCCACTGACCTGTCAAAGGATGGAATTTCTTGCAGACATCCATGGGTACATCCCTACCGCCAACCATGCACCGGGACGCCCTAAGCGTTCTGCCTTCACCACACTCCGACCTGATGAGGGAAAAGCACAAAATCTTTAAGCGTATCTCAAAAGGTCCGACATCTTTACTATGGTAATAATTAGTGAGGTGACAAGATTTCACACGAACCCTCCTTTTTATCCACTTATCGTATTTCGGATAGCAAATCTTAATATCTTACCCTGGTAGCAGGATGCAGTCTGAATCAGCAGGCAACATTTCCAGCGAGACATTCTTACAAACGCACTCCGGTGTGGCAGGCTCTGTTACATCAAGGTACCTTAAAAAATAAAGACAGAGTTATAAAGGTGTTGGTTTGAACAGGCTCATGTTTGACTCAGGATGAGTTAAGTCCACAGGGACTTGCTCATAAAATGGTCGGATGAACAGAGTTTCTTTTTGACAAAATTTGGTGTACGTTGAAGGTAAATATGAAACTTGAGCCTCTAACACTTTTTTGAGGGGATTGGCGCTGATGATATCTCTAGTGAGTGGCGTGTAGTTGTCGCAAGGAAAAACGACGACGACAAATACTAGGGGTATATGTACCTAAGAAGACTAGTAAGGGACCAGGGAAGTCACTTACTTGAGGGGGTTGGCGCAGATGACGTCACAAGTGAGAGAGACCGCGTTTAGAGTCCAAATCGCACCAGATACTGACAAGACTAGCAAGGGACGCTGGTGGTTACTTACTTGAGCGGATTGGCGCAGATGACGTCACAAGTGCGCTATCGCAAGGTACGCTGCAATGAGCGGTGGTAATCTGACTCTACGCAGTGAGCGTCTGAACTAAACCACATACCAATCAAAACTAGTAAGGGACCAGGGAAGTCACTTACTTGAGCGGATTGGCGCAGATGACGTCACAAGTGAGCGGCGTGTAGTTGTCGCAAGGCACGCTGCAACGGGCGGTGGTAATCTGACTCTACGCAGTGAGCGTCTGAACTAAACCAAATACCAATCAAAACTAGTAAGGGACCAGGGAAGTCACTTACTTGAGCGGATTGGCGCAGATGACGTCACAAGAGAGCGGCGTGTAGTTGTCGCAAGGCACGCTGCAACGGGCGGTGGTAATCTGACTCTACGCAGTGAGCGTCTGAACTAAACCACATACCAATCAAAACTAGTAAGGGACCAGGGAAGTCACTTACTTGAGCGGATTGGCGCAGATGACGTCACAAGTGAGCGGCGTGTAGTTGTCGCAAGGCACGCTGCAACGGGGGGTGGTAATCTGACTCTACGCAGTGAGCGTCTGAACTAAACCACATACCAATCAAAACTAGTAAGGGACCAGGGAAGTCACTTACTTGAGCGGATTGGCGCAGATGACGTCACAAGAGAGCGGCGTGTAGTTGTCGCAAGGCACGCTGCAACGGGCGGTGGTAATCTGACTCTACGCAGTGAGCGTCTGAACTAAACCACATACCAATCAAAACTAGTAAGGGACCAGGGAAGTCACTTACTTGAGCGGATTGGCGCAGATGACGTCACAAGTGAGCGGCGTGTAGTTGTCGCAAGGCACGCTGCAACGGGCGGTGGTAATCTGACTCTACGCAGTGAGCGTCTGAACTAAACCACATACCAATCAAAACTAGTAAGGGACCAGGGAAGTCACTTACTTGAGCGGATTGGCGCAGATGACGTCACAAGTGAGCGGCGTGTAGTTGTCGCAAGGCACGCTGCAACGGGCGGTGGTAATCTGACTCTACGCAGTGAGCGTCTGAACTAAACCACATACCAATCAAAACTAGTAAGGGACCAGGGAAGTCACTTACTTGAGCGGATTGGCGCAGATGACGTCACAAGTGAGCGGCGTGTAGTTGTCGCAAGGCACGCTGCAACGAGCGGCGCTGATCGGCACCAGCTGACCGGCGCACGTGCCAGACTCCACGCGGTGAGAGTCCGAACCGCACCAGATACCTGTGAAGATTAGGTTTTATTGTACGGGCTCACCAAATCATATGTTGGTGTACGGGGTAACTCAAACCAAATAATTATTGCATTGCACAGTCCCCTTTTAGGGAATAGGCGCTTCGGTTTTGTCATCATATCACTCAAACGGGAGAAAATTGATCAATTTATTAAACAAAAATCAATTGTGGAGATTTGAACTGTGAAAAATTTTAGTTAAGGCAAATGATTTTTGTGGTGAAACCAAAGCATCCAAGGTTGGTTCCCTTTTTTATAATCCCTATTTGGTATTTATCCATATCTTGCTTGACAGTAGCTCTTCAATGAAGAGCTATCTGTATCGACATAAAGTTAAAACTGCAAGACTTACTCCTGACTGTGAATCTTTGAGAACTTTGCGCGGGTGGTAGGTAGGGCTAACTTCTTATCTTTTTTGTAATTCTTAAATGATAATAACCATCTCTTTCTTAGCAGCAGTCGCGATTCTATGGGCTGATTGAAGATTTATCTTTATCGGAACGAAGTAAAAAAATCCAAAACTTACTCCTGACTTGGAACCCAACGCCGCAGCGCTGCAGAGGCGGCAGGTGGCACTGACCCCACTCGCCGGTGACCCAGCTAGCCTCCCGCGACTTGCAGCTCTTGGACACAGGGCAGTCGCGCGTCTCTTGTCGCGAGCCACAGGACGGCCCGCCGTGGACCGTGCGGACACGGACTTGCTTGCCGGGGTCTGCGAGGAAGTGGGTGGATTCAAATATGGAACGTTGACGAACTTCTTTTGTTTTAGAAGACGGTCGACGAACAAAGCTAATAGCTGATCTTATGTTTATTTTTATCAAACAGCATGTATTATATCGATTTAACGGTTTCACTCACGTTTCACTTACTTTTATTTTTTACGGCTAATCCGACAAAATAAAAGTAAGTGAAACCGTTAAATCGATATAAAAAAACAGTATGTGAATAATGTAATTTTTTCCACCGCATTTCCTAAAATATCCGAGCACAATGTGTTCAGAATCACGAATCAATTATGATTTGTACAGAGTCCAGTGGCATCTCCATTCACACTAAACGGGCACGGGACGCTACAGTTTCTTTGGCAAAATGGTAAAATGGAGTAGGCTTGGCAATAGCAACTAACCATCATAACTGCTTAGGAGACAGCTAGAATTGACCGAACCTATAAAACCAAATAATTGACACTGTTTGGAACAACGGGAAGTTCCTTCAACAACTGCTTTAGTTAGTCCTACGCAAAAAGCTTAACGTCGTTTCGTAGACAGTGCTACGAGCTACGAGTGCTACGGCGTAGACCCTGACACTAGCTACATTCTGATCCAAAACAAAAACAAAATGTTTTTCTTACTGCAAGTGTTAGGACACGGCGACCACGGCATCCACGACTCCACGCGGCAGCCGCGGCGGCACCGCACCGTGCAAGCGCGACGGGACTCGGGGCGGTGGAGTGGCGCGCATCTGTTGAGGGCAAACACCATCACAGTTAAAAGACTATTTATTTAATTATTTTACGTATGGCACGTTATGCAGCGAATGTCAGGGTATGAGGAGAAGGCCATCGATCCACTCCGTCACTTACTCGTCGGCTAATGAGACCATTGGAACCCTAATACGGATTGAAAGTTGAAACCCGTAGGCTTTTACAATCAACGGTCCACAAAGCATCTTTGTGGCATTTTCGTTCGGAGCTGTAGAGTGCGATACGGAAGAGGATGTCCATTAAATTGGTATTAATGGTGGTGATGGACGGTGATATTAATTGGCAATGGTTTATCATACGACGTTCCATGGCACCTCTATCTAAAACACTAGATAGGGTGCGATGACTCGGACGCAATGGTATTAGGTATGTACTTTCTACGGGGGAGGTCAGTTCTTGCAGAGTCAAGACATTCGCGGGTTTTCTTACGTTGTTTTCCTTCACAGTTGGTATTACTTACAGTGCCTCACGGACGACGTCCGCGTTGTTCTGGACGCACATAACTTGACGGGTCATTTCACCTTCCTCGATGCAAGGTTCTTCCTCGTTACTCTCGGAAAATGTGTCACCGTCCTGATGAATGAAATGAAATGTTGATGTTAAGACCCCTACAATTACCACGTTACTACAGCAAGGAATCATAGGTAACCTTGGATGGAACTATAAGGTTCAAGTAGGTAACATAAAACCCATTGCAACTGCACTTCACGAATAATCTTTGGATGCAGGCCATAATAAGCTCATGTAAGCTCCACAAATTATAATAACCTTCGCTTATCCCAACCCCATGTTAGTCTAACATAATAATTTAGATAGTTAGATAGTAACTCTTTATCGTAAAGATAAAGAGTTACCAGAAAGTTTTTCTCTTTACCAGAAAGTATTTTACAGAAAAAAGTACAAATGGCCGTCTTATAGCTAAAAGCAATTTCATCCAGACAACCATTAGATAGGCAGGACAGAAAGCGGAAACACAGTAGCAAGCAGAAGCACAATAAGATAAAAATGTAATACTTATAAATAAGGTGAAATGAGGCGCGAGGGGAAAAAGGCCTATACACAACAGTGGGTAGAGGTGGGCTGATGATGATGATGATAAAGATACTTAAATGTCAATAGGTAATTACGTATATTTACGTAGACATAGAATTATGACACGTAGATATATAAATACTAACATTTAATTATTAGCGATATTCACGCATAACTAACTGTATTTGAAACGGGTATAATTAGTTTGGCCACCGAAATAAACTGCAAGTCGACCCGGGGCTTAAGTTTCTAATGCAATGGCCTCTCGATGGCGTCCGAGTAGAAGGACAAAACCGGGGTTTCCTCGTTTTTGTCCTACATCCGGCGAACTAATCCCCAAGAATTAGAATCAGAATATTCTTTGCTGTACCTACTACAAAAAAAAATTAAATGACCGACATCATTAATAAATCGTAAGCCGTCAACTGGTAGCCCATTTTGGTACCATTGCGTTTTGGGCCCCTGTTTCGAATACAATTACGTTGGAAACCGCAAAAATCTTACTAGAAACTTCTGAAGCCTAGGCAGTAAGTCGCACGCTCCATCAGAACGATGACGGAGAAGTGGGATGGAACAAAGTCTGACCAGGAAGTCTGTGTAGTTGCTGGGAGGCATGTAGTCGTCGGTGCGTCTCTTGCACGGGCCCTAAGGGGTTACACGGGCCCCAAGGAGTTGCACGGGCCCCAAGGGGTTACACGGGCCCCAAGGGGTTGCACGGGCCCCAAGGGGTTGCACGGGCCCCAAGGGGTTGCACGGGCCCCAAGGGGTTGCACGGGCCCCAAGGGGTTGCACGGGCCCCAAGGGATTGCACGGGCCCCAAGGGGAACGTTGACGGACGGGGAGGATGGAACAAAGTCTGACCAGGAAGTCTGTGTAGTTGCTGGGCGGCATGTAGTCGTCGGTGCGTCTCTCACAGGGGCCCCAAGGGGTCGCCAGCCAGGAGTAGGCGGCGCAGGCGTGAGTGTTGCATGTCTCTTGCTGCGTCAGCTGCTCGCTCGAGGGGCACGGCCAGCCGTCTGCAGAATTAACGTATAGTTTGAATATTTACTGTGGAAATTCATTTCGCCTTCAGGCGAGGGACATTCCGGTTTTTTAAATGATAGAAGAACAAAATAAACTGATAAACCACAACCTACACATTTCACTTACTTTAAACTTTTTGACCAACGCGCTGGATAGATAGGTAGAGAGAACCTATCTATCCAGCCCGTTGGTCAATAAGTAAGAGAAATGTGTAGGTTGTGGTTTAACAGTGGAACAATGGTTAGCATTTTTTTTATTTTTTTTTTACATTTCAATGTTTATTGTTTCCGTGTATTCTTGCTGTGAAACATATCAGTTTTCTCGTGGTAGTATATCGGTCTACGAATAAGGCGTACGTAGGCGATGCGGCAACGCTCATTGAAACGTTATGCTATTGGAAAGAAAGTCTTTTTTACCTAAAGCGGCATGAGAGAGTATAATTATGCCGGTGTCGTTTCCTGGTGCACAAGTAACAGCATAAAATAACCAGGGTCTCCATGAGAAGACTAGATACTTATGCCCGTTTTCACCAACGACCCCTAATTTTAAAAGGCCTTTTAACGAAAGTTATTTGCACCTCTGCAAGTCTATGGGGCATGGATGAAGGATCATACACACTCAACTCATAACGCTTGTGAGTGGAATTCGTATGGTCCTTCATCCATGACCCCTAGACTTGCAGAGGCGCAGATAATTTTCGTTAAAAGGTCTTTTAAAATTAGGGGTGGTTGGTGAAAACGGGCATTAGTCCTCGACTTAATCGATGCTTAGGCTTTTTGGAGAAAAGTATTTCTTACCTAAAGCGGCATGAGCCAGTATATGCCGGTGTCGTATCCTGGTGGGCGGGGGGAGGCCAGGGGTGGCGCAGGTGGCGGAGCAAGATGACCACGGTCCCCAGGAGGAGACCACGCAGTCTCCTGCGCAGGCGATGCGGCAACGCTCGTTGCGGGCCGGCGCTCCGGTGCCGCTGCACCACGCGCGCTGGGCTTCTTTCTGTTGCGTAAAAATCATCATTTTACTTCCCGTCAATATGACTTAGGGCAGGCGTGGCGCACTCTGCACTTTAGGTGTGAAGCTGGCAGGCCATCAGGTCAGCAAATTTCAATTTATAAAAAAATACGATAACGAGGGCCGAGTGGGCAAAAGGGGTGGTTGGCGCTGTGCGACCTGAATTGCACTTTATTTTGTAGGAGGTAGTGTCGCTATTTATTGAAATGATATTGCGGAGTGAATCTTTTGTACCTGTTCTATCAATTATTCTGTGCTAAGGGGCGAGGTAAGTCGAGTCTTTAATGAGATTGAGATATCTAGCACTGCTGAATGTATCATTAAGTAAACTCACCCCGTCATGGCCGACGCATCGCAGCTCCCTCGAGCGCTTGCCCGGTCCGCAGGTGGTATGGGGCTGGTTGAGGACGCAGGGTCCCCAGGGCACGGCCTTCCACGCGGCGCAGCGGGGCGCGGAGCAGGTCCGTTTCTCTTCCAGAGGGGGGCACGGCGCTCCGCCCCTGGACGCCGCTGTGGTCACGCGGCGGCGGCGGACGCTGTAGCCTGAGGATAAATTAGTTTTTATGATTGATTTACTGAGAAAAGTGGTTTGGAGTTTGGGTGCTGGTTGAAATCCACATCGATGATAAATGGCTGCTCCACTGCTAAATGAATAATGCTAAATGATAAATGACCACTGCTCCTTAAAAAAGACAGCAACAGCATCGATCATATAGCTAAATATTGTTCAAATACAAAAATAACCACCAAAGGCCGATATTGCGCTTTGAATGTTACGGTGAACTTGACGACGAATCCCATACGATCAACCTATTCGTTAGAAAACTGACCGCCCTCAAAGAGTGCCACTTTCATCAACTTGTAAAGGACGCATAGGTATAACAAATAGGCACCAGTAGTGGTGAGTTGTTGAACAGGATACAAGGGGCACCCGTCGGTGGGCTGGCACGCGCCCCACTCGCTCCACTCGCCAACTTCGCAGTCACGGGGACATGGGACCTGAGGACAACACGTAAGAATCAGAAACAGAATGACAAAGTGCACTTTACCCGCTTGTTCATAAAGAGCCCAATCGGGCATGTGAAACTTTAAAAATTATTCCGAGTGGAAGGGCATATTATTAGAAGCTTGGACACCAAATAATGACAAAAAAACGGAATGGAACTCGAGGGACTGAATATGAAAACAACGTAAAAGTAAAAACTGTTCTGTGCTAGCTCAACTTTGATAGCGACTCTACTTACTCTCCGGCCTCCTCTACTCTACAAAGGATGGACACGAATTCATGATCCCTCGTTCAATTCAATTCATTTATTTCAATAAAAAATATGTACTACATATTCATAACTACTTAATATAACTTAGGTAAAAACGTAAACAGTGCCTGAACTTTTGAGTTGTTTGAGCCTAATTACAAAACTTCATTCCAAAACGCGCGAAAAAAAAATTTACTTCTCCATACAATGGTGTTGATTGGCGATAGACATTTGTATTGGGAAGTGTTTATTTTTTTCGCTCATTTTGAAGTAATATTTTGTAATTTGGCTCAAAATCACCAGTACAACAAAATACCTTTGGCTGTAAAACCACTAAAATATCACGGTGTATATAGCAATTACCTCGCAAGGCTGCACAAGTTTCGACATCGGCGCGTGGGCGCACTGCGCCGCGTGCAGCGCTCGGCCGCCGGCGCGCACGCAGGTGGCCTCTCGTCTCTGTACCCCGCCGCCGCACGTGGCCTCGGTCGCGGCCTTCGCGTCAGCGTACCTACTCGTCGGCCTCGTGACCTCATCTCCATCATATCTCATGGTGCTAACTTTGATAGAGACTCTACTCTCCGTTACTCTACAAGGTCTAGCTTAGCTTACCACAACTCTAAAATTTTACGTTTCCATACTCAAAAACGCAGAATAAGCATTTTATTACCCTCGAGTCGTTTACCTCAGGCTCGCAAATTTCAAAACGGCATCCATCTTGGCAGGTAACTAAGGGTGGTATTAATAGTCGTCTGAGATCACCTACTTGAGCTCGATCTCAAGTAAGTGAACTGAGAAAAGTCATCACGCCTTGGCTAATGTCAAACTTGAGTAGCTGTCAGCATATTAATAGACACTATCTTGAGATTGACATTGACATTAGCCAAGGCTTGACATTAGCATTTGACTTTTCTGAGATCACCTACTTGAGTTCGATCTTGAGTCGAAGACTATTAATGCCACCCTAAATGATGGATTACCTCGCAAGGCTGCACAAGTTTCGGCATCGGCGCGTGGGCGCACTGCGCCGCGTGCAGCGCTCGGCCGTCGGCGCGCACGCAGGTGGCCTCTCGTCTCTGGACCCCGCCGCCGCAGGTGGCCTCGGTCGCGGCCTTCGCGTCGGCGTACTCGTCGGCCTCGTCCTCGTCCTCGTCCGCGTAGATGTCGTCGTCGGTGTCCTCTGCTGATGCTGGGGGGAGGTTCGGAATGTAGAGACAGAGGTAGCGTGATGGATGACGGGTTATTGGGGTGTTTAGAGTTAAACGATGTTTTTGCTACATCAAATTCACAATTGTCAAATACTCCACATTTATTGACTTATTTTTCCTTTGGGCTAAGCCGACTTAGCTGTCAGGGTGGTATAGATACCTACTAGGCAAGCCTATACTCTATCTATATGCTGAGCCAGAACCCATTTATTGGCCATTGCACGCAGTTTTGTTAGTCAATTAAGGTGATGGGTAGCAAATAAGTAGTAAGTAAGTTTCTCAACTGTGTGCCTAAACCTAATATTGTAAACTGTGTGCTCTGGTCCATTAATAAATATACTATACTATACTACATACTATACTATACTATCTAAAAAACAATGTTCCTGGCACTTCAGCGCCGAGTGGTCTCTTCATCCTTCTAGTGTGAGTTAAGGTGCCATTGGACGCTGTATAAATCATCTCATTATGTAGATGCAAAGACGTTTGCCTTCGTGTTTCCCTTGCAATGTTTGTAAAAGGTCAGCCACATGGTGAGATGCCCCTTTTGTTTGATTGACGCACTTTTGCTGCGTACGGTAGAGCTTTAATGGAATCGCTGATCGAACGTGACTTTGACAAGTTATCATCATCATCATCATCAGCCTGTTAACACCCACTGCTGAGTAAAAGCCTCTTCATGCTCACGCCACCTCTCACGATCCTGTGCCAGGCGCAATCACTGTTTTCCAGCTACTTGGGCTATGTCGTCGGACCATTTGGATGGTGGTCTGCCATCCAATCTCCTCCCCTCTCGGGGTCGCCATTCCGCAATGGACTTTTTCCATCCATGACAAGTTATAGGTCACAGCCAGCTATTTGCAAGCACGCCTTCACGCCTTGACTACTTACAAATTTGTCTTGCAGCAGCTACTTGTTCGACGGCGACGCGGCAAGTGCCCCAGGCGCCGGGCACCCAGTGAGCGCTCGCCTCTAACGATGTGGGACGGACCTCCTCCACGATGTCACAGTCCTTGCCACCACCTAAGAGACGGATAAGGGTTCGTTGCTTTGTTTGGTTGTGGGGTTTTAGGCACTAGCGGATTTAGGCGGGGGGGGGGGGGGGGGCTAAGGGGCTCAAGCCCCCCCCCCAAAAGCATCTGAGACCGTATAAAACAAAATTTTGCTTTTTTATCTTTAAAACCTACGCTGATTGGGTTCAAGCTTCCCCCAAACCAAAATCCTAGATCCGCCACTGGTTTAGGTGATGGTTCTACACTAAACCAACAACACAAAAGGTGTTATGAGAACTGCGCCCCTATTCTCTAAAAAAACACTCGCCCTTATTGAAATGAGTAATATTTTTTTTTACATTTAAAAACGGTAATTTTTACGGTGGATATTTTAGAGAATGGAAAACTGATATTTTATTCGAGATTTCAGAATTCATTGGCTGTATGCTAAATGTAAAATACGAACGACCTGCAGAATTCGCTATTATTCACTCTCCTTGCGATAGTTTTATGAACGAACATTTCTTTAAAGCTAGCAAGGGTCCTGTAAAACTTGTAAACTCTTACTTAGAGACTTTATCACAGGCAGAAAATCGTAGGTTTATCGGGAATCGGACAAAAGAGATCGAGCTAGAGATTCGCGCCCTTTATTGTAATATCCACCCCAATAAAACAACTCAAGTATATCAAATATAGAGACATCACCTTGAGGGAGTCTGCGGAGGCGGCGTGTACGCACGAGCGCGCCGTCGGGCCTCGGTCGCCATGGTAACCACTCAGCCAACGAGCACTCCTCCTTCACCACGCACACTCGCGTCGATCCCAAAGAAAGAGCCGCTCCGCAAAACCTACAATAAAAATCATGCTTATGTCTTGCATGGTAGAGATCATAATAAAGTATCAGGGATCTGATCACGTGTTTCTCTGAAGCCCAAACTCTACACATCAATATTCTCAGAGCATTTCCACCCACTTAGAAGGGTCGAGAAAACGGCTCGTAAGGGCGAGACGTGAATTGCGAATCACGGATGACGATAGTTTTGAATATTTTATAGACCTTATGTTTATGTGCATTGGGCATAAAATATGGGTTGATCATTATAGAGTGCGCAAAAGGAGCGCATCGTTGATGTGACGCGTGCGGAATAGCCTAACAACATAATGCTTAAAGTAAAGTATCTAATTGAGCTAAAGTGTCGTAATGTCATACTGATCAAATGCCATTAACTTACCTGTAATACAGCGAGATCATTAATAATAAAACTTACATATTCTCGACAAACTGGCCATCCTTCCGCCTACACTGCACTTGTCGCTTCTGCAAGCCCAGCCTCGGCGTATGCACCAAAGAGTCCTCCACATCCAGTCTGCAAGTTCAAGATAAATTCTAATTTCATACACCAACTTTGCCTTGGCTCATTATGGCCCCTCTGAAACTTCGCCCTTAGGTAATTAAATTTTCTACTAACTCATTCACAATCAGTGGAAATATTATTCCACATTTATCTCTTTGGAAGTTTCTTTGGACCCACTTTTACATAAATAATGTTGTTAGTAACTTAGCAGACGATGTTAACATTTTATTTGTGATGGTTGACTTTGCATGGAATGGAATGTTTCATAATTTTTATTACCTTTTAGAAGATCTAGCAGCATGTTCACCTGCTCCCAATGGAGAGCATTCAGTCCAACGTCCAACGTACACCGAGTATTCATTATCGATTTCAGGTTCTGAAACAAAGAAACGAAAGAATGTTATTATTTCTGTGGCATAAAATGCCGAGAATCCGACAGCTGAAACAAAAGAAAATCAAAGTTCAAACGTTTTCTTTTTAATAAAATTTTATTGCCGTTTCCAGACATTCAGCCAGAGTTCAAACAACATTCTTTTTAAAAATCGATTTGGGAAAGCTGCCAGGATTATTAAGTTTTCGGTCAAGGGCAATCCATGCGCTCAAAATACAGTCCTATTTTATTAATGTTTGTGGGTTAGGATGGTCACACAAAAACTACTTTCGTATAACTTTCAGAGTTTATAACGCTCAGAGACGAGAAACTTAATTGTTCCACCAAACTTTAATAATAAAAGTGTCATTTAACATAAAAGTGTTAGTTTATAATCTCACTCAGTAGGCCACCAACTCCAGACTGCGGAGGTTAATATCACCCTGATGTTGTACTACTTCTGTTCGTACTTTGTTGTCTCTACAAAAGCTTGTGTCCATTTACCTTTGAAACAAAACACGAAAATACAAAACAAACAAAACAAGGAGTCTTTTGTTACTTCAACATAAACTTCGCCTAACACGAAAAACACATTCCATTTTCAAATTCTGTTAACAAAGGTATCGCGAGCAATACGGGAGTGTGGAGACAACACCACAGCCACAAGGGAGGTTCATTACTTCGCGCGTGTACTGTCGACATTATTCGTACAAGCATAGGCACATAGGCACGCTCACCGAG
Organism: Zelleria hepariella; assembly: GCA_949319315.1. Taxonomy (NCBI): domain Eukaryota; kingdom Metazoa; phylum Arthropoda; class Insecta; order Lepidoptera; family Yponomeutidae; genus Zelleria; species Zelleria hepariella. The sequence continues at coordinate 23,844,546 of OX439378.1, read as the reverse complement.
CAACCTTATAAGTCAAATTATACGAAGTCAAAGACCTCGTAGCAAACAGTACAAGCTTGCTAGATTGCTGGTGAAACCTGTGGCCTGGCAATGTTTTAATCCCGACATGTTCTTGATCTCATTTAGTTGACCAACCATTACTTCTTGATTTCTTTAATTAAAAGGAAATCTGAGGGCATTACCATAGACGTAGAGTTTTGACTCTGAACTGCGGACCCCAGTATCGTTTCAGTTCAAATATTTGCGTACCCCTTACATAATTACATATCAGAAGTGATAATGCCCATCTAATGCCTTGTTCTTCATCGGAGGTTGGCATTCAATTAAGCTCTTTGAAGCTGCTTAACGAAATAAGAAGCTTGTGGTTTCGATAACACACTGGCGTAAGTTTTCACCCCATATAATGGTGTTATAATTCTATCGTCAACCCATCTTATTTTGGGTCTTCTAGCCCTCCAGAATTCCAGTATCCTCTAAAATGTCCACCGTAAAAATAATTGTTTTTAAATGTAAAAATAAGATTGTTCATTTCAAGGGATATTTTCGAGTGATTTGACGCTTGACGTGACAGTTTTTTTACGTGACAGAGGCGCTGGTTTTTTACTCTTTCTACATCATAGTGACTGAATTTTCCAAGTTTTACACATTTGACAGTATTTTTTACACATATTTTCCAAAACATAATTTATAGCATTAGACAGAGACACGAGAAATTCGACTAGTAAGTATGCAAGTCAAATCAAGTCAGTGTCTCGGCCTCGTGCTCTATTTTCGCTTCGACAAGTCAGCCCCCCGGCTCTGCAGTCTCCGGGCTAATTAATTAGATTCCCCTGTTGACGGGCTTCAATCGAATTAGCAGCGTCTTCCCGTACAGTTTGAATAACCGTTTATGAGGCGGTGGGAGGAGCGAGGAAAAATGTTGAATTAAAAGGTAAATGACGCGTAGGGGTCCATCCAATACATTGTGGGCAATGGTGAGAGACCTAAGTGGCAGGTAAAAACTTGGTTCCAAAAAACTAGGATATCTAGAGATCTTGAAGTAACTTCTGTTTTTGTCAGAAATTATCTAACGGTCTATTATTGACATTCGGTGAAATAAAGTCATCAGTGAAGGTGGCAAAGTGTAATAATTCTAGTCAAAAGTTTCAGTCCCATGTAAAACCCGAACAAGGTAGTGACACTCACTACACAAAATATACAGTGTGTATGTTTATGGACTTGATTTGGACACAATAATTTGAATAAATAGGTGAACCAAAGATACACGATAAGATACATTCATACGTCTTTGGATACCTATAGGTTAAATTAAATCATTTTGTGATAGCTTCAGATACTTAAGATTTCTCTATAGAAAATACTGAATGATTGAACGAGCGAGCGAAGCGAGCGAAGTTCTCCGAGTCTACTGGAACAATCCGGCGTTTGTATATATGTATGTATGTATGTATGTTTGTATGTTTGTATGTTAGTATGTATGAATGTTCGTTCGACGATAACTTGAGTAAATTTGGTCGGATCATTATGAAATTTGGTAGGCGGGTAAATGAAATTAAAAGAATTTTTAAGTTCGAACATGAGCCAAATCGGTCGAGGGGTTGCCGAGATATGAGGTTGTTAAGTTTATATGGGGTCGCGAGTTCACAGTTCGGGGCGAACCACTAGTTATTGTTATGTCTGTTCAGTTATTTGGGTAGACACAGCGAGCGGTAGACAGAATTAAACCCAAGCTTACGAAGGCCCAAAACATACCCATAATAATAATAATAATAATAAAAGCCTTTATTTCCAAAAGTTTACAATATTCAAAAATTCAAACAAACAATGAAAATAGAAATAAGTATGCAAATTACTTTAAATCGATTTTTCTTACATCGGATTTCATAACCGACATGGGTATTATAGTACCGCTTGAGTAATTAATAAATTACTTAAATTAAATTAACAATTGATTCAATAATTTATCAAAAAAAAAAAAAATACTATTTAGGGATATACTCTTGTCTTAAAACATTAAAATGTTAAAAAAGGCTATAATACCAACATAAAGTAATCTCAACATTTTAAATATCTATTAGGTACCTATTTGATGTTTGGGGAGAATCTCAATGATACAAAACCTATTTGACAATAAGTATAAGAAACACAATTTATAAATAATATAATAATTCAATTCAATTCATTCAATTCATTCAGATAAAATTCATAGTTAATTTTCATTGTTTTGGTTTAAAATTTAATGTAAAATAATAATCATCGTGCACTTAAAAATAGGATATTTAAGTATTTAACAGTTTACAACAGTTAATAAATTAATAATCAGTTCATTCAAATAAAATTAATCTTCAATGCTTTTGTTTTAATAGTGTAAAATAGTTGTATTAATTGTATTTTGCCATGCACTAAAAAAAATATAATTGTAAAATATCATGTAAAGTAATACTTGTCGTGCACTAAAATTAAAAATTAAAAATAGAATTCATAACAAATTTTCAGTGTCTTTGTTTCAAATTGTAATTTTACTGTATTTTATGTCGTGCACTAATAATAAAGATTCCTATTTTAATCAATAAATATTATGTACAGTATCAAAATGTAACTAATTAGGTTTGGAGACCCATTTAAGGGTGAAGGCCTCCTCCATCATTTGCCATGCTGTCCTATCTTGTGCGAGCCTGGTCCAGGTTCGACCGGCGACAGTCTCTATGTCGTCACTCCAGCGACGTTTTGGTCTCCCGACGGGACGTGTGCAGTCACGAGGGTACCAATGGAGAACTTTCTCGCTCCACCTTCCGTCTGTTGTTCTAGCGACGTGTCCAGCCCATCTCCACTTCATTTTGCACGCTAACTCAGCGGCGTCGATAACTTTTGTAATTTTTCTTACGTCTTTATTACGTTTTTTATCCTTCAGTTTTAGGCCAAGCATGCTGCGTTCTGTGGCTCGCTGGAAGACTTGTATTTTGTTTATAATATCTCTAGTCAGGGCCCAGGTTTGGCAACCGTAGAGAAGAGTAGGGAGTACAATCGTGTCCATTGCTTTTTTTTTTAGTCGCGTTGGTATTTTAGATTTAAAAATATCTTTAAGGGACCAGTATTTCCTCCATGCGTTCTTAATTCTGCGATCTACTTCTTCCTTTGAGGGACTGGAGAAGCAGATACTTTGGCCCAGGTAGATGTATTTTTCTACATATTCAATATTCTTGGACTCTATTGAAATTGGTACCCGGTCTCTGTTCGTCATAAGGCACGTTTTCTCTGCGTTCATATGTAGGCCACATTTTCTACTCCCTTCGTCGAGGGTTTTCAACATGAACTCTAGTTCAGAGTGTTTCTCGGTAATGAGCACTATATCATCGGCGAAGCGTAGATGGTTAAGGTATTCACCATTCAATTTAATCCCTATATCGCACCAATGTAGCTGTTTAAATATGTGTTGTAGGATAGCGTTGAAAAGATTAGGCGAGATAGGGTCACCTTGTCGGACTCCTCTATTAACATTGAATGGATCTCCTTTGCGCTCTAATTTAACTAAGGACTTGCTTTTATTGTAGATTTCCTCTAAGATGTTTATGTACTTTATTTGTATTCCTTGTTCTGATAGAGATCGCCATAGAGCTTCATGTGAAATGGAATCAAAGGCTTTGGAGTAGTCTACAAAAGCAATGTAGAGTCCTTTATCATATTCTATGTATCTTTCAATCACTTGCGTGAGGGTGAATATGTGGTCTGTGGTAGAGTAGCCTGCTCTGAAACCAGCTTGTTCTCTCGGCTGACATTCTTCCAGAGCCTTCATGGTTCTTTTTAGAATCACGCTGGAAAATACTTTATACAGAGTCTGTAGCAGACTTATCGGACGGTAGTTGCTCATGTCTGCTGGATCACCTTTTTTATATAAGAGGGTTATGATTGCAGTTTCCCAGTCCGTTGGGATTGTTTCCTTCAGCAGTATTTCATTAAAGATGTCAGTAAGTAGCGGGGTGGCTGGCTCTACAACAACATACCCATACATACATAAATTAGTCACTGTGTTGAAGGAACTTTTAATTAAGAAAATACTTACCTAAATGTCTAGTCTTCTTCGTCACTTTTAAGGACACTGAGAAATAAAAGAAGCATTTTGCAATTCAGAGTGAGACAGGGTGCGGGGCGGGCGCAACGGTGGCAGAACAAAAGCGCTCGTTTAGTAGACAAAGGATAGTACACGGTTCATGTTTGAGTATTTGGAGAACTACGTTTATTATATCTTCAGCAGAAGTTCAACTAGATGAGTAAGCGCAAGAAATGGATGAATAGACTCTACATTCTTCCATTTCCAAACACGCCAGCTGAAAAGTAACAACAACAAAATTCTACGCCACTGAAAAAAGAACAAATAAAAACAAACCACACGTGGCTGCAAAAGCGTTTTCCAAGTCTTGTTTTAATTTGCAGGGACAAATTAGACGACAATATTTTGGGCAACGAAATACTCGCAAATCAAATAGAGAATTAAATAAGAAAGAACTGATACTAAAGTTCAGGCTACCGACGGGACCATACATCGAGCTAAGGACTCTGAAACTAAAAAGACGCAAACAAGTCGTAGTTTCTGCATTGTTTTTTTGTTCTGTTCGATGGATTTAGAGTATTTTAGAGAGATATGCTACCCCGCATATTATGCAAAGTTAACATTTCGACCAAAGACGTAAAACAAATTCCTGTTTGAGCAGCGTACTGAAACACACATTACTAGTGGTTCGCTCCGAACTTTGAACTCGCGACCCTATATCTCAGTAACCCCTCGACCGATTTGGCTCATGTTCGAACATAAAAATTCTCTTTGCCTCATTTACCCGCCTACCAAATTTCATGACGATCCGACTACATTTACTCAAGTTATCGTCGAACGAACATTCATACATACATACATACATACAAACGCCGGATTGTTCCAGTAGACTCGGAGAACTTCGCTCGCTCGTTCAATAAGTACGTTAGTAGTCCAAATTCGGACGTTTCAATTTTGATATAGCCTCGGGTTTGCAGAGTACTTCTGTCTCACGTTGCTACATCGATTTTCCGAGAACCATACACGTGAAGTGCAATTTTCGTATTTACCAACCATCATTAAACATAAGTAGTACTTAGTAACTAGTGGTTCGCCCCGAACTATGAACTCGCGACTCCAGTTACATATGACGTGTAACTTTGCTAACGCCATTCGCGCAGGCGCGCGCGCGCTTTGCATATAAACTGTAAAACCCTATATCTCGGCAACGATAACTTGAGTAAATTTGGTCGGATCGTTATGAAATTTACCCGCCTACCAAATTTCATAACGATCCGACCAAATTTACTCAAGTTATCGTCGAACGAACATTCATACATACAAACATTCAAACATACAAACATCCATACATACATACATACATACATGCATACAAACGCCGGATTGTTCAAGTAGACTCGGAGAACTTCGCTTGCTTCGCTCGCTCGTTCAATAATTTCAGAGTTTGTTTTTGGTCCAGTCCCTCAAATGTTGTGTGTACAAAATAAAAGAGCTAATGTAGCCAACAAACTTATTTTTATTTTTCTCCTTGTTATTTAAAGTACCTATGGAATTTATATTAAAAAAAAACTGGCATGAAATTATAAAGAATGTAAGAGAAGCCTTGTTTCGATGATGCTTTAATCAATAGAAAGGTACAAAAGAAGAAGAAGATAATACATGTATGTATGTACCTACCCGTTTTCGGATGTAACCTAACTTGGCTACATACCTCTAAATTGCAGTGAAGTGCAATTTGCATGCCTTTGGCACATATCTCGGCTAGGGCGGAATCCGCCAAAATTAACATGGAAATCCCGCCTTGTCTCTGACAGACGGATGTCGTTATGTAATGTAACGGAGAGAAAATGTAATGTGTCTACGTTTTTTAAGCTTTTTTGTGAAAGACCATTTGTGTCATATTCAGCCCGCAACTACGGTCACGGTAAACCTAAGACTTAACGATTTGAAAAAAAAAAACTCCTTTGAATGAACCGCAAATATAAGTACGAAAGCCAATGATTTAACAAACTAACGTGTTTGTGAAAGGTACTTGTGTATTTACTGTTAAAAGCTTATTCCCAGAAGTTCCATTTGCTAATCTTAGAACCTCGTGTTACGTTCTGTGCTCGTGTTGCCAACCTACGGGCCAAAAGCCTTGCTCCACCACTTTTCTTTTGCTTTAGCATTTCCATTGCATGCAAATGAGCTGTGAAGTAACAAACTAGTAAAATTACCACGACGAAGTAAATTCCTTATTGCCACCGTAATAAAATATCGAAGTAAATTAGAAATTCGAGCCGAATTTTTTTCACCAGCTCAAGAGAGCTATGAAATGTACTCTTGAAATATGCTGTATCACTATTTTTAACTAGTACCTTCAAATGGACTGTGTGTTTGAATGAGATACTTACAAATCGCGGTTTTGAATTAATACAAATCATGCAGTTGGCTCTTGTGAAGTTCAGACCTAATAACGAGAAGAAAGTGTATCTTATTGCTTTTGTATTAACTTTCAAAGAACTTTCGGTTAACCCAGTCCGCTAAACAACAATTTCATTCATGCAAGCGCTCTCCGATCGAGTGGAATCGAATGCCATAGTTCATTGAACCGAGGTAGATTTAATAAAGGCCCGAGATGCTGGCAATTCGCATCCGAGGTATTGCGGCGAGAACCACTATAGAAAGGGGCGTACAGAACGACTACTGTAATGTAGCCTCTCATCCATGTATTACCTCAATCTCATTTGCTCAATTTCCTACGCACATATTTTGTAGAGTTCACCTTTTAAAGCCAGCAAACAGACTGTTCGAAGCAGTATAAAAGTGTGTCCCCATAGGTAGGCAGCTGTAGCACGAGCAATTTTTTATAGCACTTCGTAACCACTAAAATATCGGAAGTAGGGAGAACGAGCGAAAATCCTACCTAGTTTTTGTATGTACGTGTTATCTAACTTAAAAAGGCAAGAGGTTCTCAATTTGACTGTATGAACTTAAAATCTGTTTTTATTTTTTCTGCCGCAATATACGTACGGTCGGCCACAGTCACAAATACCCCATGGCAGCTCTTACCGCGCGCGGCATAAGGGCGCCAATCGAACAAAGGGTTATCCTAGCGTGTGGCCGACTCAACTTCGCCGACTGTATTTGAACCTGGCCTTCTATGTGTTCCTAACTCGTGGCATCACTAACTGTGTATCTCGTCCTCGCCCGCGGAAATTACATTACCATTGAGAATTTCCCACTTTACCTCATGGAAATATTATGCCGTGCCACAAACGTCTGCCTCACTTTTTGCGTAAATGTTGCGGGCATCTCCATTAGCTACGTTTTATATTGAGATTTTTTAGGTTCGGGGAATCTTGGAGACGTAGATCTATACAATCAATCAATCTTATCCAATTCAACCTTTGTGTACCTTTGTTACTTTGCACAGTCACTTGTAATGGAAAATAATGACTTGTATGTCTTCCTATTCAAAAGAAAATGCCGTACAAATAGAGTTCAGTTTTAGGTAGCGATACGTTAAATATACGTCATGTGCCCTTAGATATATTATATCTCGAAACTAACCCTGTATCTAAGACGCTGTTTTTGTAAAACATAACAGGGTCGGGGCGATATATTTGTCCTTCCAGGGAAGTCAGCAATCAGCCATTTCGCTAAGTAAAGCGAGCCCAAGATGGCGGCAGCAGCATGCAGCTCCAGTTAATTTAATCAAGCCACGCAAGCACGTTATATTTTTACTAAGTTCGTATAAAGATACGGTACGTATTTATATGCTTGTAGGTTGCGCTTCAACTAATGGAATTTTAAATTAACTCCGCTATTTACTTAGTTTGAGTTGCACAAGAAATGTTTTTATCATAATGAAGAAAATAACCACTCAAGTAGAGAACTACCTTCCAGTAAAAGTAAAACTTAGTAATAAATTCGTCCAGAAAGAGTCTATTCATTCTCAACTTCGGCCGCAAGGTCCAAAAGAAAAAGAAAACGGTCAAAGGTAAAACTTTTATTCCCGGGCACAATGACCCATTTCAGTTTTCTTAAGGTCCATGCCCTCCAAGTATTGGAATGGGGAAAGCATTTCGTAATTAATTTGGCTTTTCTCTTTGTACCGATATGTGCCTTTGTAAAAAAGTCCGCCGGATTTCAGCTCTAGTACCTACACCGAGTACCCTTCAGTAAACAATATTTTTCAGTAGAGTATTATTTAGTACGAACCTGTACGAGCAAAGGTTTATAGGTCATACCGGGAAGTCTAAAACTAAAAGAATAACACATTACAAAAGACGTCTTATTTCAAATGAAATATTAACGTTCGTATCCGCCCACACTTTGTAAGGTGATATTTTTCCCTATTGTTACACCCACAATCAGACTGACCCTTACCATTTGCTACGCCATTCCATATCCTTTCTTGTCACCCGTTTTAGGGTTCCTTGTCCATGGAATGATTTACTATTATTTGCTAGACCTTTCGTTACCCTACGTTGTCGTGACGATAATATTTCTAGATGTGTGCCAGAATGGAATTATAGCCGCTTCATTAGGTCGACCAAATTGTTTCGCTATAGCGATAGAATATAGCGTGTATGTATCTTAGAGCAGTTTAATCCACTATCTCTTACAGATACCATCTACAGCCGATCTAAAAATTTTGTCAAATCTGTACCTTACCACAAAGTATAAACCGGCCCCAGGTTAAACTGTAAACTACGTTATGGAATATTTTCCTTCCATTTTCCCTCTAAAAGGTTTCCTATTTTAGGCGACAATCCACTAATATTTTAGTAAGGGTTTTTCTCTTGAAATGAAATTCTCCGATGCTATTTGAAGGTAGGTAAGTAGGTAGGCGTTAGATGTATGGTACACTACAGTAGGTATAGAGTCGAAAGGGGGGTGTAAAAATTTTTTATTTTTAAAAGAAAAGAAGCACTATCTATATACCGACTTAGATTGATTGACAAATGCACATTAATGTCTGGTCCAGTTTGCTCCAGAGGCCCATCGTTTGATATAAAATATCACATTATGGGTTTAGCGGTCAAAGCGGAAGCCTCTTACCTCTGGGAAAACACAGACGGACGAGAAAGATTGAACTCACCTACATTACTTTGCTGCCTTCCGCGTTCGTGCCAGCGGAACCGATAGACGTCTGCCGAGTTAAGCTGGGCGCAAACTGAGCAAACATGGGCTTGGGGATACGATAGCATACAAACACGTGTGGAAATGAAAGGCGTGCAGTGAAGACAATATGTATAGGAGATGCACCAAGAGGAAAATGCAAATCTATAGTGGGAGAACTACACTTTTATTCCTGTTATGTGATTCCAAAATGCAGAATGTAAGAATCTATTGTATCTGTATCTTTTGTTGCATACCGATACAAGATTCATCCCTGGAATGGTATTCGTAGTCCTTTGTTTGCAACAGGAAGGAATAAATCTAGCTTTTACAAATGTGCACTCAGCGTTACGTTTCCGCCGAAGAATACTTCCCCTTTGACTCGCTCTCCGAGCGTCTTATTTGGGAATGTGCTTTGATTTCGCTCCACCTCGATGGATAAATAATGAGGCCCTTTCGATTGTAAATTGCTTCATTTGACGCGCGTCAACAGTTGAGTCGATGGAATTGGGAGACTTAGAACGGATTATGTGGGTCATTCTTTGAGAGGTCGATTTTTTTGGTCACACCCTAGTATCTACTAAACTATACATCACACAGTACTAAATTAGCACTTAATCGTCTACTTAACTAACGGTCCATTGAGGCATATCAAATAAAATCAATATTTTATAGAGGAAATTGCCTAAATATCCCTTTGAAGGTCAAAAAATGGGTGATTTTGCGAGTATTTTGCATGTCACACGCGTGTGGGCCTGGTATGTTTTTGTTTGTGGTTTTACTCATGTGCCCACTACTTTGCTAATTTATACCTTTCTAAATGCCCAATGAGTGCCTCTATCCAATCGTATATCCAGCATTGTAATAGAATCAAAACTCTGGTGTCTGTAGACATTCCTAGAAATGTCACGCGGCGAGCAAAGTTTAAATGGTGCAACGAAAGTATGTTTTTATACAAGCTTAAATACGCGGCAAGTTTCTAGTTACTGGTGCAAAATATCGTCAAATGGTCCTTGTCAACTATTATGGTTCGTATGTGTCGCTATCTTTCATGCCTAAACTTTTACGTAAGTTCTTGACTTTTTTTAAACTTTGGTTCGGTAAGGTAGCTGAAAGTGGTGGCATGTTTTGCTAGTATAGTAAACAAGACTACACTAAACTGTCCTAAATACATGAATGCGTATATCCCTGAGTAGGTATTGTCGTAAAAATAAATACGATTGCTTCTATAGTTTAAGAGAAATAGCTACATTTTAGTTATTTCTGAGATCGGTGGCACTGAGATCGGTGGATTTAAGCCACCGATCTCAGTTATTAGCCAAGGATCTCAAAGAAGTTTTCAACATATTTTATCAATTTCACAGATTCTTTAGATACCACACCGAACGAGATGCTATGACTAATTCAAAATGTATCAGTTTGTTTCTCTTGACTAAAGTTTAGACTTCATTTAAGCTATTAAGGTACTGTTTTTTGCAAGGAAATGTAATTTCACGCAAATAAAAAGCAAAATCCGTATAGACAGACAATTTTAGTGTATAATTATAACAGTCACACATATACTGCCGTCGTAATTGAAAACACAGTAACTTCAGTTACTGTGTTCATACTTTTTTTGGTTCTTTAAAATCAGGAGCCCGAGTACTATCTGGGAAAAAATTCGGTTTGTCTGTACGATGGATAGTTCCCGAGATAACTTAGGTGAAAACACAGTATCTTTAGAAAAATCAAGATCTTTTTAAGGAAGAACACAGTATTGATCGTTTTTTAGGTTATAACACAGTAACTTATTACTTACTGTGATCTTACTTAAAGTATATAAGGATTTAAGAAATATGTTTGCTTGGTTAGAACACGGCATCTTCAGATACTGTGTTTTATTCTAAAATATTGGTAAAAGTTTATTTATGAAAACATGACTAAATCACAGTATTTCAATTACTGTGTTTTAAGTGCCTACAGGTTTAAATTTTTTTTCGAATAAACTTGGCTATAACACAGTAACTAAGTACTTACTGTGTTATAAGCTTAATATAGTTTGAACTTACTGTGTTATAAACTACATTTTGGGTAAGGGGATACAGAAGGAGCGGTATGTTGTTGACAACTGGCGCGGGCGCACCGCGCTATCGCCACACCACGGCACAATCAATATTTAAGGCAGCAATATTTACTTTACTTATACAGAATGTTCCGATGTGAATTATATAAAATGAAACTTTAAAACGTCTTCATAGGATTGTGAACGGCACGCTCTGCCACGGTCACGCTCATACAAACGAAGAAAACGAAAAAACAGTTTTGCTACCCCTTAATATTATCCGATTTCGATTATTTCGTTATCAGTCGTTTTTATAGATTTTAATCTATGTCTATACGCTTTCCGTTTAAAAAACGATCGATACCTTCTTTAGTATACTTCGCACTTTATAGACTATTTATAAACTTTATTGGACAAAATAAAAACTTAAATAACAAAGGTGAGAAATTACGTACTCAATAGAAATTTCTTCCAGCCAGTAAAATAAATTGTGAAATATTGTTTTGATGGCAGGAGACGGCCAATAAAGTAGGTACATAAACAAACAAGACATAAATAATTCAGTAATTGATAACATACAAGTACATGATGGTATACGTATACCCGAATACTTTCATTAAAGAAAAAACTAGATGTATAATTTAATAGACTAATGCAATACAAAATAATAAAGTTACTTGCGGTTTATGACTTACAATACATAAACTTACGCTAAGATATTATATTGAAAGGAAGTGCTCTTTGAGTTTGACTATAAACCACGCTACGGAGGGACAGTCTCTGATCGGCTTTGGAAGAAATTTCCACAGTTGAGCAGCATTCACCGTGAAAGAGTTCGATTAGAATTCGGTTCCAACGTGGAACTTGTAAGGTTCTGTAAGGTCTGGTATCACACGTTTTCTGTAGTCTCTCACGTGGGGAAAGTAACGAAAATCTCTCACGAAGGTAAGTCGGTTGCACTTGGGTTCTTTAGGATATTACCTATACAGGGTGGCCCAAACATAGACGTCAAGCGATAAAATCTAGAAAATAAAAATAGCAAGGGCTACCTGAATCACCCCCTTGTACTCGTATGTTCAGCCATTTTTTGTCGTTTAGAAAATATGAGGATTTTAGGTTTTTGTTGAAAAAAAAAACCTGGCATTGGATTTTATTTTGTAACTTTTTATTCTTTTGACGTTTCAGAGATATTTTTTATTCTTTATGGTCTCAGATAATTTATCTATTACCGAAAAAATAATTATTAGCTATGAACTCCTAGAAATCATGGCAATTTTAATCCAAAGTTAAAAAAAATTGTTCTTGAGAAATCATCACTGAAATAGTTAGTAAATACTTAGTATGGAGAAAAAATTAAGTAGAGGTGTGAAGGACTTTTTTTAAATTTTATAACTTTTCCAAAGCCTCAGAGCTTAGAATAGTATAAAAAACTTGTCACTTTATGGGATTTTTATTTAAGTAATTCGCGATCAAAGTCGAAAAATTGGAGTTGGAAGAAATTTTATTTCAATAGATTTTAATTTATTTTAGTTTATTCGGGCAAAAATCATTGCAGGTAGGCTTAATATCGCCTGCCAGCAATGCTTGCTGGGCTTGCATTCTAAATTCACGGAAAATTTTTCGTTATTTGATTATTTGTTTGATTTTGAGAATAATTTGATTTGATATTTTCATTTTACACCTTGGTTTTAGACACTGAACCTTGTTGATTTAGAAGAAAGATTTAATAAATAACATTTAATTGACATGATGACGTTTTACTGTTTTATTTCATATATTTTCAGCAAAACTAAGGCGATTTCATTGTTAAGGCTAAAATCGCCCTAGTATTAAGTAATAAAAAAATGTACAAACACAAGCTTAAAACACAGTATATTCAGATACTATAATTGCACTTATGATAATCTCACTATAAATTAGCTTTAAAACCAGCATCTTCACTTACTAGGATTTGATTTAAGTCACAAAAGCTACTTGTATTAAGCTTAAACACAGTATGTGTAAAGTTACTGTGTTGCAATTTCCCTATTACTATCATCTTTACATGGTTAAAACACAGTAATGAGTAAAACTTGCTTAAAACACAGTAACCAATCAATTACTGTGTTTTAGCTTAAAAATATGATATTGTTTAAATTAATTACCCTAGTTCAAAACACATTATCTAATTTAATTAATTATACAACTATAATATTTGAGATATTTTGATGCCGAATTAAAGTTTTAATTTTTTATCAACATAAAAAAATACAAACAGTAATACTTGTTGATTGGTTTGTTCATAATAACAAAATTTAACAACAAAACTTTAACCGCGTTTTTCTCAAAACGACTTTTGTCGAGTTACTGTGTTTTCAATTACGACGGCAGTATAATAGAGCATTGGTCGCCGATGCGAGAGAACCAGGTTCGATTCCCAGCGCAGGCATGTAACATGACTTTGTTTCTTTTCAAAGTTACATAAATTTGTAAATTTGAAGTAGCTAAACCCCTCCCTTATGTGAGGAAAAACATCGTGATGAAACCCGCAACTTAGTTGGCTCCACACGTAATGACTTCTCTTGTGGGCTAGGCCGACCAAGCTGTCAGGATGGGCAAGCCTACTCCATCTAAAACAATGTCCCAGATACTGCAGCGCCGACTGGTCTCTTCACCCATCTAGTGTAAGTGAAGGTGCCACTGGACGCTGTATAAATAGATGCAAAGGCTTGTTGACTATAATTTTTCATGTTTAGCTTAGGAATTGATCTTTTACAATGATTTTATGAAAATAAAGATATGATTTTTTTGATAATTTTTATGATGTTTAATAGAAATGTTTTGCTTAATTTAGCCCCCTTTTATCTGTGTCAGTTCATGAGTGACGTTTAAATTTAGAAAAAACGTTTATTATTCACTGTAATTACTGTTTATAATAATTTTAGACACTGTCTGAGATCGGTGGCCTTTTTGCTGAGATCGGTGGCTTGTCAAAAAAGATGATTTTTTTTTCATTAATCTATAAAGCCTACAGGTGTGCCTCATCGACATATTGACTAGTTTTTAAGCCATCTTTTACGGTGTATTTTTAGTTTTCATCTATCTTGAAAAAAAATAAAAGCCACCGATCTCAGCGAAGAACGCTTCTCTCAGGAATGATCCATGTATTGCGTTGAGAAAAAGGCGTCGGGGATTCTTTTTATTTTGGCTCGATGTACGACGTGGGATACAAAATATTGTCTTTATTACAGTTTTTTTCTGAAGAAAAAGATTATAAGTATATCATGTTGAATAGAAATTTACATATTCAATTTGTAGAGTCAAAGTCAAGACAATGCTCAATATTTTTTTTTACAAAAAAAACGTTAAGATGAACCTGCAGTGGATGAATATTGACACTAACCATTTTGGTAACAAAGACATTCCGCTTTTACTATGATAATATTTGTGGCCCCAACTAAAGTTAAATGAAAAAACTTTCCTCCCTTATCGCGGAAAATATTGATCAAAACACCAGCATCCCTCTGGCGCGGTCATAAAATATGTAACTACGTGGCTGAAACAAATTATCCAACTTTATTCTACGTTCGTTTGTATCAAAGGTAGAGGCGGGAATACTAATTAAAGTTCTGGTTTAGTATCAGCGTGGGTCAGCCTGTTCTAGAGCCAAAAGCTCCGCTTCATACAGGCGCGAAATTATATGTCTTGCTCTTGATCACATCTGCGTGACAACCAACCTACCGTGTTATTAAGAGGATTTACAGAGCGTGAAGACTAGCTTTGGTATAATATGTCTATATCAGTATCGTAATTTATCATCGTCATTTGCAGCTAATATGACCGTGTAATTGGTTGAAATAAACGATTTATTATTATTATTATTATTGGTCTATTTCTGGACATACGCCTCTCCCAAAAAGTTCCAATGGACGCTGAGACCGTGGGTGGCCTAAAACCAAGGCCACGAGGCACTACCGGCGCAACCAAACTGGGTAGATGACATTCAGTAACAGGCGGGCTACGACTGGATGAAAAAGGCAACACATCGCCAACAAATAATAAAATGATCATAATCAAAAGTGCGATGCGCAAACCAAAAAATCATCCTGGGCCCTTAGCCTGTAACACAATGGTGCCAAAATGGGCTGTCAGGTGACGACTTCAATTACGATTTGCTAATGCTGTCTGTCCTTTTAATGTTTTTGTAGTACAGCAAATAATATTTTGATTCTAAGGATTAGTTCCCTGGTTGTAGGAGAAAAACGAGGAGAGCCCGGTTTTGTCCTTCTGCCGGGACGCCATTGAGCCGCCATTGCGTTACAGGCTAAGGGCCCTGTACAGGGGGGTTACCCTTGACGCTATTGCGATCAATTTCAATTACAATTTCAATTTTCAATTTCATATTGAAAAAGTTTTAAAATTAATTTCTCTTTGTATTCGCATAGTAATGCTTTGATTTTGTTGAGCTATTAAGTTATATTTTGTAATGTGTATTCAAAGGTAAGGCTGTTTTATTCAATAAAAACACAAAATTCGTCTTAATTTGTAAAATATTACATTTTGTAAATTGTGCCATATTGCGGCCGTATTGGAAAAATGCGTCAAGGGTAGAGGGGCTGATTATACTTATTATAAACGATTTTCTAGTCCCAAGAATGGAAGATCGGATGTTCTTTCATATATTTTATTTTGTGGACAAGGCAGGTGCTGAATATTTGAGGAGCTAAATCTCGTCGTGAGTCCTGGGTGGGCAATATCGTCCCGGCGCCGCTAACAGACCCTCCTCAGGGACACATAATGAATTGGGACGATTTTGTTCCGTGCATACATTTGTGAATTTGTACGTAGTAGGAATACCACTCGCTAACTATGAAGGAAAACATCATGTGGAAATCTGAGTGTATCAGGTATAACACCTACACCAACACTCAACGCGAAATCTCTTTGCCCAGAAGTACCCCTAAGATATATGCGGCGAGTGGTATTGCAAATTCACAAAAGTTACGTCCGTTTGTCATAGACACCAACCTAACTATAGACTGCACTTGTTATGCTATCCATCACCACTTTTCGAACCTGGGACATTTCGCTTTAGAGTCCATGTGCTTGTCAAGAAGACAAAAACCGTAACATCACTGGTCGACAGAAACTTTGCGAGCAGAAACAGCCTGCTATTGTTCTATGGTGTTAGCGAGCAGCTGCATTCAACGCTAAGCGTTTGAGCAAGCAACAGCAAACTTGAGACAAAGGTGAACTACTTTTGTTTTATGAACTTAATTACCGAACCACCGAACCCTTTCAGTGATTTTACTTTTCAAATTAGAATAGATTCATCCTGTGTTGCGGATCACAATTAATATTATAGCATCCAAGACAAGCAAGGTTCTTTTTTTTACAACAAGCATATTATAAAATAAAGTGATTTTGTGTGTTTATTTTTACCTACAAAAGTCTCTTTTCTGTGGTAAGACCATTTCTTGAGACTGGCTGGACTGATTTGCACGGGGTTTTTAATAACACTACAAGTGAAGCTGTATGCAAATACTTCGTCAAATATTGATATTTTGCCACGCCTGCGCCAAGAATTACGAGAAATGTATATTAATATTTATATTACATTCTTAAGTACACCGTGTTTATTCCTATTTAATTTTCTCAGTGATTATAAAGACTTTTTTATCTCCCTGTGGAATTTTAAATTCAGCTGAAAGGCTCATCCCCTGAAAATACTTTTCTCTTTAGGTTGAATAACCGCTGCACGCTGCTCGCCATTCGCCCGCGCACTTTTGCCCCCGACGTGCCTTTCCGCGAAATATATTTAAAAGGGCGAAAACAAAATAATTCCCCGGCGCGATGCTAATCGAGCTAACATTTATTAATAAAAATCCGGCAACGGCCGATGAATGATTTTGACTCATGAAAATCCGTAGGTATAGGATTGGTTCTCTATTTTCCACATTTGCTTTATCTTAAAACCATTGAAGCACTTGCTTAAATCAAATTATTGACTGCCGGTTTGTGATTTGGAAATTCGCTAAGCAAGAACTTAAATATCGTTCTGCCTCTGCCGATTTCTCACAAAAGAACGTGACAGAACGATAGTTAAGTATTTATTTAGTCAAATTCTTAATTCAGAAACCGGGATATCAAATCTGGGGAAGATTAGGGTTACAGTACATGAACGAATTAACAGGCCCCGAGGTAGCACTACACTCACGAAGCAGCACTCACTAGTGTCATTTGTACAAAACAAGTAGAAAAACTTTATTCTATGGCAAACTTATCGTGGCAGCCTATTTCCTCCCTTTGAGCTGGGAGCAACAATCTCCGCACTGTAATCCTCGGGAAATTGTTCGCTGTTGTTAGGACACTGAAGTTTTTTTTAATTAATCGGCTTCTGCGCGACTCGGGCTCAAAGCTCGGATGCTCCGCGGAACGTTCTTTGCGACGCTGGGAAAAGCAGAAGACTGACTTGCCTCTTTGATGGAGGATGTAGTGTGATTTTTTTTTTTGTAACGATCCCCCATATTTTAGCTTCAAATTTGATGAAATTTGCATATCTCATTAACGGCTGAACCAATTTTGATAAAAAACATTTCTAAGAACACTCGCTAGAAAACCTGCTTTCAAATAAAACAACCGAATCCACATCGGTTTACCCGTTTAAGAGCTCAGTGCCACCGACCGACACACAGACAGACACACATAGCGGTCAAACTTATAACACCCGTCTTTTTGGGTCGGGACTTAAAAATGACGTGGAACCTGGAACTTGTAACATGGCAAACGCAATTTTAGTATCTAAAGGCCCGAAGCCAGATGCGACTTGAAATAATCGGCTTGGTGTTTGTTGCAAAACGTTGAGTATTATTTTAATTTTCTTCGCCTTATCATTTTAATCGAAGAAATACATGTTTGACACTTGCAGTTTTTGTGCTAATTTTTTAAAATCTTGCTTTACTAGAACGGATGAATTCAAATCTCTTCAAATTCTCATCTTCTAACATTCTTCGCTAAAAACCACTGAAAAAAACAAAATAATTTGACATTGAAAACCTGTCACATAATGGGCTAATCGCTTTTTCCGAATTTCTGTGTCTAATAAGCGACTGTCGAAGAGAATATAATTCGAGCTTCTGTACTCTGAAATCTTGTGCTTCCTCCGTGTAGATGCCTCGCGACATCGATCGATTAGAGGGCTGAGGGGGTGCCGAGGGGGAGCCAAGGGGGGGTGGGGTGATGGAGGGTATTATATCGGTGTTTTACAGTCCTAAGCGTCCGCCTGAACCTCGATAAACCTCCGTTTTAATGTTCAGAGCGGCCGGGCACATAGTAATGTAAATAAAGTGGGCGTATCGTGAGATACAACCTTTTTTTGCTTAAATTTGTTTTTGTTTACTGTAACTTAATGGGGCTTGGGATTAAAACTTCGCTTGATGTGTAACGTAATGACTTATTATGTATAATGAGGGTCATTTACGTTTTGGACCAAGTAAGCAGTTTTATAGAGACATTGAAATAAATATACCACGTGAAAAAAAATATCGTATGTGACGAAGTTACAGCAATTTTAGTGCGAAGGTTCTAAAAACGCACCTCAGAAAATTTCTCATTCACCCAAAATAAATCGTAAGACTTTTTTACCAGGAAAAGACTTATTTCTTTGAAATTAAATTGCCCAAGTATGGCTTCTGTTGTACAATAATATTGTTGTACAATAATTCCTTCCTATTTGATAATATTAACTGAAACGTATTTCATCACTTATTGATCTTTTCTTATTCCGTTAATAATAATACTACCTAATTACTTACAAACAAAAGCAAGTAACAAATCGTTTATACCTAAACAGGGCGAATTTTAAAAGTTATATATTTGCTCTGCAACATAAGAGTCTAAAATTTAGGATAAACACGGAAATATGCCATAAAAAGGAACATTAAAAAAATCCCATTACACCCTTTAAGCTCGCGAAGGACCCGTTTGGAAAACATACTCGTTTACACAAACGCGTAAAATTGGTTCCATTAGGATGCATTAGTGAACCCAAAGAGACTGACAGCAGAGCAGAAGCTCGAACTAACTGTACAATATGTTTGATTCCCTATCATGTTTATCAGAAAGTTCAATATTGCTTGACGTAGTAGAGTATTTATTCATGCAAAATAAAAGTCAAATAATACAATCAATCTCAATAAAATTCACAAAAGCTTCGTCAATAAATTCACAAAAGCTTTGTCGTAGGTAAATGAAATAAATGAAATTAAATATGAAATAAAAATTTAAATTAAATGTATCGCACAACCAATTTCACATTGGTTAAAGGTAGGTGAGAGGTACAATAGGGATTTTTCCAAGTGTCAAATCTGACAGCGATTCGCGAATAAGGGATTTTCTGACAGCTAAAAAAAATAAAAAAAAAGTTCTAAAAGCTGTGACAGATGGCGCTGATACGACATGTTTTCTATCACAAAGTAAATTAGTGCTTAATACAGCGAAAATATTTCTTCACTTCATTGCTCTGTGACTTCATCTTTCATCGTTGTAGCTGTCATTCCATTTTACAGTACATGAAAAAGTGCACGACTTTGTTAATGTTCTTGTATGAGTGAATGGTAAATCCGAAAACACTTCATTTTGCTCCACAACTAATACCTAAATGTATTTGGACGTATACGAAGGCCAACGAGCGCGAACTGGCATACAAAAAATAACATGTCTCGTCAGCGACATCTAGTTACAAATTTGGAACTACAACTTATGAGCTGTCAGAAAATCCCTAATTATCGCGCAACTAAATCTGTGGTTTGTATGGAAACCACAGATTAATAGACTGATTTTGACAGTTATTCGGGCTTTTTTTGATGCCTGGAAAAAACCCCATTATTTTCTTCGGATACCTAGTAAAAGTAGTTGTTGAAATGTAATGGTATAGCCAATACACTTCCCACTACCTGGGCACAAACCTTCTCTCAGAGAGAGAGGGAGAGAGAAATGGTTATTTGTTATGCAAGAATGCAAAATTATTGTTTGCGGCGAGTGCTTGTATTGAATACCGAGCTAGCGAAGGTTTGGGCGAAGCGAGTGGTTCAAAAAAGAAACCTGAGCGTAGCAAGGTATTCAGAAGCACGAGACGCAAATAATATTGCATTCGTGCGAAACACACAACTTTTCATCTCACAGAGCGAGGAAATGATTATGTTAGATACAAGAAAAACGTAGATATAAAAAGATTAGTGAAATGAGTTACCTTCTTCTTTGCTTTGACAGAGGAGTCTGTGGCGTTGCCTAGCAACGGGTTGTTGATTGACAAGTCGTATCTTCTTGAAGTGTCATAAAATCAACAACGGGTTGGCAACGCTACAAGAGGAGTTCCTTAGATTTATTTTTATTGGGCATCGCGTTCAAAGGTGTTGTTTCCCGATAGTATGGAGCTCAGGCTAAGACTGAAATTAAATGAGGACCAGAAAAGACAGACTATTAATTGAATGCTAAGCCATATTTTAACAACCACTCTTCAATATCTATAACTGGTTCCATGTATAAAATGTTTTCATTTGATTGCAATGCAACACACACTCTACACTGACAAAATGGTGAACTTTGTGGTGAGCCGTGTGCACAGAATAGTGGAGCTATCAGCTATCAAAGTCACAGACTCATCAACACACACCAACATGCACCCCACGCCACGAACGAAACACCACAGATAAAATTCGCAACGGAGGGAAACGTTCCAAAACCAGAACATAAAGGTGACGCGTTAGGTAAAAAGTAACTTCTGTCAATAACTTACGCATAAAGCTTGATAATAAATAATGAGGGTCTATGTCTCGAATGGCAAGTTTTACGCTATATTTGAATATTGTTATGTTTGTATTTTGGGTAAAACATATTGTTTTAAAATCAAAAGTATTTACCTCGCTCGTGTAAACCAGTATCTGAACGCCTATAATGGAACTTTCGTGAAAACAAAAACTGTTCGTACATGAAAATAACACTGAAATAAAATCTTTTAGGCAGCAGATACTGTTCAGGGGAGTTTTCGCTTTGATATTGTCGGGTCATAGAAAACTTTAAATCGATTGCAAAATATAAAAAAAAAATTGCCTAGAAAGAAACAAAACCTTTCGAAGCGCAAAAAAAACAGGTTTTCCTACGAAAGTAACAGCGTACTTTCCGAGCCTGGGAGATGAAAAAGTATCTTTCTTTTGTTCTGTGTTTACAGAAGTGGAAGAGGTCTTCTGTGGCATTTGTTTTATGGTGACAGCTCATGTCATGTGAGGGTGAAAGATTGAGGATACGATTTACTTACTTTGAGCCATGTGTGTGTGTGTTCTCTGATATCTGTTTCTGTGAAATGAAAAAGGCCGGGGAAAGATATTAATGGTTGGACAATGTAAGAAGCTCTCTTGCTTTGACATTAAATTATAAGTACCTGCAGTTACCCTTATCTTTATTTTTTAACGAGTTTTTAACAATACTGGTTCCAAGGAGAAGGTTTGACGAGAAACCTAAAGGTAAATAGTTGAGCACTCTTAAAAAACTATAAAAGTTTCTAAGAAAAAGTTACGATTAGGTGTGGCAGACGGACGTCGATCACAAACGGAAGTAAGTCCCGGGAACGGAAACCACGCGGAAATGAAACAGCGCGGAAGACCGCGACACCTCGCGCTTCCTGTTTAAGTTACAATTTATTGTGCACCAAAGCTCATGTAGTTCAGTAGAGCTTGCTCTATTTTCATTGTTAGTCTATTTTTCTTTTCAGCCTGACAAGAAACTCCTCATAGTGAATTGTAAGTAACGAGGTTTTATCCGAATTAATTGGTATAAACATTTATTACTTTGGTTACGGCTGCAAATAGGTATAATATGCATAACAACTCGGTAGCGCAGTTAGTATAACGTCAACACCGTTTGTCAAAAATCCTGGGTTCGAGTCTCGCTGGAATTGTTGAATACAACGTAATTATAGTTCGTGCCAGTGATGTAATGGGAGAAACAAAAGACCTCGTGGTTTGGCGTCCTTTGTTCATTGTGGCCTCGCGGACGCTGCATTGTAGTTGCAATTACATTATAACGTGCTCGGCGTAAAAACTGTGGTGGACAAAGACATTGCGGGCGTAAAGCTTCATTAGGGGTCAATTAGGTTTAGCCGGGCTTAGTAATTCGACTTGACAACTTGACTTCAGTGCAAGACTGCTTACTGTGGTATATTTTTTCTCCCTATGTATAAAACCTTACATTGAAAGTCGATTTTGTATACAACTACTGACAGCGTATTGTTGAGACATATCTTAACAAGTATTCCATATTTTTCACCTATCTTTTTTATTTATTCGTATGGCCACAAAATCTATCTTCTATACTTATAATAAAACTCTAGCGAAGTCAATTCTGTACATTGAATATTTTTAGAAAAAAAGTATCAGGGGTTACTAAGTAAACTATACTGAATACAAAAATACAAAAAAATCGGTCTATGTCTGTCTGTCTGTCTGTCTGTCTGTCTGTCTGTCTGTCTGTGTGTTACCTCATCACGCGAATACCGCTGAATAGTTTTCAGTCAAATTTAGGACCGTGATAAGTCCTGGTTCTGGGAACAATCTAGGCTATCCGATGTTCAGAATACATTGCGGGTTGCAATTTTAACTTCGTTTTTTGTAAGAAATATTCATAATTTTGATATAGCTTCTTGAGAAGATATGTTAATAATGTGATACAAAAGACATTTCCGAAAAAAAAAATTGCATTTCCGGAAAAAAAAATCCGACTTGGAACCTCATTATCTCGGAAACCGTTGATTTCCTAGGCATAGTTCCTTGGGCAAAAATGATCGTTATGATGAGGACTATACAGGGTGTTAAAAGACCGCCAACAGACCCGAAAGCCACTAGACACCAAAACAAAGTACTTTTTCGATAAATTATTGTTGGTAAATTATTTTGGTTTTTTAGGTTACAATTTTGAAAAATATTCTTTCACGCAATGGACGTGTAACGCACAGAAGTCATATTGCGCAAGCGTAGGTATCAGATTATGTTACTTAAGCTTGAAGTGCCGATGTTTAGAATACATTGCGGGTTGCAACTTTAACGTCGTTTTTTGTAAGAAATATTCATAATTTTGATATGGCTTCTTGAAAAGGTATGTTAAGAATCCCCTGAAGCTCTGCCGGAGGGAAGATGGCCGGTGGACAAGGGCAGTTACAGAGTGGCGGCCGAGAACTGGACGACGATCAGTCGGAAGACCAGCAGCCCGATGGTCGGCCGACATCGACATTGTCATAGCGGCGGAGGGTCCATGGATGCGGATGGCTAGGGACCGTGAGAGGTGGCGCGAGGGGAAAAAGGCCTATACCCAACAGTGGGCAGAGGTGGGCTGATGATGATGATGATGATGATGAAGCTCTGCAGCCCTCTCGCTCGCACTTTTGTACATTTTGATTTATTGTAAGAGAATGATTCAACTTTGGACGATAAAATATAGGTGCAGACATAGATAATAAACATAGAGACATGTAGACATACTTTAAATTTCACATTTATAGTTTAAAAAATAAATTACTGAACTACTACTTTTAACCGAAGTTCAGTGATTTTTTTTTTTATTAGTAGGAATATGAAATCGAAAGTGTGTCCACATGTCGATAGCTTTATTATCTATGTCTGCAACTATATTTTATCGTCGAAAGTTTAATCATTCTCTTACAATCAATTAAAATGTTGAAAAGTGCGAGTGAGAGGGCTGCAGAGCTTCAGGGGATTCTTAAGAACTAGATACTGAATACATTTCTGCAAAAAAAAAGTTTTGAAAAATCCGACTTTGAACCTCATTATCTCGGAAACCGTTGATTTCCCAGGCATAGTTCCTTGGGCAAAAATGTAACTTATGATGAGGAAAATACGTGGTTTCCCGCTTTGTTGGCGGTCTTTTAACACCCTGTATGTGGTCTCTCACTTTGTTGGCGGTCTTTTAACACCGCTCGGTATTCAATACAAGCACCCGCCGCAAACAATAATTTTGCATTCTTGCATAACAAATAACTATTGTTTACCGTTGAGCTGGATAGACAGAGTTATTAGCCGTATTCTTTGCTTGCTGGCTTAGCATGAGAATGAGTAAGACCTTATCTATGGGCTTATAACTTTATCTATCCCACTCTACGTCGAGGGAGATACATATTATAAACCCTTTTACTTCCAATCAATTCTTATGCTAAGCTTCCTGGTATCTTATCACGGGCGATACCTTAATGTAAACAATACATATTTATTATTAAATTTATAAATGTATTGTTTAGATTAGGGTTTTTATTCTATTTTATTCTATTGCTTTCATTTGAGCCCTGCTACCGCAAGTTAAGAAATAATAACTATTAAAATACCCCCGACATTTTAGCTTCAAATAAGCATATTTAATAAATTGCTGAACCAATTTTGACAAAACATAACTAAAAACATTCGCTAGAAAACCTGCTTTCAAATTAAAAAAAAAACCTAAAGCTTCCAAATCGTTCACCCATTTAAGAGCTACGGTGCCACAGACAGACACACTAACAAAGCTGATAACACAAACTTATAACATCCCTCTTTTTTGGACGGGTGTTAAAAAAAACCTTCCTTTTGAGTTTTCCTCCACAGTCGAATTTAAATTAAATGTCAAATGTGTAAAAACGCATACGAAGTCGCGGGCACAACTAGTTATATTAATACAACAGATAAAATAAGACACATTAAAAACTAAAACACATCACAAGCGAACATCCAGCTCTCTTAGCCATCTGGCAGCGTTAGGTGTTAGGGTGATCAAGTCGTCGGGGTCTCCGTGATATGATCTAAGAGGGCAGTCGCGAAAAATGTGCTCGACCGTTTGGGAGTCGGCTCCGCAGTCGCAGTGGGGGGAGGCAGTCCATCCGCAGAGGTGTTTAAACCAGGCGGTTCGGCCGTGGCCCGTGCGGATCCTGTTTAGCTGGCACCACTCGTGGCGGGGAAGATCGAAGCCTGCAGCTTATGTCCGGGTTCGATATGACCACCAAATTTAGTGGACATAGTTGATTGCCACTCAAGTACCCAGGCATCCTTTGTTGCGAAGTTCTCCTCTGCAAGTCTCTGAGCCAGGCGGCATGGAGCACGTCGAGATCGGAGCCGCTGGTGATCGGGCTGCAGGAACTCCTGCCGACAGGGTAGGTTCTTGTTCCTCTCTATTTTACCGTGCTCTCGTAAGAGTGCCTCTTTCCTTCGAAGGTGGGGGGTGTTATGTTGCACAGTGTCGGCAGCCAGGTGGTGGGCGTAGATTTACCTATCTTTATAAACAAATGACGTGAAAATCGCATTTCCACAAAAACACTTTGACACGTTCACGCAAAGGCCCATCATACCCTTAATTCAAGGCGGCATTTTAATCGATTGCACGCATCTCGTTAAACTTACTAATTGGGTGTGTACGCTACAGACGACGGTAATCTACTTATTTTCGTGTATTTACTCAACAACGCTTTGACATATGGAGATTCAAAGCCTTGCTCTGAAAATAAAAATAACTAGACCCTAATTTTTAAATCGAGTCCACGGAATGACAGTTGCTACAAAGGCTTTATCTGACAGTAGTATACTAGCAACTATCATTCCGTGGACTCTATTTAAAAATTAGAGTTTAAGTATTATAAATAAATCAACCAAAATAATTGAAAAACATACAAAATATGTAATCATGATCGTAATGAATGAATGATGTGCTCCTCATCGTGATCCGATAACGGCCGATAAAAAAAAAACATTTAAAGACTTTTGATAGAAGTTGCTTGATGATGAGTTATTTAAATAAATTGGTTCTTTCAGACTGTAGCTATAACTGAAACTGTGTTTTCTTGTTTAGTTTCTGTGTGTGATTTGAGTGTGAATTTGAGTGAGTTGCTTATATTCATAACTCACTTACTCACTTACTTACTTCACTTACTTTTTTAATCTTCCCAGTACCAACACTAAACAGCCCAAAGCTTTGTTCCTATAATGCTGATATGTGAAAATTCCCATCTTTACGGAGTGCAACGAACACGTGAAAACTTCAGGGTATCAGGGGCACATAGCGCGTGGGTCGCTTCCGCATCCGCGCTACACGGGTGCCGGGATAAAACAATTTCCCATTTTATTCAAGTTGGCAGTACACACGTGTGTTTAAATATAACAAAAAGTTTAAATAAACTGTTTTTAGGAAGGCATCTGCAAAATAGAACAATGAACTTCTGGAATTAAAGTAGATGAGAATCTAGAAATAACTTGTTTCACACGTGCTTCTACTAACTCCACTGCGTCGTAGTCCCGTAGACCCTCTACGGCGTAGACTCCGCTACGAAGCGGCAACATTTAATTATTTCGGAGAAGTGCACGTTGATCGGATGTTAGTGTTTATTTTAATATTTGATGTTTTCTTCATAAATATCGCAGTTATGGCGAGTATAATTAATTTATTAACAGAATGAGACTGCATATGGGTGGCTTTTGCGCGTTTAATATATTTCATCATACTCGTATCTATGCAAAAGACTGCGAAAATATACGACAACTACTACTAAAGTTGTCTCCCTCGCTACCTATTATCGGCAAAGAAAACAAAAGAAGGAGATAGGATCAAATGCCTTGACCTAGTTCGCGGAAGCCAACTCGTGGTCGAAGAGCGACACTGCTCGACCGAGGTCGTTATGAGAGCCAATCGACTTACAATTTTGACAACGTGCAAGTTCTTCCAAAGTACTGAATAAAAATCAACTCAAGTAGGCCTGTAGGCCTGTAGGCACGACAGGAAAAAAATATAATATTGTGCTGCGTTTACACCGAAAATAGGAGTATGGCAAGACTATGTTGAAAGCACGATCAGTAGTGCAAGTACCGAACGAAAAAGAAGGTGTTTGTTCTGAAAATCTGATTTGTACAGGAAAACTTCATAACGGGAGTGGAAAATTCCATAGAAGGGGTACTTGCTTAATAAGGACTGTAATTGATAGTTTCAGCTTATACAAAAGTATAATCAAGCTGGCAAATAGCGTGATGTTTAATTATCTAGAAAAAATGCCCTTTGGTCCTAACAAGATCGCAGTATCGATGTCACATACAATAAATACAACGTGGCGTTCGATTCCTGCCGCAAGTGTATCGTTTATCGCATAAAATGGTTGGATACGGCACGGAATTATGCCTTTTATGATCTGGAGAAAGTTGGCTCAGCTGTAGCTGTGACACTTTGTGATTTATTGCGGTGGCCTTTTCGCGATATTTTCGTACGCTTCTTTAATGCCATTGAAACTTTAAATTCCCTTCTATTTTTTACGAGCGCGAGCAGTGAACGTTTGCTGATTATGAGATATTGATCGTTGAGTGAGAATTCTAGTTAATCTAAATAATAATGAAACCTTCGTTTACAAGAGAGGTCGTTATTTACCGAAACAAATGACAACCATTGTTTCACGATTTGTAATAAGAGTACCTCAATTAGGTACTCAAAGGCCCAATAATGCCGACAATCATGGCCCATTTATTCCACTTTATTTAGTTGTTAAGGATTTAATTGCTTGCAATGAATGACAGCTATTCAAGTTCCGTTCTAAGTTCCAGATCCCGTTACTAGATACTATCTATCTATCTATTCAGAATATAAGTAAAGCCCACTAATGGGCATATGCTTCTTCCTTTTTACGCCAACCCCCTCGTTTGAATGCCAATCTGTCTAAGAGAGCGGGAGGACAATTACTAGATACATCCATGTTTGCATAACCATGCCCACGTTTGCCCGCGCTTGATCATTCCAAAACTTGCCAAAAGCAATGATGCGGGCTGGCAACACGTGCACAAAAGAAGCAGATGTTTTGACCACCATCTATTCCACTCAAGCGTAATGTAATTTATGTAATGCAGCCTATAATTATATGTAGATTGCTAGTGGCATAAATTTACTTAATATCTTCGTAAGACAAAATGTCTGTTTATCATTAGATCTGCTATCACAACCACATTCCAGTAAGGAGCAGCGATACGAAACTTGTGGATAAAAAAACTCGTCCTCTTTTGCAGTTGCAGATCCACAATGCACATTGCATGTAGGTGTTTGTACCTTCTATGCAGTCTATTCAGCGCCCTGGGACCAATCTACATTGGCATGCTCGCAGCCATTTCACCATACGAATTATACGATACAAACGTGCGCCTCACGTCCGTATATCACTGAGGCATTTATGTCACGAGCATTGTTGGGTGTATGGTCGCGAGATAAGTGGCTAGGAGCCTGATGCACCGGGCGAAATTAAACCTTGATGCTTTCGACATAACGATCACGGAAGGCCATTTTTGGTATTGTATGCTTCCAGGTAAAGTTATTAACTTCAGCATTGTGATAGGTAATGCGGAGTGAGATGCTTAGTCGAAATAAAAAAATGATTGAGTAATGTTTGAATGAAAAACTTAGCCAAACATCTAAGATTTTCTATTAATTCAACGGTTTAACTAACTTGCATTATGTCGGTATAGCCGACTAGTTTTGGTTCTCATTCGGAGACCTTGATCATGGAGAACCAGACGGCCCTCGCGACGCCGTGGCCAGCCTCGAACTGTGCGCAAGTAGCCAGTGGGGACGCGGGCGGTCGCGGGAGGCTTAGCGTGCCTTGAGTAGTAGACACAAATATTCCGTGTTGTATTCTGCCCTCAAACCGACTCCAAAGTACCAACACATCATACTAGCATCGACACTTAGGGCTCTTGACGTCGCCTTCACTTCTTTAAATGCTACTGTTAGAAAAGGTTAGAAATAGTGTTTACCTGCACCGGCTTCTTGCAAGCCTTCAGGGTCCAGTGCCTCGTCAGCGCCGACTGCGGCCAGGCACGCCGCGGCCAGCGTCACCCATCGCATACCGAACATTTTACTGTGGACAAACAAAACTTTTTGTAATTTATTGCAACTTAGGAGATATTGCTAAACACGGGGTCATAGAGTTGTGTTTTGTTTTTTAACCGACTTCAAAAAAGGAGGAGGTACTCAATTTGACCATTATTTTTGTAATGTTTGTCTCATAAGAACTTTTTTTGTTTGTATTTTGATTGGATTTTGATGATATTTTTTTTGTTTGAAAGTGTACACTTTCCGTGTGGTTCTGAAAATTGTAAAGATCTGACGAAGTGCTTCGAAGATGAATAAAGGAACTCCTCAATGGACAGCAGTAGATTACTCGGACCTTTTTACTAGGTTTTTTTTAAAATCTTTTTCTAGTTACCTATCGCAAAAAGTGAACACGTGACATTTCAATTCAGCTAGTAGATTTTTATGGCCTTCATTGTACTAGGATCGTTTTCCCCTGTAATTGGTGATTTCCACCAAAAAACCTGTCTAGTACCTAAGTAATATTCGAGTAAGTAATGGACTTTACTGACGAAGTCATGTAGCTGAAACAAGCGAGGGCGCGGTACGCTGACGTGTCTCAAAAGTCTCAACACACACCTCGCGGCCCTATTGAAGTGGGACCTTATACTTAGCTTAATGTGTTAAGTTTGTGTTTCAGCTAGGTTAATTAGCTGCCACGAGCTCTCGTCCCGAAAGTGAACCGATGCGTGGCGAGCACTGATATGCTGACTGATACCTTGTCATACCCTCGTCACTAACTTGATAATTGCCTCCTGCCTCGCGGGATTGTCTACTCAACCCGGAGCCCCTATGAAACAATTTTATTTTAGCGTATGCCAGTCAATAATAAGGCCTAACTCAACGAAACAAAAGAGGACACGTTATGGCGTTTGGCGAGATTAAAATGAACAGCGAGCGTTTAACTTGACGTAAATTGCGAAAGCGAATACGGTGAACGCAGAAATCTTTTAAAACGAAGTTCGGAGCTAACAAGCCCCAATTTTCTTACGAAATTGAAAGGCGAATTTTATACCCGTCGCTAGTAATCACAGCGTTGGCTCGTAAAAAAAAATCATTTTGAGTAATTCACTCTCCGAAAAGATTTTCATTCGTTCGAAGATATTTCGGGCGAGAGAACCCGAGTTGAGCCTTCACATCCACACACAGTAGGTACGAGTACAACCGGAATCGCGACCCCATTTGTACAGTTGTAGTC
Organism: Zelleria hepariella; assembly: GCA_949319315.1. Classification (NCBI taxonomy): domain Eukaryota; kingdom Metazoa; phylum Arthropoda; class Insecta; order Lepidoptera; family Yponomeutidae; genus Zelleria; species Zelleria hepariella. Next base: position 23,814,270 of record OX439378.1, on the reverse strand, counting down.
TATGATCCCGTATTACCTGAATCAAGGTGCCCACCGAATAATAATTCAACCAGGCGTTTGAAGGCTTCGGCCACTTACGGTGTTTGCTATTATAATTAAACTTTCACTGTTTTGGTTATTGTCAAAAAAAATTGAATTGCTAATTTCAAATAATCTTTCATATTTTTTTATTTAAAGTGCAATTGAATACCTTATTACGAAAAATATTTTTTGGGAATCGACCGTTCACCATGGAGCTAGTCCTTTTCTATACCTACAGGATCTCGGTCTACAGCATCACTGCCGAGATGACAAAACGTATCTAGATGGAAACACCCATGTCGTCGCATATAAAAGGGTGACCTGACTTTGATGCTGGGCACAAAAAAGCCTTCACACAGACAATGCCATCCGGCCCAGTTGTTCCTAACTACGGCAAGCTACTGCTAAAAGAGTAACTTTGCAAAATGGCTAGCGAAGCCGGAAAATTCGAGCGATAAAATTGTGCTGCGTTTAAACTTTAGCTACTTCGCAAATTCTCTCTTACGTAACGGGCGTCTTACAAGAAGTTATGGATTTACATGAATGGAAAATCTAGTCGTTTTTGCGACTTGACAAATCTATCATTTTTTTATTCCGACAGCATTTGTGTTTTACACGCGCGAGAGGCTAATGCGATTAGAGCTAACATTACATCCAACTGTAGAATTAATAGGGTTAGGCAGGCATACCTTGATGTACATAATATTCTCCTAAATCCAAGATGGCTTCCATGTTAATTAATTATACACAGTCAGAGTCGGGTTGTCTGTTTGTATATAGCAATCACGAGCACGTACAAGTTATATTGTGTTACTAATAATATTTCGTGCCGCGGCCGCCGCCGGTTCGGAACTTAGTTGAGGGTCCATTACTAAGTTCGACCTTTCGGAGATAAAGCTGGACCATTTGTTAATTAGGTGCACTATAATTATAATGATTGTAAATTGTAACCTGTTGGGCATAAACCATTCTGACATACCGTCTTTAGTACACTGTTTTAGACGCTGGTATAGGTCCTGGGCAAGCCTACTAAACATAAAAAAAACTTTGTCCCAGGCACTGCAGCGCCGAGTGGTCTCTTCACCCAACAAGTGTGAGTGAAGGTACCACTGGACGCTGTATAATTAAGCATCTCATTACGTAGATTCAAAGGCCTTTATTTTTAGACTTATCTCGAAAAAAATCGCTTTAGCCAGAACTTGAACCCGGATTGTGTAAGATGTTGATATGAAAATTCTTGATGTCTTTTTTTTACCGTCTTTTGGCCAGACGGATGTGGCGCCAACTTGGAGGTACCTAGTTTGTAGAATGCTTATTGGAAATAACTTTCCGATGCTTTTTAACACTTTGTTTCCCTAAAGCACAAACTCTTGCTAGGCATGACTGCAAAATTACCATAGAAACGTAAACATTGCCCTGCTGTAAAGAAAGTATCGCTGACTGACTACGTCCCATTTTCGCTTAAAGCTCAACAATGACGTTTGCAAAAGCGCTTATGTAGGTTAGGTAACTTATAAAGCCCCCTGCACGTGACAAGGTAATATAATCATAATGTGCTTGGGTGCAAAGTTTGGGACACTCCAGCTGAGCCGAAGACAATACAATAGATAAGGAGGGAAGTTCTGCCGACGCTCGAGACCGCGAGACAACTAAATATGTATCTTTGTTAAGTTAAAGGAGAATTTGGTCTCTTCTACTTGGAAGGTTCTTACAGGTTTCTGAGAACGTGTAAAAACTTTTTTATGATGCCGATTTTGGGGGCAATATTATAAAAATACATTTTACTATGGTGATAAAGAGAGAACTAAACTAAGGCCTTTTGCATCTACGTAATGAGATGATTTATACAGCGTCCAGTGGCACCTTCACTCACACTAGATGGGTGAAGAGACCACTCGGCGCTGCAGTGCCTGGGACATTGTTTTAGATGGAGAGAGAGCCGCCAGTGAATTAGAGATCGTGTTAACTAATACTGCGCGCTATCATATCACAATCTTTTCGCACATAAGCACTTGGGTTCACAGCACTAACTGTATTATTTAACACTAGCTTTTGCCCGCGTCTTCGTCCGCGCAGACTTTTTTTTTTCTCGTGACTTTTTCCGTTTTAATGGTTATTCTGCTATTCGGGGCGGAGAGAAATTTAGGAGAAATAAGTAGTTTTATTTAATTACTAGTTGTGCCCGCGACTTCGTATGCGTTTTTACACATTTGACATTTAATTTAAATTCGACTGTGGAGGAAAACTCAAAAGGAAGGTTTTTTTTAACCCCCGACCAACAAAGAGGGGTTTAATGGCCACATAAGTTTGATAGCTTTGTGTGTGTGTATGTTTATGTGTTTATGAGGGTGTGCCTGTCTGTGTGTCTGTCTGTGTCCTAATCTAAACAATACATTTATGATAAAATATGTTTTGTTTAGATTAGGTATCGCCCGTGTAAGATACCAGGAAGCTTAGCATAAGAATTGCCTGGGAAGTATGGGGGTTTATTATGTACTAGTTGTGCCCGCGACTTCGTATGCGTTTTTACACAGTTGACATTTAATTTAAATTTGACTGTGAAGGAAAACTCAAAAGGAAGGTTTTTTTAACCCTCGACCAAAACAGAGGGGTGTTATAAGTTTGACAGCTTTGTGAGTGTGTCTGTATAGGTATGTGTTTATGAGGGTGTGTCTGTCTGTGGCACCGTAGCTCTTAAATGGGTGAACGGTTTGGAAGCTTTTTTTTTTTTTTTTTTAAAAGCCTGTACAATTGTACATGTCCCACTAGCTGGGCAAAGGCCTTCTCTTCATTATACCCTCAACGCAAAAATCGCCAAACCCGCATTGAGCACGCGTGGTGATTAAGCTCGAACTTGGAAGCTTTAGGTTTTTTTTTTTTTAATTTGAAAGCAGGTTTTCTAGCGCATGTTCTTAGTTATGTTTTGTCAAAATTGGTTCAACTATTTATTAAATATGCTTATTTGAAGCTAAAATGTCGGGGGTATTTTAATTTAATAGTTATTATTTCTTAACTTGCGCTAGCAGGGCTCAAAAGAAAGCAATAGAATAAAAACCCTAATCTAAACAATACATTTATAAATTTTATATGTATTGTTTACATTAAGATATCGCCCGTGATAAGATACCAGGAAGCTTAGCATAAGAATTGCTTAGGAAGTAAACGGGTTTATATGTATCTCCCTCGACGTAGAGTGGGATAGATAAAGTTATAAGCCCATAGATAAGGTCTTACTCATTCTCATGCTAAGCCAGCAAGCAAAGCATACGGCTAACAACTCTGTCTATCCCGCTCAACGGTAAACAATAGTTATTTGTTATGCAAGAATGCAAAATTATTGTTTGCGGCGAATGCTTGTATTGAATACCGAGTGGTGTTAAAAGATCGCCAACAAAGTGGAAGACCACATATAGTCCTCATCGTAACGAACATTTTTGCCCATGGAACTATGCCTAGGAAATCAACGGTTTCCGAGATAATGAGGTTCCAAGTCGGACTTATTATTTTTTTTTTCGTTTTTTTTTTTCAGAAATGTGTTTAGTATCACGTTATTAACATATCTTCTCAAGAAGCTATATCAAAATTATGAATATTTCTTACAAAAAACGAAGTTAAAATTGCAACCCGCAATGTATTCTGAACATCGGATAGCTTAGATTGTGCCCAGAACCAGGACTTATCACGGTCCTAAATTTGACTGAAAACTATTCAGCGGTATTCGCGTGATGAGGTAACACACAGACAGACAGACAGACAGACAGACAGACAGACAGACAGACATAGACCGTTTTTTTTGCATTTTTGTTTTCAGTATAGTTTACTTAGTAACCCCTGCTAGTTTTTTTCTAAAAATATTCAATGTACAGAATTGACTTCGCTAGAGTTTTATTATAAGTATAGATCTCCCTCGACGTAGTGTGGGATAGATAAAGTTAAAAGCCCATAGATAAGATCTTACCCATTCTCATGCTAAGCCAGCAAGCAAAGCTTAAGGTTGGGTTAGAGCGTATCTACCGCAAATAACTCTGTCTATCCCGCTCTACGGCAAACAAAATATATTTTTTTAATATCAAGTTGGGCTCAGTAGAGTAAATATTTAAAAAAAATGTCAACCTCGCGTGGGTTCAAACCCAGAACATTTCGACCGCGACGCAACAGTACTACATTTCTAACATCGATAAACTTTGTCCGACCTCCACCGAAAACCACTCACAATTCCCTCCAGCAAGCATCATAAGGCTGGGTTAGAGCGTATCTATGGCTCTGTCCATCCCGCTCTACGTCAAACAAAAGAGTGAGATACCTATTGTTTTAAACCCATAGATACGCTCTAACCCGGCCTTATGCTACGCTTGTAGAACTAACATTTTCCGCCAAAATAAAATAAAAACAAATGCCGATTTTTCATTTACAATATGCGCCCGAAATGCCAAAAGTCGTAGCGTGCTATTATACAGAGTGTTAAAAGACCGCCAATAAAGCGGGAGACCACGTATACGTATAGTCCTCATCATAACGAACATTTTTGCCCAAGGAACTATGCCTGGGAAATCAACGGTTTCCGAGATAATAAAGTCGGACTTTTTTTTTTTTCAGAAATGTGTTCAGTATCACGTTCTTAACATACCTTCTCAAGAAGCCATATCAAAATTATGGATATTTCTTACAAAAAATCAAGTTAAAATTGCAACCCGCAATGTAGGTTTTCGAGAGAATGTGGTTCAAAGTCGGACTTTTAATTTTTTTTTGCAGTAATATGTTCAGTATCACGTTCTTAACATTCCTTCTCAAGAAGCCATATCCAAATTACGAATATTTCTTACAAAAAACGAAGTTAAAATTGCAACCCGCAATGTATTCTAAACATCGGATAGCCTAAGTTACTCCCAGAAACGTGAGTTACGACCATGTTAAGTTTGGTTGAAAACTATTCAGCGGTGTTCGCGTTTATCGTGTTCATACAGACAGACAGACAGACAGACAGACAGACAGACAGACAGACAGACATAAACCGTTTTTTTTGCATTTTTGGATTCAGTATAGTTTACTTAGTAACCCCTGCTAGTTTTTTTCTAAAAATATTCAATGTACAGAATTGACTTCGCTAGAGTTTTATTATAAGTATAGATTTTAAATTACGTTGCAACTCAGCTTGCTACTGTTCCAACACAGAAATGTAAACTTAAATTTAATTGAACGAGCGACCGAAGCGAGCGAAGTTCTCCGAGTCTACTGGAACAATCCGGCGTTTGTATGTATGTATGTTTGTATGTATGAATGTTCGTTCGACGATAACTTGAGTAAATTTAGTCGGATCGTCATGAAATTTGGTAGGTAGGTAAATGAGGCAAAGATAATTTTTAAGTTCGAACATGAGCCAAATCGGTCGAGGGGTTGCTGAGATATGGGGTCGCGAGTTCAGAATTCGGGGCAAACCACTAGTTTGTATAAATGTAGAGCCGTACGTACTTCAATACACAACGCTCAATCATCGATTTACTCCTCCATGTAATCCTACTTGAATATCTAGCAATAGCATTCAGCGAGGGCAAGTATTGTTCGACCCGCCCACACACACATACATACCCTCACAGTTGTTAAACTAATACGAAGGAACATTTCACACACTCCCTTGATCTGAAACCTTTCAAATGCCTTCCGACCCAAAAACCAACGACATTGAAGTGAAGAGAAGTGTATCCCGGTAGGAAGCTGCTTACCTCGAGAAAGATTTGTAAAGCTTTAAGGATGTCTGATAGAGCCATATCCATATTGCTGATTTATTATTTACGTTTAAACTTCCGTGCTTTTCAAAGATTTCGAACCCTAATAAGTATACCCTTCCCCTGTACCTCTTATCTCTTGAAGGAGCTTAACATTTTAATATTCCTCCTTAGCTTGCATAATGCAGATGGTCAACAAAAAACTGCTGTGCAAAAGGTGCCTAAGCCCCCTAGAATGCACGAGTACAACCCTCAGCGCGATCATACAGTTAAAACTTCCCCTGTTTGATACTCGCACTTCCGTCCCTTGTAATAAGAGCTATCGTAGTCTATGGATGTTAGTCGCCGACGGTAGAAGGCAGTCGTCGAATAATGATCTCGGAAGCGGTGGATGGCCCTCCGCAGCTGTGTGTGCTGGCAAAACAATGCCGCCTGCCGACGGCCGATATTAAACTGAACGAATTATAACTACAGAGGGTTCGCTACGACGACGACGTCACGTCTTCAAGCCAGGGTTTCTCATCACGGATCTTGGCTGTAAGGAGTTTACTCTGTTTAACCTCAGGTATGTTTAGCACGCGACTTCGTTTCTTAGTAAAACAATATTACAAAATGACACCAAAATACCATCAAACCAGCGAACTCTGCATCAAACGGTATATTTGTTAGTTACTTCCAAAACATACTAGGTACTAATGGCTAATGCAAAGGTTCTTAGGTTGTTTAACTCTTGCTGACATTGTGTGTGGCTTCTGATGTCTTCCAATTCTGTTACTGAAAAGTTGAGCTGGGGTTCAGCCTGCTACCTTTGAGATGTTAAATAGGATAAATCTCATTTGGATGCTTAATTTAAGCCTCGTACTGTGTGATACGACAACAGAAATAAAACCAGCCAATTACAACCCTATACCCTATGCACTACCAGCACTAGCCTTAAAAATTCTCACTCAAAGAACCTGTCCCCGTAGCATGACTTTTATCGAGGCGGATTTATCCAACAAAATGGCGGTTTATCAGCATTTTTGACGTCGATAGTGGGTTATATATGGTCGAGATCGATATATAACCCACTATAGACGTCAAAAATGCTGATAAACCGCCATTTTGTTGGATAAATTCGCCTCGATAAAAGTCATGCTCCCCCCGCTGGAAATAATTTGACATTAGAGTCAATAGCTAATTTATTTTCTGTTGGTGTCAGAGTCTGCTAGACCTATGGGGTTATAACTTATAACCCTTATTGGGGTTATTCCGGAAATCCCCGCAGAGCAAATCCCCTTTAGGGGGGAAAACCGTGTTGTAATTTAAATGACGGTCAAAATTGCGGGACCACGAGAAAACAGGAGCTACAGTGTATTCCTATTTTTTATCCTTCCAGCGTATCTAGTTAACGAGGCAGGGTTTGAAAGAATTACGAGCTCAATAACAAAAACATGGAACCCAAACTGTCGCACCTTTATGCTTCGTTTTCAGACCGAGGTAACTCCAAACTCGAACCTAGGTCTTACATACCTGCAATAAGAACTACTTTAACGTGTACCAGCGGACCGTTTAACTTGGTAGAGTATTATTTCGCTCCGTGGACAGAACAAAGAAAAACAAACAGATTAAACGCTCCCAACACGCGAGACCCGCGAGTACTCTGACTGATGGCATTTGTAGACGTAAAATATCCCGTAAATAAACCATGGACTGTGTATACCGTGCTACGAGAGACCGAGGAAGATGGCACGAAGGGGAAAAGGCCTATACAGCAGTGGGCAAATGTGGGCTGATAATGTTGATGATGATGGTGTTTTTACCGTAATATAATTTGTGAAGGAAAGTATTCAAGCGCAAGTGCAAGCCAGAGCGTCTGAAATAATTAGTTAAAATCTGCATTTTAACTTATTATTATAGACGCTAAATAAGTGTAATAAGAGCATAAGTCACCTTTTATGAACGCTTCTGCCACCGTTAAAATAAAACCTTATTATATGAACGTTCTGAATCACTTTAAAGGCAACCTATGGCGTGACTCACCCCTGAAAACTACATGGCGTAATTTAATATTCACTACTGCCCTAGATATTACCGACATTGCCCGCTATGTCGTAATAAATGAAAGCTGTTTTGTTTGAAAAGTAAAAACAAAGTAAAAAGCTCATGTTTGAAAGTGTAGGTAGTTGGAGTTCCTCGATCAAATTAACACAAAGGCATTCAAGGATGGAGTTTTCATATACTTCAACAGACAAGCAAACAAGACAAGTAGGTCGGTACAAGTTAGCTCCATGAGCTTTCCATGAAATATTTCCACTTTACGATATAGTTTGTAGACAACTATTAGCCGGGATTATCAAGCTCATTTTCGTGGAAACAGAAGGAATATTAAAACAAATATTAAACACAGAGGAATAGACTGTTGATTTACCGGATAATATGAAGCCAAAATTCCCAGGCAAGTATTTGGGAGTAATATTTCCGGTCCGCACTCGGCACAGCGGTCACACACTGGCCCCCGAGTGCATCAGAAATGGCAGCCGCTCTCATCGGCGGAGTGTGCTCGTGTCAAGTGACGAGGATAGAGCGGAGGTATAGTAAACGGATCTGCTGGTTTAGTATTAGTGTCATATCTCTATGTTGGATACAATAGATATATGTGGTAGGATATCTCTATTCCACTCTTTTGATCTACATAGACTAGAGCGACATATAGACATAGGTGAATCGAGGAGTAAGCCTCGACATGGCCGCTCGTGCTACAGCTGCTACCAGCTGAGCAGTATTCCAATCATTTCTGATATGATGGAGGTATGATGAGACTGGCAGCTAAGATATTTTTGTCATACTTGCTCAGTGTGTGCTATAGCAAGACGTTTCAAGACGTTTCAAGACGTTATTGTAAGGCATTGTTATCAGACAGTCACATACAGCGTTTCAAAGTTTGTCACATAAAACAAACCTAGCTACGAGTAGTTCATAGTAATGGGCAAACTGAGAAATCCTTTGTTACTTTTGTCAGTGTTTTCAGCTAACATAATATGTCGTTATTGATTGCCGCATTGCCCTACTTTGCTTCATATTAATGGGAAAACTGAGAAATCTTTTGTTAGTGGTGTCAGTGTTTTCATCTAACATTTAGCGTTACTGTAGCTTCACTATTTCCGTCACACACATATTGCTCCTTGTTCAGTTCATGCCTGCTTCAGCCCTTTTATCGCAATGCCTGAGGACCGTTGTTCGGCCCCATTGAGTTCTCAGGTAAATTAAAAATGTAGGACGAGCTGTGCTAGCTAGTGCACAGTGGGAACGAGGACGGATGAAGAGAAGTTTTTAATTGAAAGTTGGCAAGCGCTCTTTGTTATAGAGGAAGGAATGAGTCGGAGAATGGAGCACAAAACGGGACGGGAATGTGATTTATTCACCGTATTGAACTCCTGGAATGGTACCCCACTTAGGGAAGTAGAACAAAGTGGAAGCCACTAGGTAAAGTGCACTGAACAATGAGAAGAAAAGGGACCTGATTTATCTCGCCTCGAAACCTAATAAGTGCGAGGCGAAGCAAGTAGCCTAACAGCGGGCAATATCATTTCCGATGGCCGCAAACAAGCGCGTTTTCGCATCAACGTGCCCACCGCCATCGACAGCGGACCACCTAATTGGGTTATGAAGCCCTGCGCCCTTAATAGACTATTTTCGCTTCCCGGCGGACAACGATCGTAATTTGCGCCCTGAGGTTACTGCTCTGTGTGTGTGCCGTCCACAAAGCCATTTGCGCACACGTACCTACGTAAACCTTATCGCAATGGGCATAAGGACTTGTGTTTTTATTGCTACTAGTGCGGTCGAGGATGGTAATGAAAATGAACTGTTGTCATGGAATTTCTCATTTCGTCTGAAATACGCTCGCGCGTGGCAACCGTACCACAGCCTTCGGTAATTGAGTGTGTGTAGGTAAATCTACCCTAATGCTGTTCGCTTGATATCCAACCAGATTTTACGAATGATAGCGCTGCTGAGAGTAAACAGGAAAATAGTGAGAAAATGTCTAAAGAAATATTGTGGAAAGCCGTCCCGATATAACTAACAGTAAGCCCTATTACCGAGCAGAAAGTTGGTTCCACCTACTCGTACCTCTTACTTTGCTTAACAAAGCCTACGAGAAATCATAACTTTTAAATTTTCAGCTGCAGCCATCTCAAGTGCTTGAAGAACTACTAAGCTTACCTCCGGTTTCCGGTATGTTAACAATTTGTTAACGGTTGTCAATAGTTTTTACCTCCGAGCTCCGGTAGGAGATGGCACCAAAAGAAGAAGTTAGAAAAGTAGCATAGTAACCAAACAAACTGCAATAAAGGTGAACTGAATCTCTTTCGCTTACTTCCTTGCGTAACAAGTCGAGTATGGCAGCGCGATAACGAAATATACTTACGTAAGGCTGTGTCGGAGTATAAAAGCTTCAGGGCAGACATCTTCTTGCGCCCGCACCCACACACCTCTAGCTAAATGTCTCAACCAAGCATCGACCACTAACGCACCCGTCTGCCACTAAAAGCTTATAAATTGGCCAGACGGCGGCTGCAGCATTCAACGGCTAATGGGGCGAATGTTTTTCACAACCAACGAGCAGACACGGCTCGTTTGATTACATTAAAAATAAAAACACTGAAAGCCTTTGAGCGGGCGGGCTCTTATCTCTTGGGTTTTATTTTAAAGCTTCTATCTGCTATTGACAATTTGTTTTACATGCGCGCTACGCTTTTTCGTAGCGGTAGTGCTACACCGTGCCTAAGCCATGGTTACGCCGTAGCAAATAAATCTGTTTACGCCATCCGTAGACATTGGAAATTTAGCCGCTGACAAGCTGCCTTCGATGTTCTTGTTGGTTTTGTTCTACTTTACTACATTTTATGGATTGATAGACTTGCAATTTCGTCCACATGGATGGCAATCTACGCCATGTTTTGACACGGCCATTGTAGTGTCAAAGTTTGTTTTACTCGGCGATTGAAGTAAAATAACTGTCAAAAATAGATCACCAGTCCTTTTATCGCAGGAAAAGCAATCCCATTACGTTTCATTGTTGGCTAGTCCCTACGCTGCTGCCGAGCACTCAATCAATTAATCGAGAACTAAATGAGGAGCTTCATCAATCAATCACCTCGACACCTGCAGCGAAGGTGCTGATGTCTTTAGCTACACTAAATGGAAGTTTGGGTAACAACAACAACCTGTGTGCCAACAATAGTGGGTCTATTTTCGGGAAATTCAAAATGTTCACAGTTTTTTACATTTTGTAGCTAAAGTGAGCTATTTTCGTTCAGCGATTTTTCGTTCACAGCAATAAAATAGTATTATTTTCATTATTGTAAACAACAAAACAATAATAATTCAGCCGATTATGTGTTCTGGTCATAAACTACTTTTTTGGGCGGTGCCACTGCTTTGTCGACCACAAAAGTCTCTTCTGACGCAATGTCGCGTCGCTTTTTATACATTTTGTGTGACAGTGGCATCAAAGTGACGACGCCACGTCTTCGTCACATGTCTCTTCTGTGTTTCTGGCCCCTAAGATGTAGCCTATACAAGTGCCTAAGATGATGAAGAAGAAGATGAGTAAGACGTAGATGGGCACTGGTCTTCTCGCAGAGAAAGAGAAAGTGCGTTCCAGATAGGCAATTTTTGCGTTGAGTGTACTTTTTCTTTTTACTCAGATGCTCAGTTTTCCGCACGATGCTATCTTTCACCCTAAGCGAGTATATCTGTGGCAAGACCCTTTGACCCGGTTTCTGAATTGAGAATTTTGCTAAGCAAATACTTAACTATCGTTCTGCCACGTCTTTTGTGAGAAATCTGCAGAGACAGGACGATATTAGCGAATTTCTCAAATTCAGAAACCGGCAGTTTGTCAGGCAAAAATCGTATTTCGTCGTCAATGTTCAAATTTTTTGTTGTACTTGTCTACTGGTAAATAATCTCTTTTTGGAAGAGGTATTTTGTCTCAATAAATAGTGCATTAGGATATTGTGCTGCCCGATCTCACTTATAAAACTAAAAGCAAGACTGACATTGGTATATGGCGCTGCAGATCTTGGGACTTTCTCGATAGACGTACAAGTTTTATTCGCCAGGTTTACTCTGATTTTCACGGAAGCTTGGCTAGATTTTCTCGCTCTTATGCAAAAAGCTGTACTTAGCATGAAAATGCACTTTGGGTAGTGACAGCAACGATTCAAGATGCTCTGAGTTATGCTATCTACTTACGAATTTACATTTTAGCGTTTCGCCATTCATCTCCTCTGACCAAGATCTCTTTCGAACAACTTCAATCAGTTGAACCTCGGATGGTATTCCGCGATGGATAGATAGAGATATAGTTAAAAACTGAGACGTTTAGATTTTATTTTACGGTTTCATTTTATTGGTGTCATGAGTCACGCTCACGACTTAAGAAGGTGCAGGAGCACTATTTTCCCATACAAACGTAATTCCGGTTTAATTTCTAAACTACAGGCTGGATTTTGCTGAAACTTGGTTTATATCAGTAGATGACGAATACGGAGGTTTGCAAATAGTTTTTATAATAAAAAAAAGCCTGTAAGAAATTAGAGCGATGCGTTTTCCGCGCCGAAAAAGGGATTACTCTCAGCTGTTATTTACTACCATTATTACACTCCCCATTAGAGTCTAACTACCTTGGGAACATCAATAATGTATTTTTCATCTCCCATGCTCGGAAAGTGCTCTGTTACTTTAAACATGCGATCGTAGAAGATCCTTCTTTAATCCGCTTTGTATTTTTGTGCGCTTCGAAATTTGAACTCGACGCCCTAATAAAAAAATATAAGGAACTCCTTCAACTTGTAGCATTGCCTAGCAACGGGTTGTTGATTTTATGACACTTCAAGAAGACACGATTTGTAATCAACAACCCGTGCTAGGCAACGCCACATACTCCTTTGTGAAGAAGCGAAAAAGAAGGAAACTCGTTTCACTAACCTCTATGGTAGGTACCTACCTACCTATGTCTATTGTTTGTCACGCTTGGCTAACAAAATCATTTCCTCGCTTCTGTGAGATGAAAAGTTTTGTGTTTCGCACGAATGCAATATTATTTGCGACTCGAGCTTCTGAATACCTCGCTACGCTCAGGTTTCTTTTTTTGAACCACTCGCTACGCTCGTGGCTCAATTTTAGAAACTTTCGCTAGCTCGATATTCAATACAAGCACTCGCCGCAAACAATAATTTTGCATTCTTGCATAACAAATAACTATTTCATCTCCCACGCTCGGAAAGTTTGCTGTTACTAGTAACTTACGACCGTGTAAAGGCCGGATTTAAACTATCTGCATTTTTGTGCGCTTCGAAATTTGAACGCGACGCCGGGACAGTCTTTCCTGCGCCCTATTGTGTTGAAAAAGAAAAAAACACTGGCCGTTTAAGTAGATGCCAAATCCCGACGGAAAATAAAACCTCATTCATAGTTCGTTTACACGCGTTTTTCAGCGAAAGTGATTGTTCGTGCCCATTCTCTATATAAAACTGTGAATGTAAATGGGGCATAAGCATCTTTTAAAAAGGTAAAGTCACGGAATAGAACATTCAGATATGCGGTTTCTTCTAATAGTCTTTTCAATATTGTGTACACTGTATTTATATACCAGAAAATATAAAAAATGCTTCGCTCCTGTTTTATCAAATAAATAATTATGTTTTGGTTTGTTAAATAATTTTTTTCAAACGATATTACTAATTTAATTTTTTATCTCCTAGAAATTTTTAATTTATATGGTAAAAGTTCAGAATGCACCCGGAAAAAAAACATACTTTTATTTACATTATTTTTGTGTCTGTATAAATAAACTTCAGGAAATTATTAATAAAACGAATGGTTTTAATACCAACGAAGCTCGAAACTTTAGTGCGGCAGCCGTAACAACAGTAAAATATGCTTTTAAAAGGAACTTATTTGACTCACCTGTTTTGCCTGTAAGTAGTTTTATAGAGAGTTTTTCCCGCTTGGCTAACAAAATAATTTCCTCGCTTCTGTGAGATGAAAAGTTTTGTGTTTCGCACGAATGCAATATTATTTGCGTCTCGTGCTTCTGAATACCTCGCTACGCTCAGGTTTCTTTTTTTGAACCACTCGCTTCGCTCGTGGCTCAATTTTGGAAACCTTCGTTAGCTCGGTCAAGGATACAAGCACTCGCCGCAAACAATAATTTTGCATTCTTGCATAACAAATAACTATTACTTGTCAGAAAAAAAAAAATTGAAATAGCTAATAAAATTTAGAAATGGCAGCGAAACTACGAAAACATTTGGGAAAATAGATCTATCACATTACAACTACAACTACATACTCGCAAAAGGACACGAACACACGTAGACTCATACAGGCGCATTGCCTCTCACTTTTCCCGCACCCCGTCTCGCTCTGGGTGAAACAGCTATAGAAAACAGAGTTTCACGCGCTTGGCCATCGTCGAGTTCCCACGGTCCTACAGGGGATTCTTAATATAAAATCGGCAACGAGCTCTATGCCTGTTTCATGAATAAGCCTTGGAAATTAAGTCCAAATCATTAGAATTTCATTTTCACGGGAGCTATATTACAAAATGCCTATTATTAACAGTTTAGCTAATTTATTCATGCATGATCAATACCGTGACCACTAGTCACAAAGCACCGTGAAGCGTGTGTCACAATGTATAATTTCGATCGTGCATCGGAAGTGCGACCGCATTTGCATTTCAAATGCTAGATGCGACCGCCGCCGCCGGTAAATTACAGAGCTTCAGTGAGCTCGTACATTTCCAGCTAGTATACAGGGTATTAAAAGACCGCCAACAAAGCGGGAAACCACGTATTGTCCTTATCATAAGGAACATTTTTGCCCAAGGAACTATGCCTGGGAAATCAACGGTTTCCGAGATAATGAGGTTCAAAGTCGGACTTTTCAAAACTTTTTTTTGCAGAAATGTATTCAGTATCTAGTTCTTAACGTACCTTCTCAATAAGCCATATCAAAATTATGAATATTTCTTTACAAAAAACGACGTTAAAATTGCAACCAATGTATTATAAACATCGGCACTTTAAGCTTAAGTAACATAAACGCTTGGGCATTAAGACTTCTGTGCGTCACACGTCCATTGCAAATTCAAAATTAAAAAACCAAAATCATTTCCCAGCAATAGTAAGAAAAAGTACTTTGTTTTGATGTCTAGTATGCGTGGCTTTCGGGTCTGTTGGCGGTCTTTTAACACCCTGTATAGCATACACATAACACATAAGAAAAAAAAGAGTTGTTTCTATTGTTTAAAGTTTTAAACAATTCCGCCATATTTAATTTCAGCTCATATTAACCGCTTGATTTTTGTAAAAAAAAAACCAGTACCCTCAGGGCGTCTATGAGCCGAAGTAATACCAATAGGTTAAGGTGGGACGATAGCAGCTTGGTGGGAAATTCAATTTTTTTATATTTTTTTTTATTTTGAACAAAAATAGCTCGTATTTTTGTTCAGCGATTTTTCGTTCGCAGCAATAAAATAGGATCATTATCAATATTTTTTACATTCATGTAAAAAATACCATTTAATCGCTGAAAAAAATAATAATTCAGTTTAGATTCAAAACTTTAAAAATCTGTGAAAAAAAATAATCCCGCCCGCTGCTATCGTTGGACCCTAAAGCGGTTCTGTGTATTCCACAATCCATCATCGTTCTCTATTTAATTTTAAGAACAGACAAGAAGAGAGAATATTCCTCTTTGTTCAGTCAATGGAACCGATGGAACGGTAGAAAATGATGATTTATTTTCCCATGAGAAAATCTAGAGGTTTTTCCTTTTTGCCTCATCAAAGTTGTTGGTCCCTTGTTCGTAAATCAAAACTCAAAACACCTCAAATTGATATGCGACAAAACTCTTTTAGTGAGCATCTTTTTAAACAAACGTTCCCATTGTACCTACAATGCTCTTGCTCAACACAAGAAATGTATGTAAATATATGCTCACCGTAGAGCCAAAATGCGCTAGTTTTCAGTCTACGACAGAGACATTATTATCCAAGACTTTGCCAAGTGCCGTGCACACTTGCACAGCAGGGTAAGAATTGGATCTCAAGAAATGAAATTTGTTGGCGTTAACTCTAAAATTTTACTACATTAACAAAAATATATTATAGTTTAAACTGTTAATAAAATTAAATGTAGACAGCAACCAATAAAGAAAAACACGTTCGTAAGTAATTACAAAATAAAATAACATAATAATCCGGTGTTATAGAAAGAAATCTGAAAGAATTGGTGTGACTACGGATCAGTTGGGGAAGTGTACTCAAATCGGATCTCGTGTGCTAAACAGAGCTTTTTGGTCCAACGTATGTCACTATGTTTTATCAAATTACTTAACACCTTATTTAATAGCAAAAGGACTCACCTTCAAATGTGTCTGTTCAACATAGAGCCCGCTCATGCACAAAGCGAGTTTCAGGCCCACGTCCGTCGGGCGACCGAGAAAATACGTAATTATTGTATCCGATAACACATGCGTTAAAACTAATTGCAAGCTCCACAATTATTACAAGTTCTTTCAATTTAACATCTATTGATATGTCCACTTTGTATGATCGTGAACTGATAACGTCTCACACTGTGAGATTTGAATATACTATAATAAATGATACTTTATAGTCATAATAGTTATTTTTTAAATACAAAACGTCGGAGAGACACGCGCGAGCTAGGACGCCGCGCGGGGCACTGACCAAAGCTTGGTGCGCCGCGCCGCCCGCTGCAAAGAGTAAGCGGCGAAGCCTTCAGGCGTCCTGAAGGTCCTGAAACACCCACGCTGACCTGACTGACATTGTTTTGTCCCAGCCTCTTGCGTGTAGAATCTTACGTGGTTGCTCTTCTTTGTAACAATGACTTTTCTTCTTCTTGATACTGAATAAGACTTTTTCGAAACTATGTATTATTCACCATTAAAATAGGATTCGTCAATCACATTCCAGCTCACCGCAAAGTACTCAACGCAGCCGTATCAGCTAGGAAAAGACCTCATCAGTGAGTAGACAAACTAATCACGAATACTGCAATGGACCTTACCACTTCGAAGAAATTGGTGTGAGGGTATTATTTTTGGCGAATGCTTGGCCTGGTCAAGGCCTTTTCAAAGGAGAACTCGTTACTGGCTCGAAGTTCAAGAAAAACCTCTGATGATCCAATCCGATCCAGTATATTGTAAATTGATTTGAAGTAAGCACTGACCCGACAGTATTTTTTCTTTGTTCTAGGTACGATCTACGATCACAGACGAATTGTTCATATACTTTTATTACATTTATTACTTGACTGTAACACCTTGTGTTGAGCCATGGTGGTTTGTCTGCGCTCGCTACTCTTTGCCGGAGCCCACGCTAGGGCGGGCGGCTGACTCGATACGTTGCGCGGAGCAGAAAACACCCCGCGCGCTCTTTTACACAATATCATTGTTCCTGTAAGCCTTTTCGCTACCTCCAACGATATTCGGCTAAAATTGGCCGACCGTACCGCTCTAACATAAATAATGTCAGATTTTTTAATATTTTTTTTAACAACTGGAGGTTTTTATTTAATCTCTAAGTAATTTGAGTTTCGAGCCCCGATTTATATCCGAAATCGTTGTAATGTAAAAAACTTGTAGCAGGTATTGCCTACACGCATTTTCCCTCTCTTCTCGGGATGGATGAAATTAAGAAATTATCTACACTTATTACAGGAACTAAGAACGTTCCCTGAGAAAAATGCCCTGTGGTTGGACGTAATACTTACCTGCAGATAATTACTCAAACGTAGCCTAGCTCCCAACGCGTCGGTCCATCGATTTCAGCGTTCGTCCATTGCTTTCGGCGTTCAATTCAGGCGGAATCAAGCGATCTCTCCGTGGCGGCGAAAGTTAGTACAATAACTGTCAGACCGTAATAAATGCTCGTACGCAGTTCACAGGAAAGGAAACCGGAATTCCAGTTTGACTCCCGTGTATTTTAGATTGCTATCGATTTTGCGCCAGGTGGGTCGTAATTATTGTAATCGGTTCGTTTCCTTTTACTAATCAAAGATTTTTCCTCGCACAGCTAGCCACAGCACAGTATAATAGGTTAGTTGATATCTATAATATATTCTAGAATATTACAATCTCTTTATTCAGAGATCTCAAAAAGCCGTCAATAGATTTCTGCTTTAAAAAAACTTTCTTTGCTCTGACTGTAATTGTGTCCCATTTTGCAAAGAACCCCAAAATTATTTGATTATTGAAAACTGTTTCAGGCAGCGAGCGGATTCAGGTTACAGCGATAGACACGTGATTTGGTCGATTGCTGGAAATCTAAAACATCTTCAGATCAGAGGTTTCGGTCAGAAGTGTCCTTTTAGTTGGCGGCCTCCAAGTCCACAAGTCCAATTTTAAGGCCTCACCTGTATTTACAACAAAATAAAATAACATTCACAGTACACTACCAGAGTACTGAAATAACCTATCCACGAGGTGACAGGCAGGACCAGGACCCATTCGGCGAGGATCCAACTTAAATTGGATGCACAATTCAGTTGGAACTCGCACAGAGACTTATGCGGAGCCAGGAGTTTGCGGATTCAGCTATTTAGAGTTTGCGATCCATCTTCACTAGGCGCTTGAGAGACTTGGCTGTCTCTATGTTTTCTGTGTAATGGCGTAATGGCGTGTATTCCGTGACAGTTATACCAAGTTAGCCTAATATCTTTTGACTGAAAGTTACACATCACTTGATAAGTAAATAATTGTCTATTGTATATACATATTCGTAACTTTTCGAAAGAACAAAGGGGAATTGATTGGCTCACTAATTATGACTTGCACTTGTAATATGAACCACTTGCTCGAGTCACTTGCACACTTGGTCGCTCTTTTCAGTTCGTAGGGTCGTAGCTTGATCTGGTTATTAAATTGAACATCTTCATTGACTAAAACTAAGATACTGGGCACAGATTAAGTGTATGATGCTCATTGCTACTATTTCAGTTACGCATATGTCGAAGGGATATTGTCAAACCAGTGATATTATAATTTCACTAGTGAAATTACAATTACCCGGAATATTGTCAACCGCCACCATTTCTCACAATATCACGGGCTCATTTCAGTGACATTATAATTTCACTAGACTCACGCAGTGATATTGCAAGGCAGCAATAAGTTGACAATTTCACTGCCGTTAGATTGTCAGACGGTCGATGATTGGTCAGTTTTCAAATTGACAATTTTGAAATCATAGAGTTACAAAATTATAGACAGGTTTCTGGAAATCACAAGCTTTCTTGCAAGGATATGTAATATCGCAGTTTTATCTTAATGTAAGTCATAATAAGTTTTTAGGGTTAAGTACCCGAACTCTCTGTCTGTAATTCCTACCCTTATCTTTGGTACCGTAATAGGTAGCCAGTTGAAATTTTGACAGAATATGTAACGTGGTGGACACTACAAATAAGATATTAATAACAAAATAAGGGGTGTCTCCATAGAACAAACGTGATTTTATATTTTATGCTCTATCACAAAAACGGTAATACTATAAGCGTCAAACTTGGTGTTGATCTAGAGCTTTATAGTATAACAACAAATAATAAAAAAAACAGCCAAGTGCGAGTCGGACTTATGCATGAGAGTACACACAACCATATATTTTAAATTATATGGCCGTACGGAACCCTCAGTGTGCGAGTCCGACTAGCATACGGCCGATTTTTTGTGTTATCAGACTGGTCACTGTAATATTTTCTTAGGTCTATGTTGAAATCCTAAGCAAATGGCGGATAAAGAAGAGTTGACCAATCAAAACGCACGAAGTCCCCCACTACAAACTTGACTCATAATATACATAGGGTTATTATAAAAACACTATAGCGTTCCCGTGAAATTACAATAACACAAAAATTTGTCCGTGAAATTGTAAGAAATGGAGGCGATTGACAATAACCCGGGTAATTGTAATTTCACTAGTGAAATTATAATATCACTGGTTTGACAATATCCCTGCGACACATACATAACATACCTGTCAGTCGTTGGTTCATCTGTCTGTTCTATGGATATTTTATTCGGTTCATTTAATTCGTAGAGTGTATGCGAATGTTCACAGTGAGTGTCCCCAAACAAAGTTGTAAAGACAAAGATAAAGATAAAAAATTCTTTATTAGCGTAGCGTTTTCACAACTCCACTCCACGCATACATTGCTTTAATAAAAATGCCAGTACCTTTTATGCCTTTCCAATACCCGTCTAAAGCTTCTCTCATATCATCTTCTCTCATGAAGGTCCTCGACTGGAAACATAAAACGAACGGCCAAATTTAGTGCAAGCATCATAAAGAGTGTAGTGCACTTCACTTTAACGACTAGGTACAACCCTGATTCTAATCACTTATTCACCAGAATTGTCGGGCTCTATCTCGTTCTAATGCAACTTAAAGTAAGAGACAGATCGTCGACGTTTCTAGAGCGTTACATCTAGCTTTCATTCAAATTATCTGTTACTCTCTCTTGCAAGGGCCAAAAGTGAGGGATGCCAACATTGTTGTTAGGTCTCTGAATAGACGTCAAAGAATATGGGTGAAGTGAAGGTGCTTCCCTGAAGATGTACTTGACTGACAAGGCCACTTCGGCCGGCGAGAAGCGAAAGAGTTGCAAAATATAATGAACTTTACTATAACTTTGTACTAAAAAACAGACAGAGAACGATAAAATAAATATTAGGTACCTAAGGTTCTGTCCCTTGTTGTTTAGGACCCACGTAATTTATTTCATTGTTATTAACCGGCCAAAGTACCTACCATACTTATGGAATCAGCCCGTGGTTAAAAATCGATGCATAGGTTTTTTAGTTTTTTTTTTATTTCGTGCTCACGTAGTTAACCTGACCGACGAGCTGCTGAAAACTACGACTAAGAAAAAAAAAACCTTGGGAGTTGGAGTGTTTTGTATGGGGCGTTTGTCGAGCTACTCTCAAAGTAAACAAAGTAGGAGCTTGTTTAGCTTGTTCAGCTTTCCCGAAAGACCGAGCACCATCTGAGGTCTGTACTGAGGAGAACTAAACCCCAACAAGTTCTTTAATAAGGCCTCGTCCATGCACAATGTGCTTCCCATCGCCTATGAAGCTCAGCGTTCGACAGAGGTATTATGCGAAATCGGCCCGGGTTTAAACCGTTGTCAATATTTTTTTAAACTTAAACTTTTGTGAGCACTGCACATTTTCTATTAAAACACGGTTTTACTCACTAGTAATTTGTCGGTGTAGCCGTCTAGTCAATCTTCGAGAAAAAACGCACTCTGGTGCAATACACTTATAAGTCATTCAACAGATTTTATCAATGTATTTTCCAAAGGAATAGGTCCATCTAACCATGTCCGGCCCTTAGCCTGTAACACAATGGTGCCAAAATGGGCTTCCGGTTGACGGTTTCAATTACGATTTATTGATGCTGTCGGTCCAGTGTCGGTCCTTTTAATGTTATTGTAGTACAGCAAAGAATATTATGAGTCTAATCCTAGAGGATTAGTTCGCTGGTTGTAGGAGAACAACGAAAAAATCCCGGTTTTGTCCTTCTACCTAGGACGCCATTGAGACGCCATTGTGTTACAGGCTAAGGCCCCAGGCACTACACCGTCAAAAAACAGTGTGAATGTACCACCGGACTGGACGTTGCATAAATAATTTCATAACGTAAAAGCCTCTGCAGATGTAACTCCCGTGATTTTTTTATTCCGTTTATTTTCATCAATTAATGCTAATCTGTAACTCTGAAACCTCACAATAAGGAAATCGATTTTAAGCTTGCATTGATATTGTAGAGTATTTTTCGTTGGTCAGCATCGCACTCTTTTCCAGGGAAAACCCGAGCTGCGCCCCTATTCTCATAAAAAAAAAACACTCAACCGCCGAGCGTCAAAACACTCGAAAATAGCCCTTATTGAAGCAAACAATCTTTTTTTTTTAAATTTAAAATCGCTTATTTTTACGTTGGATATTTTTGACAATACAGGGTCTGAATAGCCAATCACGAACAAAGCGTGTAGTAACCCTTCGCAACACGACGACGTGTGCATCCAATTTCACCCCCTCCAGGCAGCATGTACCGGTGACCACTACAACGTGACCTCTTGGTTCTTACTCCTAGTTCCCCCCTGGGTGGCCAGGAGTCGGTCCTGGTGGCAGGTAGGCTATTTCCGGCGCGGAATGAATCGAGCTGTGAGATGCCTGCTTTGAACTGAACTGTCCAGTCTAGCACAGGGCCGCGTGCTTATCTTAACTGCTCAGTTTGTGCTTCATGTAGGTACACACGACAGCACGTCGACCTTTACACGATAGCACTCTCCTCGGTTACGTTACGGGCGACTTTACAACAAAAGTGTACAGTGCTGTCGTGATGGAACGTACTTACTTCGGGAGAGTTTTCACTTATAATGAAGCAGCTCGTTACAGGGTGACCTGAGTATCAGAACTCTACAAGAGTTTATATGCCACTTTTCTGAACTTCAGAAAGTTGTTGACATTATCAGGGCCATATTCTATGAGCAGGGCACTTTTGATGAGATTAATTTTGAATACTGATTTAAGAAATTCTAGCCACTAATTATTATTATAAGGTTTAAAAAAATCGCTCGGGACAGGACTTGAACCACTTGAACCCTAATGGGACACTAAACTAAGACACTGATTGAAATTCTACAATAAAATACAAGGTGTTATAAAAGTACTAAACTCTTTTTACAGGGTGTAACCTACTGGTCAACAGGATGTCAAATCTGTAAAAAAAAAGTTGAAAAAAACAATTATTATTTTATATATAACCTCAAAACTCAAAACTTTTTTGTTTTTGTTATTTATTAGCTCAAATTTAAAAATATATTTGTGCGTGTAGGTGCATTTACATAGCTTTGAGTTGTTAAAACCTTGTGAAAGTCAATGAAAACAATATTTAAAAAATACTTTTCTCCCGCCACATCGTTCACATTTTATTAATTTAAAAATTAACGGAACGTCATAGAACAAAAAAAATATTTAGGTTGTGATCCCTATCACCGGGTGCTATTACCCTGTAAAAAGAGTTAGGTACTTTTGTAACACCTTGTATATCTTAGTACTCGGGTACGTTAACTCGTAGCTATAATTAAAACACATTCGTTCTCTCTCGAGAGACGAATGATTAAGTACAAGAGATAAATTAAAGCTGGCAGCAAAATAAAACTTGTTAAAAAACCTACAAAGG
This sequence comes from Zelleria hepariella, assembly GCA_949319315.1. Lineage (NCBI taxonomy): Eukaryota > Metazoa > Arthropoda > Insecta > Lepidoptera > Yponomeutidae > Zelleria > Zelleria hepariella. The sequence continues at coordinate 23,791,263 of OX439378.1, read as the reverse complement.
AATGTTTGCCGAGGCATTCCATCAACGATGACAATGATCCATTCAAATCGCGGAAATAAGTGGGAGACGCACAGCCGATCAGAAACGTAGCCACAAAGGATGGGTCACAAATAGTCACAATTTATTCACAAATCACAAAGATATTTCTGCCAGCGAGAAGGTCAACTTTGGTTTCGTCCAGTTCTGTTTGAAGTTAGGTATTCATACTGTGATGTTGGTAGCTAAATGCCTAAGGGTGGCATTAATAGTCGTCGACTCAAGATCGAACTCAAGTAGGTGATCTCAGAAAAGTGAAATGCTAATGTCAGCCCTTGGCTAATGTCAATGTCAATCTCAAGTCTATAAATATACTGACAGCTACTCAAGTGTGACATTAGCCAAGGTTCCCCTACTTGAGATCGAGCTCAAGTAGGTGATCTCAGACGACTATTAATACCACCCGTAATGTAGAGCAGTTTCTTAAAGCAACGAGTTGTAAGCATGATTGCCTATTATTATCACATCCCAAAATTTTGTATCTTCTTCTTCTTCGTCGTTACGCTCTTGTCAGAGCGGTCGTGGTCCACATGCAGTATTATCAGTGGCTGATGTTGCGCGCCTTACGATGCCACGCCATTTATCTCGGTCAGAGGTTGCCCGGGTGCATTCATACAATGTTTTCCCCACAGTGGTCTTGATTTGATCAGTCCATCGCATCGGTGGTTTTCCCCGAGTTCTAGTGCCTTCCACCCTTCCCTGCATTACAATGCGCTCAATGGAGTTGTGGTCTTGTCGGGATATATGGCCAAAAAATCTCAAGATACGACTTTGTACAGTACTTGACAGACGCTGCTTGATGCCGAGTTCTCTAAGTATGGATTCGTTGGTTCTGAATTCCGTCCACGATACTCCAAGCATTTTTCTCCAGCACCACATTTCCAGAGCGTCTATTTTTCCCCTTTCGAGCTCTCGGAGTGTCCATGATTCCGCGGCGTAGAGAAAGATGGGGAACACCAGTGTGTATACGAGCCGGGTCTTAGTGGCTTTGGTAATGTTGCGGTTCTTCCATACTTTCTTCAACTTATCCATTGCCGATCTAGTTATTGCCATACGACGTTTCACTTCATCCACACAGCCACCATTATTTGAGATTAGCGCACCCAAATAGATGTATGATTGGACCACTTCGCAGTTTGCAATTTTAGTGACTTCGGCCAAGTTGTTGTTGGCTCGGTCGACAATCATCATTTTGGTCTTGCTGCGGTTGATTTTTAGTCCGAATTCTAGGCTAATGCGCTCCATTTTCAGTAGTAATTCTTCCATTCGGCTAGCACTAGATGCAAAGAGTGTGGTGTCATCTGCGTAGCGCAAGTTTGCAATCCTGTGTCCACCAACCATGACGCCATCTGTCCAGTCTTCCAGAGTGATCCGCATTATCAGCTCTGTGTAGGTATTGAAAAGGAGAGGTGATATGATGCATCCCTGACGTACGCCTGCACTAGGATGGAAGTCGTTAGACAGCACTTCATCTGTCCGAACTGACGCAGTTCCCTCTTCGTAGAGTCGTCTGAGCAGGTGTACGAGGTGTTTTGGGGTTCCCATTTTCAGTAGAGTGCTCCAAAGCACTGGCCATTTTACCGAGTCGAAAGCCTTTGAGAAATCAACAAAGCAAATGAAGGTCGGCTTATTGAATTCTCTTGCCTTCTCGATAATCTGCCGTACTGTTAAAATTTGCTCTCTTGTGCCCTTTCCCTTCACAAAACCAGCTTGTTCTGGCGCGATTTCTTTGGACAGGAAGGCCTTGAGTCTTTCATTGAGAATGCGCAGTAGAATTTTGCTCGCGTGTGATATTAGCGCGATGAGACGGTAATTACTGCAGTTTTTGGTTGACCCTTTTTTGTGCAATGGTATAAAGACCGTGTGAGCCCATTCCGTAGGCCATGTCCCTGTCTGCCATATCTTGTTACAGATGGTATAGAAGATATGGATGCCATGTTCTCCTGACGCTTTCACTGCTTCTATAGGGATGTCGTCTCTACCAGTGGCTTTACCATTCTTCAGAGTCTTTATTGCGGCCTTGATTTCAGATTGTAAAATGGTTGGCTCTAGTTCTTCTTGAGTTGGTTCCGTAGATGAGAAGTTTTGTGCCTGGGGGTCATCGAACAGTGACTGACAGTAGTTTCTCCAGGTTTCGGATATCTGGTCTAGTTCTGTTACTACTTCACCCTGGTTGTTCTCAATTGCCCATGTTTTGGAAGATACTGACTTTGTGAGCACACGGATCTTATGGTATAGGTCTTTGGATTGGCATCTTTCTGCATGGACTTCAATCTCTTCGCATGTGCTGCGAAGATAATTATTTTGGTCCCTTCTGCATGCAGCTTGTACTTCAGCATTCTTTTGGTTCAGGTCCCTGATTTGTGCACCTTGTGATTTCATTTTGCGTCTCTCTTCGACTATCGCAAAGGTCTCGCTTGTCATCCAGAGTTGACGCTTTTGAGATGTCACTTTCGGATTGGACTCATTGACTGCTGTAACAATTAATGACTTCGCCTTATTCCAGAGTTCATCGGCAGACCCAGCGTTGTGATCTATATCAGCCCATTCCAACCAGTTCTGTTCCAGTGCTGCCATGAACTTTAAGCTATCCTTCACTTCGATCCGTCTGTGTTTGTCGAGTTTTCTGGCCGCTCTCAGTTTCAGCTTTATTTTGGCAATCAAAAGTTGGTGATCAGATCCGCAGTCAGCTCCGGGTAGGGTGTGGGCATTTCTGATAGATGTTCTCCAGCGTGACCTGATCATAATGTAGTCAATCTGATTTCGGTAGTTTCCATCTGGTGTTATCCAGGTGTAGAGTCTACGTGGGTGGTGTTGGAATTGACTGTTTGCTATGATAAGGTTGTTTTCAGTAACAAATTGTATCAGCCGTTCGCCTCTCTTGTTGCGATCTCCTAGTCCGAATCTCCCGACGGAATTGCTGAGGAGGTGAGAATCAGCTCCAATTTTGGAGTTCAGGTCTCCCAATACTAAAAGCATCTCTCGGTTGGGTACCTTTGCCATCGTCGCTGATAGTTCAGTATAGAAGGCTTCTACAGTATCGTCGCTGGCCTTGCTTGTGGGGGCATAAATCTGTATGAGGTTGATGTTAACTGGCGACGCTTTTAGTTTTATACTCATTATTCGGTCGCTCACTGGCTCGTAACCCAATACGCAGTTCCTTTGTTGTAAGGGTATAAGAACTGCTACCCCATTCTGGCTGCATGTTTCATTGCCCGAGAAATAAACGGCGTGTGTGTCGGTGAGAAGATGTCCATTTCCTTTCCAGTGAGTTTCACTTAGCCCACAGATGTTTATTCCACATCTGGTAATTTCTCTCTCTAAGATGTTAAGTTTACCTGGTTTTAGCAAGCCACGCACATTCCATGTCCCTATCTTTTGGATTTGTCGCAGCTTGACGTTAGTTCCAGTAGCAGAGTTTCCACAGAGAGCCTGGTTGTCCACATCTCTGTGGCCGGTAGCCAATTTCCCACCGCGAGCCCCGGACGCAGCGCGGCGCCGGTTGCAAATTTTGTATAGATGGATGGATTTTGTTGTGTTTGTTTTACTCTTTCACCCTGAAATATTGAAAGATATTTCTGACACGACTGAATAACACCTATGCTATACTTAGCTACCTGCGTTACGTTACGAGCTTTCTGCCGCGACTTCGTCCACGCTGATCTACAAGGTGTTACAAAAGTACCTAACTCTTTTTACAGGGTGTAACCTACTGGTCAACAGGATATCAAATCTGAAAAAAAAGTTGAAAAAAACAATTTTTAATTATAACCAAAATTAAAAAAAAAACATAACTTTTTTATTTTTGTTATTAGCTCAAATTTAAAAATATGTCTGTGCGTGTAGGTGCATTTACATAGCTATGAGTGGTTAAAACATTGTGAAAGTCAATGAAAACAATATTTAAAAAATACTTTTCTCCCTCCACATCGTTCAAATTATTATAATTTAAAAATTAACGGAATGTCATAGAGCAAAAAAAACTTAGGTTGTGATCCCTATCACCGGGTGCTATTACCCTGTAAAAAGAATTAAGTACTTTTGTAACACCTTGTATAATGGGGAAAAGTGTGACGAAGTTGCGGGCAAAAAAGCAAGACAAGTCTAAGTATTATAAGGTTGGTGCTTATTTGAGGTCGCTGTGCCTACCCAATTTACAGTAGGTATGCCTACGATGGAAGCTGTGGTGGTTTAGTGGGTAGAACAATGAACTCTGAAGCAAAAGGTCCCGGTTCGATTCCTAGTGCGGGCAATGACTTTGTTCAATTTAAAAGTTACGTACATTTGCGAATTTGTTGTAGCAATACCACTCGCTAACCCTGAAGGAAAAAGTCGTGAGGAAACCCGCGGCTTAGTTGGCTTTACTGTGGGCTAGGCCGACTAAGCTGTCAGGATGGCATAGGTGCTGGGCAAGCTTACTCCATCTAAAACAATGTCCCAGGCACTGCAACGCCAAGTGGTCTCTTCACCCAAATCATAAATCATCTCATTACGTAGATGCAAAGGCCTTAGTTTTTATGCCTACGAAGATGAAGAGTCCAAAATTTATCGTTCTGGTTGTATCAAGTTGGTGGCTGGCGGAGAATTGATTATCTGTCACGGGCAAGAAGACAGGGTTCTGGAACTCAATTTCTTTGCGGTGTGAATCTTGCCGCGTTCGGGTCACTTAGGGTTGGATGGAAAGAAGGATAATAAGTAGGTACCTTAGGTTGGCCGTATCTACTTAGGAGACTACACGAAAAAGTTTTCTACAGGGCAATTTTTAAATAGCTTCATTCCTTAGACACCCCAACTTCTAAATGTGATTTTGAACAATTTTTATTCTACGACTTCGGTAAAAGTGAAAAAAAAAATGCATACATAACAAATAGGATAGAGGCTGGAAAGGTGGTAAAGAGTGGGAGGGTATAAAAACGCGCCGCGTTAGCAGCGCTGAATAAATAGAAAGTATCGAGCTTTTCGAAAAGTCGCAGAACAAAAGTTGATAGACATAACATTTAGAAGTTGGCATGTTTCAGAAAAAACGCTATTTAAAAATTGCCCTGTATAGGTACCGGCTTTGACATAGGTCAAGGCCTAATAAAAATAGTGAAAATCCAAAAGATTGCCTAGCTAGATTACCAAATTCATGTTAAATTGAAACCACCGTCTGTCTCTAACATTACCCACTATCTTTGCCGAGCAAGGGTTGTGAAAGCTTTCCGTCAGTTTCAGTTAGCCTGAGTCACTGGCGCACAAATTATTTCAAGGAAACCCGATAGGTAGCTCTACGTAATACGAGCTTGTATGACAAGGATGGCCAACTTCAATTTCGTGCATGAATTTCCAGTGAAAACCTGAAAACCGAGAATCTTATGATAGCAAGGCAGTGTCAAGGCTAAAAAATAATTGCCTGGGCAAAGAACCAAAAGACGAGTAGTTACCGTTACACGAACATTTATGAAACTAACGAGTTCTCTAATTGAAGAAGGATGACACTGGGTTCCGTAACTGGCTAAAACGACTAAATGAAAGATTTACTCCTATCGATAGGTTCCTTGTCGTAAATATGTATGAAAATTTGGGGTATCATAGACTGAACGTAGATGATGGATGATCTATCAACAGTATGAAACGGCTCACCGAAATAAGGTTGGAAAACCCTGTGTTAGTACCTAGCAATAATGAATTGAATCGCTTGCTCGATTCGTAATTGTGAACTCGCCGCTGCGCTACAGCTCTACTTGTGAGTTGTGAACTTGTGACTCATTGTGACTCAACCAATTATATGACCTTCGAATGTAATTGAAGTCCTGAATGTCACGAAAATATGGCAGCCTTTGTTCCACAGTTTGGTGTTTGGATACCATTGCCGCCGTGTCAATATAAAAAATGGCGTGTCAATACGAGTATATTAAATGTCAATATAGATATGAAATTGTACTTAGGGTAAGATCGGAAAAAGAGGTTACGGATATAAGATTTCGGTTCAGTTTATATTGTTTTATGATACTTTCTTTATTGATTCGCGGTAATTGTTTTGATGGATAATCAATAAAAGTATTGAAACGTAATAAATAATACAAACATCATTATTATTTATACCAGTTTTTTTTAATGCAGGTATCTATGTGTTTAAATACTAATTCCTTCAGACCCTATAATGTACCTACATACTGAGGGTAGAGCCACGGATGTAAGGTCCGTGTGTGGAGCAGAAAATAATGTCTCCTCTATTAAATTAAACGAAGAAATAATAGACTTATCATTTTAAGTCACTTAAAAAACTGTTGAGGTGCGATAATTATACAGGGTACTTTTTAAATAGCTTTATTTCTGAAACATTTCAACTTATGAATGTGATTTCCAACAACTTTTGTTTTTTATATCGATTTAACGGTTTCACTTAGTTTTATTTTGTCGGAATAGCCGACATGTTTCGACCTCGTCAAATAAAAGTAAGAAACCCATAAATCGATATAAAATGTGCAGAGCTTACGAAAGTTTAAGTTTTAAAACTTAAAACTTTGGTAAAAGTGCATTTTTATTTTCATGCTTAAAAATAATAATTCGTACGAAATAGAAGCAGGAGAGGCTGGAGAGTTGTTAGGGAGGGGATGGCATTGAGGCAGCGTCAAAATAGTACAAATACAAACTAGCTATTCAATAAGTCGTGGAACAAAAGTAGATTTTAGAAGTTGACGTTTTTCACAAAGAATTAAGCCAGTTAAAAATTGCCCTGTATACTCAAGCAATAGGTATAGGGCTACAAGGTATTTTGTGCTTTTGCAGGGAGAGCCCCGACCACAGGCCGACATTGTGAGCGTCAACGTTTCGGCGGGACAGCTGACATTCTGCTGGATTAGTGCACTTCTGGCTGACTGGCAGCCTGGCCTGTAGAGATTGTTAGCCTGCGCTGCTACAGCCTACATTAGGTATCCCCCGGGTTTGTGAAGGTAGCTCAACTTGGCCGGTAGGTCAAAGAAATAACTACAGGGTAGGTACAATCTAACTGTTGGTCTATTTTTGTGCACCTTTAGTAAAAGTCGTTCGTTTGATAAGTAGAAAGCCTGCTGCTTAGATTAATCTACTTACTGTCTTTTGATGGAAATTAAAAACGCAGATAAGTATCTAAATAAATTCGGACAGCAACTGTGTGATATAAAAGCAATCTTATTCTGGCTGATCATAAACTTTTGCTTTAGCGTGAAAACCGTACCTACTTATGTGATGTAGAGACATGGAGCATGACGCTCGCAAACAAGTCGCAACCTTTCGGTAACATGACGTACTTACTTGAGTAAACTTGAGTCTCCCAGCAGCTCTTAAAACACTCATAAGTTGCAGGCTGTAGTACAAACTTCAGTCTCGAAGACCCTTAGAAAATAATAAAGCTACTCTACGTATCACAAATTATAACAAAGCTCAAAGAAGAAAAGTTGTTTTTCGAAGATTCAATCACTCTGTGCACAAGCGAGATTTCCACGGTCCCTCTTATTATTGGAGCTTAATTTTTTGGGTTACTTAGGTAACTGAAAATTTCATAACGGAACCCTTTTAGGATTATTTTCTGTACGTACCTCACACGACAGCACTTCAGATTGTACACTTTTATTGTAATTTCGCCCATAACGTAACCGAGTAGAGTGCTAGCGTGTGTACTTCCGTCCGTCTTGATATTTTTTCTCCAATAGCCCTAGCTAGGTTGTACTAAACCCTGTGCGGTGAATTTTTATAAGCATTTCCATACGTAGGTACCTACGGTTGATCTATCTAGGTACAAGGCTAGTACTCTTTTGATGTACTAGGTAGGTACAAAGGTACGGAAAGTGGTATATCAAGGTTTTAAAACTTCCTATAGCCAGACCTACAGATTATATTAAAACCTTAAATTATGGGCTCAATACAACAACGGTAGGTATAAGGAACCCTTATAGCACGATTCATCTCGCAATTGGCCAGTTTTTATTTTTCCTTAGTTACGCGCGGCAGCGCTCGGACATGGAATTTAATTTCCCTCTTTGTGATCTGCCTAACCGGGGAATACTGGGGCTGTTTTGAATAATTTCCGGATTGTAAATCTTTCCTCCGGCCACGGAGGAAAAAATTACCTAATCGAGTTGGGTTATGATTGAATATTGATCATAGTTAAAGCAAATTGCCAAAGACACTCCAACGAAAATATTGCCGGTTGCTACCTACCTACTAATCGTGTGGTAAACATGACACAAGAGTTACCTACTCTACCCTACTAACTAAAACTGCACGCGTAGCATGACCGTCTCATGCCCTAGGTTCTCTCCTTCCCACTCTTTTCTATAGTGTAGGGTAAGTATCTATAAAAGCTTGATATGGCCCTTCGATATGCTAGCTAGGCCTACAGCAACATAAGGGGGTGATAACTATAATATTATGCATCTAACTCTTTTGTTTGACGTAGAGCGGGATAGCTACAGCTATAAACCCATGGATACGCTCTAACTTCTTTTTTTCCTCTGTTCTCTAACCCAGCCTTATGCTACGCGAGCGAGCAGGCGACGACGGACCAACGAGAAGGATGTATAGAGATCGAAGCTAAATTAAAACTGCGCGTGCCTCTACACAGCATACCTACTCACACACACATTACCGATTGTGATACTATGTATGACTGTATGAGTGATCCACTGACAGATTGGAGCGCAGTCTTAGTTTAGAGACGATCTCTACTAGCCATAATAACTAACCAGAAATACCTACGGCCTCGTACCTTCATTGTTTCAAAATTACTAGTGGTTCGCCCCGAACTTCGAACTCGCGACCCCATATCTCAGTAACCCTTCGATCGATTTGGCTCATGTTCGAACTTAAAAATTCTCTTTGCCTCATTTACCTGCCTACCAAATTTCATGACAATCCGACTAAATTTACTCAAGTTCCTATAAAATGTGTATACACCTGAAAAGGTAGAACGTGGCGACCTAAATATACCAATGCAATTACATCAGCTAATGTAACCCAGGTTCTAACACAATAAATTCATTTCATTTCATTTTCATTTCATTTTATTTCATTTCTTTTCATTTCATTTCATTTCATAACGAACATTCATACATACAAACATATAAACATACATACAAACATACATACATACATACAAACGCCGGATTATTCCAGTAGACTCGGAGAACTTCGCTCGCTCGATCAATTAACGTGTTAGGTACTGTAAACTCCATGCCATGCATGCCCCATGTCCTTATGTCCAGGGTTTCATAATGTCTAATGTCCAAGTTTGGTTTTAATAAAAAACAAAAGGCAACGATGAAAGTCAGCCATTTTGAAAGAAATAGGTACCTACAATTATAGGTACTACTACAGTCAATGACATTCTTGACTACAGTACAGCCCTTTTGAAAAAAGTTATCTTCGTCTATCTACCTACGGATGGATAGGGTCTCTACGACATCGACAGAGTTATTTTTAAACACAAACTTCTGCCTGTATTTACCACCAAAGCGAAATTATTTGCGGTGGTGTTTGTATCGTCTAGCGGGGATCTGCGCGGTCGCCATGGCAACCATCGATTGTGTGCATCCAGCTAGCCGGCCGCCACTCACAAGTACTCACACAACGAGCCTTATTGAAAACTAGTTGTGCCCGCGACTTCGTATGCGTTTTTACACATTTGACATTTAATTTAAATTCGACTGTGGAGGAAAACTCAAAAGGAAGGTTTTTTTAACCCCCGACCAAAAAAGAGGGGTGTTATAAGTTTGACAGCTTTGTGGGTGTGTCTGTATAGGTATGTGTTTATGAGGGTGTGTCTGTCTGTGGCACCGTAGCTCTTAAATGGGTGAACGATTTGGAAGCTCTAGGGTTTTTTTTTTAATTTGAAAGCAGGTTTTCTAGCGAATGTTCTTAGTTATGTTTTGTCAAAATTGGTTCAGCTATTTATTAAATATGCTTATTTGAAGCTTAAATGTCGGGGCTATTTTAATTTAATAGTTATTATTTCTTATCTTGCGGTAGCAGGGCTCAAAAGAAAGCAATAGAACAAAATAGAACAAAAACCCTAATCTAAACAATACATTTATAAATTTAATAATAAATATGTATTGTTTACATTAAGGTATCGCCCGTGTTAAGATACCAGGAAGCTTAGCATAAGAATTGCTTAGGTAGTAAAGGGGTTTATAAGTATCTCCCTCGACGTAGAGTGGGATAGATACAGTTATAAGCCCATAGATAAGGTCTTACTCATTCTCATGCTAAGCCAGCAAGCAAAGCATTCGGCTAATAACTCTGTCTATCCCGCCCAACGGTAAACAATAGTTATTTGTTATGCAAGAATGCAAAATTATTGTTTGCGGCGAGTGCTTGTATTGAATACCGAGCAGTGTTAAAAGACCGCCAACAAAGTGGGAGACCACATACAGGGTGGCCCAAACATAGACCTCAAGCGAGAAAATCTAGATAGCTGACACCAAGGGCTACCCGAATCACCCCCATGTATGTTCAGCCATTTTTTGTCGTTTAGAAGTTATGAGGCTTCAAAGGTTTTTTTTTAAAAAAATACCTATCATTCGATTTTATTTTTTAACTTTTTTTTCTTTTGTTTTTTCAGCAATATTTTTTATTCTTTAGAGTCTCAGATAAATTATCTATCACCAAAAAAATAATTATTAGCTATGGAATACATTTATTTTGGTTGGAGCGAATCAACCAAAATAAATGTAAAGAGATTGAAATAAAATGTCTTCCAACTCCAGTTTTTCGACTTTGATCGCAAATTACTTGAATAAAAGTCCTTTTCATCTCCCACGCTCGGAAAGTTTGCTGTTACTAGTAACTTACGATCGTGTAAAGGCCGGATTTAAACTATCTGAACTTTTGTGCGCTTCGAAATTTGAACGCGACGCCGGGACAGTCTTTCCCGCGCCCTATGGTTTTGAAAAAGAAAAAAACACTGGCCGTTTAAGTAGATGCCAGATCCGGATGGAAAATAAAACCTCATTCATAGTTCGTTTAAACGCGTATTTCAGCGTAAGCGATTGTTCTTGCCCATTCTCTATACAAAACTGTGAATGTAAATGGTGCATAAGCATCTTTTAAAAAGGTAAAGTCACGGAATAGAACATTCAGAAACGCGGTTTCTTCTTATAGTCTTTTCAATATTTTGTACACATATTTATTTTTAAATACCAGTAAATAAAAAAAATGCTGCGCTTCTGTTTTATCAAATAGATAATTATGTTTTGGTTTGTTAAATACATTTTTTCAAACGATATTTACTAATTTAATTTTTTATCTCCTACAAATTTTTAATTTATATGGTATAAGTTCAGAATGCACCCGGAAAAAAAAACATTCTTTTATTTACATTATTTTTGTGTCTGGATAAATAAACTTCAGGAAATTATTAATAAAACGAATGGTTTTAATACCAACGAAGCTCAAAACTTTAGTGCGGCAGCCGTAACTACAGTAATATATGCTTTTAAAAGGAACTTATTTGACTCACCTGTTTTGCTTGTAAGTAGTTGTCTATAGAGTTTGTCCCGCTTGGCTAACAAAGTCATTTCCTCGCTTCTGTGAGATGAAAAGTTTTGTGTTTCGCACGAATGCAATATTATTTGCGTCTCGTGCTTCTGAATACCTCGCTACGCTCAGGTTTCTTTTTTTGAACCACTCGCTACGCTCGTGGCTCAATTTAAGAAACCTTCGCTAGCTCGGTTTTCAATACAAGCACTCGCCGCAAACAATAATTTTGCATTCTTGCATAACAAATAACTATTTCATCTCCCACGCTCGGAAAGTTTGCTGTTACTAGTAACTTACGATCGTGTAAAGGCCGGATTTAAACTATCTTCAATTTAGTGCGCTTCGAAATTTGAACGCGGCACCGGGAAAGTCTTTCCCGCGCCCTATGGTGTTGAAAAAGAAAAAAAAACACTGGCCGTTTAAGTAGATGCCAGATCCCGAAGGAAAAAAGATCCTCATTCATAGTTCATTTACACGCGTACTTCAGCGAAAGTGATTGTTCGTGCCCATTCTCTATACAAAACTGTGAATGTAAATGGGGCATAAGGATCTTTTAAAAAGGTAAAGTCACGGAATAGAACATTCAGAAACGCGGTTTCTTCTTTCAGGTTTTTTCAATATTTTGTACACTATATTTATTATTAATACCAGTAAATAAAAAAAATGCTTCGCTTCTGTTTTATCAAATAAATAATTATGTTTTGGTTTGTTAAATACATTTTTTCAAACGATATTACTAATTTAATTTTTTATCTCCTATAAATTATTAATTTATATGGTAAAAGTTCAGAATGCACCCGGAAAAAAAAAACATTCTTTTATTTACATTATTTTTGTGTCTGGATAAGTAAACTTCAGGAAATTATTAATAAAACGAATGGTTTTAATACCAACGAAGCTCAAAATTTTAGTGCGGCAGCCGTAACTACAGTAAAATTTGCTTTTAAAAGGAACTTATTTGACTCACCTGTTTCGCCTGTAAGTAGTTGTCTATAGAGTTTTTCCCGCTTGGCTAACAAAATCATTTCCTCGCTTCTGTGAGATGAAAAGTTTTGTGTTTCGCACGAATGCAATATTATTTACGTCTCGTGCTTCTGAATACCTTGCTACGCTCAGGTTTCTTTTTTTGAACCACTCGCTACGCTCGTGGCTCAATTTTAGAAACCTTCGCTAGCTCGGTTTTCAATACAAGCACTCGCCGCAAACAATAATTTTGCATTCTTGCATAACAAATAACTATTAAAGTGTCAGGCTTTTTGTATTATTCTGAAGAATGAGGCTTTGAGAAAGTTTTTGAAATCAATAAAAAGTCCTTCAGACCTCTACTTATTTTTTTCTCCATACTAACTATTTCTGATGTTTTCTTGAAAACAACATTTTTGGACTTTGGATCAAAGTTGCGGTATCTTCTAAAAGTCCATAGCTAATAATTATTTTTTGGTGACAGATAATTTATCTGAGACTCTAAGGAATAAAAAATATTGCTGAAAAAAACAAAAGAAAAAAAAGTTAAAAAATAAAATCGAATGCTAGGTAATTTATTTAAAAAAAACCTTTGAAGCCTCATAACTTCTAAATAACAAAAAATGGCTGAACATACATGGGGGTGATTCGGGTAGCCCTCGGTGTCAGCTATCTAGATTTTCTCGCTTGACGTCTATGTTTGGGCCACCCTGTATGGTCCTCATCATAACGAACACTTTTTCCCACGGAACTATGCCTAGGAAATCCACGGTTTCCGAGATAATGAGGTTCCAAGACAGACTTTTTTTTCTTTTATTCGGTTTTTTTTTCAGAAATATGTTCAGTATCACGTTATTAACATTTCTTCTCAAGAAGCTATATCAAAATTATGAATATTTCTTACAAAAAAAGAAGTTAAAATTGCAACCCGCAATGTATTCTGAACATCGGATAGCCTAGATTGTGCCCAGAACCAGGACTTATCACGGTCCTAAATTTGACTGAAAACTATTCAGCGGTATTCGCGTGATGAGGTAACACACAGACAGACAGACAGACTGACAGACAGACAGACAGACAGACAGACAGACATAAACCGATTTTTTTGCATTTTTGTATTCAGTACAGTTTACTTAGTAACCCCTGCTAGTTTTTTTCTAAAAATATTCAATGTACAGAATTGACTTCGCTAGAGTTTTATTTGTATAGATGAAATATGCAAATGATGGAGATAGGCTTATGGGTAGACGATAGCAACATGGCGGGAAATTCAAAATTTTTACAGTTATTTACATTTTGTAGCTAAACTGAGCTATTTTTGTTCAGCGATTTTTCGTTCGCGGCAATAACATAGTATTCTTTTCATTATTGTAAACAAAAGAACAACAATAATTCAGCCGATTATGTGTTCTGGTCTACGACAAGTTTTTTGGGCAGTGCCACTGCTTCGAATTTCCCGCCACGTCGCTATCTTTCCACCTTAAATGGAGCGGTGGCGGGTGGGCTGAAACAGGTGCCTGTCCGACATTTTCACCAAGACTCCCTAACTTTTTGTAAGTAGGTATGCGATAGTTAGGAGACTTGAAAATAGTGTAGATAAGTAAAATTTTAGTGAAGATAAGTATATGTAAAGTCTCTACCAATCAGTGCTCTACATGTAGAAATATTCCTTAGGTAAGTAGGTATATCTATCGCATTCTATGAAGGTATATTAAAAGAGTGGGAGATGGGTTATGTACCCACTTGGCTAAAGACCCTATACTACCTATCTGATTCTTACGCCAGCAAACTACCTACTCATAATCATTTTATTTCAATACTTACTTATTTCATTTAAATTTTCACCTCAGCAATCTATATATATAAAAGGCTTAGGTTGACTGACTCATCACGCTACAGCCCAAACGGCTGAACCTATAAGTATGAAATTTGGACAAAAGTTGCGTTACATGGTGGAGGGTTCATTTAAGAAGCGATTTTTTTTTATTTAACCCTTAAGTGGGTCAAAATAGGGCTGAAAGTGTGTATGGGAAAAAAAAATTTTTTGGTCTTTTGTTCTTAAATCTTAATTTTTTGTACTTTTTTTTTAAAAGGACTTGACACCTATTTCTGATTTTTTCTCATTTCTATGTTCTTAAGGGTTAAAATGGGTGCCAAAGTTTTTCGATTTTTTTCACCAGTTACGATCAATGCTGGAACAAAACCGCTAATGCCACAACAGTGAAAATTTGACAATAGTTATAATTTGTGGACACGCTACGGGTTAAGACAGATTTACTTCAAGTTTAACCCTTAAGGCGGTAAAAATGGGGTCCAAAGTATGTATGAAAAAAAAAATATTTTGTCCGGATTTACTTGCAACTAAGAATTCGTATATTAAATCAAAAATAATTTAACACCTGTTTTAGCTTTTTTCTAATTTTAGCCGTTTAAGGGTTAAACGAGGTTGAAATGTATGAATATTTTTCGTGATGTAGTGTCAACGTCGGGCCCAAACCATTTAAGCTACAACTATGAAATTGAAACTGCAGTAGCGTTTTGTAGCAAAACTACCCACCATGAAGAAAAAAATATAATTTTAACCCGTCAAATGCCCAAACCGGGGTTCAAAGTTTGTATGAAATAAAAATTTTTTTTGGTCCGATTTACTTGAAACTTAGTATTTGTAAATTTAATAAGAAACAATTAAACACGTGTTTCAGCGTTTTTCAAAATTCTGCCCACTAAAGGGTTAAAAGGGGTAGAAAAGTTTGAAGATTTTTCCTGATTTAGTATCAATGCCAGGCCTAAACCATTGAAGCTACAACTATGAAATTGAAACTGCAGTAGTGTTTTGTGGCAAAACTAACTACCATGAAGAAAAAAATATAATTTTAACCCTTCAAATGCCCAAACCAGGGTTCAAAGTTTGTATGAAATAAAAATTTTTTTTGGTCCGATTTACTTGAAATTAAGTATTAGTATACTAAATCAGAAAAAATCAAACACATGTTTCAGCGTTTTTCTCATTTCAGCCAATGAAGGGTTAAAATGGGTGGAAACGTTGAAGTTTTTTTCCTGATGTAGTAGCAATGCTGGGCCCAAACCATTGAAGCTAAAACTTTGAAATTGAATGTGCAGTTGCATTTTATAGCATTACTACCCACCATCATGAAAAAAATATAATTTTAACCCTTCAAATGCCCAAACCGGGGTTCAAAGTTTGTATGAAATAAAAAAAAATTTTGGTCCGATTTACGTGAAACTTAGTATTTGTATATCAAATAAGGAACCATTAAACACGTGTTTCAGCGTTTTTCAAAATTCTGCCCACTAAAGGGTTAAAAGGGGTAGAAAAGTTTGAAGATTTTTCCTGATTTAGTATCAATGCCAGGCCTAAACCATTGAAGCTACAACTATGAAATTGAAACTGCAGTAGTGTTTTGTGGCAAAACTACATACCATGAAGAAAAAAATATAATTTTAACCCTTCAAATGCCCAAACCAGGGTTCAAAGTTTGTATGAAATAAAAATTTTTTTTGGTCCGATTTACTTGAAATTAAGTATTAGTATACTAAATCAGAAAAAATCAAACACATGTTTCAGCATTTTTCTCATTTCAGCGAATGAAGGGTTAAAATGGGTGGAAACGTTGAAGATTTGTCCCTGATATAGTAGCAATGCTGGGTCCAAACCATTTAAGTTAGAACTTTGAAATTTGAACCACAGTTGCGTTTTATAGCAAAACTACCAACCATGACGAAAAAAGTAATAATGTTAACCCTTGAAATACCCAAACCGGGGTAAAAAGTTTGTATGAAATAGGTACTTTTTTTTTTGTCTGATATACTTGAAACTAAGTATTCGTATGCTAAATCAGAAATAATCAAACACGTGTTTCAGAATTTTTCTCATTTCAGCGAATGAAGGGTTAAAATGGGTGGAAACGTTGAATATTTTTCCCTGATGTAGTAGCAATGCTGGGCCCAACCCATTTAAGTTACAGATTTGAAAAACTACAGTTGCGTTTTATAGCAAAACTACCAACCATGAAGAAAAAAGTAATAATGTTAACTCTAAAACGGCCAAAACGGGGTTCAAAATTTGTATGAAATTATCATTTTATTGGGTCAGATTACCTTGAAACTAAGTAGTCGTGTATTCAATCAGAAATAATAATAAAACACATGTTTCAGCATCAAAAAGGGTGGAAACATTTTAAGAGTTTTCCTGATGTAATATCAATAACAATGCCGGAACCATTAAAGCTACAACTATTCAATGAACATTTAACTACAGTTGCGTTTTATAGCAAATCTACTAAGCATGAAGAAAACAATAATAATGATACACCTAAAACGGCCAAAAAGGTTCAAAGTATGTTTTTTTTTTTGTTGGATTCATTTGATCTTTACCAATTTGGTCACACACATACACTTCCACGCTGAATCTGCACGACGGATTTGGATGACATTTGGAATAGAGATAACTTACAAAAATACACACCCATGACTCTATTCATGCTAATTTGATAATGGTGAAAGATTTACCCAGGCAACTTCTTATAAGTCTTCGCGGACGAAGTCGCGGGCGAAAAGCTAGTCTATATATATAAAAGGCTTAGGTTGACTGACTCATCACGCTACAGCCCAAACGGCTGAACCTATAAGTATGAAATTTGGACAAAAGTTGCGTTATATGGTGGAGGGTTCATTTAAGAAGCGATTTTTTTTTATTTAACCCTTAAGTGGGTCAAAATAGGGCTGAAAGTGTGTATGGGAAAAAATTTTTTTTTTTCTTTTGTTCTTAAATCTTGATTTTTTGTACTTTTTTTTTAAAATGACTTGACACCTATTTCAGATTTTTTCTCATTTCTATGTTCTTAAGGGTTAAAATGGGTGCCAAAGTTTTTCGATTTTTTTCACCAGTTACGATCGATGCTGGAACAAAACCGCTAATGCCAAAACAATGAAAATTTGACAATAGTTGTAATTTGTGGACACGCTACGGGTTAAGACAGATTTACTTCAAGTTTAACCCTTAAGCGGATAAATGGGGTCCAAAGTTTGTATGAAAAAAAAAATTTTTTTGTCCGGATTTACTTGCAACTAAGAATTCGTATATTAAATCAAAAATAATTTAACACCTGTTTTAGCTTTTTTCTAATTTTAGCCGTTTAAGGGTTAAACGAGGTTGAAATGTATGAATATTTTTCGTGATGTAGTGTCAACGTCGGGCCCAAACCGTTTAAGCTACAACTATGAAATTGAAACTGCAGTAGCGTTTTGTAGCAAAACTACCCACCATGAAGAAAAAAATATAATTTTAACCCTTCAAATGCCCAAACCGGGGTTCAAAGTTTGTATGAAATAAAATTTTTTTTTGGTCCGATTAACTTGAAACTTAGTATTTGTATATTAAATAAGAAACAATTAAACACGTGTTTCAGCGTTTTTCAAAATTCTGCCCACTAAAGGGTTAAAAGGGGTAGAAAAGTTTGAAGATTTTTCCTGATTTATTATCAATGCCAGGCCTAAACCATTAAAGCTACAATTATGAAATTGAAACTGCAGTAGTGTTTTGTGGCAAAACTAACTACCATGAAGAAAAAAATATAATTTTAACCCTTCAAATGCCCAAACCAGGGTTCAAAGTTTGTATGAAATAAAAAATGTTTTTGGTTTGATTTACTTGAAATTAAGTATTAGTATACTAAATCAGAAAATAAATTAAACACGTGTTTCAGCGTTTTTCTCATTTCAGCCAATGAAGGGTTAAAATGGGTGGAAACGTTGAAGTTTTTTTCCTGATGTAGTAGCAATGCTGGGCCCAAACCATTGAAGCTACAACTTTGAAATTGAATGTTCAGTTGCATTTCATAGCATTACTACCCACCATCAAGAAAAAAATATAATTTTAACCCTTCAAATGCCCAAACCGGGGTTCAAAGTTTGTATGAAATAAAATTTTTGTTTGGTCCGATTAACTTGAAACTTAGTATTTGTATATTAAATAAGAAACCATTAAACACGTGTTTCAGCGTTTTTCAAAATTCTGCCCACTAAAGGGTTAAAAGGGGTAGAAAAGTTTGAATATTTTTCCTGATTTAGTATCAATGCTTCCGTGCTTCGGAAGGCACGTTAAACCGTTGGTCCCGGTTGTTGTTGATTAATAACAATCGTTAAGCCATGTCAGAGACCCTTTGGGTGGCCTAAAAACTCTGACACCAGGGGTGGCCACTACCTCATACGATTACCTACCTACCAGTATCAATGCCAGGCCTAAACCATTAAAGCTACAATTATGAAATTGAAACTGCAGTAGTGTTTTGTGGCAAAACTACCTACCATGAAGAAAAAAATATAATTTTAACCCTTCAAATGCCCAAACTGGGGTTCAAAGTTTGTATGAAATAAAATTTTTTTTGGTCCGATTAACTTGAAAATTAGTATTTGTATATTTAATAAGAAACAATTAAACACGTGTTTCAGCGTTTTTCAAAATTCTGCCCACTAAAGGGTTAAAAGGGGTAGAAAAGTTTGAAGATTTTTCCTGATGTAGTATCAATGCCAGGCCTAAACCATTAAAGCTACAACTATGAAATTGAAACTGCAGTAGTGTTTTGTGGCAAAACTACCTACCATGAAAAAAAGAATATAATTTTAACCCTTCAAATGCCCAAACTGGGGTTCAAAGTTTGTATGAAATAATTTTTGTTTTGTCCGATTTACTTGAAACTAATTATTTGTATACTAAATCAGAAATAATTAAACACGTGTTTCAGCATTTTTCTCATTTCAGCGAATGAAGGGTTAAAATGGGTGGAAACGTTGAAGATTTTTCCCTGATATAGTAGCAATGCTGGGTCCAAACCATTTAAGTTACAACTTTGAAATTTGAACTACTGTTGCGTTTTATAGCAAAACTACCAACCATGACAAAAAAAGTAACAATGTTAACCCTTGAAATGCCCAAACCGGGGTTAAAAGTTTGTATGAAATACATTTTTTTTGTCTGATATACCTACTTGAAACTAAGTATTCGTATGCTAAATCAGAAATAATCAAACATATGTTTCAGCATTTTTCTCATTTCAGCGAATGAAGGGTTAAAATGGGTGGAAACGTTGAATATTTTTCCCTGATGTAGTAGCAATGCTGGGCCCAACCCATTCAAGTTACAACTTTGAAAAACTACAGTTGCGTTTTATAGCAAAACTACCAACCATGAAGAAAAAAGTAATAATATTAACTCTTATAGCAAAACTACCAACCATGAAGAAAAAAGTAATAATGTTAACTCTAAAACGGCCAAAACGGGGTTCAAAATTTGTATGAAATTATCATTTTATTGGATTCAGATTAACTTGAAACTAAGTAGTCGTGTATTAAATCAGAAATAATAATTAAACACATGTTTCAGCATCAAAAAGGGTGGAAACATTTTAAGAGTTTTCCTGATTTAGTATCAATAACAATGCCGGAACCATTAAAGCTACAACTATTCAATGAACATTTAACTACAGTTGCGTTTTATAGCAAATCTACTAAGCATGAAGAAAACAATAATAATGATAAACCTAAAACGGCCAAAAAGGTTCAAAGTATGTTTTTTTTTTGTTGGATTCATTTGATCTTTACCAATTTGGTCACACACATACAACACATACACTTCCACGCTGAAACTGCACGACGGATTTGGATGACTTTTGGAATAGAGATAGCTTACAAAAATACACACCCATGACTCTATTCATGCTAATTTGATAATGGTGAAAGATGTACCCAGGCAACTTCTTATAAGTCTTCGCGGACGAAGTCGCGGGCGAAAAGCTAGTAACTAATATAACATTATTCGGATTTCAGAGGACTCGCTGTCAAAGGAGAGAACGTTTATATTCATCTATTTAGGACAGGGATTAACAAGCTCATAAATTAAAATTTCAAACACCTTTGTCAGGTCTGGAGGAAGGAAGCAAAAAGGGTCAGAAAGTTTTGCATATTGATTGTACCGTTTCCACAGGCGTCGGTGTTTTCCTCTCTGCGCCATTAGGTAAAGCAAAGCCGCGTTTTCACGGTC
Source organism: Zelleria hepariella (assembly GCA_949319315.1). Lineage (NCBI taxonomy): Eukaryota > Metazoa > Arthropoda > Insecta > Lepidoptera > Yponomeutidae > Zelleria > Zelleria hepariella. Next base: position 23,770,706 of record OX439378.1, on the reverse strand, counting down.
TAGTCTTAGTAAGTACCTACCTACCAGTGCCGGATTAGCCACGTAGCAGGAGTAGCAAATGCTACCGACCCCGCGCCCTTTCTGACCGTAAAAAAAAAGTAAATTGGGCGCACTTCGCGCGCTTATTTCTTGTACACATAGCACGTCAGAGTGAACAATATTGTTGTAAATTCGCCCGTAACGAAACCGAGTAGAGTGCAAGCGTTGACGTGCTGTCTTGGGTACAAACTACAAGGACCACAAATTGTGTTACTCTCTCTCTCTCTCTCTCTCTCACAGTGCTCTCTGAGTGCCTTTGCCTATAGGTTCTAGGTACGGTGGGCCACAGTCACAGATACCCCATGGCAGCTCTTAACGGGCGCGGCATAAGGGCGCCAATCGAACAAAAAGGGGTATCTTTGGGTGAGGCCGGCTGTACCTATCAGACTGTACACTTTTGTTGTAAAGTCGCCCGTAACGTAACCGAGTACAGTGCTAGCGTGAAAGCGTCTCCGTGCTGTCTTGTGTCCAAAATACAAGTACCACACATTTTATTGCTCTTTATTTATTTCCTGTACAATAGGTACAGTCGGCCACAGTCTCAGATACCCCTTTTTGTTCGATTGGCGCCCTTATGCCACGCGCGATAAGAGCTGCCATGGGGTATCTGAGATTGTGGCCGACCGTACCTAGAAGACAATGCAGCGCTACAACAAGGCTTAGTAAAACTTTTTAAATACATAGTCATAGTGGCAAAGTGCCTGAATAATAAAGTAAAGCAAAAAGTATCAGCGTGTAGAGGCGGCGGCGGCGGTAGGCGTTCGTTCACGGTCAGCGAGCGGAGTTCATTCTGGAACGGATCTTTTGTTTTTTGACAAAATGGAACGCATTTAGAGTACATTCCGAAATCACTTTTTATTTCGAATTTTATTTATTTCGTAATAAAATAAAAGTTTCTTGTTACATGTTGGATGATACCAGCGAATGATGGTATGTACGGTCTGCCACAGTCACAGATACCCCATGGCAGCTCTTACCGCGCGCGGCATAAGGGCGCCAATCGAACAAAAAGGGGTATCCTAGCGTGTGGCCAACTGTACTATTTTTTCTTTTTATTTATATCATATAATAATAATATCTTTGGTTTCTACACAATAGTTTAGAATGTAAAATTAACTTATTATTACTTTTCGAACGTACCTCAGAGTTGGTTGCCATAATGTAGAAATTCTCTGCAATCATGGTAAATCTGGGACCTTGCAAACACTGGATTGATTGACCTTAATTTTCACCCTAAACTCTAATTATTAAATCGAGTCCACGGAATGACAGTTGCTAGTATGCTACTGACAGATAAAGCCTTTGTAACAACTGTCATTCCATGGACTCGATTTAAAAATTAGAGTTTAGCTTTATTCCCCGAAACTCCTGAAAAACAATAAGATACTACAAAGGAAGGACCATAAAAGACGAAGTCTTGGTGATAATGGGGATTTTTTCGATGAGCCTTTTTCAAAGCACAAAAGCAGTTCTTAAATGGCGTGCCTATACAAGAACCGCAACACGACTGTCAAATTTCGCTTAGCAGAGATTAATTTTGACAGTCGCGTTCTGGTTCTCCACGCCTGTAACTCCTACCTGGCCATCTATAAACTGATTTGAATTTGTTCTTTGAAAACGGCTCAGTGGAAAGGAAACCATAAAAACCACAGATTAATAGACTGATTTTGACAGCGATCCCAACTATATTTGACACTTATAAAAATTCCCATTATGGAGGAATCCTACGGCTGAGTTGGCATTTCTTTGTATGGAAAAATGGTGTCAGATTAGGTGTACTGCTGATGCTATTATATTTTGAGTTTCACCAAAATGAAAAACCGTCATATTATTATAAAAAAATGGTAGTTATTAACGCTAGGTTTAAACATCTATTATGAAATAAGTAAACAATAACATACACAAACACATAATAAAACTAGTGGTTCGCCCCTAACTACAAACGCCGGATTGTTCCAGTAGACTCGGAGAACTTCGCTCGCTCGTTCAATTATATCTAAGCTAGTACCAAAACATTGTTTAGAGTCCTTAACATTTTTAAATTTATCTATTGTCATTTCAACTTCTATAACCTTTAGTGATAGATTAAGGGTAGGTATTAAAGCCAGATTTTTTAAAGTGATTTTTGTACCTAGGTAGGAATAACCGAAAGTAGGTATTGGGGAATTTTACATTAATTTTCTTGCAACACTGGTCGATCACCGACCGACCGACGTCATCGTGTAGCGCGTATGTTCGTGTTTCCAGCGAACTAGCGTCCTTCCTTCCTCACTCGTTCAGTGAATTCAATTCGGTATTGGTTTGGCTGGTTTTTCGCGTGTTGTTGGTTGGGCGAATCACCACACCAGTGAGTTTGTGTTCATGTGAAAGAAAAGTGGTTTTGGTCCATGTTTGAGTGCATCTGACGCTGTGTGCAGGAGTTGTCATTTATCTAATTTTGGATTTTATCACTGAAACACCCCAAGCTGTCGCCCAAAGGTAAATATTTTATCGTACTCTCGAGCGGCGCTTTGTTCCCCCGTCCGGGGCAAGTACGGCGAGTCGATGTTAATGTTATGCGGTAACCTGTCATTCAGGCGTTGTCTCGAACTGCATCGGTTTCGGCAGGAATTCCGGGTGCCTATGTATACATCTAAATACCACGTTCCGTGGGTTGGGCAGTTATTGATTGTGTTATCTGTCGAAGTGGATGGAAGATAGTTTTATCTGTTGTTGGGGCCGGGTATGGTGAACGCTCGGCGGCGGCGGCGTCGAGGGACTCGCTAACTCAGTTGTTGTCGCGGAGCCGGTCGCCCTACTCGTGTCCTGTGGCGCGATAAGCATGCAAACATAATGGTACTTGTCGTTAACATAACTGTTGTATTATTGAGTGCCGAGTGTTTGTGTGAGGAGTGTGTTAAGTGTATGTTTTGTTGCAGGCCGGTAGGATGCTCAAATTCATACGGGGGAAGGGCCAACAGCCCTCGGCCGAACGGCAGAAACTTCAGAATGAGCTGTTCGCTTTCCGCAAGGTGAGTGCTGCTCAGAATACATAATGTTTTAGCAAAACTGGTTACGCATCACACAATGTGTCATACATACTCTAAAAAATGCATCAAAGTTAAATTGCCATTTTATGTACTGCAATCTTCCCATGACAAAGTTTATAAAATAAAGCTTACTATAATCTCGAAGTTCCATAAAAAAAGTTGTTCCAATATAAACATAACATGAGTCACTAAAATAACATTGGAATGTTGAATGATTGTAATAAAATTTGTCAATGACAGATAGCCATTCATCAAGTATCCATAATAATTATGTATTGGCATTTAGAATATTTTGACTGTGAAACTAATCTGTATTGCTAGTTACCTATTCTTGCTTGTTTACTAGTCTAATAAGTTTCACATTTGTCTCATTAGGTAGGGCCAATACTTTGCTCTAATACGCTAAACTATCCATTTGGTAACCAACCGTTTTCTTGCAAATACACCTAATCGCTATTGGGGCTCATTTGAACTCTCTTATAAGATCCGTAAATCCTTAAATTCAATTGTATGGAAAGTGTACTTTTTCTTTGTTAGCATTTATCCGTCCACTGCTGGACGTATACCTTATTTTATTTCCCTTGCATTTATAACATTTTGAATTGGAAAGCCTGTAATAAAACACATTTATTAAACTTTTTTGCAAAGTACCGATAACTAACCTAAATTAAGTTTAGGCCATGTTTGTTTTAATAATCTTATCATGGTAAGCCCTAGCGTTGGCTATTTACTTAGAGATTAGATGTGTCACTACATTTTTACAACATCTATCTGTAGGATTTCATAAAAATACTGTCAGAAATTGGGCCATGGCTATTGTCACAACATATAAAAACTATGTTTGTAAGTTTCTGATGATGGGATAAATTTAATATTATCGACTTTTCAACCAAAAGAACTAAAAAAGTACAAGGAGCTTTACCATCATTCTGTATACTACTGATGTACTCTTTCAACATACTGTTCATTTACAATGGGCAATCATTTGCTAGAAATGATCGTGGCGCGCCCAGAAAGCATTGTCATGGGCGCTCTTCTGTTTGTATGCTGTAGTAAGAATGTAGGCACCTACTGAGGTCTAGGGCAGCGGTCCCTCCTTCCTCCTAGTCTGATAAGTGACCACACAGCCTCTGTAGTACGGTCGGCCACAGTCACAGATACCCCATGGCAGCTCTTACCGCGCGCGGCATAAGGGCGCCAATCGAACAAAAAGCGACGTGTGGCCGACTGTACCTTACCTTGGTCGTGTTTTACATGAAACAACCTATACCCACACCTATGGCTTAGGCTTTCTTCACACTTTGACGCATGTTGTTGCGGCGTGCGGCAGTGCGACTTTTAACTGCAAAGGATTTGTACGTAAGACAGTGCAGCACCGTGTGTGCTTCTATGCTGTTTCAATTTCTATACAAATCCTTCCTACCTATGCTAACAGCGGCGGCAAGGCAGCGGCAGTAAACGGTGGCATTCGTCAAAGTGTGAAGGGAGCCTTAGTCGGGAAATACAAGGCCTGAACCTGAGTGAGCTGTAAAACACCATAGAGCAGATACTTTCAGCGGCCGTAGCACGGGTATGTCGCGCGCGCGACATTTTTCGTGGCGACTTGCGCGCGACTTTGGGTCGCAAATGCGAGCATGAGCTTATGCGTGACCAAAATCTATGCCATTTAATCATATTTAAAATTCCGTGGCAAAATAGCTCTTGCTACAGGATTAATAAGAAAAATCTCAAATTGCTGAATAAGTCGCGGCCTCGGGAGACGATGATATAAATAGTGCGTCGAAATGTCAAAAACGTCACAAAAAGTCGCGCGCGTGATTTTAAGCTCTGTTGCGCGAGTTACTTTAACCTGGGGCCTTAGCCTGTAACACAATGGCGTATCAATGGCGTCCCAGGTAGAGGGACAAAACCGGGATTTTTTCGTTGTTCTCCTGCAACCAGCGAACTAATCCTCTAAAATTAGACTCATAATATTCTTTGCTGTTCTACAAAAACATTAAAAGGACCGACACTGGACCGACAGCATTAATAAATCGTAATTGAAACCATCAACCGGGAGCCCATTTTGGCACCATTGCGTTACAGGCTAAGGGCCCTGGTACAGCGCGAGTACTAGTAAGCGTTAAAACAAGTGACAAATGAAGAACGCCGCGCGCGACTTCTAACATGCTACGGCCGAGGTGTATCATTCACAAGGTGCCTATACTGGTTAACACCGATGAACTGATAAGGTGATAACGCCAATCAATATTATTATAGAGTACCTAACTCTGCTGTGCTTACTCAAAGTCCGAAGTCAAGACTAAACTAGGTAGATGACTTGGTCAAAGCGAAAAAACTATTTTATTCATATTCTTTAAATTTGAGAGATTACTAGTGACTTCGCACCGCCACTCACAGTAGTTCGTTGAAGGAACCATAGTGTCAGAGACCTGTTTAGAATTGTAGACATTTGTAGGATCGATCGATTTAACAGCAAAATACTAAATAGGTATATTTGAATTTTATTGCTCTAAAACATAAAAACCACTGCTAAACTTCTCTCTCAATTTTTTACACCAATTTGAAGTAGCCTAAAGGCATCATCAGTACAACTCCAACCTATCATTAGTCGACTGGCATGCCATGTGAACATTGTTTCGATGCTATGTTTATAATCCGAAGTAAGTCCGCCATGTACACCACTACTTTTCTGTATGCAATTTATGTTGTATTTTTTTTCTCGTGTGCAATAAAGTATAAAGTATAAAGTAAGTCATGGGCTTGATAACAGCCTGATTCGTGGTTTTTTATCCATATAAAATACATACGAAAATTATTACTTGCATTCTGCGGATATTCAGCAAGTAATCTCCTGTGAAAAGATAGCATTGGATAGGTTTGTAGAACGGCACTCCCTGTCTTATCAATAACTGATTAACTATGTTAGGAATTAGTCACTGAACCATAATGGTACAGTCAGCCACGCACGAGAGTACCCCTTTTTGTGCAATCAAAGTACTTATGCCGTGCGCGATAAGAGCTACCATGGGCTATACAAGCGAGTCGCTGAAACCTATAGAACCAACCAACCATAACTTACATCAAGTTTATATCTTTATATTCTCTCAAGTCACACTCAACAGTGCTCAATAATTCTCGAGAAAAGCTAAGGAATTACACCTTACGAAGATTTTCCCACAGGGGAACCCCACGGTAATCTCAGACGTTAATTTTGTTCAAACAAAACCTCATTCGCCGGTAACGACACACATCATTATTTTAACCGCTAAATACGCAGCTCTCTGCCAACCATTCAGCAAGGGTAGTCACAAAATGTAGAGGTGCAGAAGCTCAATTTGGACAGTCTGTCCTGCAAGCACTTATTGCAGACCAAGGCTTGTATAGTGCTTTACTCAAACAATGCGAGTAATTTAAATAAAACCAGCTTACCTTTTGTCTTAGTTTACTTTCTGTTGATTTTCCATTCCGCAAACTTTTCGCAGATAAACTTGTATTTTTTCTTTGACTTCGGTGGCAATAGGCACCTTTAAATATCTTATTTCGCTTCCTTTTTATGTTCGGCGTTGTTAAACACATTGAATCGGAGGATTCGCTGCCTGAAGAGTTCACTCTTATTTACAACAAAAACAGCACGCACAGAAAAAATCACTTCGAACATCGCGCAAAGCGGCGAAAACAATATGGCCGCGCTTTTTTTTCTATGCAATTTGTAGACTGCCAGCACCCAAACAGCCAAATTCTAAATAAATACTTTATGTGCCTGATTTTTTAGTTCTATTTTTGAATCAAAACACGACATTAATGGATTTTCATACAGTTTTTCTGGCCGCAAAACACGACATTAATGAAATTCCATACAACTTTTCTGGCGCCTAATCAAAGTAGCCCGCAAGTCCTCCTTTGCTCAAAGAAGGTTGTCGAATTAATGACCACATTACGAGCTTTTTTGAGTAAAGTTAATTACGTAAACTCGCGTCTAGATTGTGTGCAACAGGATAATGCAATGCAAAATGTTGCTGTTTTCGCGAACACTTCATCACACTTTTTGTATTTTATAAAGCACTAACCCGTGCTAGGGAACTTTTATAAAGATTTTTATAAGGTTAAACAATTCGCTCGGGACAGGACTTGAACCCGCAACTTTCTTGCATTCCGTGCAGGCCGCTCTACCATGCTCTACCGCTCTACTCTAGATGGCGCCCCATCGTCCGTAAGACGAGTTTCAATAAGGTTAGAAAATTCGCAAAGACAGTACTTGACTCGGTAGCTCAATTGGTAGAGCGGCCTGCACGGAATGCAAGAAGGTTGCGGGTTCAAGTCCTGTCCTGAGCGAATTTTTTAACCTTATAAAAATCTTCACTTCATCACACATTCTAATAGTGATCAACTGCGCTACAAAAATTACTATAAAGATTTTTTTTGTCTTTTTCAAAGCCTTGTATCTCGGTGCCTGTGGTGGCTATAAAAAGTTAGACTAGTGGAATTAAAGGAAATTTTATCTTGCATAAATAACTAGTTCGAGGTTATCCACTAAAACAAATCGTAATCGAAATATTACAAACAATCTGCAAAAAGTTCGAAAAAAATTCGGTTTTTCAGACAACCTTAATTTGTTCGGAAAATTGGTTGTAGCACTACTAGAAAGTACTTAACGTCTGGGCTATTATTTATTATGGAAGATTAACAACTTATGGTTCCATAGGTCCTGCTCAATAGGAGCTATCATAAGGAGTATGCTGGCATGTTGCTGACCGTACTATAGTGTCTAGGCGGCGCGACCACCGCAAGTCAACGGTCCTCTCATCCGCCGCGTAATCCTGTTATTTCTACTGGGATTACACGATAATCCCGTTGTTGACTGAATATTAACTACTCGTACATACACTGCTCTTCTACTTAATTTGATACTTTAATGAACAGCTAGGTAGTCTGGTAAAGGAAATTAGGAAGTTCTAAGCGGTGGTTGGTCACATCCATACCATACTCCACATCCATCATATCCATCATATCATCATATAGCTCAGACTTTTATATTAAAGTTATAACGCTCCTTAAACATATATATTTTTTTATAAATACGGCAGTTAATGTTTATTTACTCTCGGCTGTGAGAGAGGCTGTGACATTGTGCTCCCCTAGCTGAGTGCATTGATTATTTTTAAACGCCAATAAAATACGATTCGACAATATTATCTGAAACTGACTGTGCAATAATTCCAACAAAGATATTATTAAATCTTCCAGACAAGTCAACTCACATATGACTTTGCACAAACGCGTTATTACAATACCATCGCATACCTAGGAACACTAAAAGCATTCATAAGTTAATAGATGTTGGGAAATTGATACGTTGTTGAAGAACTGGTCTGACATGTTTTGCCCGAGGATAGACTGGCTCTGGTTGGAGCCATTGCGTAGGAAGACACAGAGGGCTCGCTGCACCTTCCTTGAGCCTGTGGGTACAAATTCGGAACAGAGCGGAGCGTTGCGGAGCGTCCAAACGTATTGTATTGATCTGCAAATGCTGCTATAGACACCTCCATACAAGTCTTTACCTTCAATAGCCCACAGTCCCGAATTTGCGGCCTAACAATTCACTTACAATATCGTGTTTCCAGCTTTGTGGCCGATACTACTGCACACATAGACTTATTACACCAATTCTATGACTGCACGTATATACGAGTAGCATAGTCGTCCCGAATAGTCCCGATCCGATACACCGCTGTCTATCCCACTCTAGGTAAATCAAGAGAGTGATAGCTCGGTGGTAACATATTTCTATCCTCGGCCTCTACTCTCTCACTCTAAATCTAATGCTCTACCCAGAGCGCGTTCTAACCTAACGTTTGGTCATGTGGTCATGCTTCAAAGCTCGATGTGGTCTAACTATACACACAATAGGCACACAGGCAGCGTTTAAAGGTGTGTTTCCTAAGTCGGAGCAGACCTTTTATCTCTTCCTATTTAATATCGGAGCCATGTTGAACGAAACAATTCCTATTGCATAATACGGAACGTACTACATACCGCATCATTCGCTGGATGTTTTACCGTTGCACCGAAACATTATGTCTGTTCTAAATAGAAAAGCACCAGCGATTGAAGTTTATGAACTTTTTATTACACCCCAAAAACGTCGTAGCAAAATTTTATTTATATATAACCAACTTGAGCTCGCAGCTCTGCTTGCGCAAGTGATCTTCTGAATACAGGTAAAATAATTATAGTAAAGGGAGCATTTCTTTTATATTTACTATTTCATCAGACCATTGATTCTGGTGTCAAAAGGCCACCAATCCTAGTATACATATCTGTTAGTAATTATGGTTTGCAGCCAAGCCCTCTTTCATAAGCTTCTTTGTCTGGCGCGTACAATGCCCTAGATGTCATTTAGTAACAGGGCTGGGAAATGAAAGCTTTGACCCACTTTGGGCGCGCCCTACAATGAGAACCAGGGCGGTGGTAGTCAGCTAACTAGCCTAACTGTCGGCAGGTTCCATGTTCCTTATTATACCCTACTTTGCTATGTTGTCATTGTCACGCACCTACCAATGCTACCTAGAGGTAGCATTTTATCCCAACCTTCTGCCCGCGTTTGTATAGGTAAGAGCCCAAACTTTACTTGAAAGGCTTGCCGGGTAAAAGGTCCCTATAAATAAACCATTTTGACATACCCACCCATACTAAACTTATTGTAGGTAACGCCGCCGCCGATAAAGTAAGTACCTTTACGTGAGTGAGAATGGCAGTTGGCAGCTAATTATGGTTTACAGAGAAATAATAAGAACTAGCAGCCTCCTCCAAAAAGCCGTTCTTGTTGAACTTGTCTAAGAATAGCTGGTAATCGTGAATCACTAACCGAAATCCTGACGCTTTTCAAGTACACACAATCTGTACTTTGATAAGGACAAATCAAGAGTTCTACGCTCTATTATAGCATAGCGTCTAATCACCGTCTATTGTGATCATGCATAAACATAATGTCCGCTTCGAAATACTAACGCGACCACATTCCACTGGCAACAATGTCAGGTCGGACGGTGCGCCCGAGACGCCTTTTCATGTCGTCACTTTTACGAGGCGGCGAGGCCTTCTTATCCCGTGGGGAAACCCGCGGATTAGTTGCCTCGGCACGTATGATTTGTCTTTTTTGGACTGGGGTCCACCGCTGGCAGGAGGAACCTATAGGTGTTCCTCCTTAACAAGACCCTAAGGCGGGGTGCATAGTGAATTAGCCCGCGCGCAAAGAAAAATAAAATACACAAATCTGATTCCTGTAACAAATACACTAAACAAATTGAAAATGTTCACATATATATCAAACACTAAAATTAGGCGAGACCTATCTAACACAAACAGTTTCATTTTGATATCCATATAACAGATTGCAAGATATTTTCGTTGAAAGAAAGTGCGCCGCCTATTTTTTTTTCAACCAAAACATCTTCAAAACGTTTATCACATAAACGCTATCACCTAATTCTAGGGTTTGATATGATGTGAACATTTTCGATTTGTTTAGTGTATTTGATACAGGAATCGATTTTGTGCATTTTTCTTTGCGCGCGGGCTATTCACTATGCACGGCGCCTTAAACAATATTGTAGCTAGACGTATTATTATTCTAATTTCGTCATTAATTGTTGGTCGATAGGCCGTCCAATTGAAAAAGAAACACCACAAATTATACTGACGTTTGCCAGAGAAGCAGTCAGCTATAGAAGCTTTCAAACGCCCACAACGTCACGTAGCTAGGCAAAACGGTTCCCGTTAAACACTTCACTATTTATACAAACAGATGTTATCATTAGTTTCAGCTGCGATATCTGAATGGCCAACTATTTTTGCGATTGCACGCATAGTTGCCGGAATAGCGTGTTGCTTCGAACTTCCAAGTTACAAATTGTTTCCAACTCGTACAAGATTAAAACTCGCCTAGAAGTTTGCACCGCAAGCCACTTCATCATGTCGAAACTAACCTCACTAATAGACAACAAAGCTGTACTTTAAACTGGTGAAGAAACTCGCTAATGGACGTAATCCTAGACAGAAGACAAGTGAAGGAAATTGGCCAGAATTGGTACAAATTGTTTTGGCAGTAATATTTTTCGTTGATAATCTATTTTTTTTATGATGTCTGGTCAATTGAGACGATAGCTAGCACACTTGCGTCAAACCAGACGCGATGCTCGTTGCGAGAGGGCAACAGATTTTAACCCCCATTAACAGCCCCGGCGGGAGCGCGACATTCCACCCACGGCTTCCTGCTGGCCAGGAATATGGCCAATTTAGACCACATTTGACTCCACAACGCCTGCCTAGATGACACACGGCTCGTGGGAGATAATGGCCAATCTCGCACAAGTCCCATATTCCTCTGAAACGACCATAAACGACCCGCTTGTGCCAGTTTGGTCGCCTTTGAAGATTATACAAGCGCCCGTTACAAGTTTCCTGGGTCAGAGCTCAAATAATTTGTGGGAACCTCAATGATGATTGTAATTCTATAGGTTCGCTGAACGATAAACTGCTATTAAAGTTCATTGACGTGCTGTGCAGCTCCAACTCCAAGTTTCCAACTCGGTGCTGGAATCGTTTAAGAATCTTATCTGGGAATTATTATTCGGAGTTTACTTTATCTGCGAGCTAATATTTGTTAAAGAGAGCCTCCTCTAGCTGTCCCTTGGGCTTTTTTATTTTATTTGCATGCGCGGCCTGCGATCCTCGCATTTTTGCTCTTATTGTGGTTCGGTTGGGCTCGCTTGGGATCAGAGGCAACGAGATTTGTGGCTCGGGCCTTTCGACCTGAAGCATCCTATTTACAACATTCCCTTGCAAAAATGTTATTATTTTTCTGCTTTAATCGCTGCCAAAGAAGCGTTTTATACGCCAGCGTGGAAATTTCAATCTCGCTGCTGATAGTGATTTATAACTCAACCTTTAAAATCGATTTTATTTCCCTCATAAAACTATACTCTATGTCAAGGTAACATGCCTGTAATGATGTAGTGGCTTTACCCTCGTAATTCGTCAGTTTAATGTTCTGACACGTGCAGGTCCAAATCATAATGGCATACCTTATTCGCTAAACTGAACTGGTGGTCCTACATTTCTCATCTAATGATTTGCTAAGGCTTAGTAACCAAGCAATATTTTTTTTATTATGAATACCAGTAAAAGCAAAAAAAAAACATACAATTATAAAACTTGTCATGGTCCTCTCGTGATGACATGACGGGACTGTAATAGGCTTCAACTTCGGATTAATCTAGTTGTCACGATCGAATGGATTTTTATGAATTCGCATCAGTTTGCTCGTTTGGCTGGAAAATGATTTATTTTTGTGATTTTTGTCTTATATGGTTTGGTCTGCGGGTGGGTGCGGATCATCTGTTCGGGTAATGTGAGTTTCGCTCAGTTCACAAATCAAATACGGATTTCTTATCGAGTTTTGAAGGATGCCGAGCACGTTTCAAACAGCTTCTTTATTATTTTATAATACCTTAGTTTTAAATTAAATCGTACTTTTGCCGTAACATGAAGCAAGGCAAGAAATCTTAATGATTTCTCTTCACTTCAAAATCTCGTAAAAAAAACATAACATTTCTTACTAGCTGCCCGCTCTGGCATTTTTTACCAGCTCGATGATTAATAGACGAAGGTACTTAGACGAGTAGATGACCCGATGCTTGTACCGCCAATAATACTAGCACGTTAACAGCTTTATTGTGTTGGTACAATCACCTCCTCGAGAGATTTGAAGGTTGAATGATGTAGCGTCGTCGTCGAGGAGTGCCCTAAAGGTAGTCTGACGGCCTCTATCGATTGTTACATAAATAAATGGTGGGTTTCGTAGTTTATTTGCATACGTAATAAAGGGTCTATTGTTAGAATGTACTCTTGTGGATACAATGTGATTCATCTCTAAATTGTTGCGCTCTACATTTGTTAACATTGAGTTGCGACTTCGGTGTTCTTTTTCCCGCGGATAGTTTCATTCGGCTCACTTGTCGAGACAGATAAAGAGTCCAACCTCACTGCAATAATACTGTGCGAGTAACTTCCTCGCGCGGGTGCCTCTAAGTCTAAAGCCGGTATTAGTACTTCTGCTGTTTGAATGGCAGTCCTACAGCTTCCCTCGGGTGTCAATAGAAAAAAAAAATGCACGGCAGGAAGTGCCGTGAGCTGTCATCGGTAACGAGTTGCAATGCAACGGAACAAACGGAAGCCCTAAAAGTCCAGTGATACCAGTAGTGCCGTCTGCCGTAGCCCGAAGCCGAAGCCCTAAGGACGCAGACAGTTGCGGGTTCACTATCGATCCTTCGACTGAGCCATCGGATAAAGGCGCCATGCATTTTTAAAGCTACTCCGTGATTGCGAAGGAAGGATCTCTGAGAGCGTCGTTTCCGTATAATCATTTATTCAGTGCATCTAAAAAAGTGAGTGATCCGACAACATTTGTGAATGGTGACTGCTCACGACAAAGGAGCTCTTGAACTATAGCAGCTATCTAGATAGTACACCTGAATTATTCTCCTATTCATTGTCATATTTAACATTGTTTGAATATTGATAAAAGGTGGTCGACACGTGCCTCGCTGCACGTCTCGGCCGGTGCGTGCCGTTTGCTCGTTTCGCGTATAACAAACTTCAAATTATCGCTGAATATCATTCAGTATTTGCGTTCACAAAGGAGATTTATGGCTAAACAGAATTTAATACTAGCCATTCTTCATTCGTTAAAATAATTAGGAAATCTCCCGAAAGCACCTCGTTTACTATTTAACTAAAACCAAATGCCAAAATTTGTTCCACCGAGGAGTCGTTTCGATTGATTAATTTGCTGTATTTTACGACGGCTCTACTATCCTCAGCGTTCTTAGCAGTTTCTCTATTTATACTATGCTTTTATTGCTGACGTAAGATTTGTCTGTACTGTGGTCTGTTGTTTGGAACGCGAGCGTTTCTTATTTGGTTGAGCAAACTTTTATTTTATGGCGGCCATCACATCACATTGGAGACCAATCTGTTTGTAGAGGGTCTTCCCTTATTTAGGAAGGTCCCAGTCTTGTTTGCAAAGGGTTCGCCTGTTATCTATCTGATATCGTAAAAGGACCTTTAGTTAAATAGGAAAACCGTACACAGGAAAACAAGCCTTACAACTTGTAGTATCCTAACTTATATGCTTGTAGTATACAAGTTGTAACATCAGTGATTATAAATATCTAGAACCAGCCAGTAGCAATAAAATAGAAACCGTATATTTCCAGTCGTATCTAACATTCATTAGGGCGTGTAATGTATTGTCCGGAACGAAGGTATCGCTTACGATAGCTTTATCGAAGATTTGGATCTACAAACAAAACAATACATGATCGCCACGGTGCGGTGACATGGATCGATGGTGGAGAAAACCCCTCGTATGTTAGAGAGACATATTCGAGGTGTCTCAAGAATGGAGATACTGTATTTGTCATGTCTCACTGCGGATTGTGTTTTGGAGAGCAGCAGCTGTGGTCTACTGCGGTTTAGCACTCAGATTTGTTGAGTGGCATCTCCATTCGCACGGGTAGTACCTGCGTCTGTGTCATATTACCTACACGGATTAGGCGTAGGTATCATTGTTTGGCTGACATAGGGATAACGAATTTATTATATCCTTGTATGTCCACTCCACTTCTATTTGACGACTCGTTATCTTCAAACCAAACTGGTATCACCCAGTGGGTTTTAGTTGTTGAGGTCACTCCTGTGCAATAACCGCAAGACAAGGCACAGGCCTCATTGTCCCAGGTGTGTCAAGCTACCGCCCCGTCACGCTCGGGTGTGTCCCCGGCAACAGCCGTCACACATCCTTGTAACAAATGCATCAGAAGTACAGCTAAGGTAGAACATGGTAATGGTACCAATGCTTCATGCCGATGTGGAGTTGTACAGAACATTGCACCTCTACGCCTGCCCTGGCGCTCCAAACTGCGGCTAGTAGGGCCTCATGGCAGTGTTACCCAGCGCTGTTGAAGTGGCGAGAGTCTGTGCGCGCCGCGACGCGTAAGAAGACGCTTTCGATACGAGAAAAATATGAAGTAGAGAGTAGCTGCACGCAACATAGATGCTCCAGAACTTCAGAAAATGCAGCGGTATAATGCCTCAGGGCCTTGCACGCTTAAGGGGCTGGTCTGGTCAGATAATATGACGAAAAATTATCTTTAGTCGAGATCACGAATCGGTAAATAGGGCGTCAGCTCAGCGTTGACCAATATCGATTGGATTAGAAAGGCTTGTCGTCCGTTAATGGCCTATTTCCAGGTGGAATCTATAGATTATACTTGGATTATTCAAACAAGATGTCTTTCTGTAGTGCCTATCCGTGTTGTGACACAGAGCGCTCTGCTCCAGTTCCTCCCGATTGCGTTGCATAATGCACACGGTTGCATTGCATGTGAGCATCGATTCACTTTCGCACGCTATCGTTTTCATGGAAACTAATGAGGAATGTCACGCTGGGTGTTTTCCTCATTCTTCGTGTCGTTTGTCTTGTAACTCCGTTTTTTAGGGTATCTTACCGCATCTTACATGATTTTATATGGGTCGATGACGGAACTATCAACAGATATAAACTTATTATAATGCCACGAAAATAGTACATAGAGTTAGTGCACTGGTCTCCCATGGTGTCCGAAGCAAGGGTACTGAAACCACATACATAACCCTGTAGCATTTCAACAATTCCGATAGAATTCGGAAGGCAAAGTTTTTTGTTCGAAAGTCCGTTATTGACTTAAACTTATCTTTAGACAATATTGAGAAACTAATTTAAATATTTTTTATTTTGGTCCAGTAGTTTTGTTTTTATGCGCTAAAATGTTTTGTTCCTATGACCGCCAACAGTATGCAGACCGTCGCGTGACGTCATAAAACCGTATCTTTGAAACGTTGTAAAATCCAAACTACTGAACCAAAATAAAAAATATTGAAATTAGTTTCTCAATATTGTCTAAAGATAAGATTAAGCCAATAACGGACTTTCGAACAAAAAACTTTGCCTTCCGAATTGTTCGGCCGCCCACGCAATGAAAACTCCCGAATTCCCTGCGTAGGTAATGTAATCTCCTTCGTTCGTGTAAAAATAGCAAGCAGTTGATTGCAGGAGTCTGTCGATCTCGCCAACGTACGTAACTGTCAGTGTGGATAATGCAATTCTTTTAGCTCATTTAGCTCAGTCTCTAATATTGACTACAGTTGAGCTCAAGATGACCCCAAGGGGCAAGCAAACCGTTGCGCTTTTATCGTATTCCGATCATCGTTATAAATAGGTAAACCAGTCGAATTGATTATCCTATCTGTAGTCTTATCAAAATGTGCCTTTTCCTCGAACATTCTCACCTCATGATGTTATTGACTTCCAAGTCACGTCGTCTCTACCTTGGCTATTCAATGCCCCGGCTGTGTTTGGAGCATATTTTTTGTGAACATCCTACGTAAATGTTTGAGTATTTTTCGAGCCGATACAACAATAGGCAAACCGTTAGGCCACAGTTCATTAGCTTGGTAATTAATCTGTTAGTTGATGGTGTATGTTGTAACTACCTACAGTGTAGTGCACAGCCTGTAGAGTAAAGTCAAATTAAGTATTCTGAAACTATGAATTACTTATTAACTGCATAACGATTATTTATTCATGGCAATAAAGTAGCGATCGTAAGAAAACATTTCTGGTGGTTAGTATGCACAACCCATAAATGGAGTTCTTTAGCATATGTTATTTACGTAAATCCAAGGCAGTAACTGTATATTGTTAGTTGTTGTAAAAAGTCCTTCTAAGTTTTATTTCGTACTTTACGGTCTGAACTTAGTAGGGCTGGGTAAATCAGGTAAATGTAGTGGCATAATTAGTATGTAGTTTACTATACCGGTGTACACCTGACTTTAGTGCTGAGCTCAGCAGAAGTTACTCGTGCAGAGAATCAGGCCAAAATTGAATGTGGGTCCCCAACGGTACTACGCCCCCTTGCTGCATTGAGCTGAGACTTTCCAACTGGCGTGTTCTTGGATGAATCAAGGGCGCGTAGGCATTGTCAGAAACCTTATTTGCAGGTTGTTGAATTGTTGATGCCTGAATGGATACAGTACACAAAATCGTTGGATGCATCACATAAAGCTAGGTAATTAAAGTTTCCAACCACAATCCTGAATGAAAATTAAGAGCATCTTGACGCTACATATGTAGAGACGGGAAATAACTCGCAATGGTTGTATTTTTTCCTCAAAACTAAGTAAGACAAAGAAAGTTTCGATGAAGTCATAATCGCTTATCATTTATTGCAATTTTCAACTGATTGTATCGCGACTTTTGTATGGGCCTAGTAAAGCAAACGAGTGTTTCTGCAGCTATGTATTTTTAAAACTGCTTCACCAGTTCACTTACCTTCGTATATTGCTGTCGGTATAGCCGAATATATTCTCATTTGGAGACCTTATCATGGCTTCTGCGGTGTTTTTACGTATCTTGGCGCCAGAGTGGAATCGATAGAAGCATCACATCATAGGCGTCAGACATCGTCGCACAAACTCCAGAATGGTGATTTTGGCAAACACTTTCCTTCATAGACGAATTACTTATGCACCTAGGTATTTGTATAGCCTTAGTTTTAACTACTGTCTGTCATTCATTTTAGTAAGTCCAACACCGTTTCGTTCGACTCTAGCACTTATTTCGATCTAGATAAGGCTTACGTGTGGATGGAAGAGATTGTACTTGGAACTTGCCTGAGTCATTGTTGATAGCAGAATTATCTCATTTGAATCATTAATTCATGTTGAAATAACCTCTGAGGAAGGTCTCTAGGAATATTGGATCAGCATCTAAAGAGCAGTGAGTGTCCCAGCGATTATCTTATCTCAAGTTTCTGCTTACTTACCCTTTATCAGCATTCAATTCATCAATTCAAGATACGCTACGTGTATGAATGTTTTCAAACATCGCAATCTCGCCCTTCTCATGAAAGTATAAAAAGGCTCACCACACAGGCGCGTTTTTATCGGTCGATAATATCGTATGTGGTAGTTCGATATCTAGTTTTCAGTACATTTTGTATGGCCATGGCGTTATTATCGCAGCAGTGGTAACTCGAAGTATAACCTAAGCCACTTTTTATCGAATCTGCGCGTTTATATCGAAAGCGGATACCATTCATATCCTCTTTCTATGAAATGTCTACACAGTTGACGTTTGTCAACGTATGAATCAACGAACGTGACACGTTTTAACATTAGCACTCCATCACGTCGCCATTATAGACGAGTACGAGACTTGGTGCAAATGCTATCTCTGTCCTTCAGATTCAGATGGATTCACCTAAACTTTTATAGTTTTTAACAACGTCCAAACAACATCCCTTTTTAAATTAATGTGATACACAAAATTAAAAATCCCTCTAAATCGGGCTAGCTACAACAACCACCCGAAGCAAGTTTCGTTTTTCAATAAAATATTTATTGCTCATACACAACCTCTCAAGTGCCATCAACACACAATAGATTATTAGTAAATGTACATACAGATTAATTTAAAACATACCTAATGCCATTTTAATTCAACACCTATATCATTCAGCATACCTAATCCGTCTTCGAACATTATGCCATTTTAATTCAACAACTCGTATTCCATTTAGCGTAATCCGTCTTCGCCGCAAGCACAATGGGTATGACATTATTCTCGGCGTCTATCGCAACAATCTCACACATAGTGTTGCCAACTATATTTTTCCGCGACCACTACATGCAAACCCCCAGAATTTCACTCACAAATTAAAACTCTACTGACAATCATATTTTATTGAAATGTATGTGTATTTTAAAATATTTCCGTATTTCTGATCGCAGAAGCGTACTAAAATTACTGTTTTTTTCCAAGTCACCAGTCCCACTTGAGAAATAAAATCTAAGGGGAAAAAAGATCCTTAAAACCTGCCAGTAAGTGACAAATAATTGTATTATTAGGATAATATATTTATTAGCTAAGTGCCGTCCCGAATTCCACCACAAGTTCCGCCAGCTCCTACTCGTAGATTGATGTTTTGCCCTCCAGACTGAGGGTCCAAACCACCACATCTAGTGATGTTTCCACTAAGGTGGCAAGACTGCTCACACATAGTCATAGTCATTAGGCGTTGTGCACACGCGCAACAATGGCTGCGGTCGCGCATTGTCGCCGGCCGGAAGCCGCGCAGGAAACACGCCGGGTCTGTGACACCTTCGCGCGTGCGTGCCCCACGCAGCCCAACCGGCGGTTCACGGTCGCCGGTCTACCCGCACCTTTGTGGTGGAATTATTTTGGCAAAATTTCACGTTGCATCGTTTCGCGAGTTGCTCAAGTGACCATAAGGCGGTTTACAGCCTACAGCGTAAACGGCGACGAAGTTGGCGAAAACCAAAAGAAAGACCGACTAATACAAACACTACAGTATTATAAATTAGTCGTAATACATTGTAATTTTTAAACTAAATTATCAGCAGCGCCCTAGCAAGGTTCTTTTTTGATACCTTAATAATAATAGTAGGTATAATAGTAACACCTTATGTGTAAGTTACTACAAGAGAAGAGAGCTAATTAATAAACATTATCATTATCTAAGTAGTAGACTTATAAATTGACCTTTTTATTGCTATAGCTTACAAAAAGTAGGCTTTCCCGCACTTATAGCTCTTAGCTTACATATTACTTGGTTGGTGACCACGGCGGTGGACCAACGGTTGCTCCAATCGTCTCTACAGGGTGCACTCTAAGTCGATAGCGGAACTTTAAGTAGGCTGTCTACTGATCAATAAAAACAACTTTTACTAGGTGGCGACAAAAATGGAGCGAAAAAAATATCAGCTGTTTCATACATTTGGCGCAGTACTGAGTCGACCTTTTGTATGGAACAGCTGATATTTTTTTCACTCCATTTTTTTCGCCACCTAGTACAAGTTGTTTGTATTGATCAGTAGACAGCCTACTTAAAGTTCCGCTATCGACTTAGAGTGCACCGTGTAGAAAGACAAGGTACAAACGAGGCCATTGCCCTAAAATCGGTTCAATTCATATGAAATGTTTTCATCCAGAGAAGCGAAACTCAGTTGTTTCAAACTAAACCATTTTAACCATTAATTGTTTTTAAGTAGTTTAACAGGAGCTGTCGCAAATTACGTCATTTGGCATCGAAAGAGTCGGATGATATGATTACCGACACCTACGGCCGGTGACATCATCCTACCACTTAATTCAATATGCAATGAGACCGGGTCGGGGAAACACGGTATTAAATATCATGTTAATCTCCGAAACCACGACTAATCTGTGGGCTACGGATTCCCATATTTTCTTCTATCCTTTAGTGAAGGACCGACAGCATTAATAAATCGTAATTGATGCCGTAAACTGGGCGCCCATTTTGGCACCATTGCGCTACAGACTCCGGCCCCTGATGTCTACTATTTTTGTTAATCTATACTTATAATAAAACTCTAGCGAAGTCAATTCTGTACATTGAATATTTTTAGAAAAAAACTAGGAGGGGTTACTAAGTAAACTATACTGAATCCAAAAATGCAAAAAAAACGGTTTATGTCTGTCTGTCTGTCTGTCTGTCTGTATGAACACGATAAACGCGAACACCGCTGAATAGTTTTCAACCAAACTTAACATGGTCGTAACTCACGTTTCTGGGAGTAACTTAGGCTATCCGATGTTTAGAATACATTGCGGGTTGCAATTTTAACTTCGTTTTTTGTAAGAAATATTCATAATTTGGATATGGCTTCTTGAGAAGGTATGTTAAGAACGTGATACTGAACATATTTCTGCAAAAAAAAAATGTTAAGTCCGACTTTGAACCACATTCTCTCGAAAACCTACATTGCGGGTTGCAATTTTAACTTGATTTTATGTAAGAAATATCCATAATTTTGATATGGCTTCTTGAGAAGGTATGTTAAGAACATGATAATGAACATATTTCTGAAAAAAAAAAATTTAAGTCCGACTTTATTATCTCGGAAACCGTTGATTTCCCAGGCATAGTTCCTTGGGCAAAAATGTTCGTTATGATGAGGACTATACGTATACGTACGTATACGTGGTCTCCCGCTTTGTTGGCGGTCTTTTATTTATTTATTTTAACACTCTGTATAATAGCACGCTACGACTTTTGGCATTTGGGGCGCATATTGTAAATGAAAAATCGGCATTTGTTTTTATTTTATTTTGGCGGAAAATGTTAGTTCTACAAGCGTAGCATAAGGCCGGGTTAGAGCGTATCTATGGGTTTAAAATAATAGGTATCTCACTCTTTTGTTTGACGTAGAGCGGGATGGACAGAGCCATAGATACGCTCTAACCCAGCCTTATGATGCTTGCTGGAGGGAATTGTGAGTGGTTTTCGGTGGAGGTCGGACAAAGTTTATCGATGTTAGAAATGTAGTACTGTTGCGTCGCGGTCGAAATGTTTTGGATTTGAACCCACGCGAGGTAGAATTTTTTTTTGTGCCTTTTTTTTAAATATTTACTCTACTGAGCCCA
Organism: Zelleria hepariella; assembly: GCA_949319315.1. Taxonomy (NCBI): domain Eukaryota; kingdom Metazoa; phylum Arthropoda; class Insecta; order Lepidoptera; family Yponomeutidae; genus Zelleria; species Zelleria hepariella. Next base: position 23,749,067 of record OX439378.1, on the reverse strand, counting down.
ACTTGATATTAAAAAAATATATTTTGTTTGCCGTAGAGCGGGATAGACAGAGTTATTTGCGGTAGATACGCTCTAACCCAACTATTGATGTACGCTTGGAAACATTCCCACTCCCGGCAATGTTTCCACTGGCAATGTTCCCGGAAAGTTTCCGAATGTTTCCCAATGTTTCCATAAATTCCCAGTGTTTTTTTTTTTGTTCATTCATGATAATTCTTAAATTATCGCGTTGGTTAGTCAAGTGACATGCATATTTGCATAAGTGTCTTGTCCTTGCAGTGTTGCCACATGGAGACTGCACGAAATCGGTGTTTCATTAAAAAATCCATCTTCAATCCGTACTACCTATGAAATTCGTATGAATTATTTGTTTAGTAATTTATTATTTGGTGTATAAAGAATCCAAAACCATTTACAAGTCAATAAACAAATATTGAAATATCTAAAGTTTAGAGCAAAGTTCCCGTTAAATTCCCAGTTGGGGGAACATTGCCGGCAATGTTTCCGGCAATGTTTCCAGTGATTGGCAATGTTCCCGGGAACGGAACATCAATAAACCCAACCTTATACTTTGCTTGCTGGCTTAGCATGAGAATGGGTAAGACCTTATCTATGGGCTTATAACTTTATCTATCCCACTCTACGTCGAGGGAGATACATAATAAACCCCCATACTTCCCAGGCAATTCTTATGCTAAGCTTCCTGGTATCTTACACGGGCGATACCTAATCTAAACAAAACATATTTTATCATAAATTTATTGTTTAGATTAGGACACACACACACACAGACAGACACACAGGCAGGCACACCCTCATAAACACATAAACAGACACACACACAAAGCTATAAAACTTATGACACCCCTCTTTGTTGGTCGGGGGTTAAAAAAAAACTTCCTTTTGAGTTTTCCTCCACAGTCGAATTTAAATTAAATGTCACATGTGTAAAAACGCATACGAAGTCGCGGGCACAGCTAGTAAGCTAAATAAAATAAAACGATATGGTAGGTGCATATTCCAATGACTTTGTCTGGAATGTGCATGCATGTCATTAACAACAATCTAGGGTGTGATAATTAAAATTCCAATACCAATCGAGCAATTTACATCAATTTATGAAGGCACTACTAACTACTTAATCACTTCACTATAGCTACACTAGTTTAGAGTCGAACTCATCAGAAGGCTATGCCCATTTTCTTTATTTTAGGTTTAGACGATGATATAATCAGGTACTACATTATTGAACGAGCGAGCGAAGCGAGCGAAGTTCTCCGAGTCTACTGGAACAATCCGGCGTTTGTATGTATGTATGTATGTATGTATGTATGTATGTATGTATGTATGAATGTTCGTTCGACGATAACTTGAGTAAATTTAGTCGGATCGTCATGAAATTTGGTAGGCAGGTAAATGAGGCCAAGAGAATTTTTAAGTTCGAACATGAGCCAAATCGGTCGAGGGGTTACTGAGATATGGGGTCGCGAGTTCATAGTTCGGGGCGAATCACTAGTTTATTTACCTAAGGTCGACTTGCACCAATCTTATAAGGTGTTTCCTACTCTGAAAAAATACAAAGCACTGGATAAGCAGAACCTCAAGTATGCAACGCAATCGCCTTTCGATAGGTTCACAGCTGCTAAGACAAAACCGTCTTTTCCTCTATTTTCTCCTACAACGCATCAACCTATCGAGAGACAAATGCTTTACAGACTTCAGGCCTTGATAGCGTTGGTGCAAGCCGGCCCAAGTCGTACAGTAACAGTACCTTAGTTTATTTATAAAGGTCCAACTAAGCGCCACTGAGCCACGCACCACGCTTGAAGCCGCTCTCTATATAGAGCTACAGATGACGCGACCGGCTAGTTTCCATAACGGTGTCGGTCGTCCGACCGGTTTGAGTACTTCCTAGCTAAGTGATGCTGCGGAACTGATTGCACTGCAGTCCTCAGTACTGTGGACAGCACGCTCAGTCGCTAGCTCTAATTATCCGCAACATAAGCGCGAAAATCAAACAAAACAACATAGATCCAGACACAAATTACACAACCTCAGGTTTGCAGTCTAGTATTTTGCTTAACTCACCGGCAATTTTCAGAAAAACTTCGATCAGCTCTGCTACTAAACTGTTTCTCCAAAAATTGTATTTTAGTTTGTAAAAGCACAGGATAGTTACTCTTATGTCGACACATCTATTGTGTTCACTGGAAGCCTAAAGGCATCTGTAATGGTCGAATGGAGTCGGCCTCTTTGCCTTTGTAAATGCACTTTCCAAACAATCCATCTTGCTCCCATAGCCTACTTTTGTCTGTTTACTTTTTGACTCTTTATCTTACCTTACTGGGCTTAAGTTTATCTACGTTTCTTCATACCTTTGGGTAAATAAAGAAGGATAGTTTTGAAAACAACAAGTAAGTAGGCCAAATTAGTTGCAACTTCAATTATAAAAATATCAATCGATCCTAAATTGTGTGAAATTTTCGATATTTGAGTGGCAAACCCAGATCTATTTGGGAGGCCCATCATGAATTTATCACAAACAGCGAAAGCATGTGCTCAGTTTTAATGGAACTTAAATATACGCTGCACTTATGAATGTGGGCAAAATATTATAAAGCAGTCCTACAGCTGTCAACAAAAGTACATAATATTTAGCTGCAGGCTCGGAAATAGGGTCAGCAGTCATGGTGTTGCCACCGCGGAATGCTCTTACTACCTCTAGCTCTAGAACAATAACGCGTAGAATAATAGTTGTAGACAAAACCAGCCTGTTTACCCGTGCAAATGAAACAACCACACAAAGCCCTAATTTTATAAATATCTAGGGATGCTATCTTATGCACCATCAGCCCACCTCTGCCCACTGTTGTTCCCCTCGCGAGTAAGCACCAAATGGAAAATGTTTGTTGCAAACGGTATTTAATTCCGTTTGCAACAAACATTTTTTCATTCAATTATATTTTTTCCTCTTAATTTTATCTTGGGAATCTCGCCTATAGGTTGAATCGTTTGACTTGATGTGCGTCTTAGGTTTTGCATTATTATTCCAAGCATCCAGCGCTCTGCGCGAAGCAGCATCCATCCACGACGCAGCCTCCAACTCAATCTAGATCGTGTCGAGTCGTGACCCTAGATCGCACTGAGCGATGTGGACTAGACCTGAATACAGCTGTGCTATTCTTGAAGAGAAATATCCTCGATTAAAACGGTACTAGCCTAGCATTAAGCAGAAATAATGCGATCAAAATCCACTGCACTGAGGCATGATAGATTCGGCCGCGTCTTTCTTATCTTGGCATTAAAATGGCGTTAGGTATTATAACCTATCGCCATCTTGGGTCAAGAAAAAACGCCACAACTCTATAAAATTAGTTTTTATAGCGATGATCATCTGCTGTGTAATAAATGAGGCGGTCTACGCTTTGTGCGGACTATAAATCTTTACTATGTCTGGCCTGCAATTATGTAGGCATTTCTATAGGTATCTTCCTGTACCGTTAGTTTTGTCTGCTTGGGGATCGAGCGAAGAGTAGTTTTTGTGTCGATAGAATAACATGGAACAATTATTTAGGACAGCCATGAACAGAGAGTGGTGCAGGGAGCTGACTGCCAAACTCCAGGGATGGAGAGGCACTTCAAGAAGAAGACGAATAACATACTCCATCACTGAATAAATGAATCAACCCAAATGCAATGCCGTTACATAATACAACAATAAGTCATCATTATAAGTATACCTCGCACCGCAGTTTCATAAGACATAACGTAATTTAGTCAGTAAACAATAGCCTGGTTTGACCGATTCTAAACCAAAGAGGGTTGTTAATGTTATAAATATAGGTACGGTGGACCTGAAACTTGGTCCCTGAACCAATTATTGAGGCATTGTAAGAGATATTGAGGCATCTTCGAGAGATCATAAGTTTGATCATAAGAAAAATTAGGCAATAAATAACACCATTTTAGTAGTTTAGATGTGTTTGTTTGTCTCGATACTATGAGTATAATGTCAGTGGAGTCGTTTTATTTATTTATTTTGCTTCATTATGTTTTCATTTTTAAAAACGTAAAATAATCTCTATGGCTGTGTGCGTAAGGTAGGGCTACAGTTTGCAGAAATACATAGTTTCATACAGATTTTCCCACGTAGCCATACTGACTTATAACTGTAATACCTTAATGACTCCGATTTATGATCTCTGTCTGGTAGAGTTAATGGTTAGGTAATCAAATATCTAGCCCTGCCTTCCCTCGAATTATATCTTCATGGCGCATGGATATTATAAGTAATTATAACTCAGAGATTTTTCTTATGAGCATTGTAGGTTTATAAATCAGCTACAAACCAATAGTAAGTTGTGTTAAAACGGCGGCACAAATTACTACTTCAAGACCTTTGGATATAATAAAAGTTGTACCAGAAAAGTTGTTTCCATGGCGTACACTGTACACTACATTAACGCTTTAATTGGTGTCAACAAATAAAAATGCCTCTGTTTTCAAATGCGTGCAATGAAAACAGATTTTTTAAAACCCAACCAAAATAGAGGAGTGTTATAAATTTGACCGATGTGTGTGTGTCTGTGGCACCGTAGCTCTTAAACGGGTGATCCGATTTGGATGTTTTTTTAACATTGAAGCAGGTTTTCTAGCAAGTGTTCTTAGATAGTTGTGTTTTACCAAAATCGGATCAGAGATATGCTATGCTTATTTAAAGCTGAAATGTCGGGGTATTTAAAATTTAATAGTTATTCACACAACTTCAGAACCTATCGCGTAAAAGCAGACGCCTTGCAGACCCGAGGCCCAAGCTATACCACTGGGGCCTTAGCCTGTAACGCAATGGCGTATCGATGGCGTCCCAGAAGAAGGACAAACCGAGATTTCCTCGTTTTTCTCCTACAACCAGCAATCTAATCCTCTAGAATTAGTATCAGAATATTATTTGCTACAAAAACATTAAAAAAACCGACAGTATTAATAAATTGTAATTGAAGCAGTCAACCGGCAGCCCATTTTGGCACCATTGCGTTACAGGCTAAGGCCCCTAAACTCTTGATGGCCGTCATCACTTATGACGAGGAAAGGCACATTCAAGTGTGCTTAGTCACAGAGTCACAACTAAACACGCACTTTGCATGTCGGTCGTTACGTAGTGCCGCGATTGAATTGTGGGAAACTGTGTGGTGTCAAATAACAGACAAGAAGTTAATTTATTCCCCATTCATAAAATATATTTGACTTTAAGCCGCTTAGGTACACTTACTTAGGCTTATTGTTATCGATTGCTGTATAAAACTTAACGCTTACGGCTTACTTATAAACTTACAGCTTGCATCTACTGTACATTATTTATACAACATCATTTTCACTCACACTACATAGATCCTTCAAGTCACCACTAGCAGATGTTGTCCCTGGTGATATACCGTTCTATCAGTTCGATCGAACAGATTAACAGAAACATTGACCACTCAAACTTTTTACTGAAATGAAATGAGGTGAAGTTTTTTCTTTATTATGCGCCCTGCGCGAGTAGATTAGGAAGAGGTAGCTAAGGAATCCACTAAGGTTACCAATCTGCTAAAAGATTTTTTCTGTTGAAAAATAGTTTATATTGAAAGCTACAATAATTTTTTGACAGTTAATTAGACTTGTGTGCATAGTGGATTTTTAGCGAATAGGCGAGCAGTGTCAGTGTCGGGAATGGCGTCATCTGCTTGCTGAGGGCAGGATCCGCTTCGGTTCGCTGCGCCAGCGAAACTGAGAGTAGCCTTTTAACCCCACCGTTCTATTGCACACAGACAGTCCAGCACGGCTTTCCGAACCGGGCGTCAGCACTAGCATGGGACCCGCTGCTGCGGCTAGCGGCCATCGGCACCGCCACCGGCGCTCTCAAGGTCTACGGGCGGCCCGGCGTCGAGCTGTACGGACAGCACACAAACCCCGACACCGCCGTCACGCAGATCAAGTTCGTGCCAGGTAAACACAAAGCTGGCGAGGCGGGAGGATGGTGGGTGGACCAGGGCAGTGACGGAGTGGCGGCCAAGAACGGGACGACGGTCAGTAGGCAGACCAGCAGCCCGGTGGACAGACTTCATCTCTAAGGCGACAAAGAGTCCGTGGATACGTGCAGCTAGATACCGAGTAGGATGGCGTGAAGGGGAAAAGGCCTATACGCAGCAGTGGGTAAGTGTGGGCTGAAAATGATGATGAAACTCAAAGAATTCTCCGAAATGGTCAATTTTCCAATCGCCGTTACGAATGTGACGTGACCGGCAAACTTGACAAATCGTGGTGCTCGCGCCACCAAAGAAGTCCTTAAAAGTCGAAGTCGGGAAAGTCCTTAAATCTATTTCTCTAGGAACCAAAATTCTTTAACTTTCAGGACTTCTTTCTTGGCGCGAACTCTTAACACCGAATTTGAGTTCACTGCTCAAATTGAGAATGGCTTGAACAGCGACATTTGACTTGCAGTATCAGCGCAAAAATCATTCGAGCTATTGAACAAGCACTAAACCAATCGTACCATTTGAACCACTACGAACCTTTGAGTCTAGTCATATTTTGAACTCCCTTAAGCATAAATCCTTCAGACAGCTTGACGAGTTGCTACAGTTAATAATAATTGAAGTATTTGCACTCCAAAGTTATGAGCAGTCGCTGACCATTCAACACACAACGTGCTAATAGGTCCTAAAATCTTATTAACACTTAAGAACACCAACATATTTTGTTTTACCGACGAACTTGTTGCAACAAAATAAGTCTCCAAAATATACAACAGGCAGACGTAGCTGCAAAATGAGGAGTTCTTACAATTTTGGAATACCTAAGGAAGTGATAATTTTTCCCGGCGTAAAAATTCCCTGTTCCCAAATTATCTCCGTACAAACCTCTCGTATTTATAACATGCGTGATGAGAAGAATATCTTCATGATTTTAGAGATTCTTCATCTACAAGGCAATCTACATCTTCTTTTCTTCTTCTTCTTAGATCCCTTTACTCCTCCGTGGAGTCTGGGGCTGACACAAGGGCTTTCCATCTATCTCTGTTCATGGCTAGGGAGGGTAGCTCTGGCCAAGTTGCTCCCTTCTCTTTCGACTCAGAGAGAACGGACGTCTTCTTCTCACATCTTCTTTTAATAAATAAAAAATATCTCTTTCCACAGGTACCGGCAGACTTATCTCCCTCTGCGACGACAACAGCCTCCACCTGTGGGAGATCAACGAGAAGTCCCTCGTCGAGCTCAAGTCTTACGTCTTCGAGGGGAAGAACAAACGCATCAGCGCCGCCTGCGTCGAGGCCTCAGGAGATCATCTGCTACTTGGAACGGAAGGGGGCAACATCTATGCGCTGGATCTCACCACGTTCACAATTACTGAAGATGTGATATATCAGGATGTTGTTATGCAAAAGTGAGTACTCTTAGATGGATCATCTTACCATATAAATTCCTCTTTCTCACTCCTTCGAGGGGAAGAACAAACGCATCAGCGCCGCCTGCGTCGAGGCCTCAGGGGATCATCTGTTCATTTCAATAAGGGCTATTTTCGAGTGTTTTGACGCTCGACGGTTGAGTGGTTTTGCCTAGATCTCGCGAAGGTCCTTTCCTACTTCATCCATACACATAGTGTTTTGCTATTTCAACAAAATCGCCTTTCTTCGACTGCCTAGCCTTTAAACTGAGTTTCCCCTCTTTCCAGTTGTCCAGAGGACTTCAAAGTGAACCCTGGCGCGGTTGAGTGCGTGTGTGAACACCCAAAAGTGCCTTCTCGCGTGCTGATTGGGTACAACCGCGGCTTGGTGGTTCTATGGGACAGGGGCACCGCAGCGCCGACTCACACCTTCGTGTCCAACCAACAGCTCGAGAGCTTGTGTTGGAATGACGATGGTAAGCGCTGTGTTAATCGTCAGACTCTTGATTGAAAGTCATGATTTATCCATTAGAGGCGTTCTTAGCTGGCTGTTGGTGTTTTGGCGGAAATGCTATCTAGTTCAAGGTCTTGAGCCCCTGAGTTAAGTACTAGATCCTAAAAATAATTTCCTACATTACAATGCCACTTTTTCTGTCCAATGTAAAAATATCATTGGCTTATTTTATTACTGCTCACTATTACTGTGTCCGACAAAAATGTTTTGAGAATAAATATGCGATAAATGTTCGGTCCTTCGGGGCCCCCTGAGGATGGGCTCTGGGCACGGGCCCCATCTGCCCTTAAGTTTGGACTATAGCAGCGTGGCGGAAAATTCCGATTATGTGTTCCGGTCGATAAAGCAGTGATACTGCCCAAAAAAGTCGTTGAAGACCAGAACACATAATCGGCTGAATTATTGTTGTTCTGTTGTTTACAATAATGAAAAGATTCATGTTATTGCCGCGAACGAAAAACCGCTGAACAAAAGTAGCTCAGTTTAGCTTAAAAATAATTTTTCACTGTTTTTTAAATTTTGTAGCTAATCTGAGCTATTTTTGTTCAGTGATTTTTCGTTCGCGGCAATCACATAGTATTATTTTCATTATTAAACAAAAGTTTAATAATGTTTTTGTAAACAAAAGAACAACAATAATTCAGCCGATTATGTGTTCTGGTCTACGAAGCTGTGGCACTGCCCAAAAAACTTGTCGTAGACCAGAACACGTAATCGGCTGAATTATTGTTGTTCTGTTATTTACAATAATGAAAAGAATACTATGTTATTGCCACGAACGAAAAACCGCTGAACAAAAGTAGCTCAGTTTAGCTTAAAAATAAATAAAAACTGGGAATATTTTGAATTTCCCGCCACGTTGCTAACCTCCAACCTTAAGTTAAAGACGTTATTTTCCATTCCCCAGGTGAACACTTCACATCGTCGCACAACGACGGCTCCTACGTCACATGGGAGGTGGGCGGCGCGGGGGGAGAGCGACCCCTCAAGGAGCCCGTCACCCCATACGGGCCCTATCCCTGCAAGGCTATAACGAAGTTACTCAACAGAACCACCACTACTGGGGACGAGCTCACCATCTACGCAGGTCAGTTGATTCATTTTTCGACATTTCAGCCATTGTGAGGTAATCGTTTTAGATGAATTAGGCTTGCCCAGCACCTATACCGACCTGACAGCTTAGTCGGCCTAGCCCACAGGAAATAAAAGTCAATACCTGTGGACCAACTAAGCCGCGGGTTTCCTCACGATGTTTTCCTTCACAGTTATCGAGTGGTATTGCTACTACAAATTCGCAAATGTACGTAACTGACTGGTCTTTTCACCCATCTAGTGTGAGCGAAGGTGCCACTGGACGCTGCATAAATCATCTCATTACGTGGATGCAAAGGCCTCAGTTTTATTTTTTTGTAATCTTATGAAGTAGTGGCCACCCCTGATGTCAGAGTTTTTAGGTCGCCCAAAGGGCCTCTGACATGGCTTAACGATTGTTATTAATCAACAACAACCGGGACCAACGGTTTAACGTGCCTTCCTAATCACAGAAGCGACCGCTAGAGGTATACTTAATATGAATGCACATAACTAAATATTGCTTAAAAAACTGTACCAAACTTACAAACGCGAAATGTAAATGGTTCCGCAAGGAGAACAGAATCCTTGTTTTTGAAAAAAGAAAAACATTGAAGTCCATTACAAACGAACCGTTGATTGCAGGTGGCATGCCCCGAGCGTCCTACTCCGACAAATACACAGTGACAGTGCAGCAGGGCGAGAAACACGTCGCCTTCGACTTCACGAGTCGCGTCATTGACTTCTTCACCACCACTCCGGTGCCGCCGGATGGCGCCCCACTCGCTGAGGAGAGACCCGACCGGCCCTCGCTGATACACGCGCAGACCGTCAACCAGCAGGCCGCTGCTTTGGTTAGTAAACTTATAGGAATATAGACAGGCATCGGCTTTGGTTAGTAAACTTATAGGAACATAGACAGGCATCTGCTTTGGTTAGTAAACTTATAGGACCATAGACAGGCATCTGCTTTGGTTAGTAAACTTATAGGACTATAGACAGGCATCTGCTTTGGTTAGTAAACTTATAGGAACATAGACAGGCATCTGCTTTGGTTAGTAAACTTATAGGAACATAGACAGGCATCTGCTTTGGTTAGTAAACTTATAGGAATATAGACAGGCATCTGCTTTGGTTAGTAAACTTATAGGAACATAGACAGGTATCTGCTTTGGTTAGTAAACTTATAGGACCATAGACAGGCATCTGCTTTGGTTAGTAAACTTATAGGACTATAGACAGGCATCTGCTTTGGTTAGTAAACTTATAGGACCATAGACAGGCATCTGCTTGGTTAGTAAACTTTAAGGAACGTAAACTTCTTCACAACCACTCCGATGACTCCAGACAGCGTCACTGGTAGAGCTGACAACCAGCAGGCAAAATCGCTATAATGTTTTTCGCTGCCTTTTTTCGCACCTAACCGTGGCGCCACAACGTGACTAAGGCTTTCATCGTGCTATCGGGTCCCTTGTAGTTAAAACAAGATGGCGCCGTTTATTTTTAGGTGGTAAAAATGACGCTGGTACTCGTCTACGCTGGAAACTCCCTCCGGCCGTTTTCGCAACTGCGGATCGCAATCAGTTGCGAATTAAGAAATTTTATTCTTTGTTCGCAACTGGTTCCTTTACCACAACTTCGTTGCGAACAAAGAATAAGAACTTCCTGAACGTACATCTAACGTCACAACTCCCTTCACAGGTGGTCCTAGCAGAGGAGGAGCTCGTGGTAATAGACCTGACGGACCCTCGCTGGCGGCCGCTGCGGCTTCCCTACCTGGTGTCGATCCACGCTTCAGCCGTCACCACGGCTCAGTTGGTCGACCACGCTGCGCCAGAGATCTACAACAACATTGTAGCTGCTGGTAAGTCCCGGTATAAACAGACATAGACTAAGGAGTAGCTCGTGGTAATAGACCTGACGGACCCGCGCTGGCGGCCGCTGCGGCTTCCCTACCTGGTTTCGATCCACGCTTCAGCCATCACCACGGCTCAATTGGTCGACCACGCTGCGCCAGAGATATACAACAACATTGTGGCTGCAGGTAAGTCCCGGTATAAACAGATATAGACTAAGGAGGAGCTCGTGATAATAGACCTGACGGACCCACGCTGGCGGCCGCTGCGACTTCCCTACCTGGTGTCGATCCACGCTTCAGCCGTAACTACTGCTCAGTTGGTCGACCACGCTGCGCCAGAGATCTATAACAACATTGTAGCTGCCGGTAAGTCCTGGTATAAACGGAAAGCTATGCATAGTTAAACTCTAATTTAAAAACCGAGTCCAAGGAATGACAGTTGCTACTGTCAGATAAAGCCAATCGGGTGACCAGTTGGCTTTATCTGACGGTAGCAAGTGTCATTCCGTGGACTCCACCGATTTTAATTTAGAGTTTAGTTAGACTAAGGAATATTTTTAAAAACTCGTGGTGACGTCAGATCACGACCTTAAACGCACCTCTCACCATCCGGAAAAAAGGTTCTCAGAGACCCTATCATGGCACGTGAATGCTAGCTTTTATACAGTATGTCCACGGACTGCACCGCGCCACTTAATTCTGTGGTAAAGCATCATTAGTGGAACACGAATAGCATAATATAAAAATTAAAAAAAAAAAAAAACTCAGTATTCAAAATAAACATTAGCAAATTTAATTCATAATGCATCAACCTGTGTATCGCACTTTCATCTACGCGATCTAATTTCGATAATTCGGTGCTCTGGTTGCCGCTTTTGGCGTCAGCGATACACAGGTTGATGCATTATGAATTAAATTTGCTAATGTTTATTTTGAATACTGAGTTTTTTTATTTTTTTTAAACTTTTATTTTATGCTATTCGTGTTCCACTAATGATGCTTTACCACAGAATTAAGTGGCGCGGTGCAGTCCGTGGTCATACTGTATTTACTTTAATATTATGATATCTCTACAGGGCGTCCCGCGGCTTTGCCACATGGAGGGAAAGTACCTTGATTATTGTAGATGGAACATTTTATTGAAAGAAGACATTATTTTAATTTAAAAAACACTTTAAACTGCATTCATAGATATTTCAATAATTACATGGTTGAACCGGGAATCGAACCCGTTACATGAGAAAATAATTACCCTGTAGCTTTATCATACCGATCGAAAGGCTTCATGATAAGGATAATTTTTATCCCGTTTTCTTGTAATAATGACTCATCAAACGTTTCTCCGCAGGCGCCCAACAGACCGAAGACGTGTACTCGGAAGCGGCGTGGCCGATATCCGGCGGCGCGGTGGACGGCGACGCGCCGGCCGGCGACGAGGCGCGGCAACTGCTGCTCACGGGACACGAGGACGGCTCCGTGCGCTTCTGGGACGTCAGCGGGGTCGCCATGACGCCGCTCTACAAGTACACTAGCGCGCAGCTCTTTAGGTAAGAAAAAAAATATAAAAAAAAATAAAGGTCTTTGCATCTACGTAATGAAATTATTTATACAGCGTCCAGTGAGATCACTAGGTAAGAAAGTAATGGTGATTACTTGCGTACGTCTTATATCCTACTCCGCGAATTTCTGGGACGTCAGAAAGGACTTGTTTACGCAGCTCTAAGGTGCAGCTCTTTATGCATGGCCGAGAAAGGCTCTTTCTCGCGCCACCGTCGATTAAAACTGTGATTCCACTCGATAAACTGGTATCTCGGCGTTGAAAACCCTTTTCAAGAACATGGCTAAACAGAACGTCTACTGCTCACGGGCCACGAGGACGGCTCCGTGCGTTTCTGTGACATCAGCGGGGACGCTATGACGCCGCTTTACAAGTACACCAGCGCGTAGCTCTTTAGGTCTTTACGCTCTTTACGTTTGTACGGAAGGTAGATACCGGGTAGAGTGTGGATGTTGAAACCACTACGGTGTCTACTGACTACTTGCGAAGATCATATTTCAACAATTACGTCGTTCGAGATATTCCCGAGAATTATCCTCTGCCCCGGCGGCTTGAGACACCGTGGCAAACGTTTGAATCTTGTCTCAAGTACAGATCGCGCCAAACATCTAGTCCGCTCTGAAGTTACCGCGCTGCGCGTTGCGCAGGTTCTCAATGTATGGCGGCTATACACCACTAGATGTTTGACTTGATGGTCTAGTGGTCTACGTACAGAAATAAAGCAAGCTGTCGTGCCGCCCGGGCAGGTAATTATTACAGTAGTTTAAAAGCTAGTGGCTTTGGTTGCTCATGCTCGTTCTCAACTGTGTGGCCGAAGCTTTAGTTTTATTAGCGTCCTACTGACAAGCTATCATCAGGCAGTGGATGCAGTGTATGTTTCATCCTCGAGCGTTTGAGATAATTGATAATTTTTTAACCCATTTTATTGTGGAAATAATAAGTCCCTCTGACTCGGTCACTTTTTAAGTGGTTTTCATTGCATTACATTATCGCTAATATGTATTCCTTTTGCTTGTCGCTCTACAATGTGAAGCGGGCTGAAACGTACGACGACGAGGTAATCAAAATGAAACACAATACCTATGTAATGCACGTTTTTTTACAAAAGTATGATCACTCTGTGACATTTTAGTTTTTTCAAAGCTGTGTTGTCACTTATTTGTATGGTAGATTTCATTTGCCCTTTTTTTAAGTTTGAGAACCACCATAAGACCCTCGTCTAAAACTACTAAAATGTCACGGTGTTATGTAGCGTCTATACTCTTGCGTTCTAGCATTTCTAGTGTAAATAATTTATTTATTTTTCTAGTTGTTACTTTCGATTTTTTACTGACCATGTTTTGTTCTTTAAGTTCTAACTTGCATGAATATTGATTTCGTAATCTCACCTACGAATTGACGCAAGTAACTTACAGTAAACCGTTTGTAATTTGTATTGTACTCTACGAACTGTCTTCTCGAAGTAAACTTCAAGTTTTACAAGTTGAATTAAATTTAGCAAGAGTATTTACGTATTAATTTAGCTGAATCTCTACTGAAGGCATCCGAATCTCGGCTTATGGCACCGCAAAACAATCTATCGCGCCCATAATAAGTAGCGTGGCACATCTGAGTTACCTATCCTATAGGGGTGTTTCTCGGAAATATCACCTACGACAAATATCGAAACATAATTATCTCTTGAAATGCCGATATTTATCGCTTGCGAGATTCCGACGACTGGGCCATTTCAACCTTTCTATGCGTGCATAAATTACAGCGTATCTTATGTGCACGATTGCACATACACATCTAATTGAAAGCTGAGAGCTTAAATAATACAAGTTGTTGGTTTGTAAAATGACATCTGACTCAGGGGTAAATAATCACCCCTGAGTCGAGTATCACGATACTAAAGCAAAAAAATAAATATTAAAAAAAACTGTGAAAAATACCCAAAAATCATTAAATTCTTGAAACGCTTGAAGCGTTACTATAACTATCGTCTCTGAGTCGGGTGTCTGACCAAAACAACATCCTGTATTTTATATTTTTCCTGTAACTATACAGTAATTGAAACCAACAAGAATATTGTGACAATGCATTTTTTTTTTTCAAACAGTGGTGAAGAAATAGCAGAGAACACCGAAAGCCAGAACGACGAGGAAGAGTGGCCTCCGTTCAGAAGAATTGGCACTTTCGACCCGTACAGCGACGACCCGAGACTCGCAGTGAAAAGGGTAAGAACGAACTTTCACTATTATTATGAACAAAATAAATGAAATAAAATTTATTGCACAACCACTAACACAATGATTAAGTCCCTGGTTCCTGAAGAAGGGTAACCTGTGTTTCAGGAACCAGTGCCTTCCTTAAATTACACAAGGTAGGTAGTACAATACAATTACAAACGTAACAATAATATAAAATACAATTTTTTTTTTTAAATAGCTTAAATGAAAATTATAAAAACCACATTAAAATTAAAAGGATAAAGTGATTCTCCTAGCCCTGCGATCAGTTACGAGTGCATACTACTAGGAGGGTGTGTAAGGGTGTGTGTTAGTTGGTTTGTAGTGTGATGATGTAGGAGTAAAGAGTGTGTATTACATCGCAGGTCCCACCACTAAATTCTGGGACATGGAGTTGGTTCGCCCAGTACTTATCCAATCGATCCATCCTCACCCCTTGGTGATTCTACTATAAGGACCCCGAGTTCGCAGTTAATATTATCCGCCTCCTGCTGTAACATCCATCTCTTTCTCCCAGGTAATCCTCTGCCCCCTATCGGGCATGCTGACGATCGGCGGCGCCGCCGGCCACATCGTGGTCGCGAGCCTCAAGACCGTCGTCAACACCACGGAGGTCAAGACCGTAGCCGTCAACATAGTCTCGGACCGCGACGGGTTCGTCTGGAAGGGACACGACCAGTTGACCCTGCGCCCTGGGCCGCTTACGTTCCAGCAGGGATACCAGGTCAGTGTTGCTTGTTCAATACAGCTGGCGTAAAGACAAAACTGAGACATTTTTCTTTCAATTTTGTATCTACAGATACTACACTTGAACAAGCATGGTCCGCAATAGACAAGCGAGCTTTCTTACTTTCATTAGTAAATCCGCAAAATGTTTGTAGATTTGGTGCAGTTTAGTTTTACCACGACGACACGACTTTTTTAACATTGGTCAATATTTTCTCTCGTTGCCACATCCCTTGACATCATATCTCGAATCAAATCTTCAGATGTTGTCGTAAAATGCAAAACCCAATTTACATTGGTCATTGTTTTTACCAAGGGAAAGGTGGTATAAAACGTTCCTTGGATTAGATGTTTTATCCTGCCCCTCGACACTATTCTTGACCAACGTAAATCACCCTTGTAACCCTCGTAGGTCACACTATGCGTAAATAAGTAGGTCTTGTAAATATTTTTTTCTGGTGTATAATAAAGTGTTCTGTATCTATCTCTATCTATGCGAAGATCTGAAAATCACCCCTCCAAAATAACACTGAAATTGTGTCCAGATGGAAGACTGAAGAGAGCGCCCTAAAACTGCCTGTCGATGATCAGTGTAGCAGGAATCGAACAGTCTTAGGTGGTGCATATCCGAGCTAGAGATGAAGGCGCAAAATCGGCCGAAATACAGTTTTGAGAGCCCTGTACCTGATTAGGAATGACGATGTAACCCTTGTTCCATTCCCCAGGCGGCGTCCGTGATGCAGCTGCACCCGCCGGCGGCGGTGACGTCACTGGCGGCGCACTGGGAGTGGGGGCTCGTCTGCGCCGGCACCGCGCACGGCCTCGCGCTGTTGGACGCGGCGCGCGCGCAGCCACTGTTGCACAAGTGTACCCTCAACCCGCACGGTAGGTACTGTCTCTCTAAGCACAGCGGTAAAGACGTGTGCGTTACTCCAGCAGGAAAGTACCTCCGGGAATACTGTTGCACAAGTTTGCCCTCAACCCGTACGGTAGGTACTGTCTACACCCAGCGGTGACGTCACTGTTCTAGATAGTAAGGAAGGGCAAGCAAGCGAGGTTCGTTAAAGCGTGCTCGGCCTTGTGGGGGTCGGAGTGTTTGCTGTAAGGTGTTTGCTGTCTGGCCCGCTCCGACTTTCGCTCTGCACGGGACTCGGCCTTCGGCCTCGTAAAACAAAGAGCTTCTTTGAGAGGAGGAAAATTAACAAGGGATCGGGAATATTAGAGTTACAAGGATTATTCAAGAGTGGACTTCATTTAATGATTAAATAAACGATAGATCGAGAAATTTAATGAAGAAACATGTTTCCTGTGCTGGAAAACGCTCATGATTTCAACTGACTGCACTTCACATTTGTAAAACGAACTCATCCATTCACAGACCACAGCGGCGCCGGCGACACGCCGATCTCGCGGCGGAAATCCTTCAAGAAGTCGCTGCGGGAGTCCTTCCGGCGCCTGCGCAAGGGACGGTCGCAGCGACGCGCGACCACCGCCGCCGCGCCCGCCTCGCCCGCGCCCGCCGCCAAGAAACCTGCGCCTGCTGCGGACCCTGACGCGGATGTTAAACCTGTGGAGAGGGCGATCGAGGCACGGTCGACCGACGATGCCTTTGGCTCGATGGTGCGGTGTCTGTACTTCGCGCGCACATTCCTTATCAACAGTAAGTCCATTACTTTACCGTGAGCCCAAATTAGACGTTCACGCTGCTAAGAAACCATCCGGACGCTGATGTGAAACCTGTTGAGAGGGCTATAGAAGCGTGGTCGACCGATGATGCCTTTGGCTCGATGGTGCGGTGCCTGTACTTCGCGCGGACATTCCTTATCAACAGTAAGTCCATTACTCTACCGTGAGCCCATATTAGACGCTCCCGCTGTTAAGAAACTTGCGCCTGCTACGGACCCTGATGCGGATGTAAAACCTGTAGAGAGAGCTATAGAAGCGTGGTCGACCGATGATGCCTTTGGCTCGTTAGTGCGGTGTCTGTACTTCGCGCGCACATTCCTTATCAACAGTAAGTACCGTGAGCCCATATTAGACGCTCCCGCTGCTAAGAAACCTGCGCCTGCTACGGACCCTGACGCAGATGTTAAGAGCAGCGATTTCCCATACAAACGTAGTTCCGGTTTAATTTCTAAACTACAGGCTGGATTTTGCTGAAACTTGGTTTATATCAGTAGATGACCAATATGGAGGTTTGCAAATAGTTTTTATAATAAAAGAAATAGCCTGAAAGAAATTAGAGCGATGCGTTTTTCGCGCCGAAAAGGGGGTTACTTTCAGCTGTTATTTACTTACATTATTACACTGTATAGAATATATCCAATAGTGGAGTCTAAATACCTTGGGAACATCAATAATGTATTTAATTGTGTACGGGCCAACCCGCACAGTTTACTTATATCATGTATAAAGCAGAGTCAGCAATTCAGCGCGACCGCGACGCGTCTACTTTACCTGGTCGGTACAAACCAGTTCACGACAAGCAGCCGACCAGCAAGGGCCGACTCGTCGCGGGCTCATATCAGTACATCATCCCTCATTCTAGATTAGTCTTTTCTTTGGACAATATAACAGTTAACAGTATTCATACAGTCTTATCAATCAATGTATCCCCGTACATTAGTTTTTTGGTCCTTCGAGACATTGCGTTACGTGTGAAGTTACAGTGTTACAGTGACGCGGGAACTATCAGTGATATTTTATTAGTGACATTGGACGGTTTGGGGGACCGTCACCAGCAGTACAGAGCAGTTGTGACGCCCTGTGCGTCACTATCAGCAGCACCAGAACCGTGAGCGTAACAAGAACGCTCCGGTTCGATAACAGCACGTTCCGAGGAGCAACAAGGCACCGCGGGGCTATAGCAGCAGCAGAACCGTGACCGTGAGCGTAACAAGAACGCTCTGGTTCGATAACAGCACGTCCCGAGGAGCAACAAGGCACCGCGGGGCTACAGCAGCAGCAGAACCGTGAGCGTAACAAGAACGCTCCGGTTAGTTAACAGTACGTCCCGAGGAGCAGCACGGCGCCGCGGGGCTACAGCAGCAGCAGAGCACGTGAGATCTTTCCATTTTATCTACATTAATCAAGTAAAATGTCGACGCGTTTGGAAGATCTTGTTGCGACCCAAGAGCAGGTCGAAGCAGGAATCGAGCAGCTCTGGGTCAACTTTAGGAAGGACGGCGCTAGCAGGAAAACGCCGACCTATCTTAAACGTAGGCTAGACCAACTAGACAATCTATGGGGAGAATTTCAGGCAAATCATATAGAGTTGTGTGGACTAGGTATTAAAACTCATAAGTATTTCACAGAAAATAAATACGAGACAGTGAAAGACAGGTACAGCAGAGTGAGATCTCTCATAGAAAACACAGATGTGTCTGAGAAAGTTGAAACAAAACAACCAGGCGTATTAGAGGTGGCAAGTGGTAGTCGAGACCCACCGTCAGATCAGCAACAAGAAGAAGATGGTGGCGTCTTTCAGGAGTCAGTACAAGTGCAACAGACTACCAACCCTAAATCAGAACAAATGTTTCGGAAACAAGCAAGTAACTTCCGAGCGTTGTATAAATCAGTATCAGGAATTAATTTGGAGGCCGTTTCCGAAAAATGGGAACTAGAAGACTTGTTACGTATTCTGCAAAAAAGGTGGGATACGGTGGACAAGCTCCATTGGGAAATAGATTCGGAAATCGGGATAACCAATAAGCAGTATGAAAGCTTGATAGCAGAATATGAGGCTCAGTATGACAAGATGAAAAGGGCGATCAACAGCAAATTATGGTCAATGCAACACCGTGAGAAGGCGACACCCCAAATGGATATCCCTATCTTCAATGGAAACTACGATCAATGGGTATCGTTTAAAGACCTCTTTATTGATGCGATTCATAACAATCCGTCGCTGTCCAACGCGCAAAAGATGCAGTTCCTAAAGATGAAGGTCAGGGATGAACCAGAAAAACTGATACAGCATCTTAAGATTAGCTCATCTAACTACGATATCGGTTGGGGCATTCTTAATCACAGATATAACAACAACAAGTTAATCTTCTCCTCGCACATGAACATTTTACTCAGCCTCCCGGTGATGCAACAAGCGTCGGTTGAGAATATCAAGCGTATCCACGACACCATGCAGGAGTGCCTAAATGCAATCAAGAGTTTAGGGGTGGATATAGCAACATGGGACCCCATGCTAGTTCATGTCCTAGCCCAGAAGCTAGACCAAGATACTCATCGGGAGTATACAGCATCAGTCAACCAGAAAAAAGAACTCCCTGTACTTCAGGAGTTCCTCGACTTTTTAGAAAGCAAGTTTACCACTATGGAGTCGAGCCGCAGGAAGCAAGAAAACCCTGCAAATAAACATAGTTCATATCCGTCGGCAAATCCTAACAAATCGGCGAAATATAACAGTTCAAAGTATAATACGCACAAACAAACAAATGCAACGAAAATAGAGACGCGCAAATACTTGTGTCCATTGTGCAACAGTACCGACCACGGGTTATACTACTGTCAGCAGTTTTTGCAAATGTCGCCGCACCAAAAGCGCAAAACAGCCAATAACCTAAAGTTTTGCGAAAACTGTCTTTATTCGCATAGCGGGAAGGTTTGCCTATCAGAAAGAAAATGCCGCGAGTGTGATGCCCCACATAACACACTGCTACACGAGGCGTTTTTCCAACAAAATGGTATGAAGCAAGAGTCAAACCAAGTAACACATAACAGTCACGTTTCTATACAACGTGAAATACCGGAAACCTTACTGGCCACCGCTTTGATTCAAGTAAAAGCACAAAATGGGGCCTACCAACAGATGAGGGTTTTGGTAGATCAGGGGTCAATGACATCCCTTATCAGCAGCGAAGCAGCAACTTTGTTGGGCCTGCCACGTCAGAAATGCAAAGGCGTGATTACAGGAGTAGGTGCCAAAGAGAGTAACTGCAAAGGTCTTTTGACCATAACATGCCAATCAGTTATCAGCGACTTTACGTTTTCGACCGAGGTTTACATAATGAAACAGCTCGTCAACAAGTTACCGACTTATTCCTTCGCCAAACCATCATGGCCACATCTGGACAGCATCCAGCTTGCAGACCCAGATTTTAATGTCAGTCGCCCAATCGATATCTTGCTAGGCGCCGATATCTATTCAGAGATCATTTTGGAAGGAATTTCCCGGGCCAACGCGAACGTACCTATCGCACAACAGACGCGACTAGGGTGGATACTTAGCGGGAATGTAAAGACACTACAATGCAATGTTGTCCTACAGGACACCTGGGACTTGCGCCGGTTCTGGGAGATTGAGGACATATCAGAGGAAACATCTTTGTCAGCAGAAGACCAACATTGCATGCAGTTTTACAAGGCCACAACAAAACGGCTTGAGGATGGCAGATTCGAGGTCAGACTCCCTCTCAAGCCAAATGTCGATGAAAAACTCGGCTTATCAAAGTACACAGCAGTTTCACAGTTTCGGTCATTAGAACGAAAATTAATAAAACACGCAGACATAGCTAAAGAGTACAAGCTATTTATAAACGAGTACCTATCGTTAGGCCACATGAAACCTGCACTAGGTAGCTCGAACAGCGAGTACTTTCTGCTGCATCATTGCGTTTTAAAAGAAGACTCTATTACAATGCGTCTAAGAGTGATTTTGAACGCAGCGGCCACGACGGCATCCGGACAGAGCATGAATGACCTTATGTATCGTGGCCCAAATTTACAAGCAGACCTCCAAGCACTGCTCATCACTTGGAGACAATATCAGATAGCATTTACCGCTGACATAGCCAAAATGTACAGATGCATGCTAGTCAGTGAAAAAGACCAACAATATCAGAAAATTGTTTGGCGAAATACAGATCAAGAACCCATACAAGAATAGCAGTTGACCACCGTCACATATGGTACAAAAGCAGCCCCTTTTCTCGCCATGATGACGGTGAAACAGTTGGCGAGTGAGGAAAAACAGAGATTATCAACAGAACAGTCGTCTTCAGAGCAAGAGAAGACTTTAAAATCTTCAGTCGTGTTAGTGGCCGGGAAAACAAGACTCGTGCCATCTAGCAAACAAGTGTCCTTACCACGACTGGAGCTAACTAGCGCACACTTATTAGCTAATATCATGGCAAAAGTTAAACAGGCGCTAGGCGAATACAGAATAACGCAGTTTGGTTGGAGCGACTCCATGGTAACACTCGGGTGGCTACAGGGTGACCCAGAGAAGTGGAAAGTCTTCGTATCCAAACGGGTAAAACAAGTTACCCAAAGCATGCCCGCTGAATGCTGGAGGTTTGTGAAGTCATCAGAGAACTCAGCCGACAGTGCCAGCCGAGGCATGACTGCCACTCAGTTGAAAGAACATGCTTTATGGTGGCAGGGGCCAGCATGGCTGCCCACTTATCAGACGAACAGTAAACAGCAAGAACAGCACTTTGAGACTAATCAAGAAGTCAAAAAGATGCTGCAAGTCAACGTCGCTAGACAGGATAGCGGAAGTGACATTATTTATCAGCTATTAATAACCTATAGTACACTTACAAAGGTGATTCACGTATTAGCGCGAGTACTGAGAATTTTCAACAAGTCAGCAGAAAGGCCGCCTCATACTTACCTAACGCTACAGGAGGTAAAACGGGCAACTACCATGGTCATAAAATACGTGCAAAAAACCGCCTTTTCAGCAGAAATCAGAGATCTCGAACAGGGCAAGCAAGTGAGCCCAAAAAGCCCAATTTCGAACTTAAAACCGTATCTCGAGCAAGGAGTACTTAGAGTAGCAGGAAGATTGAGAAATGCACACGTCAGCAAGGACATGAAATTTCCAATCATCATTCCAAAGGACGGCCGGTTCACTGAACTATTAGTGAATCATGCACACGACCTTACGTTCCACGGCGGGGCAAGACTGACGCTATCATTTCTTAGAAACAAGTATTGGCTTATCAGTGGCAACCGAGTAACGAAGAAATGGATACGACTGTGCGTGAAATGCCGGCGACAAACACCGTCCAAACAGGATCAGCTGATGGGTGACCTACCCGAGGCCAGATGTAACCCTTCCAGACCATTTTTTCACACGGGGGTGGATTTTACAGGGTGCATCTTGCTAAAAGCCAACAAGGGAAGAGGGATTAAAACCACCAAAGGTTACGTCGCCGTGTTTGTGTGTATGGCAACCAAGGCCGTACATATCGAACTTGTATCAGATATGACGTCATCGTCGTTTATCGCAGCCTTATGGAGAATGGCTGCTCGAAGAGGCACGCCGGCCCATATGTATAGCGACAATGGTACAAACTTCGTGGGCGCGAGTACCATCTTACAGCAAGAGCATGAAGAACTAAAACAGATTTTTAGTGACAGCTTCCTAGCAGAAATAACAGAGATGGAGATGAGCTGGCATTTTAATGCTCCAGCATGGCCATCGGCAGCAGGGCTGATGGAGTCAGGGGTCCGGAGATTAAAATATCATCTCAAACGAGTAATTGGAGAGCAGAAACTCACATTTGAAGAGCTATCAACAGTTTTAGCTCAAATTGAAGGATGCCTAAATTCAAGGCCATTGTGCCCATTATCAGAAAATTCAGACGACGACTGCTTAACTCCAGCCCATTTCTTAGCAAGTGGTCCCGTCTTAACAATCTTTGAAACAGAGCGGGATTTAAGAACCCGTTGGCAGCTAGCTCAACGTGTCTTTCAAGATGTATGGAAGAGATGGAAAACAGAGTATCTCAGCCAGTTGCAAACAAGAAGCAAGTGGACTCAGCAAAAGGAGAACATCAGCTTGAATGACGTCGTTATCATCCACGACGATAATTTTCCAGCAGGGAAGTGGGCCATGGGCCGCGTAGTTGAGTTGCATCCCGGGAAGGATGGGCTAGTGCGAGTTGTTACGCTGAAAACTAAAAACGGCTACAAGAAGCGCCCCATTATCAAGTTATCACCCCTGCCCGTTCACAACAGACCTTCAGACGACAAACAAGAGTCAAAAACCGCCCTGGGTGACAAACAAGAGTCGATCCCGGAAGCACAGATAGGCGAAAAACAGAGTGAAAAACAGAAAAAATACCCTAAAAGGTCCAAGTTCAGTTTTACTTCGGTTGTTTTGGCGTTGACCTTTATCGTGCTATCAAGTGCACAAGGTACTTACAACGTCACAAACCTTAGAGAAACACAGAGACTGTACTTCGATAAAATATCAAGTTTAAAACTTATTCGAGACGACTGGAAACTAGTGGTGTACTATGACTTGTCCTCCTACTGGCAAGGCATGGCGGCATTTCACGACTACAATAATCAGATAGAGCAAACATGTGCCAAAATCAATTTAACATCCCACTGTAAAGTGTTATCTCTCCAGCTACGTCACGGATACTCAGAGCTAGACTACTACAATGAACTGCTCCTGAGTCAGCATTCCGGCGCGCGCCCGAGGCTCGCGCGCGGTCTTATCAACGGTGTCGGTTACGTCGCTAATGCTCTCTTCGGCGTACTCGACTCTAGTTTCGCAGAAAAATATGAACAAGATATTTCTCTCGTGCGCGAAAATCAGCAACACTTGGCTTCACTATGGAAGAATCAGACTTCCATCATAGCATCAGAATATGACCTACTGAAAAGGACAGAAGAAACCATGAACAGACAGCAGAAACTTATCAATCAGAACTTTCATGTCCTTGAGCAGAACATCATGAATATTAACAAGAATATTCAAGACGAGGTCACCGCTAACGAGTTCAATTTGGAAGCCCTAGCAGCGAGCAACATGCTCCAATCTTTGAAGAGCATACAGAGCGCTCTTCTCGATATCATAACAGACATTTATCATGGACGTTTCAATCTGCATATCCTAACTCCAGATCAACTGAGAAAGGAATTGAACGTCATATCCAATCAACTCGCACCCGAATTAACATTACCCATGCAAACCTTCAGGCCGATCTAAGAAGTATTTATCAGTTAGTCAGTGTCAAAGCAAGAATGACCGAAGACTTTTTGTTGTTTGAGATCAAGCTACCCTTAATCAACAGAGACAGTTTCGAACTACTGAAAATTATACCGGTACCTGAGAAAATTGGCCAGCAAATGAGGTTGGTTCAGCCCAAAGCAGAGTACGTAGCATTAAATATCAAGAAGGATGCCTACGTAGAGATGTCTGAAATGGACGTTAGAGCTTGCTCACATCACGAACAAGACTTTATCTGTCGCCTACAGAAACCAATCTACAACATGAGACAGGACGAGAATCTCTGTCAAACAGATGAAACTAACACCCACTGCCAAACCACCACGGCAACATGCCAAAACAGATGGTCTGAACTAAACACGCCTAATCAGTACCTTTATTTTTTTTGCAATGATAGTCAAATGAAAATAATTTGCGGAGATCAAGTATCCGTAACTCAGCTACACAACACGGGCATTATTAGCATAGGTCATGGTTGTATGATTAAGAATAATCAGTTTACAGTGCACGCTCATAAGCAAGACATGAGCGCCATGCATACGAGAGCAGACATACTCGTACCCGATATCTCGCCCATCAATGACATCATCCATGTGACCATCCCAAAGCTTGAGTTAATATCAGTACAACCAGATGTTCATAAGCAGCTACAAGAGCTGCATAACAGAATAGACGCCATGAAGGCAGACACACCACTTGCCTACCGTGTATCATACCATGATGTCCACCATTACATTGCCATATACATAATCGTTGGTCTAGCAGTCATAGCAGGAGCAGGAATCTGGATGCGAAGATGTTGCAGACGAAGCGCGGCCCGTCCGCGCTTCCTGGAGGTGGAGCGGGGCACGCAGCCCCCCGCCTCCAGCGCCGCGCCCCCCACCAGTAGTGGGGCCAATCAACAGTGTAAGTGCGTACAATATGTGATTAGTGAGAAAAGGCATTGGCAAAGTGAGAGTGATTTAATAGCCAAAAATGCGTCAAAGGCAATCAGTGAGTCTAATACGGACCTAGGGTCCAAAGCAGTGTATTATAAGAGTAGTTGTGCGTTAGACCAAGTACCTAGAGACTTTAAGTGAATGAAATATTTAAGTGATTGTTCATATCACCTGTATCATCCCATTTTAGTAATTAATTAGAAACAGTAGATTTTACGTTATCAAGTACGTACTTAGCAGATCAGTGAAGTTATCAGTTTAGTTTAGTTTCTTTCCCGGTCCGGAGCATGTACGGGCC
The DNA here is from genome assembly GCA_949319315.1 of Zelleria hepariella. NCBI lineage: Eukaryota > Metazoa > Arthropoda > Insecta > Lepidoptera > Yponomeutidae > Zelleria > Zelleria hepariella. Next base: position 23,723,465 of record OX439378.1, on the reverse strand, counting down.
AACCCGCACAGTTTACTTATATCATGTATAAAGCAGAGTCAGCAATTCAGCGCGACCGCGACGCGTCTACTTTACCTGGTCGGTACAAACCAGTTCTCGACAAGCAGCCGACCAGCAAGGGCCGACTCGTCGCGGGCTCATATCAGTACATCATCCCTCATTCTAGATTAGTCTTTTCTTTGGACAATATAACAGTTAACAGTATTCATACAGTCTTATCAATCAATGTATCCCCGTACAAATTGTACTTGTCGAAATAAAAAAAAGATTTTTTGAAATAGTTAACAAAATGTAGAAATAGCAGCTGAACTACGAAAAAAATTGGGAAAATAGATCTATTACGTTATAACTACAACTACATACTCGCGAAAGGACACTAACACACGTAGACTCATACAGCTGCATTGCCTCTCACTTTTCCCGCGCCCCGTCTCGCTCTGGGTGAAACAGCTATAGAAAACAGTGTTTCACGCGCTTGGCCATCGCCTCTTAAGCCTGTGGAGAGGGCGATCGAGGCCCGGTCGACAGATGATGCCTGCCCCCTTAGCACGCTACCATTTTGCCTACTCTCAACTGTCACCTTAGCCACTTAACACTACTGAGGTGACAGTTAACAGTGGCTAAGGTGACAGTTGAGAGTAGGCAAAATGGTAGCGTGCTAAGGGGGCTGGTTGGTGTCTGTACTTCGCGCATACCTACATTCCTTATCAACAGTAAGTACCGTGAGCCCATATTTGACGCGGCCGCTGCTAAGAAACCTGCGCTTGCTACGGATCTGGACGCTGTGATGTGTGGTGTGCCGATGATGCATTTGAGTCCATGTTGCGGTGTCTGTACTTCCTTACCAACAGTACGTGATCCATTGGGGCCGTAGCGTAGCTAACTATAAACTATGGATCTTTGTTTAGTCAAAATAAAGATCAAAACTTGAGATCTTTATAAAGATTTTTATAAGGTTAAAAAATTCGCTCGAGACAGGATTTGAACCCGCAACCTTCTTGCATTCCGTGCAGGCGCTCTACCAATTGAGCTACCGAGTCAAGTACTGTCTTTGCGAATTCTAGCAAAAATCTTCGAATCTATTCTATTCTATTCGAATCTTTATAAAGATCCCTAGCACGGGTTAGTGCTTAAGAAAATACAAAAAGTGGTTAAAAAACTTGAGATCCATCATAGCGCAGTCGAGACGGGAAAAGTGGAGAAACTTCGGTTACTAAATGAGCCATCGCGGTCAGCCGCCATTCAATTTACCTACCACAAGTTTTAATTAAATGTGCAAGTCTCCAAGTAAAAAACTACACGCTGTTTTGTATTTGTTAAAGTGCTTTATCAACCATTGCAGCCCAAAACGCCACCCCGACCCTGTGGGCGGGCACCAACAACGGCACCGTGTACGCGTTCACGATCACCGTGCCGAGCACCAACAAGCGCAAAGACGAGCCCGTGACCTGCCAGCTCGCCAAGGAGATACAGCTGAAGCACCGCGCGCCTGTCATCGGTATCACCGTGTTAGACAGCGGCTCGGCCCCTCTACCGGACCCGCTAGAGGTAATTACTGTTTGCTGACTAGTTTCGACCTCATCCGGGAGTCTTAATCATAATGGAGAGACGGAGCTCGCGCCAGTATCTCACTACGAGTCCGTACGCCGCTAACCCGAAGTAAATGAAACCGTCAAATCAATATAAAGCGTGTTTACTTCTCTCTTAACAGTCAAATCAATATGAAATCTCGTTTACTTTTCATGATAAATGATTAATAGTATAGCTTCTGAGCAAACAGCTGTTTGAATTTTCGAAAAACGCCGCCGCACCCATCGTGCATCGTTTCTATCGTAGCTGATTTTATAATACAACGTCCAACCATGGTCTGTTGAACCCGGCCGGTTCTCAGGCAAAATACCTGCTTACCATGTCTCCCTTTGTAGTTGTTTGTTTCCTGTACGAAAGTGTCTAAAGTGTCGTTAATTATTTCCCAGGTGGAGCGCGGCGTGTCCCCACTGCCGGAGGGCGGCTCGCACCGCGTCCTCATCACGTCCGAGGAGCAGTTCAAAGTGTTCACCCTTCCGTCGCTGAAGCCGCACAACAAGTACAAGCTCACCGCGCACGAAGGCGCCAGAGTGAGTGTCCCTCCCTCTAATAGCCTCATGTCCCTTAAGTGTCCCCTCGGCACAGCACAAAGATATACTGGGCAATTTAATAAAAACGTTTTTCCTGAAACACGTAAAATTTTAAAATGTGATTTGAAACCATTTTTGTTCTACGACTTTTCGAAAAGCTGGATAATTTTTATTTATTGAACGTTTCTTATTCACTTTTTGTTTTTTCTAAAGCACTAACCCGTGCTAGGGAATAATTTAAACATTTATAATAAGTTGAAAAATTTTGGTTGAAGAATTGGTAGAGCGCCTGCACGGTATGCGGAAGGTTGCGGGTTCAAGTCCTGTCCCGAGTGAATTTTTTCAACTTATTATAAACGTTTCTTATTCTTTAAAAGTGTGCATTTCTACCATTCCAGCGCTGCCTGCGCACTCTCGTGCCCCCACCACCTCCACCACCTTTCCAGCCTCTCCTGCTCCTATTTGATACTCTGATTTAAAAACGCAATTTTATTTTTATTCTAGCAAAAATTTACAAAATTAGCGTTGCAGATTTAAGAGAGGCAGAAGAGGTGGTAGGGAAATGAAAGCAAAATTAAATGGTACAAAAGCAAACTTTTTAAGAATGACAAACGTTCAATTAATAAAAACTATCGAGCTATTCGAAAAGTCGTAGAACAAAAGTCGTTGGAAATCACATTTAGGAGTTGACGTGTTTCAGGAATAAAGCTATTTAAAATTACCCTGTGGAGTTCTCAATCCATCTACAATCTACATTCCAAACCAGTCGACAAAAAACTCTTCATCTAACCCCGCAGGTTCGCAGGACGGCGTTCTCGTGGTTCGAATGCGGCGCCGGCGCCGAGAAGCATCGCGAGTGGTGCCTGCTCTGTCTCACCAACCTGGGAGACTGTCTGGTGCTGAGTCCCGAGCTTAGACGACAGCTCAACGCGGCCGCTGTCAGGAAAGAGGACATCAAGTAAGGTTCAAGCTACGGTCTAGGGCCAAGCACCAACCTGGGAGACTGTCTGGTGCTGAGCCCCGAGCTTAGACGACAGCTCAACGCGGCCGCTGTCAGGAAAGAGGACATCAAGTAAGGTTCAAACTACGGTCTAGGGCCAAGCACCAACATGGGAGACTTTCTGGTGTTGAGTCCCGAGCTTAGACGACAGCTCAACGCGGCCGCTGTCAGGAAAGAGGACATCAAGTAAGGTTCAAGCTGCGGTCTAGGGCCAAGCACCAACCTGGGAGACTGTCTGGTGCCGAGCCCCGAGCTTAGACGACAGCTCATCGCAGCTGCTGTCAAGAAAGAGGACAAGTAAGGCTTTGGATATGATGTGGTCATTTAACAGTGGTAGCGCAATAAACCAACGTTTTCCTGCGAGTAGTCCCCGGTTTTATTAACCCCCGATCCAAGCTGATAGGTGTTATAAATATGACCGTTATACGTACGTCAGTGCGTGCGTGTGTGTCTATGGCACCGTAGCTCTTAACTGTTTAAAAACCGATTTAGATGCGGTTTATATATTGGAATCGGTTTTTATAGAAAGAGTTCTTAGATATGATTTATCAAGATCTTTTCAGCCGTTTATAAGATATGCTAATTTGAAGCTAAAAAATCGGATATCGAAATTTTTTATTTACTAGTTATCGTCGCTTCACCCCGCATCTGTAAAAAGATCCTGTATTAGTTCCCCCTTGGACCTATAATACAATTTGTCTGATTTTATGAGTATTAAATGTTGCTTAACGAGATCAAAGTCTTTTGGGAGTTTCTCGCTTGACTTAAATATTTGGACCACATGCATCGTTATAACTTACTAAAGGGAAATTGTCATCTTTGTTACAGCGGCATTTCCAGCCTGTGCTTCTCGAAGCGAGGCGAAGCTCTCTACCTGCACTCGTCGTCCGAGCTGCAACGGATCACGCTCTCCGCCACTAAGGTAAACAACAATACGACTGGGTTAACAAAATCTTGAATTCATCCATCAACACCTAGCCGCCGCCCCTTACCAAGATAGCAATAATGTTCAACAAAACATCTTGGACCTTTACAGTTTAACACCCATAACAGACCATAGTAATCTACACTAATATTATAAAAAGGAAAAGTTTGTAATTTGTTTGTGGGTAATCTCCAAAACTGTTCACGCTATTTTAAAAATAATTTCTCTAATGGGAAGCTACGTTCTTTTTTTTCTTATTTTAACTATTTAAATAAATATGGAAATAATAAAAACAGGAAAACATAGGGACATGGCAGAGGTACATATAAATTGAATGGCATAATCATATTTTTTCTAAAATAATTAACCAGGGAGGAAACAGGTCTCCCTTTATGATTTTTTTGTATGGAGCAGCGGTAGCCCGCGCGCCAAGAAAAATGCACAAAATCGAGTCCTGTATCAAATACACTACACAAATCGAAAATTTTCACATATCAAACCTGTCACGTTACAGGGGTTACCTGTTAGTAACGCCCTGTGACGGAAGCTAATTTTAAAGAAGAAATAAGTAAAAGTAAAGGAAAGAAAGAAGTTAAGAGGTGGGTTATTTATTTGACAGCGTTACTTATAACTTAGAATTAGGACCTAGATGACTAAATAAAAGTAAGAGAGCCTATCTGAAACTCGGTTTGGAGACTTTGGAACTCTTCAGGCGTCTTCGGTTCTTCGGAGCTTAGCGGACGCCGGTCGAGGTGAAACGATTTCCGGTTTCCGATTCCGTGAACGAGGCCTTTCCAGGCCGGACTGCCGCTTGAAGATGAAGGTTTGAAGAGGGTGTTCGTTATGCGGGGGCTCAAAAGGCTGGCCCGCCGCTTGAAGATGAGGACGGTGTTGGTCGAGCGAGGGCTTCAAGGCTGGCCCGTCGCTATGAAGTCTTGTAGTTAAGGTTGGTAGAGCGGGGGCTTTCCAGGCTAGCCCGCCGCTTGAAGTCGAGGATGAAGCTTTGAGGATGACGAGGTCTTCAGTTTTAGATCTTCAATTCTTCAGATTTTTCGCGGTATTTTCTCAGAATTTCCCGGGCCTGCCTGGCCCGGGAATCTGGCCTATATTTCTCTTTCGGCTGTGGTGCCGAAGAGAAGACTGACCCTTGTTGTTGTTGGATCGATAAGGAAACCTCGTAGGAACGATTTTGTTCTTTTTGTAGATTTTGAATTCAAAAATCTTGCCTCTTTATCTTTTTGTTGATCGCCTTGTCGAAATAAGTGCTCCAAGTAGTTTATGATCTCCTTCGACCGGCTCCATAAAGGTTTTTATGACATAAATTAAGAAAAGTAGCCTATGGTTGACAGAATTTGAATACAATTTCAAAATAAAGAGTAATTCCACAGCCTTCTTTATCTCTCAAGCCGTGCTGTGCAAGTCCTGGCAACGTCGCCCGTGAACCGGTTTACGCAGTGCACTGTCTGTCAGAAGCCATTATGATAGTACCACCAAATTAAAACTAATCCGAGTCTCACTAACTTCAACTCTGGCTGGAAACCATTAATTTTAGTCACATAATACATAACCGGCTAAATAACATGGCAGTTATGCTGTTTGTTTTTATACCATTTTTCTTGTAGTTTTAAGTTAGCTGGATAATACGTCATCTTCATTTGACGTAAGGATTTGTTTTGATTTGTTGGTGGCTGATATTGTGACTGAAAATTAAGTGATTTATTAGTTATTCATTGCTTTAAAACAGCCTAACTTGACTTGACAGCTTAAGGTATGTTTTTAGAGTATTTTCATAGTTTTAGTTACGATTTGTAGTTACAATTTGGTTCTTTGAGAACCAATCGTAACACAACATTAAATTATGAATTTATTTTCAAATGCCTCGCCGGTGTTGTGTGCCCTGCTGTAAGTCGAATTACGACACAAGTCTAAAGAGAGAAGAAAGACCTTTATCTACGTTTTCTTTCCCACGGGAAAACGATTTATTAAGTCGCTGGAAAAATAATTATTAGATAGTCTTACAAGACAGGCAACCGGTTCACGCAGTCCTTAAATGCGAGGTTGCCAAACCTAACAGCATGGCTTGAGAGATAAAGAAGGCTGTGGTAATTCCAAACAATGTGTCAAAAACGTCAGTATTTTTTCGAGACCACAAAATATCAAAGAATTTTATATTTTGTGTCTCAAACATTAGTAAATCACTATAGTTTAGTGCTATAACAATAGTTTTGATGAAGTGAAGTGGCCGTAGATGCATGAGGATACATAAAAGTATATAAAAGTGCGTGTGAAGGTGAAAATGCAAAGGTGAATGTGATGCCCGTGATTTGAGGATTGCAGTGTTATCCTAAGAACTGGAGCTTCAACTGTGCAACCGTGAGTTTCGTAGCATCACATGTAGTTATTTACATCGAACACATACAAGGGTAGGGTGAACCCTACAAACCCTAGAATCAGGTGAGAGTTATCTAAAAGAGCCAGTTTCGTGTTGACATTCATAAAGGTTTTAAAGATATTGAAAAAAAAATAGGCGGCGCACTTTTTTTTAAGCAGAATATCTTGCAATCTGTTATGGATATCAAGACAAAACTGGCTGTTTTAGATACCTAGGTCTAAACTAATTCTAGGGTTTGATATGTGAACATTTTCGTTTTTTTTAGTGTATTTGATACGGGAATCGCTTTTGCGCATTTTTCTTTGCGCGCGGGATAATTCACTAAGCCCAGCGCCTTAACGCGTGGTCTATTCGACAGGTGACGGTGGCGCGCTGCCACGTGCCGCTATCCCCGTGGGCCGCCGCGCTGCGCGGGCCGCCCGAGCCGGCGCCGCTCACCAACGGAGACTCCAAGGTAGCAGCAATGTTCACCTAAACATCTTGGCCCTAGGTGATCCATACAGCGTCCAGTGGCAACTCTGTGAAGTTACCACTCAAACGCTGCAGTGCCTAGGACTTGATTAGGCTTGCCTATCATCACAAATACCATCATCACAGCTTAGTCGGCCTAGACCAGTAGAAAGACGAGGTCTTACATGCGTAGTCAACTCTGAACTCCGGGAACTTCGTTACTTTTTTTTTTTAATTTTTCGCCTAAAATTGAAAACTATACATAGTAAAATTTATTTAAAATATGTTTTAGCTTGTGCTAATGAAACCCTTTCATACGATAGGTGCCCCACATGATACGGTAGTCTTACTAAATTAAATTTGCACCCCACATTATTAGTATTTCTATCCAATTTTTTGTGACGTAATTAAAATTTTGCGGTTTTCTGATTTCTTCCTTTACTTGTGCTATAAGACACTGCGCCTTATTGCCAAATTTCATTATTCTAGGTCAGCGGGAATTACCCTGTAGGTTTTGATTCCCTTGAAACCTGCGGCAAAACGGCAGTATCTTTTGATTGATCTTTTGATCCAAGGGACTGCAGACCTAAGTATTTGATATTTATTTCAACTATCGAGGTATCTTCCTCCACGTGTTCTTGAGAAAAGGGTCTTGATAGACAGACAGACGGACAACAAAGTGATCCTATAATGGTTCCGTTTTTTCCTTTTGATGTACGAAACCCTAAAAATTTTAGGAACGAACCCAAAACTTAGGTAAAAATAAGGTTAAGAGTCATGTAGATAAGGGTATCGTCAGTTAGGCGTTACCTGTTACCCGGTAATCCTTATAACAGCTAGGCAGAGTAGATCCAGGTATTAGGTATTCGGCCTACACTTCGATGGCTAACAGTGTCGCTTTGTCCACGCCAGGAGGAGGCGCCGGAAGCGGCGCATGACGTCACAGCCGCTTCGGCCGACATCACGGTGGACTCGGTGCGCGACCACACGACCGCGCAAGCCACCGACCAAGCCGCGCCCGAGCTCAACATTAACCTGCAGGTAACCACTTTATAAATTTAAATGTTAGGTTTTTAGTAGTAGTAGTAGTAGACTCTGTCTATTGAAAGCTGAAGCGGTATTATAATCCGTGCGGAATCAGAATGGGATAATTCCTTTTTGGAACTGAATCGAAAATGACAGTTCTCGAGTAGCGTCAGTAAAAAAAGTTTTAGTTCTACATTCTATCATAGGGTTATGAAATTGGAAATACACAAAAATGTTTAATGTTTGTAATCTAAAAGGATTCAATGTTATTGCATTAATTGAATAAAACGTGATAAAACTCGAGCACACACCCACGCGCACAGAAAACACAAGCAAGTTTCGACGCGAGTTTGCCATAGACAACTAGAGTTTGTCGCGAGACCGCGAGCTTCTCAGTTCCAAAAGGTATTATCCCATTCTGATCCCGCACGGATTATATTTAACGTTGGCAACATTTTTTTAAACAGCTTATGACATACAACTTCAACCTCTTTCTTTTTGGATGGTAAGTCCACTTGATTTTGATACTTGTGTAATCGGCCTATTGATCGAAGATAGTGATGTAGTGTAGTGTGTTGAAGTACTTAGTTTTCAATGACTGCCTCCCGTCGCCTCCTGCTCCCTGGTCTTGAATAAATTATTAACCAATGTTGTATAGTCACGAGCAATAATTTTATTTATTTATTTTATTTATTTTATTTTATTTTCAGAGGAAAACTTACGGCTAACATAATATCAGAGTAACAAATACATAGTTAATAAAAAAGCCAATTAAAAGTTTTCACAGATAGAAGAAACAATAGTAATAAATGGTACAGAAATAAATAGTTACAGAAATATAAAATTTAAGTACCGAAGTAGAAAGTACATCATAGTGTTTGCTTGACACACACTGTCACATTTTCCAAGAAAATTAAACTAATTTGATTTTGTACGTTCTTTTGTGTAAATAAATTTCTTAACAGTTATACTTTTTATTAAAAACAAAACAAAACTAGCAAGTATCAAAACCATTTTTCGTCGTACATCCAGGGATAACATCCCAAAATTTTGCGCCTTTTGCCACTATCAGCTTTTACTAGACAGAGTCTAGTTAGTTTTTTTTAGTTTAGGTTAAGTTAGTTTAAGTATTTTTAGGTCCTGGCAGAATACCAGCGCTACGGGTAACGGTAGCATTCATGCTGAGCCACGACCTTTTTACGGCCATTGCACACAGTACACCGTATTTAGAATTTAAGTATTTTTAAGAAAATTCACCTATCGTAGTAACTTTCTACTTTGTGTATACTGTGTGTTGTCGCTAGTGAATATAGTACATTACTGCCGCGATCTGTAATGAGTGCGTTTCTGGCGCGCTTTTGATGGCCGACAGAGCGCAGCGTAGCGCAGCTCAAGGCCCTCACAGTGCGGTCAGCATTGCAGCCCTTGATGGACAAGCTGAAATGAAGGCCGAGACCGAAGGTCGAGGCCTTTATAGCGCGGCCAGCAAGGGCTGCAATGATGACCAAACTTGAGGGCCGAGAGCGTAGCTAAGCTAAGCTCGAGGCAATCATAGCGTGGCCAGAAGCGCACTCATTGCAGACCAAGGCTTGTATAGTGCTTTACTCAAACAATGCGAGTAATTAAAATATTAATTAGAATAGTAATTAACATAGTAATTTAATTAGCTTACCATTTGTCGTAGATTAAGTACTTTTTGTCGATTTTCCATTCCGCAAACTTTTTGTTGGTAAGCTTGCTTGTATTTTTCTTTTGACTTCGGTGGCAATAAATTTCCAATTACTAATTTCGCTTGATTTTGAATGTCCGGCGGTGTTAAACACATTAAATCCGAGGATTCTTCGCTTTGAGAGTTCACTTTTTCAACAAAAACACAGAAAAAAATCACTTCGAACAACGCGCGAAAAGTCGAAAACAATATGGCCGCGCTTTTTTTTTCTGTGCAATGTGTCGACTGCCAGTACCCATACAGCCTAATTCTAAATAAATACTTTTTGCACCTGATGTTTGAGTTCTATTTATGAAACAAAACTCGACATTAATGTTTTTCTGGCCGCAAAACACAAGACATTAATGAAATTCCATACAACTTTTCTGGCGCCTAATCCAAGTAGCCCGCAAGTCCGACTTTGCTCAAAGAAGGTTGTCGAATTAATGTCCACATTACGAGCTTTTTTGAGTAAAACATTTTTCTTTCTTCTTTCTTTCACTTTAAACTAAGGTCTTTGCATCTACGTAATGAGATGATTTATACAGCGTCCAGTGGCACCTTCACACACTAGATGGGTGAAGAGATCACTCGGCGCTGCAGTGTCTGGAACATTGTTTTAGATGGGGAAAGCTTGCCCAGCACCTACACCATCCGGACAGCTTAGTCGGCCTAGCTAAGCTAGCCCACAGGAAAGACAAGTTCCAAAATAACCAGTTTACTATTGTTTATTTTCACTAAGGACTTCGCCGAGCGCGTGTTTTTTGTTTTTGTCAGCGAGTATTCTTATCCGGTAAATTGAGTTGATTCTCGCACTTGATCAGATTTTTTTAAGAGTTGACAATACGCAGGAAAGCCAGCGTGCCCGGGCCTCAAGTCTGTTTTTCCATAGTGTGAAAGTTGAAAGAAAAAACGCCGTTCACGAGTCAATTAAATTGGTCAAGAAAAATTACAACGATCTTAACAGTACATATTTTGTATAACTTTCATCCTATTAACAAAACTAAACAACAAAGTCCTCACATTGAGATCCAGCTCACGATAAAAGTTTTTATCCCGCTATCGGGTAGCGGCATCTCGGTTTACGCAGTAAAACAAAGCAAGATGGCGCTAGCCGATAGTGGGATAAAACTTTTGTCGCGAGGTTGTGCTCCCCTAGCCGTTTTTTCTCAATCAGGTCCCAATCTGAGGAATGTTGTAGTTTATTAGGATGAAAGTTATAAATAATACTGTTTTGATCGATGTGTAATTTTTCTCCACCAATAAAATTGACTCGTTTGTGCAATTGACAGCTTTTTTTCTTCTCAAACCATGGACAAATTCTCACGAGCCAATATTGACAACTATGTGCAGAACTCGCAAGTGAACACGAGCTCGATGGTGGTGAAGACGACGACGCGCACCACCGTGAACGAGAACGGAACCGACGCCCCGGGCGCTACCAACACCACCACTACCACCACGGCCACCGAGAACAGTGAGTGCGCCGGCTGGGACTCGGCCCAGCAATATAATAGCCTACACTAGAGCCTCGTATTTGAAATACAAAATTATTTCTTTGCAAAAAAAAAAAATTACATGCAAGATAATTATATTACATACTAGATAAAACCATACTAGATTTGCGCCTTCTTATTCGTATAAGAGTGTCAAAGGACGTTGAACAACGTGGTTGTTACGGGGCAATTTTTAAAATAGCTTTATTCCTGAAACACGTCAACTTCTAAATGTGATTGCCAACTACTTTTTTTTTTCTACGATTGGTCAAACCGCAATATATGTTTTCCAAAATTAATATTGTTTTGGCCTAGGGTTACCATCCGTCCGGATAAGTCCGGACGTGTCCGGATTTTTAGACTTTTGTCCGTTCCTCCGTTTTTTTTTAAATTAGATGGAATATGAGTAATAAAACTACATATTAAGTAATCTAATATGAAATCCAGTCTTTAATCAACAACGAACTTCTCATTTATCAAAAAACAAAATATAAAATGTAACTAAGTGGGTAATGTTTCCATTTTGTGACTGAATAGTCCGGACTTTTATCGAAATGTCCGGCTTTTTGCCAGGAATTTTCAAATTCCTAAATGGTTACCCAATTTTGGTCACAATTTGCGGCGCAGAGCAACAAGTAGGAGCAGGAGAGGCTGAAGAGGTGACAGAAAGTGGAGGGGAACGGAGGCGCGCCGCGCAGTCAGCGCTGAAATATTACAAATGGAAACTTTTAAGCAATAAGAAACTTCAAATAAATAAAAAGTATCGAGCTATTCGAAAAGTCTCAGAGGAAAAGTTCCAACAACTTTTCAATCATATTTAGAAGTTGACGTATTTCAGGAATAAAGCTATTTACCCTGTATATTTAAATAATAATATCCGCAACACGCAGAGTTATTCATTAGAAAAAGTTCACCAGTACCTTGGTTACTTTGTCTACTGAATCATTGAAGGACTTTCCTCTCGCTTATTGAATATGTTTCAACTCTAGCCGTCAAAACTAGTTTTTTTTAACCGACGTCAAAATAGGAGGAGGTTTTCTATTCGACGGAATCTTTTATTTATTATGTCGGGCGGTCATGAAACTTAAAATGTTATATGCTCTTTTTTTGCATTTCTGCTTTGGCGTCCTATCTCTGGTACCACCTAGTCTTACATACAGAAATAAATTCCCATTTTGCGCGTTTAGAGTGTTTATAAAATCGTTTTGTAAGTTATCAAATACGAGGCTTTACTAAAGTTTTTTTCAGGAATTATTTCTGCCCAGAGAGATGCCAGACTCTGCAATGGCAATTAATTGTTGTTTTTAATGTATTTATGGCATGAGAAGTATATAATTTCTTTTTTTAACATCCCCTGGAGCACTTAAAAATTAGCATAAAAGCCTCTTTATTTGAGCCAAGTTATTGGCTAATGATTTGCACACTACTGAGATTCAAAAGAAAGCTTAATATTTGGATATATGTACCTTTATTACGTAATAATATTGAAGAAAAGCCATTTGTAATTTTTGGTCAACTAAACTAAATTGTTCAATTTTAATATTATATCCACAAGTCATTCATACTGGGGCTTAATTTGACAAAAGGTGATGAAGTTCTGGTAAATTTCAGCCACAGTGTGAATCCGTCTTCTTAGTTGATCAAGTTTAATAATAATAAAAACACTCGCTTTGTCTGGTATCATAATTATATGTTTTAAATGTTTGTTTGACATTCGCTTTGTGTTTTTGTTTGTAGTCCTAGAGCACAGCCGAGAGGAGGGAGTCATCACGCGCATCGAGGTACCCACCTTTGCTTACAACCCTAATACCTAAACAATAAGTACTTGTATTGCCTGACACGTTTTAATTTATTTTATTTTTATGATTCAGGAAATTGTATAATTTCCCTTTTTTCCTTTTATTCCGAAAAGTTAACAGGAAAACCCACCTCTATACCGTGTGATAAGTTGCGCTATCGCGTTCTGTTGAACTACACAGAACGGGATAGACAGACAGCGATCTTATCGCGCAGTTGAGTCGATTATGGCACTTGATAAGACGATGACAATTTATTATGAATGTCAGTTGATATCATAGGAAATTTTAAAGATATCTAACGTATCCAAATACAATCTAAAAAGTACTTGATTCCCCATGTTACTAACCAACCCAAAACTTCTTTAAACTAACACACTGTAAAGAATATCCTGCGCAATGTTGTGGCGTCCGCTCGTGTCCAAATGTTTCAATCATTACTACATACATTTTCATCCAAGTACCACCGATTTATGGTTCACCAATAACCACAGATTCTAACCCATTTACTGCTCTCAATACGTACTACCCGACTGCTACAACTTTGCTGCTAGGGGAGCACCATTTAACGATAAAAGTTTTATTTCACTATCGGCTAGCGCCATCTTGCTTTATTTCACTGCACTGAGATGCCGCTACCCGATAGTGGGATAAAACTTTTATCTTGACGTTGTGCTCCCCTAGCTGCTCCCTCATCGCGTACTGTCTCGTACTTCACCCACGAACGTGAAGTGCGAGAAAATACGCAATGAGAGAGCGTCAAACTTGTAACGGTAAGTATAGCGTATTAAAAGCGGTTGCCAAACCGGTTGCGGTTGAAACAAAACGGCTTAGAATCGAGTGGCAACTCGCCGCCTATCTTCTAGTAAACGCTCTGGTGCTACCATTCACCGAGCTCAAAACCCAGCGGCCGCCACGCATTGTTGCAGAGAAGAACGTAACGTGGTACTCATGAGCCGCGCGCCCCTCAGACCGGCACGGTGACGGTCCCAGCGGGCACGGACCCGAAGCTGATCCTGGAGATGTTTGACCGACAACGGACGCCTCTCGCCGTCCCCGTGCCGCCGAGCCCGCCCGCTGCCGAGACCAACTGAGCCGCACCGTCCGCGTCACCTCGCTGTAGTGCTAAGGATTGCTACATGACCGCTCTATCGAGATATACAGACAGGGCAATTTTTAAATAGCTTTATTCCTGAAACTTTGATAAAAACGCAATTTAATTTTTCTATAATTTTTATTTTTGGTTCTTTGTTACCAATTTGAGTAGGAGATGTTGAAAAGGTGATAGAGGGGTACGAAAGCGCGCCGCTCCGGCAATTCTGAAATGGTACAAATCCAAAGTTTTGAAAGATAAGAAACGTTCAGTAAATAAAAAGTACACGAAACGACCTAAATATGCGAAAAGTCGTCGAACAAAAAGTTGACGTGATTCAGGAATAAAACTATTTAAAAAATACGCTGTGTAATTTAGTGCTTGATGCAATGCTCTTTTCAAATCTTACGATCTACAATTCTACATAGGGCCTTATAGACATAGGTGTCTAGAGCTGTAAATCTCGATATGGCCGGTCATGTTAAGAAAGCTGTTTAGCAACGGCCACAGATATGGATTGAATAGATTCGGCTAGTTTTGCAAATTTTCAAACGTTGAATTATAAAATGTACTGTATATTCACGAAGCTATCGCTCTAGTGTTCCTTTACATTCTCTTTTGGATACGCAAAACTTTAAAGAGCAATATCTGCTTCTCGTGTATCGTTGAACGTAAGAGGCGAAAGTTTTTCTGTTCCACACTGATCAAAGTGTTAAGTTGGTTTGATACATCGTCGTACCAAATGGAACATTGTATATCAGTGTATATTCAGCAACCGTTGAATTTGACATCGCTATTTTCTCGCAAGCATGACCCAATACCAAGTTTAACAGCACCAAATAATGCAAAATTGTTTTGTATTGTTCCATAGGTCAAGAAAGAACCGCATGTAAAGCATGCCGGACATTGTTAGAAAGATGTTTGCTTTTAACGTTACTGGTTGAGAAAAACGACTTTGTTTTAAATTGTAAAGGTTCTTGGACACCTTCTTTTATTGACTGCCATTTTGAATTTTACTTCCTGTACCATTATTCCGTACCATAATTGTATTTTAGACCAGACATTTTAGCATCAATTTAGTTGTAAATTATTTTTGTATTATCTTTTGTTTGATTTTAGATAATGTCTAGTTATTTTGGTTTATTTTCTTCTAAATATATTTTTAATATGGATGCAACTTTGCTACTTAACAATCGTGTACTGTTAATGTTTCCTTGATTTTTTTTTAACTATTATGTTTTGGATGTAACTTAATCCCTTAAAGATTTTATTACCTATTGATAAACAATCTTATTCCATACATAGATTTATGTTAATTAAATGCAAGTACTTCAAATATGAGCTTAAATATTTTAGAAGCTTTTTTACATAATAGAGTACAAAACGACAGACGCCATAAACTCTAGCAACTGCAATATAATTGTGTGTTGTTTTACAAATTAAGTGAACAATTTTATGTTAATTTACCGACTTTAGTTGTTAACTTATGTAACTTTTTTAGACTTTGGGAGTGAATGTGATGTGCCTATTTATTTCTTTTTATAATGATGAGAATTGTAATTAGGTATGTATTAGTAAATAATG
This sequence comes from Zelleria hepariella, assembly GCA_949319315.1. Classification (NCBI taxonomy): domain Eukaryota; kingdom Metazoa; phylum Arthropoda; class Insecta; order Lepidoptera; family Yponomeutidae; genus Zelleria; species Zelleria hepariella. The sequence continues at coordinate 23,707,878 of OX439378.1, read as the reverse complement.
ATTATTTTTTGACAAGTTAACGACTAGGTATATTTTATATCATATAAGACAACGCCTTACCACCACCTGTTTTGCAAGTATGCTTGATTAAAATTCTCTATTTCATAAGTTACGCCCTCTTACTTCAAAAAACGGCTTAAATATTAAGAATATCTTGATTGTATTGCGCATTTCTTATTAATCGAAGTGTACTATATTGATAAATAATAATTTAATAATAATGAATGAATGAAAGTTTTATGCAATATATTTTTTAGATTATTTTAAGAGATTTTTTATTTTATATTGCTGTTTTGCAATGATTTGTGTAGTGTATCTTAAATGTTGTATAATTCTTGCATTTTGCAAGCGCTTGTAGACCAATGAACGAAGGACTGCGCGCACGCACCACTAACCACAAGGTAAGCTAAGGATCTATTCTCCGCTGGTCCACACTCGCTCGCAACTTGCAATAACTGTATTGTCATACTTAATTTGTTTAAATATCTATCGCGGCAGCTTGACTACGATTTATTGCACGCCATTATTATCATCACAACTGTGAGCTACGTATAAGGGATTTGTTACAATACAACCGTGTAACATTCACGGAAGAAGGGTGTGACAGTGCCTGTTTGTACTTCTTACAATAAATAAGCCGTTATCACGATAAGAAGCATAGGTACTATACAAGTATATCGTCCGAGACTGCTTCTTATAAAAATTGTACAATTTCCTATTCTATCGCGGCATTTTGTTTTTTAAATAAGTATTTGATACAAATCGTGATTTTTATCCATAACTCTTATACAATAAAAGCTAAGAATAAAATATACAATTGGTTTTATTTTAATATAGGGTTGGACCGTTAAAACGGGCCACCCTGTACACCACACGGGTTTTAGTACACAGAACACCTATTTTAGTATCGGATTGGTTTTAGAAGGTAGTTTAAAATAAACCATAGTCGGCATAAAAATATATATGGCAACACTGCCTATAACCGGCCGAGCAGAAAAGTCAGTGCATGCTAGACATGATCGTTTTAACTTGCTAGTAAACGAAATTCTGTCTACTCTTTGGTTGGTAGAAAGAAACTACATGTGTGTGCGTGAGTTTGTGTTGCGTAGGTCAATGGTGTTGCGCTCGCGCTCGAAATATTTTCATTTATTTTAGTTCGTTTGGAAAATAAGAACGCACTGTTTGTGCGTTCCTATATCAGTAAAGTATTTTTGTTTATTGTCATCTCTAAAAAGTAACCTTTTGCGCGCTCAGGCATCCTAATTTATGCTACGCTAAGTATTAAAGTGGAAAATGACTCGGCCCACACGGAAAGTGCAGTATTTGGCGGGTATCTGTGGTAAGATTAGTGGCGGGAAATTTTGACCTTAAAAAGTTATAAAATGCTATATAAAAGTTATATAATTATAAAATATAAATTATAAATTTTTTTTCAGCGTCTTTAGCATTTATGTTCACTGGCGCAGCCCTATCTTGGCCATCCCCCGCGTTACCCAAGTTCAAGAACGGAGATGCCATTATAAACTTAACTGATGTTAGTTGAATCCATTTAATTTCAAGTATTAATTAAACTCGTGCACACGCGAGCATTAAACATGCATGATAGGACAAAGTCTAGATTGATAAGAGATAATTTATCTCAGAAATTATAAGTAGATATGTAAATAAAATTCTATCATAGCAGTAACAAGAAGTGGGTTGTTAAACTTTTATCGTGCAATCGTTCAATGGACTTTATTTACCTACGGAAGTAAATTGAAGAGTAGGTACCTAGGCATACACATCAACAACAACGCTAATATCGGCATGAGGACATTTTCTTTTGCATTTTTTATTTTACGCCAAACTACACGGATTTAACACACGTTTTTTATCCGTTAAAAGTTTTGGCTCGTGCAAACCTATTAAAACACGTCAAAAAATGTGTTCAGGCGCAGAGTTCCTGGGTGGTGTCTCTGGCGACTGTCGGTGCTCTTCCTGGATGCTTCATCTCTCAGGTCCTGGGAGAGAAGTATGGACGACGACGAACCATCTTTGCCTCTGCTTTACCTGGCGTCATAGGCGCCGTAGGTGAACTTTTGCATTACTTTACTTCAACTTTTGATTTTTTTGTATTTTCTAAAAAACTAACCCGCGCTAGGGAAGATTATAAAGATTTTTAAAGTGTTAAAAAATTCGCTCGGGACAGGACTTGAATCCGCAACCTCTTGCATACCGTTCAAGCGGTCTACCAATTTGAGCTACCGAGTCAATGGCCCGTTTTCAACTGATAGTTAAAAGATGGCGCTCATAGGCTTGGCCATACAAGAACGGGATGTGGCTGTCAAATTTCGCTTACACAGATTAATAATATCTTCAGAAAAAGCGGACAGCCGTGACAACGGCTCAATGGTAGAGCGCCTGCACGGTATGCAAGATGTTGCGGGTTCAAGTCCTGCCTGTCCCGAGCGAATTTTGTAACCTTATAAAAATCTTTTTAATTTTTGTTCCAAAGGATGATCTTTATTGTTTATTTTTATTTTATTTTAGAGCATGATTATGTTGACCACTACACCGGAGTTGCTCTACATAGCTAGGCTGTTTGAAGGGGTATCCACAGGCATGATTGCTGTAGTAAGTACCCTACCGAATACCTATTTTTACCATCCCTAACTACTTAATCAAGAACAGGCTCTCGCCGAGGCGCCTACTTATTTTGCTCACTAAATATTTTTCAGGTAACCATGATATACATAACTGAAATAGCGGACAAAGAGATACGAGGAGCACTAGGCATGCTAGTCCAAGTCATGAACAATTTAGGCAGTCTATTAATGTACGGCATCGGCCCCTTCGTCTCTTACACGACTTTGAACTCTATAGTGTTGGCGATACCGGTCATTTATTTAGCTGCATGTTTGTGGATACCGGAGTCGCCGTACTATCATTTGAAAGACGGGAGACTGGATGTGGCTAGGAAAGAATTTATGTACATAAAAGGAACTAAAGATGAAAAGGTAAGAGTTTTGAGGACGATTAATTCGATTAATTCGCTTTATAAAACATCCCAGCTGATGGGACTTAGTAGCATAGGCTACATTAGGTAAGTACATATCTTTTTTTCTACATGCTTTACATTACAGGGTAATTTTTAAATACCTTTAATCCTGAAACACGTCTTCTAAATGTGATTTCCAATAACTTTTGTTCTACCACTTACGGTGAAAGCGCAATTTTATTTTTCCACACAAAAAATATAAGTTTATTCCAATTAATTTTTTACCTGCAGCGCTCATTAACAAATACCAGCAGGAGAGGTGGGAAAGGTGGAAGAAAGTGGAGGGGCACCAAAGCGTACCAGGCAGGCAGCGATGAAATTGTACAACAAAATAAAAATTAAACATATGCGAACTTATAAACAAAGAGAAACTTTCAAAAAATAAAAAGTATCGAGCTATTCGAAAAGTAGTAGAACAAAAGTTGTTGGAAATCTTAATTAGATGTTGACATGTCCTGGAAACTAAAGCTATTTAAAAATTGCCCCTGTACACAACATTTCAGTGGGCAGATGAACAACTGGGGCTGATGCGAGCGAATGTTAGAGAAAGTATGGAGAGCAAGAGTACACTGAAGGAGCTGCTAACTAACATAAGATACAGAAAAGCAGTATACGTTATCGCCGGTAAGACTTAAAATAAACATGACCTTGTGACTTGTCAGAAAAAAAGGTTAGCTTAAACTAGATGCAAATACAATGAAATATCTATTGTTTGTTTGCCCTACATTGGCGGTAATTTAAAACAACGGTACATTCGGCCACTGGCACTTTTATGGTCATGGCGAGAGTAAAACAAACGATCCCTTTTTTCTCCTCGATGGAACTCCTCCTCGATGCCCTTCTAGTCTCTAGTTCCCTCATCACTACACTTTTTTTTATAAACCAATATTAAAATTTGGGTACTATCTGGTATCACTTGCTCTGTACAAGAAATTATGTACCACCATGTACATATAACAGCGCATCAATATGTTCACTTTTTTTGCACTTATACAGATTGGATTTTTAATACGGGGCAGAAAGGGCAGGTACCTTAACCGTTATAGTTACAGAAAAACATCTTATGAGTCCTCATATAACGGTTAAGGTAGCTGCTCTTATTGCCCCGTTTTAAAAATCCATTGAGTATACTCTTCGCGTCCTTGCAATAAGGCACAACAGGACGCACAACTAGCGCCGCCATTAAAAAAAAAAAACATACCTTCTTTTTGGATGCGTTTTTTGCTAAAAACTCTCCTGCGATTTCTCAACGCGAGGCTTAACTATTTTTAGGACCTAAGGTTTGGATTCCAGATCCTAGAACCTACGAATGCAATTGATTCTCGCCAAAATCATTCTAGCAAAAAACGCATCAAAAAAGAAGATATCATGTTTTTTTCATTGGCGGCGGTAGTTGTGCGTCCTACGGGGCCTTAAAATGTGACCAGTAAAATCAACCACAAATTGTAATTCCAGGACTAAAAGTGCTGCAATACATGACGGGCAGTCTAGCGATACAATCCTATCTGGAAATGATATTCAGACAAAGCAGTTCAATATCTGGTCCACATGCGAGCATCGTCTACGGCTTCGTACAACTTGGAGCTGGTAAATAGCATTTTTTTCTAGACCCACTAAAAGCAATGTTCGTATCATTAAGCAGATGGAACTTTTGTTGGCATCCACTTAGTTCTCAATAACTTTTATCGTTCAAGCGTGGTTCAAGTAGTAAACTAGCCTAGCACATTATTGTTTTGGATGAGAGAGAAAAAACTGAATTAAAAACTTTGCTGTTTTTCGTGTTTCATAAAAAAAAAAACTGGTTTTGTTTTTAGGTATTTCCGCAACATTCCTGGCCGGTTACTTCGGAAGGCGCATTCTAATGCTTACATCAACCTTAGGAGTAGGAATATCTTTGACTATCGTCGGAATATATTTCTACTTACAAGACTTCATCCAAGTCAGCTCAGAAACCTTAACTTCTATAGCGTCTTTACCACTAATTGGCATAATAGGGTTTAACATTCTGTACGCTATCGGTATAGGTAATTTGCCTTACGTTATGCAAGCAGAGTTGTTCCCAATTAATGTAAAAGCTGTAGCTTCGAGCGCGGCTACTATGTCTGCTTGTATATTCTCCTTTACCGTAGCTAAAGGTTATCAAGGAGTCAAGGATTCTTTTGGACATTTCACTGTATTCTGGATATTCGCGTCCTTCGCTTACGCTGGCGTATTTTTCATATTCTTTCTCGTTCCTGAGACCAAGGGTAAAACGCTGGAGGAGGTGCAAGACAATATGCGAGTTAAAACAAAGGAAGAAGGTCGCAGTTTGCGCGCCAATGAAAAAACTTTCGATGATATCCACGGGTGAATGCTTGCCAAAGTGGAAGTTGATAATTTGTTAATTAAGAAACAAAAATGTTGTGGAATGTAACGTAACCAACGAACAGCCAAATAATTATTTTGTTTTTCCTGAACGTAATTAAGTGTTAATCGTTTTTATTGATTAAATTATTGTAAGTGTAAAGTTACGTTTAATTGCATCTACCATGGGACGAAACCCCAAGAGGTTAGGGGTAAGAACTAAATTAAAATCGAATAGTGTGACTATATAAAATTGTATTACTTATAATACAAAATAAGGAATACATAATACAATGAAATTACACCGTAACCGGTTTTACACAAGGGTAATAAAAATTGTAAACTGTACTGGCTGTAGACGAATTTCGACTATTGCAACGCTGATAATGCGAGAGGGAAACGTGCCTTGTGACGCTGTGGTTAGGGTCTAAATCCTCTTGGAGTTCCCGTAAGAGTACAGGGGTGCGAATGGGGTGTCTGCGGGCTCGTCACCGCTCTCCTCCGAGGCGTCAGACTCGAACGTATTGTCCGGGATGTCGTAGAGACGGATCAGCGGCTTGTTGGGGTCCTTCATGATCAGGTATTTGCCTGGAGAAGAAACAATCAGCATGAGCGAAAGATCGTTTAAAATATGTTCGCTAAGATCTTGACTTCTACTGTAGACGGAAATAACCCTATTACTACTAATACACCAGAAACTAAAGTCCGGACAGACGCCGAGCAGAGGCAATTTCGGTCATTGACCTGCTTATACGCGTCTCTATCACTCCAGCGTAATTATATTGTAGTCTCGCTCAGCCATTAAATCTACGAGCGAGACGGCAAGACGCGTATAAACAGGTCAATGACCGAAATTGCCTCTGCTCGGCATCCGGACTTTAGTTCCACTCAGAATTTCCTAAATTGAAAGAACTGGCGGTCTTATTGTTAAAAGCGATTGGACCTTTGGATGGACAAGACTGAAAGCCGAAATAGAGCCGAAGCAGATGCAAAATAAATTTATTTATACAACGACACTTGATATTTATATTTATTGCATGGGGGATTATTCGCCCTATACGCGTCCAAGGGTATGGTAAAATCAGTGGCGGATTTACACATTTGCCGCCAGTAGACTTTTCAAATTTGGCCGCCCTACCGACCGATGAATTCCTAACATTTTCACTCTCGCGTCACCTCTTTGAGCTTCAAGAAAAGCTCACTTTACCCCCCTTCAAAATATTATCCAAGTAAATACAATCATGCAATTTCAATTTAGGTATACTTTATATGCATATTTTTCTTTTTATGTAAGATCTAAAAAGATGCCCCCTAAATCTGCCGCCCCTAAAATCTGCCGCCCTAGGCTTCAGCCTACTCAGCCTATTGGTAAATCCACCACTGGGTAAAATCTTAACAAAACATGCTATTCAACATGGCAACTGCGTAGGGAAATCGTGCGGCTTGAGCAGCTAAGTGCCCCAGTATCAGTTGTCTAGTTTAGTTGGTAGGTACTAGTGTCAATACTAACCGTCCTTCTGCTTCATGCAGATATCGATGATGCAGCGCAGGATGCCCCAGGCGTTGTCCATAGACAGGTTGATCTGTGCAGCGAACTCGTGGGGCTTGAACTGCTGAGTGCCCAGTATGACGTGACGCGCGTTGTCGCGCACCTGCGCGCGGGAGACGTAACCGAACTTGATCTGGTCCGAGCCGGCGAGGAGAGCCTGTGGGGGAAAATAAAGGTTGTCAGGGCAGTTGTATAGGGGCTATTTTCTTAGAAAACTTAAACGTTTGCATTTATAGTAGAGGGTTTATGCTGTTCACTGTAACTGTTGAGCGCCTTCGCGGAGAGGAGCTGGCTCTTGCCATGTGATTCTGGTTTGTTTCCAGTGGCTCAAGTGTATTTTTAATATCTCTAGGGTGTTCTAAGTAACTAATGTCCACTGGCGCCAACCAGGGTTAGGTGGAAATGTCAAATTGACTCAGAGTTAGTTGGCTAACCCTGACCGACGCAAGTCCACCTAAGGTGTGTTTCTAGTGATCCAAGTGTGATTGTAGTGCCTCCAGTGTAGTTTTAGTGACCTCAGTGTGGTTCTAGAGATTCCAGCGAAGTATTAGTGTCTCTAGTGTGGTTGTAATGACTCCAGTATGCTTACCATGGTCGTTTTGACACTCTCTCAAACTCGAGTGACAGACGTGCCATGTCTATTGTGCGAGCATGGCAGGCGGGACTCGAGATGGCAATAGATTAGGGTCATGTCGAGCAAAAAGTAGTTAATTGCATTTTAATAAAAATGTTGTATTTTTGTCTCCATCGCCATGTTGGCGTAGAGCCAACTCGAGCCCGACCGACAAGTTGACAGTTTAGCAAAGAGAAGGGCCTATCTCGGGCTTACCATGCTGCCCGTACAGTGAGTTTCTTGTTACTCGTTTTTAACCCATGTGACTCTGACGTGTTCCCAGCGACTGTAGTGTGTTTCTAGCGACTCTTAACTTGTTGGTTGTGACTCCAGTTTGTTTCCAGTTGCCCTAATGAGTCCCCAGCTATCACAAACCTGCACGGTCCACTTGGCCAGCTTGCAGGAGTTGTTCCGCAGCTCGTTGGCCAGCACGGCGCCGCGCTGCGTGTCCAACTTCTGTCGCCACTCGACGCCGCTGGCGAGCTTGGAGTCCCACTCGTTGAGCGCCTTCACGGAGAGGAACTGCGTCTCGCCAGCCGGGCCCTGCATCACGGCGTCGTGCTCGCAACGCGCCACCAGGACCTGGGTAAAGAAAGTGAAATTACATGTAGGTGCTTCTTCTTTTTACTTATTTTCACATCCAATGACAATGTTTCTTAGGTGTAGTATACAGGGTCTTAAAACCAACACCGCCAACAGAGCCGAAAGGTACGCATACTAGACACCAAAATAAAGTACTTTTTCGATAAATTATTGCTGGGAAATAATTTTGGTTTTTTAGGTTATAGTTTTGGAAAATATTTTATCGCGTAATGGAAGTGTAACGCAGACAATTCATATTGCGCAAGCGTTGACATAAACTTAGGCTACTTACGCTCGAGGTGCCGATGTTTAGAATACATTGCGGGTTGCAATTTCAGCGTCGTTTTTTGTAAGAAATATTCAAAATTTTGATATGTTTCCTTGAGAAAAAATGTTAAGGACTTGATTCTGAAGTCCGACTTTGAACCTCATTATCTCTGAAACCGTTGATTTCCCAGGCATAGTTCTCTGGGCAAAAATTATGCTTATGATGAGGACAATAGGTGGTTTCCCGCTTTGTTGGCAGTCTTTTAACACCCTGTGTACCAATAATTTAAAAATGGTTGTTCTTCTCATCAATAAATCCACGGGCATTACGATCTAACAATGCGAACAAGTGGGATCTTTTGACCATCCCTATTCTTCCTCGCAACGTGCAATGACCGAGGTCATAAGTTTTACTTAGAACGTCACCGCGGTTAATTGTCGCGAGATCTTATATGTACTCTTACAAGATCGTTGCGGTTCGGATCAGAGCGGTTGTGAGTTTTGAACTGGCTTTAACAAGTCTTTAATTTCTCGTAATAATCCAAACCACTGCAATAGCTAAGAGGTACAATCAGACGGTTCACTTTCCTTGCAATTCTACCTTTCACTCGAAGTGAAAAGTATCAGCGCGGTATAAAAAGAAGTGCTGACTACGCCCCTCGATATTAACTTGTAATGTAAAATGCACTTACGTCGCCGTTGTTAAGATTCCACTTGCGGTAGCGGTAGTCGACCTCACCGTCCTCCTCATCGGACACGAACAGGTTGGGCCATTAGAACAGCGGAACAAAGTAAAATGCACTTACGACTCCGTTGTTAAGGTTCCACTTGCGGTAGCGGTAGCCGACGGAGGCGACCTCGCCGTCTTCCTCCTCAGAGACGAACGGATTGGGCTCCGGGAACTTGTACTTGGCCTCAGTAGGCCCGCTCTTCAGCACCTGTCGGGGAAATAGGTTTTGAGTTATCGCGAAGCGCTCACGGCCTAGTTAGACTAGCCATTCCCAACTTGGTAAAATTAAGCAATATCGGGCTCGGTCAGTCTATGGATGGGTGACCGCTAGTGGCAATCATATCTGAGCGCTGCCGTGCTTCGGAAGGTACGTTAAACCGTTGCAGGTCCCGGTTGTTATTGATTACCGTTAAGATATGTCAGAGGCGGCCTAAAAACTCTTGACACGGGGTGGCCACTACCTCATACGTTTACCTACACACGTGTCAGTTATATTACTCAGAAAGAGGCATTGTAATGCATGTCGCCGTAATGACCGAAATGGTGATGTCTTCGAAGTGACACCAATGTCACTGTGCGCATCTTAGGAGTACTCTTGATTCATGGACGAAAACTACGAACGGTATTGGTCTCAATACAGACCCTTGTGGGACTGTCCTGGAGCCTGAGTCTGTAACGCAATAGTTCCAAAATGGGCTATGAGTTGGCGGCTTCAATTACGATTTATTAATGCTGTCGGTTCTTTTAATGTTTTTGTAGTACAACAAATAATACTCTGATTCTTATTCTAGAGGATTAGTTCGCAGGCTGTAAGAGAAAAACGAGGAAACCCCGGTTTTGTCCTTCTACTGGGACGCCATCGACACGCCATTGCGTTAAAGACTTAAGCCCCTGATCACCAGGCGAGTGATGTTCGCCTTAGAGAAGAGCCCGCTGTGTCTAGTACAGTGTCTTTAGTGACTCAGCACGTGTCGTTAGTGACAACATTTTAGTCACTAACGAAAGACCGTCTACTGACCTGCTGGCTGAAGTTATGGTTGATGAAGGTGGCCTCAAGTGCCAGGTTGCGCGGCGAGTTGATCGAGTTGCCGTCATCGGCCGGCGGCTCGACGGAGGTCTCGTTCACGGTCAACAGATCGAACTCCGTGTTGTCGCGCTTGTCAAGGAACAGCTTGTCACCTGTTGGAAGGGAGGAGTGGTCAGATCCATTTATTCTTCTTCATCGCGTGCCTCTCCACTAATGGAGGTGGGCGGTCAGCTCTCCATAATGTAAACTTTTCTATTTCCTGCCAAGCGAAATAGATGTTCGACGCTGGCTATGTTCGTCCGTTCCTTGATTTTTCTGAGCCAGACTTTCTTTATCTACGAGCACGTTATGGGTAAACTATCAAATAAATCATTGTGTCAAAGGGTTATGAGAATGCTGCAGAAGTCGTTATCGATAAAGAAATGCGGCATTGGTAGCTGGGGCGACGCGGTAGGTTGATGACTAGTGCAAGTATTGAGTATCGACAAATCCTCTGTTACTGTTCCTACACCAAGTAGTAAGTAAAAAGCATTTATTTGTTTCCACAGTCACACATACATAATACAGAACATTTAGGGTGAAAAATCTTTTGTGTAAAATATTCCTCAGAGTATTTTACACCTCAATCTTCTCAATGACAATCCCAGGAGTAGTTAGAGGGTTGCTGCACAGAATGGTGGCGAAAATCGCGTCCGTCGCGTAAAGTTTCCGTGCTCTTGCTGAGGCGACGGATCACATTGTGCCTAACAAACTAGTGACTAGTTACAAGTGAAATCACCAATCCTCTCAATGACAATTTCCCAGGAGTAATTAGAGCGTTGCTGCACAGAATGATGGCGAAAATCGCGTCCGTTGCGTACAGCTTCCGTGGCCACGGATCACATTGTGCCTAACAAACTATAGTGACTAGTGACAAGTGAACTCACCAATCTTCTCAATGACAATGTCCCAGGAGTAGTTGGAGCGGGTGCTACACATGATGGTGGCGAGGATCGCATCCGTCGCGTACACAGTACCCGTGCTCTTGCTGAGCCGACGGATCACCGGGTCGTCGGTCGTCGTCACCTGAAAATTTTGATATTTCATGACTATTCCCAAAACGCCTGCACGGTATGCGAGAGGTTGCGGGTTCAAGTCCTGTCCCGAGTGATATTTTGCAACTTATTATAAATGTTTAAAAAATATTCCCAAAATACAGAATTTAATCACCGGTATACTTATTCGTATTCAGGTAAATTTTTAGATAGCTTTTTTCCTTAAACACCCCAACTTCTAAGTGTGATTTCCATCAACTTGGTCCCCTTACTGACACGAAACCTAAAATTGAAAACGCGAAAATGTGCGTGTTTGTGTCTTAGGCCTGTAAGATCAATCACAGTTTAAACTCAATCCATAGATTAAACCTCGCATTTAGTATGAAACTTAATCGAGAGATAGGGTTTTTGGTTTAAACTGTGATTGATCTTACGGGCTTTAGACGAGATATCGCAAAAACGCGAGTGAAAAAAACGCGGGATGAGAAGGTTAAACTTACGGTATGGAAGACTCGGTCAATACGCTGCAGTGGCTTCTCATGCTTCACATTGACACGGTCATAACCCTTGTCGTAGTACTCCAGGGTACCGCAGCACGCAATATCTTCACCTGGGAAAAAAAAAACAATCATGTTTCAAGCAAGAAAGTTGAAGTGATTGTTTTAAAGATTAAGGTGTTGGCAATCAGTTTGGTTACAAAAAACACACTTAGATTCTTGTGCCACTATGATCAATCCAGATTATGAAAATTGTAGTATTACATACACTTAATTAAAGTATTACTTATACCGCTCTGGTGGCAGAACAACCAAATTTCGGTTAGGTTACACCGTAATAAAATAACGTCACCGGCACCAAGAGGTCGCTCTGCCAGTAAAGGAGCTAATAGTACAGTTTTCATAATTTGGATTTGAATGATCTTTATAATAACCTTTATTCTTTTTCTGCCATCTGTGAACAGCGATCTCTTCCTTTAGTAAAGGAAGAGATCGCTAAATATAGCGATAAATACCAAATAAGACTATCGAAACATGTAAATGAACTCGCGGCTGAACTTGAAGGCACAGGAAGTGTGCAATTCACCCGATTGAGGAGACACAGTATCCCCACCCTGAAAAATAGATTCGCCAGCAGGACATGAGGAAGGCTCACTGGATGCATTTTCTCAGATAGACATTTAAACAGACAAGTGAATGGCCCATTGTTGCAAACAGATTGCCAAGTTACGGAAAACAGAAGAGAAAAAAAAAAAAAAAAATCTGTGAACAGAAGTGAAGATATCTACGCATGGGTGATCTTTGTATGATGATTATTATCATACCTTCCTTAATTCCTGGCAGCGAGAGCTTAGCCAGCCGAGGGAAATCCATGTCCTCGATGGTGACCCAGGTGGGCCTCACGGTGACGGACGCGTCACGGATCTTCATCGGAGCACCGCGCTGGCCCCAGCGCTTGCCAAGCTTGCGGTCACGTTGCTGGAGGCATTATGAGAAATTAAATATCAAGTCAAACAGTTTAAAATTGTTAGAAGACTGCTTGCACTGTGGTAAAGGTCAGTCATGCTCAGGTCAGAAGGCAGGAGTGAGAAATGTTATTATTATTATTTATTACACACTAGCAGCTTGAAGTTGATGTGCTAGTGTTCTCACACACCACGCCCGCGCTGGCGCACTGGCTTCCAAATGCGTTTCATGTAGGTACCTAAACGAGGGTCTCAAGTATGCGATGCATGCGTTCCGATTGTAATAAAACAACTAAATACTTTGTTTTAGGAAAAAAATATTTTGTCCTAACAACTGTGAACCTTCTACAGTGAGTGTATAATAAATAATAATAGTATTTATTTATCCATTTCTGGACATATACCTCTTCATGTTTCCTCGATCTTAGCTGGTCTGCGGATATTGTGGTCCAGGTTGAGCCTGCTGCGGGCTTCATGGGTTCGAATGGGAAGGCACAAGACAACAACACAAACCTTGTTCAGCGTAGTCATCCCGCCGGGGGTCCTTGCCCCGCGCGCCCCGCGGCCCCTCTGCCCGCGCGCTCGCCCGCGCTGGTACGGAGGCTTCTGAACGCGCGTCGTGTCCACCAGGTGGAACGTGGACTCGTCTTCATCGTGGTAGTACGCGTACGAAGAGCCAGCTCCGAATTGGGACGCGTACTTGTCTACAAAAGGTGGGTTGTGTTAGGTTCGTTAGGATTAGGTTTTTCTGTCAAAGATGGTCATACCGTAGCCGCTTGTTTGTAATTTTATGTAAATTGAACAGATTTATCACATTACCATGATCAAAATCATAAGGTTGTGACTGCAAAGCTGTGTTGACGACAAAATATAAACCAGTTCCACAATAGGATGGTGGGGTATAGCGTCCTAACACAATGTATGAGCAAGACTTCAGTATTCGACATCAACAAAGTTAAGTTAACTACGTGCCCTCCAAGTGTTCACGTAAGTTAAAATTTTAAAAACTTTGAATTTAACTTTGGCTCTCCAAGTTTTCGAAGCGCAAAACGGAACGTAATCATAACCTCAACTTTCGAAATGTAACTTGAATTTTTGGGGCCAAAGAAAAGGTTCAAATACTCACTCTGGTATTTTTTATCCTGCACCATGGTCCAGTCACTGATTTTGCCCAAACGATCACCTTTGCTGAACGGCTGGTAGGGCATGTCCCGGAATTGATCCGGCATCTCGCACGGGCCCCATCCCGTCGGGTTGTCTTGGATCACGGGCGCTGTGAAGCGTATCGGCTCTTCGGCCGGCAATACGTGTTCGGACATCGCGGAGCGTCTCTTGAACCACGAAATAACTTATAAATTATTTCATAAATTCAGCATTACATGCCACACGACACTTTCACGATTGTCAATCAAAAAAAAGAAGGAAGTAGTGATGTGAACTAATGTGTGTGATTAACATATCGATATAGTTCATTCGATTGTAATATTCCGATTATCGATTCAATCATTTATTTCGAACAAGGTTATTAAAATATATTAGCGGTTCTAGACAAAATACAATTATTATTTCGTACCGTCGTTGATCATCATTTTTGAACGAGCGAGCGAAGCGAGTGAAGTTCTCCGAGTCTACTGGAACAATCCGGCGTTTGTATGTAGGTATGTATGTATGTATGAATGTTCGTTCGACGATAACTTGAGTAAATTTGGTCGGATCGTTATGAAATTTGGTAGGCGGGTAAATTAAATTAAAAGAATTTTTAAGTTCGAACATGAGCCAAATCGGTCGAGGGGTTGCCGAGATATGGGGTTGTTAAGTTTATATGGGGTCGCGAGTTCACAGTTCGGGGCGAACCACTAGTCTATTTCTCATTCACAAAGACAAGACCTGCCACTGGTCAATAGACATGTGTAGGTAATGCTTGTAATATTACAAAAGACATATTACACAATGGTGTCATGAAAATATTACACATTACACGAGAGAATAAAGCATGGCACATAGCATTTCATTACACTAGATGACATGAAACATGACACATGGCATTTCAGCACACTGTACGTACTGCAATGAAAGTGTGCTGAAATACCTTGATGTCATGTTTCATGTCTGCAATGAAGAAATACCATGATGTCATGTTTCATGTCTGCAATGAAGAAATACCATGATGTCATGTTTCATGTCTGCAATGAAGCAATACCATGATGTCATGTGTCATGTTTGATGCCATGATATAAGGTAATATCACGCGGTATGGAATGTCATGAAATATATCATGAGTTCGAAGTGCACTGTTTCGCGCATGTCTACTGGTCAATCACAGGATCATGAGGACTAGTGGTTCGCCCCGAACTCGAACTCGCGACCCCATAACTCAGCAACCCCTCGACCGATTTGGCTCATGTTCGAACTTAAAAATTCTCTTTGCCTCATTTACCCGCCTACAAAATTTCATGACGATCCGACAAAATTTACTCAAGTTATCGTCGAACGAACATTCATACATACATACATACATACATACATACATACATACATACATACATACATACAAACGCCGGATTGTTCCAGTAGACTCGGAGAACTTCGCTCGCTTCGCTCGCTCGTTCAATTATATTTTCTGATTTTTAAACCCAACCCACTTAGCATTGTGATCTCGAGATGAACCGGCCAGTAGCGGAAAGAAGAAGACGCAAGACCCACCATCGTCAGCCCAACCAACCAATCACTGGATCGTGTGTGTATGCTCTACCCTCATGAAACAAAACATAAAGAGCTAACTTTGAAACGCAACATAAAAAAAAGAAAATGACGGTTGTTGTTCTGTGGTCGGAATGGAACTGTCAATTTTTTTCGAAAGTTTGTTTGTCTATTTTGTATTTTTTTCCATTCTTAGATTTATTAACGCCGAATCGGATTAAAAGTTGATTTACAGGACTGATTACAGCCTCGTTATCTCTCCGAAAATAATTATTTGCGCCTTATAGTGAGGAACTGATAATACTGATAGTACCGTTGTACGGTTGGTTGAACGCTAATTTCTGCAGGCATTGCTGTGTCTGACCCCAGGCAGCGATGTCGTTCGTCTCGCTGATGGAATGCCACGCGTGCTCTGGCTTCTAAAAAGACGCATCAGGATGGCCCTGCTGACAGATCCTGGGGAGAGGTATTCAGTATGGGTAAGTTGTGTTCCCTACTATAAATAATAATTTTTAAGTTTTCTTATGTCTTATATAGGTTCCACATTTGAACAGAGTAGTTACCACGAGTGCGGAAAAGCTGTGCCGAAGTTTTAAGTTAGCTCGATAGATAATAAAAATAGTAGTGGTTTTTTAGACTTATTTTTAAGTT
Organism: Zelleria hepariella; assembly: GCA_949319315.1. NCBI lineage: Eukaryota > Metazoa > Arthropoda > Insecta > Lepidoptera > Yponomeutidae > Zelleria > Zelleria hepariella. The sequence goes on along the minus strand of OX439378.1, from coordinate 23,691,883 downwards.
GAATTCAACTCAATAATGAAGGACTCATTATTGTATTGTTTGTATGGTACTTTTGATTACTTTATAACTTAGAAGCACATTGCGAACAGCTTCAATAACTAGAGGCGAAGTTAGACCAAAAGTTTTAATTTATTTAAGTTTTAATTTTTAATTTTCTGTGATTATGTTACCAACCTTTACTGAACTGAAGCTACTGTAAAAATACTTTTATCATCATTATTTTTGCTTCTAAGGCATTTGAAAAGGGCACAGTCCATTGTTTTAGAACTTTTCTATTTTTATTTATTTTTGCCCAGATTTTGGGCTATATGAAATCTTCAGGAATCTAGGTATTTAAAATTCACTTTGCATCTTTTTCTTCTTCAGCATTTATATCGTCCACTGCTGGACGTATGCCTCTTCATATCTTTTCCATATAAGCCGGTCTGTGGCTATTGTGGTCCAGTCTGAACCTGCTGTAGCCTGGATAACAATTTTTAATCATATTGTGGGCATTTGTTTCCAGGTGGGATGCATCTACATTTTCAACTTGATTGTGGGCACCGGTGCTCTTGCACTGCCCAAAGCGTTTGCCGCTGCCGGGTGGGCCCTCAGTACCATCTCGCTTTTGGTCCTGGCCTTTATCAGTTACATCACCGTCACATACATCATCGAGTGCATGGCCTGTGCCAATGCGATACTCAAGTATCAGCGCTCGGCGGCTTTTGCCAGGACCAGTGTAAGTTATTTGGTACCTACTATTTATTTTTTAGTAACAGCACTCTTCCTTTCCCTTTTTTTAATAACCATGCACAGTTTTTAAATTCGAACTCTGAATAAAATTAGGTAATTTATTTTTCATTCCTTTATATTGTTTTGATTACTTATAGGTTGGATTGGAACCGTTTGAGCATAAGAGGCATTATACCCTTAACGGCGAAGGTCGCCAATCCGCATTGAGCATGTGTGGTGATTAAGCTCACACTCTCTCTTTGAGAGAAGGCCTTTGCCAACTAGTGGGACATGTACAATTGACCAGACTACATCTTACTTTTATAGGTTGAAAAGAGAATTCCCAAGAAAGCAAAGGTGTCAAGGTAGAAGAGCCTATCTATTTGAATAAGTACCTAACTCTATTAGCATAGAACTGTCCAGCATAGTCTAGTATAGCTAGCATAGTCTGCAAGCTCCAAAACCCATTAAAAACTTCATTTCAGCATTGCATTTCCCTTTTGCAAAGTCAGGATTTGCGATGGGCTGAGAAAAGAAATAAGACATTTTAATAAGAAAAAAAAAAATACAGAGCACTCTTAATTCTCACTAATCCTCATGCTCATAAATTGCTTTCCTTTGAATAAATAAGCGTAAAGGTATTCCCTGTCAAATGAATCCCAGCAAAAGTGTATTCTAGAAAAAAGTATGTTCGCATAAAAATCTGCTATTTTGTATTGTTGCAAGTTGTTATTTCCTGTTCAGATAAAAGGCGAGGAGGAGCGCTCTACCGACTCAGAGTCAGAAGAGCCTCTAGTGGACCCCTCTGCGCCTCTCCACGTCACGCGCTACTACGTCATAGACAACCGCGTTGAGCTCGGCGGAATGGCCAATATGTTCTTCAATCACACTGGCCAGATCCTGTTCTACGCGACCATATGCACATACCTTTATGGGGACTTGGCTATCTACGCAGTGGCCGTATCCAAGACTATTATGAAGTGTATATGGTGAGTAGTTTTACTTTTCATTATAATCCATCATCATCGCCCACCCCTGCCCACTATTGGGTCCCTCGCCATCCGCATCTATGGAACCTCTGCCGAGCGCCGACACAACGATGTCGTGGGACCATCGGGCTGCTGGTCTGCCCACCGACCGCCGCCCAGCTCTCGGACGCCGCTCTGTTGCTGGCCTTGTCCACCGGTCATCTTCTTCATAAAGTTCTTATTTTTACAAGAATGAAGCACCTTGTTATTACTACCTCGAACGACGGAGGACGTCGGACGGTGTATAATGAAGGCAGGCAGTACGACGTATTTACTCAGATGTTTAAATAATATGGAAGGACCGTGTGATCAGCTGTCGCTACTTTAGCAGCACACAATACACTGCTATTGTTATCAGTTCATTATAGATGTAGGTTATAGATACTTCAATTCCCTCATACACGTTTTCAGTGTTTCAAAAACTTGTTAGGTTTCAACTAATACTTGTATTCTATTATGCTCTGTGCTAATGTGTACTACCTAAGAACGAACAGAGGAAAGCGTGTCCTACTGTCGTTCAGCGATAATAAATCTTCTTCTTTGTTCTCGCCTCTTCCCGTTCAACGGGGTCGGCTTTTCTAATCTTGAGGCGCCACTTGTCTCGTTGATAAGCGTCATCAGCAGACAGACCGAAGACCTTCATGTCTTTATTGACATTCGTCATCTAGGTCGTCTGGGGTCTGCCTCTCACTCTCTTTTGTGTAGCCATGGAAAGGCACTTCTTCACTATGTGATCATCGGGTCTTCGCGTATGCGTATACGGGGCTCAGCGATAATGGATGATGATGAAACTATTGTTCTTCTGGCTTGATGATGATGTATTATTTTCCTCCATGATGAAGATAGAGAGAGGTGGCTAGTCACTCTGGCCACCTTAGACTGTTTGAATTACATGATTGTATGAGTGTAGGTACTTAGGTGGACATACGTATGGTACCGGCTTCTTCGTATCGGGTGCAGTGCGTAAAACTCTTAAAAGATTGTTTGCCGTAACAAATCGCGAAGAAATGTAAGACAATAATGTTAATAATATCCTCGCTCTTCGCCAGCACATATACCAAGGACATTTCGGAAGATTGGGAAAGCGAGCCCTGTTTCGCCTCTAACCCCAACTCGTACACGCGGCTCGAAATGTACCACGGCGCGCTGCTGGCCTTCGCGCTCACCGTCGGCCCGTTCTGCTTCTTCAACATCCAGAAGACCAAGTACTTGCAGATATTTACCACCTGCATGCGGTGGACAGGTGAGTGACGTCATATCCCTTAACAGGAACCACCTGCGGTGATAAGAAGTGTGCGGGAGGCTAGCGGATTTAGGGGGGGGCTAAGGGGCTCAAGCCCCCCCCAAAAGCATTTGAGACCGTATATAAAACAAAATGTTGTATGCTTTTTTATCTTGAAAACCTACGCTCATTGGGTTCAAGCCCCCCCCCAAATCAAAATCTTGGATCCGCCACTGGGGAGGGGTGAAATGTGACGTCACGCTATTCAAAAGACAGCGATACAGACGTCCGACGGAAGTCACGCGTCAAGAAAACACACCTCCCGCATCGCTCCACTACCGCAGGAACAGACCTGTAACTTGTTATAGCTAAGCCACCCGACTTGAGTCGCCATTCAGTCTGCCCTCTATTCTCGATCGACGCGTATTTCGTCAACATTGACTGAGTTCTGAGTAAATTACAAACTACATTCTGCAAGGGCAAGCTCTTACTTTTGATTACTTACTTATAGATAATCGGTCAGGTCCATTAAAACTCCTCGTGTATTGTTGCAGCGTTCTCAGTCATGATTTCAATAGCGATCTGGATGTTGTTCAGCCAAGGGGCAACAGGCAGCCCAGCCGCCGTCGAGTTCTCCGGCCTGCCCACGCTCTTCGGATCCTGCGTGTACGCATTCATGTGCCACCACTCGCTGCCCAGCCTCATCAGCCCTATAGCCGGGGATAAGAAGCTCGATAAACATATATTTCTCGACTACATAGTTATCAGTACATTCTACATACTCCTAGCAAGTACTGGTGCGTTCGCATTCCCAAAACTGTACGGCATCTACACACTGAACTTTGTGCCGGAAGGCGACGCCAATATATTTTTAAAGATAGTCGAGTTTTACCTGGCGTTGTTCCCAGTGTTCACTCTCTCGACTAGTTTCCCCATCATAGGTATTACGTTGAGGAACAATTTGATGAATTTGTTTTTAGACCCCAAGAAGGCTGATAAGTACTCGTTCTTTGTAAGGCGGCTGCTGTTTCCTATTATGACGGTTGGGCCGCCAGTGTTGCTGACTTACTTTTACGTAAACATCACAGTGCTCATTAAGTTTACAGGCTCTTATGCCGGCTCGGGTATTCAGTATTTGATACCCACTTTCCTGGTGATGTCAGCCAGGAGCCAGTGCCGGAATGTGCTGGGCTCGGAAGTAAATAAGTTTCGGAGTCCATTCGCGCATAGAAATTGGGCTATAGCGGTCATACTTTGGGCGGTCATGTGTCTGGTGTTGATGACGCTGAATCTTATAGAATCATAATAAAAATATCTGCTGATGTAGGTACTTATTGTTCGTATGTAACTAACGAGTGGCGTGAAGACAACATCTGATCAAATATTTACGCAGAGTCAAATTATGTGCATTTAAAACAGCGTATCTCTAGGTGTCTATATTTGGTAGGTACTTTCTACTAGTCCTAATAAAGTAGTTTTATTTACTTTTGTATGTACTTAAATTATAATATTAATTTATTTGAGATAAGATAATAGATGCCAATTTGTATCTTCCAGCTTATTTAACAAGCACGTGAATTGATTCGTTTGAACAAGGCTGCTTTTGTTGTCTAATAACTGTGATACGCCTTTAGTTTATTTACTTAATAAAAAACGACTGATTATTTTGTTTACCTATAAAATAATATTTTTATGAAAATAAACATAATAGGTAACGTAAATTGATCTTTAATTTCATCACCAGTTCCTGTTAACGGTAATCGGTGACATGGGGGTCTCATAACTGTTTTATCGGCTCTTCTGCGCAAGCTCATTCGTCCCCAGATTGCTTCCTTTCCAGGCAGTTCGTACGATCTTCAGTTTGTGCGAATTTCCAGGTAAGGTAGGGTATTCCTCTTCCATTCCATACTCCATGAGCCCTTTTTCCATTCCGACCAACTAGTTTTGCAGAATGGATATAGGCACACACCGTGGACCGGTTAAACAGCTTTGTCTTCTTTCACACACATCATTTCCTACACTAGTAGTGTACTATAAGGAGAGTGAAACTAAAAAAAAAAATACTGAGTCAAATCATTCTTTCTATGGAACTTAGCACATCTTACTTTGAGCCAGCCCTATTATGCATACGCTATCGGCATCCCTACCAACCCACACATTCGAATCAGCTGCATCTGCTTCAGAATAACAACGTCTTCATCTTTTTATTGGTACACACGACAGCACGTCGACCCTTACTCGCTAGCACTCTACTCGGTTACGTTACGGGCGACTTTCCAACAGAACTGTACACTCTGACGTGCTGTCGTGTGTACCATCTCCTATCGGATAATAACTAGTGAAAGTTATTAATAAAAGAAACAACATACGTTACGTAAGGTTGAAGAATTATTTTATTTATCATCATCATACATAGGTTGTCACTTATCCCGTACACAAGCGACGAAAGCCTTCCATAGCTCAATTGACTTTGGCATGAAGTTAAAGTCTGATTTTTAATTCCGTAGAATTCTGACAGCTGCCATTTTTTGACATGTCAGAGATTACAAACATTTTTGGCCGGGCACATTTTTCAATTTCAATACGAGTCTGAACATCTGTGTCTATACATTTTATTTGTCAGTGAATGTACCCATTTTTATTAAGTGCAGAGCTCTAAATTAAAAAGGGGATTTACGGCGAGTGATAATTACGTCCCTTTTCATCACAAAAAGTAAAAAATTACAAGGAAATAAAACATTATTTTATTAAAATCTCTAATCATCATTAATACTAATATCACTATCACACTTATGAAAATCAATCAATGTGACAGATGCGGCGTGACAGCATTTTTTAAAAGGTTTAATTAACCTGAATTCGTATGGGAGTGTTTCCAGCTAAAGATTGAAATAAAGTAATTAAATTAATTCGATTTATTGTTCGTGATATTGAACTATTTGGTACTTTTGTATTAGTTCACTTGAGTAAGTAAATATTAAGTTTTATCTTTTTCTAAGTAAAATATAAAAATATCTAGCATTTAATTTTTTATTGTCCTCAAATGGGTCAAATTTTTCCCTTTTTCGGTAGAGTGCTTTTCTAGTAGCAACACTTATGAAATGTCAGGATTCTACGGAATAAAAAATCTGACTTTACATTGTATTTGTGCGACCGCAGGACGCGGTTGGGCGGATAGACTACGCACCGCAGCGATCGCCGACCGACCCACTGTCACTAGCAAACTTTAATTTTGACAAAAATAACTATCTACTATCACTGGAAGAAACACTTTTGAATTTGAAAGTTACAATAATGTTTGAAAGTTCTGTAGTGTATTGAAAGCTAAATCTATAAAAATTAAGGCATAAAGTACGCGTCTACAGACTGCAGCGAGCGGCACGATCCTCATCAATCTACGGCCAAATAATAAACCTAATATTACAAACATTACAGAGAATCCTTTGTGACACAATCATGCTCTTGACGAAAATACACTCCTTACAAAATATTTTGATAGTAGGTGTAGTAACAAAATTACACAACTCTATAAGATCCCGTTATAAAACATTTGAAAATATTTTAAAGCACTAATTACAGACCATAAAAAAATACGTAGACTTTTTACTTGTACATAAAATTACAAACAAAAAAAATAACAATTGAAATGTAACATTCCATTCATTACTAAAATATAATTCCTGTAACGGTCTGAACGAAGATGATTCGTGAAAGTGTTCAAGTATAAAAAGTTACTGTCTTTTGCAAAAAATGGACTTGCCCGATAAGCATGTTACCTATAAGTACATAATAGTATGAGAGTCCGCGTAAACTTGAGTAAAAGTAGACAATACTTTTTAAAATAAATAATAATAATATCAATAGCCTATTTATTAATAATTATAAATAACCATTCATATCATAAGATCAATTAAATTTTGAATTTCATTTTCATAACATTGTGTACAATCGACGGCACATCAACGTGTACAGTATAGTGTAAACGTGTGCTCTTATTCGCTTATGATACGCACGAATTTGCAATAAAAATGTAAATATGGATTGCTGTCGACTGTACACTAGAAAGGACCGGTACTTTCATATAAAACATGCAATATGAACAACAAATCCGATTGAAACCCCACTTAATGCCAACGATACAACTGAAATGTTAAGTAATCATCGAACTTTACAATAAGCAGGATAAATAAAGACAAATTAACAATTCTCTAAACAACTATCGCTGAATTGAACATCTAAAATATTCCTATAGTTGAAAAGTACATCACAATAAATACTATTCCAGCCGGTTACACCTTGATTACGCGCTGCGGCTATTCCCAAACTCTCCGCTTGCAACAACTAAACCCAGATCTATGCCAAACCACAATCGAACAAGGCTGCAACCGGTCGCATTATAAGTAACTATAAATATATTTTTCATCAATTCAATAATCGCATTGCGAGCGGCATCCCAAGCCCCGCCCACAGAACGGCATCAGAGTGAACGAGTGTTTATTTATCATACGAAGTTTAATCTATTTATATATATTTTTAAATCGACCGATCAATCGAAGGTGTAACAAGCGTCCCCGGAGAGTTTACAATATAAATATTAAATTAAATACTACAGCTATCTAGTGTGTGTTAGGTGATTGGCTATAAGGTGGCTGGGGGCACGACTATTTCGTGGCGACGGAGTACCGTGCGGAAGCACTCTAGGGAGGAGCGGAGGGTGAGGCAGAAGCCTCTAGAGGCGGGTATGAGGGGGAAGTCCGGGGGTTGCATCCCCGGCGGGGGGTTCCCGTTAGAGCAGGACACCCATCCCTCGACTCGCTCGCACAGACCGGCGGCGCTCGCGCGGAGGTGTTGTAGTATCTCGTCACGGAATGGCTCTGGCGGGTTGCTCAGCATCTTGGTCATAGACTGCACCAGCTTTAGAAGTACCATCTCGTTGTACATGCGCGAGTTCTCCTTGCCTTGTTGAGTGCCTAAGGAGGGCATGAGTATTAGCAACGAGCAAACATTCGCTGGCTTAGAGCAATGGCGCACTAGCGGCCAAGCTTACTGCGATTTTCCTACTTTTGTGTCTATCTCTCTGGCCGCTGCGACCTGGCCGCTAGTGCGCTACTGGCCTTATTGTCAACGTTTTTTTGGTTTTAGGTCAACGTGTGCACAACGTTGACACTCGGCAAATACCAAAGGCGAAGATGTGGGCGCGCGAATCGTATAGCTAAATGTAGAGATGGGAGTTGTGGGTGGCCCAGAATAGGTACGACGGTCGGTGGATCGATCAATAGCTCTATTTGTTAGACGATATTCTGAAGACATTGAACGAGATTGGCTTCTGACCGAATGGATAGATCGAAGTCAAGGTAAGAAGACAAATCCCGAAACCTAAAAGGTTTTCAGACCTCCTGACCTGTCTAATTTGGAGAGCCCCCGCTACCGCGGCAACAGGTAATCTCACTCACCCTTCTGCTTCTCATAGCCCGCCTCGTTGAAATAGGGCTCCGAGTTCAGGATGAGTCCCTGCAGAGACACGATCACTTGCAGCAGCGAGCTGTCCTTGCCTCACACCTCCACGCCGCGGTCACACGTGGTCACATGAGGTCAGACGTGGTCACATGAGGTCACACGTGGTCACACTCACCCTTCTGCTTCTCATAGCCCGCCTCGTTGAAGTAGGGCTCCGAGTTGAGGATGAGTCCCTGCAGAGACACGATCACTTGCAGCAGCGAGCTGTCCTTGCCCCACACTTCCACGCCGCGGCCGGACCACGTTCCCAGGAGAGAGACGCACACCTGGAGGATGACCATCGATTAATATAATATACAAAAGTACCAACTCGACATGTCAAGGCAAATCGGCGCGCTCACAAGACTCGCACTTACGGCGCTGTGTGTATAAATGATGAAGACAGCTAAAATAAATGATGATAATATAAATGATGAAGACAGCTAAAGACAGGATAAATGATAAAGACAGCTTCTTGCAATCGATAATGATATTATAAGAAGACTGTAATAAGTAGGTATGTATGTACTAAGGTGATGGTGCGGAACGCGATACAAACATGCGATGGGCCGGGTGCCCCGTGAGCGAGTGAAACGGAAGACGCGTCGATGTATCGCGCTTTTGCATAGCCCCTCCAAAGGCGATGACGTGAACAGGCGCAACTATGCAACAATTGGGTGCGTATTTAGGCTCATAAAATGGCCGCTATCTTCAATGGTGCAGATTCTGGGCCTCTAGTCTATGAAGCCCTGTATAATCAGCGCGGGATGAGAATAGGATGCGACCTTTTGGAACTGAGACACGCGCGGTAAGCAAACTCGCGTCGAAGCAACCTTGTCAAAGTAAAATAAAGTATATTTTCGATTGACTTCGACAAGGTTCCATCCCATTCTCATCGCGCGCAGATTTTACCTATCATATTAATTCATCCGTGCTGCAGTGCGTACTGTAACACTTAGGCGCCCTAAACTAAATATTACAATAATAATAAATCCAATCAATTAAACGCAATCTTCGAACATTCCTATTTTATTATTTAGATAAAATATACGTTTCCGTCCGCGCCTAGCGGCGGATCTAGTCTGAGTCACATTCTTATTTGCAGTAACATATTATTTAAAAAGCCTATCTAATTAAAATCTTACTATTGGCCAGTAGTGCGGCGTAGGTTACATCATTACAGTACCTTCCCATCCTCATAGAGGTTCGGATTGAGCCGGTCGGTGCAGTATGAGTGGTAGTGACACAGCGGCGGCGCGCGCGGGTACTCCCCGCCCAGTTGCACGTCGAACACGAACAGACCGTCCTCGTACGGAGTCTTGGCCGGGCCCGCGATCATCACGGAGAGCAGGTCGATGCGGTCCTCGAACCCACGCACCCACACCTGCGAAGGGGTTACAATTTGTTACCACTACGCACCGAACTAAGTCCCATAGAATCCGCATTACGTATAAAATCACACTAAAAACTTGTCCCCGCAGAATCAAATGGTAGCAGCAATAGAAAAATACGAAACACAATTTTGAACATACGTCTAATATTCGAATGCATTCGAATATTAGACCTACTTATTGCGGCGGACTTGCGCCACTCAGGGTTAGCAAACTAACTCCGAGTTAACTTGACATTTCCATACAAATTTTGACGTTAACTCAGAGTTAACTGGCTAACCCTGGTTGACGCAAGTGGACCAGTACAGTTTTACTTAAATTGCATTGACTACGAGCAATTAAGTGCCCAGAGAGAATTTGGGCAGTTAATGTTCCAGATACGTTTTGAGAGTTGGCGATTTATCTTGTTTTATCCTTTATCGAAACCCGCCGGAGGCTCACGACGACCCGGAATACCGTCCCAGACGTGGAAGCGATCCGTTCTCACTGAGACGAAAGAGAAGGGAGCAACTTGGCCAGAGCTTCCCTCCCTAGCCATGAACAGATATAAATGGAAAGCCCTCGTGTCAGCCCCAGACGCCACGGAGGAGTAAAGGGATCAAAGAAGAAGACGGCAAAATCAAAATGATCTCGACCAAGATCTGCCAGAGTGGTTAGTGGTGGCTCGAGATCGGGACACTTGATCTGGACCGAGGATAGCCTTGGATGTCTTATTTATAAAGCGTTCTTTTACAATCCTGTTGGTTAGGGGGTGATTCTCATGGAACCGGTGTTTACAAGGTTGCAGATTGAAGGACACATAAAACCCTACTCGGCCGTCATGCGTTGTATTACAGACCTATGACAAAGAGTACAAGGTCCAAAACATCTCACCCCAGCCGGGAAGTCGCTCTACAGCAGTTTGATTTCCGTTTTGACCGCGTTATAAAACGTTCTAGGCTCGGACGGCTGAAGCATGGAGAGACGGTAGGGTAGCGGTGTCCAGCTGGCGCTGACTGTAGGACGCATAACCCTTCGCCACCGTAGTGCTATCTTGGTACCTACTCCAATCTCTTTACAGACCTATGACAAAGAGTACAAGGTCCGGCGTCTATCTTGCGATTCTCTAGCCTTGATACCGACTTCAAAGGAACAAAAGCTGTATTATAAAGACTACAAATCCCAAATTAGCTCACCCAAGTTGGCAGATCGCTGTTCAGTAGTTTGATTTCCCTTGTCACCGCGTTGTAGGAAGTCCTAGGCTCGGACAACTGAAGCATGGACAGACGGAAGCGGTGTCCGGCCGGCACTGACTCTAGGACGCAGAACCCTTCGCCGCCGTCATGCTATCCTGGTACCAATATGTTTAGAGACCTATGGCAAAGACAATAAGGTCCAAAATATCTCACCCCAGCCGGCAAGTCGCTCTTCAGTAGTTTGATTTCCCGTTTCACCGCGTTGTAGAACGTCCTAGGCTCGGACGGCTGAAGCATGGACAGACGGAAGCGGTGTCCGGCCGGCGCTGACTCTAGTACGCAGAACCCTTCGCCGCCGTCGTGCGCCTCCGTGGAGCCCGGCGTAGGGTCGGCCTCGGGATCGTCGCCCGCCTCGGCGGTCGCTAGCGGCGCCGTGTCTGACGTTGGGGCTAGAAAGGGTTGAAAGTGAAGTTACAATGCGTGCCATGAAAGAAAATACTTGAGACACCGCGTGGTTCGATATGGGCAGTGACGATTTATCCCCTCAGCAGTGGCGATAAGAAAAAAACAAAATGGCGTCGTAGTGGAAAGCTCGCGGCGGTTTCGCCACAACATGCCCTTCCCGTTCTCCCCGTCTATACTAAAACTGCGTTTTCTTCTTTTTTGACTAAATTACAGTCTTTTTAGTACGAGAACTGAACGCGGGACGGGACCGGTCGTCATCGAGGCGGCGGAAAGAGTGTGGGAGGCTGGGTCAAGTCTCATTTTTCGTGGCACTTATTGTATACGTACTTAGTTGAATTTTAGCTTCCGTTAAGGCAGATACCTAAATCTTTATCTATGCTGCTTCAGGCCCAAAATTTGCTATGTGGCTGCTCTCTACGTATAGGCATCTGCCTAAGTTGTTAAAAATGTACTTAGAGAGAGAGATAGAGAGTAATGTATCGCTTGATATCAAGCTCAAGCTCGATATGCGACATTATGCTAAACGTGTAATTAAGAATACAGAATGATAGAATAAAGGCTGTAGAATAGGTACTTCAGTTGTGTGCACACAAGAAGGGAAGGTGTTTTTATTTGCTTCTTTTAATTATCATGATGCAGCCATAATAAAGGGCGCACTGGGTTGCGATTCGAAGACAATAAAGCTAAAGACAATAATGTTTGTTTTTTTTTGTGATGTGATTATCTTTTATAGTTGCTCACGGTTATCTAATTCACTTACCAGAGGCGTTAGTAGTGGCCCCTGTGCCATCCTTTGCCTCGGTCGCTGGCAGTGCCTTGCCCTCCGCTTTATCGGCCTCTTGATCGGCCAGGCTCACCACTAGAGCGCCGTATTGACTGTCAAATGTTTATAATTATTATTACTTCAGGGCTAGGTGTTTGCGCTTTATATGCTACCGTGTAATATTCATTTTACAGTGCTGTTAATATTTACAAAGGCATAAAACACGTCTGTAAATAAGATCGTTTTTTGTCTGAATATTACAGAGTAGTTTGAATACTTTTTTGGAGGTATCAAGGGGTGTGGGTTGTTAGTATCATACGTACGATAGATGATATGAATAGAATACTTATATACACATCAATTTTGACATGCTAATACTGGATAGAGGAGTACAGCAGGCAACAATAATAGCGGTACAATTTTGAACCTTACTGGGTCGGAACAGAGATCAAAACACTTCAGAGCTAGATGGGAGGAGGATAATGTACGCAAGACTTACATTAAACAACGTTCACTATGATTTACCAATTCACGGAGTAGTCTAATTAAGAATTTCAATACAATAAAGGAACAATTTACATATTACAGAGAAATTAAGTTACCACTTTTTACAGAGCAATATCTACAAAAGACAAACGAAATAAATAAGACCAATTGCATAAAAATAACAAAAACGATGTGAATGAAAAGTGATTAAAATAAACGTAAATAATAAACGAAATGATAGTGAAAAGTAACTTTGTTTAATATAAGTTTGCGGAGCTAATGGTGAAATTATATGGTTTTGTAACATATTTTAACAGCCAGGACACAACACAAGCGAATTAGCGAATAGAGTACATAAATAAAGTCATCTGTTAAAATATATTCTCTAACAAAGAAACACTTTCACGAGAACGCTATCACGATCACACAGACGGACAATAACTTCACATCAAATAAAAGTATAAAATTATTGTTCGGACTCTTTCCAGTGCGAAGATTTGCTATGTTCTAGTATCATGGTAGGATGGTTGACTACTTAAAAATATATAATTTAATATCATGAATATCTGTTGATACGGAACAAGGTATGAAGGATATTTTATAGTACAGTCAACCAAACGGGTGAGAAGAGGATGGGAATACTATACATATGTCACAAATGTTTACAAAACATTTTTCGACTTTGATGGTTCTTTTCTTTTTAGCGAATCAACTATCTCAATAGCCAAAAAACTATGGATATGGCTTCATGCTTACCTGCGCACCATATTTTACAAACTCCCTTCCAAAATATTGGGCAAGGCAATAAAAACATAACAAACACACAACACCCTTCCATAGATGGTACTATCTACAACACCCAATGCCCTATATCAAATGCATACGGCAGATAGATACGGCATCTCTGGCGTTTAAGGGTCCGTATAAGGCTAACTAGCGCCGCCAATGTTAAAAAAATCATATCTTCTTTTAGAAGAAGTTTCTGGAAAAATCCTAAGATGAGCCTATGCGCCATGCTTTTCTAGATTTTTAAGTGTAGATACCCTCTTCGAAATTTAATTTTAAGCTAAAAAATTTTCGATAACCGCCAAAAACGGCCGTTTTTGGCGGTTATCGAAATTTTTTTAGCTTAAGACTAGAAATTGAGTTGGGTACCCACACTTAAAAATCTAGAAAAGCATGGCGCATGAGCTCATCTTAGGATTTTTTCAGAAACTTCTTCTGAAGCGAGATATGATTTTTTCAACATTGGTGGCGCTAGTTAGCCTTATACGGACCCTTAAGGCGCCGCGCATAGTGAATCGCCCGCTCGCAAAGAAAAACGCACAAAATCGATTCCTGTATCAAATACACTAAACAAATTGAAAATGTTCACATATCAAACCCTAGAATTAGGTGAGACCTATCTAAAACAGCCAGTTTCGTGTTAACATTCATAAACGTTTTGAAGATATTTTGCTTGAAAAAAAAATAGGCTGCACACTTTTTTTCAAGCAAAATATCTTGCAATCTGTTATGGATATCAACACGAAACTGGCTGTTTAAGATAGGTCTCACCTAATTCTAGGGTTTTTGATATGTGAACATTTTCAATTTGTTTAGTGTATGTGATACAGGAATCGATTTTGTGCATTTTTCTTTGCGCATTTCACTATGCCCAGCGCCTTAATAGACGATCCCGAAGCTGTGAAATTGCCACAGTCGATGCGATTTTTTTGATGCTGAGTATGGTTCAGATACTTAATATTTATACTAATATCTGAACTGAATAGAGAGTTTGTAGAGTCTGGGGCGCCGGTACGACATAGCGTGTGTTATAAAAATACTGGTATCTCAATTTATTCCTTCTCATTCACACTGGAAAAATATCTTTCGATCCAGTTTCTATCTTGTCATTTCTTCAAATGATACATAAACATCCGCACGGAAGTGCCATAAGCTGAAAGACGAAAAAATGTCGTTGTGACTGTAAGGCCCGGTTTCTGAATTGAGAATTTTGCTAAGCATATACTTTACTATCGTTCTGTCACGCTCTTTTGTGAGAAATCTGCAGAGACAGGAGACTTACCCATTTGCTTAGCGAATTTCTCAATTCAGAAACCGGCAGTAAGTGTCTTTTAAAAGTAAGAATAAGAATAAATTTATTTTGAAACAAAGAACACAACATTTACATTACAAGAAGGTTCTCTACCTCCCCCACTAGGATTCCCTGTGTCGGGGGGGGCAGTCTCAAATATGCAGTAAACAAATGACAAGTTAGAAATCAGATTTTTTTACCCACCGTTGTTACTGGAAGCGTGTTAAAACGATCAAGCGTACGTTGGGCGAAACAAATAAAATAATGAATGAAAAGGAAAGCAAAACATAAATAAGGTTAAAATAAATTAAATGTAAGCTTTTTTTACTCTGGTATCTGCGCTATAAATGTTTCAATTTGAGTAATACCAGAGCAAAAAAAGTTAATTTGGTTAGAAAAATAAAATGAAAAATTCACCATGGTAAACTGACCTACTATTTTGTTATGAATTGGATGATGTAACGGGGTTGCATGGCCACAAATAAGTTTAATTAAATTATCGATATTTTTATCGATTTCACATAATTTTTCTGTGCTTGTTATATTGAATTTTTTTATTTAAAAATAATCAATAACCACCTTTGAAAGCTTAAAATGCCAGTTTGTGGATGAGGTTTCATCATGAATGTTATGATGAAATGAGTTTCATCATTCTTATGACATGCAGATGTTAGATGTAGGTAGCTTTTATCTGCCGATGATATTTGAATGGAAAAAGGTAGTAGGTCAGTTTATCCTGTCCAATGGGAAATTATAACAAATAAAAATGTAGGCTCACACTGTAAAGTGGTAGTTAAACTTCTCCTCTGTCACCGAATGCTTTTTCATTAAGCTGTTAAGGAATTCGGCCAACTCGTTGGGCCTTCTCCTGCAAACGATAATAACGGTAATCAAATTCAGCTCTTGACGACTCGCAATTAAGACATGTTTTATCTTAACCACTCGCCGCATGCTTGCGCTTTTTAGGTAACCTTTTAGTTCAGAGTTGAATGGCTTCGTTCGGTCACACATAAATTCTCTACTAGAGCAACGTGTGGAAACAAAGAGCGGATGTGATGGGGGTGTCCATCTTATAAGTTTATGGTAACTGTAACGGCCCATTTTGTACACATAATCATCATTAATAACAGCCCACAAGTACAGGGGCTTATGTCTGTAACACAATGGCGTGTCGATGGCTTTCCAGTAGAAGGACAAAACCGGTGTTTCCTCGTTTTTTCATACAACCAGCAAACTAATCCTCTAGAATATATAATATATTCTAACTTTGCTGTACTAAAAAAAAATTATAAATCGTAATTGGTGCAGTCAACTGGGAGACCATTTTGGCACCATTGCGTTGCGTAACAGACTCAGACCCCAAGTTGTACACAGGGTGCTCTAAATAGGTATTTTAATGCTTTACTCTAGCACCGTTTCACTAAACAATAATCATTTTCATACGTCTTTAGAAAAAAAGTTTATCGCGATGTCATCCAACCAGGGGCTCACTAACCAACGACGGTAAATCATAACACCTTTTTTTTTTCTAAAGCACTAACCCGTGCTAGGGAATAATTTAAACACCTGCACGGTATGCGAGAGTTTGCGTGTTCAAGTCCTGTCCAGAGTGTTTTTTTTTCTACTTATTATAAATGTTTAAATCATATCAGGTTTACATGTGACCGAAGAATCCATCCGCCTACCCCGTAAAAAGCGGTGACGTCACACGTCACATGGCGGTACCTACCGGCTGACTTCGGTGTGCGCCTTGACGAGCTGCGAGTGGATGAGCGAGCACAGCTTGTAGCACACGTTGCGAGTGGAGCCCTCGGCGGCGTCGGCTGATGACTCCGACGTCTGAGTGACTGCGGGAACAAAATCATGTTCACTCACTCTCACTTACTCACTTAATTAATTAACCTACCGTGGGAATTGGCGCTGGATGCTGTAACACAGGCCTGTAAGCCTAGTACAGCAACGGATGCTAACCTTACTTATTCATACTGTCACATTTATTTAGTATGTACAAAATGGTAATCTATATTCGAACTTGTATGGTTAACTAGTGGTTCGGCCCGAACTGTGAACTCGTGACCCGATATTTCGACCACTCCTTGATCGATTTGGATCATGTTCGAACTTAAAAATATTTTAAAATAATTTACCCGCCTACTGAATTTTGTGACGATTCGACTTTATTCACTCAAGTTATCGTCGAACGAACATTCATACATGCAAGCGCCGGATTGTTCGAGTAGACTCGGAGAACTTCTCTCGCTTCGCTCATTCGTTCAAAAATCTTCCAAGCTTATCCACAAGCTTCTGGTTCCGTTTGGCAGCCTCAAGGGAGAAATATCCAAGATGATTTGCTCAAACTAATAGTTATTTGGGCAGTTATCTGCTTTTCGAGCAAAAAACGAATCAGCTTAATATATTGTTGTTCTGTTGTAATGAAAATAATACCATTTTATTGTAGTGAAATAAAAATTGCTGAACAAAAATATCTTAGCTTACCTACAAAATTGAAAAAAAAAAAAAGAAAATTTGGGCTTTCCTGCCACGTTATTTTCGTTGACCCTAAAATACGTTAATTTTCAATTTGAGACCGATTTACGCATCAAGTCCCGAATCGGGCGAAGTTTCTCAATACATCATTGCATGTCAATGGTAAAAGCACGAAGAGGCAGCAGCAACGGACACATGAATGCTGAAGAAGAAAGAAAAATATGTGAATGTCAAATTATGCGAAGCTCACCACTCTCGCTGGCGACGCTGCTCTGTACCACTTTCAGCTCGGAGCTCGACGCCTGCGCCGCGTCGATGTTTAAGTGCAGCTGCTTTTTGGGCGTATTGCCTTCGATCTGTGGGAGATAAATATAATTTCTATTAGTCTAATTTTTCATTCAGGATAGTACACTGACGTTTACTGTGTGACCAATCTCTGGTGAAAATTAAATAGTGTGGTGACAAAAAGTTTGACAAGAATCGAATTGCGAAATCGATATAATCGATTTATGAGCCGATTGATGATAACTTTATAAAAGCTTATTATATGAAATAAACTAAAAATGCATTAATTAGTAATGAGAAAGTGTGTTTTGGTCCAGTGTTTTGAGGAGTGTTAAATACGTTAAAAATTGTGTTTTTTAAATGATCTATGGAAATATTGCATTCCGAACGTTTTTTTTTCGTCCGGAATTCCTGACGCACGGGCTACCATGCGGAATTTCGTATTTCGCTTTTTTTTTGTGACTGAGCTAAATCGCAACACGACTGGAATGCATCACTTTTACAATAAATATTGCAACATTATTTTGCAAAGTGACAGTTAGCATCTGTCAGTTTACTATCCTGAATAAAAAATTAGACTTTAGTCCTAGGACTTATGATCAGCATATTAGGTCAGATCAGTGAGTTTTTGGAGAGGCTCGATAAAGGGCTGCAGAAGTGGTAAAGAGGCCGAGGGTTTAGCACGCCTAGCGTGCATGAGGTTGTAGCCACTAGCCACCTAAGTATAAGGCTGGAACCTACAGGGTGCACTCTAAGTCGATAGCGGAACTTAAAGTGGGCTATCTACTGATCAATACAAACAACTTGTACTAGGTGGCGAAAAACCCGGAGTGAAAAAAATATCAGCTGTTCCATACAAAAGGTCGACTTAGTACAGCGCCAAATGTATGAAACAGCTGATATTTTTTTCGCTCCATTTCGGTCGCCACCTAGTACAAGTTGTTTGTATTGATCAGTAGACAGCCTACTTAAAGTTTCGCTATCGACTTAGAGTGCACCCTGTAGTGTTGCCGCTCGATAGGCCAATATCGATTGTCTATCGATAGCCTATCGATAGTTGAAGGAAACACGATATTATCGATATACTAGTATCGATAATATCGATACTATCGTTATATCAATTGGGTACATGTTTTTGGCGTCCGACAATCGATTGCAAAACTATCGATTTTCCGGCAACACTACTGGAAGCACAGTGAGTAGGTACCTCCATGGGCTCGACGGTGACGTTGGCAGCGATGATGACGCGCCCTTCCTCGTGGTCCACCAACATCAGCTCGCTATCTTGCTCTGAGGTGGCCCCGCCCACTTTCGGGAACTCTAGCTCCTGTCTATAATGTTATAGCAACCTCCGTCGGTTGGGCGCACAGTAACCTGCTACATAGTGTAGGGCCTAGAGTCTGGACAACCACACAACTTCGCTACAAATCTTGCATGACGTCAGCAAAGTTTCTTTCGTACGTAGCCTAGTATACAGCATCCAACGGCCAACCATGGTCAGTTGGACCCGAACAACTCCTGTATATTTGCATGGTCAGTGTAATTATTCTGTTAATTTATTTCAAAACCGGTTTATTTGCGGGAAAATAGCTCTTATCGAAATTAACAAGTTTTTTTTCGACATTATACTACGTATTGGTCGAATAAAAGATTTTTATTTCTATGTTGCCGCAAATGAACCCGTTCACCCGCTTATCCTATAAAGGCTTATAGCACGGTGGGTAGGTACCTCCATGGGCTCGACGGTGACGTTGGCAGCGACGATGACGCGCCCTTCCTCGTGGTCCACCAACATCAGCTCGCTATCTTGCTCTGAGGTGGCCTCGCCCACCTTCGGGAACTCTGGCTCCTTGTCTGCAACGTAAGCATGAGATCATTTAGGCATCTACGTAATGAGATGATTGAACGAGCGAACGAAGCGAGAGAAGTTCTCCGATTCTACTGTTCGTTCGAATGAATGTTCGTTCAACGAAAACTTGAGTAAATTTGGTCGGATCGTTATGAAATTTGGTAGACGGGTAAATGAAATTAAAATCATTTTAAATAAGTAATAGGCCAAATAGATCGAGGGGTTGCCGAGATATATTTTAAATAAGTAATAGGCCAAATAGATCGAGGGGTTGCCGAGATATGGGGTTGTAAAGTTTATATGCAATGCGCGCCTGAACAAATGGTGTTAGCAAAAAGTTACACTCGCGAGTTCATAGTTCGGGGCGAACCACTAGTTTATACAGCGTCCAGTGGAGCCTTCACTCACGCTAGGTGGCTAAAGCCACTACTCGGACGGAAACAAAGCAAGATGCCGATAGTAGATTCAGGACGGGTAAACTCGTCGGTGCGTACTGCTTACGGTGCTTACGGTGCTGGAACCATGGCAGCACATATTCCGATCCTATCCGAAGATATAGGATGGGAATTTGTGCCTTAGGCAACTCCGATATAACTCTGAGACATCTTGCTTTATTTCACTTGGTTGCCTAAATGGCCAATATAATAAAAAAACATATCTCCCATACTACTACTACCTTCACTCCCATAGTGAAATACAATATGAATTTCAAAGCGGGGCAAAAATATAGGGGAAACTAGTGTATTGCCATCACAAATTATGCCGTATTTACAAAGCAACAAGGACAATGAAGCAAAGCTTACCGGCTCCATCCTCAGTGGGTGTGAACAAGCGAGTTAGCTGTTCGTGGACGCGTCTCTCGCCGGCGGTGGGAGTGCTTGCTCCGCGCTCGCGCACGCGCTCTAGCAGACCCTATTAGGAAGAGCATAAAGTTAAATTTACAATACCTCTATTGCACTTGCCTAACCAGGTACATTTCGGGTCTATACTGCGCTAACGGTGAAGAAAACAATTTATTTGCAAGTGAACTAGCTCGGTTTTATTTGGCTTCGCATGGAAAGGCTAAGCTTTCATTATACAACACATAGTGATAGGCAGTTTCAATGGCCCGTTTTCAACTGACAGTTAAAAGCTGATTCAAAGTACGTCATAGATGGCGCTTATAGGCGTGGCCATAGAAGAACCGGGACTTGGCTGTTAAATTTTCAGAAAAAGCTAAATTTGACAGCCGTGAAAACGACTCATTATTTGAATGTGTCACCACTCACCAAGTTAACATTACAAGTTACGAACTAAAATCATGGATAAGTGTTTCAAATGGAACGCGACGTTGAATTATAGTTAGATGTCTCACCAGAAAATGATCCTCATGGAAGAAAGAGGTGCCCATGAGACGATCGAGGAATCGGCAGTCTTTGTATAAGTTGAGGAGCTTGCGCATGATCTGTAAGGAACAAATACGACGCTAGATTAGTACAAAGCAGATTGAAGAAAACAATATACTGAAGAATCAGCTTTACGACTACTATATTATTATACTTTTTATAAGAAAAGACATGTATAAAGGCGAGTTTACACCTGTAAGAGATTTCTTCCAGCAAACCAATTATCATTTTTGGTATTTAAACAAATATCTACAATGACTGCACTACGTACGGTGTCAAACTCGCAAGGCTGTCAGTTATTATGACTTTGCAAGGGTCACGCGGCACAGGCGGGTTCATGCCTGCGTTCCTATACAAAAAAATGATTGAGAAAGCCGAGTGGCGCCGCGCAGCCTAGGACTAGTTTGCGTTGATATGTGCGTGCTTGCAGTCTAAAAAGCTCGCTGCCATGGCTCGCTCCGTCGCTTTCGCATGAAAATTACCTAGATAGAGTATTTACGGCACGTCTTACTTCCTGTAATTTGGTTCAAAAGGGGTCTGTTCGCAGTTATTTTTGTTGGTTAATGTGCCTTACTGCTGTGAGTGAGCGCGCCTCTCTCTCTATCTCTGCGTGTGTGTGCGTGAGAGAGGGTGCGTGTGTGTGAGAGAGGGTGAGGGTGTGTGTGTGTGTGTGTATAGCTTACCTCCTGACTCTGCAGCGCGGGATGCTTGGCGAACATCTCCTCGAGCCGTCTCATCGCGACGCGGCCGCGCTCGATGTGAGCGGCGACGCGCGGCTCGAGCAGCCGCGGCACCGATACGCTGTGAGTGAGCGCGCCTCTGTCTCTCTCTGTGTGTAGGTTACCTCCTGACTCTGCAGCGCGGGATGCTTGGCGAACATCTCCTCGAGCCGTCTCATCGCGACGCGGCCGCGCTCGATGTGAGCGGCGACGCGCGGCTCGAGCAGCCGCGGCACCGATACGCTGTGAGTGAGCGCGCCTCTGTCTCTCTCTGTGTGTAGGTTACCTCCTGACTCTGCAGCGCGGGATGCTTGGCGAACATCTCCTCGAGCCGTCTCATCGCGACGCGGCCGCGCTCGATGTGAGCGGCGACGCGCGGCTCGAGCAGCCGCGGCACCGATACGCTGTGAGTGAGCGCGCCTCTGTCTCTCTCTGTGTGTAGGTTACCTCCTGACTCTGCAGCGCGGGATGCTTGGCGAACATCTCCTCGAGCCGTCTCATCGCGACGCGGCCGCGCTCGATGTGAGCGGCGACGCGCGGCTCGAGCAGCCGCGGCACCGATACGCTGTGAGTGAGCGCGCCTCTGTCTCTCTCTGTGTGTAGGTTACCTCCTGACTCTGCAGCGCGGGATGCTTGGCGAACATCTCCTCGAGCCGTCTCATCGCGACGCGGCCGCGCTCGATGTGAGCGGCGACGCGCGGCTCGAGCAGCCGCGGCACCGATACGCTGTGAGTGAGCGTGCCTCTGTCTCTCTCTCTCTCTGTGTGTAGGTTACCTCCTGACTCTGCAGCGCGGGATGCTTGGCGAACATCTCCTCGAGCCGTCTCATCGCGACGCGACCGCGCTCGATGTGAGCGGCGACGCGCGGCTCGAGCAGCCGCGGCACCGATACGCTGTGAGTGAGCGTGCCTCTGTCTCTCTCTCTCTATGTGTGTAGGTTACCTCCTGACTCTGCAGCGCGGGATGCTTGGCGAACATCTCCTCGAGCCGTCTCATCGCGACGCGGCCGCGCTCGATGTGAGCGGCGACGCGCAGCTCGAGCAGCCGCGGCACCGATACGCTGTGAGTGAGCGCGCCTCTGTCTCTCTCTCTCTCTATGTGTGTAGATTACCTCCTGACTCTGCAGCGCGGGATGCTTGGCGAACATCTCCTCGAGCCGTCTCATCGCGACGCGGCCGCGCTCGATGTGAGCGGCGACGCGCGGCTCGAGCAGCCGCGGCACCGATACGCTGTGAGTGAGCGCGCCTCTGTCTCTCTCTATGTGTGTAGATTACCTCCTGACTCTGCAGCGCGGGATGCTTGGCGAACATCTCCTCGAGCCGTCTCATCGCGACGCGGCCGCGCTCGATGTGAGCGGCGACGCGCGGCTCGAGCAGCCGCGGCACCGATACGCTGTGAGTGAGCGCGCCTCTGTCTCTCTCTCTCTATGTGTGTAGGTTACCTCCTGACTCTGCAGCGCGGGATGCTTGGCGAACATCTCCTCGAGCCGTCTCATCGCGACGCGGCCGCGCTCGATGTGAGCGGCGACGCGCAGCTCGAGCAGCCGCGGCACCGATACGCTGTGAGTGAGCGCGCCTCTGTCTCTCTCTCTCTCTATGTGTGTAGATTACCTCCTGACTCTGCAGCGCGGGATGCTTGGCGAACATCTCCTCGAGCCGTCTCATCGCGACGCGGCCGCGCTCGATGTGAGCGGCGACGCGCGGCTCGAGCAGCCGCGGCACCGATACGCTGTGAGTGAGCGCGCCTCTGTCTCTCTCTCTCTCTCTGTGTGTAGGTTACCTCCTGACTCTGCAGCGCGGGATGCTTGGCGAACATCTCCTCGAGCCGTCTCATCGCGACGCGGCCGCGCTCGATGTGAGCGGCGACGCGCGGCTCGAGCAGCCGCGGCACCGATACGCTGTGAGTGAGCGCGCCTCTGTCTCTCTCTGTGTGTAGGTTACCTCCTGACTCTGCAGCGCGGGATGCTTGGCGAACATCTCCTCGAGCCGTCTCATCGCGACGCGGCCGCGCTCGATGTGAGCGGCGACGCGCGGCTCGAGCAGCCGCGGCACCGATACGCTGTGAGTGAGCGCGCCTCTGTCTCTCTCTGTGTGTAGGTTACCTCCTGACTCTGCAGCGCGGGATGCTTGGCGAACATCTCCTCGAGCCGTCTCATCGCGACGCGGCCGCGCTCGATGTGAGCGGCGACGCGCGGCTCGAGCAGCCGCGGCACCGATACGCTGTGAGTGAGCGCGCCTCTGTCTCTCTCTGTGTGTAGGTTACCTCCTGACTCTGCAGCGCGGGATGCTTGGCGAACATCTCCTCGAGCCGTCTCATCGCGACGCGGCCGCGCTCGATGTGAGCGGCGACGCGCGGCTCGAGCAGCCGCGGCACCGATACGCTGTGAGTGAGCGTGCCTCTGTCTCTCTCTCTCTCTGTGTGTAGGTTACCTCCTGACTCTGCAGCGCGGGATGCTTGGCGAACATCTCCTCGAGCCGTCTCATCGCGACGCGACCGCGCTCGATGTGAGCGGCGACGCGCGGCTCGAGCAGCCGCGGCACCGATACGCTGTGAGTGAGCGTGCCTCTGTCTCTCTCTCTCTATGTGTGTAGGTTACCTCCTGACTCTGCAGCGCGGGATGCTTGGCGAACATCTCCTCGAGCCGTCTCATCGCGACGCGGCCGCGCTCGATGTGAGCGGCGACGCGCAGCTCGAGCAGCCGCGGCACCGATACGCTGTGAGTGAGCGCGCCTCTGTCTCTCTCTCTCTCTATGTGTGTAGATTACCTCCTGACTCTGCAGCGCGGGATGCTTGGCGAACATCTCCTCGAGCCGTCTCATCGCGACGCGGCCGCGCTCGATGTGAGCGGCGACGCGCGGCTCGAGCAGCCGCGGCACCGATACGCTGTGAGTGAGCGCGCCTCTGTCTCTCTCTCTCTCTATGTGTGTAGATTACCTCCTGACTCTGCAGCGCGGGATGCTTGGCGAACATCTCCTCGAGCCGTCTCATCGCGACGCGGCCGCGCTCGATGTGAGCGGCGACGCGCGGCTCGAGCAGCCGCGGCACCGATACGCTGTGAGGGAGCGCGCCTCTGTCTCTCTCTCTCTCTATGTGTGTAGGTTACCTCCTGACTCTGCAGCGCGGGATGCTTGGCGAACATCTCCTCGAGCCGTCTCATCGCGACGCGGCCGCGCTCGATGTGAGCGGCGACGTGTGAGGGAGCGCGCCTCTGTCTCTCTCTCTCTGTGTATAGCTTACCTCCTGACTCTGCAGCGCGGGATGCTTGGCGAACATCTCCTCGAGCCGTCTCATCGCGACGCGACCACGCTCGATGTGTCCGGCGACGCGCGGCTCGAGCAGCCGCGGCACCGATACGCTGTGAGGGAGCGCGCCTCTGTCTCTCTGTGTGTGTGTGTGAGGGTGTGTCTGTGTGTGTATAGATTACCTCCTGACTCTGCAGCGCGGGATGCTTGGCGAACATCTCCTCGAGCCGTCTCATCGCGACGCGGCCGCGCTCGATGTGAGCGGCGACGCGCGGCTCGAGCAGCCGCGGCACCGATACGCTGTGAGTGAGCGCGCCTCTGTCTCTCTCTGTGTGTAGGTTACCTCCTGACTCTGCAGCGCGGGATGCTTGGCGAACATCTCCTCGAGCCGTCTCATCGCGACGCGGCCGCGCTCGATGTGAGCGGCGACGCGCGGCTCGAGCAGCCGCGGCACCGATACGCTGTGAGTGAGCGCGCCTCTGTCTCTCTCTGTGTGTAGGTTACCTCCTGACTCTGCAGCGCGGGATGCTTGGCGAACATCTCCTCGAGCCGTCTCATCGCGACGCGGCCGCGCTCGATGTGAGCGGCGACGCGCGGCTCGAGCAGCCGCGGCACCGATACGCTGTGAGTGAGCGCGCCTCTGTCTCTCTCTGTGTGTAGGTTACCTCCTGACTCTGCAGCGCGGGATGCTTGGCGAACATCTCCTCGAGCCGTCTCATCGCGACGCGGCCGCGCTCGATGTGAGCGGCGACGCGCGGCTCGAGCAGCCGCGGCACCGATACGCTGTGAGTGAGCGCGCCTCTGTCTCTCTCTGTGTGTAGGTTACCTCCTGACTCTGCAGCGCGGGATGCTTGGCGAACATCTCCTCGAGCCGTCTCATCGCGACGCGGCCGCGCTCGATGTGAGCGGCGACGCGCGGCTCGAGCAGCCGCGGCACCGATACGCTGTGAGTGAGCGCGCCTCTGTCTCTCTCTGTGTGTAGGTTACCTCCTGACTCTGCAGCGCGGGATGCTTGGCGAACATCTCCTCGAGCCGTCTCATCGCGACGCGGCCGCGCTCGATGTGAGCGGCGACGCGCGGCTCGAGCAGCCGCGGCACCGATACGCTGTGAGTGAGCGCGCCTCTGTCTCTCTCTGTGTGTAGGTTACCTCCTGACTCTGCAGCGCGGGATGCTTGGCGAACATCTCCTCGAGCCGTCTCATCGCGACGCGGCCGCGCTCGATGTGAGCGGCGACGCGCGGCTCGAGCAGCCGCGGCACCGATACGCTGTGAGGGAGCGCGCCCGTCGCGACGCCCGCTATGGACGCCTCTGTGAAAATATTGGTTAATTTAGTTAGGATTTGATCACCTTTTAAGGTCCAACGATAGCAGTGTGGAGGGCAAGCCCATTTTTTCATTTTTTTTTAAGCCAAACACAGCTATTTTTGTTCAGCAATTTTAGTTTCACGGAAATAAAATAGTATTATTTTCATTATTGTAAACCACAGAACTACAATAATGAACCACAAAAACCTTAAATGACTTTGATAAAGCTACGTGTGAGTATAGACGGAGATATTATTAAAGCGAGAGGGGGCGAGAGTGTCCGCCATTTATATATCGTTTCTTTATTGACGCAGGTTATAGTACTGCATGTAGTAAATAATGTACCATCTAAAATAATGTCCCAGGCACCGCAGCGCCGAGTGCCGAAGGTACCACTGGACGCTGTATAAATCAAATCATTACATAGATGCAAAGGCCTTTATTTAAATCATGTACATACTGGGGTCGGTAGGAGGCGGCCGCGGCGGCACATCGGGCGTCTTTGGCTCGCCATCGTGCGCTGAGCTCTGAGTCTCCCACGAGTCTTCTGACGCGGACCCTTCAGATCCCCATAGTTCACCATCCTCAGAGTCGTACTCGCCGACCTAGAACAGGTGACACACCATTGTGAACTCTTTGTTTTGCTGCTGAGTGCGAAAATGCGGTAGCAGAAGCGTAGTGCAATTGTTAACGTAATTTCTAGTACGCGTACTTTTACAGACGCAGGTAATGTGAGAGTTTTTTTAACCTTATAATGTATCATAGTACAGCTTAGTGCTTTTGAAAATACAATTGCAGTTTGTATCTTTGATAAGAATTTCTTTTTCTTCTTTTATTTCTTTCTTTTTCTTCTTTCGAATGAACACTTGCAAAATGGAGTATTTCGACTGTCAAGAGAAGTTGGTGGCTATACATACAGGTGTTAAAAGACCGCCAACAAAGCAGGAAACCACGTATTGTCCTTTGTTTTGATCCTTTGTTTTGGTTTCTAGTGTGCGTGCCTTTCGGGTCTGTTGGCGGTCTTGAACAACACCCTCGATAATGTCTATACACATTTTGAAGCGTTATTTGTATTAAAGAAATCACCTGGTCATTTACCTTGTACAAGTCTTGGGGCCAGCACATGCTGGTGTGTCCATCGACCCACCACACCTTCACTCGGCCGGACGGGAAGTTGTCAATGACCTGTCGAACATTTCACAAGTGTAAATTGTATTTTTTTTTTGTCATTTTTAGTACTCAAACCTCAGTTGGCTCCTAAGTCTTTTGATCCCTACATGAAAGAGATCCATTTAAAAAAAAAAAGGTATTTAACTAAGCATTTTTTTGCTGACCATACTTTTTTTCCAAAATCTGTGAATGCATTTCATAATATCTCAAAAAGTCATGGAAGGTCTCCTAGGAACGTTTTCCTGTAACTATAACGGTAAACCCTTACTGCCCCGTCTCAAAAATCCATCCTGTATAGTACCTGTCCAGCAATGCAGTTGGCGTCTTAGTACCTGTCCAGCAGTGCAGTTGGCGTCTTAGTACCTGTCCAGCAGTGCAGTTGGCGTCTTAGTACCTGTCCAGCAGTGCAGTTGGCGTCTTAGTACCTGTCCAGCAGTGCAGTTGGCGTCTTCGTACCTGTCCAGCAGTGCAGTTGGGTGCAGTTGGCGTTTTAGTACCTGTCCAGCAGTGCAGTTGGCGTCTTAGTACCTGTCCAGCAGTGCAGTTGGTGTCTTAGTACCTGTCCAGCAGTGCAGTTGGCGTCTTAGTACCTGTCCAGCAGTGGAGTTGGCGTCTTAGTACCTGTCCAGCAGTGCAGTTGGCGTCTTAGTACCTGTCCAGCAGTGCAGTTGGCGTCTTAGTACCTGTCCAGCAGTGCAGTTGGCGTCTTAGTACCTGTCCAGCAGTGCAGTTGGCGTCTTAGTACCTGTCCAGCAGTGCAGTTGGCGTCTTCGTACCTGTCCAGCAGTGCAGTTGGGTGCAGTTGGCGTTTTAGTACCTGTCCAGCAGTGCAGTTGGCGTCTTAGTACCTGTCCAGCAGTGCAGTTGGTGTCTTAGTACCTGTCCAGCAGTGCAGTTGGCGTCTTAGTACCTGTCCAGCAGTGCAGTTGGCGTCTTAGTACCTGTCCAGCAGTGGAGTTGGCGTCTTAGTACCTGTCCAGCAGTGCAGTTGGCGTCTTAGTACCTGTCCAGCAGTGCAGTTGGCGTCTTAGTACCTGTCCAGCAGTGCAGTTGGCGTCTTAGTACCTGTCCAGCAGTGCAGTTGGCATCTTCCCCGGTGAAGTTGGCGACCCTGATGACGACGGTCCCGGGCCGGTATTGGAAATCCGGGTGGTCCTTCAGGTCATACACGCTGACTTCGCTCTCATACAACATTTGCGGCCTGGAGAGATGAAAAGGAGAACATTTTGGTGAATTTGTCATTGCGTATCACTATCAATCAACACGTAGAAAATCTTCAGGTTATAAAAAATCTAAACACAAACGGAATCTAATGCGAAGTTTGAAAAAAGAAAAGTACACGATTTGTTTTTGTTGAACTAGATGGCGAACGTTATCGCACAAATATTATTGTCAAATGTTTTTAACACTATTGCATTTCATGTTTAATCTGTGGGCTGGGCACCAGATTCCTATAATTAGCAAACCAAATCCAAATAAAAAAAGCCCCAATTCACACACACTCACATTTGCCCAATGTCAAAAATCGATGCCATGAAACTGACACTGCTATCAAGCCTGGCATGAGTTCCATATCTAAATGGAACGATATATTCGACCCTTTTGATCTACTTGTAGCAGTATCCAGCTATTAGAGATGTAAGAAAAAGAAAAAAAATATTTTGAAACAAAAAACACAAGATTTACAGTACAAGAAAGTTCTCTACCTCCCCCACTAGGATTCCTCCCCCACTAGAATAGGTATTTGCCTAACTAACATAAAATATTAACCAACCAAATGTAAGCCAACGAGTATAAATAAAAAAAATAAAATAAAAAGAACTTTATTCAAAAGCAAAATAATCAAAAAATTTTACATGCTGTTTTCTTAAATAACTAACACTTTTGAAAAGGTCGGAGACTCAGCAAAAATGCTGTTTTTAAGTCTCCGCCGGTTTGATCGCTGGGTACTATTAAAAGTTAAAAAACATAAAAATTAGTTTATCGCATAGTAGAGCAATATTTTAAATGAAAATTAATTGTAGTTTAAGGTAAGTAATTAAATTGACTACAGACTGTTACAAAATAAATAAAATCATATCGGATGGAATTGAGCTTGGTTAACACAAAATGTAAATATTGAGCTAAGGTAGAGACGAACATGACTATACTCACACAGGCTCGTCGGTGCTGGTGTAAGTGCGGTACCAGTGAACGATGGCGGTGCGCCCGTGGTGGTCCACTCGCTGTACCACGCCGTACTCGCGGTGCTTCAGCTGTCACGGGAAAATGACTCTTAGATTGCAATAAATAGGTGGGAAAATAAGGTGGTTGTACAGAAACGGTAGTTGTGTTTTTACCCGGCTGCGGTGGAGCGCTAAAGGCGGGTTATTGCTTCTCTAACCCTTATGTTCACTAAGATTCAGTAACTTCAAGGGCCTCCAAAAAGGTCTACTTTAAACATTGATTTGGAAATTATACGTTCTACACCTGTCAATATAACACTGCATAGGTACCATCGATGTTTATTGAGACTATCGCCAGTAGTAAACCAGTTCTTGTGCTGATCGGTTGTTTGACTTATCGACATACCAAAACCTTATAGCTAAAAGCATAGAGTCGAAAACTGTGATACCTGTTGTCCGTCATCGACGTTGGTGGCGCCGCTGACGACGAAGTCTCCCGGGAAGCACTCCTGCCCGTCCAGATGGTGGATCGGGTACAGCTGCGTGGACGGAATGCCCATCTCGATTGTGCCATCCTGCGAGGTAAAAAGTGCTTTTGTTACAAACATTTTCATGCTAATATCCTGCCCATGAATGTAAGTAAGTAAAATGTTGCCCACTGTTAGGCTTAGCCCTCTTCTTTGTAACGCTAACCTCCCCGGTCCCTTTACTTGCTAGAGGTGTCAAATGCTTTCCAGCCGCCTTTTTTAAGTTATCGACCTATCGGTCGGCCGCCTGCCCACAGGACGACGACTGTGACTGCTATTGCTCATAGTTCGTCATTCCGCATAAACCACGTCCAACAAGCTAAATATCTAGCTAGCCAACAAAACTAGATATCAGCCAGTAACTTAGATATCTAGCTGGCCATCAAGCTGCCACATGATACCGTCGCGCGACTGCTCCAAGGCTTTCCTCCCGAATCACCACCGAATCCCGAACCGACACCGCGGGCATACTAGTTATCCCACTAGCTCACCTGTCGGCGCGACTGCTTCACATGCAAGCTAGGTTTCTAACTAGAGTTAGATATCTATAGAGCTATATCCATATATGTAGTTATCGAGTTAGATATCAAATTAGCCAGAGAACTAGCTATCTAGCTATCCAGTAAACTAGGTGTTTAGCTACGTCCCAGCCAGCAAACTATCTAGCCAACCAGCAAATTATCTAGCTAGCCAGCAAGCTAGCTAGCCAGGGGCCTTAGCCTGTAACACAATGGCGTATCAATGGCGTCCCAGGTAGAAGGACAAAACCGGGATTTTTTCGTTGTTCTCCTACAACCAGCGAACTAATCCTCTAGAATTAGACTCATAATATTCTTTGCTGTACTAAAAAAACATTAAAAGGACCGACACTGGACCGGCAGCATTAATAAATCGTAATTGAAACCGTCAACCGGTACAGACTAAGGCCCCAGCAAACTACCTAGCTAGACAGCAAGCAAACTATCTGTCTAGCCAACAAACTAGCTATCTAGCAAGCTAGCCAGCAAATTAGGTGTCTATCTATATCCCTCACTTACCTGCCAGACAACGTCGGCGCGGCTGGTGGTGTGAAGCGTCTCGACCACCACCCGGTCGCCGACGCGCGGCGGCGGCGCGGGCGGCGCGCGCCTCACTGTCCGCTTGAGCCGCTTGCCTCGCAGCAGGCGGACGGCCAGCTGGGGCGAGCGCTTGCCTCGGCCGGACGCGGCCGACGAGCAGCGGGACGACCACGTTGCACCACTGTGGGGTAATGGATTGGTGTAAATCAAGGCTGCTCAACCTTTTTAACAGTCAGGCCAAACTGTTGATTCAGAAGTTCACGCTGGGCCACTGACAATATCTATTTCATTTCAATATCAACATGCGCAACGGTGTGTATTTCAAAACTTACTTGCGTAGGCCATTTAAAGCTATTTCCCGGGTCACTGTGGCCCGCGGGCCTGGGGTTGAGCACCCTTGGTGTAAATAAAGTCGGGTATGCCCTAATCGCCGGCACGCTATACGATTCTACAGCGTGCCGGCGAATTTAGTCAGCTTTTGCGAGCCGCTCAGAGTTCAGAGTTTAGACTCGGCCTTCGGCCTCGCAGGTTGGATTATTTAGTAGGAGGGGAGCGTCTGAGCCACTCCGAGCTATGCTCTACGCTGGACTTGGCTCGGCCTTCAGTCTCGCGGGTTAGGATCTTTAGTGGGAGCGTCTGGTTACCAGACAGATCATACACCAGACTCTAGTCCGCTTTCATGTTTCATCTTTAGTGGTTTGTCTGCAAACAAGTTAGTAATACCCACCCAGCCTATTATTTCCCTCTATGTTTTAACCATGTAGATAGGTAGGTAATCATATGAGGTAGTAGCCACCCCTGGTGTCAGTTTTCAGGCCGTCCATCCATAGGGCCTCTGACGTGTCTTAACGACTGTTATTAATCAACAACGACCGGGACCAACGGTTCAACGTGCCTTCCGAAGCACGGAAGCACTCAGATATTACTGCCACTAGCGGTCACCCATCCATAGACTGACCGCGGCCGATGTTGCTAAACTTTGCCGAACCATGTAAGCATTCAGCACTCACCTATCAGTGTCACTGCCTTCGCTGCTGGTATTCTCCCAGTTGTCGGAGTCATCGTCGGCAAGGCCGATCTCTGACGACTTGCTGTCGCCGTTCAGCAACGAGCTATCTTCCTTGTTTGGCTCGGGACTGAAACAAAAGTTGCCGTTAGATACCTATGTTAGACCTTGTACAGTCGGCCACAGTCTCAGATACCCCTTTTTGTTCGATTGGCGCCCTTATGCAGCGCGCAATAAGAGCTGCCATGGGGTATCTGAGATTGTGGCCGACCGTACATAAATTCAGTGATTTTTTAAAGCGGAGTTCGCTTCGCTCACTCGTTCAATGAATATAATGGGCTGATGACTGCCGATAAGGTTATGAACCACTACTGTCTTCATGGCCACGATGCAACGATTTATTAATTTTGAGTCTCAAAATATATTTTCGCGTTCGATCTTCATACTCAGATTGGTCTACTACTAACATTTCAACAAGACTCGGTACTTTACCTGATGCCGGAGTCATTTTTCTCCTCAGTCGCAGTGTCTTCTTGGCTACTTGTGACTGGCAGAGACTGGTCCGCGCTGCGTTCGATCTTGATACTCGGACAGTTGGAGTCGGCCTTCAGAATGTCATTCACTGGCTCCAGTTTCTCTTCCATGGTGTCAATGTCCATGTCATGCTGCGATGGAAAGATATTTTTAATCATTTGATAGAACGTTTGCCAACTGTAAAGTAAAGCATCGAAAGGAAAACTGGTCATCTGAGAAGTAATACTCTCAAGGTAAAAATCGACAATCAGAAGTGGGCAAGCACGGTGATTGGAGCCCCCTCTCTCTCTCTTTAAGATAAATTGCGTAATGGCGCATGGGAGAAGAATGGCGTCAAGAAGATAAGTCCTAAAACCAGATCTAAGATAAAATAAAGATGGCTATTGGCAGCGGTATTAATTTATGGTTTACAATAAAGTGTGCTCTATCAAGACTCAGGTTCTGTCTACATTACCACTAAGGCAAGCGTAGACAAACCGATACGGCTTCCGTATTAGGCCTCCCAAGTTACTTGCGTAAGTACACAGGATGCTGCTTTAAAGTTTTGGGGAAACGGCGACGTCACTCGGTTGCGGCGCAAGGAAGTGTTTGGAGTTGTGGTGCGAAGTTAGAACAGCCCCTGTATTCTCTAAAATATCCACCGTAAAAATAACCGTTTTTATACGTAAAAAAAGAAGATTGTTAATTTCAATAAGGGCAATTTTCGAGTGTTGACGCTCAAAGGTTGAGTCGATTTCTTAGAGAATAGAGGAACTGCAGCGCCGAGTGGTCTCTTCACCGATCTATTGTGAGTTAAGGTGCCACTTGACGCTATATAAATCATCTCATTACGTAGATGCAAAGTCCTTAGAGGCGCATATTTTAATTAGTAAGTGCACTCACATCGGGGTTCTTGTGTTTTCTATGCGATGAGGCGCGTTTCTTGGGCCGCGAGGGCATGTGCTCCGTAGAGTTGGTTTCCGATTTCATTTCGCTTTTCTTGCTAGGACGCGTGGCCTTGCGGAGATTCCTGTAGAACTTACCTGTTGGACAAATCAATTGATGAACTTATTAATTTGTAAAATATAAAACATGTAAAACAATAAAGGTGCACTTTTTGTATTTTCTAAAGCACTAACTCGTGTTAGGGAACATCATAAAGTTTTCGTTTAAAAAATTCGCTCGGAACAGAACTTGAACCCACAACCTCTTGCATACCGTGCAAGCGCTCTACCAATTGAGCTACCGATTCAAGTAACTGTCGATGCGAATTTCCCAACCTCGTTGATATTTTTTAAGGGAATTTTTTAACCTTATAATAAACTTTTTAATAAAGGTACAGTTATCGATACACTGAGCTTAACACTTCGGACTCTGGGCCGTTCTAATCACAAGGTACAAAGGTACACAAAGTACAGGTCGTTAAACACGACTGCAACAAAGTCCGCACTATGAAAGATGCATGCTAAAAAAATTTGGATTAAAAAAGTTACCAATGAGGTACTGTGAAAGTCCTATGACGTGTCAGCAAGAAGCGACGCGTAGCCCTTTTAGGATGAAATTTTGGCTAAGAAACGTGCGGACGTGGACTGTTTGCTGCGCAAGGAACAAAGGCAAATATGCAGAGCTGACTTCAACCTTCACAAAGTCGGAGAGGCATAAAATAATTTTAAAAAATCATGCTTACGCTTCGAATAGTGAACCTCCTTCTTTTTTTAAGTCCTTCTTTTTTTAAAAACAATGACGCAATACGCAGCGCGCCATATACCGGTCCCGCATCGAACCACTTACTCTGTTGTTTGCGCCACTGTTTCTTGCTAACGGTGTGAACCACTTACTCTGTTGTTTGCGCCACTGTTTCTTGCTGACGGTGTGAACCACTTACTCTGTTGTTTACGCCACTGTTTCTTGCTGACGGTGTGAACCACTTACTCTGTTGTTTGCGCCACTGTTTCTTGCTGACGGTGTGAACCACTTACTCTGTTGTTTGCGCCACTGTTTCTTGCTGACGGAGTGTACCACTTACTCTGTTGTTTGCGCCACTGTTTCTTGCTGACGGTGTGAACCACTTACTCTGTTGTTTGCGCCACTGTTTCTTGCTGACGGTGTGAACCACTTACTCTGTTGTTTGCGCCACTGTTTCTTGCTGACGGTGTGAACCACTTACTCTGTTGTTTGCGCCACTGTTTCTTGCTGACGGTGTGAACCACTTACTCTGTTGTTTGCTCCACTGTTTCTTGCTGACGGTGTGAACCACTTACTCTGTTGTGTGCGCCACTGTTTCTTGCTGACGGTGTGAACCACTTAATCTGTTGTTTGCGCCACTGTTTCTTGTTGACGGTGTGAACCACTTACTCTGTTGTTTGCTCCACTGTTTCTTGCTGACGGTGTGAACCATTTACTATGTTGTTTGCGCCACTGTTTCCTGCTGACGGTGTGAACCACTTAATCTGTTGTTTGCGCCACTGTTTCTTGCTGACGGTGTGAACCACTTACTCTGTTGTTTGCGCCACTGTTTCTTGCTGACGGTGTGAACCACTTACTCTGTTGTTTGCGCCACTGTTTCTTGCTGACGGAGTGTACCACTTACTCTGTTGTTTGCGCCACTGTTTCTTGCTGACGGTGTGAACCACTTACTCTGTTGTTTGCGCCACTGTTTCTTGCTGACGGTGTGAACCACTTACTCTGTTGTTTGCGCCACTGTTTCTTGCTGACGGTGTGAACCACTTACTTTGTTGTTTGCGCCACTGTTTCTTGCTGACGGTGTGAACCACTTACTCTGTTGTTTGCTCCACTGTTTCTTGCTGACGGTGTGAACCACTTACTCTGTTGTGTGCGCCACTGTTTCTTGCTGACGGTGTGAACCACTTAATCTGTTGTTTGCGCCACTGTTTCTTGTTGACGGTGTGAACCACTTACTCTGTTGTTTGCTCCACTGTTTCTTGCTGACGGTGTGAACCATTTACTATGTTGTTTGCGCCACTGTTTCCTGCTGACGGTGTGAACCACTTAATCTGTTGTTTGCGCCACTGTTTCTTGCTGACGGTGTGAACCACTTACTCTGTTGTTTGCGCCACTGTTTCTTGCTGACGGTGTGAACCACTTACTCTGTTGTTTGCGCCACTGTTTCTTGCTGACGGTGTGAACCACTTACTCTGTTGTTTGCGCCACTGTTTCTTGCTGACGGAGTGTACCACTTACTCTGTTGTTTGCGCCACTGTTTCCTGCTGACGGTGTGAACCACTTAATCTGTTGTTTGCGCCACTGTTTCTTGCTGACGGTGTGAACCACTTACTCTGTGGTTTGCGCCACTGTTTCTTGCTGACGGTGTGAACCACTTACTCTGTTGTTTGCGCCACTGTTTCTTGCTGACGGTGTGAACCACTTAATCTGTTGTTCGCGCCACTGTTTCTTGCTGACGGAGTGAACCACTTACTCTGTTGTTTGCACCACTGTTTCTTGCTGACGGTGTGAACCACTTACTCTGTTGTTTGCGCCACTGTTTCTTGCTGACGGTGTGAACCACTTACTCTGTTGTTTGCGCCACTGTTTCTTGCTGACGGTGTGAACCACTTACTCTGTTGTTTGCGCCACTGTTTCTTGCTGATGGTGGTGTCTTCGGGGCCGATGGTGAGGAAGTTGCGGTCGCCGACCTGCAGCGTGCACGGCTCAAATACGTTGAGCAGCTTGAGATTCTTCAGATCTTCACCTGTTGCGGAGAAGACTATTAGTTAACAGTGACCAGTGCGTATTTCATATTTTTGAAGAACATGTATTAGGTCTGTGAGTAAAATGTTTAAATATGCAGTGAATGAAAACATTGTTAAGAAACTCGCGTATAGAGTTTACACGAATTGAAGGAGAGGTGTTTGCCAAACCTACTCCACCCCAAAACATATCTCAGGGACTTAGAGAAGATGTGAGTTGAGTTTATTATTAGTATCACTACATTTTTGGAGGCGCTCACGCTCTCCATTATCACTGCTTCTGCTGTTAGCTGTTGGATAAGTATAAGTAAGTGACTTACCTTCGACAAGGAACTTGGGTTGTTGCGGCGCGGCGGTGTCGGCATGGTGTGTGCACAGCGCCCGGCATTGCCAATGAACGCTCACACTCTCGGTCATCACCGCTTCCACAGTAAACTGTCGGAGACAGGAAAAAAGTAATTAAGAGTAATATGAAGCCTATACAAGTCCCAGAATGCGCAGAAGTCTTTTTTTGGGTCTGTTTGGCGGGTTACGAGAGGGGCGACGAAGAGGCGCGATCGCCGGCGAGCGCGGGCGCGTGATTGGTAGATCAGTCGCTCTAGCCTCTGGGTACAGTCGCGCACGTCGTTTTTTTGTTTCGTCGCAGAAAGAATGCCGAAATGTTTTAAAAAGACAGTTCAGAAAGATTAAAAAAAAGTTATTGAGAAAAATACTATTGGATTGAGATTATTTTTCATTGATTGTACACCCATGTCCGTTAAAATGATTGTATAGAAAACCATTTAAAATACAGGGTGGCCCAAACATAGACGTCAAGCGAGAAAATCTAGATAGCTGACACCGCGGGCTATCCGAATCACCCCCATGTATGTTCAGCCATTTTTTGTCGTTTAGAAGTTATGAGGCTTTTAAAGTTTTTTTGAAAAAAAAAACCTAGAAGTAGATTTTATTTTTTAACTTTTTTTTCTTTTGTTTTTTCAGCAATATTTTTTATTCTTTAGAGTCTCAGATAAATTATCTATCACCAAAAAAATAATTATTAGCTATGGACTTTTAGAAGATACCGCAATTTTGATCTAAAGTCCAAAAATGTTGTTTTCAAGAAAACATTACTGAAATAGTTAGTATGGGGAAAAAAATAAATAGAGGTCTGAAGGACTTTTTATTGATTTCAAAAACTTTCCCAAAGCTTCATTCTTCAGAATAATACAAAAACCCTGTCACTTTATGGGACTTTTATTCAAGTTATTTGCGATCAAAGTCGAAAAACTGGAGTTGGAAGAAATTTTATTTCAACCGATTTTCATTTATTTTGGTTGATTCGGACAAAAAACATTGCAGGTAGGCTTAATATTGCCTGTCAGCACGGTCTGCATTGGAAATTCACGGAAAAAATAAAAAATAACCTAAAAATATTTTGGTTTTTTTTTTCTTAATTTTTTCATTATTTGAATTTTAAATTATTTTATTATCCAATTTACTTCCAAAAAAAGAAGAAAAAAATAAATTTAAAGAAAAAAAATAAAAAAAATCTGAATTTTAAATGATTTTATTTTTTTAATTTTTGGTGAATTTCTAATGCAGATCCTACTGACAGATAATTATAAGCCGATCCGCAATGTTTTTTGTCCGAATCGACCAAAAAAAATGAAAATCGATTTAAATAAAATTTCTTCCAACTCCAGTTTTTCGACTTTGATCGCAAATTACTTGAATAAAAGTCCCATAAAGTGACAAGTTTTTTGTACTATTCTGAAGAATGAGGCTTTGGGAAAGTTTTTGAAATCAATAAAAAGTCCTTCAGACCTCTATTTATTTTTTTCCCCATACTAACTATTTCAGTAATGTTTTCTTGAAAACAACATTTTTGGACTTTGGATCAAAATTGCGGTATCTTCTAAAAGTCCATAGCTGATCATTATTATTTTGGTGATAGATAATTTATCTGAGATTCTAAAGAATAAAAAATATTGCTAAAAAAACAAAAGAAAAAAAAGTTAAAAAATAAAATCGACTGCTAGGTAATTTTTTTCAAAAAAACCTTAAAAGCCTCATAACTTCTAAACGACAAAAAATGGCTGAAGATACATGGGGGTGATTCGGGTAGCCCTCGGTGTCAGCTATCTAGATTTTTTCGCTTGACGTCTATGTTTGGGCCACCCTGTATAACGAGAAGTTTAGTCAGTTTCTCCGATTTTTATAGTATCTCACTCAACTATATGTAGTTCAGCTCAGCGTCAGTCTTAGATCCCGCGTGGATGTTAGACATTTTGCGCGCGATTGAACACACTTGCGCAGACATCCCCACCAGTTTCGTCGAGCGCTCATAACTCGTGACGCTACCTGTACCCACTGCAGATTGGCGATTTTCACGTTGAGGGTATAATGTCTTAGAACCTCAGGTTTCCTCGCGATGTTTTCTTTTAAAACACATTTAAAAGTACTTTACTCAAAAAAGCTCGTAATGTGGACATTAATTCGACAACCTTCTTTGAGCAAAGTCGGACTTGCGGGCTACTTGTTCGAGTCGAGTTTTGTTTCATAAATAGAACTCAAACATCAGGTGCAAACATTTTATTTTATTTATTTAGAATTAGGCTGTATGGGTACTGGCAGTCGACACATTGCACAGAAAAAAAAAGCGCGGCCATATTGTTTTCGACTTTTCGCGCGTTGTTCGAAGTGATTTTTTTCTGTGTTTTTGTTGAAAAAGTGAACTCTCAAAGCGACGAATCCTCGGATTTAATGTGTTTAACACCGCCGGACATTCAAAATCAAGCGAAATTAGTAATTGGAAATTTATTGCCACCGAAGTCAAAAGAAAAATACAAGCAAGCTTACCAACAAAAAGTTTGCGGAATGGAAAATCGACAAAAAGTACTTAATCTACGACAAATGGTAAGCTAATTAAATTACTATGTTAATTACTATTCTAATTAATATTTTAATTACTCGCATTGTTTGAGTAAAGCACTATACAAGCCTTGGTCTGCAATGAGTGCGCTTCTGGCCACGCTATGATTGCCTCGAGCTTAGCTTAGCTACGCTCTCGGCCCTCAAGTTTGGTCATCATTGCAGCCCTTGATGTCCGCGCTATAAAGGCCTCGACCTTCGGTCTCGGCCTTCATTTCAGCTTGTCCATCAAGGGCTGCAATGCTGACCGCACTGTGAGGGCCTTGAGCTGCGCTACGCTGCGCTCTGTCGGCCATCAAAAGCGCGCCAGAAACGCACTCATTACAGATCGCGGCAGTAATGTACTATTTTGCCCATGCATATTTAGGTTTCGGATTGCATGATAGCGTCAAAAGATACATTCTTTATCGCTTATGTGAAGTACCTACTTAGCTTAGTGCCGCGGAAGCGATAAAGAAGTGGAGAGCGCATAGGTATCAATAGATTGGTTTTTAGACGTCCATAAAAAAGGCGAATTCGTGTAACAGCTGTTAAACACAGATCCAAAGAAACCTAATCAGGCATTATTACCTTAGGCAGATGCATTTTATGCTCTCCTTCGTCTCCTTAGTTTCATGCACAACACCATCTGCCCAAGTCTTCAAAAGGATAGTGTCAAAGGCAGAGCCAAAGAAACCGTAAAATCACATTGTGCTCATGAGTCTTATGCTTCCTAGCCGCCTTCATCTCCTTAGTGATATTCAGCCAATTGACGTTATCCAGCGCCCCCAAAGGGCCCAAAACCACATACCCAAGAGGGCAACTGTCAGCTGTTAAGGCTGGAAGATAGCAGCGTGGCGAGAAAATTCAAAATTTTCACAGTTTTTTACATTTTGTAGATAAACTGAGCTATTTTTATTCAGCGATTTTTCGTTCGCGGCAATAACATAGTATTCTTTTCATTATTGTAAACAACAGAACAACAATAATTCAGCCGATTATGTGTTCTGGTCTACGACAAGTTTTCTGGGCAGTGCCACTGCTTCGTAGACCAGAACACATAATCGGCTGAATTATTGTTGTTCTGTTGTTTACAATAATGAAAAGAATACTATGTTATTGCCGCGAACGAAAAATCGCTGAATAAAAATAGCTCAGTTTATATACAAAATGTAAAAAACTGTGAAAATTTTTAATTTCCCTCCACGTTGCTATCGTCCCACCTTAAAGATAGAATCAGGAATATTACCTTATGCTCATGCATCTTATGCTTCCTGGCCGCCTTCATTTCCTTAGTGACATTCAGCCAGTTGACGTTATCCAGTGCCCCCAGTGGTCCTAACACCACTTGACCCGGGTAGAACTCCGAAGGAGAGTAGGAAGTGGACCGGCGACGACGCATAGAGTAGTCTTCTAGGGGACAGCTGTCCAGGTCTGGATACTCGAAGCGAGAGCCGTCTGCTGACACGAGGCGCATCTTGCTGTGCACAGCCTGGTTTGGAAAGTGGTTTATT
The DNA here is from genome assembly GCA_949319315.1 of Zelleria hepariella. NCBI lineage: Eukaryota > Metazoa > Arthropoda > Insecta > Lepidoptera > Yponomeutidae > Zelleria > Zelleria hepariella. The sequence goes on along the minus strand of OX439378.1, from coordinate 23,651,245 downwards.
AATTGAAGAAGGTTATTGAAGGTTTCGTTGTTTGTGAGGTACCTAATGCAATATGCCGAGCAATTTGCAGCGTGGCTGGACTAGATTTAGGCATGAGGCTACAAAGGTTTAACAGGAGATCTTCACAAAAATTGTTTCGTCAGTAGACATTTTAAGTAACCAACTTATTCTTTCGCGCATTTTCAAAAGCAGTAGAGTATCTGTTATTACCCGCATTTTAGTGATAAAAAAAATATTTATAGGTTATTTTTATGATATTCGAGACATTGAAGATTTCCGAAACTCAACTGCCTGCTGTTGAGCCTATTTTGCGTGAAAGCTTAGTGCGAAAGCGAAGGACTGCCTTTTGAGGTCTTCCACCTGAAGTTATACAGTAGAAATAATAAATTGTACTCTACATAATTCAATTGAAGAGAAAAAACAATTCCCCATACCTTAGATGTCCCAACCCAGGAATCCAGACAAACGGCCAGGTCCGGGGTAAACTCCTCCAGCGGCTGCAATCGTTCGCTGGGCACGCTCGGTATGACGTGCTTGGTGCCAACGATTTGCAGTGCAGCCGTCATGACAATGTCCCGGCAGTAGCCCCGCTGCGTGTCCTTGCCCGCTATGAGACGACGGACCACATCACCCGGCATGAGCGAGCGGTCAGCCAGTCCCACCTGTGGGGCAGGAGGTTTCAGATTTATGTTTTTGGAAGTATTGCATGATTGGTGAAGATTTTTTGTAGGATTCTAGGAGTGTGTCTCATGTAAATTTTTGTTTGGTGTATTTTACAGTCTCCACAGTCTCTATCTAATATTCTGACTAGCAGCTGTCCATCACAGGTGGCTAAATAGGTTTTCTTTTTCTGAATGATTTTAGGGCCCACAACTACCCACCCACAATTTCACCAACCATGATGGTCATTAGTACTGAGATCCACTTTTAGGTACAGAGTCCATAAAAGTTGATGTTGATACCTTGGTTACTCTTATCACAATTTTTGCATAGAATAAAGAAACAAAGGATAAGGTCTCTATAAGTAAACCCAGGGAGTCATTATGAAATTGAGCAGTCCTTTTTTGTGAAAACAAAAGATCTCTGCCAGTACCTTACAACACAGTTAAATGTGGTAAGATAATCTAGTACCTACCTCAAAGTCCCCAAAGGACAACTCAAAGTCTGCAATGTCGTCAATATCTTCCATGATTAAGTAGAAATCACTTGCACACAAGAAATCACACAAAGGCAAAGTAATGCAAAAGTAAGAATAGGGGGTAGGACTGGAATAAAATTGGAGCTAATAACTTTTCTAACATTATCATAACTACCTTCATAAGAGTTAAATTAGTACTTGAAAATGTAAAACCCACTTCTAACTGTATACCAAATTACATTGACAATCTCGCTCATCGCCAGCCAAGCTAGCACCCTTAATAGACACATTAGCGAATTTGGATGGCATTGTATGTATGCTACGTGCGAGCGAAGTTATTTATTACAAACTAAAAGCATGAAGCTCGCTTGTTATAAATATATTTACGGTAAGCAAGATAATGCTTTGTGGAGCAGAAAAATAAAAAATGTTCATTAAAAACTGGACTTTCTCTCTGTAATATAGGAGTCTGCATAAAAGTAAACACTATGGAAGTTGACTGCGTCCGAGTTCCAACTGTGAAAAAAAAAGTTACCTGACCTAAACATACAGCAATGTAGAATAGATTGTTGCTAAAATAAACTGCTCAGGTAAGTTGTAGATTATTGGTAGTTGGAGTACCTATGAAAGTGTCATAGCATTTTTATTGATTTATAAAATCAGTTTATCCACAGTTTTTAATTCTGTATGTTAGATATTGTAAAGATTGAGTTTCTCTACCACCTGCCTTCTTTCCCTGATCCTATTATGAGGTTGCCTCTTCTAATTTCAGAACCCTTGGAAACTGGTAAAGCCTGGACCCAAAACCCACTCAGACCATGCCAATTTCGGACCATATTTTTTCCTCGAGTGCGCATGAAAAACAGGCAACGTAAGAGGTTACTGTACTCATAAATAACCTGACAAAATGACAGATATTTATCGATGGGTGGTAGGCGAGGTACTTTCGTGATACAAGTAGAACACATGGCAAGTGGGTACTTACAGTCTTCTCGGACACCACTCGTTCGGTGCCGGAGGGGTGCCATACAACACGAATTTCTCCTTTTTGTATCGGTGTTTCGATATCACTTTCTTGGTCGCTGGAATTTGCTTCATAGTTCTCGAGGACTAGTCCAAACACCACTTGGCCGCGGTTATTGATCTTATACACTTCGTCCTCGTAAAAGTACTGGAAGTCAGTCGGAGAACCTGGATTTTGCCCCGCCATATTGACGGGAATTATTTAGAGACACAAATAATTTTGTTTTTACGTGATTAGGTTCTTTCTGACAGCTGATTGCGGAGCGCACAGCACGCATGCGTCAAATTGGTGTGGCCAGCTTTTTAAATTAAAGTCCCAAAATTATAGCTCAATCGATTTTGTTGTTTTTGTTTAGAAATTAACTTTGAAGAACATAAAAACATCTGTGTCAGTGCGAACAATATTTTTAGCTATTGGAGTCGTTAACGATTCAATATAAACATTTTTGTGAGTCGTGTTAGACTGGGCTGGGCCCTTAGCCTGTAACGCAATGGCGGGTCAATGGCGTCCCGGCAGAAGGACAAAACCGGGTTCTCCTCGTTTTTCTCCTACAACCAGAGAACTAATCCTCTAGAATTAGAATCAAAATATTCTTTGCTGTACTACAAAAACATTAAAAGGACCGACAGCGTTAGCAAATCGTAATTGAAGTCGTCACCTGACAGCCCATTTTGGCACCATTGTGTTACAGGCTAAGGGCCCTGAGCATTTTTGGGAAAATATTTGATCTGGTCACCCGTAACTGTAATGCTCAGAGCGCCATCTTGCATCACCTTGTAAAATTAATTTAGCACGTCTAGCACTGATTTTAGCTCGATAACGCGCGATACACCTGTTTTTTTTGGGTTGTAATTAAACAGACTTCTTTTTAATAGCATTATACGCCTCTAAAAATCTAAATTGCCTTCTAAATTACTAAGTCAGCCACAATCAACGCGCATCTAAATAATACTATCTACTAGATACTTGTATGTAAGACACTCTAAATACAACTCAGCATCGTGGTTATTTTTTGGCATCTAAATTTGTAATATGCATTCAAGCAGTAAACTTCTAAAATATTAATATATGACACCAAAAAAATGTTCAATTAGCTTCTAGTTTTATAACTCAGTACCTACTCAGTACGTTTAAAATTTATCTCGACCTACATTAATTGATCGTCAAAATTTACCTAAAATTTCATCAAATAGTAAATTATGGCCACTAAAATACCCTGGAACTATTGAAGGGAAACAAAATGAAATACTTTTTTTTTAAATCAATTCTTGTACTTTGAAATACCATCATTTTACGTAAAGTAATTAAAATAAAGATATACTGCCGTCATAAGAAAAAAAGACGCAACTGACATGTTTTCCAAAATTAAGTTACATCAGCGAACTCGATAACATGGAACAACTTCTTCAAGAAAAAACCATCCTCTAACACGGCACACGCATCTACACGCGCAGGTTGCGTTGTCAAAAATATTTTAAACCAATAAGAAAATAGGAAACTCCTTGATTGGTTAATTGTTTACGCGCCATTGATGTCATTGGGCTTTTCACAGTGACAGCGTCATGCCATGCTGCAGAGGTCAAAAGCTTTGCACAGATTATATTTGATAATCTGTCATCGTGAACTGTAAAAGTTTCTATATATATAAACAGAAAATCTGTATGTTTGTCTGTTTTCGAATAAATCTGCTGTTATACATATAGGTACCTAATATTGTCTAATGTTTATTTGATTGTTAATATCACAAGTGGTCAAGACACCTGGCGAGACGTACCGATGGCAGATGGACAAAGTTCATTGCGGAATGGCGACCCCAAGGGGATGAGATCGGTTGGCAGACCACCAGCCAGATGGTCCGACGACATAGCCCAACTCTTTAGACTTTACACTCGGAAAACCGTGGTTGCGCCTGGCACAGGATCGTGAGAGTTGGCGTAAGCATGAAGAGGCCTTTACTCAGCAGTGGGTGTTAAAGGGCTGATGATGATAATGATATAACAAAAAAGAAAGTCTGCTCTGAATCCAATGCTGTTCATTCCGTTCCAGACGGATTGCTTCTACCCATCGCCGTTTTCGTGCAGGATCTTTAGGAAGTCTAAGATAGTAAAAATCGAACAATACAACATTATCTCCGAAAAAAAAAAGAAATGGCGGCAAGCAAAGCCGAGGGTAAAAGTTTTATAGTTCCGTTTTATGAGTCCAAGATAATCGCTGATGAATTTATCATGTTAAAACATATTAAGACGGCGAAGACCTCAAGCAAAGCCACGGGAAGAAGTTAGTTTCATATTTTTATTTGGGTTTATTAAAAGTTGTGAATAAAAACGGTACAAGACATTACTTCCGTATGGTAACCGATACCCACTGCTTTGTGGTGCACATCAGCACGGCTTTTGCATCATTTTACGGCACATGAAGTCATTTTCTATAGTTTATTATTCACGACAAAATTTGACAAAATTGACGTTTTCTCGGTCATGTCTGTCGAACTACTAAATCGTGAGAGGAACCATTTTGTAGGCTCCGCCCACAGAGGAACCATTTTCGTTAGGTCATTTCTCAGGGCTAATGCGGTCTCTATGTTATCTTCCGCTCGCTGAGTTACATACATATTCGGAACGAGGAAAAAAAGGCGCACCTGCCTGTATTTTTTTAATTTCGATAGGAGCATTTTTCTGAAAGTAAAATGAGTAAAAAAAACGCATCTGATACGTAGTCACAAACATAGTGACTACTCGTCAGTACGTGAATCGAATGGCGCTCTCTGATTGGTGCAAATAGCTGGTCGCTGTCGAGTCCCAAATCGTATAGTGGCTTTTTTTCACAATAAAAGAATATGATGTATTAATTTACAGGCCAAGTTATAATATATGAGGTAGTCTATTGAAGCTTGAATTATATTTTTTTGAGGAGCTTATGTTGAAGCTGTAAAACGTATAATGGTGATGAGTTGTAAAATCCGTGGCTGAGTTAGTAAATCAGGTTGCAATAGATAAATCAGTGGACAAGTTAAAATAATTGTTGAACTTTACTTGACGCTTTCTTTGGAATATTTAGTTGGCGATGTAAAAAAGACGAATTAGTTTATTAGAAGCTATCTTATTTTCCCGTGGCTTACTTATAAAATGAGAAGTTTGATCACGTGGCCAAAAAAAAACTTTGTGGCTTGACTTATAATTTCCCGTTTTTTTTTATTTCGAAGGCGGAGTGACGAATTTACAGCATGCGCGGAGAAACGATGGGTTCATCGTAGACATGCAGAAATTAAAAGTCGGTTTTAGAAAAAAATACTACAAGTTGAATAGTGTCAAGCGAACAGTTTTTTTTATAAAATAAAAAAAAACATAATAGGGCCGTCTGTTTGAATGAATGAGGTCGTTCGTTTACGATAGGACAGGCTGTGATGGCCTAAAGGTCTGGTAACCAAGCCAAAATATTATTAAAAAAAAAAGCTGTGAAAAATATAAAGATGGCGCGCGCGCGAAAGTTTGAAAATTACAGAAAGTTTTGTTGTCTTTACTTTATTATACTTACTTTTGTGATCAACCAACGTGTTCGAAGTTGGCTCGTGCTCACGTTGTTTACTCGACAACAGCCTCGGATCATACACATCGTCAATAGTATCCTCCCTTCTGTGAACAATTTGCCAATATCGCGGTACTTACGTTTTCGGTACACTGTTGAGAAGCTCGTGGATTATGTCTCTTACCATATTTACCTAATCTAATGGTGCCGATGCTGGAAAAGCCTAGTCGCTCACCACGCGCCCTTCAAAGACTGCTAGCGCATTCAATCCCTGATGGGGACGTCAAGGAAAGCAGACTACCATTTGTCCTTAATAAGTACTCGTACCTACTTACCTACCTACCTGATCGTCTATGCTTACTTACTCTGAAATCTAGAAAGCTACAGACAGCTGTTTCAGTTTGATTAGGTAGTTATAGATATTTTAGTTATAGGACCATAGTAGGTACCTAATCTTATCACGTAAATAGGTAGGTATACTTACCTCTATGGGTAGAAGCAGCTTTTGTCCTAGTCATAATAAGTAGTTATGCTTACTATACCCTTGTGTCTAATTATACTCGTAGGTACGGTCGGCCAGTCAGATACCCCATGGCAGCTCCTCTTACCGCGTGCGGCATAAGGGCGACAATCGAACAAAAAGGGGTATCCTAGCGTGTGGCCGACGGTATATACGTGTACATAACTAGATGTGACTTTTTTCTAGTGAGTTCTAGCCAGACATCGTAGCATAACTACCTAAATTACCCTGCAAAAATACTATTGTCATTCATTATAAGAGCCACTTACACACATAACCGGCGTGACGTTAGCGCGAGTGCTTCTCGCTCCGCCATTCTCGGCGAGCGCGATCAATACTTTGTTATCAACATAACGTTCTGTTTATATATGCCAAGTAGTACGCACTCGACGCTCGAGCAAGGCCGCCGCGCTGGTGATAACGCACCAAACTCGCTTTTTTACTAAAGCTTACATACATTTGAACATGTGAACACGACCCTGAGCTACAATGCCGCTGCCAGAGCTGATTAAACGCGCCTCAAGCTATTTCCTCGGGCTCGAGTTCGATGAAAACGAAGAGCCGCCGGATTACGTCGACAACGAAATATTGTTTTGCAAGAACAACGTTTGTGTCCATCCACCGACTGTCGCCAGACATGAGTTAGACATCGTGCACCATCCTGGATACTTAACAGTGACAACAAAAGTATTTACCGATCAGCACAACAATGCTAAGCGACCTACGCTCTTTCTCAACTGGATCCCGAACTCGACGCTAAAGAAATGTCCTTCGGCCGTAGAGACGAGTCCCAATGAGGAGCTAAAGAAGTTTGTGTATCCGAAGAAAAATGGCAAGTCGAAAAGTGATGACGCAACTAAAGGAAACGAAAATGCATTTTCCGACTCATCTGAGACGAACAGCCTCAACTCTAATTCAGACAAACACAGCTTTAAATCTAACGATATGATAACGATCTCAACAACGCAAGATGACTTGTCTTCTAGCTCGAAGCCGACAATCAAGTCGGCTGGGTCCGACTTGAAAGATGTTTACCAAACAAGCTTCGAAGCGACATCGGAAGAATGTAAAGACGACGCACTTGCTTACGAAAGACATGTTAGATCTCAATCCATGACATCTGTTAACATAACTATTGCTAACCCGAACATTGAGAACGTCGACTTGACCCCAGACTCTGCAACTGGCGGATTTATCAGGTCAATGTCAATGAGCTCGTGCGATGAGGGGAACCCCAACTGGATGACCACGCCGGAGTTTTTAGCCTTGAAGCACAATTTAGCATTTCCGGACAGTGTCCATAGCTCTCCGGTGCCACAGAGGCGGGCTCCGATTAAGTGTCGGCGGTAAGTTAATCCTTCGGGCAAACTTATATTATTTGTGGTCTAAAAATACAAGGCGAAAAAAAAGTACAAAACTAGGTATATTCTTTTGGACCTAGTTTTGGATCATTCACTAGTCTATAAGTATACGGGGTGATCCTAAGTAGGTCAACGAAATTGAAACCTTACTTGACAGGTTTCTTATCAAGGAAATAAATTATCGTCTCAATCGTTTGTATCGACAACGAGAGATAGTTAGCAACAGTAGCAATGAGGGCACACCAATATAATGTTGACCTTAAATAGGTACCTATACTTACCTACTACGTACGTTCGGCCACAGTCTAAGATACCCCATGGTAGCTCTTACTGCGCGCGGTATGAGGGCGTCAATCGGACCAAAAGGTGTATCCTAGCGTGTGGCCGACTGTACCTCACTAAATTTACTAAGAAATCTGTAACAATTTTCTTTTGATTCAATTTATTACGCAAACCTCATCTACCGCGCGAAGCCCTCCGAAAGAAGGCCGGGAGTGGGATGGGATAAGAGGGTTTCATTGAGCATTCCCTAGCGCGACGTTTAGGAATTTAATTATCTTCTCCCATCTCATCTGTCTCCGCGACCTTTATGATATGAGTGAAGTTATACGTTTTTATGTCGGCGTAAAACAAAAGTGTTAAACATCACCTCAATGGCCTAAAAACAGCACAGCGTCGTTTCACATTTTTGCTAACTCGTAAACACGCATCTCACATGTTACAAATTACCGGAATCTAGTAGTAATAAAGAAATATGAAACCGCTTGTTGACATAAACGCCCGTTTTCTAGAGTGGGGAACTGGCGGGCTGCCTACCGCTGCTAGTGCTAGGTCAGTTTCAATATGAGATGATTTATACAGCTTCCAGTGGCACCTTCAATCAAACTAGATGGGTGACGTGAAGGGACCACTCGGACGCTGCAGGGCCTGGGAAATTGGTTTTAGATGGAGTAGCCTTGCCCAGCACCTTTAGACCAACCATCCTGATGACAGATTAGTCGGTCTTGCTCACAGGAAAGACAAGGTCAATAAGTAAGTGCGGAGCTAAATAAGCCGCGGGGTTTCCATAAAACTTTACCGAATAATTCAAAGGAGTCTGACCTTTTGCTATAGAGCCGTCGCTTGTCGCTTGGCAACACCTTTGTGTTCACTTCACGCTACAACTTCATCCTTTACGCTTCAGGTTTTCTGTGGACCTCAGCCAGATGCGATCCCTTCGTTTGTTCTTCAATGATGACAGCTGCACGTGCGGCCAGCTCGTCGTGGCCTCCCGGGAGTCACAGTACAAGATCTTGCACTTCCACCACGGAGCGCTAGATCACCTGGCCCAGGTGCTGCATAGGTGGCATTCGCTGCTGCATAACATCAAGCTCACGCCAGGTAACGCAAACAGGTTTTGGTTATTGTGAAGGTGTTTTACTACATATCGTGTACGCATACACTTATTTAATTGAGGCAAAACCAGAAATGAGTTTCAGTATCGAGAGTCGAAAGTAGAGTCCATCAACAAGTACCGCGCTACCCCACCCCACGACAGCTCCTAACAAACAAAAAAATAGGTAAAAAAACTTTTTAAGTTAAACGGTTTTATGTTAAACATACATTGCAATGTTTAAGATAAATGTACTAAAAACCAAAAAATAATAAAATAGATACAGTCGTGGGAATTATAAACATATGCATAGACTAGACTAAAATAAAACCGTGGGGCACGTCAATTGTCTACAATCGTTGATTAAAATGTTTGTTTTGTAATGTTACACTATAATTAGGCAGTTGACGTGCCCCACGGTTTTATTTTAGTCTAGTCTATGCATATGTTTATAATTCCCACGACTGTATCTATTTTATTATTTTTTGGTTTTTAGTACATTTATCTTAAACATTGCAATGTATGTTTAACATAAAACCGTTTAACTTAAAAAGTTTTTTTACCTATTTTTATTTTCTAGTTTTTAGTTTTTATTTCGCATTCTGTTTAATTCATATAGTACATTGTATTATACTGGTTGAGCACTTTCATTTGATACCCATATTGATGGGATCGATAAAACCTACGTCATCCGCCATTTTGTAGGGGCCGCCATCTTGTATTTCAATTTTTTATAGTATATTGTATTCTGCTTGTTGAGCCCTTTCATTTGATACCCATATTGATGGGATTGATAAAACCTACGTTATCCGCCATTTTGTAGCGGCCGCCATCTTGGATTTCAATTTTTTATAGTATATTGTATTCTGCTTGTTAAGCCCTTTCATTTGATACCCATATTGATGGGATTGATAAAACCTACGTTATCCGCCATTTTGTAGCGGCCGCCATCTTGGATTTATAATGATAATGAATAAACATAATTGTATTGTCACCAAAATCCAAAGTGTATACAAAATTTCAGATTAATCGGTTGACAGGAAGAGGGTGAAATTTGAATTACTAAATTTGACCCAAGAAAGAATAAAGAATAAAACAAACGGGGTGAGCTAAATAAAACCGTTTAAAAAAGGGGTAGCGCGTCATGTCGTCGTGTGTACGGTCGACCACAGTCTAGCATACCCCATGGTAGCTCTTACCGCGCGTGACATAAGGGCGCCAATCGAACAAAAAGGGGTATCCTAGCGTGTACCTACGATTCTTAGTTTGTAGAGCAGCGGTTCTCAATCTTTTTTGCTGACGGAACCATTTTGGAAAGCGAAATACTAGACGGAACCCTACAATAAAACAATAGTTTTTAAAAGTTGGGCTTTTGTAAGTCGGGTAAAAAAGATTAAGAATCCATGAATTCAGTTTAATTTTTGTATTCTATTATTTCTATTCTTCGGGAAAATACTTCTCAAAAGTATTTTCCCGAAGAACTTTTAAAAATTCTCGCGGAACCCTAGGGCTCCGCGGAACACACTTTGAGTATGGCTGTGGTAGAGCACCGATAAGTTACGCCGAAGGTACTCGTAGTGGGTTCAATTCCCGCTCTCGACCAAGTTTTTGTTCAATGTTTGAATTAGGTATAGAAAAATATGCACATTATGAAGGTCTTGTCAGTGACATAAAGCGTTAAAGTTGCACACATAATTCTGCGTAGGAACAAATCAGACAAACTCCGAGTGGATAAGTACACACGACAGCACGTCAGACTATACACTTTTGTTGTAAAGTCGCCCGTAACGTAACCGAGTAGAGTGCTAGCGTGTAAAGGTCGACGTGCTGTCGTGTGTACCTACCGCTTAATTATTCAATTAGGATGTTGACTTATTATTTTTAATTAAAAGCATGACGTGCCGTAAACTAAGTATTGTCTCCAAGATAATGAAGCGTTATTACGAGCTTTGGAAGTTAGTTAACTCCATATAAATTAGGGATGCTTTAATTAAAAGTCGAGGCCAATTTGGGGCGCGAGTTGACGCGACTGAATAAGAAAGTCAACAATATTTATGAGCTCGCTGTGTAAGTTAAGCTTTAAGACGACGTACGTCTCACAGCTAGCGCCGCCAATGGAAAATAAATCATATCTTTTTTTTGGATGCGTTTTTAGCAAAAAACGCTCCTGCGATTCCTCAACACGAGGCTTAACTATTTTTAGGACCTAAGGTTTGGATTCCAGATCCTAGAACTTAAGAATGCAATCGATTCTCGCCAAAAGTGGCCACTTTTGGCGAGAATCGATTGCGTTCGTAGGAAATCCAATCCTGGAATCCAAACCTTAGGTCCTAAAAATAGTTAAGCCTCGCGTTGAGGAATCGTAGGAGCGTTTTTTTGCTAAAAACGCATCCAAAAAAAAGATATGATTTTTTTTCCATTGGCGGCGCTAGTTGTGAGACGTACGTCGTCTTAAGTAAGGTGCTACGACGGAAGAAATTACCTACCTCCTGATGAATTACTGAATTGATTGAAGTCGTTATATTATATCATAGGCAGTTTCAGTATCGTCTTAACCTACGCTCTTTATCAACCAACCCACGCATAACACTCAAACCTGTATATCAACTAACGTGTGATAGTACTGATCCTCGTCTATATTGCCTGCAGGTTCTGACGAGCCTAACCTGCCATACCGGCACTTCATGGTATGCCGTCCAGAGGTACAGAAGTCAGAACAACACCCAGAGGAAGGCAAAGTGCCGAAGATAACACCAGAACTCTTCTACGGGAAATTCATGAACAGCAAAGGGGTGATAGAGGACGACCTGTTCCTACGAAAGTGCATTTTCTTCGGAGGCCTAGATAGGGAATTGAGGAGAGAAATCTGGCCATTCTTACTCCATTGCTATCCTTACAACTCAACCTACGACGAAAGAGAGATCATTCTGCAGATTCGGACGAGGGAATATGATGAGATCACAAGAAGAAGATTGGAGAAGATGACGCCGGAACAACACGCTGTCTTTTGGAGGACTGTCCAGTGTGTTATAGAAAAGGATGTCGTTAGAACTGATAGAGGCAACCCCTTTTTTGCTGGCGATAATAACTATAACATCGAAATAATGAAGAATATTCTGTTGAACTACGCAGTTTATAACCCCCAACTTGGGTAAGAAAAACTGATTAAAGGCAACTTGAAGGGAACTTTAAAATCTTTTGCATAGACCTGATAATCACTCGACCGTCTTCTTTCAGATACACGCAAGGAATGAGCGACCTCCTAGCTCCAGTCCTGTGCGAGATCAAATGCGAGGCGGAGGCTTTCTGGTGCTTCGTAGGACTCATGCAGAGGGCCATATTCGTCTGTACACCCACCGACAACGACATGGATAATAATCTTGTAAGTTAGCTCCGATCAGCCGTATTTTTTAAAGAGTGTAGAGACGATAGAGTAAAATTTAAAATGGATAAAGGTTTAGAGTTTCAACCGCATGAATATTGAGCCTACTTAATCTACTTTCGTACAATACAATACGTTTTGTTTATCATCATCAGACTATATTGGAATCATTTCATTACTATGCTTGAAATATCTTTTTCAGAGTTATCTGCGAGAGTTGATCCGAATAATGCTCCCACATTTCTACAAGCACTTAGAGAAACATGTGGACGCAATGGAGCTGCTTTTCTGTCACCGTTGGATACTGCTGTAAGTGATTTTTATTACGGACAAGGGAATTAAAGGGTTGGATTGATAAAGAGGCCAAAAAGTAGGTAGAGTATATGGTCTCAAGTCTGTGAGGCAGTAAAGTTAAAGTCGTAAAAACAAGGAACTTATCAGAAAACGGGGGAACAAAGACTGTTGTTTGCAAACCTTTGCAAGTTTTCTTAATTTTGTTTCAACCATAACATATTATTATGCGCTTGCAAAAACCATTTCAAATCAATAGTTTTGTTTCAACATCATCAATATTTTTTCATTAATCTACAATGGTTTTATCAGCGTTATTTGATAGGGGGACGTTCTGATTAATATACCCAACATATGCAATAATTTCATTATATCGGGCAAACGATAATCCCTACAGTGCAGCGAACGGAAAAAAACAAGTGCAACTAACACATAACATATTCCGTTGAATGTTAAACTAATCTTAACAAAACAGATACATATCTTCTCTGTTAGCAGAAGAGTCTTCAGTCTTCTCTAGAGTTACTTACTCATTCACTCACTCACTCACTTACTCTACACGTTTTTGTTTAAATAAAGATTTGAGATTTGACTTAATTTGGAGTTATTTCTAAATTCCTATGCTTGATCTTTTCCAGGTGCTTCAAACGCGAGTTCACGGAGCCGGTAGCGCTCCGCATGTGGGAGGCCTGCTGGGCGAACTACCAGACAGACTACTTCCACCTGTTCATGTGTCTGGCCATAGTGGCGGTGTACGCCGATGACGTCATCGCTCAGGACCTCAATACCGACGAGATGCTACTGCATTTCAGCTCTTTAGGTAATTGTCTATATTTTATACCGTTTGGACGTTCGACGGGCGAAAAATGCAAGTCTTCCCTTCCTGGGTCTGGCATTCTAGCGGCGCTCTAGCAACGCTCTAGCGATGCTCTAACTACGCTCTAACGACGCTCTACTTAGTGGACAGAGACGCGAAAGGAGAAACGCAATATTTCTTTACTTCGTGATTAATTACAAAAATATGCCCGTAGGTACAGTCGGTCACACGCTAGGATACCCCTTTTTGTTTGATTGGCGCCCTTATGCCGCGCGCGGTAAGAGCTGCAATGGGGTATCTGTGACTGTGGCCGACCGTACAATGATTTAGTTCGGTGTTTTGCTAGCTTTTTTCTGAGCAATTTTGTCATTTGTGGACGGAGTAATTTTTTTTACCTTCGCTATTGATAACGCGAAAATCAGTTTCGCAATATTTTTGGCGCTTGTAATCAGCTGCTTTCAGTGAGCGCACATCCACTGAGAAAAGTCCTATGTTAAGACAGAAAGTAAACTGCATATTTTTACCTCTTTCAGCCATGTATATGGACGGGCAGCTGATTCTTCGGAAGGCGCGAGGTCTCCTCTACCAATTCCGGCAGCTAGTCCGGATCCCGTGCACTCTGGCCGGGATGTGCCAGCGCTGCGGTCCCGGGATCTGGGACTCCTCGCACCGGCCAAGCGTCGAGTGTACGGGCGCTCACGACTTCTGCGAATATGCTGTACAGTAGTGGTAACTAGCACGCTGAAAGAAGTTCATCAGGTAGAATAAAGGCTCCCCCAGACAGGCGCGTTTTTTTCGGTTGATAATATCGCAGGCGTTATAGAGATTTCTGTTTTCAGTACATTTGGCCATACAAACTGCTGCGATAATAACGCTATGGCCATCCTAAAAAAAAATGTACTGAAAACAGATATCGCAATAACGCATCTGATATTATCGAACGATAAAAACGCACCTGTGTAAGGGAGTTTTAAACTTCGCAAAACACGAACAGTCATACATACGTAACACTGTCATACAAGGGAGACAACAAAAGCTTCATAGTTGGAACTAAAATATTTTCATATCTTAGTTCTTTACATTTCTATCATGTCGGCCTCCGTTGTAGCTCCGTAAAGACCGGATCCCGTGTACTGCCGGGATGTGCCAGCGCTGCGGTCCAGGTCGAGTGTACGGACGGGCGCGCATGACTTCTGCGAATATGCTGTACAATACATGTTACTAACGGGATCACCAGGTGGAAAGATATTGGTAAAAACATAGAGTGAGCGACTTACCAACACAGCGGCGCTCTCTGATGATGGAAGGCTTAATTTTTTTACATGCCTTCAAGGCCTATGATCAGCAGTAATATATTGGTTAAATATGTTTTATGGATGTCAATTGAGCTTATGGAATTTACCCTGGATAAGAAATAGCCTAAAATCTAAATCAAATTATAAATACGTAAGGTAAATGGTTAAAAACTGTTGATGCTATCGTCATGTCTTCATAGTTATGCACATAGTTATTTTGGGTAAATAATTATCCGTAAGGCATTTAGTGACCTACCTAACATAAAGCTTGCAAACAAATGATGCGTTCACCAAAAATTCTACTCAAATGTAAAATTAATTAGTACAAATGTGTAATAATGTATCAGTATTAAAATAAATATACAATACGAATTACCAAATTAAACATACCAAAAGATGTGTCTCGTTAAAAGTTGATGTTAATGTGACAACATATCAAAATCTTCTAATTGTTAAGCGAAAATGTTGTCTGCATGAATGAACGTTTAAGTTTTGTACAGGGCGTATCTTAGAAAGGTTCAGTCATACTTTATATGGAAAGGGTTCTACAGATTTTTTTTAATGACCTACATACTACGCACTTTTTCCATGGATGGAATATCAAATAGTTTTTTTCTAAGGTGAGCACTGTATTCTTGAAAATATATTTAAGTAAGTGTTATAAAGTATGACACCACCTTTTTGAAACATCTTTAAAAACCAAATGATTAGTATACCAGTAAAGTAAACGTAAACAAATAACTGAGTACCTGTCGTAATTAACTTTTAAAACGTTAAAACTTAGTCATATCAACGTTGACTCTATTTTAATTATAGAAATATATTTCAGTTGTATTTAACCTATGTCGCATTTATTAGAAAAATATATTTTATACTGTAGTTGGTTGGTGCATGTAAGTGTAGCTCATTCACTTCAGTTATTATTGTTATAAAATCACTCCGTCGACGAATATCACCCCAACATTTCCATACCATGACACTCATCCAAGCACCCATGCATTGTGACCAAATAGGAGCTGGGAATTCAGCTCCTCACTGAGCTATTTACTACTTATCTAT
Source organism: Zelleria hepariella (assembly GCA_949319315.1). Classification (NCBI taxonomy): domain Eukaryota; kingdom Metazoa; phylum Arthropoda; class Insecta; order Lepidoptera; family Yponomeutidae; genus Zelleria; species Zelleria hepariella. The sequence continues at coordinate 23,635,461 of OX439378.1, read as the reverse complement.
ATAAAGAACATGCTTGCTTTATTTAAGGCGCTCGCTGCAGCTAACAAACTACAGGGTGCACTCTAAGTTGATAGCGGAAATTTAAGTAGGCTATCTAATGATCAATACAAACAACTTGTACTAGGTGGCGAAAAAAATGGAGCGAAAAAAATATCAGCTGTTCCATACAAAAGGTCGACTCAGTACTGCGCCAAATGTATGAAACGGCTGATATTTTATTCGCTCCATTTTTGTCGTCACCTAGTACAAGTTGTTTGTATCGATCAGTAGACAGCCTACTTAAAGTTCCGCTATCGATTTAGAGTGCACCCTGTACTTGTGATACCAGATAAATTATGTCATGTTATATTTTCATTTAATTACATTGAATACGCACGTCAGACTACTCAGACTGTACACTTTTGTTGTAGAATCGCCCCTAACGTAACCGAGTAGAGTGCCAGCGTGTTAGATAAAGCGTTATAGAAATAATCCTAGCTACTTTTAGAACACTGAACCTAGGATCATTATGATATGTACTTGTATAGCCGCGGACAGCTAAAAAGGGCCGTTTTTATCATCCTGAAAATCGGTAACGACAGAGGGCCCGTTCTGCAAAAAAAAAAATCGCTCTGTCGTTCGTGATTCGTCACAACCGGTTTATTTACTCGAAAATAGCCCTTATTTATTGCGTTACAAACATGAGAACCTGCAGGGTGCGCCTTAAGTACATAATTATAATATACATGTTTGTGACTATGAGCTACTAAAGTATATTGAAATATAAAATACTAGTTGTGCCCGCGACTTCGTATGCGTTTTTACACATTTGACATTTAATTTAAATTCGACTGTGGAGGAAAACTCAAAAGGAAGGTTTTTTTTAACCCCCGACCAACAAAGAGGGGTGTCATAAGTTTAATAGCTTTGTGTGTGTGTCTGTTTATGTGTTTATGAGGGTGTGCCTGTCTGTGTGTCTGTGTGTGTGTGTGTGCCCTAATCTAAACAATACATTTATGATAAAATATGTTTTGTTTAGATTAGGTATCGCTCGTGTAAGATACCAGGAAGCTTAGCATAAGAATTGCCTGGGAAGTATAGGGGTTTATATGTATCTCCCTCGACGTAGAGTGGGATAGATAAAGTAATAAGCCCATAGATAAGGTCTTACCCATTCTCATGCTAAGCCAGCAAGCAAAGCATAAGGTTGGGTTAGAGCGTATCTACCGCAAATAACTCTGTCTATCCCGCTCTACGGCAAACAAAATATATTTTTTAATATCAAGTTGGGCTCAGTAGAGTAAATATTTAAAAAAAGGCACAAAAAAAAATTTCGACCTCGCGTGGGTTCAAACCCAGAACATTTCGACCACAACGCAACAGTACTACATTTCTAACATCGATAAACTTTGTGCGACCTCCACCGAAAACCACTCACAATTCCCTCCAGCAAGCATCATAATGCTGGGTTAGAGCGTATCTATGGCTCTGTCCATCCCGCTCTACGTCAAACAAAAGAGTGAGATACCTATTGTTTTAAACCCATAGATACGCTCTAACCCGGCCTTATGCTACGCTTGTAGAACTAACATTTTCCGCCAAAATAAAATAAAAACAAATGCCGATTTTTCATTTACAATATGCGCCCCAAATGCCAAAAGTCGTAGCGTGCTATTATACAGAGTGTTAAAAGACCGCCAACAAAGCGGGAGACCACGTATACGTACGTATACGTATAGTCCTCATCATAACGAACATTTTTGCCCAAGGAACTATGCCTGGGAAATCAACGGTTTCCGAGATAATAAGTCGGACTTTTCAATTTTTTTTTCCGAAATGTGTTCAGTATCACGTTTTTAAGGCGCTGGGCATAGTGAATTAGCCCGCGCGCAAAAAAAATGCACAAACACCATTCCTGTATCAAATACACTAAAAAAATCGAAAATGTTCACATATCAAACCCTAGAATTAGGTGAGAGCTATCTAAAACAGCCAGTTTTGTGTTGATACCCCTATCAGATTGCAAGATATATTGTTTGAAAAAAAGTGCGCCGCCTATTTTTTTTCATCAAAAATATCTTCAAAACGTTTATGAATGTCAACACGAAACTGGCTGTTTTAGATAGGTCTCACTCACCTAATTCTAGGGTTTGATATGTGAAAATTTTCGATTTTTTTAGTGTATTTGATACAGGACTCAATTGTGTGCATTTTTCTTGGCGCGCGGGCTATTCACTATGTACAGCGCCTTAACATAATATCTTCTCAAGAAGCCATATCAAAATTATGGATATTTCTTACAAAAAATCAAGTTAAAATTGCAACCCGCAATGTAGGTTTTCGAGAGAATGTGGTTAAAAGTCGGACTTTTTTTTTTTTTTTTTTGCAGAAATATGTTCAGTATCACGTTCTTAACATACCTTCTCAAGAAGCCATATCCAAATTATGATTATTTCTTACAAAAAACGAAGTTAAAATTGCAACCCGCAATGTATTCTAAACATCGGATAGCCTAAGATACTCCCAGAAACGTGAGTTACGACCATGTTAAGTTTGGTTGAAAACTATTCAGCGGTGTTCGCGTTTATCGTGTTCATACAGATAGACAGACAGACAGACAGACAGACAGACAGACAGACATAAACCGTTTTTTTTGCATTTTTGGATTTAGTATAGTTTACTTAGTAACCCCTGCTAGTTTTTTTCTAAAAATATTCTATGTACAGAATTGACTTCGCTAGAGTTTTATTATAAGTATAGATTATTTTCGCATATTGTGAATTGTTACACATTATTATTCTGTGATATATGATCTGCTTGTAATATAATGTATAAATGATCTTGAATAAAACTTTAATATAGCTCTAGTATAAGGAACTATTACAGTAGTTCTCTTTGATATGTTATGTACTGAGCCATACCCACCAGAAATACATGTTTATGAGCATTGAATATGCGTTTAATTTGTCCACATAGTCATAGAGTTACAAGGCCGTTAGCCGATACACAACAAACCGGCAACGAAGGGAACGGGTGGGGGGAAGTTAATGATATTGACATTTAAGTCAGAATGGAACATAGATTGAGAAAGGAAATGAAAAGTTGATAAGGTTATATTCTCTTTGGCAAAAATCTAATATTGTGAATAATCCATTTTATTTATGGTTACACTTATGTACATTTTTATTATATCCACTTGTGAACTTGATATCTAGCCGAGACGAGATAAGAGGTGATAACTGGTGGTTATTGTAGGTATGTATCACTCTTTACTTCTCATAATAGCAATAGTAGTGAGCAAAATAACATCACATAACGTAACAACACTACCAGCAAACATGGCTTCGACTCTACCGAAAACTATGAAAGCTGTCGGCCTATTCAAGTATTTGCCGATCACAGACGTAAACAGCCTTTTGGATCTCGAAGTCAACCTGCCAGAGGTGAGGGAAACAGATATCCTTGTACAAGTAAAGGCGACGGCCGTGAACCCTATTGATAAGAAGCAACGAGCTCCAAAGCCCCAAGTGGAGACAAGTCCAAGGATCCTTGGTTGGGATGGCGCTGGTATAGTTGTAGCCAAGGGAGTGAACACAAAATCCAATTTGAATATCGGCGACGAGGTATTTTTCTTCGGCGATATAAGGAGAAATGGCAGTAATGCCCAATACATGGCAGTGGACGAAATCTTGGTCGCCCCGAAACCGAAGAAGTTTTCTTTCGAAGAGGCTGCTGCTATGCCATTGACGACCTTAACGGCTTTCGAATCGATATACGATCGCCTTTTGATAAGCGGAAAAGATAAAGGAAAGTCTTTACTGATTGTGAATAGTGGAGGGGGAGTCGGGTCTATAGCATCTCAGCTTGCCAAGCACTTGGGTCTGATAGTGATCGGGACTGCTTCCCGCGAAGAAACAACCAAGTGGTCGAAGAAATATGGAGCTGATTTTGTCCTAAACCATACCCAGGACCTTTTGCCTCAACTGGAAGCTAATGGGTTCGGAAATGGAGTTGACTACATTATGATGAACTATGACCCTTTTTCTTACTGGGACACAATAATCAAGGCCATAAAACCACAAGGAAAAATCTGCGTCATAGTGGATACGACTGGCCTTGTAGACCTCAGACCACTGAAGGACAAAAGCGTCACATTGGTATCAGAAATGTTGCTAACAAAGATTAAATATGATACAGAAGACAAATATAAACTCAATGAATTTCTGCAGGAAGCATCAAAGTTATTTGATGCTGGTGTGTTAAAGAGCACTTTGGCAAAAACTCTCTCGCCAATAAATGCTGCTAATTTACGGGAAGCCCATAAGCTGATGGAAGAGAAAAATATGATTGGAAAGCTGGTTCTCACTGGTTTTTAATATTTACTCATAATCTTGCACAATATTGTGAAATAAACATATACAAATGTACATACTTTACTTTCATTTCTGTAGAACACTTGGATCAAACTCAGTCCCTTTGAATGGTGATCCCTCAGCATTCCATGCTTTCTTAAGAATTTCTATGTTGCGCATTTCATCTGTTGTTGGTAGGCCCTGCATCTTTCTTTCTTGATTCCATTGGAGTTCTCGTATCTGAAAAATAATAGCTAGTGGTCAGTCATTATTTTTTTATGTGAGCTGCCAGCTTCACTATGAAATTCAAAAATTATTATCGTCAGACATCAGTACACCTTCAGTAAAACTCTAAAAAAAAACAGTTACTAATTAGGAAATTAGTAGTTTTAATTTACGAACCCAAACTCACACAAAACATCAGCTTATAGTCTCAGGACTGATCGCAGATAGTGATTTTATATTCAAAAAAAAATAAATATTTATGAACTAGCTTTTACATCTTAGACTTTGTCCTTAGATAAAAAGTTACCTATATTTATCCCCATACTTTTTTTACACTTGTCTGTTGGAGCATGCCTGCCCGTTTTCCAAGTAGATAATCAACACATAACTACTGTACTTACCTTTTCAACATGATCCTGTGGGAGATCATCCATGGGCCGTGAACAGTCTATTTTGTCAAGATCTATTGTTTCCTCTGAAGCCAAAAGTTTATTCCACCAACGCTCCACTGCTTTTTCTGCAATGTGACAAGATTTTTTTATTCAAATTATGAATATTTTACCTCAGTCTTCAATATTATATTATACTGCATATAAGATCAACAGATCTGCTAGATTGCAACAAAACTTAGGCGTTTGCATTTACATATTGAGATGATTTATACAGCGTCCAGTGGAACCTTCACTCACACTAAATGGGTGCAGTGTCCACTCAGACACTGAAGTGCCTGGGACAGTGTTTGATTGTAAAAATTATTTAACAAATTCTACATGTATAATGCTTGTATCAATTTGGCAAGATGTTATGGATAATATAATTTCAAAACATTCAAAAATTATGTTTTGGCTACTTGCTTTCTGTTACTTATCTTGACCCGTATGCAAGACTGATTATAACATTTTAATACACAGTGTATTTACCCAAATGAATCAATAAGCGTCCTTCACTTATACTCCATAATGATTCTGTGGTTTTGATCTTGTAAAGCAGTGAGTCTTTGACAATAACTTCTCCAGTTGTCGTAGCAACTGACAATTCTCCAGAGTTTATTACAACTTTGAGGTCTTTGGACGATTTACAATCTGGTGGGAGTTTCATTATTACATCTGAAAAGAGAATAAAATACTAATTAGTGGTTTGTATAAAAAGTAAATATTGGTTAAAGTTGAAGGGTAGCGCTAATTGCTTAGATGTACCTCAAGTTACTATAATTTGATAGGCTCAATAAGGTACTTGACAGGTGCATATCAAAATGAAAATGGAGTACCTACTCATCTGCTATCTACTGCGGCACTGCCCACCTACTGACCAAAAAGATGAAGTTCAGTTACCTAGCTCCATAATATTCTGTGACCAGGAGTAGTTGTCTCTAACAGCACCATTGTAAGATTCACTATTCTTTTGTGTAGGTATAGCCGGAGGCGTGTAGTCTTCTGGGATTGTCATTTTCTCAACCTCTTTTGTTAATTTTGGTATGTCTTCCAGATTTTTATCCACTAGGTCTTGTGATTGATTATTCTCTGAGGGACTTGTAGGTTCTTCAGGAGCTTTACAGTAGTTGTGTTCATCTGTTTCAACTATTGCTTCTTCAGCACCTATTTCTACTTCTTGGGCTACAGTTGAGCACATAATATCGTCATTTATGTCTGCAGGAGCCATCGAGTCTGTCCAGTTTTTGGGGTCGCACCTTCTTAGGACCTTAACAACAAGTTCTTCAGCCACACCTGGCGGGAAACCCATGTTTTCATACGGCCCCTCTGGCACGTAATAGAAGTCGGTTCTGGAAAGATTATAGGATAGTCTGTATATTTCAGGGTATCGGGTACCTTAGGGGCTTTCCATAAAGGAAATAGTAGCCAACAAAAGCTGGTAGAGGGAAAAATAGAATGAAACATGCGAGGTACATACCGTCTAGCTAGGAAGTTGAATATCGCTGAGAGGAATCCAAGTAACGACTCTTCGTTGACTAGTATTGATGTCAAAACATCATCGTACTTTGTAAGTTCTGTAGCAGCTGCCATAGTTGTGATTTTACACTTTATTTGATGATTTATTTCTTTGTTTTGAGTATGATTTAATTCAAAAGATGAGATGATCACAGACTCACTGACCCCAGCCGTATGAATCGTTCGTTCAAATGAACGAACGGTAGTGAAACGAAAGCCATTACAGGATGCTGACCTAAAAACAAAATCCATACCGACTCAGACTGAATTTTAATGGGATGAAGTTTATTTGCTATTTTTTATTTTATGTTTTCTGATACATAAATTAAATAGTCGAAACATCTGAGTATCTCAAGTATTATTTAGAACAGATTTGTTTAAATCGATTGATTGAGATTGTATGAATCGACAACGTTATGTGTCAAACGCGGCGCCAGCGCAGTCAGTGTTGCCACCTTAGTGGAATCACCACTAAATCTGGTGGTTTGGACTCCCTGTCTGCTCGCGTAGCATGGCATGAGGCGGTGTTAGAGACTAAACTCTAATTTTTAATTCGAGTCCATGGAATGACAGTTGCTACAAAGGCTTTATCTGTCAGTGGCATACTAGCAACTGTCATTCCATGGACTCGAATTAAAAATTAGAGTTTATCTATGGGTTTAAAACTATATGTATCTCACTCTTTTGTTTGAAGTAGAGCGGGATGGAAAGAGTCCTAACACTCTCACACCGCCTCATGCTACGCGAGCTGGTGGGCAAAGAAATCAATCTACAGGGTGCACTCTAAGTCGATAGCGGAACTTTAAGTAGGCTGTCTACTGATCACTACAAACAACTTGTACTAGGTGGCGACAAAAATGGAGCGAAAAAAATATCAGCTGTTTCATACATTTGGCGCAGTACTGAGTCGACCTTTTGTATGGAACAGCTGATATTTTTTTCACTTCATTTTTTTCACCACCTAGTACAAGTTGTTTGTATTGATCAGTAGACAGCCTACTTAAAGTTTCGCTATCGACTTAGAGTGCACCCTGTAGTGGCTGGCGGAATTTGGGAGAGCACTTTCCCATACAAATGATGTATTTTTTATTGGAGTTGTTACATTAGTCGATAAAACTATCTAAATCATAATTATTATTTGCCTCTTACCGGTAGTTTGGAAAGATTTATTATATTTTATTATTTTTGCAATGTTTTTATTCATCTCATGTGGGGAAAAAGTCATCTAGTTTTTTGGATTACTTAACGCAAAATAAAGAGTTTTTATGAGGTTTAGGCCCGGTTTCTGAGTTGAGAATTTTGCTAAGCAAATGGGTAAGTATCGTCCTGTCTCTGCAGATTTCTCACAAAAGAGCGTGACAGAGCGATACGTAAGTATGTGCTTAGTAAAATTCTCAACTCATAAACCGGGCCTTAGGGGGTTGCATTTAGTTAGTAGTCGCGGAAAAAAATTGTTGGCATGGCAACACCGCGCTAATAACAAAGGAAAACATATTTTTAGAACTTTATTTCGCGATTTCGCGGCTGCAAAGTGTTTATACCTGGTTTGGTTATGATTCCCGTGTACGTTAATAGTTAATAGTTGAAACGAACGTATCCAGCAATTCCGTGATCGAGGAAAATACCTGACTTCAACCGAAAGCACGTTTGCTCTCGAAACATACAATTCTTCTTGTCTGATGATAGTTTCTTCATCCACACCATCTGCTATGTATTCATATCGTAAGTACTTAACATAATTAACACTATCCACTCTAATCCGACTCGAGTGTAGTGTATAACTATTAATTTTAGGTTATGTTTTTTCCAACTTGACCCACCGACCGAAGAAGGTTGTTATGATGCATCTTTTCTGCGTTCGATGATACGCGTTAAGATCGTGACTTTCTATTGCCAACATTTATGTACCTACCAGTAATTGATTATGCTTTTTTTCAGCTTCCAACTTTAGTTACCTACTGGAATCCTCATATTATACCAATACTGAGATACAATTCCGAGAAGATAGGATTCTAGTCAAGGAACAAAAATGTTAATTCATCTCGTCAGGATAAACAAGGTACCTATTTATAACCATTAAATGTGTATTCAAACAAATCAAGCTGTACTATAAAAGCTCTCTGTTAGCATGCATGGAACATGCGCCCCGTACAATGCTACATTCTTGTATCACAAATATCTATTGACTAGCCTAGAGAATAGGTAGACAGGCGCATTAAAGGTTGTAATTACGGTACACAAGTTGATTACGGTACACAAGTTGAGTTTTTTTGTTCAAATAAATTCTGCGATCGGCTTCTCAAGCCATTAGCAGATCTGTTCTTCATTAGTTGTAGACTTGTAGCGTGTGAGGCAGAGTCTTCCATTAAAGACTCCTCTTCTTTATTTATTGATTATGTTTGTTATGAATCCCATCATCTTTTATTAAAAGTATTTTTAATTTCGTATTTACAGCCACAAAGTGAAGAGACATGCATCCTCGCCGGACGCGCCCTGTCGCCCTGCGCGACGCTCGAAGGCTGCCTAGCGTCGATAGGACCCTAAGAGGACAATCTACTCCATGGCCACGAAACAAAGCAACAAAAACAAGCGATGGACAATTTTCACCAACACAACCTTATTATTACGATAAGCTTTAGAAGTAGCATACACTGAAAATGATTGTATTAATAGAAATATGATGCTGATTAATTACTAAAAGAAAAACTGGCTAAAGAAAGTCCCGGGGCTCCATGGTCCTATGAATCTTTAAGATGACATTATAATTATTATTATAAAGGTAAAGGCCTCTTCATGCTGTATTGTATTTGTTGTTTTTGCTGAGTAATTCAAGCTGACTTCAACCATTAACATTGTAATTAAGTTATATTTTTAACCCCTGATACAAAAAGAAGGGTGTTATAAGTTTGACTGCTATGTTTGTCTGTCTGTGGCCGATTTAGATGCATTTTTTATTTATATTTTAAAGTAGGTTTTGTAGCGAGTGTATGTTCGTACAACGTACATGTTTAATAAAAATCGGTCCAGCCATTTATGAGATTTTCCATTTTTTAAGTAAAAATGTTAGTAGTTATGTTAAGTCAAATCTTTGTCAAATATGTATTAGATTTTCAGTACCTAACATTGTGACAGTTACAGTTTTTACAATATGTATTTAACTACGAGTATTTAATTTATAAGTTTAATACACACTGTGCCAAAAAGGCAATTTTAAATTAGATGACAATATTGTCTGTAGTAAACCACTTTAACTAAACTACGTTGATCGTACGATTATCACTTGGGTCATCTAGTTGCAAAAATCGCATATTTTTAGATAGCGGAGAATTTTCCAAAGTGAAAAATATAGCGGCCCTTGCAAGTATTTGTGATAAGTATGTAATACCTAATATACTTCCTAGAATTATTAATCAGTTATTAATAATATTTTGTAAGTAGGTAGTTACACACAATATCGAAAAAAGTATTCAGGAAGCCAGATTCTTTCTCAGACTAGTGTAGCTGGCAAAAAAAAATAGGTACCTTTCATAATCCATGAATAAAACTTCTTATTTACATATTGACGTATATTTTTCTTCAATTAAACCCTAAAAAATAAAATAAAACTACCAAGGACAGTATTTTATCGATATTTTATCAACCCCATCCCTAGTACATCGACAATAAACTATCGACTTTAGGCCATGCCTGCCGTGTGCTGTGATGGATTCCGCCGTCAAACGCGACTAACTTCCGGGGGTTAGTATGACGCGACTCGCATCTGTTCTTTTTTGTAATCTGTGACTGACCCTAGATTGATTGACAGACAGATGACAGATCGATAGAGAAACCACAGAACAATATGGTTGACAGACAGACAAATAATGTTGCCACAAATAGAACAAAAATAAAAACGATTTTTCTACTCTGGTAACTCAAAAACCGGTTCGTTTTTAATTTACATTCCCGCCACTTGGAGGAGTGGCGTCGTCGAATGTCGTTTCGAAAGTTTCACATCCGCAAGTGAGCGGGGCAAGGCAAGGAAGGCAGAGGAGAAGTCTCGCGCGCGAACTCGGTACGCTCGCTGCAGGCGATGACCGCATTTATATGAGTTTTTATTTACCGATTTGTGAGTGTGCTGTCGTGTTCTCAGTTCCGTTAAGTGTCTGCAAAAATGCTGTAGGTGAACTATCCGGATACGAAGTGTTGTGATTGTGAATACCTCTTCGCACCTTTATCTTTTTTACACTGTCCCTCGAAGGTTGTAAAAATGCCTTGCTCAGCGGTAACTTTGTCTATAGCGACCATCACAGCAATCGTGGCTGCTGCTCTAATGGCCATAGCCTTTTCAACTGATAATTGGCTATACATCGAAGTCAAACGCACCAATATACAGGTAAGATTTGAAGAACTACCTTCCCTGACGGGTGCCAACCTTCAATTTACATTGCTTAAACCTGTGGCTTAAACTAAGTAGTTAGTTTCATACTTACATTACAACAGCTTTTAGGATACCTACAGATAACAACATTGTAACTATGCTTTGTAGTCAGATGGTAGACCCAGTCGTAGTAAAATGTATTATTAGTTGCTAACACCTTTTTTTGCTGACACTACTAACAAACTACCTACTTACCAGGTACTTTCCAGGCTAACTAACTACGAAAACAAGTTTTGGAGTGAGAAATTCACCGAATGAAGTCGAAAAAAGTAGTGATTCACCATCCATACTTGAATATTAACCAATTAGTTAGCTATTAAACGTTGTTTCACAACTTCCTCAATATTTGCCTAACGCTGATTGTTATCCAAAGTGAACACCCTGCGCATAACAATCTTCAGAATCTCCCGAACTTGCAACATTTCCTTCTTTTGTACCACTAAATTGCTGATAGAAGATAAAACGAATCATTGAGCTCGTAGGTATTCTTTCCGAAGTCCTTGCGAAGCACCGTTAGAGCGAACATGTTACGCATAAATATGCACGTAAACTTATTGATGGCTCGAACAAATGTGTGGCTAACTGTATCATTCCGTGAGTGGCTCCTGTGCCATGCCAGTAGTAAACGGAGAATGATAATCAGACAGGTGGTCGTCATTAATGTTTGTGGAGAGACTACTTACAGTTATACCTACCTACTTACCTTAGGTTACCCTATAGAAGGTAGTCAAAATAAGTGAGTTGGTATCTACCTATTTATACCAAAAGTGAAATATTTACTTGCATCCTCACTAACAAACACACAACACCTACCTACGATGAACTGAAGAAACAGATAATTTAACTGGGTTACAAAGACTTTGCTAATAAGCAGGTTTTGGGTTTTTGTCAGTCTGTTATTTTTTGTGGCCGTTAAAGTGCCGAACTGCCGACCTCGCCTTGAATAATAAAAAGATTCTGGGCAGACGCAACTTCAGGTATAGGTTTAAAAAAAACCTTTCCATTCCATCACAAGCGGAATTGACTTTCCTCGAAAACGGGATCTAATATAAGTCATTGCCTCTCTCAATAAATTGAGTCTACTAAAACATATCCGACCCAAGACCTTTTTCTTGCAATGAGCAGGAGTATATGTATACCTACTTAATTTACGAAAATTACCTACACGTAAGAAATACTCTACTTTCTACGGTAAGTAAAAAAGTATAAGTAGGTACAAGTACGTAACTAATACCTCTTCAATAATATGTAATCACTGTAAACATAGAAACCGCATTTACGTACCAACAAAAGTTTACAAGAGAGAAACCGATCGTGAAAGTGACGAAACGGAGAAATTACTCTGAACATGCAAATACCTGAGACACGCTGACTGACCGTTCGTTGCCGTAAGTTATACAATTTCTTGGGCTCTACATTTCAGAATGACATTGCCGCCCTCGCAAACTTTGAGATTAATTTTTCATTTGGACAATGTCTTGGATCTATAAACCACGACAATGTCTATCGTACCTACGTACTACTAAGAAGTCACAAAAGAAAGCAAAGAAAAATTCTTAGTTTGCGTCCAAACTAAGAATTTTTCTTTGAAAGAAGTTTCTGTGAAAAAATGATCTACTAATTATAGAGAAGACAGTAGACACAAGACAAAGAGAAATTAGCCAATTCTACGGAGTCAGCGTATTTGATGGGGCAATTAGGGCAATTAGCTTATGAGGGGCCATTCCAAAAAAGTTTTTAACACTGCTACGCAAACTTGAACCATATAAGTCACAAAAGATTATTCAGCCACCAGACCAACGTATTTTGTCTTACGGAACTCCTCAACAATAGCAGAAAATCACTCGGAATCAGTGCAAAAGCGATAGCCTAATAACAGTGTGTCTTTTCACCAATGATTGCAAATCATGACCAGTCAATAAATCACAAAAAGAGTGAAAAATAGAACTCTGGAAGACTCTTTCTTCGCACCTACCTGAAACTTGACAGGAACCGGATGTTATGTTTGGTCCATCCCGGTTTAGAACGAGCTGTTGAAAGGTTATGAGCACCCAAACAGTGAATGTTGTCCTTTCTCTACCAAAAAAATAATAAACACGGCGCGCATTTTACGAGGATGATAAAGTTAACTTCCTATCTCAAAAACAAACAAATCGAAACAAACAACCGATAACCAACCTAAGGAAAAGTTGGATACCTGTCAAGTCAAATAATGTTTTGTACCGAACGAAAAGTGGTGTTTTTTCCTCGAGCGAGTCAGACTCAAAATCGTCGTCACGATTGTCTCATCGCGCGGCATCCACAATGGGTGATTAGACAATAAGCATGCGACAGGCAACCCGCTTTCGGTGCACCACCCACTTCTCACGACGAGACTCAGGCTTCCGCCGCACTTCTTCATACCATCTCAGAGGGAGTTATCTGTCCGCTTTCTTACTGCACTGACAGGTTGCACTGCATTTTGCATTCTTTTAAGGGTATTTCCCTAGCTCAAAGAAATGTGCCAGAAACCCGGAGGATACCAACAGCATATTGAAAGCTTACTTGTATTACGAGTTGATAACTTGTTAATGATGTAAGTATATAAGAGAAAATAAATATCTACCTACCTATGAGTACGTAAGGAGATTTTTTCGTTGATGGTAATCCCCCTGCATAATGGGTGCTGCAAAAAGTGGAGTCGTCGCCCGCAGAACGTACCAGCTGGGGAACTTGAGCTCTGCAGACCGTGTCTACTTTTCTACGGCAGCGGATAATAGAGACCTACACTCAGCACTGGGTGGCTATGGGTTGAAGAAGCAAGACAACACATCAGGTTTAATAAGTGCATGAGCAAATGCTGAGGATCAAATGGCTATTTGGCTTCAAAGCTGCAATTTGCATGCCTAATTACCTAAACTAGTCATACATAACTGGCCGGCTCTACAAGAAGGCCACGAAGTCGTCATTGCAACTCCAGCCGTTGCGGAATGTATGAAAACATGTTTTGATCCGGGGGCACGGCAGTGCCCCCACCAAGTCGAGCTAAAAAGCGGCACGGCCGTACCATACTTTTCTCGAAGCAGTTCAGGCCATTTTCGACCCCCTTATAACTTCGTTTCGGATAAAACTAGAAGCCTGAATTTTCTGTAACCAAGAAAGCATTGTATAAACACGGAATATTTAAAATTTCATTCAATTTGAACCAGTAGTTTAAGAATTATAACTAGTCAAAGTTTCGTATTTTGTCACTCACTCACTGACCGATCATCAAAACTCTAAGGCACTTCTAGCATACATAGAAGCTTCAAATTTAGAATACAATTAGTATTTAGTGTATAAATCAAGGAAAAACTAAAATATTTTGCAATTTCAGTCCAGGTTTCTAGGTACACCGACTGCATATATAACTTTGTATTCCTATATAAAGATATGGGATTACAAAGTTTCATTTGCATACATGTACAATGCAAATGTAACTTTGTAAACCTATATATTTATATGGGTATACAAAGTTATTTATGCATTTTGAATTTCGTAAACGGTTATTACGGTGTATTATGTCGGTGTAGCCGACTAGTTTCGTAAAATGTGCAGTGCTTACGAAAGTTTAAGTGTAAAAAGTTATTTATGCAGTTGGTGTATCTAGAAAACTGGACCGAAATTTTAGTTTTTCCTTGATTTATACACTAAATACTTATTCTAAATATAATGGAATAAATCAGTGTATATAGTTACCTACAAATACAAATACAAATACAAATACAAATCACTTTATTGATGCCAACTTAAAAATAGAGCTTAATATTAAGGTAATATGGCCCGGTTTCTGAGTTGAGAATTTTGCTAAGCAAATGGGTAAGTATAGTCCTGTCTCTGCAGATTTCTCACAAAAGAGCGTGACAGAGCGATACGTAAGTATGTGCTTAGTAAAATTCTCAACTCAGAAACCGGGCCTTAGTCGGTTAATTTATTCAGTCCCTACTTAAGGGTCCTTCTGTCTTAAGTTATTTATTACGTAATTAGCTAACCTAACAACATCTTATAGTGACGCATATCAATATTAAAAATCTTTTATGTTTTAAATAAATAGATTGACTTGGCAATCGCATGAAAACACTAAGTATCTCAAAAGTAATACATATTATAAATTAGATTATTTAGTGCGATTGCCAAGTCAATACATTTATTTGAAACATAAAAGATTTTTAATATTGATATGCGTCACTATAAGATGTTGTTAGGTTAGCTAATTACGTAATAAATAACTTAAGACAGAAGGACCCTTAAGTAGGGACTGAATAAATTAACTGACTTGGTATTACATGGATCTCAAAACTTTTTACGGTAGAAGAACTGAGCAGCGAGGCTTGGTTGTTTTTTACAAGTTATGTTTTTGATGGCATTTCAATATTATTTCTAGTCACGAAGGTATTTTTAGCGACTCATGCAAAGCCATTTGCAATCAATTAAAGTTCATAGCGTAATTGTTCATGCATGCACGTTATCTAGGTGGTCGAAGTTTTTGAAGATGAGGCATAGCCTTTCTCAAGAGCGCGATGGACAATCTTCATTTGAACTAGTTTGTAGGTCTGGAAGCAACAGGTACCTACCTACAAACCATAGAAACGTTCGGATCCAATACAACACTTGCACAAGTTGCACAACACACGACGCACGGATATTGCACGGTCAGGCGTCATTACAGTCGCTAATGGAGGGTGTGAGTAGCGCACACATAGCCGACAGTCCATGTGGGAGTTACGGAGACACCGCTTTCTTCATTTAGTGCGGTTGGCGGATTAGCTGATCCAACCATCAATCAGCTGAACGGTAGATCGAAGATTGCCATCAGAAATAAATCGCTTTCAAATTCAGACCAGTTCTTGTTAAGTATTTGAAGACATCGTTCTTGTTCAACTTGAAGAGGCAAGGACAGAAGGAAGTTATCTGTCTAGAGATCGTCTAAACTCAAATTGTCACCACATTTTCTCACATAACAAGATTGCCAATAACATCTACTTACCCACTACGGAACAGAGATTGTAGATGTGGACTAGAATCGTCACTAGAAAATTGAAAAGATAAAACAAATGAAAGTTACCAATTATATTTTGATTTTGTGAAGCAGAGCATGAAGGAGTCTAATATTTTGGCGGTGAGCCAAGATTGCTTGCGGTTAGCTTGTATCTACGCCACGTTATGAATTATCATAACTTAAAATATATCTAGTCTTCGATACACACTCATGTTGAAGTAAAGATGCAGTGCGATCGCAGTGATTTCCAATTGATTACAAATCGTGGTGAAATATGTATACCTACCATTAAAAATTGTTCATACTGGTTTCCTAAATGTAGGTAGAGTCTCTGATGATTTTTACGTAACTCAAAGAGAATCGGCACAAAACAAATAGAGCTCTGTAAAACTAACAATATTAGAAAGTGTTGCTAATCTTCTGTAATCCGTGGATGATTATTACTACCTACCATCATTGCCGTTCACGATACGCTGGTTTCCGCCCTTTCACTAGATGTGTTTGTCGTTAAACAAACTGTCCCCGATCCTTCACTGAGTCATAAAAGCATTTGTTTTTAGACGATAAAACTAGCTTTCGCATTATGGTGATTTAACGTAACACTGTATTGACTACATAGTTACATTGCTTTGACGATCTCCTTTTGGCGACTTAGGTCTATCAGGAAAAACGACTAGGTATAAAAATGTCGAACTTATAAAATTAAATTGTCGAAGGCTATTTATGCCGAGATTAAATGACGATATTTACAAAGGTCAATATCTAACAACTGCATCAACTACCTCGCTTGATCTCGTGAAAGATACCTATCGATTGAAATGCCTACTTGCAAATCTTGCAATACATTATTCTTATGCGATCTACGAAGGGACATAGGAAAGCTAGGTATACTTTAACTAATAAAGGCCCGGTTTCTGAATTGAGAAATTCGCTAAGCAAATGGGTAAGTATCGTCCTGTCTCTGCAGATTTCTCACAAAAGAGCGTGACAGAACGATGACGACGAGACGAGACGAGATGAGACGACATGAAGGCTCGCGAAGTCGCGTGCAGTGGTTTGGAATCCGCATTTTACTGGGTGCGGTACTCGGCGTAGTGTTTAGGTACTGTATACCTATTTTCATTTTTACTGCGTTTCTGCGTAATACGCCTCTAGTCTTTATAGCCTGTTTTTAGCTGAGGCAATCTATTGGACTAAGCTAATTTTAATTAAACTCACTTATCACCTCACGTCGTCGTGGTCGCATGCCATCGTGACATGATTGAACTGTAATTGCATCACCGTACGGACGGGAGAAACTTGTGTAAAGTAAAGATTGATTGATAGACATATCTATATCTATAGCGCTGATAGTGCGTTTACGTAAGCTTCTTGAAATTACTGTCTGTCAATGACCGTTTAGTATGGTTTTCATGCGGAGTGTTGGCGACGCAACCTACACCTACCTACAATCTATGGTGAAGAAAAGAAAAAATAATAGTGCAAGTTTTACATTAAAATAAAACTTGTATTATTAAGCAGAGACGATGCATAGCATCTAAGTGAGAGAGCGTCACTTCCGGTTTAGCTATTCTCCAATCAGAGTCCGTTTCCGGTTGATATTATTGGTAACAGATTTGACTTACTTCCTGTTGCCGCCATATTTGTCACCTGGGGTTGAATCCGTTCAACGTGGCTTCATAGGTCTCTCACCAGGAGGCCTTAATGGGATGCTATGCATCGTCTCTGCTTAATAATACAAGTTTTATTTTAATGTAAAACTTGCACTATTATTCGGCATGTGACGATGCATAGCATCTAAGTGAGAGACGTGTTTATTAGCTCCTGGTGACTGGATGACGACGCTATGTGATGTAAGCTGTAATAGTCTGCAAGAGAACTAGGTACAGAATAATTAAGATATGTATTTACTTGTAAAAAACAATGTTTATAAGCTCTGAATTACTGGAAATTTAAGTATGCTGATAGAAAAAAGGCAATTAAATTGGCTGAAAGTTAATCGTTAGGACCTTTCTAGGCACTTCTACCTTTTACTTTTCTACATTAGCCCTTTACAGTCATAAACCCATCAATAATATAGATGATTGAATCTTTAGATAGGTAGGTGCATTATCAAGCATTATGATGCTATAACAGCGGAGAGGGAACCCTGATATGGGCATCCTTCAACACGTTTTTCACCCAATATCTGACCAAAGAGATTATGCGAAGAGATCTCGCTTCACCTGTTATGGAAATAAAAAGGGCATTGTCGTACTCCGTTGTTAGTCTCTGCTCACTGAATTGTAGAACTTAAGCAGTCCAGAAAATAATTTCAGACTTGTTTTGAATTTTATATAATGTTCCATCCTGATTGCCTGGTGGGTGCGTGCGTGGCAGTGTCAGTTTTAGTAAAATAAAAGCTTATTTACGCAAAGCCACAAGGTTCACTTTGTTAGTAGCGTTTGAACCCAGCCAGGCAACCAGATTAGCGGGGTCTTTCGCAGATTCTTCCGAGCTATCAGTTTTGGCTTCGTTTTTAAGTTGCTTTACCAAAACATCTGAACTAAGATTTTCTTTAACTGAAACTTAAAATCAGTTATGTATGGACTAAAATAGCTGAAAGAGCAACTTTATCTATTAAAATCTCAATTTACGAAATATTTTGTTAAAACACTGCCCCTGTGGTGTTTATAATCTAGTTATTCTTTATCACTCCACAACCAGTCCAACTTTACCATGTCGGTCGGTAAGTTTTAAGTGTGGATTCACACCAACTGCTTGTTAGCATGGTTTTTTCGGCTGTCGACCAGTCAAAACTTCATACCTTGTGTTTGAGGAGGTGGAAGAACCTTGGTTTGGCCTCTCGGTGATGTAAATCCGGTAACCGATAGACTCTCGGCTGTATAGGAGTTATCAGGGGGAATGTGCCTTTCACGGTGTTCGCGTGGAAAGAGCCAAGCCAGATTATGGCCCCCGCTTTGCTGAATGCGTTGTGAAGAGAGCTGATGGGTCGCATTGATTACTGATACATACGTTAGTACAACCTCTGTGTCCTTTAAGGCAAACCTTTGTAGGTGTTTCCGGCCTGCGAATTTCTGAAAGAACTTTACTCACGGTTGAAACTTGAGCCTTGTTCCTTGACAGACTGTCCGCCATGAGATTAAAGCAACCTGGGAGATGCTCGGCCGCTAGGTCTATTTTACACTGATTCAGTAGGCGAGACCGGTTGTTTAGTCGGTTCTGGTATGCATTCAGACTGTTCTCCCCTCGTTTCAAATTTAATAAAATAAAAAGGATACAAAATATGGATGCAAATCTGAAATAAATTGAATTGAATTGAATTGGCCACACATGGCGGTTCTCAGATTGCAGAGTAAACGTGTTTTCTCTTCCACTGATCCTTAAATTGACGCATGGCCCAGATTATCGCGAATATATCCTTGCATTGTCAATTTTTTTTTTTTTTTTTTTTTTTTTATTATCGTATGTATATTCAACAATGTCATTACAGATTTGGCTGCGGTTTAACTCGTCTGCTGGCAAGTGGTCTTCTAGTTGGGATACCCAGTCCGCGGCATATGTGGAAGATATGTTCTATGACGTCTAGAGTATGGAGCTTCTCATGCGAGTCCCTTAGTTGTTGAAAGCCACCAATTGATGTAGAGTATTATCTACCTGGAGACGATCTCTCGGGATCTGACTTGGCTAGCATAGTTGAGCATGCTTAGTAAGGTCTGGCATTATTTTAATACTGGTGACGTGCCTTTAACCTAGAATCATACCTTCTTTTGAGGAAGAGACTAGAGGTTCATAGCTGTATTCGAATCAATGTCCAGATAATGTAGCCCTTCAGTAGGCTTTGCCACAATTCTCTTGGTGTCTGGTCCATCTCGCTATTTGGCAATCTTTCCAGAGCTGCTGTTTCGATTGATTCGCTAAGAAACCGGCGATGGCACCTTGGATCGTGAAGGTAAGTTGATGAAAAGGGACTTACTTCCAGATTGTCTAATCCGGTAGATATTTCCAGCACATTCTGTTCCAGCTGAGCGTTGATTAGTATAGTCGTACCTGGTGACTCGCGGCCGTTGAAGCGCCGCTGACAACACAGTGTTGACGGGACAAGCACTGGCTGGGTAGGAGGTTTCCGCAGTGTTGACAGGACAGACACTGGCTTTGGATGTGACTGGATTGCGCAGTGTTGACAGGACAAGCACTGGCTTGGAGCTGAGTGGATTGCAGTGATGGTAGGACAGGCACTGACTTTGTGTGCGACTGGATTGCGCAGTACTGACCGGACGTGCGCTGGCTTCGAGGTGAATGGATTGCATTGTTGCCTGGACAGGCACTGGCTTTAGATGTGGCTGTATTGCGCAGTGTTGACAGGTTAGGCAATGGCTTGGAGATGAATGCATTGCAGTGTTGACGGGGGACAGGCACTGTCTTTGGATGTGATTGGATTGCGCAATGTTGACAGGATATGCACTACCTTGGAGGTGAATGCATTGCAGTGTTGCCGGGAGACAGGCACTGTCTTTGGATGTGACTGGATTGCGCAGTGTTGACAGAATATGCACTAGCTTGGAGGTCAATGCATTGCAGTGTTGCCGGGGGACAGGCACTGTCTTTGGATGTGACTGGATTGCGCAGCGTTGACATAATATGCACTAGCTTGGAGGTGAATGCATTGCAGTGTTGCCGGGGGACAGGCACTGTCTTTGGATGTGACTGGATTGCGCAGCGTTGACATAATATGCACTAGCTTGGAGGTGAATGCATTGCAGTGTTGCCGGGGGACAGGCACTGTCTTTGGATGTGACTGGATTGCGCAGTGTTGACAGGACAAGCACTGGCTGGAGGTAAATGGCAGACGCATCCCTGACATCACTGCCAGGTTGGCCTACGGAGCCTGATAACGTTCTGCCACTGCCTCCGATACGCTCAGAGGCAGCCTCCAATTCCATGGACCACGGTAGAGGTGGTAGGTCATCATCATCATCATCATCATCATCATCATCGTCATCATCATCATCATCACATCATAATCATCATCATCAATTCCTGTTCTCCCTAATCAGGGACGTAGCGCTGTTAAAACAGTTTTCCATTCTGGCCGATGTATAGTTAGGTAAGTAGTTATTTGGATTTTCTATTGTCATTTAACTGTCTTCTCTGAAAGGTTTCATATTGTAGGATTTGAAGCACATGCAATCTGAGCTGTTTTCTTGGACTTCGTCGTTGGACATTGAACTATGGTTAGGTATATCCGCTTGCCGATAACACTCACCCTTAACTACTTTGGTCGTTGGACTTCGCGGCGCTGTTGTCGAACAAGTGCTCCGCGCTTGGAATCTTCCTGCGCAAACCTTGGTGCAAGTTCTTGTTCGATAAGTTTGCTAGAATAAGTTCCCGCAGAGATACTCGGCGCGCTTACCACGAATAATCTGTGTTACACACTAGGTAACCTTAAAGTAGGTGTTTGGATTTGTTACCAACAGGGGTTCGTTCCGTCCCAGGCGCAGTCTACAATTTCTTGCTAAAGCTGTTAGAGAAGATCTTGTAGCGTAAATAACATATTGGAGGTCACAGCATAGGGTCTTCCAGCGAGCGCCATGCTAACCTTGCGCTTTGTAAGTTGCCAAAGTTCGTTGGTCACGTTGTGCTCCACAAAACCAGGGCTAGTACCTATTGTTTAATGCATGAACATGACGTAACTTTATCCAGTTGGGATTATTGAACTTCTGCAGCTCTTCCGATCGTTTGCCGTGAAAAAAGGTTGAAACGGAGGGTATTAGGGTCCAAGAGTTATGTTAACTGGACCTAAATCAAGTGAGAATATTTTCGGCAAAAGCAGCCGGGCGAGTAGAAAATAGGAAGCAGATGAAATATCTTGTTGTGGGGTAGACGGACAAGATTTAATAGCAGTCTGCCCACTATGGTGTAACGAACAAGGTTTGTCGCAATATTCATCCGATTCAAGAAGTTTTTGAAAAATTTTCTGTTCAAGGAAATGTTTGGTTCACTTTACCTTAATTTCCGTGGTATTCTCGCTGCTATCGGAACTTGTAGCTCGTTTTCTCGCGCTCGTTCGGCGCCTCGGCGGCGCCAGGGTCCGATTTCTCGCCGTTATTACTCACACGTGGCACGATCACTGCTTTCTTGATCCCTAGCCACACACAGTGACTTATACTTTGTCATCACTGAATTTAACTTTTACACTTTTAGATAAAAAGGTATTTAAAACTTTAATTTCAAAGAATTTAAAATAATAAATTGAAAAAACTAGCAGAATTTCTGCTTAGATGTTGCTAGTTCGAAAGTAAAAGACGCTATGAAGCCACGTTGAACGGATTCAACCCCAGGTGACAAATATGGCGGCAACAGGAAGTAAGTCAAATCTGTTACCAATAATATCAACCGGAAACGGACTCTGATTGGAGAATAGCTAAACCGGAAGTGACGCTCTCTCACTTAGATGCTATGCATCGTCACATGCCGAATAATAGACAGTTCTGTTGATATTCTAACATTGCACGCTACACGAAAATTTCTCTCATTTCATTAATTTCAATTCCACCGGGAACAAAGTGGTCCTTTGAGCGGGATCTGAACCAGCGACAGTTTTATATCAATAGGTACCTCACCGCAACTTGATACTGAAAATTTGGATAGGTGATTTGCAAAACGCTGAAAACTAATTAAAACAACTCATTAATATAACAACTCATTAATCTACGTGAAAAGAAAATCACGGCTGTGTTCATTGTTCCTCAACGAACATGGGAAACGCTGAATCATATGTGTAAATCAAGTTATCTACATATAAAGTATATCCCATGGAATATCAAGCTTAGCTCGAAAGGTGGAGGCCATTGTTTCATGGTGCGCATGTCCCTAAACAAGTTATGCTATTATATTACCGTCTACGAGCTAAGGTACAGTCAGCGACTCTAAGATGCCTCATTTTGTTCGATTGAAGACCTTATGTCGCGTGCGATAAGGGCTAGCACGGGGTATCCTAGCGGGCGTAGGTAGGTACGTTGAGTTGGAAGGCAGATGATACGAGTAGGTAAGACACCTGATACCACTGGCAGATGGGGGCGAACGAATACACTAGCTGGTTCAGCTATAAAAAGTATAGGTAGGATGTAGGATAATTAAATAACGTCTGATAGTCTTGTGTTGATGTTGTTTATGTTTTTGTAGGCAAAGGGTGGGTTAGATCGTTACGAAAATGGAGGCTGAAAAGTAAATAATTCCATAGCTGTAGGTAGTTGGTACTATGAATCAAAAAGAGTTAGGAGGAAAATATGTAGTTATAAACATAACATTAAAAGTATGATGGAATAATTCAATAACCCACAAATTAGGCAGTAAATAAAGCAGATTATGACGCACAATCAATGAGCATCAAATTTAATTACCTACATGCTTAAAATATCTAAAACGCTTTTGTATAGCCTACCACGAATGACGGCGTTTTTTAAGTCCAACCAGCCACTTGCTGCTTCTATTATGTCATAGTCACTTGGGAAGGTCCTTTTTATTAAATAATTTAAAAAAAAACAGGAATAAGAAAATAAATGAAATATGGAGGAAGGTGGTGAATTTTTGATTTAAATTTAATTTAATTTATTTGTCATAAATTACATGTGGTTTTAAAAAGGTGTTCTTATGTAAGTAGGTGTTTCAAAAGTAAAGTTGATGTAACGTGACCTTACGTAGATACCCTGCCTGTGAACGGGTAGGGTAGGACAGGAGTCTAGTTTTTTAAATATATAATGATGGTACAAAAAGGGCTTTATTCAGATTGAATCATGTGAATGCGGCGTAGGTTGCGCGTCGAAGCTGCGAGTGGTTCACCTTGCAATGCCAAGGTGCGTTGACGCAACGCATCTCTGCCGCTTAGGGCGGGTTGCACGGTGCTTCTTAATCGGCGGTTAGCTTGTGAAGCGGATTGATAGGCTAGTTATTATTTTCACCAAGCCTCTCTAGCTTTTATTGACACTGTAACGATCTCATAGCTTGTTTTTTTTCTCAGAAAACATTAAAGTTTAGATCTACCTAAGATAAAATTCGAAGCCCAATCAACGGACAGTGCAAGGGGCACTTTGAAGACCTAAAGTTTATTAAAAATTGTATGAGGTATAAAATTCGGATTTTAAGAGAGTGACAATAAGACTTATAGTGGGCTAATGTAAACTAGACAAACTCTACAATCAAGACGTGTTTAAAACGCCGGGTAACATGGTTTTGTGAAATCGTAAGCATATTTGAATCTGCAATGTGCGTTTCTCTTGACATAGGTTGTACTGTACATACTCGCATACTCGTACACAAATAAAGAAGACGCAGGTATGTCGCCATCTAGGCTGTAGAAAAATAAGAATCATAAACAAATCAAATAAAACTAGTATAAATTAAGATCGTCCTACTCAGTATTGGATTGGAATAAAGAATTATTATTATGATAGCCCAATTATAAAAAAATCTATGTCCTTGGTCAGAACATTTTCTTATCACTGAAAGCATTGTTGCTTGGCAGAATAATCTAGAGTAGTTTTACTAACCATCTTAGTAAATAATACCTACTTGTTAATTAACCTTTACTAACCCCGAGATAATTGTTTGGAGAAATAGCTAACTTCTACTTAAGAAAAGTAGCGTAGCGGAATATATTTTTCATAGTTATTTTTTAATTTTCGGTTGTTAAGAATACATAAAAAGAATACTAGTTTACTGCCGGGAAACAAAAATGCTGAAAAAAAAACTCTGGCTATAAAATGAAAAAAAAAAAAAATTTCATTGTAATCACTTTCTTACGCGCGCGACCAACGCGCCGATAGAAAAGACATCAACGGGAGCGCGAGAGAAAAAAGTCCGCAATTTTTTTCTGCAAAATGTTCTAATTGTGATTGTTAAGACATCACTCGCTCTGACAAAGTGTTTTAAATATGTAGTAAGTATTTTAATTTGACGAGCGAGAGCATGGACATGGAGAGTTCAAACACGGGCACGGGCATGCGAGGGGAAAGCTAACAGACAATAGGCAAGGTGTAATTATCAGCTAAAAGCCTCTTTGGATGTGTTCGGCGGTAGCGAAAGTCGACGACCAAAATGTGTGATGCAAATGACACTAGAGATTGTGTACTTTTTTCGTTTGTGGCGTTTTTATGTTTTGGTTCTTCGGAGTTCTGACTTGCCAGTATTTCCAGCTTTTTAAAAGACGCGATAAGAGTTCACGAAAGAGTTATAAAAAGTGACGATGCTCTATGCGATACTTAAACGGAGACTTGGTGTCGGAATATCATTCCGAATTCACTTGAGAATTAAATAATTTGAGGTAGCTTTCGCTCAAGTGAAGCTTAGTTCGCTTGTTCGGAACCTGCAAATCCTACTAATATTATATTTGCGAAAGTTTGTAAGTGTGGATGGATGGATGGATGGATGGATGGATGTTTGTTACTCTTTCACGCTGAAACGGCTGAACGGATTTGGATGAAATTAGGAAAAGAGATAGCTTAGACATTAGAATAACACATAGGCTACATATTATCACGCTTTTACACTTAGGAGCACTCCGGTTTATCGGAGGCTTTAGAAATCGATTGTCTAGAAAATATAAAAAGGATTCAATTTAAATAGGCGTACCACGTCAAAGCAAAATAAATAGTGAGCTAATCAGTGTTTGCTGACAAAAAAGTCTGTCAACCCATCTTTCAATATGACTTTCTCACCGTCGTCGGCATCCTTTAACCGAGATATCAAATTATCGACCTTTGTACTCATAGGACTAGTAGGGCAGAGCCATCAAAAGCTATCTTTAATGGATAAAAAATTGGTAAAGAAGCCTCAAAGATGCGTTCTCTGGGGACCTCCACATGGATGTATTTAGTTAGGAAGTGGAGGCCACTGGAAGTTCATTCGATCATCGATACAGCTCGTCGATCGATGAACCTGCCTCGACTGCTCGAGGTAGTTGAGGTGAAGGAACGTCGCGCTCCATCGGCGGAACGGGCGTCTCCGAAGAGCCTCCGGTGCAGTTCCTGTAGCTACTTAGCTAGCCCTTACTAGTTGCCGAGAAAAGTGAAATGCTATCTGCTAGCTAAGCTAAGCGGTCGGTAAAAGGGCCACTATAATATAAAAAAAAATAGTCTGTAGAGGGAGGTGCTAGTTAATATCGTTGTCTTTTCATATACGGGTGGGTTTTTACTTATGCAAAATAATGGTTGCTGAAATAGAAAGAAAATACTGCATGGCGTTTTGAATCGGCTACACCGACATAAATACAAATTTAACCATTTACCAAATACAAAAAGGACCTCTTTATGTTTAACAATATAGAGCAAGTAACTCACTACAATACTACAATAATTAAGATTCGGACAAAACGGTGGTTGGGATAGGAACGCGGCATAGATAATGATAGATTATATGGGAATAAAACCTCGTAAACCGAACAAAGTCCTGCGTGGGAGAAGTTCTTTTACCTTGTTAGATAGTGAGGAAAATGCGGGAAAAAAATGAAACCAAGATGGATGTTGAAATCGGCCGCTTTCTGTCTATCTATTATTTCTAAATATCTTGCAAGTTACGATAGACTTATGTCGCGGTGCTGCGCGATACATTATCGGTTATGTTTTTTTTTTTTTTTTTTTTTTTTTATTTATTTTCTTAGAATATTAACAAAACATAGATGCTTGACACCCCTAAACCGCATGGTTTGTATGGGTGTTGCACATTCCACCTTAACGTCTATAGATAAACTTAGCTTACAATAGTAAAATATTTATTGATAGGTAGTTAGTTTTCGCAGTGATTCATCGCCAGCTCGATCGGGCCCGAGCTCGCATAAAACCAGTTCTTTTGTTAGCTTGGCGACGATCGAGGCGGCGATCCACAGGATGTTTCAATCTATTTTTAGTTGCCGAGGTAAATTTTATTAATATGCTGTTTTATTTTATATTTGAAGTTATTGTTGTTTAATGATTCCCTAATCTCTGATGGTAATAGTTTATTTATTAATCTAGGAACGATAAATTTGGTTGATCTTTCTCCGTATAAATTTTGAGCCGAAATTTCTAACAGTTTTTTTTGCAAGGCTAGTCTAGTGTTTTTGTTAAATTTTCTTAGGTTTTCGCTGTACGTATAATAATTCTCTATAAGTAAATTTAGTGTAGTTTTCTCCTGAATTGGCAATACTTTGCAGTATTTGAATAAACCATCGTAATCATTTTTAAACTTGCATTTAACTTTATATGGTATTATAGTTTTTAGCAGTCTTATTTGTATATCGTAAATTTGTTCTATGTATGTTTTAAATGTTCTACCGTATGAACTTAGCCCATAAGATACTATGCTCTCGGCTAGCGCTTTATACATTTGCAGTCGTATACTAAATGGTATTCTTCTTTTCGTGAGGGACAATTTAGCCATAACTCCTCTTAACTTTCCACAAACAAAGTTTATATGAGGTCGCCAATTGAACCTGTGGTCTATAATTAGACCTAAGTACATGTGTTGATTTACTACTTCTATAGTGTCGCAGTCACAAGAGGTAGGTGCTACGTGTAAGCATTGATGGTTATGAGCTAACAATTTTATTGGTATTTGAGACTCTGATATGTGACTTGAGTGCACGTGCATTAGTTTCGTCTTCTGTGAGTTGAGGACTAGACCCATGTCGTGAGACCATTTGCATATCTTGGTAAAATCGTCTTGCAGCTTACTTAGTGCGATACTACTGTCATGACCGCTAGATATCAGGCAAGTGTCATCTGCAAATTGATAGACTTGGCAGTGATTGATTATGTTATTTATATCGTTGACGTATGTCAGATAGTGTAGTGGCCCTAGTACGGATCCCTGTGCTGTGCCTTCGGTTACTGATATTTTTTCGCTATAGTTTTGACCCACTTTAACACAGTAGGATCTATCTTCGAGATAGTTTCTGCACCATTTCAGCAGAGGACCTCCAATACCACTATTTTCTAGTTTATTTACAAGAACGTCGTGACGAAGTGTATCGAAGGCCTTACTATAATCAATGAATACTAAGAAAACGTGTTTTTTATCATTTAGGCATTCATTGACATAGTCAGTGAAGTTAGAGAGCAGCTGTGTTGTACTTTTCTTTTTTTGAAAGCCATATTGGGTGCCATAAAGTATAAGTTAAGTAATGTTAACAATGGAAGCATAGGTTTTTAAGATCCCATGAGCGTACGTTGATACTTACGTCTCTATTTTAAATTCCAAGAGGGTATTTATGGGGACTACTGACCTTTAATAGGTACATTTAAGGCGAAAAGTTGACAGTAAACATAATTCGGTCGTAGTTGGTACGGTTTGCGTCGATTGGAACTACCAAAAGACGGGTCTTTTTTTTTCTCACTTTTATGAACTGCTTTTGCACAGCCTTCTTTATTTAAAAGTTTTAATCTGTGGCTAATGTATAAAATTTGACGCACCACAGATAAAAAAGCGCTGTCAAAAATTATTCAATAAGTTTATATATTTGTCGCCACGCAAGCTTCGCAAGCCCAGCGGTATGAACATTTCATGCGCTTACCGTGAACTTCTTATTCT
Source organism: Zelleria hepariella (assembly GCA_949319315.1). Classification (NCBI taxonomy): domain Eukaryota; kingdom Metazoa; phylum Arthropoda; class Insecta; order Lepidoptera; family Yponomeutidae; genus Zelleria; species Zelleria hepariella. Next base: position 23,606,958 of record OX439378.1, on the reverse strand, counting down.
TATTGTAAGTACAGTCAGCGACGCGCTATGATACCCCATGTAAGCTCTTATTGCGCGCGGAATAAGTGCGTCTATGGAACAAAAAGGCCTATTCTACCGTGCAGCTGGCTGTACCTACTTAGTTCGTCCGAGGGTCTCGCTCAAGAAAGAGCGATCGGTTCCGCCCCGAGAAGCCTGGAATGCGCCCCAAGGCCGGACGGCTTTATCCTTGCCCTGCCATTATCCCTTTGTGCCCTCCGACCGTCCTTTGTTATGTACCTTCCATACAAACAATTAGGCTTTGCATGATGATGCTGAGTTTCTGTACAGCCTACTTAGGGGCTTAGTGCTGTTATATTTAAATACATGATTTTTGAGGGTTTATTTTTAAACAAGAAAGTCTTTTGGCGTCCGTGTATAAGTACCTAATATCAATCATGCAGAGATCGACACCAGAGAACATCAATGAGTTGGAACTTGGATAACGTGATGATACAAATTTCTCCCGTTGTTAACATTTTGCCTCCGCCATGATGTAATCAATAACTTACTTACTAACGTTACTTACTCTATTGTATTGTAGGTAGCAATGACATTAGAATGTCATTGGTAGGTAGGTACAGTCACCACCACCCGGGTAGCTATGTATTTATTTTTGTTCAACACTGATGCTTACTAACATGTGAGTGAACCTGGCGCAATTCGCAACCCATAGTTTTTGGTTCGAAAGTCCGTTATTGGCTTATTCAAAACTTTTGGCTCTTATAAGAAACTAATTTCAATATTTTTTATTTTGGTTCTGTAGTTTGGACTTTACAACGTTTCAAAGATACAGTTTTATGACGTTAGTCGACGGTCTGCATACTGTTGGCGGTCATAGGAACAAAACATTTTAGCGCATAAAAACAAAACAACTGGACCAAAAAAAAAAAATTTAAATTTGTTTCTCAATATTGTCTAAAGATAAAATTAAGACAATAACGGACTTTACGACGAACAAAAAACTTTGGGTTCCGAATTCGCGATGCACGCCTCTGTAAAAATCAATATTGTTAACGAGCGCCTCTTTATTGTTCCAGTCTTATGCGGCAGAGAACCCGGCAGGCAACTCTCAAGTGATCCTCGACAGTCTGAACAACAAATATTTCTTCTACACGAGGACAAGGGGGCTCTTCCGAGTATGCTACCCCAAGGAGCGACCGCCCACAGGTAAATTGAAGGTTCTTTATTGGTACAAAATGATGTAGAGTCATACTCGTATGCGCTGCTTGTGAAGTAACTGTATGAGGTAGAGAAAGAATTTTTAGATTAATTAATTTTCCGAGGGTGTTAAAAGAGGTTTATGTAAAGAAGCGGCAGTTACAATTCCAAGTAGAGAACACTCACGATATCCCGTAGCAATATTCTCGGAAGACGTTGAAAAAAAGTACAATAATCATCACGTTTTACACCAATTAAACTTCCATCATCGTAATTAGCTTACGCTATTGGAGCGTAAATGATGTTGTTGCTGACTGTGCTCCGTCAAAACGCACCTTAAGCTCAGGTGATAAGTTTCACTGTTGCGCGCTATGTGTGATATGGTCAGTGGATCTCGTACGGTAAACTTCTCAAACATGACGATGGAGATGAATACAACAATGAATATCCACCCATAAATCTGTGCTAGCCACCTGTTAGAGAGACTGGGAGGCAGACTACTTTCTCATTATTTGTTTTTGTGCGCAAACCTATCCAGTCATGCAGTACTGTTTTATTGTTGACGAGGAGACCCAGCTCATCTCATTATAATGAGAACTAGACCTTAAGACGTAAACAGAGACAAAACGTAGACCTCTATAGCAGATGATTTATACGAGGGGGATCAAAAATTAGTGAGAAAGACATACTCCTTGGTAAGAAAAAAAATATACTGGCAGGCATATGATAGCTCAGATACATTAATTGTAATATTAAATTATTAATTTATCAATCATATTAATTTAATATTACAAATAATGTATCTGAGCTATGCCTGCCTGTATTTATTTTTTTCTTACCAAGGAGTATGTCGTTCTCACTACTTTTCGATCCCCCCTCGTAAAGCTTCCAGTGGCACCTCTACTCACACTAGATGGGCGAAGTGGTCACTCGGGCGCAGTGCATGGGACATAATGATGTAGGCTTTTCCAGCACTAGCACATGCCAATCCCAGTAATTAGCCGTTTTCACGGCTGTCAAATTTCGCTTTTTCTGAAGATATTATTAATCTATGTAATCGAAATTTGACAGTTACAACCCGGTTCATGTATGGCCAAGCCTATGAGCGCCATCTACCAAGGGCTTTGAATTCAGCTTTCAACTGTCAGTTGAAATTGCTGTGAAGAAATCCAAAAGCATCTTATTCAAAACGATCAATTCTCAATAACTGAAAGTAGCTCACAATTTGAATTAGGTTGCATTAAAATCATGGCACACATAGCACGGCTGATTTCTATTTTAATAAGAAATTTAGTCGTAACACTTATCGAGGCCAGATGAAGGTTAACTGACGAACCTTATCACCTGATTCACACAGATTCGTCAATGAGTTGACCACGCGGAATTTGACTGGCCCAAAATAATTGGTCTAAAAACGTCTATCATAATAATTGATACCTCCTTTGGGCAGTCGGGTGAAAATGAAGACGAAACTTTTGCGAATTGTTCAAGGGGGCTCTACCATAGATTTGAACTTGTTTCCCTTTTTTTGTATGATGGTATAATGGCTAAATGTGCAGAAAACATGTCAAAAACTCTCTAAAAAGCGATTATCGAAACCTTGCTGGGCCAAGTACCGGCAATGAAAGTTTATGGCACAATCATCTTACCTAGCGGCTACACCCCATCTATTATCGGCCTTCTCTATCAAGCACTTTCGGATTCACCATGCTAGGCTACAAATTAAAGTGCCTCGATCGAATACTTCCGTTGGTCACTCTACGTCCGATCGAGGCAGACGGCCGTCCCGCCCATTCGAAAGCCGCTCAACAAGGTCGTAGTCCGGTTAATTAAAGGCAGTATATTCAGCACAAGTCGGCGACTCCATAGCTGGTCCAACTAGCACCTGGCAACGGATATTTGGCACCGATAACTGACTGCCCCCCGTCGTCTCTATTTGATGCGTAGCAGGTATAGTACCTATTTTACAGAGCGTAGGTCAAAAGCGAAAATGTGCGGGCGAAAATTTTAATCATACATAGCGTGTTGTGAATTGGATCAGTTTACTTTTAAGCGGTATCTAATTTTGCTGAGTTTCATGCGTTAATCTTCGGGTGTCGGTTAATTAAGTCATATCCGTTGCTGGCAGGCTACTCAACGAATCGTTTTTTATGCAATGATATTAGCACGATTGGCTATGCTAACGGGATGCGAACTATTCTCAATTCACAGGCACAATGCACAATAATTGTTCGATTGTAACGATTCTAGTAAAAAACAAACAAGCATTTAAAGCCAATACACAAAGCAAAACGTAAAAGGGAAAACAAGCGAATGCACGCACCGGCTATGCTGACCTTTTGCAGCGAATATAAATAAAATACTCACATTATTTTATGAATTCATGAGCTTGCACGGTGTTCCATGCGTGTGACGTGGCTGTAGTACGTGCTTTGTGTTGGATCAGCCAAGGTTCAGTTGATACTCGAGGTATTCAAATAAATACGAACGATATTAACACTTGCAGTTTGCTGCCACCAAATTGCAGTTTGCTGCCACCACCTGTCGAGTTTGTCCAAATCGTTGAGTCCCTCAAATTGGAACCACAAACATATTTTGTCTGAATAAAGTAGGTAGTTACACAACCTCTGAATAACATAATGTAGTTACAAGAACAGCGCACGATTGTCACACCGCCCGTGAAGATTATTGAAGTCTACCTTTTGGAGAAATTGTAGAGTCTTATAATACTTTTTAGATAGAAGTACCTATGCATTGTAGAGTAATATTTTAAAAGTGATCTACCAACTCAAAATTAAGGAGATACATTTGGTTACAATGACATAAAAAAACAATAGTTAAATAAACAAGTAATCATTGTGATAATTAAACAATAGCTGACAGCATCTGACAACCTTACAGGCCTGAGGTCATAACCTTGACCGAACCCAACCAATAAGTACCTAAACAAAATGCAAAGTTGATAGAATGTGTGTTTATTAATATCTTAGAAAGTTCCTTATTAAAATTATGACCGTCTGAGAAATAAACAATATGATGAAAACGTTGAACCTGCCTTGAACGTGTCAATGACTTTGCTTGCTATTTTAAGTAGGTATTTTATAATGCTGTGATTTAGCGCAGTTAGTTGCATCCCTAAAAATGTTAAGACACTTTTAATTGGTTAGGTAATTTCACGTTACGTTAGTGTTTCAATAAACATTGCATAATACGCACACAGCTTTATTATTATTGCACAGTTCCGCGATATTAAAACGTGTCTATGTGCAAATAAATTCGTTAATTGAAGACTTAAATGATTTGCCTAATGGTCAGTATCGTGCGAACGAATGTTTGGAAATACCTGGGGACCAGTCGAGCATCCTAGAATCCACATTAGTTACGCACCAACGGTTAAGGTCAAAAGCATCGAGTTTGTTAACATTTGAATGTTCCTAATTAAATAACTTTTTGCTTCAAAGGCAATTTTTAAGACATGTATGACCATAGAGCTCAATAGTCAACATCAATGATTATTGGTTTGGTTTTAGCCCAATTTAGCCGGAATACCCAGTATGATATGACGAGGCACAGTATTTTCCTCGAAAAATAATATAAATTTATTGAATGCGGTGGCCACCGTTGGTTTTCCCCAGTGCCTGACCCAGCAAGAACTTCGTATTCGACATTCCCAGTCCTTGGCAAGGTTGGCAGACCACCAGCCAGATGGTCCGATGACGTGGCCCAAGTAGCCGGAAAACAGTGGTAACGGCACTCCTGTGAGAGGTGGCGTGAGCATGAAGAGGCTTTTACTCAGCAGTGGGTCTTAACAGGCTGATGATGTTGAGGAGCCCAGGTTGTGTAGCCGCACGGACCCCGAACATGATCGAAGATTCACTTTTAATTCTTAACATCGATTAACTGATCGCGAATCGACTCACATTACTTTCACCATGAGACGGTCGCAGTGTAGTATGGATACTCGATATCATCACATGTATAATAACAGAAGGACAACTGAGTTACGATGTGGGAATAGTTTGGAGTTTACTGGATGCAGACTCTTGATGTCAGTTCAATACGTTATAGGTACTTATACTATTATGTTAGTATTTTTAATTATTATGTTAGGATTAGGTACGACTATGCTGCAGGCAGGTCCATCGACATCAAAAAATCTCTAGAACTTACGCTCATCATCATCACCTCTGCCCACTGCTGGGTATAGGCCTTTTTCCCCTCGCGCCGCCTCTCAAGGTCCCTATAAGCCATCCGCATCCATAGATCCTTCACTTACTCACTTACAAGTTAACCATAGTCTTCTTCTCTCCACTAATGAAGGTTGACCGTCAGCTCTTCATATCCTAACACTAGCTTTTCGCCCGCGACTTCGTCCGCGAAGACTTATAAGAAGTTGCCTGGGTACATCTTTCACCATTATCAAATTAGCATGAATAGAGTCATGGGTGTGTATTTTTGTAAGCTATCTCTATTCCAAAAGTCATCCAAATCCGTCGTGCAGTATCAGCGTGGAAGTGTATGTGTTGTGTATGTGTGTGACCAAATTGGTAAAGATCAAATGAATACAACAAAAAAAACATACTTTGAACCTTTTTGGCCGTTTTAGGTGTATCATTATTATTGTTTTCTTCATGCTTAGTAGATTTGCTATAAAACGCAACTGTAGTTAAATGTTCATTGAATAGTTGTAGCTTTAATGGTTCCGGCATTGTTATTGATACTAAATCAGGAAAACTCTTAAAATGTTTCCACCCTTTTTGATGCTGAAACATGTGTTTAATTATTATTTCTGATTTAATTTAATACACGACTACTTAGTTTCAAGTTAATCTGAATCCAATAAAATGATAATTTCATACAAATTTTGAACCCCGTTTTGGCCGTTTTAGAGTTAACATTATTACTTTTTTCTTCATGGTTGGTAGTTTTGCTATAAAACGCAACTGTAGTTTTTCAAAGTTGTAACTTGAATGGGTTGGGCCCAGCATTGCTACTACATCAGGGAATAATATTCAACGTTTCCACCCATTTTAACCATTCATTCGCTGAAATGAGAAAAATGCTGAAACATGTGTTTGATTATTTCTGATTTAGCATACGAATACTTAGTTTCAAGTAGGTGTATCAGACAAAAAAAATGTATTTCTTACACACTTTTAACCCCGGTTTGGGCATTTCAAGGGTTAACATTGTTACTTTTTTCGTCATGGTTGGTAGTTTTGCTATAAAACGCAACAGTAGTTCAAATTTCAAAGTTGTAACTTAAATGGTTTGGACCCAGCATTGCTACTATATCAGGGAAAAATCTTCAACGTTTCCACCCATTTTAACCCTTCATTCGCTGAAATGAGAAAAATGCTGAAACACGTGTTTAATTATTTCTGATTTAGTATACGAATACTTAGTTTCAAGTATATCTGACAAAAAAAAAATATCTCATACAAACTTTGAACCCCGGTTTGGGCATTTGAAGGGTTAAAATTATATTATTTTTTTCATGGTAGGTAGTTTTGCCACAAAACACTACTGCAGTTTCAATGTCATAGTTGTAGCTTTAATGGTTTAGGCCTGGCATTGATACTACATCAGGAAAAATCTTCAAACTTTTCTACCCCTTTTAACCCTTTTATGGACAGAAATTTGAAATACCCTGAAACACGTGTTTAATGGTTTCTTATTTAATATACAAATACTAAGTTTCAAGTAAATCGGACCAAAAAATTTATTTATTTCATACAAACTTTGAACCCCGGTTTGGGCATTTGAAGGGTTAAAATTATATTTTTTTCTTGACGGTGGGTAGTAATGCTATGAAATGCAACTGCACATTCAATTTGAAAGTTGTAGCTTCAATGGTTTGGGCCCAGCATTGCTACTACATCAGGAAAAAAACTTCAACGTTTCCACCCATTTTAACCCTTCATTGGCTGAAATGAGAAAAACGCTGAAACACGTGTTTATTTTTTTCTGATTTAGTATACTAATACTTAATTTCAAGTAAGTCGAACCAAAAAAAAATTTTATTTCATACAAACTTTGAACCCTGGTTTGGGCATTTGAAGGGTTAAAATTATATTTTTTTCTTCATGGTACGTAGTTTTGCCACAAAACACTACTGCAGTTTCAATTTCATAATTGTAGCTTTAATGGTTTAGGCCTGGCATTGATACTAAATCAGGAAAAATCTTCAAACTTTTCTACCCCTTTTAACCCTTTAGTGGGCAGAATTTAGAAAAACGCTGAAACACGTGTTTAATTGTTTCTTATTTAATATACAAATACTAATTTTCAAGTTAATCGGACCAAAAAAAATTTTTATTTCATACAAACTTTGAACCCCGGTTTGGGCATTTGAAGGGTTAAAATTATATTTTTTTCTTGATGGTGGGTAGTAATGCTATAAAATGCAACTGCACATTCAATTTGAAACTTGTAGCTTCAAAGGTTTGGGCCCAGCATTGCTACTACAACAGGAAAAAAAATCCAACGTTTCCACCCATTTTAACCCTTCATTGGCTGAAATGAGAAAAAAGCTGAAACACGTGTTTATTTTTTTCTGATTTAGTATACTAATACTTAATTTCAAGTAAATCGGACCAAAAAAAAATTTTATTTCATACAAACTTTGAACCCTGGTTTGGGCATTTGAAGGGTTAAAATTATATTTTTTTCTTCATGGTAGGTAGTTTTGCCACAAAACACTACTGCAGTTTCAATTTCATAATTGTAGCTTTAATGGTTTAGGCCTGGCATTGATACTAAATCAGGAAAAATCTTCAAACTTTTCTACCCCTTTTAACCCTTTAGTGGGCAGAATTTTGAAAAACGTTGAAACACGTGTTTAATTTGTTTCTTTTTTAATATACAAATACTAAGTTTCAAGTTAATCGGACCAAAAAAAAAATTTATTTCATACAAACTTTGAACCCCGGTTTGGGCATTTGAAGGGTTAAAATTATATTTTTTTCTTCATGGTGGGTAGTTTTGCTACAAAACGCTACTGCAGTTTCAATTTCATAGTTGTAGCTTAAACGGTTTGGGCCCGACGTTGACACTACATCACGAAAAATATTCATACATTTCAACCTCGTTTAACCCTTAAACTGCTAAAATTAGAAAAAAGCTAAAACAGGTGTAAATTATTTTTGATTTAATATACGAATTCGTAGTTGCAAGTAAATCCGGACAAAAAAATTTTTTTTTTCATACAAACTTTGGACCCCATTTTTACCGCCTTAAGGGTTAAACTTGAAGTAAATCTGTCTTAACCCGTAGCGTGTCTACAAATTACAACTATTGTCAAATTTTCATTGTTTTGGCATTAGCGGTTTTGTTACAGCATCGATCGTAACTGGTGAAAAAAATCGAAAAACTTTGGCACCCATTTTAACCCTTAAGAACATAGAAATGAGAAAAAATCTGAAATAGGTGTCAAGTCATTTTAAAAAAAAAGTACAAAAAATCAAGATTTAAGAACAAAAGACCAAAAAAAATTTTTTTCCCATACACACTTTCAGCCCTATTTTGACCCACTTAAGGGTTAAATAAAAAAAAATCGCTTCTTAAATGAACCCTAAACAGTTAAACAGTTTAGATTTAAGTATCGGTTTTGCGATCGATACGCTAAGAAGAAGAATGAACCCTCCACCATATAACGCAACTTTTTTCCAAATTTCATACTTATAGGTTCAGCCGTTTGGGCTGTAGCGTGATGAGTCAGTCAACCTAAGCCTTTTATATATATATATAGATAGATAACCGTAGGTACCTATTTAATATTTTTTACTTTCTACACAAGACCGGGCTTCTGCTCCCAGTATCATTTCGTCATATAATTTTACTTGAAGAAACTGAGGTGGTGCTACTTTATCGGGCAGGTGAAATCAGCGTGCTACAAACGCGAGCCAGAACCGGTCGTGGAATCGAACCAGTCAACACAAATACGTATATTACCTGCATCTATAATACAAACATCACTACAAAGACACGTATGAAGAAGCGCTTTGGACCACACTAGGATATTATTTTCACTTTTAGAAACAATCCTCTACTTTTTCACGTGCAACGAAAGGAAGAGAAGAGGTTTGTGTTGTGAGAGATAATTATGTTTCTAAAGGAAGGAATTGTTTGGGGAGAGATTTGAATTTACTCCATGATGCAGAAAAGTCAAATCCACTCCACACTAAAAATCAACTAGAATTTCGAAAAAAATATGTGTTTTAAATATGAGCTCGCAGGCTGTCTCTAGCAGGAAGCAGGCGGCTGCTAGCACGAGGTCTGTTCTAACCGGTATGGTGCTAGACACACTCACATCGTGTTGTGTCATGTGTGCTCGCCCGCTAGCTCGCAGGCTGTCTCTAGCAGATATCCTACAGTAAACAGCGTTGGTTTAAAAAAATTAAATAAGCTTGCAGCTTGACAACGTGAAGTTGTAAACAGTAGATAAGGCTAGAGTTGTAATCTTTTAAGTTTCGCATTGAGCGTTTATTTCTGAAGGCCATCTGGCTTTCTGATTATCGATTGCTTGAATGTGTTTAGAATTCCAACTCATAAAGAAACATTATCAACGATATTATTATGTGATTAAAATATCTTGAAACAATAACTAAACGAGCAGTCTAAGGTACAATGGACACATTCCGGCCAGCGCAAAACTTCGGAATGCCGTCACACGACGACGTTAGTGTTTATTCCCCGACAGATAAATGCTTTGACTCGTTAGAGAACATTAAGTCCTAAATACTTAGATAGGTAGCTACCGACTTTGCCCTGCCTGGTCCTTTGTTCTCACGGTTATGAAACATTTATCCTGCATTAAGATTGTATTCAATGCCGTCCACGCGTGGATCTAGGCTGTAGAGTTTAGTAACCACGCGAACATTTCACTTGTTCGGCAAGGTGACTGTCTCACACAATGAGACTGGAAGTCTCATGGTAAATTATTCAAACACTCAGTTGAGTGAGAGCTCATGAATTTAATAGCTCCTCTAATAAGGAGGTAATAACTGAAGGCGTTGTGAATCCAATGCCAATCTAAAGATGCCGATCATAAAGTTACCTATTCAAGTTTTGGCAGTAACTATGCACAGTTTTTTAAAGGGTTCGACCAAGAAGTTAATATTAAAGTACCTATACTAAAAATGCGAGCAGTGGTGGCCTAGTGGGTAGAACAATGGACTCGGAAGCGAGAGACTCAGGTTCGAATCCCGGTGCGGGCATATACCCATGACTTGAATTTATTTCAAAGTTACGTATATTTGTGAATTTGCAGTAGCAATACCACTCGCTGACGGCGAAGGAAAACGTCGTGAGGAAACCTGAGCGTATGAGGCATTATACCCTCAACGCAAAAATCGCCAACCCGCATTGAGCACGCGTGGTGATTAAGCTCGAACTCTCTCTCTGAGAGAAGGCCTTTGCCCAGCTAGTGGGACATGTACAATTGTACAGGCTATATCTTACTCTTACTTACTAAAAATGCAAAACGTTTGCAGCCTTCTTGGTTTTTCCACAACGACAATGTAAAATAGGTCGAAATGTTAAACGTCTATTTGATTTCGTAGGATGGGTAATAATTCCTAGAATTTATTGTTTATTTTATTTTATTTCTGTACTGTGATCAAGATCGTCATCTTGTTCTGATATCACATGACACCCACTGCTGGTTGATGAAAATGTGGTTTTTCTAACATTTCGTATGAACTTGCCTTCTAGATTCTAGCTAAATATTTCATTGAGGCTGGCTCTATAGGGGTTTACTAAGGGGTTACAAAGGTTGCCAGAGAGAGCGTGATACCTAATAAAGCGAACCTAGCGACAGGTTTACTGGCCAGACCCGTTCCTCCAGGTTTTCACTTCTGAATTAACCAGGGTCAACAGGGCAACTAGACTTCGAGCGATTATAAAGGTCAAGATGATTAGAAAGGTCTTGTTTATGACAACACGTTTAGGTGGTACACTGCGCTGCTCAACTTTGAGCGATTGGTGCTCCAACTATTGTTGTCTCAGGATCAGGGGCGCACCTAATTGTAAATTGTAAAGATTGCTGTGAAAGTACACTGTTAAGTCATGTCACTGAATTAAGGTTTCAATGAAGGCACGAGTTTTTAAGGACGTAGCTTCGTTCTCACTATTTAGTAGAGTAAGTAAAGTCCGTTCGCTTAGATAGTGTCGGTACACACGACGGCAATCTTGGGATACCAAAAATTTTTGAAGTATCTGTGATGGGCGCAGACATATTCATTTCAACACAATGCTGATGAACATTAACTAGACCTTCGTCTTTTAATTTTTGGGTCATTCGAAGTTTCGTCTAGAGGCACCTCGCTGTCCTAACGAACGAAAAAACATTTTATCTACACGCAGCGATTGACACTCAATACAAAATACTAAGTCAAAAGTCACAAGCACAACCTCTCAATACGACGCTTCTTTGACGAGCGGCGAGCCAAATTCAATGGCGTGTTTGCGCCGCGCCGGCTTCCTTTAATTTCTTTTGTGAAAAGCCACCGCGCGCCAAGGCGGCAAATATCAAAGTGACACTATGATAGCGAATGGACTTTATATTATAGTTCCATCATTGAACTAGATGCTGGTACTTTTTCTCACTTTTTGAGGCAAGCTGACTGCAATCCGGGATATGTCTGAACTAAGTCTTAACAATCCTGCATAGCATGCATCAAGAAAGAAACATGTAGCAATAGCGGTGCAAACGATTCAAACGCAAAACCGAATGGCGTCACCAAACACTTCCTGATGCTAAAATTACATCTTAACGATTGCTTGTGCTCATACCGAGTGGCATATAATTTATCGCTATAGTCCCAGCGTTTCCAAAACTGTGTTTCGTGAACTCCTGGGCGACTAGGGAAGACTCAAACATAGACTGAGGCCCGGTTTCTGAATTGAGATTTTTGCTAAGAAAATACTTAACTATCGTTCTGTCACGCTCTTTTGTGAGAAATATGCAGAGACAGGACGATACTTACCCATTTGCTTAGCGAATTTGTCAATTCAGAAATCGGCAGTGAGTTTTTTTAGGATGAATTTGGGATGAATTAAATTTTTTTCTGGCGCGGTCACATAGGCCCTTTTTCTGCTTTGACTCGAAAAACAAAATCCATAGTTTCAGATTAAGATCACCCGAAACAATATATGTTCGTGATGGTCACCGTGGACCATTTCCGTGTCAATGGTCCGCCGTAAAATATGTTAGGAAACGCTGCGTTAGTCCCACACGATCATATCACAGAGATGATGTCACGAGGCTCATCATTACTTGCTTAGGACACAGATACTGTACGTACGATGATGCAATTTATGTTCATCGTAGATAAGCTGGTACTTTTTAAAATCTCTAGCACGAATTATTTCCGAAGACCTTGGAATGTAGAGTCTAGATTGATAATAATTGGATAGGTGATTTTGTTATCTACCTTTTTCTTTAAAGCTCATTTGAGTCCGTCCTAACTCCGTCGTCAACTAGGTTTACACGACGGAGTTAGGACGGACTCAATTCACTCACTCATTTGAATTCTTTAAATTGTAGAAAAGTCACAATCACAGTCGTTAGAAACTTAACGATTACATTAGATACTCGATAATACCAAAAAACAATAAGGCGAAGTAAGGCAGATGTCAAATTCACCCCTATTGTAGTTGTATTTTCCAGTTCGTAACAACCGAATGTCAAAACGCCTTGATGTCATTGTGCCTAAATTTCAATTCGTCTTTGACCCATAATGCCTGAAATCCGTAATAACTAAATGATAGTGGGCAAAGGGGTATGAAAGTTGGTCCAGGATCCTGTCAGGTTGAGCCATATGCCAAATGAAAGAGCATAATGAGCACATCAACTGAGTAGAAGCTCATCGAAATCGGTCCAGGTGATTTCGAGTAATCGACGTTTTTATCGATTCGAGTGATTTCGGGTAATTACAAGTTTTTTTTACTATGGAAGGTCCTGCAAGGATCAGCGGTATGTCAAATGAAAGAACTTGATGTAGTCACCGATTACACCGAAGCTCATCGAAATCGGTCCCGGTGCCCATAGTTTTTTAATCGATTCAAGTTTTTTCGATTAATGACAGATATTTTTTTTCTCCGAGATCCTGCAAGGATGAGGCATATGCCAAATGAAAGAACACCATGAGCACAACAATTGTCTAGAAGAGCTCATCGAAATCGGTCCCGGTGATTTCGAGTAATCTGCGTTTTTATCGATTCGAGTGATTTCGGGTAATTACGAGTTTTTTTTACTATGGAAGGTCCTGCAAGGATCAGCGGTATGTCAAATGAAAGAACTTGATGTAGTCACCGATTACACCGAAGCTCATCGAAATCGGTCCCGGTGCCCATAGTTTTTTAATCGATTCAAGTTTTTTCGATTAATGACAGATATTTTTTTTCTCCGAGATCCTGCAAGGATGAGGCATATGCCAAATGAAAGAGCACCATGAGCACAACAATTGTCTAGAAGAGCTCATCGAAATCGGTCCCGGTGATTTCGAGCAATCGGCGTTTTTATCGATTCGAGTGATTTCGGGTAATTACAAGTTTTTTTTACTATGGAAGGTCCTGCAAGGATCAGCGGTATGTCAAATGAAAGAGCTTGATGTAGTCACCGATTACACCGAAGCTCATCGAAATCGGTCCCCGGTGCCCATAGTTTTTTAATCGATTCAAGTTTTTCGATTAATGACAGATTTTTTTTTTCTCCGAGATCCTGCAAGGATGAGGCATATGCCAAATGAAAGAGCACCATGAGCACAACAATTGTCTAGAAGAGCTCATCGAAATCGGTCCCGGTGATTTCGAGCAATCGGCGTTTTTATCGATTCGAGTGATTTCGGGTAATTACAAGTTTTTTTTTACTATGGAAGGTCCTGCAAGGATCAGCGGTATGTCAAATGAAAGAGCTTGATGTAGTCACCGATTACACTGAAGCTCATCGAAATCGGTCCCGGTGCCCATAGTTTTTTAATCGATTCAAGTTTTTTCGATTAATGACAGATATTTTTTTTCTCCGAGATCCTGCAAGGATGAGGCATATGCCAAATGAAAGAACACCATGAGCACAACAATTGTCTAGAAGAGCTCATCGAAATCGGTCCCGGTGATTTCGAGCAATCGGCGTTTTTATCGATTCGAGTGATTTCGGGTAATTACAAGTTTTTTTTACTATGGAAGGTCCTGCAAGGATCAGCGGTATGTCAAATGAAAGAGCTTGATGTAGTCACCGATTACACCGAAGCTCATCGAAATCGGTCCCGGTGCCCATAGTTTTTTAATCGATTCAAGTTTTTTCGATTAATGACAGATATTTTTTTTCTCCGAGATCCTGCAAGGATGAGGCATATACCAAATAAAAGAGCACCATGAGCACAACAATTATCTAGAAGAGCTCATCGAAATCGGTCCCGGTGATTTCGAGCAATCGGCGTTTTTTATCGATTCGAGTGATTTCGGGTAATTACAAGTTTTTTTTACTATGGAAGGTCCTGCAAGGATCAGCGTATGTCAAATGAAAGAGCTTGATGTAGTCACCGATTACACCGAAGCTCATCGAAATCGGTCCCGGTGCCCATAGTTTTTTAATCGATTCAAGTTTTTTCGATTAATGACAGTTTTTTTTTTCTCCGAGATCCTGCAAGGATGAGGCATATGCAAATGAAAGAACACCATGAGCACAACAATTGTCTAGAAGAGCTCATCGAAATCGGTCCCGGTGATTTCGAGCAATCGGCGTTTTTATCGATTCGAGTGATTTCGGGTAATTACAAGTTTTTTTTACTATGGAAGGTCCTGCAAGGATCAGCAGTATGT